>JAPVLV010000022.1:0-1250000 GCA_029168935.1 Oxyria digyna
GACCGTAATTCCTACGAAAAACTAAGTTACATTACAAAGGCAAAACCCTAGAATGAGATCTCGGTCTTTCAATGACATTTTAAGCATATGCGGCACATTTCTAGCCATTGCATCTTCTCTAAATTATACCATTGCAATCTCACATGGTTTTGTCTGATGTGTGCGCATGGGCACAAAATAAATAACTAAAAGGGGAAAGGTCTAGGCCCTACCCCTCCAGGAAAATGGGATAAACCCATCACAACAAAAAGGTACTCCCTCCGTTAAGAAATAGTTGTCCCTCTAGCTAAATCATTTGTTAAATATAAATTGTCTTTTAACATAATTTTACACCCTTTTTCCACATTTACCCTCATGTTATTGATTGTTTTTTAAAATTTCATTTATTCACTCAACAATTCTTTCCTTTATTTTCCATGCCATTTCTTAAAATATAAAGGGCATACTTGTCCGAAAATTCTTTCAATAAATTCTCCCTAAATCTGCTACAGGGACAAGTATTTCTTAACAGGGGGAGTATTACATTTCCAATGTAATACCTTTCTCTTTTAGTTACTAGGAGGGAGGCGTGTGCGCAAGCGCATGTGGAATTGATGATTTGTAGTCACGTACATGGAAAAAACACAACGACAGAATAGTCGTACACGAAACTAATTGATGTTGAACCTCTTTAGAGTATATATTAGCATAACACAAGGAAAAATAAAAAATCAAGAAAATTTAAATTAAAAACAAGCATTAAATGCAGTGTGATTAATTTGGGGAACCCCTAACTTCATAGTAAACTAGACTTTTTGGGCCCGCACTACGCGCGGGTTTACGGCCTATAAAACTGCACACCTTGCGGAACCGAAGAGTAGAAGATGATGATAAGTTTTCATACAGATCAACTATAGACATATATTGGTGGGTTAAAAATCTTCATTTGAGTGACATATTCGTAAACATAGGAAAAAATGAGAAAAAATCAAGAAAATACATAAATTAGAAACAAAGCATTAAATGTAATGTGATTAATTGGAGGAATCCCTAATTTTATAGTATACTAGAATTTTTGGGCCCGCGCTACGCGCGAGTTTTGCGCCCTATAAAACTTCACAATAAGGCGTTGTGGAATCGAAGAGTAGAAGATGATGATATGTTCCATACAGATTCACTATAGACATGTGTAGGTGGGTCAAAATCTTCATTTGAACGACATATTCGTAAATGTAGGAAAGAAATGAGAAAATAAAAAAAATCAAAAAATTGATAAATTAAAAGCAAAACATTAAATGCAATATGATTAATTTGGAGAACCCCTAACTTTATAGTATACTAGACTTATTGTGAGTGACATATTCGTAAACATAGGAAAAAAATGAGAAAAGAAAAAAATCAAGAAAATACATAAATTAGAAACAAAGCATTAAATGTAATGTGATTAATTGGAGGAACCCCTAATTTTATAGTATACTAGGACTTTTTGGGGCCCGCGCTACGCGCGAGTTTTGCGCCCTATAAAACTTCACAATAAGGCGTTGTGGAATCGAAGAGTAGAAGATGATGATATGTTTCCATACAGATTTCATTATAGACATGTGTAGGTGGGTCAAAATCTTCATTTGAACGACATATTCATAAATGTAGGAAAGAAATGAGAAAAGAAAAAAAATCAAAAAATTGATAAATTAAAAGCAAAGCATTAAATACAGTATGATTAATTTGGAGAACCCCTAACTTTATAGTATACTAGACTTTTTGGGCCCGCACTACGCGCGGGTTTTACAGCCTATAAAACTTCACAAAAAGGCGTTGTGGAATCGAAGAGTAGAAGATGATGAAATGTTTCATATGAATTCATTATAGACGTATGTTGATGGGTTAAAATCTTCATTTGGGCGTATTCTTAAACGTAGGAAAGAAATGGGAAAAGAAAAAAATCAAAAAAATGATAAATTAAAAAAAAAAACATTAAATGACAGTGTGTTTAATTTGGGGAATCCATAATTTTATAGTATCGCTACACGCGGATTTTACGGCCTTTGAAATTTCACAATAAGACGTTGCGGAATCGAAGAGTAAAAGATGATGATATGTTCCATACAAATCCATTATAGACATGTGCTGGTGGATCAAAATCTTCATTTGGATGACATATTCGTAAACGTAGCAAAGAAATGGGAAAAGAAAAAAAAATCAAGAAAATGATAAATTAAAAATAAAGCATTAAATGCAGTGTGTTTAATTTGGGGAACCCCTAACTTTATAGTATACTAGGGAGAAGGCGCCCCGCGATGCGCGGGCTTAATTGCGTCGACGAAACATAATAATTAATAAAAAATGGAGGAATCAGTTATAATTGTTTTCTTTCAACGGGTGGTATAATCACAAACATTAAAGAGTCGAACCGTCGTAGACGGCTTTCAAGTCTTCTACTATGTGGAAATAAATTATAGATTACGATGACAATGACAATTTGATTTGTGATGTGATTGTATGTCTTAGTTTCATATCGGGTTTATATATTAATGGGTTACAAATTGGCATGTAGTTTAAGTTTCATATCCTCACAAACACTAAGAAAAGACAATAAATGAGATGAATATTAACCAATCAAAAAAAAGGTAATAAATACATTAAGTGGATTTTGAAAGAACCTATAATTTTATATTAGATTAGATTAAGATTAAGATTAAGATAAGACTAGACGTTTTTACGCCCGCGCTACGCACGGGTTTTACAGCCTATAAAACTTCATAATAATGCGTTGTGGAATCGAATAGTAGAAGATGATGATGATAAAATGTTCCATATGGATCCATTATAGACATGTGTTGGTGAGTCAAAATCGTCATTTGGGCGACATATTCGTAAACGTATAAAAGAAATGGGAAAAGAAAAAAATCAAGAAAATGATAAATAAAAAACAAAATATTAAATGTTATTTGATTAATTTGGGAAACCCGTACCTTTATAGTATATCAAGATTAAGATTAAGATGGTCCAATACATTCTTTTTGCCCGTGAACTAGTTCATGTATTTTTGCCCGTGAACTAGTTCTTACATATGTTTTGTGTTGATAGTCGTCTTGTGATGCTCTGCTTTCAGTTAATCTCACATATATGATCTTATATTATTTAAGAGGTTTTTATCGAAAATCACCTGTAAAATACGCTATATTGCTTAAAACCACCCGTTTAATTCGATATTATCGGAAACCACCCATATAACAGGTTTCGTTAGCCAAACGCCACCCTTCTTCAAATTCCGTCAAACTTATGGCTAAGTGTGTGGAGCCACACGTTTTTTAACACTTTTATCCTTTAATACATAAAAAAAGGGTAATTATTATTTTTATTTCAATTATAAACAAAATAAAAAAATAAAAAGAAGAAGAAAGTCTACACCATGTCTTCAACATCGTGTTCTTCATCTACATTCTCTTCAACCTCTAGAACTTCTTTAACCTCATCATCTTAGGGTGTGTTTCAAGCCAAAGTCTTACACCATTAATATCTAAATAAATTATTGATTAGATTTAACTAACAACTAGGTTATTTCCCCGCGCTTCGCGCGGGCCAAAGACGTTTTATTTTTGTCGATATTTGTATACTTAAGATATTATTTTCATATATGTATTTTTGAAGTAATTTTTAATAAAAAATAATATCTTTTATATATGTACCAAATCACACGGTCGTTGACGATGCTTGAATTGCTCTTCATCGCCATACGGATTGGAGGCGAAAAGCGAAAAAAAAGAGATGAAAATGGTAGAACTATCAACGAATTAAGCACATAGTTATGGTCTTATTAGACATTTAAAGACTCTCAACTGTCTTTACTTTGGACAATACCAACCAATTTATATATAGAGATTTATATCATTAATTATATTTACTTATTATTGATTAATAACATTGAAGATCATGATCATTTCCATTTTACAATTACAACTAATATATGTCCTAAAATATACAACAACATTCGATGTATGTTTCGAAATATACAACAACATCCAATGTGTGTTGTATTTTTTAGTATTAAGAATTATTAATTTAGTGCATTCATTAGCTAAATTTGATATCATTGAGTTGAAGAATTTAAAGACTTGTAGACATTAATTGTATAGCTTAAAACTAAGAGAATATGAGAGTTTTGGATTAAATATTTATGATGAGAGGAGAAGAGTTTTGTTCATGCATTAAATAGGTACCGGTTTCATTTACTTTCGGTCAAGACCAACCAAATTTTTTATATATATATATATATATAGGGTCAGGATCTGGTGAGAACGGATTCGTAGGTGAGAACGGTGAGAACGAATCTGAGCCGTCCATCGCGGAGCGCGCGTTATCGCTGAGGAGGAGAGAAAAAGGGTTCACGCGCGTCTCGGCCTTCTAAACGGGCGCGTCCAAACACGCGCGTGTCTGAAAAATTTCCTAAACCCGATAGAAATTGGGGAAGGCGATTTCGTCGGCGAAATTTTATTCCTTCTACGATCATATCACAATCAAAATTTACGACTAAGAACTCCAATTCCAGCAATGGCGTCGACATCAACTGTAACAAATCTACAACAAGAGCATAATACAAATTCAACTGTAGCTAACCAGGAAGAAACCCTAGGTCCCAATTCGACTACGTCTGAGAGTTTAAACCCTAATTCGACACATCAAGAAGAAGAAACAGGTATTAACAATGAATTTTAACTTATTTCCGATATCAAATTCTGAATAGAATTTATGGAATTCCAGATTTCAACCCTATGAAAATCTGAATTGAAAATCCTAAGTTGCTTTGCTGTTGTTGAAAATCTGAATTGAAAATCTTAAGTTGCTTTGCTGCTGATAAAAATCCGAATTGAAAATCCTAAGTTGCATTCAGATTGCTTTGCTGTTGATAGGATTACGATTAAATTATGCATATTAGGAAATTGGCTTCTGCATACTATGAGAATATGAATTGTATATAGAGAAATATTCATAAGAAGGAGTACTGATACTTGATATTACTGAGTTGGGTGCACTTTGTATTGCTAATGAATAATCTGAGATTCTGAATTGCATTAGAGGAAGTTTCATTTTGAGAGAAACATGTGCTTTAGGATTTGCAGATTTACAATATATATAAATCTTGCTGCAGAAAACAATGAAATTCAGATTTCTCAAGGGGGCACAACATATTACATCCCAGTATGCAGAACTGAAATGAAACCAGTGGTTGGACAAGTATTTGACAACACAGAGCAAGCAAACGAATTCTATGATAATTATGCAAAACAGTGTGGTTTTGAAGTGAGGAAAAGCACAAACAAAAAGATAGATGGGAAAACAGTATGGAAGTACCTCCTATGTAATAGAGAAGGACAAAAAAGAGTTTCACCAGTCATGGCAGTAACACCTATTATAACCAAAGTAAAGAGACGAAGAGTGACAAATCGGGCTGGATGCAGGGCAAGGATAACTTTGAAAGGGACTGAGGAAGGGAAGTTCAAGATAAAAGGATTCGTAGAACGACACACGCACCCAATGATGACTGCAAGAGAACAACAGTTTGCCAAATCCAACCGAAATATAGGAGCTTTTGAAGCTGATTTCATTATAAATTGTGGAAATGCAAATATTGGTGCAACAAAGGGATACCGAATATACAAAGAGCTAGTAGGATCATATGGCGCTATAGGAGCTAGCGTAACAGATTTTAAAAATCTGAAGAGAGATCTAAATTCATATTTGGAAGGATTTGATGGACAAATGATAATAGATAAACGAAAGAAGAAGAAAGAAGTATGCGAGGCATTCTACTTTGACTATTTTGTGGACAAGGAAGGACAACTAGAGAGACTGTTTTGGGCAGATCCTATAAGTAGAAAAGGTTTCTCATTCTTTGGAGATGTTGTTACAGCAGACGCAACTTACAACAAAAACAGGTAATATTTTTCATGTCTAAATTCAAATCTTATTAATGAGAATATGTTTGTTGTGACTTTGATAATAATAATTTGATTTGCATTTGAATAGCTTAGGATATGAATTGAATGAGAATTACATTTGCATACAGAGGATTTGAAGAATGAGATAACATTCTGAGTTGGATGCAGGTATAATATGGTATTTATACCATTTACAGGAGTAGATAATCACAGGAAATCAGTGACATTTGCAGCTGCTTTGATGTTGAAAGAAAACACAGAATCCTATGTGTGGTTATTTGACAACTTCAAAAAGGCGATGGGCCACGAGCCATACATCATACTGACTGACCAAGATCCTGCAGTAATTCAAGCTGTTGAACAAGTATTTGAGAATGCAATGCATAGATTCTGTATGTGGCATATCATGTTCAAGCTGTCAGACAAGATAGAAAGCAGAATTTACAACACCTTAGAATTCAAACAAGCAATCAACGCTCTGGTTTGGAATAAAGACATCACAAAATTAGAGTTTGAGGATGGATGGAGGGATTTTATAGAAAAATATGAATTACAAGACAACGACTGGTTGAGGAGAATGTTTGACTTAAGGAGATACTGGATACCTGCATTCTTCAATGATATAAGGATGGGAGGCATGCTCAGAACAACATCAAGGTCAGAGAGCCAAAATAGCTTCTTTGGAAGATTCCTTGGGCAATCCTCTTCTTTAATCCAGTTCAATAGCCAGTTTGAAAGTGCATTGGATCAACAGAGACATGAACAACACAAGCTTGCTGCATCATCATCAACAAGCAAAGCCAATATGAAAACAGATTGGGTTGTTGAAAAGGCATGTTCGAAAGTCTACACAATCTCGATATTTTATGAAGTACAACAGTCTATCTACAACTCAATCTACAAGTGCATGGTAACAAGCATGATTAAGGAAGGGACAATAGCAAAATATGAGATTGAACAAGAGAACAACAAAAGGTACACAGTCACAGATTTAGATAATGTTGATTTATGTTGCACATGCAACAAATTTATGCGAGTTGGCTTGCCTTGCCAACACATGTTTGTGGTTATACGGAACAAGGGGCTTAAGGAAGTGCCAGAGAAGTATATTCAGAAGCGTTGGACAAAAGAAGCTTCATTACAACCAGTATTCAACATTGATGGTTTGTTGTATAAAGAAAGTGCTGAAACAGAGGAGAACAAAGCAACAATGATACAACTCTTGGGAGAAATGCACAGTTGCATAAATTTGATTGAAAGCAAGCCAGAATACATGAAGGAGCTACTGGACACAATAAAACAAAAGAAGGAATATTTTGCAGAACAGATGGGTGCAAGCTCAAGTGGATCATCTTTCACTGTGGATTTTGAAAAATATGTAGGACCAACTCCAGCTGAGGTTCAAGTGTTACCACCAAAACAAGGAAAAAACAAGGGGACAAGAAGAGGACGAATGATAAGCCAAAAAGAGTTGGACATTCAAACAGCTGCAAAGAAAAAGAGAGGTTGTGGAATATGTGGTCAGTATGGACATAACAGGGCAACATGTGGAGATAGAGAAGGTAACAAATTAATTCAATAATTTTTAATACATTAACTCAGTTTCCATATACACATTTTAATGTTAGACTAAATATTATTACTTGATCTTTCTATGCAGATTAAATGAAATGATAGAAGAGACAACTAGATGAAGGCATGCAAGATATATAGATTCCTATGGCGTATTATAGATACTGGTTCTTATTACATGGAGTGTAATCATACTGTTTGGAAACTTATTGCTTAAAAAAAGAATTCAAACCAGCTAAAATGGTTGGTTTCAAATATTAATATGCCTACCATCCAGGCAAACATCATATGAAAAACAGAAAAAATTAATATGCATTACTAAACCTCGTATACAAACCATATATAGTTGGTATGCAAACTATATATGCTTTATATGTAACTCAAAATAAACATTATATGCAAACAGGAATTTTAAAGTTTTCAATCAAGATAGGCCTTATATGCAACCAAGATGAAACCACATATGCAATCTACATAAACTTCATATGCAAATCACAATTTAAAGTAGACTATGTAAGTATAGGCCTCACATGTAAACCACAAATCATAAAGTTTAATCTAGATATGCTTCATATGCAATTAAGATAAACTCCATATGCAAATCAAATAAAACTCATATGCAAACCACAAATTTAATGTTTTCATTAAGGATATGCCTTATATGCAATCAAATTGAAACCACATATGCAATCTACATAAACTTCACATGCAAATCAAAAATGAAACTTCATATGCAACTCAATATGAAACTCATATGCAAATCACAATTTAAAGTAGGCTATGTAAGTATAGGCCTCACATGTAAACCACAAATCATAAAGTTTAATCTAGATATGCTTCATATGCAATTAAGATAAACTCCATATGCAAATCAAATAAAACTCATATGCAAACCACAAATTTAATGTTTTCATTAAGTATATGCCATATATGCAATCAAATTGAAACCACATATGCAATCTATATAAACTTCATATGCAAATCAAAAATGACACTTCATATGCAACTCAATATGAAACTCATATGCAAATCACAATTTAAAGTAGACTATGTAAGTATAGGCCTCACATGTAAACCACAAATCATAAAGTTTAATCTAGATATTCTTCATATGCAATTAAGATAAACTCCATATGCAAATCAAATAAAACTCATATGCAAACCACAAATTTAATGTTGTCATTAAGGATATGCCTTATATGCAATCAAATTGAAACCACATATGCAATGTATATAAACTTCATATAAACTTCATATGCAAATCAAAAATGACACTTCATATGCAACTCAATATGAAACTCATATGCAAATCACAATTTAAAGTAGACTATGTAAGTATAGGCCTCACATGTAAACCACAAATCATAAAGTTTAATCTAGATATGCTTCATATGCAATTAAGATAAACTCCATATGCAAATCAAATAAAACTCATATGCAAACCACAAATTTAATGTTTTCATTAAGGATATGCCATATATGCAATCAAATTGAAACCACATATGCAATCTATATAAACTTCATATGCAAATCAAAAATGACACTTCATATGCAACTCAATATGAAACTCATATGCAAATCACAATTTAAAGTAGACTATGTAAGTATAGGCCTCACATGTAAACCACAAATCATAAAGTTTAATCTAGATATGCTTCATATGCAATTATGATAAACTCCATATGCAAATCAAATAAAACTCATATGCAAACCACAAATTTAATGTTTTCATTAAGGATATGCCTTATATGCAATCAAGATGAAGCCACATATGAAATCTTCGTAAACTTCACATGCAAATCAAAAATGAAACTTCTTATGCAACTCAATATGAAACTCATATGCAAATCACAATTTAAAGTAGACTATGAAAGTATAGGCCTCACATGTAAACCACAAATCATAAAGTTTAATCTAGATATGCTTCATATGCAATTAAGATAAACTCCATATGCAAATCAAATAAAACTCATATGCAAACCACAAATTTAATGTTTTCATTAAGAATATGCCTTATATGCAATCTACATAAACTTCATATGCAAATCAAAATGAAACTCATATGCATATCAAAATGAAACTCATATGCAAATCACAATTTAAAGTAGACTATGTAAGTATAAAGCTCCACTATTAAGTAGGAATAGTGGAGCTTTATTTCCGATTTCCCTTATACGCAATGCAGATAAAGCGCCATATTTAAAACAAGTAATAATCAAATTGAAATTACAAACCAAAATAAACTTCAATCCAGATCTCTAAATTGCAAACAAAAATAAAACAAAATGAACAACACATACAAACCAAGTTTTGTTGCAAACCTACTATTCAAAGGGAAACATAAAGGATCTAGAAACATTAATAAAGATGAAAAAGAAGCCAGAAAAAGAAGCTGGATTCATATTCACAAGTGCAAGCATCACAAAAATCTATATCATCATCACTCTCCATGCAATAGTCATATCTCAACCATGGGTTCTTCCTTTGACATGGAACATGATCCTTCTCAAGCTTAAGTTCTTTGAATAGAGGACGTTGATGAAGCACCCAAAGATAACGAACAGATTCACGAAATTTTATTCGACAATCAACAATCTTACTTCCGAGTGAAGCCTTGACAAATTTGATGTGATCCATTCCCTTCTCTACATTTCCAGAAACACTGGACAGTAAGATAACACCCAAGAGATATCTTGCTTGCATATGACCTAAATTAGCAGCCCTTTCAAGCATTTCCAATCCTAGGTCATAGTTGAAATCACGGAAGAAATGATCCTGCATACAAAAGACAATACAAGAAACAAAAAAAAATTGTTCCATTAAATTATCAGGGTTTTGAAAGATATTTACAAAAACTTATGTAATAATAAAAGACTTACAAATCCCTTTTGATATATGGCACCACCATTATCTTTGTCAATGCATAGATGGAAGAAAACACTAGCAACAACCTTCTGGGCTTGAGAAAGATTATCAGTATCGAAATCTTCAACATTAACTTGGGAAAGAACATGTTTCTCCTGCCCAATTTTTTCAAGCGACTTGCAACTAAAAATTAATAACCACCACAAAAAAAAGAATATGATCAGTGTGATAGCAACAAAACTAAGAAACGAAGGCTTAATTTCAAATCCAACCAAGAATTCAAAAAGGTATAAAATCGAAAAAGCACTTCGCATGCAATCTAGAAAACACTTCGAATGCAAAACACAAAAACACTGTGTTTACCTCATTATGCAATTAAAGTAGTTGGGAAGAGAATAAGAACCAACTCTCGAAACAATTTCAGAAATCAGATTGTTTGGAAGAGACAAAAAAAGACTCTGACAAGAAAGATCGTTAGATGAAGAACACTTCTGTCTTTTTGCCATTTTTCAGATGATGAAGATGAAGAAAACCGAAACCTTATGGGTATAAGATGAAGAAGAAGAAGATGAGAAATCTGAAGAGTCAGACGGGGAAGTGAAATGAATTGACAAGAGACATCCGGTCATTTATAAGGGATTAAAATTGTCTGATTGGTAACTGCTATAATGACGGTTGGAAAACGTGCCTGTAACACAAAAAAAAACAAAGAAAAAAACGAAAAGTTACACGTAAGTTAAGTAGCATACGGAGTACTTGTATCAAATATTATTTGACAAGACTTGACAATTAAATATATTTTAATTCACATATGCAAGTTTGTTAAAATTGCTTTCTTTTATAATGAACAAGTTGTTTGAATGATCAACAAATAGTAAACAAACAAGAAAAACGAAAAACGAACAGAAAACACATATCCAGTTCAAAATATGACTTCATATGCAATCCTGAAACACCATAAAATGAAATTCAAAAGTGAAGACAAGTGTCTGCATATCTAATTAGACAAATCAGACAGCAATAGCTAGAGTGTTGCAGAAAGTTGATGCATAGTTTCACAGTTTTAGTTTTCATTCCAAATCTAACTTTACAGAGGTGATACACTTTCCTTGTACAATGTTTGCCATCTTCGGGTCATTTGGAGGACATGTGTTGACAATCTTGTTCAGGTACCTGATCTTCAAGGTGGTAATATGGCTTGCATTGTTGTTAATCAACCTGTACTTCCAATCCTTTAAGCCAGATCCCATGTATGTGTCCATGTTGTACATGGCAAAGAAGGCCAAATCTCTGTTTTCTATCCCTCCATAAATGGGAAGACGAGGCTTTGAAATTTCCATCTTCGAAATCATTTCAGATTCGGTAGGCAAATTTAAATGTTTGAAGTATAGAGCAAAAACAGTTTTCTGAAAGAGAATAACAAATAGAAGTTAAAAAAAAGCTCTTGAAAAAATAAAAAATACAATCAAAATATCTTACCAGTTGTTCAGCAAAGCAGGTGTGATTGAAATTTGGATTGGTACAGGGATCCAGCAATTCACACTTCTTGGACTTCATGTTAAATGTAACAACAAAGATATGTTCCCCTGTGCTAATGGGAAATACAAACTGTGTTGGGAGGAAAAACAGAAAGTTAACATTAAGAAGGATAACATAGAAATAAGGCAATATAAAAGGAAACAACAGAAATAACATACATACCAAGCCAAAGTCTAGAGGGTAAACACCAAGTTTCAAATTCATAAACTCAACGCGAATTTGCTTTTCAAAAAGGACAGTCATAGCATCAGGATCAGTGACTGTAACTTGTTGGATACTTGCATCCTAAAAAATTATGCAAAATATAAAAATACATTATAGTCCAAATGTTCAGACATGCAAACAACATATATAGAGGCACTTACACAAACTTTGGTGCTTGCAAAGAATCTGTAGATACTGGATTCACATCTCTTTAACTCTTCAAAGTTTAATACTCGGGCCCACACATCAACAATCTTAGTGTCAACACTGTAGAATCGAGCTTGACAGAATGTATGAAAATCACGACAAGTAAGCTTTAATTCAGCATGGCTGAATATGACTTCCCTGCAAGAACAAAACATTGCATCACAATTCAACTAGTATGCAGTTCTCAATTAAACTACTAAGCAGTCCCAAATAAACATCAAATCCAATCCGGATAATTCCCAAAAATAATACAAAACCAACTAGTATGCATGACTAGATATGACTTCCTGCAAGAACAAAACATTGCATCACAACTCAAACTAGTATCCACTTCACAAATCAAACCAGTATGCATTTCACAATACAACCTAGTATGTTGTTCACAATTGAACTAGTATGTAGTTCACAATTCAACTAGTATGTAGTCCCAAGTAAACATCAAATCCAATCCAGATAACTCCCAAAAATGATACAAAACCAATATAACAAATATTTTTACTTACTTTTCATTCCTACCCTGAGAAACCCATTGAAACAGACGACGTTCTTTGGCATTAGGTTTCACATCTGGATAAATATGTCTTTCCAACCATGGAGATTTACTTGTCTCACTAATTCTAGGAGCTCTCATTGATGCCATGTTATCACGAAACCTATCATTTAAGCTTTGAGGAGGACGCATTGTGCGCTGAGAAGGAAAATTTCCTCCAGTTGACTGAAAAATAAAATAAAATGTTAGACAACATAAAAAAATGAATTAAAAATATGATAAATGTAACTTGAATCAAATACCCTAGTAGCTCGATGATATGGTTTTGGGACAACAGGATTTACAGAATTTGATGCAGGTTGAGACACTGTATGAAAAGGAACCTGAGACATACACTATAAAAACATTAATAAATAGAATATATAAAACCAAACAAAAAACTACACAAGGTGTAATAATTAAAAACAACTATTACCTCAACAGTAAAAGCTGGTGGGATTGTGCAAAACTGGAAAGCAGAAACGCTTAATCCCATATTAATTGGTGCAAGATCTGATTTTTCAGAATCATACACTGATTTTGCAGAAACAAATGATGAAGAAACAGTGGAAGCCGGTGCACAAATTTCTAAAGGAGGGCTGTCCAGCAATACTGTAATAGGATCATTAATGGAATTACCTTCACCATTAAGAGTAAAACGAGGACTGCGGCGAGCAACCAAACCACTGAACCTAGGCATTTTCTTCTTCTTCTCCTTATCTTTAGCTTCTGCAAATACAACAAAGAAAAATCATTAAGGTAAGCAATTCATAAATAAAGTAGGCTAAAATTAATTAACTAAACTTTTCATACCAACAAGTAAGGTAACATTAGATGCTTCTTCTGTAGAAGGTAGAGATGCCATTGAACATTTATCAATTGTTAAATCAATAACATTTGTTTCAAGTCCACTGTTACTTGGATCAGATTGTTCACAGTCTGCCACTGTACCCACAGCTACTACAGATTGTTCAAGAGACGATGCTACTGCAGATTGTCCAAGAGTGGATGCTACTGCAGATTGTTCCACTGGAACTTCTGAATCTCCACCTTCTGAAGGAATAACTGGAACATCTGAAACTTCAGATTCTACAAGTTTGACAGAGGTTGGGGATGATAGATCTTGATCCATTGAAACATCAAAAACATTAGGTGGTTGCTCAAGTGGAACTTCAAAAGAATCATTGACAGCATCGTGAAAAACTGTGTCATTAAAAGAATTACTGGGACCGGCATCTGTAATGGAAAGGAACAGAATAAAAATCAGGAATAAATACATATGAAACAATATAAAAGACGAAAAAGTAATGAAGAAGAAAGATGAAACACCAGTTGGCATGGATACATGCTCTGTAACTTTCTTCTCAGCAGCAATAGCTTTCTCTACTTCTTCAATCATATCAAAGACAATCGGATCAGACCAAAAGCGCTCATCACTGTCATCTAAATTTCCAGAAGCATCAACATCATCTCCAGCAACAGTTGTTGGAAGTTTTATCTTCAAAAGCCGAGTGCATTCTTCATTGACTTTCTTGAAGAAAGTATTCTGAGCATGTTCTACTGGAGCAATTTCAATGTTGTTGTAGAATTCACGAATATTGTTAGCAATTTGACGAACAACATTATATTGCTGAAGAACAAAATCCTGAAAACAAGAACAAAGATACTTAGATTATAAAATCAAGGCAAAAAAGGGATAACAACTAAAAAAAATATAAAACAAAAACATACAGGAATGGTTCCATCACCAAGACACTCTTTAGGAATGGGGCAACAAGTTTCTGGTTGCAATGGAGGCTGAGTAGTTTCTGGTTGCAAAGCAGGCTCAGAAACAGGTAGAATTTTGCCCTTCCCAAACGCACCAACAAGCATCTCATCAGCCTCTCTGGATTTCAACATTGAAGTTGTCCACACTTTGATCAGAGGAAGATCCCTTGGAACAGGTTTGTTGAGAACCATAACTCTATCAACATAACACAGCTACAAAAATGCAAATAAATTATGAAATTAATATAGAAATCATTTATAGGCAATAAGTAAGTATTCAAATCAGAAATCACTAAGTATGCAATTCGGGAAACCATACCAAAAGAAATAGCACTGGACCTCTAAACTCGGACTTAGAGCAAAGCGACCACTGCACCTTATGTTTAATGGCCAAATCGAAGATTAATTGGCACCAGTTATAGTCTTTGATCTTCGAAATATCATCCAACAAATCCAATGGTCTCATGCTCATGACTCCGCAACCTTGGCTTTCAATCACTAAAGTGTAAAACAGCATAACGAAGTTCCTTTTGAACATATCATCACCAGCATCACAATCCACAATTTTCTTGCATATTTCTGAGGGCTTCAAAGTTGTATTGTTGGAAGGCTCCCGATACTGAGCCCTAAACTCAGCTAATAAGTTAAAATTGTGAACTCTACTTGGAAGAACTATTGGAACACCACAGTCAGGAAGCCCAAAAACCCTTTTAACATCTGCAACTACTAGAGGTATTTCTTTACCTAAAGAACTCAATTTTAGAGAACAATCTCCAGCTTCAAAACTCTGAACAACAAAGTGAGATAGATTTCTAGGCAAAGTTTGAATGTTCCAGTCAAGGATGCTACCAAATCCAATATCAATAACCGCCTTCTTCTGATCTTCAGACAGCTTTTTAAGAGCGATAAACAAAGCTTTGGGGGAGTTCCTAGAAGAGAGGGTATCAAAATGAGACTTCATGGCGCCCATAACTTTTTTCCTAACAACAGTGCGACCATCGTGAGATATGAGAGCTGGCTGCTGGTTATGAGCTAGATATCTGCTTATATCCAATGCTCTCTTCAACTCAGGATCTTCATCTGAATCAGAACTGTTATCAGGTGAATCTGCATATGTCACTTTAGCTTTTCCTTTACCCATAATTGCATCCTTAGCAGCTGTTTTTCTGGGAACTTTAAGCCTAGGACTATTCCTAATAACAATGCCAGCCTCCTTATCCTTACATGGCTTCTGCAACTTAGGAGAAGAAACAATAGGAACTTGAGGAGGAGAAGGTATTGACTCCTGAGAAACTGATGCTTTGAGAAGGTTAAGCCTAGGACTACTCCTAATAATTATGGCATTATGCAAGTTGGGAGAAGAGAGACCAGTAACAGGAGGAGGAGGAGAAGGTACAACATTGATGTTGTTGTGTTCATCTTGAAATGCAGACTTGGCAAGTTTAGAATTCAATATACTTGCAGGAGTGCGGCTACTCTTCCGTTTCCCTAAAATGTAACTTCTTCCTGCAAAGATAAAGACATAACATTATGAAAAGAATATACATTCCAGATAAGCATAAAAAGGAATACAGATAAACAACAAATGATAGAAAGAAACACAGAAATGCAAACCACGAAGACTTCATATGGAAAAAACAACAAAAAACTTCAAACATCAGTTAGGATGTTAATAGCATCTAATAATTAACTACCAATTGATGAAGCACTTCATATACAAAACACAAGTCACTTCATATGAAAACATAGGAATACAAATAAATCACAAAATCAAAGAAACAAATGAAATGCAACCCCAAATAACTTCATATGAAAACACCAAAAAAACCTTCAAACATCTCTTAGACTGAAATAAAAGCATCCTAGTCATTAACTACCAATAGAGGGAAAAAAAGAAAATGTTGTAATAGCATAAACAGAACAAAACTCACTTCATATGCACACAACAAGTCACATTATATGAGATCACAAAACACTTACAAAAAAACCACACAGAAATAGTGAATAATGTAATGACATGCATACAACAAATGGAGTAAAAAACAAATTTAGGAAGTTGCAATAAACAGAACACAAAATTAGGGTTTATAAAAGGTAAGTTCTAATTTAAAATACAAGTATTCGACAAAAATAATACCAATTACAGAAGTTTAAGAGCAAAACAAACAAATAAACTAAACTTAATAAACAAACCTGAAGGAGATTTTATCTCATCGGAAGCTTTGGAATCAGAAGACATGGTAAAGAGACTGGTATGGAGTGAGAACAAAAAAAAACTATCGGAATGAAGAGAAAACGAAGAGAGAATGAGATATGAAGGAGGGGAGCTGGAAAAAGGGAAAAATGAGCTTGAGAAGGATATCAACAATGACGATTATGGAGCGAAATTTGGACGGAAGCAGAGTGAAAGAGGGAGAGCTGATGAAAAAAGAAAGGGAAGCAGGATTTATAAAGGCGCGTGGGCGCGTGTTAATGAAATCCACGTTATAACGTGGACCGTTGGATGAGAAGGATCAGACGGCTGAGAATCGTTCTCACGATAAGGTCGGTTCTCTCCTAAAATCGGTTCTCACCTGAACCGGTTTCTATATATATATATATATAGATTTTTAGGGTTTACTCATTCTAATTTGGAGCTTTTCAATTTCACCCAATAAACCCAATTTCACCCAAGCCATTGTCTGCCAAAATAGGAGATTGGAGTGAACTAGCGACGGCGGCGGCCCCGATCTTGATGATGCCACTGTAAGGCGAATCAAGCGAAGGTATACATGTTCTTGCTGCGACAAAAGAACAAGAGATTGAAGATAGATTTGGATCTGGAATTACATTTTTTTCTCCTGAAATCATCATGTCGGGCATTTGAAAAATGACAGGAGCAGAGGAGGGCATGGATTTGGAGAGGGTAACGAAGGTTGTTGGACAACGAGAAACTCGTCATTGCTGTAACATTGAGCTTGTAGAGTGTCATTTTCGATTTCTTGAAACTGCACACACAAAGAGAATTAAGGAAAGGGTTTGTGTGGAAGAAGAAGTAGTTGAGGAGTTGGAGAAGGAATGAGTTACTGAACATTGTTTTTTTTTAAAAGGGGTATATTCTGAAAATTCGATGGATTAATAGGGGTATTTGGGTCAGTTAAGATTTTTTTAATTATTTTCATAATTTAAAAATCAGAAAATCCTATAATCTATTATATTATATTAAGTAAGTCAAGGCTAAAATCGTAATTTCCTAGATTTAGCAGAAGCTTTTAACGGAAGTTAGTAAAGGGTGGCGTTTGGCTAACGAAACCTGTTACACGGGTGATTTTTCGGTAATATCAAATTAAAGGGGTGGTTTTGAGCAATGTAGCGTATTTTTCCTGGTGGTTTTCGGTAAAAACCTCTTATTTTAAACCGTTGTCTTTGTGCAACAAACCTAGGAAAACACTAACTAAAAGTCAAAAGTTGATAACACGTGATTAGTTAGAGAAACCTATATAACAAGTTTGATTAGTATCTCCTCTTGATAGGGATATTACTTGGATTGTTCTGCATATCATGAATGTTGTTAGCTAGTCTAAATTGGTTGTTCTTCGTATTAAACTTGTCAATTTAGTTTGAATCAATATCTTTGTAAGATGGATTTGAATGAAAAGAATGAACCGGGTTCTGTAGTCAGGAAACAGTGAAGAGTTTTATTGTATTATGTCTCTGATATCGGCCGAGAAATGGAAAAAATTTACATTTCAAATGAAATGAACTTGCTACAGAATTTACAAAAGCCGGTAAGAAATGTAATGCAAGTTAGAGAATGGGCGTTTAACCTCGCACCTGGAAAATGATACATCGCACCCACCTTGAGCGCAACTTAAATGCTCCCAAAAGAACCAGTTTAAATCTGGGCACATCCACTTTGATCCCGAAAAAAACAATTTTTTTGCCTTCAATAATCTGCCCAAAACTTAACCGGTTTTTTAAAAAAAAAAGTAAGGTTGCATCGTTACCGCGCCCAACACTGGGTGCGAGTTATAAGACCTGGGGTTCATTGAATTCGCCTTTAATGATAGTATGAAGATTGTGGTTGACTGTTATTTCTTTCCGTTCATCCCAAAATTTGTCTTTAACATCATCTCTAGAGGGCGCATAAATAAAAAAAGATGTTAAGATCAACATAGTTATAATTGTATTTCATTGTAATGAGATTCTCAGAATTACAGAGAAGTGATAAGCATTGTGTTTCTTCATTGATTTTTGTTAGCAACCAAAGTACACCTTTATTTAACTCAGATTACCATTATAAACTAGAAATCCTTATTCATCTCTTTCTTGATTTATATTTGAGGTTTAGTTGCCTAACTTACACCTACTAGGGATATATTGACCTTCAATTGGAACATTGAGGTAAGTTGCTTGATCATTAGTGAGCCTAGTAACCTTAGCCCCCAAAGTGACTAATGTGGAGCCTTGCAACCTTCTGTTCCAAGTGTCTAGGAAGCACGTACACTCGCCTCTCATAGTTTGGGGACTTCCTTTCATTCCAAAGCTCGATCAGGGCCATAAAGTGATTGGTGAATGAGAATGATCTTAAGAAGCTTGGGTGACCGGATGTAGATGCAAAGTCCAGTTTTCTCCCTTCAGCAAGGAAAAAGATCCCCCTATTAGACTTTGGAAAGATGAATCGATCGGTGATAAATGGCTTGATTGAGACCCTTTGAAGTTTGAACACCATCGTAAGTCTTGAGACCCTCAAAGTCTAACTCATTCTCAAACTGCCCCACATTCAAGACAATGGCGTTGTCCTTCATCCGCTTCATGTGTTGGACCGTGATGACATTCTTGTTCATAGTGGCAGCGACAAAGATGTCGGCTTCAGATACAACATCTTCCATGGTACGAACGGGAAATCCTTCTACAAGGGCTTCAAGTGCACGAATTGGGTCATTTTCTGCAACAAATACATGAGCACCAATGTCCTTGAGACCACGTGCACAACCCCTGCCAACCTCTCCAAAGCCAAAAACAACTACGACTTTACCAGCAAGTGTGACATGATCCACAACTCTCAAAAAACCGTTAAGAAAGGATTGTCGGTGTCCAATGCTCTCAATTTATTCAACAAATTGAATATGTTTTTAAAGACCAACAAAAATACCATAAATATATTAATGAGTTCAAATATGCACTCTTGATGATACATACCCTGCTACTGACAAGTTCATTACCAGTAATGGCCGGAAATAAGAGAATTTTATTTTGTTGCAACAGGTACAATCTTCTTAGTCCGATGATGGTAAGCTCAGATACACCAACCAAAGCCTCATTCATCTTCCTAAACCTCCTTGGATTCGCCTTGATCCCGTCACTGATCATTTGCACCATGATTTGTGTCCTCTTGTTGCAGACACTCTTGAAATCAGGCAATCTTCCAAGTCTTTCATGTTCTTCCTCAATCCTTACCCCCTCATGAATGAAAAGTGTTGCATCTCCACCATCATCAATGAGCAATTGTGGTCCACTTTCACGACCCCAATCCTAAGCCTTATTTTAAGACCACCAATATTCCTGAGATCCATCAATAATGGGAAATAAAATAGGTCATTGATACGCTGCACTTTGTAAGCGTAACTAGGGATTATTACATTAGTTTCGGAGTATTATCATATGTGTTTCGAGTCATTATTATGTTCTGAGATATTTATTAAGAAGTGAAGAAATTGAGATCAGAACCGAAGAAGATTGAAGACTTGAAGAAATCACCGACGGCGATCGCCATGGATCAGCGGCGATCGCGGTGGAGCAACAGAGAGGAGCCGAGAAGATTTAATAGATCCGCAATCGCGGATTAATATCCGCGATCGCGGGTATTATGCTGAATTCTACCTTTGCTGGATTGAAGATGGGTCGTGCAAGAATTGGGCTGGAGCTGTTGGGCTGCACAATTGGAAGCAAGCTTCACATGATCTCACGTGCAAGTGGTGGATTTCCTTGGGGCCCACATTGGGAGCTTGTAGCCGTACTCAATTGTTTGGAGCAAGAAGCTGCACACTTCGCTCCGTTCTTTTATTGTCCTTTTGCTTTATTTTCCTTGTTTTGTTTTATCTCTTTCCTTTTATTAATTAGTTTTAGGATTTATCTTTTACCATATATTTTTAGGGTTAGTCTCTATTTAAGAACCCTAGTTTCTTTCTTTCTATCATCTTTTCCATGATCTTTTCCATTAGACAATTTAGTTCTGCAACCATGAGCAGGAACTAATCTCCATTGTTTTACTTAGCGGTTGAAACCTTCAGTTATTAAGTTGTGAGATTTCTAACTCTTGTTCTTTTCCTATGGGTTTGTATTAATTCTCTTGTTCTTCATCTATTGATTTCTATTGGTTTTGCTAGCTTGATCACCTAGTTTGATTGATAGTTTTCTATTGCTAGACTAGGAATATACGGTGGAATTCCTTGTCATTGTAGCACTCATATCTGCATGATCTGGTAGTTGATTGCTTTTATGAAAGAGAATTGATTGCATGTTAATACTTGACAGTTGTAAGTTATTGCATGCATCCTTATGATTCTTGTGCCCTTTGCTGCTATTTCATATAATCTTGAGAGGTTTCCCTGATTGTTGAATAGTAAGTATTATCAGGACCGGTTGGCCTGCTGATATATTAAAGATTGGAATAGGAACATTCCCTAGGATTGAATAGAACTTGAGATAAATCTATGATCAACTTGATTGACTGTTGTGTGGATACTTGCTAGGTGAAACCCCTTCTCATCATATTCTCACCCAAACTTCCTCTGCTTGTTACTGGTTACTTGTGTGTTCTTGCAATCAACCCCCCCCCCCTTTGGTTACTTGTTACTAGTTGATATTTCATTTGACTACATTGATTTGGTGTTTTGATTCCCTTGGGTTCGACCTCTACTTACTTGCTATACTCTAGTTAGTGTTTAGGGTTTTTCTTTGATTTGGCACTACGACTTTAGCCTCATCAAATTTGGCACCGTTGCCGGGGAATTAAAAATTTTCTGATTCTGTGTTAATTGTGAAATTATCAACTGTTTGGTGTGAACCTTTATGGTTCAGATCCGTACTACTGATTCATCTCTTGTTGCCTTTGACCCAGAGATTGAAAGGACGTTCCTTCGGAACCAAAGAGCAGCTCTGAACCAAGAGAACGAGATGGGTGATCGACATGGACCGTCATTGCCTACTATGAGGCAACTCACTGCCCCAGACTTAAACCAACAACCTTTGGCAGTGAGGTTTCCTGAGATTGAAGAAGGTGTGAATTTTGAATTAAAAGCTGGTTTAATTCATGAGCTACCACACTTCCATGGCTTAGCAGGAGAAGATCCCAACAAACACTTGGCTCAATTCCATGCCATATGTTCTAGTATGAAGCCAAGAGGTGTTATTGAGGAGCAGGTCATGCTGAGAGCTTTCGGATTTACTCTGAAAGATGCTGCGAATGATTGGCTCTATTATCAAGCTCCAGGGAGTATTGACACATGGGCTAAGATGAAAAAGGTCTTTTTAGAGAAATATTTTCCAGCCACAAAACTAAGCAGTTTGAAGAAGGAAATCACAACCATTCAACAACACTCAACTGAGAGTCTCTATGAGTATTATGAGAGATTCAAGAAGCTTTGCTCAAGCTGCCCATTCCATAGTTATACTGACCATGATCTCCTTATGTACTTATTTAGTGGCCTGATTGATGAGGATCGTCGAATGGTAAACGCATCTTGTGGAGGTAATTTTCTGAAACTGACTATACCTCAGGCCACTGAAATGTTTGAAGAACTGGCTGAAAGTTCAAGGCAGTTTAGCAGTAGACAGGGATCCCACTCAGTCAAAGCAATTAATTCAGATCAATTACGTTAGTATATAATAACAATAATAGGTCATATATCACATCTGCCTCTTTGCTCTAGTGGTAAAGAGCTTCATTGATTGCCTAGAGGTTTTGAGTTCGAATCTCAACACTAACATCTCACTTTTTTTTATTTTTGGTAAAAATTAATGAAAAGAGAGGTGAGGGAGAGTGGAACTTGAGACCTCATGGGCATATAATGAAGTGAAACCACTAGACTAAGGAATCATATTGATATATTTGTAATATTAATAGTACAAGTTACAATCAAATTTGGGTTCAGCTCACTATTTTATTAGAATAACAGTTTTTTTGATCTTGGTCTCATATATCAATAGAATTAATTATTTTAATAATTTTGAGAAAAAATATTTATTTAAATAATAATTTGTATCTTATTGGTATTATTTATAATATTAATACTACAAGTGATGATCGAACTTGAATCTACCTCATTTTTTGTTAGAAAAATAGATTTTTTATTTTTTTCCCACATATTTATTGATTTAATTATTTTAATAATTTTGAGGAAAAAGAATTATTCAAATAAGCAGGTGTGTAAGCTTTTTTATATTTATAATATATTTTAAGATAAAAAAATATGATAATCCATATCATTCCCAAAATATTTTCTTTGTATTTCTAATATTGTTATTTAAATAATATATATTAATAAATAAATTCTTATTCAATATAAAACAAAATATATTTCAACAAATACTACAAAATTTATACAATATACGACAAATGATAAATTATGTTTGAAAAATTTCAACACAAACTTGGATTAAAGATATCAACACCATCGATGGTTAATTCTGTTTGAAAAATATAAAACTTAGTCTTATTAAGATAAAATCCAAATAAAGTCTCTCTCACCAGAAATCGGACTCGAAACGGTGTGTAAATCGAGAAAAACCGACTTAAAACGAGTAATATTGTGAAAATCGAGAAAAACCGACTTAGAACGACTAATGGCGCGAAAATAGAGAAAAATGGACTTAAAATGGGAACGACGCTAAAATCGAGTAAAACAGACTTAAAACGATTTGGCGCGAAAATCGAGTAAAACGGACAAAAACCAGTTGGCGCGAAAATCAAGTAAAACACACTTAAAACGAGTAACAGCACAAAAAACCGAGTAAAACAGACTTAAAACGAGTTGGTGCGAAAATCGAGTAAAACGGACTTAAATTGAGTTGCGGAAAAATCGAGTAAAACCAACTTAAAACGAGCAAATCCGACTTAGGGTATAGGGTATAGGATAGTGGATAGTGGATGTGGATAGTGGATAGTGAATGTGGATAGTGGATATTGAATGTGGATAGTGGATGTGTTAAATGGATAGTTTGGGCCCAATTCGTTTAAATGCCCTAAAACGATAAAAATCAAAATTTCAAAATTGTTACATGATAGAAAATAAAGGCCATAGTCGTAATCAATTCTCATAATCGAAAAAAAATCACCGAAAACGTCAACGGGCCTAATAAAGCCGAATTGAGATTTAGTGAGGCCCATTATCAAAAAACGACATAAAACGGCTTAATAAGACCTTAAACCGCAAAAAAATGAAATGTAAAAGTTGTATTTGAGCATTACCAATATGACGGTTTCGTTTTTATAAGAAAATAACAAAATGAACACTTCGAAATATCTAAACAAGCACTTTCACCTAGTAACGAGTTAATCTCAAGTATATAAGTCGTATAGTTTTACTCATATGTGTGTGATATCACTTCGTTACTCAAATAAACTTTACATAAAACTTTCATTAAATATTATAAAACACTCAAATAATATAAAATAACGACATTTCACATCTTCGTATTGTCGTTATTGCTTGTTTAATCATATATGTATGCGTATTTCATTAAAACTTTCATTAAATATAGAGTAATCAATCAATAACGACAATACAAAGATGTGAAATGTCATTATTTTGGATTATTTGAGTGTTTCGTAACATTTAATGAAAGTTTTATATAAAGTTTATTTGAGTAACGAAGTGATATCACACACATATGAGTAAAACTATACGACTTATATACTTGAGATTAACTCGTTACTAGGTGAAAGTGCTTGTTTAGATATTTCGAAGTGTTCATTTTGTTATTTTCTTATAAAAACGAAACCGTCATATTGGTAATGCTCAAATACAACTTTTACATTTCAATTTTTTTGCGGTTTAAGGTCTTACTAAGCCGTTTTATGTCGTTTTTTGATAATGGGCCTCACTAAATCTCAATTCGGCCTTATTAGGCCCGTTGACGTTTTCGATTATTTTTTTCCGATTCTAAGAATTGACAACGACTATGGGCTTTATTTTCTATCATGTTACAATTTTGAAATTTTGATTTTTATCGTTTTAAGGCGTTTAAACGAATTGGGCCCAAACTAACCACTTATCACATTCACTATCCACTATATATCCACATTCACTATCCACTATATCCTATACCCTACCTTATACCCTACCTTATACCCTATACCCTATACTCTATCCACATTTTTTCGATTTTCGCGCCATTAGTTGTTATAAGTCGGTTTTACTCGATTTTTGCGCCGTTAGTCGTTCTAAGTCGGCTTTACTCGATTTTCGCGTCATTTTCCGTTTTAATCCCGTTTTACTCGATTTTCGCGCCATTTCTTGCATAACTATTTGTACGTTAAGTATTATGCAAGATTTTATTCATCTTGCATAACTATTTTGAATTGAAAATACGTAAAACTATTATGCAAGATTGGTTGTTAGATGTGTTATATGCAAGATCTTATCCTTATCTTGTCGACAATTCGTTAGAATCCTATCTTGTCACTATATCAATTTATTAGATGTGCTATTTGAAAATATTTTTTAAACTGATATGAAATACCTATAAATACAATAATTAAAGCATTGCTTTCTCTCACAATTTCAGGTAGGTTTGTTTCTACCAAGACCAGTTTTTGCTCATTGCCATATGTTAGGTAGACCACAAAGTACAACCTTGAACGTCTTATATAAAAAGTGTTTTCAAAATATTTTATAAATATTAAAAAAGATTACATATGTGATTATTTAAATAATTATTATTTTATTCAAAATTATTGAAGTAATTAATTCAATAAATATTTGGGACAAAAATAAAAGAAAACAGTTTTTCTAATAAATAATGAGGTAGATTCAAGTTCGATCATCACTTGTAGTATTAATATTACAAATATGTCAATAAGATACACCTTATTATTAAAATAATTATTTTTTAGAAATTATTAAAATAATTAATAGTCTATAGATATAGATATTTGATGAGACCAAGATTAAAAAAACTGTTATTGTAATAAAATAATGAGGGGAGCCCAAATTCGATTGTAACTTGTAGTATTAATATTACAAATATATCAATATGATTCATTAGCCTAGTGGTTTCACTTCATTACATGCCCATGAGGTCTCAAGTTCGACTTCCCCTTCCTCTCATATTTGACCTATTATTGTTATTATATACTAACATAATTAATTAATTTAAAAAAAAATCGTAATAAAAAAAAATTCCAAAAAAAATGTTGTACGTTGGAAATGGGCGTATCCCATTTCCAACGTACGATTTTTTTTTTTTTTAATTTTTCATTTATTTGGGGAAAAAAATTATCATTACGGTACGCTCGAAATGGGCGTACGCCCGTTTCTAGCGTACCACTAGAGCTGCAATATATGCAGCTCTTTACCACTAGAGCTGCAATATATGCAGCTCTTTACCACTAGAGCAAAGAGACAGATGTGAAATATGACCTATTATTGTTATTATATACTAACGTAATTTATTAATTTTTTAAAAAAAATCGTATTAAAAAGAATTTTCGAAAAAAAAATGTTGTACGTTTGAAATGGGCGTTACGGTACGTTCGAAATGGGCGTACGCCCGTTTCTAGCGTACAAGATGTATTTTGTATTTTTTACAAAATTGTATACGTATAAGTTCTTATACGTATATCAAATTTTTTTGCCTGTACGCCCATTATGGGCGTATGGAAATGTAGTGTGGAAAGAGAGAAAATGTAGTGCGTATAGATTTTGCGTTTAAATGTAGACAAACGATGTTGTTTAGTTTTATTTTCTTACGATGCATTAGCTTAACTCTATTGATATGGATGAAAAAATAATTCGATCAGCTTTTGTTGTTTAAAATATACAGAGAACTAAAATTTGTTGAGAAAAAACAATAAACAAAGTATGTACTTGTTTTTTTATGTAACAAAAAGATGGTGAAAGATAATATTATATTAGAAAGATATTTATAATTTTTTTAATCTATATAATGTCATATTCTGTTGAAATGTGTTTGAAAGTATTGTTGAGTCTGTCATGTGTAATGTATCATATAAAAAGTAGAAAAAAAAAGTTTTCGCGTTCAAAGATAACAAGCTAATGTTCATAGTTTGAGCGGCAATGTTCATAATCTGGACGATAACAGATTTTGAGGCATTTTCAGAAGAAAAAAAACAAAAACAAAAAAAGTTCGCAGTAATTACAAGTATGTCACCGCGTCCCTCACTGAAAACGTTCAAACAAATTTATTGATTTGCTCGTTCGATTAAGGAGCTTCTTGATTTCTCTCATAATGTGTTGACTCGGTGGGTTTTTGCTAGCCTCATGCATAACAGTAACATTTGGGATGTGCAAGGTCGAAGTTGTGACAGTTGGAGCTGGCGTTGCTTACTTCATGTGCGCGATATGCTGCTCCCAGGTTCATCCCCGGATCTCATTTCGCTTCTTCTCACCAATCCCTCTGGCAAGTTTGATGCCAACAATGCTTATAAGCTTCTTAGGAGTAATGGTTCGTGCTGGACTTGGGGCAATATCATTTGGAATAGGCTGCATACGCCTAAGTGCTCGGTGATCGCTTGGATGGCGCTTCTGAATAGGCGTCCGACTAGAGCTCGTCTTTCTCGTTGGATGTCTATTCCTAGCAGCTCTTGTGTTCTTTGCAATCTTGATACCGAGACTGCACACCATCTGTTCAACTATTGCAGCTTCTCTCGGCATGTTCTCGGGGACATCCTGGATTGGCTTCAACTGGTGCATCAGGAGAACAACATTCATTCCTGGTTTGAATGGGTTCTTCATAACAGGTGGCGTGACCGTCATTTTTTCGACCTTATTGCTGCTGCTCTTTCTTCGTTTATCTACTTCATTTGGAAGCTTCGCAATGATATTGTTTTCAATGGTGTTTCCCCTTGTGCTCGCTCGTGCTCTCGGCTTATCATTGGTCATGTTCGTAATTGTGTAAATGCTCATGGCTTAAAACTCATTCTCCCTAGAGGTGGAGTTTTATGATGAGCATTTCTTGCTTTGGGCTCTCCCCTTGTTTTGATGCTTCTTGATTTGCAGCTTGTTGCAGTCTCCTCTTGTAATCTCTTCTGTAATCTTTTCTTTTAATATAATTACCATCATTCGAAAAAAAATTATTGCCTAAATTAGGAACATTATCATCCATAATATGAACATTGATGTGTGATATGTGAACGCGATCTGTTCGTTTTTCCTACGTTAAGAGTTATTTGCACCGAAATTTTCTTCTCATATAAAATGTCATTTTAAGTTTTTTTGTGTAATGTGCATGCAGTTTTTTCTTTTCAAAACTTGGAAGAATAATCAATCAACCATGAATTCAGTTATTACTTCTTATTAGAAGAATAACAACACCATTCACTAGATTGCAAGATTATATTAACAAAACTTTAACTAGTGTTCTTTCTGTATTATAACCAAACAAAAATAAGAAAAAGAAGATGACTTGATTCTTCATAGAAGGATGTATGCTGGTTTGAATGGATTGGCCACCATACATGGAGGAATCGTAGCCTCTTTGACCTTTTTGGCGTTGCGTTTTCCCCTTTCATCTACTTCATATGGTTGTTAGATAATGAGCTGATGAAATTACTTTCAGCAATGTGGCTGCTTGTGCTTGTACTTTGTATCGTAGAACCATTACTCATGTTCGAAATTGTAGTAGTGCTCATGGCCTAAAATTGATCCTTCTTTGGGGTGGAATTTTAGCTTGAGCACCCCTTTTTCCTTTGTTGTCTTGTGTTGTGTTGTTTGTTCCTTTGAACTGATCTTCTCCCCTAATGTAATCACTCTTTCAATAAATATATTTTCCTTTATTAAAAAAAGGATGTATGCTTGATTTACTATCAAAATAATAACATATTTACGTCTAAACCCATCTGCTAAATCACTCTTTCAATAAATATATTTTTCCTCTGTTTTTATTGTTAAATGCTAGATCAGTATATGTTCAATTTTAGTCAAATTGATATATATATAATTTTTTTTAATTAAAATAATATATTAATTAAATATGTGCAGGATCTACTGACCGAGTTAGTAGAGATTCTTTAAATGGTTTTCGTACCCCGATGTCCAACATTTCCAATGGTAAGTAATTTATTTTATTAATTCTATCTGTTTTTGTTCAATTGAAATATATGTTTCATTTTTGTTTAAACAAATTTTAGTATTTTTCTCCTGTTTTTATTGTTAAATAATATGTCAGTATATGTTAAATTTTAGTGAAATTGATATATACAATATTTTATTATTAAAATCATATTAACTAAATATTTCCAGGATCTACTAACCGAGTAATTAGAGATTCTTTATATGGCTCGATGTCCGATATTTCCAATGGTAAGTTTCTACTAGATTAATTGTATATGTTTTTTATTCAATTGAAATATATGTTTCATTTTTGTTTAAACAAATTTTAGTATTTTTATATAATTTCTATTTTTATATAATTTTTATTACTTTGAGGAACGAGCAATTCTTGCACCAACGCATGAAGAAGTTGATAAGGTTAATGACTATGTACTGTCTAAATTATCTGATGAAGAGACGGTGTATCTCAGTTCTGATAGTCGGGGTAAGACGTGTGATCCCAAAGACAATGAAGACAAGGTCTATACGCCAGAATACTTGAACAACGTTAGGTGTTCTGGTGTGCCAAATCATGTGTTGAAACTAAAAGTTGGGGTCCCTATAATGTTGCTTAGAAATATTGATCAATCTTCTGGTTTATGCAATGGGACGAGATTGATAACTATTCAACTCGGGAAGCATGTTATTCAAGGTAGAATCATTTCAGGCAACAATATTGGCCACATAGTTTTGATTCCTCGCATGGTCATGACGCCATCACACACTGCATTCTCGTTCAAGTTTCAACAAAGACAATTCCCGGTGAGTGTGTGTTTTGGTATGCCAATTAACAAAAGTCAAGGCCAATCTTTGGCTAATGTTGGTTTGTATCTTCTGCGCCCTATTTTCGCTCATGGTCAGTTTTATGTTGGAACGTCAAGAGTGACTAGCAAAAAAGGTTTGAAGATTTTGATATGCGACAAAAACAACAAAAGATCTGATACTACAACGAATGTAGTATACAAAGAAGTTTTTAGTAATTTGTACTAGTACTAGAATTTCTCAGTATATTTGTCTTCTTAGAGTTACTTTTTTTTGTTTAGATACTTCTGTTTTGATTGTTTTAATGGGATTAACTATCCCATTTTGATTTAAGGTCGTCAAGATCTTTAACGTTCAAAAAATTATCAGAGAGTGTTGCCTTTCTTTCTACCATTATAATATGTCATTTAGTTATGTCAATCTAAAGGTACTACATTATTATATAGATATTAATTTCATTTATTTATAAGTTTTTTTAAAGTAAAAAATATAAACAAATCCCGTGCAGGACACGAGTATTGATCTAGTTAGTATAAATGTTCACCAATTGACTACTAATGTGTATCATTCTCACGTTCGTATTTTAAAAGTTATTCTCACCCGACACTTTCCCTCTTTGAAATACCTAATAATCTAAAAATAAATTCCCACTCGTCAAAACACGTATAACAAGATATCGAGATGAAATAGAAATTAAGTTATTTTTAAATTAATATGAGCTTTTTAAAATTGTATGAATATTTTTCACTGAATATATAAGTAGTAGATAAAAAAAAGATCAAGGTAAATGTCCTCAATTTTCTCCAAATTTTATTTATTTAACTCCTCCGTTAGAAATAAATCCAAGTTTTTTTGTATTGCAATGTGTGTATGTATATACTGTAATACTTAACATGAAAACATAGGTCTATTTTCATCCTTTTAGGAAGCACGTTCTATAGCTTCGTTTAACACCACGAGCTTTTAGCACGTTTTTGACAGATTAATAACATACAGAGAATAGACTAAAAGCAAATCGAACGTGACTATACTATAGTACCACGAAGCAGCTGTGTGAGTTCCACTTTCAGTCTCGCATTATTCATCAAGTAACATCATCTTTATCTTTATCCTCAAATTCCTCTTCACTGCTTTCTTGGACCGATTTATTTGTTAAACTTAAGGATACATCGGAGTATATGTTAATTAATATCACGTGGAAAATATTGCTGATCAAATGGGGTGGAATAATTAGGCATGCAGTTAACCCTTTTTAACAGTAATTTGTATTTTCTAACCTTAAATTTTATATAGTGTGTAAACTAACCCTTTTATACATGATGACAATTCGTATTGATGACAGTTTATGTTGATGATAATTTCAGTTTCAGTTGATGAAGGATTGTATTGATGACATGACGTATTATGTTGATGACAATTTTAGTTTAACGATGGATTGTGATTTAGATTGAATTAGTTTAGAGGGTTATAAAACCTTCTTAATATCAAATTCGGTTTATTGGACTAGTTATTTCATGCAGTCGTCTATCAGTGAGTCCATGTATAGCATTTTATCTCGAAAGGCCACATATATTAATAACGGGCCTTTTGGGTTTACCTGTGAGAATTGTTTGAGTTTTAGTACGCGATACGGAGCCCTTTGCCCCTTATTCAATAATTAGAGGAGTTTCTAATGGGATTTCATATAAGGTAAGGAAACTAACCTTTTTTTTAACCTAGTATATAATTGTTCTATTCTCCTTCCCATCTCATTCTCTCTATTCTCTCCATTCTCTCCACAGTCTCCACCCAATCTCTCTAGATTCAGATCCAACCTCCCCGCCGAGGAAGCGTCGACCATCATCGATGTCGTCCACCATCACTAGGCTCATCAATGCCTCATCAACGTGAATTAGCGCATTCGCGAACAACGCAGCTTTGCGGCAGTAGATCTCTTCACCGCCATGGAAGGAGACATGATTCGATCGACAGCGATCTTAACCGTCGACTGAAGATCCTCCGCCGAAGGTGAGTGTGCTTGGAAGACCGACCTCTGTCCTCGAGAAGTGCTCCTTTTCAAGACTACGACGACCGGATCAGCGCCACCGAGCTCGTCACCATGGGATCTGACTCATCGCCCGAGGAAACTAGGTATGCTCTCGCCTCTATCGGAATCTCTTCCCATAAACGATTGAACAATAACAAGTTGAAGACTCAGCGGTAATCTCTTCTCCATAAACGATCCGAAGAAGCCTTCATATCCACCTCTCTCATCGGCGAGGACAGTAGCTCTGCTTCTGTCATCAGATTCACCTCTGTCATCGGTCGTTCCTATGGGAGCACTGCTCGAGGCCAGATTGTCATTAGCGAGGACCGAAGCTCCGCTTGTCGTCAAATCCACCTCTGTCATCGGTCATCAGATCCGAAGAAGCTCCGCCTGCGGACGAAGGATTGTTTTGGTTGCGACAAGCTCTTGTTGATCCATCTCTTCCTATGTTCACTCCCTCTGTTATGTATGATGAACTGTTGCAGCCTTGCAGGTGATATCCTCCATCTCAACCTTTCTAAATTAATTTGAATGGTGTGGTTTGCAGGTGATATCTTCCATCTCAACCTTTCTAAATTAATTTGAATGGTGTGGTTTTCATGATACGTGGTATTTGTAGGAAATTAGATGATTTCTTATATTATATATTGAGACAACAAGTTTGTAATTTGGCTTGATGACAGACTTCTATTAGTTTGATGACAATTTATATGTTGTCTAATCGAATAGCTGGATTTTTCCAAGGAGTATTACATCAAATTTGATACTTCTTTAGTTATTTTTCATCGTTAACTACGGATTGATTTAATAAAGAAGATGATGACATTTTAATAGTGATTAAGTTTATAGTTATAAGATATTTTCATCTCAATGAATCAGTTTATTTGGTGTAGTGAAGTTTGACAGTGATGTTCGCAGGTGGTTGATGTTTGCATCCTTTTGTGCTTTTTGGCTGATAACCTGAAGTAGATGATCATAAAAGAAGTTGATGACAGTTCATGGTCGAAAAATGCAGGAGCAAATGAAGTTTTTTGGTGACAATAACAAGTTGATGACAATAAATTTGTGTTTGTGAATGTGTGTATGCAATTTATTGTGTTTGAGAATTTCAATTTGTTGAAGTTATCTCCTTCCTATGAAAGTTTTATAGTTTTGATGACAGTAAATATTTTGTGGATGGCATTCCATCTCACGTTTAATATTATAAAAAATGTTATTAACCTATACTTTCATCACAAATTTCATCAACCAAATCTGTCATCAACTAAAATTGTTGTCAATGCGAATTACTGTCGTCAATGCGAATTACTGTCTTCGATGCGAATTACCAACTAAAATTATTGTCATCAAAAAAATTATTGTCATCAACGAAAATCACTGTCATAAAAAAAATACTGTCATCAACCCAAACTGTCATCAAAAAATATTATTGTCATCAACCCAAACTGTCATAAAAAAATATTACTGTCATCAACCCAAACTGTCATAAAAAAATATTACTGTTATCAACCCAAACTGTCATCAACCCAAGTTGTCAATAACTTAAGAGGTTAGTTACCACACTAGAAATTTTTAGGGTTAGAAAATACAATTCAAAATGCAAAAAGGGTTACTTAACCCGTTTTTGGGTTTCAGTAACATAGTTTGGGCCTCTACGGCCCATTTATCTTAATACTGGGCTTAGCCTGATTTAGACCAACGAGAGACAAAATCAGCATTTGAGAACAAATTCCGTCTTGTGCAAATCTGCAACCAGTGTTACCATTCTGCTTCCACAAAAATACTATTTGAAAAGGCGGGTAAACAGCTCGATCAAAGAACACAAAAATGGCGTCCCAGACAGCTTCTGCTTCCCTCTGCTACACCAACCTCAATTACTCCAACCAACGTCTCTTCCTCGCCCGAGTCGTAAGTTTTTTCCTCCATTTCCCTTTCAAAGTTTTCATCTTTGACCTTTTGTCGCTGTTCCTTCATCTAGTTTGTGTTAAATGTGTCCAGCGCTCAACATCCTGTGTGATTTCCCGCAGAAGCCAGACATTTTCGTCCATCTTCACCGAAAAAAGTATGTCTTTTTTAACTTTCTATTACATTTTCTTCTTCGAAAGTCTCTTTCTCAGTGGGTTTTGAAATTGTTTTCAGGGTTTGCTACGTGTCTGAAATGGGTAAAGGAGTTGCAACTGTCTAGGCTTAACAGGGGAGTAAAAGTCAGTGCTTCAAACCCTGATTTGGGAAATCAGTTTGCTCTAGGGTTTGACTCTAAGAACTCAGTTGATGGATCTGAGCTGTTGAAAGAGGGGAAACCTCCTTTGAAAAACCCAGAAATTGGTTCTTCTTTCTGGATTGTTGGTCCTCTAGCGTTGCTAATGTCTCTCTCTGTTAATCCTTATGCGTTCGGATATCTACTTAGTCGTATGACCCATGCGTCTGATACAGGTATTTCTCTATAATGTTTATTTGTTTTCTGCGTATCCTCTGTAAAAAAGAATATGTTAGCATTACTTATTTATCACCTATAAATGGAAAAAAGGTGTAGTGTTTGTGGTTGTTGAGTGATTTGATCATATGCAGCAGTTGATATACTTTGCATTTGTATTTCTTGTGTGCATGAGTTTAGATGCAAGAATGAATGTCATTTTATTGCAACACTAATGTAAGAAATTATGGTATTTATGCAAATAGGTTTTTTTGTTTCGATTTGCTCAGAAGTAGCAGGCTACGCAGGTCTTGCAACATTCCTTATCGTCATGGACCGTGCTCAAACTCCATTCCTTCAACTCAGTGCTAAGAGACTCAACCTTGTTAGACAATACTTGTCAATGGCCAACATCATGAAAATTGTTCTTCCATTACCTGGTTTGTACTTTTCATGCCCACATCTTGGCATGAAAATTGCTCTAGCTCTTGTCACACCATTCCTTACAACTTTTGCTGCTCAAATTTTATTTGACATATCTCTTAAGTTTCAAGGCTCATCCTCTCGGCCTCTTGTTCCTATCGTCTTTGAGGTATTTTTCAGTTTCATCTTTATGTATTCCATTGTCATTTTACTAAAGAACTTGTTGAATTGATGTTGCAGGGATATCGAGTTTATAATTTTGCTGATTCCCTGATTCCCTAGAGAATCATTGGGACGCAGTGACGAAACTTGAGAAAAAAGGCATGGCCGCGGCGGGAGGAATGATGTTCATGTTTATGGCTATGGGTGTGATTTGTTTTTGATCGCTGATCAAATATCTTTTGAGGTTGTTTCCTTCTAGGTCTGTTGGAGATGATTAGTGAGATATTATACTCTCTTTTTGTGGTAAAATCCTTTAATCACATTGGAAAAACTGGCTTGACCATTTTGTAGCTAAGTAGTGATGGTATCACACATGAACAACTATGTGATGAGAAGTCTATAATCTTCGACTTTTGTGTATGGTGTAGGATGAGATGGCTTAGAAATGCAATTGAGATTAGCACTGTATGAATTGTTGCCTAAGAAATTCAGCATGTTTATAGTTTGATAGCTTATGTGTTTCAGTAGTACGGAGTAGTACTGAAACTAGACAATAGCATACATAAGAAATTCAGCATGTTTATAGTTTAAAAAACTAATACTAATACAATCTTCTTTTTATATTCAGCATGTTTATAGGCAGTGGTGGATGGAACACACTAGCGTAGGTCCCGCGCCATGTACGGATTTATATAACTCGAAATAGTTAATAAGTAGTATAAAATATTATGTAATATATAATTTTATATAAAAATAAGTTGATATCTTAAAATGATATTCATATATAATTGAATTTTAGCATATTAAATATAATAAACAACGAATATAAATGAATTTGTAATATAAAAAATCTTATTTGATCAAATTATCATAGGTCAATTTTTAACAAATTTAAATAAATTGATTTCAACATATATAAAACTATATAATTTAAAACACTACCATAACACAAAAATATAATCTTTTCTCTTATTTATTAAGAATTCAATCTTTTTGTGATATGTCATATCATAAAAATGAAATTATAAATTTGTAAAATAACATAATAGGATATTGGAAAGTCAAAATCTAAAAAATTAATATATAAAAATCTTTTTGTAATCTGAAAGATCTTAAGCAATCTTTTTGTGATATTTTTGCACATGATTTTCCAAATTTAATCAATTTTTTTGAGAAAATTACAATAAATAGTAAAAACTTGTGACTAATGGAATGATGACAAGTGGATGGCCTGAATGAAGAGTATGCCACGTGACATAGGTAGAATTGAAGAAAGGTGATTTGCTTTAGTAATTATATAGATATAGATTTTTATGGAATCCACAACTTGGAAAATCATGTTTAAAAATATCACAAAAAGATTGCTTAAGATCTTTCAGATTACAAAAAAAATTTATGTGTTAATTTTTTTAGACTTTTACCTTCCAATAACCTATTATGTTATTTTACAAATTTATAATTTTATTTTTATGATATGACATATCACAAAAAGATTGATTTATTAATAAATAAGAGAAAAGATTATATTTTTGTGTTATGGTAGTGTTTTAAATTATATAGTTTTATATATTTTGAAATCAATTTATTTAAATTTGTTAAAAATTGACCTATGATAATTTGATCAAATAAGACTTTTGGTATAACAATTCATTAATATTCGTTGTTTATTATATTTAAAATTTTAAAACTTAATTATATATCAATATCATTTAAGATATCAGCTTTTTATATAAAATTATATATTACATAATACTTCGTACTACTTATTAACTATATCGAGTTATATAAACTCGCGCATAGCGCGGGAACTAGGCTAGTAGTTTACCAAAAACGGGTTAAGTAACCCTTTTTACTATGTTTTGTGAAGAAACTAACCTGTTTTATAGAAGGAAAGCAATCTAACCTTTTCCTTTTCCAATCTGTTACACGCGCGTCACATCCTCTCCTTCCCTTCCCTGCCGAATTTTTCTTCCTCTAGCTTCTTCTCCCTTCACGCCGATCTTCTACCTTCTCCTTCTCCACTCGGATTTCCTTCGTCCTCCTTGCAAGTGTTGTCATCCTCGCACTTCCTCTTCATTTGGAGCGAAAAATCTCGTTCCTTCCCGCTGCGGTCAACTCCTCCGAGCCGCAGCAAACGCCTCCACCAGGAAACTCGAAGCCAGGCATAATCTCGGCTCGCATCGACTGAATTTGGTGGTTCGAATCAAATTTTCTGGTAAGTGAAATGAAGCACGCTTCGCGCGCTTCATAAGATCTCTCTCGGGGTAGATTCTGGGATGAAATTCAAGGTTTGACAACATCAAACTAACAAAGCATCAATCTGTCGTCTCGATATAAGAAACTTCCTACTGCAAAATCGAAATCGAGGTAAGATTCAAACTGTCATCATATAATTACATGAATGTGAATGCAAAAACACACGAAATAATTAAATAAACTGTGATTTTAAAGACTTTCTGAAATTTTGATGACAAAATGTTGTTAAAAAAAGGATTTTGGTGGACGAATAACATGAAGAACAATGATTGAATAAAAATAATGAAAACTGGATGACAGAGAGTTGATGAATATAGATGAAACTGATGAATGTTGATCCTGATGACAATATGATGCTCATATAGAAAGTTGATGACATAATATTGAACTTAGATTTAAAAATGTAAATGTGATGACAGTTTGATAAATAGATGATGTGTGTTGGATGACAGTAATGACAGAATGTTGATGGATTAGATGACATAATATAACAATTCAGGAATTTAAACAGTGATGACAGAATGTTGATGGATTAGATGATGTGTGTTGGATGACAATAATGAGATGACAGTATTGTTGTTTAAGGAAAGGAGTTGATGACAGGATTTAGAATTTAAATTTATAATATTAGGTATGATGACAGATTGAAAATTGGAATCATTACAATTCAGGAATTGTAGAGTGATTACAGAATGTTTATGAAGACAATAACATGTGCTATACAGGTACAAAATGAATATTCTTACTGTATGTTGGGGAGGAGACTGGAAGATGAAAGATGGTTCGAATGCTTATGTTGGGACATTGATTTCAAAAGCATTTGTAATCGACATCAACATAGGGCTGGATGGTGCAAAGGATACCATTATTCAAAGGTTTAATTTGAAGACACAAGCACATGAAATTGAGTTGTCGCACTTGAATCCTTTCCAGAAAATTCAGATACCATATATTGTAGAGTCAGACGAGGACTTCAAGTGTTTCATTGAAATCAACAAATCAGAGAAGGTGCAATGGAGTGTGCCTTTGTATGTGACAGAGAGAAAGAAGAAGAAGACAACTAAAACGACAGTAGTGAGTGAAAAAAACAGCCTTGTTCCATTTCAGAATGATTATGAGATGGAAGGTGGGAGTGAGGTAATTAGTTGTGAATCAAGGGACAAAATTACTGAATGGGGAGAAATTATGGAGGGTGATAGTCCTACTTATGAAGACTACACAGGGTTCATCCATATTGGACAAATTTTTGACTCAAAGGACATGCTCAAAGTTTCCATTAGGAAAGTCGCTATGAGGGAGAACTTTGTGTACAAGGTATACAAGTCAACCCCTGATTTGTTTACTGTTAAGTGTGCAGATGAGAACTGCAACTGGGGGCTGAGGGCAATGGTGTTGAAAGACACACATTTCTTTGAGATAAGAAAGTATAGAGAAGAACACACATGCTCTTTTGACTTTAGGTGTGAAAACCAGTGCAAGCCAACATACAAGATGGTTGGAGAGCATATTAAAACAAGGTAACAAAACATATATGCAAAATAGTTATGGTCTTATACAAACACATTAATATTGAAAGATGACAGTTTGGATGATTTATTGTGTGTGTAGGTATGAAGGGGTGAAAACTGGACCGAACCCTAAAAGTATCCGGAACGACATGGGGAAAGAACATTGTATGGATGTGAGCTATTGGAAGGCTTTGAAGGCAAAGGAATGGGCACAAAATTTGATTAGAGGAACACCAGAAGAAAACTATGGAATGTTGCCTATATATTGCCACATGATCAAACAAGTCAACATAGGCACATACACACAGCTAGAGATTGATGACGAAAATCGCTTCAAGTATGTGTTCATAGCACTAGGAGCAACAATAAGAGGATTTGATCAAATGAGAAAGGTATGTAGACATACCTTGCTATACTTGAATCTTACAATAGATGGACTAAGGATGACAATATGTGTTGATGACAGAATTTTAAAATAAGGTAAAAGCATGACAGGATGAATGAGGACAGTGTTCGAAAATATATTAAAAACATTAATGATGACAGTATTTGATGAGTGTATTATTACAAAAAAAATCTCAAAATGTGTATTGCTCAGAATATGTGTTGAAGGATGCAGGATGACAGATTTTGATGACATTTTTATTTGACGACAATGTTTGATGACAAAATTCTTAAAGGATGCATGATAACAGTGTATGAAAAGAAAATATAAAAAATACAATAAATAGTACTATATTTCAAAGGGTTTGTAACAAAAATATATAAAAAATGACTGTTGATGACAGAATACTTCTGATTTGAAGGTAATCATGGTGGATGGAACACATTTGCATACAAAGTACAAAGGACACCTATTGATTGCAACTGCGCAGGATGCGAACCAACAAATTTATCCATTGGCGTATGCAATTGTTGATTCAGAAAATGATGGATCTTGGACATTTTTCTTCCAACAGCTTATCACAGTGATCCCTAGTTCACAGGAATTGGTGATTGTGTCTGATAGGCATTTAAGTATTATAAAGGCAGTGGAGAGCATTTATACATCATCAAAGCATTGTGTGTGTAGAAGACATGTTCATCAAAACCTCAAGACAAGGTATAAGGACAGGGGTGTGCACAAGCTCTTCACTTTGGCTGCAAACAACTATACAAAAAGGGAATTTGAGGAGAACTTCAAAAAGATATGTGCAATTAATCAGGAAATGGGGGATTACTTGGTTATTTCCAAATTTGAGAAGTGGGCAAGATCACACTGCAAAGGAGACCGATACAACATAATGACTACAAACAATTCAGAGACCATCAATAAGGTCCTACTAGAGGCTAGGTCATTTCAGGTTGTTGCCTTATTGGATTGTGTTTTAGAAATGCTGATAAGATGGTTCGTTGAAAGGCGCAACAAAACAGAAGAAGCGCTGAGCAAAGTGGTGCCACCAAACATAGAGGAAATTCTTCAAAAAAGGCATAAACTGTCCAAGAAATATGAAGTGAGGGCATTGAATGGGTTCCAATACCAGGTGATTGGAGGAGATTTCTATGGAGTTGTCGATTTGGCAAAAAGAAGCTGCACTTGCAGAGTGTTTGATCTAGATCATATTCCCTGTGTACATGGAATGGCGGCAATGCAGAAAGCAAAGGTGAAAGTGACAGGATTTGTGAGTGACTACTATAGATTTGAGAATTGGATGAATTCTTACAAGGAGACCATATATCATGTGCCTAGGCAAACTGAAGAAATGATTCCAGAGGAGATAATGAACATACAATGCCTACCTCCCAAGCCAGATAAAAGAACAGGGAAATTTAAGAAGAAGAGAATACCGTCTGAAGATGAGTTCCCAAATCATAGCAAGAGGAGGTGTGGACCAAGAAGACCCGCAAGATGCAGTCTATGCGGATCCACTGGACACAACAGAACATCATGCATGAAAAAAACCCCAGAAGCCAGAAGTTCACCTTTTGTTCTAGAATAGTTTGATTACATTGATAAAAAAATACTATTACACATATATAGTTTGCATTACTGTCCTTTTTGAATTGATTTGAACAAGTATTTTGGATGACATAGCACATGGTCATTGCAATATATAAAAATTGTTGAACAATTGGATTAATATATTAAATACTTAGATGTTTTGCATCAGAAAAGCTCACAGATGGAGGTAGATGACAGATAAGAGTTGATGACAGTTGAATAATCATCAACGCATAAAATTGTCATCAAGGTTTAAAAAAAAATTATGAGAAGAGAAATGAAGCACGCGTAGCGTGCTTCATAAGATAAATACAAAATTTAAAATTCAAATGATGACAGATGACAGAATAGAAAGATATATCTGATTAAAAAGTTGATGAAAATTTAAATAATTGGCCTATAAGACAAAATGATAACTCTGTCATCCGTGATGACAAAGTATATGATATCATAACATATTAATAAACACATGGATTTAAAATATTGAAAAATTTAGAACATTAGATTACAGATGAAAAAATAAATGACAACATCAATATCTGTCATCGGAAGCAAAGCAGGAATTCAATATTTTATTGCATAAATTCAACACAATAAAGAACACAACCACACTCAGAACACAACACTCAGATATATTTTCGAGTGTATATAACAGTCATCAAAGAATTATAAGAAATTGTATGAGGAGGAGAACAAATTTAATAATGATAAAAAATATAATTTATAAGATGACACTTGATGACAATATATTAAGTGAAGATAGAACTGTCATCAAACATTGACATACTTAATGAAAGATGACAATTGATTACAATTTTTAAATGAACATAGAACTGTCATCAAAAATTGACACAATGAGTGAGATAGAATGATGCTTTAGATCATTGTGATCAACAATCAGTGATGACGATGATCTAAAAGTAAAATAGGTACATAAAGTATGATAGTGTAATAAAACTTTTCTGTCATCTGGATGACAGTATGATAGAATCACAATCATTAATAGGGACAACCATAAAACACTTTATATAATTTGTCATCACTAAAATAAGATTGCAAAACAAAATGTCATCATTACAAACACTGGAGTACAAAAAGGCACACATTATCCCAAATTGTCTTACACAAGTGAAACAAACACTGTCGTGCAGTATATCACTTTTAACAAGTTATTACTGAAAGTGAAAACAGAAAGCTGAATCAATTCTATAGCTTTTTACGATTAAGAGGTAGAGGCTTCCACACAATCTCTTGGTGAAATAGCTCAATTGCCATCTTCTCCCTAAGTGCCCTCACATGATCGTCATCCAGCTCATCCAAGGAACTCCCAAATGCAAAAGCTTCAATGTACTTTAATGTAAAGAGACCACAATTACCACTGAAACCCAAAAGAAACATAAAAATAAAAATGGTTATGCAGTGTAACATTGAAAAAAAAAATACATCATAAATTAGAATAAGTTAAGAATAAAATGCTTCAAAAAGAAATAATGAATACATACCCTTTGTCTTGGGGGAGAGTACGATGCCTAGTGAGAGTGAAATCATTGTCTAGGTTCCCAAGGTGATTGAACATCCCACTTCTGTTTAACAAAACAGGGAGTAATTTGCAAAGAGGCTCAAGACATTCAATAATGAATTCATCCTTGTAGAAACTAGCTCTCGAATCTGGGGTATATAAACAGTCCATAACAGTAATATGCTTCTTAACCAAGTCTATCTCTAGAGCAACCCAATGTTCGTCATTGATATTAAATGGTGAGTAAACCCTTGAGACGCCATTAGCCCACGATTTCCCATAGGCTGGTGGATGAGCACCAGAAAAGTAATCAAGATGGAAATTAAGGTTGTAATCTATACCAGACAACACCTTCTCAAGACACTGGGGGTTCATCCTACTAAACCAAACCCAGTCCAGAATAACTACATCCTTGAATTTTTCTCCCTCATCAAATATTCTTTTCCTCATGAAATATAGGGCTTCATATAAATGCTGGAAAACAGAAAAGAATTCTAGCATTTATATACAAATACATAAATAATAAAAATATAAAAAAACTGGTTTCAATGATAAAACACTTACAACGTCGTCGAACCAAGCATTCTTCCTAATCAACTTCTGGAAAAAAAGGCTTAGAGAGGCTAATATCATTCCCTTTTATAGTGGCTTCTTCCTTGGTGCAAAAAATGAAGAGGAGAAAAAAAATGTCATCAGACAATATATGTCATCATTCAAAAACTGAAAAATAAACGATACCAAAATATCATGATAAGGTGCTTGATGACAAATGTATAATAGGTCATACAAAAAATTGTGATAACTGAACATAGAAAAGATGATGACAATGTCTTGATAGTTTAGATAATTAAGTGCTGGATGACAAGATTGATGACACAAATGTCATCAAAACCTAAAAGTGTTTGATGCCAGGATTGTCATCAAAACTTATAAGTGTTTGATGACAGGATTGCATCAATCACACTTGGAGACAAAATGAAGCGTGCGTAGCACGCTTCATGAGATATAAACATAAAAGTGCAATTAAGCCATGAAATAAAAAGATTTGATGACAAATTTAAGCTAAGAATTAAAATAATATAATAGATATGACAGAATAATGATTTGATGACAAAATAATGATTAGAAAATTAAAGCTAAAAATAAATACAACATACCCATCTTTTAGCCATGAATAGAAGACCAAGCGATCGTCGTATTCATAGAAAGAGTACGTTGGTCTGGGAGGCATACCAATGGCTTTGGTTGGCACTGCGAAGGGGCTTAGAAGGACAGGGCTAGGATGACCTACCCTAGAAGACTTCCTAAGCAGCTTGTCATCGGGAGCCACATTGTCATCAGGAGCCACATTGTCTTCAGGTGCCTCATTGTCATCGGATTCAACATTGTCTTGAGATTCCATGTTATCAATATCAAGGCATTCCCCTTTATCAACAGGATTGACTGGAAGATCTACCACAGAATCTACAACTTCCAACACCTCCTCAGGGATGACAACCTTGTCATCATCAACCATATCAACCTTGTCATCATCTGGGATGACAACAATGTCATCAGCAATCATATATATCTTGTGTTCATCTGGGATGACAACCTTGTCATCATCAACCATATCTGCCTTGTCATCCTCTAAGTTGACCAATTTGTCATCCACAAACATTGCATCACCACTTTCTGGTTCAAATACAACAGGAGATGTAAGGAATGCATTTTGGGACCCAGATGGAATCACTAGAAATCCAGAATCACTTTCACCAACAAACAAGTCAACATTGTTGCAATCTGATTTACCGTCATCATCTACAACAGCTACCTCTTGATCCTTTGATTCCTTGGGGATATCCAGAGACTCCCTCAGGGTCACACCAAGGGATTGTGGAATATTAGACTCACCCACACTGTCTTCCTTGGAAATATTATCAGACCTAGGCTTGCAATTGGATTTTGACTTCTCAGATGACGAAAACACAAGTTTTTCAGTACCTCCAGCATGACTGTCTACAGATTTATTTGAGTGACTACGCTGAACAGGGAGAGAAGATGGCCCACCAATACTGCCCTCAAGATTAAGCTCAATAGTGGCAGAGGGAAGCACAGATTTTCCAACACTGTCAAACAAATTTTTTACACCAATTATCCTCGCAGAAGCAGCAGAATCATCAACAAGTCCACAAGCTTCCTCCAACACCTTAAAATTGTTGTGGATTGGATCGGTTGGAAGAGGAGTTGTTTCGGCTTTGTTGGCTCTTACTGACGAAATGAAAGTCTCAATGAGGCTCCCAATGTCCACTAGCTTTTTGAACACATCCTCTAGCTTCAAGGTGTGGCCAGTAACTGTCCCTTGAACATCAGCCATCACAGTGCACATGTGATCCACCTTCTTGCTCAGATTTGAAATCTTCTCAGAGGAGTCATTGTTCGAACCTTGAGGAATGGTTGAGTGGCCTTGAAATGGTGGGGAGTTTGGTTCAAAAGGAGCACTCTTGGGATCAAACCTTCTTGAATATGTCTTTGTTTTGGCACTAGATGATGACGAAGCTGATGCTTTTGCATTTGAGGGCAAACTCTTGGATGAACTGCCTCCAGACAACCTTGAATTCAAACTCCGAAGCACACTGTCAACCACAGCTTCTACATTTGGCACCGGGTCCCTCATAGGGAGCGCGCTAGTGGGAATTGGCTTAGTTGTTAGAAAAACAGATCTCTTCCTAGGGGAACTTCTCAACACCAATGCAGATTTTGTATTGCAAACCTTCTTGCCCTTTGGAGGTTGTTCTAAGAGAAGGGTCTTTTTGGGAGAGGCTTTCTTCGTTGCGACAGTCTTCAATAACCGGGGATATTGTTTATTAGGCTCAACAACCTTCAACTTTATCTTCAAAGTTGGGTTAGGCTCCACGTTGCGAGCCCTAGTAATCCTTAGGGTTGGAGCCTGATTGACAGTGTCGATTTTCCTTTTGCGCGTATAGACTCTAGCCTTTGGAATAGTAGCTGCAATCTCAGTGTTGAAGGATGCTTCTTTGTCAGCCTTCTCTTTTGCCACATTCAGAATATGCTCGGCAAATCCATCAAACAGTGCGTCATCCCTTTCATCCAGAAAATTCAGATCCTTAAATCTTTCATGCTCAGAATATGGAGGATATCTACAATACTGAACATAAAAGAAGACAAAAATTAGATATAAATAAAAAGTATTACAAGACAATATATAAAACCAAACTGAAAAAGATGAAGGAAGAAATAAATACCGGATTAGTTTCTTTAACTTGTCTCGAAATTGCGCTAAACCAAATATTACCGACATCCTTGTTGAACCAACGAAGACAGTAAGGGATCTCTCTTGAACCAGCTGTGGTACAGTTTACAATATCCCGAAACTGAGGGAATGTTTCAAGAATCCAAACCTAAACAGATAGACAGAAAAAAGGATAAGCATGATGAAGACAAATACCATAGTTGATGACATATACAATAATTGATGACATATACAATAGATGATGACATATATCATAGTTGATGACATATACAAATAATTGATGACATATACAATAGTTGATGACATATACCATAGTTAAAAGAAGAAAAACTAATTAAAAGGAAAATTAGATGCAAATACAATAGATGATGACATAATGCTATAGAAAAGATTTAAAAAAAATAATATGACAGACGAGAAAAGGAATGAATGAGAAAGAAAACAAAAGAGGTAGCGATGACAAAATGTATGAAAAGTATAAACAAACATGTCATGACATACTTAAAAAGCATACTTGATAAAACTTGAATAATTAACTCAGTAATACAACATATAGTAAAGAAAACATGTGAGCAAAAAATATAAAGAGGGTAATTGAAAGAAATGATGACAGAATTATCTAATGGATAAAATACCTTTAAAGCTATGGGATATCCATGCAAGTAAATTGTTACTCTTGTGTCATGAGCACGCTCACCTTTCTCTAGCTTCCCTACGGTAGCTGCCTTCATCAAATACTCAATAGTTGTAGAGTACACTAACCTCCCCCATGGATACTTCCTAAACTCATCCAAATTTGTTGACAACTTGTAGAATTCAGAATGAGTAGGCTGATTCGGTCGTTGAGGAAGTAGAACGCTCTCAACAATAAGAAGATATGTCAAACTCAGCTTCCTAGCTGGATTGGCCTCAATAACAAACAGTGCTAACAACTCTTTAAATTTTAAGCTTCTGACCCCAAATTCATCAATCATATTTGCATTTGGGATTTCATAGTCGGTACAATCACGACAATCCAGCCCAGTAACAGCCGCAAACTTAGGGAGACCAAACCGACAAACATGGCCTTTGACGTTGAACCACATTTCATGAAGTTTTTTTGTCTTCACTTGATGAAGGATAAAGTAGTAGAGCAACTGACACGACACCTTCAATTGGTCTGCCCAAGTAACAATAGGGGCAAAAATTCCGTTCCTTATTTCATACAGTCCATCAGAATCAAGATGTTCATCAATAATTTGAAAGACGTCCCAATTTGCAAACGTATTAACTTGTGTTGACATATGCATGGATGGGGGGCAAACATATTTCATTTTCGAGATATCCATCTTAGACTAAGAAAGGAAAACAAAAGAAAAAAACTTTAATACAGCATACAAGAAACTATAATCATAATCTCAAAAACCATAAATAACTACTTTCATAAAAATCAGTTTTTAAAACAAAATATAAAGCACTAAACTGTCATCAAAGAGAACTAATATAAATTATTAGAACAAAAACAAAAATTACTGTCATCAACAAGAAGAAATAGACAATCAAATCCTAATATAGAAGATTTTGAAATCAAATCTAAATACTTTTAAATAATTACTGTCATCAAATAGAGCAAAATACTGTCATCAAGAGTACTAAAAACTGTATTTGATCAAAACAAATTGTCATCCACATTGACATCCACATTGTCATCCGCATTTGAACAAAATGTGTTTGTCATCAAATATTGTAATGCAGAAAAAATAAAATAGAGCAAAGAACACTGTAATCAAGGGGAAATCTGGATATCGATGACAAACACATTGTCATCAACAAATAGTATAATGTTGAGATCTCACTAAACAAGCTGTCCTCAACATATAACACAAACAAACACATTGTCATCAAAACAAAAACATTTTCATCGCAAATAGTATATTACTAAGATTTCACTAAACAAATTGTCCTCAACATAAAACACACACACAACACATTCAAAACAAAAACCAGATTTATAACCAAACTAATTGTCATCGAAACTACAAAACTAACATAAATTACACGAAAACAACAATGAGAAAGAACAAATAAAACTAAATACCATACATATGATGACAAATACGAAAATTAAACAAACAAATCTGTAATCAACACATGCAAAGGGACAAACAAGTAAAAATAAAAGAGATACAGTAAAAAAAGTGCAATTAGCAAGGAAAACACACAAAAACAACACTGTAATCAAGTAGAAAAAAGCAAAATCGAACTCCAAATCAAACCGTAAAACCTAAAAACACAAAACAGAAGCAAAAACTACATACCTGTGAGTGATTATAGATGAAATTTGGTCGAAATTCACACAGAAACCAGATTCGAACAACTGCATTACAGAAAAACAACAAATCAGCGATGGCAACCCTAATTTCTACAGAAATCAACCAAAAACGAAGAAAAAACGTACCTGGAGATCGCGCGAGAGTAAGGAAGCTCGAAATCGACGAGAAACGAGGAGAAATCGCGGCGAAATCCTCCGGAATGCTTGGAAGAGGAAGGTGGAGTGAAAGGAGAGAAAGTGGAAAGTAACGGGCTCGAAAAAAATGAATGGAAAGGGGTGGGTGTTTAATTAGGAGGGGTATATATAATTTTCTATAAAAAATTTAATTAAAAAAGGGGGAGGGTTAGTTACCACTTTAGATTAGAAGAGATGTTATATTACACTCAAAGAGTGTAATAAAGGGCAAAGGGCCCCGAATTGCGAGTAGTTTATAAACCAAGTGTCGAACATATCTTTATTAAATAAGAACGATATGAATAAATTGGGCCTCTCTTATCACGAGGCCGTGGGCTGTTACAGTCCAACAAGAGAGGTCATGGGCCTAACCCCATCACAATCTATTTTGGTCCATTTATTATAGATTTGGCCCATTCAACCAATCATCATTGTTACTCCTACATGCAAAAAAATGAGCACAGAGTACTATGTAGGTAGCTAATAACCAATCCTAATAAATGACAAACATCAATTAATTGTCCAAATTTGTTCACATTAATCTCTTCACTTGACTTTCATAATTGTGGATTTGACTTGTGCCTAACAATACTCGATATTACATCCATCCTATTTATAACCTCATATGCTGATTGTACATACCTCCATAACAAAGATCATCTTAGTTAGGTGATTATTCTTTCTCTAGCTACTAGATCAATGTCCAAGTTTCTTCTTACAAAGTTCATATGTATCTTCTTGTTGATCCATCTATCCCATGCAACGTTGTCGACGCTCAAAATGACGGAAATACCCCCAAACGGAATAGTAAAACGCCCTAATTTCTTTATATTGTTCTGCAACAAGATGGGACGTAACATAACGCTACACGCACAAGCGGCTGGAGAAGACTGGGGCGACTTCGAGATGGTCGACAAACAAGTGGCGTTTTTACGGGCCGTACCGGAGTATGTTGTCGAATGTGAGTTCAAGTCGGATAATGAAAAAACATCAGGCTATGTGTTTTTGTATGATCGCGACACCAAGAGATGCAAGGTTTTTGACCATGTGGTCGGGGATCGTGTTTGTCATTGGAATATCACTCCTCATGGAGTCTTCGGGATTAACAATATTGCTGCCAAGCAGGATCTTTTGTTCAAGTGGAAAATCGCTAAATTTACAAGTTAAATAGGTAATTATGTCTTGTTGTATTATTGATCTGATATACCGAATTAAGCGACACTTCTTCTTAGCATATGATCCTTCTTCCTGCACTAGTAACACGTACTCCACGTCACTCCAATCTCGACTCTGACATGAGATTACTCTCTCTCGGATCACCATGCCTCCTTCCTTGGTTCCTCTGCCGCCAACACTCCCCAGTAACTAGTATGCGATCCTACTCGGTGTTGGTAGCGTCATTCTTCATTATCCGCTCACTCTCCCGCAAAGCGGTCGTCACCTCATCCAAAGTGAGACTCGACCTTCCTACAAACAACACCTGCACTAGAAGTTAGCAACAACGACACCAGCTCTAATTATTGATTAATATAATGTTTTGCTTTAGTAATTATTTAAAGATTCGGATAATTAAATTTAGTGATTTTACTACCCAAAATAACCTCGGCTTCCTACTGGTCAAATGTATGCATGTAGTCATGGCTCGACCGGACCGGGACCGGCGGTTCGAACCGGTTTGGTCATGGTCCGGTTCCGGTTCGAGAAAAACACAATTTCGAACCGGCGGTTAACCGCCGGTTTTTTATTTTTTTTAAATTTTTTTTTTTAACCGCCGGTTAACCGGCGTTTTTTTTTAAAATAAATAAACTGAACCGCCGGTTAACCGGGAAAACCGGTTAACCGACGGTTCCAACGGCTACAAAAGTAGCCGTTGCCGGTTAACCGGCGGTCCTAACGGCTATTAGCCGTTAGGAAATTAAAAAAAAAATAAAAAATTATTATTTTAATATTAAAAAACCCATATCAAACCCCTATAAATACCATACCATACAATCTTCAAATCACACATCCAACAACAACAATCTCTCTTCTCTTTCTCAAATCTCAATCTTATAATCTCTAAAATTCCATCAACAATCTCTCTTAATCTCTTCCTTTTAATTAGCTTTTGTCTTTCAATATTTTATTGCTTTTACATTTTTAATCACATTATTATATTGTTCTAAGTTTTATTGTTTTATTGTTTTATTGTTTTAATTGTTTTAATTGTTTTAATTGCTTTTAATCATATTATTTAATTGTTCTTAATCATATGGCGGAACATTTTGACACCCAAGAGAGTGATAATGTCACTTCTCCCACTCTCACTCCCACCTCTAGGCCCGGTAGGGGTAGGACCGCTAGGCCTCAAGGGCAAGCTAGCGGTTCGAGGCCGGCTAGGGGTAGGGGGGGGAGGACCGGGACCGGGATCGGGTCCTCCGGGAACCAATCCCGGAAACTAACATCTCCTGTTTTTACAAAGTGGTTTACTAAATTAGAACCCGGTATCGAGGAACTCGAGGCCGAGGATTATGATCCCGGTCTAATTATTGTTTCTTGTAACTTTTGCGAGGCGACATTCCAATGGAAGAAAAGTGGAGGATATGGAACCCTTCAACGACACATGGAGCACAAACACGTCGCCGAGATGGGAATGCTAGGGGGACAAACACAAATTTCCGGCGGATTTGCATCTTCAACTAGCGGTAACCCTTTATTTCGTTTTGATCATGAAGCTAATAGTGTAGCATTAGCCGAAGCTATTTGTGTTGATCATTTAGCATTTCGATTTAGTGAAAATGTAGGATTTAATGAGTATATTAAAGAGCATACACAACCCGCTTTTAAATCCGTATCTAGGAAAGTGATTAAGAAAAACGTAATTAAGGCTTATAAAAGACACAAGGCCGAATTAGTTTCTTATTTTTCGCAAAATGATATGCATGTTTCTATTTGTAGTGATATATGGAGTGATAATACTCAAACCCATTCTTACATGGGTGTTACATGTCATTTTGTAGATCATCATTTTACAATGCAAAAACGTTTATTGGCATTTAGAGTCTTTGATGATTCACATACCGCACAAAATATTGCTATGATGATTCCTGCAATTTTAGAAGAATATAGACTACTTAATAGAGTTTTTTCAATTGGATTCGACAATGCATCTGCTAACACCGCATCTATTAGAGATTTACAAGAAATGTGTCAACCTTTATTTGGTGGGAAATTTTTTCATATTCGATGTGCTTGTCATATTTTAAACTTATGTGTTCAAGATGGTTTACGTGCTATGAGTTTTCATTTTGAGCCAATTAAGAACATTATTAAGTATATTTGGGGGCATCCTAAAGTTACAAGAGATTGGATGACCTTTTGTAAAACTAACGGGGTGCACCCAAAACGTTTTTCAAAAGATGTGGGTACCCGATGGAACTCTACTTACATATTACTATGTGAATGTATAGAATATAAACAAGTTTTAACGTCTTTTGTTTCTCAAAACCTTTCTGGCTCTCCTTTCTATTTTAGCGAATCAGGTTGGGATATATGTCAAAGTATTGCAACGTTTTTAAAATGTTTTAGTGATGCAACAAAAAGATTTAGTCATGTTTATACACCAAGTAGTAATGTTTTTGTCTTGGAAGCTTGTAATGTTATGTGCGGTTTAAGTGAGGGAGCTAAAATTCCCGGCATTGAGGAATCCGTTGCAAGCATGAGGAGTAAGTGGTTGCAATACTATAGATATATTCCCGATTGTTTTCTTGTTGCTTGTGTTTTAGATCCTAGACTTAAATTAGGAGTTTTACACGCTCTTTTAAATGACTATTATGGATATATTTTAGCCGAAGGTGAACTAGATGATATTTTAGGTATGGTTTCTAGAACTAGAACAAACATTGAAACTTTATTTACTTATTTTTCGGATTCTCCGACTACTTCACAATTACCTCCGGCTTCTTCGAGCTCTACTAGCTTGGGGGCCTTTGGAGCTAAGTATTTTAGTAAAAGACCAAGAGTTACAAACACGAATGCGGAAATTGATAACTATCTTAACACCAACTTTGAGTTTGTTAGTTGTGAAAATTTAGATGTTTTGAAGTGGTGGGAGGATCATAGGAGCATGTTTCCAACGCTTGCGAAGATTGCGGCTCAAGTTCTTGCCGTCCCCGCTTCAACCATGGCGGTGGAACAAACTTTTAGTGCAGGAGGCAACACTTTAACGAGGAAGAGATCAAATTTGGCACCGGAGTCATTGGAGGCGCAATGTTGTGTTTGCGATTGGAAGAGAGCCGCAATTAGGCAACAACGTAACCTTAACGAGTCATCGGAAGACGAGTGGATTGGAGATTCTACTACGATACGCACCGATTCATCCGCCGAAGATTCGACTTAAGTAACGGGTTTTGAAAAAAGGTAAAGAACTACGTGGGCTTTGATTCCTCTAACCCGAGAGGATACGTAGGCAACTTAACAAGTAAGTCACTGTTAAGTGCAAGCCCAATTTTTTTTAATTTTTTTGTTCCTTCATATTTAATTTAAAAAACTTAAAAAAAATGATTATAAAAAAACGCTATTAAAAAGAATGTTTTGTAAAACATTCTTTTTAATAGCGTTTTTTTATAATCATTTTTTTTAAGTTTTTTAAACATAATTTTTAAACTTAAAAACAATGACAAAACATTCTTTTTTAATAGCGTTTTTTTATAATTATTTTTTTTAAGTTTAAAAATTATTTTTACATTTTTTTATATTTTTTAAAGTTTTATAAATTTATAAAATTATTTTTTTAAAAAAAAACCGCCGGTTTTCCGGTTCAGCCCGAACCGGACTGAACCGGGCTGAACCGGCCGGTTCCGGTTTCGAACCGGAACCGGATTGAACCGGACCGGACCGGAACCGGAACCGTAACCGGACCGGACCGGACCGGGAGCCATCACTATATGCATGGATCCAATTAATAGTCAAATTAACGAAACTCGTACCAAAAAGTCAAAGTCAACCAACCGATAAAGCAAAGTAAGATACGCAACCGATAAAGCAAAGTATCTTCATTTGCTTCATGCCTTCATACCTTACCCATATCCTACTAGCAATTATGAAATCCTCATCGTTCAAGAGAATCAAGACGTCGACGTCGACGGTCCCACACTCTCCTCATTAGGAAAGATACAAGTATATACACGTACTTTGTGTATATACTTGTATCTTCATTATGAAATCCCTCCTCCTGGTGGGTCCCACACTCTCGGCCCCGGCTCGAGTCATAGACGTCGACGGTCGCCTCCGTTACCGCTCATACGCAGCAGCGGAGACGGTCTCTCCTTAGGATAAACTGCCCTCTATACGTAACCCAAGAGAATCAAGAAGTCAACAGAGGCCTCCCAGTATCATTCCACCAGGTCAACCCCAGGAAGACGACGATTAGAGTGTCGACGGACATGAACGTGGAGTTCGAGGCTTCAACGATATGCGTGCAGTCGACAGTTTGGGAGTTTGGTGGAGTTGAGGGGTCGAACGAGGGGCAGAGGCGGTTCGTCAAGAGCGGGGGAGTGAAGGGTAATCCAGGGCTTACGACGGTTAGCAATTGGTTTAAGATTGAGAGGGATGAGAATATGAAGAAGAATGTTTATATGCTTGTTTTTTGCCCTAATGTGTGTAACTTTTGTAAGGTGGTTTGTGGAGAGTTGGGTGTGTTGAGGGAGAATCGCACTAGGTTTTTGGGGGTTGCTCCTCAGCTTAAGCCTCTTCTTGTTGTGTTCAAGAAAGCTAAAGCATAATCAGTTTCATGTTTTCCTATATTATTACACTTGGTAACATCTACTACTGTTGTAACAGAAACGAAACGAGAACAATAAACGCAAGAAAGACACAGAGGTTTACGTGGTTCACCAAATTTGGCTACGTCCACAGGAGAGGGAGATAAGATTATACGGAGGCGGATTACAGTTTCAGTACAATTCGGGTTTACACATAAGCTGCTATATATAGCGCTAAACAACCATAAGCCAAACAACAACGAGACCCCCGTGCTACCTGTCGCAGTGTGTGATTCGGATTCAAGGCATACTAACAAATCTCCACCTTGACTTGAATCCTCCAGGTAGACTCTCAAACGCACCATGACAGTGCCAGATAACAGACATCTCCATCTCCTCAGAATTGCCCCTCAGGGCAACTAATGATCTCTGATGTTGAGCAAGTCCAAGCAGTGTTTGAACTTGCTCTCAGGAACTGGTTTGGTGAACATATCAGCAGGGTTATCAGTTGTCCCTACTTTCTTCACCTGGATTCTCTTCTCATTCCTCAGAAAATGGTACCTGACATCAATGTGCTTCGTCTTCTCATGATGGACCTGATCATTGGTTAAGCATATTGCATTCAAGCTGTCACAATATACTAAAGCCTGATCCTGATGTAGGCCTAGATCATTAACCAACCCCTTTAGCTATATTCCCTCCTTAGCAGCTTCTGTCAAAGCCATATACTCTGCCTCTGTAGTAGACAAAGTAACTGTAGGCTATAGAGTTGCCTTCCAGCTTACCACAGAACCTCCTAGAGTGAACACATAACCAGTCATAGATCTCCTACTATCCACATCCCCAGCACAATCAGAATTTGAATAGCCAGCAACCAAACACTGAGTGTCATTCCCATAACAAAGACCAACATCAGAGGTACCTCTAAGATACCTGAAAATCCTCTTCACAGCTTGCAAATGTTCCTTCCCAGGGCTGACCATGTATCGACTTACGACACTAACAGCGAATGCTAGATCTGGTCGAGTGCAGACCATAGCATACATCAAACTCCCAACTGCACTGGCATATGGGACTCAAGACATGTACTCCTGATCCTCATCAGTCTGAACAATGTACATTTCCAACTTGCTGTTAGATGCCATTGGAGTATCTATAGGTTTTGCTGAAGACATTCCAAACCTACTTAATATCTTCTTGATGTACCCTTCCTGTGAGAGGAAGAGTTTTCTCTTCTCCCTTTCCCTATAGATTTCAACTCCCAGAATCTTGCGAGCAGCACCCAGATCTTTCATATCAAATTCTGATCTGAGAGAACCCTTCAACTTCTGAATATCAGACTTATTCTTAGCATCAATCGGCATATCATCAACATACAGAACCAGATAAATGCGTGAACAACCCTGTAGGTCATTGTAGTACACACAACTACGGACTTCTGCTGTAACCAAGCTGCTTCATATAAGTGTCAAACCGCTTATACCACTGCCTCGGGGACTGCTTTAGCCCATATAACGACTTCTTCAACTTGCAAACATGATTTTCCTTTCCTGGAACCTGAAAACCATCTGGCTGAGACATGAATATTTCCAACTCCAACTCTCTATGTAGGAAAGCTGTTTTCACATCTAGTTGCTCAAGTTCCAGATCCTGATGTGCAACTATCGCTAGTAGCACCCTGATTGAGGTATGTCTGACTACTGGTGAGAAGATCTCGTTGTAGTCTACTCCCTCTCTCTGACTGAAACCTCTTGCAACCACTCTTGCTTTGTACTTTATACCCTCTGCAGCAGACATTCCTTCTTTCTTCCTGAAAACCCACTTGCAAGTGACTACCTTTCTATCAGCAGGCAATCTGACTAGCTCCCAAGTCTAATTCTTATGAAGAGACTCCATCTCTTCTCCCATTACAGCAAGCCACTGTGCTGACTCACTCCCAGATATTGCATCTTTGTAGGTGGACGGTTCATTATCATCCACCTCCTCGGCCACCTGCAATGCATATCCTACCAGATCAGTTAACCTGTACCTCGCCGAAGGTCTGACTCCAACCCTTTTGGGTCGGTCTTAAGCAATAGTTCGGTGCACAACTTCATCAGAACCTGTTTCTGGCATTGCACTCTCAGACTGATCTGTATCTTGCTCATCAATAACTGGTTATGGTACCGGTGCCTCAATTTGCCCTGGAGTAAATGGCACCTCCACCTCCTCAGCAACAACCTCTTTCTCTGCTATATCACTAGTCTTGGATTTCAGGATAGAACTCTCATCAAAGACTACTTCTGCTCAGTATAATCTTGTTATCAGACCAGATCCTGTACCCTTTCACACCAACACCATAGCCCATGAAAACTCTCTTCTTAGCTCTCGGCTCTAACTTACCCTCACTTACATGACAATAAGCAGTGCACCAAAAAACTCTCAGATTTGAGTAGTCAGCAGCTCTTCCAGACCACACCTCATAAGGTGTCTTGCAATCAATGCTTGTGTGTGGACTCCGATTTATCAGATAGCAGGCTGTTGTTACTGCTTTAGCCCAGAACTTCCTAGCAAGACCGGCATTAGAAAACATGCATCTTGCTCTCTCTAAAAGTGTCTGATTCATCCGTTCTGCTACACCATTCTGTTGTGGTGTAAACCTGACTGTGTGATGCCGAGCAATACCCTCATCCCTGCAGAACTTATCAAACTCAGATGAACAGAATTCCAGACCATTATCTGTTCGCAACCTTTTGACCTTCTTTCCTGTCTGATTTTCAACTAAGGTCTTCCATTCCTTGAATCTACTGAATGCCTCTCCTTTATGCCTCATCATAAATAACCACGTCATCCTAGAGTAATCATCAATAATAGACAGAAAGTACCTGTAGCCACTCAAAGACTCAACACGGGCAGGACCCCAACAATCTTAATGGATGTAATCCAACGTGCCCTTAGTTCGGTGAACTGCCTTAGGAAACTTGCAGCGATGTAGTTTCCCAAACACACAATGCTCACAGAACTCTAGACTCTTGATCTTGTGACCTCCCAGAAGGTCTTCTTTGGACAGAATCTGCATTCCACGTTCACTCATATGAGCAAGTCTCATATGCCACAGTCTGGTCAGATCAGCACCATTAACCACTGATGCAACAGTTGCAGAACCTGTTACTGTAGAACCCTGTAAGATATACAAAGTTCCTTGCTTGACGCCTCTCAGAATCACCTCAGAACCCTTGCAAACAACCAGAATTCCATCTTCACCTTCATACCTGAAACCCTTACTATCCAGAAGGCTTAAAGATATCAGATTCTTAGTCATGTGTGGAACATGTTTGACTTCCTTGACTGTGCATAAATTCCTGTTATGCGTTCTGAACCTGACTGAGCCGATCCCAACCACTTTGCAGACAAAGCCGTTTGCCATAGAGACACTACCTCCATCTATGCAGCTATAAGTTGTGAACAACTCTCTTTTCGGACAGATATGATACGATGCTCCAGAATCAAGAACCCATATATCAGAATGATGAGTGTATTCCTCAGCCATTAGCACAATATCACTTTCAGAATCTGCGTCATCTTCTGCTACTGCAGCAGAACCAGGTTTCTGCTCTTGCCTTCTCTTAGGACAGTCATTCCTCCAATGACCCTTTTCCTTAGGTAATTTTGGGCGCTCCTGCTGCTTCTTCCAATGACCCTTTTTCTTACCCTTCTTACCATCCTTGCTTCCACTGGCCATTAATCCGGAAGCCTGATTTTCTGTACCCGAACCAAATGCCTTATGACGCATCTCTATGTTGTGAAGCGAAGACCTAACCTCCTCCAGCGACACAGTCTCTTTCCCAACGATAAAAGACTGCACAAAATTCTCCAACGACAAAGGCAGAGATACCAACAAGATCAAAGCAGCATCCTCATCATCAACCTTCTCATCAATATTACGCAAATCTAACAGAATTGTATTCAATTGATCAAGGTGATCTCTAAGAGGTGTACCTTCTTCCATACATAGGCTGAAAAGACTTTGCTTCAGCATCAACTTGTTGGTTAATGACTTCGTCATGTAGAGGCTCTCCAACTTCGACCACAACTTTGCAGCGGTTTCCTGATCTCCAATCTCTGTAATGACATCGTCAGCGAGGCACAACATAATCATCGAATGAGCCTTTTCCTCCATAGTTTTGAACTCCATGGAGGTTGCATCCATTCCATTCCTGTCTTTCGCTAACGGCGCCCACAGACCGTTTTGCTTCAGCAAAGCCTGTATCTTGATTCGCCACAGACTGAAACTGTTTCTCCCTGTAAACTTGTCGATCTTCGTCATGGATACCGACATCGTTCTCGGCGGAAATTCGAACCTGCTCTGATACCAGTTTGTTGTAACAGAAACGAAACGAGAACAATAAACGCAAGAAAGACACAGAGGTTTACGTGGTTCACCAAATTTGGCTACGTCCACAGGAGAGGGAGATCAGATTATACGGAGGCGGATTACAGTTTCAGTACAATTATGGTTTACACATAAGCCGCTATATATAGCGCTAAACAACCCTAAGCCAAACAACAACTAGACCCCCGTGCTACCCGTCGCAGTGTGTGATTCAGATTCAAGGCATACTAACAACTACTAATAAAAAATAGGGGTTTTTGCAGGAAACCACCCGCTATTTGTCGAAATTTGCAGGTAACCACCCGCTATTAACGTATTTATTTTTAACCACCCAAATTCTATACTTTTCTTACAATTCACCACCCGTAAACAGTTTCCGTTAGATATTCTGTTAAAACTTGTGAAATTACACTTTTACCCCTCCATTTTTCTGAAAATAACAACTTTGAAAGTTATGGGTCAATTTTTGTAATTTCCTAAAAATGGATTAAAAACCTAGTTCATCCCCAAATCTCAATCTCCTCCTTCAGCCATTGATTTCAGATTAGGTGACCATATACAAAATCTGGGACGCCAAGTCGAAGCTTCTCCATTCCTCCTCCTCCACAATCACAAACACAAACACAAACTTCTCCTCTGCAATTTTCCTGACCTTAAAAAGCTTCCTCCATCTCGTCCTCACATGGCAATACTCTCTCCCTCTCGCCATCAACCTCTCTTCTTCCGCCGCATTCTTCGCCGTCCTCGCCGGAGACGCCCCGATTTCCCTCGCCGTTCCTGTAACCAACGCCACCACCTTCGCTGCTACCGCTGTCGCCGGGATGGTTCTTGGAGAGGAGATCTGGTTTGGTAGAGCGATCTTAGGTACTCTCTTTATTCTTTTAGGGGTTTGGCTTTGTGTCCTATAAATTACAACTCCTATGGATTTCGCTTTGAAATTGATTGTGTTTTTTATGTCCGATGGTCATTCAAAGAGAGATCTAAAATGTTTCAGTTTCAGATCTGAATTCATAGACCAGAGTTCTTCTTCTTTTTTTGAGCACCCAAATCAACTTCTTATATATTAAAACATCAGTTGAGGTAATTGCAGCAAGTTCAGAAGGGAGAGAACTGGGAAATAAACACAAGAACCATGAACTAGGGTTGATAGAAGCTAGAAGGTGAGCTGGTTTGTTTGATACTCAGCTGATAAATTCCTCTTCGAGATGAAGAATCCTTGAGATTAAGCTGCCCGATTCCTCCATTGGCAATGGGATTCAAACAGAACATGAGTAATGCCTTGTTCAGCAATCAGCACAAATCTCCATTGCCCAGATGAGTGCTTCTGCCTCCACAATTACAGCTTCGTCAGCATCTTGCACTTGGCGAGAGCCATAAAAATTGACACTGCCATCACTTGCTCTTCCAATAACTCCAATGCCAGCTTTGCCTAATCTGAAATCAATGGCTGAAGGAGGAGATTGAGATTTGGGGATGAACTAGGTTTTTAATCCATTTTTAGGAAATTACAAAAATTGACCCATAACTTTCAAAGTTGTTATTTTCGGAAAAATGGAGGGGTAAAAGTGTAATTTCACAAGTTTTAACAGAATATCTAACGGAAACTGTTTACGGGTGGTGAATTGTAAGAAAAGTATAGAATTTGGGTGGTTAAAAATAAATACGTTAATAGCGGGTGGTTACCTGCAAATTTCGACAAATAGCGGGTGGTTTCCTGCAAAAACCCCTAAAAAATATGTAGCTAGCTTTTCTAGCTTTATACCTATCATATTTGTACACTTAATGTGTTTCATAACATTTGTCCTTTCAGTTATGAATTGTGTTCTGTAATTCCGGACAAAATACTTATTCTGTAGCTAACTGGATCTTGATATATATAGATCAATATATAACGAGAGATAGCTCCTTACAACAAGAATCGATGAGATAGCTCCTTACATCATCTCCATTTCAAGGGCCGTTTAGCCAACTTTAATTTATGATGCAAAGGATGTTGGAACAAAATTTTCTCGGAACGGTTGGCATGGTATCGGAGCGTTGGCTTCGTCTTCGCAAACACTATTTTGTAGTATGTTTATATGTTTAATTCAGGTTCCGTTTGAATGGGAAATAAGGTAGTTACATTTTTTTTTTTGGTTAAAAGAGAGGTGACACTCTCGGAATTTTATTAGAAAAAACCTACTTTGCCACCAGGCGAGGTGTAGAAAAACCTCTCACATCGTTCGAAATACAAACACTCACCCTCTCGGGTGGGGAAGTCAAAACATGAAAACCTAAAGGGAAATTAAAAGCAAAAGTAGCGATTTGGTCTGCGACCAAATTCGCTTCGCGAAACACGTGACAGAACTGAACGTGCCAGTTCCTACCAAGGAAGCCCTGAGCTTTAGAAGCAAGGCTAAAATGGGGATGGCAACGCTCCACAGGTTTGGACAGTAACAGATACGCCTCAAGCGAATCTGTTTCAATCCAAACCCTCCTGTACCCCATGTCCCACGCAAAATTAAGGCCCGAGAATATTGCCCAAAGCTCAGCAACAAGCACTGAGCAAAGGCCAATATTCTGCGCAAACCCACTAACCCAATTACCGGCCTCGTCCCGGACCCTCCACCCGCAGCACCTAGGCCGTCCTTCATCGCACCATCCACGTTGATCTTCAACATCTCCGGTGGAGGTGGAACCCACTTGACCCTGATGGTTGTCATGTCAGCCTGGCTCGCCCGAAGCGGGTGTGACATGGACCTTTGGTAATCCTCATAAACGCGAAGGATGAAATCAACTTTGTTTCCCTGGAACTTCTCGTTCTGAAATACCCAAAGATTCCTCCATTTCCATATATACCAGATGGTAATGGCAAAAATATTGGCCCAATCCTTGCTCTCCGTATTGGGATCATTGAAGAGGAGGTTAGAGTGGCTCCATTGCGCCAGATCCAAGCCAAAGAATTCAGACCAAGGAAGAGGTGGGTTCAGATGGGTCCAAATGTGAGACGCTTCCCGACAATCACGAAATAGATGGATGTAGGTCTCCGCTTCGTCTTAACAGCATGGGCAAGTGTCAGTCTCGCTCAGGTGTCTTCGACGACGCTCCGAATTAGTAAGCACACCTCCACAAACAAACAGCCAAGCGAAACACCAGACCCGTTCTTGAGTACGCAGCTTCCAAATCTTCTTGAAAATAGTCCTATCCACATCAACAGAAGAGCAGTCAGGATTAATAAGCTTATAAGCAGAGGAAACAGTATACTTACCTGAGCTCGAGGGACCCCAAGTCATGGAGTCCGGGTGGCCCTCCTCCTCCAGCTGTGCGAAAGAAGCCAGCTTCAACAGAACCATCGCTGGGAGTCTAGGGGAGAGGAAATTCCAGTTCCAACCCTCTCCTTGCAGCCAAAACTCACGCACCAAACGCTGCAAATCATCAGCCTCAATGTTCCCAGAAGCCATACTCTCAAGGCTTGTGTCAAAGAGCCAAGCATCCTTCCAGAAACAGATGGTAGTGTCGTCCCCAAGGTGCCAAGCACAGGCTTTGACAACCACCTGCTGCACTGCCTTCTTGATTCCCCTCCAAATAGGGGACGGATGCGCATGATCCGCAAGAGAAGGACGAATGTACTTGGCCCTAAGAACCTTACCCCAAAGGCTCTCCATGTCCGAAAGAAAATTCCAAGCCAACTTACCCGTGAGGGATAAGTTCATGTCTCTCATATTTTTTAAGCCTAGGCCACCGAGCTCTTTTGGCTTGCAAATTTCCTTCCACTTAACCATGTGCATCTTGCGGTTATCACCCCAGCTACCCCATAAGAAGGACCTAGTGATTTTCTCAATCTTAATCCAAACTGGGCCCAGGAGAGCAATGGCCCCCATGGTGTAAACCGGGAGCGAGCTGATAACCGACTTAGCCAACGTAAGTCTGCCGGCGAAGCTCAGGTTGCGGCTGCGCCATCCAGCAAGGCGAGCGTTGATCTTCTGCAGGAGAGGCTCAAAAGTATCTTTGTCAATCTGTTTATGCAGCAGAGGCATTCCCAGATAAACCCCAAGGTCCGAGGTAACTGGAAAGCCGCTCACTCTTTGGATATTCCGGGAGAGATCCTCAGAGATATTAGGCGAGAGGAAAAGTTTGGATTTTACAATGCTCACTTTTTGCCCGGAAGAACGACAGAATCTATCCAAAATCTCCTGAATAACAGTAATCTGCTCAACCGACGCCTCGGCCATGAGTAAAATATCGTCCGCGAAGAGGATGTGAGAGATGGGTGGGCCTCCTCTCGAAATCCGAATAGGTTTCCACTTGTCACTCTCAACCGCCTGAAGGATCATCTGACTCAATCGCTCAATACACAAAACAAAGATATAGGGGGATATGGAGTCGCCCTGGCGGATGCCTCGGGAAGGGGAAAACCTCTCAGTGCGTTCGCCGTTCCAGAGAACACTCAAGGAGCTCGACGAGACATAGGCCATGACCCAATCAATCCAAGACTCCGAGAACCCGACATCCACAAGAGTATCCGCAATGAAATCCCAACGGAGCCGATCGTAGGCTTTTTCTAAATCAATTTTGATGAGCATCCAACCTGACACTCCGCTTTTATATCTCATAGAGTGGACCACTTCTCGAGCAAGCACAATGTTGTTCGTGATGAGTCTACCCGAGAGAAAACTACCTTGCATCGGGCTAATTAAGTCGGGGAGCAAGCCTTGAATCCGATTCACAAGAACTTTCGTAATGATCTTATAGGAGACATTGCATAAGCTAATGGGTCTAAACATACTAATCTTGTCCGGGTTGCTAACCTTGGGAATGAGAGAGATCAGAGTATGGTTTAAACCCAAAGGGAGAGTCCCATTCATGAAGAAATGACGAACCGCTCTAATGATGGACTCACCCACAGTAGCCCAGCACTTCTGAAAGAAAATGGGCTGAAACCCATCCGGCCCGGGAGCCTTTAATCCGCCCATCTTCCTAACATCCCCATAGATCTCTTCATCAGTAAACGCAGCTCCAATATCGGCCCATCTCTCCGGCCCAATTCTGGGGAAAAGGCAATAAGGGGTGGCAACTGGGAACCTTGTTGAGCAAAAATGTACACAAAATCGCAAAACACATCTTAATTATTTTCATTGTAGTTCGACCTTCTCTTTTGACTCTTTTGATTAAAAGTAATATAGATACAAAACATTTAAGGGAATTTTATGATTTGGGCTGCATCCAAATATAACAGATTGCCTACGTATCTCTTTTAAAAGAATCAAGCCTTACGTAGTTCAGAGTGTTTATGTTTTAACGTACATCAGAGGAACGAGTCTAAACCCACCTTCTAGGAAGGGTTGTCTAGATACGACCCAACTATCATTTGTACGGCGTGAGCGAGACTAAACCCACCTTCTAGGAAGAGTTGTCTAATCCTCACACTATTAATATATGATTAAAAGATTTAATTCTGTTTTTAAATCAATTGTGACTGAATCTGACACATTCATATTTTATGTCAAATGTCCTACGTATCCACCGATATGTGGTGAAATCAAGTCATTACGTAGTTCTCAAATTATCGCTTATGTATGACATTATATTTTAATTTTTGTGTTGTGATTGAATTTAACGAGCGATAGCCTTATGTCAAGTTTCCTACGTACCCCGTTAAAGGAGATCAAATCAAACGTAGTTCTTAAAGAACGATTGTTTTAAAATTTCAATTGTGACTGAATCTGACACATTTATATTTTATGTCAAATTTCCTACGTATCCATTTGTTACGAAATCAAGTCTACGTAGTTCTTTAAATTATAATAAAGACTTCAAAATTTGTCTTTATAATATTATCAACCAACCAACCCCGTACCTTACACATTAATCGGTTAAGGGTTTAAGATAGTCTTTAATTAGGTGATCCGAATTTAACAATATTTATAACTCGTGATCACCGATCTAATTGGATATAATAGCTATTTAATAATTAAAGATTTAATACGAAAGACATTCACATAGTCTTCCGTTGGTTAATGTTTCAAATATAATATATCAAAGCCAATGATGGTGCACGATCTTCAGAAAGTTAACATATTGTGCTTCCTTTCAATTCACATATGTGTTTTGGCTTAATGTGGTGAGATGAATAATCCTCCATGATATTAATTATCTTATCACAATGAAAGAGTCTCATCTCCATGTTTGTATATATGACATGATAGTATACTGGTGTATTTTTCTCCGTATCAAACATCCAATATTCAAGCATAAATATCAAAACGGTCCCATGGCATCTGCCGAATTTCGTCTCTTCATTTGTATATCAGTTTGGATACCAAACTAACTCAAAAGAGATAGGAAAACTTCTGGGCATTACGACTTATCATTGATTATTTTGGATCCATTCGATTCCATATGTGTGGTGTACGAATCTAATTAGATCCTTTGATGCCACATAATATATAAGGGATGGGGTGTTCGGATCTAATTGGATCCTTTCAAGCCACAAGTTTTATAGATGTGGTGTAGAAGTCAAAAGTAATTACTTTCGATCCAACTACGAGATTTAATGTAGAGACGAAAGTATATACTTTCAAGCCTACTACGGCATTTAATGTAGAGGCGAAAGTGTATACTTTCAAGCCTACTACGGAATTTAATGTAGAGGCGAAAGTGTATACTTTCAAGCCTACTACGGTGGAAGCGCGATGGCGAAAACATGTGCTTTCAAACCACGACGCAAAATATTTGGGTCTTCTCATTTGTAAATCTTCTATATGAATAGGTTGTGTAGCGAGGGCGGAGATATATTGACCAACATATATGGCTATGGATGGCCGGTCTCGCTGCTTGATCTCCATACCTAATGAAAGCCCATAGTTAATTTGCATGTGGTAGAAGTGCGACGCTTTTGATTTCGTTGGCACCTCTCATGTATTTGTTTAATGGCAGGAACCCATTTTTTTGTTTGAAGAGTCCCACTACCAACTGCCCTCGTTTCCATATTTTTTTGTGGATGAAGAATCTACTCCTTTTGTAACCCCCCGCCCTCAATTTTTTTGTCACCGCCCATCAACCCTTCAAACCTCATATATATAGTAGTAGTAAGAGGGAGAGAGAACGGCAGTTAGAAGAGGTTAATTAAACTCTAAAATGAGAAGTTAATTAACTAACCAAAACCGTTAAAAATTGTTTGTTGGATGAGCCACCCATACAGCTCGAACTCTAGATGTAAGGTTAGTAGGGGAGTCCCCTAACCGCTGAACTAGAGTGAGAAACCAAAAAAACTAACCAAAACCGTACTTATCCCCTCCTTTTCAAAGAAATTTCTTTACTTTTTTATGTGTAAATGAATAAAGAGATTATATGTATAACCATTATAATGGGTCACACACTCTTTAAAACTTAATGTTTAACTTATACGACATAGTCCAAATTGACAAAAAATTAACAAACGGACCAATGCGATAAATTTATTTAATTTGTGAAATTTTACGGTCAAACAAACCTCTCATGGGCCGGCAGAGTGTATAGTCGCTTGAAGAATCTGACGACAAGTCTCTCCAGATCCTCCTCCTTAGAAACCTAAACATTCTCATCAGACAGCAGGGCTTTAACGCGGTTATGCTTGCGTCGGATGACGGTAGAGGCATGGAAATAGGCAGTATTCCTGTCTCCCGAAGATAACCATGTCTCGCGAGATTTCTGGAGCCACAACAGTTCCTCCTGTTCCAGCACTGAGGCCAAATCCTTCCTTGCTAATTCCTCTTGCAACAGGAGCTCATCTGAAGGCCTAAGACTCAAATCAGTTTGGATTTTGTCAATCCTCTCAAGAAGCTCGGCCTTTCTCTGATGGATGTTGCCAAACTTCTTTCTATTCCACTCCTGAATCTTGCACCTCAGATCTGCAAGGGCTTCGTTCGCTGGTTTTTGTTTGTCCCAATTTGCCTGTGTAAAAGGAATAAAATCAAGATTAGTAAGCCAGGCAATCTAAAAACGAAACGGACGACGACTTTTATCAAATTTAGTCATAGGTTCAAGATTAAGGAGGAGAGGAGTGTGGTCGGATCCAAATTTGGGGAGGTGTCGCACTCCCGCATTAGGCCAAGCGAGGCAGCCTTCTAAATTCATCAAAACTCTATCAAGACGTTTCGATATAAGAGTCGCCTTAGAATTCCCCCTAGACCACGTAAACTTCTGTCCCGAGTAGCCTAAATCAACTAGGTCGTTATCCTCAATGACCCGCTGGAAGTCCGGGGAGTCCGGATGAAGGGCACCCGAGCCTCCTTGCCTCTCGTCAGAGCTGACGATGCAATTTAAGTCCCCGCCTACAAAACACGAACCAGGTTGACTTCTGATCTCCGCCGAAAGGGCATCCCAGAATCTCCGACAACGATGGACAGTAGGGGGGCGTAGGCTACAATGAGCCTAAACTGATGTTCACCTTTGTTGACCGTAGCACTAATGAAGTGGGTTTCCTTTTTATCAATACGGATCAAAACAGAATCCGGATTCCACATCAGCCATACTCCCCCCTTAAAACCAATCGCCTCCACCCTCTCGGAAGCATTCATTTTGATACGGGAGCAAACCTTCTGCGCTTGCACTCCAGAAATATGAGTTTCAAAGAGTGCGAGAATATCCAACTTATGACGATGAATCATGTAATTCATAGTGTTCACAAAACTAGCCTTTCCGGCACCACGACAATTCCAAAGAAGGCAAGCCATGAGCAAACAATAACAACGAGGGAGAGGAAGAGGTCGTCAGACCTGGGCAGCAGAGCCTTCCGGCTCTCCTTCCTCATCCGACCCCGAATCTGTCATATCGTCGTTGGAGAGTTGGGCATCATTCTGCGCTTCATCCCTACATTCACCAGCCTCTTCATGGTCCAAAACGGAGTCCTCCTATCTAAAAGGCCCAAGTCTATTACCAGGGTCTAGATTTTGGGCTGCCATTTCTTCCAAACTCAGCCCACGTTTCAGAATGGATAAAGTGGGCTTATCAACCACAGATCTCAGTCTTTTCGTTGGGCCCGAGCGCGCCTCGTCACTTGGCCCATCAGAAAGGCTCGGCCCTCTTCTTCTTCTCCTATATTTCTTATTAGACTTTTTCCTGCTTCTGCTATTGCCCAAACTTTGTTTGGATTTATCCCCGAATCCTGCAAGCTGCCTGCCAAAATCAGGGGCAGAAGGCCCTGCACCCATTGTCAACTTCCCTTTATCTTTCCATTCCCATCTGATTCCTTTCTTTTCTTCTTTCTGCCCATCTTTCTCCTGACCGATTCCGGTTCCTTCCTTTTGAACATTCTGTTTTGAGTTAGCTTCCAAGTCTTCTTCCTGAACGTCTCTGTCGCCCAGCTCTCCCAGTAATTCGAGCGCCCCAGATTTTTTGGCGGATCTCAACGGTTTGGATGAGTTCCTGTTACCGTTGCTAGGGTTAGGGTTTGGTTTCCTCTGTTGTGGCCGCTGCCTTGGTTTGGGGATCATCCACCCACCAAGCTTTTCGTCGCCCACCGGAACCCTTCGAGATGGGTCATACAGCTTCGGCTCAGGTTCCGACTTCTTCTTCTCAATGTTGCTCGGAAGATCAGGGCAGGCCGGCTAGAAATGTTCGTAGTGGCCGCAGTGGAAACATATTGAATGCAAATTTTCGTACTCAATGAGATATCTTCCTCCATTAATGAAGATCGACCCTTTCAGTTTCTTCGTAAGATCCACCTCAATACATATCCTAGCAAAACGCCCTTTGTCGATCTTCAAGGTTTTCTTGTCAACTCTTATCGGTGTCCCTAAGCCCGCTGCGACATGCATTAGAACCCTTTCATCATATAGCAGGACTGGCAAGTTCAATATCCTAACCCAAACCGGAGTAGTTTCGACCGGGTCCGTAGCCGGGTCAAAGGCGGGAGCCCATGGTTTGATCACCAAGTAGTGTCCAAACATGGACCAAGGCCCTCCGGTAAGGACTGACATGTAATCCTCTTCCAGCGTGAATTTCACCATATAGTAGGAGTTAGGAAGGTCTATAAGTCTAACCTTTCCTTTCGGTCTCCATAGCTCGTGGATCTTCCTGCTCATTACATCATATGGGATCATTGTGCCAAGCGTTTTGACGACTAGGGTAAAGGTCCAAGCCTCAGCCAAAGCCTCCAAGACACCCTGCTCGATGGTGATAACAGGATCTTGCTCAGGTCCGTCCGGGAAGGTCACTTTAATATGCTCAGCCAGGTAGCTATCAGGGAGTCCCATGGGTTCCGGAGGTTCCTCCTCAGTGACGTGCGTCGTCGCTTTCTCCTTACTAGTCTCCAGCATGTTTGAGACCAGGTCCTTCCAAGATTTCATCTTCTCCTGCGTCTCTCCCTGCTTGGTGTCGACTTTATCAGTAGCTGTCGAAACTTCCTCCGCAGCTTCCGAAGATTCACCCACAGCTTCCTCCATGGCCATGTCTTCCTTGGCTTTCATTGGCTCTGTCCCAGGTGGTTGGTCTGGATGCTCAACCTCTGTGGACATCGTCATGTCGGCATTCTGCGTAACTTGTGTCTCAGGAACAGTGTCGGGGGTTGGTGAGACCGTGGCCTCACCAAAGAACAATGGAAAAACGTGTTTCTCTCTCAAGAAGTTAGAGAGAAGTCAGCTCTTATAGCATAAGGTAGTTACATTTAATGTAACTAAGTTGAACTTTTAAGAATAAATGTGCACCCCACGTTGATTAGGAAAAGATAAACTCACTAGTATATAAACTAGGAGTGAATTGTAATGGATGTGAGTGGGATTCGGAACGCCGATAACCGTCACACTACACGACGTTTTCAGAATTAAGGAAAGAGATAATATCTCGACTCCGTTCAAGTTTGACCGTACGGGTTTCGGTAGTGGTTCGATCAATTTCTTCTTATTTTAATTCTTTTTTATTTATTGCATTTTATTCAATTGATATGTTGTAGAAATATAGGTTCGTACAATCTTAATCCTGAAATTATTTTCCTACGTTTCTACGACTAATAAATTTGTTTTTTGAGTAAACATTTTAAGGCGGAATTGGAAATTACTCCGGAAAAAATAATATTATTATTTATTTTGAATTTATTCTGAATTGATTAAATAAATTAGAAATATCAAATTTGATTAAATTAAAAATTGGATATTTAATTTAATTTATTAAATTAATTTTGGAAATTTAGTTAATTAATTAAATTAAAATCAGTTAATTAATTAAATCGGAAATAATTGTTTTGTTTCATATTTGTTTCGTTTTTGCATTTGTTCTAATATGTTTCAAATTTGCTTTGTGTGAGATTTTGAAAAATGACTAACGAAAACGACAACGTCGTGAACACTACCGCTGGAACTAAGAGTAGTGAGTCGACACTTCAAATTCATTTTAGAGATGGTGTGTCACCAATGACTCTGCCTCAGAATCAAGTTTAGATTCCTGAAATGACTCAGGTCGATGATCAGCCTCCGGTTATACAGTCTCAAACAAGTCATCATATGGACTTATCGGAAGTGCAAATGCCCCATGTGAGTGTACCGGAAAGGTCGTACGTGGAGAATATACCAAGTGCATTTCATGCTGGAGTTTTGCCCGACAAGTTTGACGGGAAAGGATTCAAGATATGGTCTCAGAAGATGCATTTCTTTCTGAGCACAGTGAATCTGGACTAATTTCTGATGGAGAAGAAACCGAAGTTCTCCCCCGAATAAAACTGATTCCCTGACTGACTGGATCAAGGGGGGCTATGTGTGCAGAGGCTATGTGAAGGCCCACATGATTGACTCGTTGTTCAAAGTCTGTTGCAACCACGAAACCGTCAAGGAATTGTGGGAAGCTCGATCTGGTCAAGAAGTATAAGGCTCAAGATGTTGGCACAAAGAAAGCGGTAGTGACAAAGTTCTTTTTTTTTTAAAGCTTTTCTTCATTAGAAATGGAGGAGAGGATTTACAGTTCAAGCAACATAAATAGTCATTACAAAAACAGCCAACAAGGCTAAATACAACAAAGGCTGCTCAACATAAGACAATTGGACAGAGCAAACAAAATGCCTCGAGGGTGACTAGTTATGGTGCCAAAAGGAGCCTCCAACAGTTAGTGCCATTGCTATTCTTAGAGCTAATATTGACAAAATCCTTCATGTCCGTAATGATCCAATTCTCGCAGACAGCAGGGGAAGTGCTAGTGGCTTGATGAAGCTTGAGGTTCCTGCTTTTCCAGGTGTAGTAGACGAAGAAAGTAACACAAGATTTGCGGAGCATGTCAAGAGGTTGTTTCCCATTGCTCACCACAAGGAGCCAGTTAATCCAAGAGCCAAGAGAGGTAATTCTGTCAGTGATATTCAGCCATTGAGAAACAATATTGAGGACAGCGGTGGTGAACTCATAGTTCACCCAAAGATGGTCTTTAGTTTCGGGCTCTTTATCGTAGAGGATGCAGGAATTGGAGTGCAAAATACCCCAAGAATGCAGGCGGTCTAAGGTGCTTAGCCGTTTTTGAACAACCATCCAAGTGACGAACCTGCTGCGAGGTGAACTGAACCCACCCCAAAATGCAGGAGAATAATGGGTTAGAGGGGGGATGAGGCCTAAAGAGCTGGTAAACTTCAGCAGTGTCAAACTTGTTGTTTAGCAACAAGCTCGTTTCTAATACGAAGGATGGACTTCCAAGCCCAACTATCATTCTCTCGAATGGAACATTCCAAATATCACGAGTACCAGTCTTGTATGTAGAAACCCAATCAAACCAAATACTGCCTCTATCATAGACAAGTGACAAAGTTCTTGTACTACAATATGGTAGATTTAAGGCCAGTAGTGGATGAAGAGCTACAACTGATCGTCCACGAGATCATCTCCGAAGGCATGAACATCCGCGAGACGTTCCAAGTAGGTTCCTTCATTGAGAAGCTTCCCCCATCGTGGGAACAATTCGAGATCTACTTGTTGCTAAAGCAATAGGCAATGAGAGTTGAGGACTTGGTTGTGAGGCTTCAGGTTGAGGCCAGAACAACAAGAGGCCCAATGAGATGGACCTTCTAACAAGGCAAACCTGACAGAGCATCAGGACAGGGGGAAGAAAAGGAAGTTTCAACCCCACAATTCCAACAACTTCAAGAAGCAAGGAGCTAAGAAGTTAAGTGGGAAATGCCACAAGTGCAACAAGATTGGGCACAAGGCGAATGAGTGTCGAAGCAAGGTCGACACAAGGAAGGTCAAAGGAAAGTCCCAAGCAAACCTAGTTGAACGCTCGCTCACAACAGACGATCTGTGTGCTTCCATAATTGAAATGAACATGGTTGGTAGCAATCCAAAGAAGTGGTGGTATGACATCGGTGCCACAAGGCACATATGCTTGGATAGGGGTCTTTTCATGACTTATCAAAAGAGCAACACGGAGGAGAACTCTTCATGGGAAACTCCGCCAGTTCTTAGGTTTAGGGATATGGAAAGATCGTGTTGAAGATGACTTCCGAGAAGGAGTTGACACTGAACAACGTCCTTCGTGTGTCGTACATTCGCAAGAACCTGATTTCGGGAACTCTACTCTCCAAGAACGAGTTTGATACGAATCTGCTCGACTCTTATGCCCTCGGGAAGGATCGTGGTAGAAAGGGAAGTCGATGACGCTTCTAGAACTCCTCTAGGGTTTGAAAAGTATTGAATCTTTCGATTAAACAAGAACTCGATGTCTTGAGAGTCCACTCAAGATATGAACGAATTCAATCGATTGGCTTGATGATAGTTCACTAACGAGAACAACTCCAAATCCAATCAGTAGAATGACGTCGAAGCAAAAGAAGGAGATAAAACTCAACTAAAGCTCTCCTATTCAATTTCAACGTGAAAACAAAGTAAACAATGGAGCTCCTTATATAGATAACTCCAACAAACTCAAAACATGGAAAAGAAACTAAGGAAATAAAACGACGGCGGATAAACCTAGTTCTCAGCCTTAACAAGCACTGAAAGTCATAAAAATAACCCGAAACAAATAATTAAAACGTCATTAAAACAAAAACGGAAAAGTTCAATAAACTGAGGGACGCGATCACTTCCATCATGGATGCAACCGCGTCTCAACTTGACACTCTCAGTTGCTCTCAGTTCTTGGGACGCGGTCGCATCCCTCCTTGACGCGATCACGTCTTTGTTTAGCCGCGGGAGCTGCTGCAGGCTTCTGTAACTTTATCTTCCATGGGGGACGCCAAGGCCTCAGACTCAATGGTGATGTCGTTGCTAGGTCGTCCTCCTGATATCGCTTCATTCTCCCCTTCTTAGCCTCGAAGCGTCCTCGCTTCGATCGTGTAGTTGCACAGGAGAGAAAGAGATCAAGTAATATGGAGCATCTCCCCTTCTTAAGAACAAACTCATCTGTTGGGAGCACTCCAAAAGCACAATTAATGGGGACTGAAGCCAAAGTTTTTGTGGTGAATGGACCCATATCTACAAGTGTTTGAACACCAGAAGAAGTCCAAGAAAGCTTTGGTATGAAGGTTGTAAGCATCATCAATGGAAGTTCCTGCTCATAGTTGCCACAATTTGAGGACTCATCCTCCTCGTTGTATTCAATGGAATCCACAATTTCAGAAAGAATCTGATTCATCAAACAAAAAGATTTCTTAGGCAACAACTTGGAAAATCATGTGCAAAAATATGATATTGATATATAACATCACCGCAATGGCGCGAGAACTAGGCTAGTAATCTATATATATACTAGTTCAGTTTCTCGTGCCTCTCACGGGTTTTATAAATAATAAATTTTATTTTAATACATAATAACTTAGCCTAAATTACTTTATCAAATAGATTTAGTTCATTTACCATATACAAATTTAGTTTAATTTTTTAAAATAATTGTTTAATTTAAATTATTACCTAAATAGAAAAAGTAAAAAGATGATCAATTCTTTAATATAAAGTTTTTAAAATAGTATGATAAATATTTCTAATAAAGAGAGTGTTAATCAAGCATTGTTTAAATATTTAAATATATTTAGTTTAAAATATTTAAATTTATGAATAATAAGATGAAATCTTTCTATATAATTAATAAATAACTCTTTGTATATTAAAGTATATAAAATATTGTTTGGAGAATTTTTAAAATATAAATAAAGAAGTATAGTATCTCAATATGCTATGACACAAGTTGTCCCTTCATTTTTATTTAGCCTATGGGGAGTTTGGACATGAGTTCCCATTACATTCATTTTATTCTGTGATGGATGCACGAGGAGCGATACAGAGTTCTCCTATATTATTTATATCAGCCCAAGTTACAGGGGCAAAGTCTATCATCTCACTTCTATATATGCACATGAATACGAGTTGTCATCTTTCTTATATCAGTGTTTGAGACGCGAGACATGAGTTGTCTTATTTATATCAACTCACGGATTGCGGGGAACAATCTGTCATCTTATATCTATCTATGCACATGGGCATCATCGCCATCTTCTATTAATTCACGAGCGCATGTACACGGGTGTTCGTCTCATTTTATTAGCTCATCGGTGTATGAGTGTGAGTATATGTCTTATTATATTATTTTATGGGTCGAAAGAAGCTACTTTATGCTTGCAGGGTATCCGAGTCAATCTGTCACTACGCCTTCAACATATCTAAGCCGACATCTACTTGTCGCACTCTGAAGCCGACATCTACTTGTCGCACCCTAAAGCCGACATCTACTTGTCGCACCTTAAAGCCGACATCTACTTGTCGCGCTCTAAAGCCGACATCTACTTTTCGCACTCTGAAGCCGACATCTACTTGTCGCACCCTAAAGCCGGCATCTACTTGTCTCACCTTAAAGCCGGCATCTACGTGTCGCACTCTAAAGCCGACATCTACTTGTCGCACTCTGAAGACGACATCTGCTTGTCGCACTCCGAAGAAAAACGAGTTTGTAGCATCATCTCATATCGGATCACGCAACCCGCACCAGACTTACGAGATCCGAGGGGCAATTGTAGAGACAAAAATATCAGCATATATTTTATTTAATATATTTTTTTGAGAGATATTGTTTGAGGAGGGGGTCAACTCTTCTCCTTAAATAGAGCATCTCTAACCCTAATTGAGGGGGCATTCACTTGTACTTCAATTAACATCTCTTAAAGAAGTGATCCTGGGTTGGTAGGATCCAGATGTAGTCATCAACGACGAACTGGGTCAACAAATCTCGTCTCTTTACTTTCGTTTTTATCGTTATTATTCGAGATCAATCATCGTCCTAAATTATTATTGTGGAGTGGATTTTTTCTACCAGATCTGCTCACCTTCGCATCCACTCCATTGATCGAATCAATCCAAGCCAACCAAGGTATGAAATCACCAATTTAATAACCACCCAATAATTTCGAAAGCTCATGCACCAACTTATGTAATCCATTGTCCCTGCAAATCACATTAGTGCTATATGATATGAACATCTCACTCAAATTGACTATTGACAATGATCCTTTGATCTTGTTCATCATCAATTCCAATTCTTCCTCCCTCACACTACGAAAAGACCTAACCCGTTTAGTACTAAGAAGTTGGAGCACACAAATGCTTCTCAGTTGTCTCCTATACTCACCATAGCTTGAAGCTAAGATATCCTTACCATTGGCAAGAGGTATTCTGAAAATGCTCAAATTGAGCCTATTGGCAAATATCAAATCATGGTTTTTCAAGATTTGGGAAGCTAATTTTGCTGATGATACAACAATTGTTGGCTTACTTCCTAGTTGTAGTGAGATGAGATCTCCATACTTTTGTGACAAGGTTTGAAGAGTTCGGTATGGATGTGTTCCTAGTTGGTGAATGTTACCGGTGATCGGGAGCCTTGGTGGCGAAGGCGGTGTGTTTTTTATCTTGGCCGGTGAATTTAGAGATGACGATTAGGAAGAGGTTGAGAGAAATGAGTGATGAGAAAGGATGCAAGAAGAAGAATTCTTGAAAGAGCTCAATGGGATGCATTTTTTGTTGCTGAGCATTCATCCTTGCAGCTTGGATCATGTGGATTAAATCGGATGCTGCTATTCCCACGCCTGTCAGATGCTATTTACACGCCATATTGCTCGCCTAACTTAGGCGAACTACTTTAGCTCGCTTACGTTAAGCGAACAACCAGTTCCAAGGGTAAAATAGGAAAAATTGTGTAATTCTGGGAAATATTCAAACTTAGTTCGCTTAGGTTAGGCGAGAAACATATTTTAATGAAAAAATAAACATTTTCCCGCGACAAATTTCAAATTGTGGGGTCTGGGGTTTCCTTAGTTCGCTTAAGTTAGGCGAGCAACATTTTTTTCAAAAAAAAAAAACAAATTTCACCGAAAAATATGGAATTTCTGAGATTTGTAATTTTATATTCAAAAAAGTTGCTAGTCTAATATAAGCGAACAACTTAGGCTTTTTTAAAAAGCTTGTTCACCTAACATAAGCGAGCAAATTGTTCGCTTATATTAGGTCGTCTTCTTCTTTTCGTCTGTTCACCTTCTTCTCCGCCTCTTTTTCAAAATTTGCAGCGAGCAAATTGCGATCGGTCTTCTTCTTTATTCTCTTCTTCATCTATTCTTCTTCAGTTCTTCTTCTTCTTCAATTTCTTCATTCCATCTATGGCTTTGGAGGGTGAAAAAAATGGGGCCGTTGCAGAGGAGGGAGCTGGTGCGTCAGTCGGGATTCAAGCGGGGGAGGGAGCTGGTGGGGAGGTCATTGGAGAGGTGGGCGTTGGTGGGGAGTTTGGGATTCAGGCGGGGAGATGCGGGAATCGACGGGGGAGGGCGCTGGTGGGGAGGGGTTGCTGAGGTGGGCGGGGGACTGTGGGAATCGACGGAGGAGATTCGGGCGGAGGGCGGGACTGAGGTTGAGGTCGGGACTCAGGTTGGTGGGGGAGGTGTTGTTGGTGAGAAGTTTGAAGAAGAACCGGGGTTGGCGGGCGTCGGGACTTCGGGAACCGGGGTTGGCGGGTTGCCTCAAGTTGGTGAAGGAGACGGCGCGGGGCAATTTTAGATTGCCGGTGGGGCTAGAAAACAGGAAACTCGACAAGACTACAAGACTCCGGCACCCAGAAATCGTCGTGAGGTACGTAATCTTAATTCTCCTAACGTAATTTGATTATCGTAATTAAATCGAAAGTATGTTTGCATGACCATTAGAAATTGTTTATGTATGATTGTTCGAATTATCGTAGTTTAATGGAAATTGTCGTAATTGAATATAAATTGTTTATGCATGATTGTCGTAGTTGAATTTAAATTATTTATGCATGATTGTCGTAGTTGTCAAAACTGAATTTAAATTGTTTCTGTATGATTGTTTAATTATCGTACTTGGATCACAATTTATGTTTATCCATGATTAGTGAAAAAATTGTTATATGTTTAGACAATTCTAAGTGCAAATGCAGTGACGGCGAAACAAAATACGAAGTCCTTTGAATTTATATGTTTTTCTCGGAGGATCTTTTAGTTGTCCTTTGAATTGATCGTAAATTTATTAGTGAATAATAGTGTTAAGAAATTAATAATTTAGGGTGTACGTGCTGCATTGGGAGTCCCGGTTTGTCCGACACCTGTAGCTGATAGACATTTAGATCCTCCGAGGGTGATCACAGATAGTGATCGTAGGAGGGGTGTAGTTGCAAGGGTAGATATAGATTCTGAGCCATCTAGTGCACATACACCAGTTCCTGAGCCATCTACTCCACTTCCCGAGCCATCTACAGCACATACATCGCCTCGATTGGGCATTTCCGAAGCTACACGTACTCGTGCTGCATAAGTTAAGGCATCATTGGAGAGGTCAGAGGATGTCAGCATGGAGGATGTTGCTACTGAGCATGATATGGATATCGATGTCGAGATTGATGAGCAGATTGTAGATGAGACTCCTATAGAGGAGTGATTTCGGGTTACAGATGATGCGGTTATAGCGAGAGAGGATGATCCAGTCATACCGGCACAAGATTTTTCGATGGATTACAGTATGGCCACACATGATTCATCCCCACCTATTGGAGACCGAGTACACCGAGTACAGACACCGCCCCGTTCACCCGTATCGCACTCAGATCGCCCCGTTCTTCCTCCCGCTCCAGCAGATGCAGTTGTTTTAGGACCTCGTTTATTTTTTCCCGATAGAGGTCCTCAATATGGTCTTCTCCTCACTGGTTTTGAGACACATATTGCCTCAGCTATATGGAGGCTCACCGATCGTGATCTACCGGAGGTAGTAGTCCCAGAGGTGCTGCCACAGCTTCCTGTACGCAGAAAAAGAAGGACTCGGGCTGAGATAGAAGCGGATGAAGCCGCCGCCGCCGCTGCTGCGGAGGCTGCTGCTCAGGCTACTGCTGCTGCTGAGGCTGTTGCTGCTCCTGAGGGTGATCAGCCCCTACCAGATGCTCCTGAGCCTCAGGCGGTGCCTTTGGATTTGGTACGTTTACAATATATATTTTTTAGGTTTCTTTTTAACATTTGTTTTTTTAGTAATTAAATTAATTATATTTTGTGATTGTGAAGACGCGTAAGATTTTGAAGATTTACACGCATACGGGATTCACCAACGAATTCGAGAAATATGTGAGACACGAGCAAGGCTCATGGTTCGAGATAGCGAACCGTAGTGGTCTTACACATCTCAGGAGGCTAGGCACCGGAGAAATTGATAGAGTTTTGATATCTGTGTTTGTTGAGAGATGGCACCCCGGGACCAACTCCTTTCATTTTCCATGGGGCAACATGACTATTACACTGCACGATGTCTTTGAGATTCTTGGTGTGCCCATAGATGGGCGGAGTTGTACCTATCTCCCTGATGTGCCAGAGGAGAAGGTCATGGAGCTGATAGCTACTGTCCTTGGGGTGGACGTGAAACAGGTGCAACAGTGGAAAAAAACATCAGGTGTTCCTTTGGCTACAGTTAAGAAGGTCTTAGTTGATATGATGAAGGCACCGGAGAGGGACGAGGGGTTGGTCGCATCGCTGTACCTATGGATTCTGCTCGGGACTACAGTGTTCGTCGACAAGACGACCAACAAGCTGAAGCATTGGATACTGGGTTTCGTGATGGATCACTCAGCGACTAGCCGTTTTGCCTGGGGAGCCGGTTTCTTGGCCTTTCTGTACAGAAATTTAGGACAGGCGTCTAGAACAAAGGCAAAGGGTGTAGGAAGTTGTGGCATACTGTTGAGGGTAAGTGATCGTCGTTTGATTACTTAATTTAAAATTAGCGATTACCTTTTTTCATTTGTGACGTTCATTCGTATTCTACAGTCGTGGATATGGGCTTACTTTCCCCATTTCCGCGGACACTATGTCATGGATCCTGCTTCCCAGCAAGCGGATGCAGCAACTTTTAGGGATGGACAAGAGGTCCCACAGGGGCAGGATACCAATCGTTTGATCCGTATACGTTGGTTGCTTGACAAGATTAGATATGAGGAGGTATAATGATTTATTATTTAATTAATTATTGTCTTTCTATTTAAAGTGTGCACATGATAACATATTCTGAATTGTATAACAGGTTCAGTGGAAGCCATTTGCTAGGGTCGACCTCACTTTACCACGGTATGCACCTTCACTCTTCAGAGGCCTATTACGCTCCATGGATATAGAGGAGGTGTATTATCCGGACCATGTACTCCGCCAGTTCGGACATATACAGATGATCCCTCGTGAGCCTCTGCTGGAGCCTATCAAGGTCATTCGCACCGAGAGCATCTACCACTACACCGTGCAATTCCCCCCTGAGTTGTCATTGATCTGGGATGGGGAACCTAGGCCGTTGTACCAGATTGAGCAGCCACGAGCCTCAGACTTCTGGGGAGTGACTGAGGACTACTTGGACTGGTTGGACGACATCTCGCACATATATGTGGATCCCACATCTATTCGCCAGGATCATGATTATTAAACTCGAGAATCTACTAGTGACTCGACGGGGGTCCCTAGACTCGACTCGTAGATTCGTAAGAATCTACTAAACTAATAAAATAATAAATAAAAATAAAATAACATATAAATATAATAAATAATCTTTAAAAAATAATAATAAAATAAATCTAAAATACCCTTATATTATAATTTTGAAGGGCTCACATGCATGTTAAGTCACGTGTCATACATAAATCCAAATGTTGAGATTAAAAACGAATCAACAAGAACAACAGGTGGATTGTGGAGGCCTGCAGAGGGAGAGTGGCTGTCGTACCAAATTTTGGGCCTTTAATTCATTTGGGCCAATTAGCCCAAAGGCAAAAAATGGCTGAAAAAGTGTTCTCAACAAACTCGTACGAGTTTACTAAAATCGTACGAATCTACGAATGTGAACGAGTCTGACCGAGTTTGATACGAGTCTGACGCCCACCAAATCATACTCCCGAATTAACTCGTTACCTATACCATGACTTGTAAACTTGTACGATTTTACGAGTTAACGCTCGAATTTAATAACCATGGCCAGGATCGTCCAGGTGGTCCTATTCATCCTACTCCGTTTGTCGACACTCTTGCGGTATGTTTTATTAGTTTTATTTGATTTTTGATTCTGAATATCTTATAAAATTATGATTCTAATTTTATTGTTTTACGAATGTAGCGGAACCAGTTAGCTGCTGCTATGATCAGGAGTTATTTAGACAGACCGAGAGATATGACCGACATGATTTCCCGGCAGGAGGTTGTTGATCTCATGAGGAGTTTTCTACATGTACTGGTAGACGAGTCTATTCCGATGGCTCCCCCTCCTCCTCGTGCATCTCAGCATATTTTTACAGATTCTCTTTATGATCCAGGCCAGGGTAGTGGTAGTCACGGTGGTGGGGACGCCGATGCTTCAGGTAGTCAGGGCGGTGGGGACGCCGATGCTTCAGGTAGTCAGGGCGGTAGAGATTAGATTGCTCGGTTTGACATACTTTTACAGTTTGGATTATTGTATGTATAACGTTTCTTTCTTTTTATGATATTTTGGACTTGCGAATCGACTAATAACGTCGAATGGTGCGAGAATCAAGGAAAAACGACTAATAAAATTAAATGGTGTCGAATGGTGCGAGAATCGAGGAAAAATGACTAATGATACTCGAATGACGCAAAAATCGAGAAGAAACGACTAATAAAATTAAATGGTGTCGGATGTTGCGAGAATCGAGGAAAAACGACTAATGATACTCGAATGACGCGAAAATCGAGAAGAAACGAGTAATAAAATAAAATGGTGTCAAATGGTGCGAGAATCGAGGAAAAACGACTAATGATACTCGAATGACGCGAGAATCGAGGAAAAACGACTAATGATACTCGAATGGTGTCAAATGGTGCGAGAATCGAGGAAAAACGACTAATGATACACGAATGACGCGAAAATCGAGAAGAAACGAGTAATAAAATTAAATGGTGTCGGATGGTGCGAGAATCGAGGAAAAACGACTAACGATACTCGAATGACGCGAAAATTGAGAAGATACAAGTAAAATTAAATGGTGTCGGATGGTGCGAGAATCGAGGAAAACGACTAATGATACTCGAATGACATGAAAATCGAGAAGAAACGTGTAATAAAATAAAATGGTGTCGAATGGTGCGAGAATCGAGGAAAAACGAATAATGATGCTCGAACGACGCAAAAATCGAGAAGAAACGACTAATGTCAATTACACCTGAATTTGGTTTGAATCCAGTAAGCAAAACGCAAAGCACAAAGCATCATGCCTTAACTTGCATCTCGCCATCCATAAGAGAATTCATAACCAAAAAGGCTTATCTCTCCTTAGAAGCAGTTACAAACCAACAATGAAAAACACAAAGCATCATGCCTTAACAACTAATACATTACATTGGTTCGATACTAGAGAAACAATGACATAAACGTCCAAATTCACAGGATTAAAGCAACAACAAGTCTAAAGTTATGATTTACAAACTAGATTGAAAATACATCTTAATAAACACTGACATAAGAAGAATGCACACAAACATGGTCACAAACTTCATTTTTCGAGCATTCGCAGCATTAGCGTCCCACTTGATCTTTGCTTGACCAAGCTCGTCATAAACTTGAGCCATGGCCGCAGTGAGTTCCTGGTTCTGCCAATCTAACACTCCAACTAATGCGCGTTCTTCGTTAAGTTATTTCGTCAAACTTTCAATGCGGCTAGCACAATCCTCCCACATGTCCTTCATGTCTGATCTAAGGTTCCTAGCAATTATTTGAAAAACCTGACCTCTTGGTTCAATTTCATCGCACCCGTAGATTAACTCATCGTGTCGTGACATGTCAAAAGCCTCAATATCAGGATCGGTGAATTTTTGCCTAAATTCACCTTCAGTATCACTTGAGCTATAATCGGACAACCCGTGGATGTTGTTGGTTGGGGAATCAACAGACATGGCTTCATCATTTTACATCCAAGCCAAGCCAACAAAAACCCAAAATAAATTCAAATAGAACCAAAATAATGGTAAGAATCTATGAATTAGCATATGAAACCATCCAATCATGACCTAAACATAGATAACGAGATATCAATGAACACAAGATAAGATCATGTCCATCCGAGCAACACTAAAAATCATTAGCTTCAATAAGATAGCAACTCTTACTACTGTACAGGAAACTGCAACAACATACTGAAGGCGCTTATAATCCCAAAACAAAGATCAGTATAATTGTTCCTGTGGAAGCAAAACAGAGTTGATCAAAGCGTCTTATGAGTGAGCCAACAAACTTAAATAATACTAAGCTAAAACAAGGTAAGTAACACCCAAAAGCCACAACCAAAACAAGTCTCTACTTGTAAAAACACAAAATGCAGTAGCACCAAACAAAAAGTAGTGGTAAGTATCAGTTTTACCCTTACAACTTGATTATATGATTATTTTCAGCCACACAAATAAATCTCATACAAAAACCAAAGCAAGCCTACTCTTGTAGGAAAACATAAATTAATCACCTACTATAATTGATCAAACTCCCATTAGTATAAAAAATGACATTCATATCAGTCACCCTCAATATTTGCATCATCTATTCTACTTCAATAGCCTATTCTGTAAGTAAAACCTTAAATCACTTCAGCCAGCATAGCAAATACTTACTTCACAGTTTATATGCAAAAATCAAATCAAGCTTGCACTGAAGGAGAGCAAAAATATATCACTGTTGCTCCAAAATCAGTATTCTAAGTATTGAAGCATTTATGGTCAGAAGTGGAGATATTAAAGACAACATCAAGCTAGCATAAAATTTCACAGTTTCCATACAAAGAACACATCAGTATTCTAATTATCACCAACATAGCAAATTCAGTATTCTTCACAGTTCACATACAAAGAACAAATCAAGCTTGCACTTGAAGGAGAGCAAAATTTGTCACCGTCACTCCAAAGTCAGTAACACCCATTAGTATAAAAACAAGGTAAGTAACACCCAAAAGCCACTAATTTCAGCCACACAAATAAATGAGGCAAAAGCAATGATTCCTTTCAAAACTGGAAATAATAAACACACTAATTTACCTTCGACAGGTTCAGTTTTACGAGCATAGAGCAACTGCTCATACGCCCCTATATTAGACCAAAGAAATTAGGGCATAAGAAATTAGGGCATAAATAGCTCAGCTAGCTGTTCAATGGAGAAATTGATGAGGAGAGGGCGTCGGTCCGGCTGTGAGAGCGAGAGCTTGGAGGATGCGACGAGGAGGCGAGAGAGTGGAGGAGGCGACGGCAAGAGCAGAGAAAGAGAGAGAGATTCGGCTACGAGGGCGAGAGATTGGAGGAGGCGAGAGCTGGGAGGAGGAGGTGACGAGAGCTGGGAGAAAGAGAGGGAGGAAGAGGTTGAGCTGGGAGAAAGAGAGGGAGGAAGAGGCTGAGCTGGGAGGAGGAGGAGAGCTGAGAAAGGAGGTGGAGAAAGAGAGAAAATGAAATTTGGGGTAGGAAGAGGTTGCTCGACCTAATCCTTAAAGCCCCAAATTTTCTCGGTTAAAGTAGGCGATCAATATTTTCGCCTCATTTTGGCCATATTGTGGCATCATTTTGGGAAAAAAAATTCTGAAATAGGCTTTTTTTTAGAAAATATTCCCGATATTGGTCGTTTTCAAAATAATTCCCAACATAGGCACTCTTATGAGGTTTGGAAATTTTTCACGTATGAGAGACGCTGGTTTTACCAGCGTCTCTCATCTGAAGCAGATTTTTATTTTTTAATTACACATAAAATTTTAAAAAAAAATTGGATGGCTCGTATGGGCTCGTTTGAAATCGGAATCGATCACGACCGATTTCGTTGGGTCTGTATTGATCCCATCTTTCACCAGATATGTCTCTCGCTCGATTCTGATTTCGAACGACTGCATACGAGCCACCCGAACACGCTTAAGTCTCGTGCGTACCTTCTACTGTAAATGGATATTTACAAATTCGTTCCTCCATATCAGGCGATGAGAGACATATCTGGTGAAAGCTGGGATCAATACGGACCCAACGAAACTGGTCGTGGTCAATTCCGATTCCGAACAAGCCCATACGAGCCATCCGACCAAGCGTAAATCTCGTGCATACCTTCTTTCACCAGTTCGGAATCGGAATTGATCACGACCAGTTTCGTTGGGTCCGTATTGATCCCAGCTTTCACCAGATATGTCTCTCATCGCCTGATATGGAGGAACGAATTTGTAAATATCCATTTACAGTAGAAGGTACGCACGAGACTTACGCGTGTTCCGGTGGCTCGTATGGGGTCGTTTGAAATCAGAATCGAGCGAGAGACATATCTGGTGAAAGCTGGGATCAATACGGACCCAAGGAATTCGGCCGTGATCGATTCCGATTTCAAACGAGCCCATACGAGCCATCCAAACACGAGTAAGTCATATATAATAATATATATATAAAAACTTTGAAATTAAAAAAAAAAAACAGCGTCTCTCATACGTGAAAATTTTCCGAACCTCATAAGAGTGCCTATGTTGGGAATTATTTTCAAAACGAGCCCATATCGGGAATATTTTCTAAAAAAAAAAGCCTATTTCAGGAAAAAAAATCTCATTTTGGTCACATTTTGGCAACTTTTTCAAAATTAACTCATAGGTCATTTTGGGTCGTTTTTATTTGTTTTGAGTATAATAATGTCGTTTTGAGTTGTTTTGTAGTGTTTTGAAGTGTTTTATCCGTTATTTTCCATTATTGGTCGTTTTGAGTTTTTTGTAAAATTTTTACATTTTGGCCTCATTTTGGCCATATTGTGGCATCATTTTGGCAACTTTTTCAAAATTGACTCATAAGTCATTTTGGGTCATTTTTATTTGTTTTGAGTAGAATAATGTCGTTTTGAGTCGTTTTGTAGTGTTTTGAAGTGTTTTATCCGTTATTTGTCGTTATTGGTCGTTTTGAGTTTCTTGTAAAATTTTGACATTTTTGCCTCATTTTGGCCATATTGTGGCATCATTTTGGTCACATTTTGACAACTTTTTCAAAATTGACAAATAGGCCATTTTGGGTCGTTTTTATTTGTTTTGAGTAGAATAATGTCGTTTTGAGTCGTTTTGTAGTGTTTTGAAGTGTTTTATCCGTTATTGGTCGTTTTGAGTTTTTTGTAAAATTTTGACATTTTGGCCTCATTTTGGCCATATTGTTGCATCATTTTAGCCACATTTTGGCACTTTTTCAAAATGGACTCATATGTCATTTTGAAGTGCGTATTGCATTTAGTCATACAGAAAACAACAAATTGTACGGAAACATTTAGTCAGAACAAATGAAAATAAAACATGGTGATATAACTAGTCATACAGAAAAACCAAATTGTACGACAATTCAACTCCTACTCATATCCTTAAACTAGTTGTAATAATCCGGATTTTCCCGAAACTGTAAGCGACATTCCTTAAAATCTTGCAATCTCGGTGCAAACTGGGTTTCCCACCATGCGATTCTTGAATCACAATGTCTTCTCCAAGCATCTGTAATGGGTGGGAATGGCGCCACATCAGTGAGCGACACCTGTTAAATTACAAACACACACAAACATGGTCGTTAGAATACGACAATAAACATGTAGCTTTTAACTATTACGTGGAGAGACGCCACATTACCGGGATCCAGTGGTTCTTGACCCCTACGAGTGCTATGGTAACAACTTGTGGCGGAAGAGCTAGCTCTGGTCCAGATGGCCTTATTGGTAAACACATCATAGGGTAGGAAGATAAGACGACGACCACAACGTTGTACAAGGTGGCAAACACTAAACCCATGAATGGCATGTCAAGCCAACAAGGTTTAGCGCAAGGGGACCTCACATAGCTAATTTGAAACATCATTTGATCCCATGTCCCTTCTCGTGTTTGTGCTCGTATCGGCTCCCAATATTGTCGGTTGACACGCAACTTTGTTGCCATCTCGCTCCGAATCAAGGGATAGCTACCCTCGTTCATTCCCCTTAGTACAGCCAATGATCGATATCCACAATGTCCGTCTAAACGTACATCTTGAGCTTGTCTAATGTAGCCATACCAGAAGTAGTCAATATTATTCACCCCGAAGTCCACCCCGCAATGAATCATTGATTCTCCAGGCCAAACGTCATGTTCAGACTGCGATTGCGTTGGTTGGGGTTGAGAAGACATATCTTCATCGTCAATCTCATCGAAAGTTACTTGCTTTCTAGGACGTCCGGGCCTTTTCGACTTCCCTTTTTCCTTTGCCTCATTTTCCCCATTTGCCTCCTTTGCCTCTTTTTCTTTTGCCTCATTTTCAAGTATTTTCTCTCTTACGTGCTCACCGTGACTCTTTTCCCTAGTTGGAGACTGACCTCGCTTGTTCCTCGAACCGGGTGGTCTTCCCTTACCTTTTATGTTCGGATCCTCTGTCGGCTCCATAAACGTACTATGTTCTGGATGCTCCAAGGCTATATAAAGTTCACTCACTTGCCATAATGTGGCCATGTTCAAAGTCCGATCTTCCACTTTAGCCCACATCTCACGCAATCTCATCTCTGGAACTGATATCTGAACATTGTCGTCAGAACGTGCAAATGATATTGGATCGAGATCCCAATCCAATACCTTCCAGAAGTCGTGAATGGAATCGGGTGTGAGAGCGGTCTTATTAAGGATGGCGTCCACAATATCGTGGATACAAGGCAGTCAGAGACAATCTCTCACCCAAGGATCGTCGATCATGGCAAACAACAGCGAAAAACACCAAGCCGAGACTCTGCGGATTAGCCTTGAAAACACCATTTGTGCAAGCTCTGGAAAACCTGGATCACTGAACCTCGACGGTGTTAGATTCATTGACTTGTTCATTGACGCCCTTATCTAATCCACTTGAAAGATGATTGAACGGTGTATCCTAACTGTCACCCTGTTAAAGCCGCCTCTGGTGGATGCAATAATATCTTTTAACACATGATGCATCCCCTCAACCCTATCACGATGATACGTTTTGTTTATATTTTTACAATTACGTAATAAATTCAACAACACAAAGCTCAAAATAATACCTGTTTGTCGTCCTCGTGCAGAAGTGAAGAGAGCGATCAGTCCAAGCTCTTACTATGTTTTCCTTGTAAGGAGTCAACCATTGCTTCTCGACGTATCTAACAAGACCCTTCAACCGACCTCTCCTCAATGCAGCGAGTCTCTCCTCAATGCAGCGAGTCTCTCCTCATAAATTTCCTCCGTGGTTGAACAAAATATTGACCAACACTGGTTTACAAACATATCAGATCGCGCACTGTCTTTTATAACCTTGTCGGCATGTGCCTTCATGTTGCTTTTTATATGAACCCAACATAAGAGATGTTTTAATGGGACGTCTTGAAAAACATCTTTAATAGCTTTGATAAGAGCAACGTCACAGTCTGTCATCACAGCGGTTGGCATTACTCCTAGCTCCTCAAACTGATTCCTAATGCACTTCATAATGAACCGGTAATTGAAATACTTCTCGTGTCGGGTGAATGCATATGCAATGTTGAACATCTTCTGAGTGCTGGTGAAACCAACCATCTCCACCAAAGCCATATTGTACCTATCGATAAACGTATCCGAAACATAGAGAGTTTATCTACCTAAAGTATAGCTAATAAATACAACGAACTATTATTAAAATCAATTACATACATATTTGTCTTGTACGTGGCATCAACAATCACAACATGCGGAAACTTCTTCAACAGCCGTAGGGAGTCACGGTGAGCAAAAAACAATATCTCGACCTCATTATTTGTATCCACATTCCGAAGAGGATAATAGACGTACCCGTTGTCTTTCAAAAGAACAAGAGACCATTGCGTAACCGTCAACTCCCCACGATCCTCGTAATTAATTTTTTGCAAAAAGTTTTCCACTTGTCTCATAGTCGTCATGTTTCCAGGGAATAGTTTCTTCATCCCGGTAAGAATTACTTTCGTTGTCCTGCACTCGTCAGCCTCATTCCTAGCCCATTTCTCCTCCTCCTCTGTCATCCGGCCGATGAATGCACTCCCATGAAGGCTAGTAAGCTTGTGGTTGTGGGAGCCATGTACGACATCCAAGACCCATTTGTTAGTAAGATTCTTGAACTCGTCTTTCCTACGACACCCATGCAACTCAAACTTACAACCGCACTTCTTTGATTTACATTCACGCTGACGTGGACCCATTAGCCTATGTATCGGGGGACCATATTTATCGCATGTCAAAGTGACTGCGTACGGACTTGTGTGAGCTTTCACCAAAACAATCAACAAACCTTTTGCTACCTCTTTCGCCCATTTAACCATTTCGTTCATACTATCCCAAACTTGGCCGATACGGAAGTTATCTCCATAATCTCCCCCCTATTATAATGAAATTTTTCAATAAACTGCCAATTAAATGAAATTTTTCATTTAATGACCTATCATTTCTAATATCGAAATTTATACAAGATTAGGGCAAGAGCAAATAACCTATATAAATGCTTTATTTTATTTTCTACAAATGACCTATTATTTCAACAATCGGAATTTAGCATATACGTCTACTCGTATTTATCGCATGTCAAACATAACACAACTAAGATAATATCTACTCGTATTCACACAACTAAGATAATTTCTAAACAACCTATTTCCTATAAGAAAACCTATCATTCCTAATATCAAAATTTAGATAATATATCGTAGACCGGATGCAACACTAACCATGAAGATATCGTCGATCGGATTCCAGAATTCGGCTTCTTCTCCGACTTCAGCTTGGACACCGACTTCAACTTCTTGGTCCAATTCATCTTGTTCCACATTTTTGTCTCCGCTCTCTAACAAGTTTCTACTTTCATCAAACAAGTTCTCACTTTCATCCATTTTGTACGAGCATAATACCATTTTTTTGGGATCTATTGAATATATAACGACGAAATTTTTTGGTTGTTTGAAAATATGGCCGTTGTCTTCAAAACGGTCATATTTTCAAACGGATAGATTTCTTAATTTAGTAAAAATTGCTCGCCTAAATTAGGCGAGCAGTATTACCTTTTATCGCCTAATGTAGGCGACCAATTAAACCCCAGACCCCACAATTCGTAATTTTTTCGCGAGAAAATGTTAATTTTTTCATTAAAATATGTTGCTCGCCTAACTTAATCGAACTAAGGAAACCCCAGACCCCACATTTGAAATTTGTAGCGGGAAAATGTTTATTTTTTCATTAAAATATGTTTCTCGCCTAACCTAAGCGAACTAAGTTTGAATATTTCCCAGAATTACACAATTTTTCCTATTTTACACCTGGAACTGGTTGTTTGCCTAACGTAAGCGAGCTAAAGTAGTTCGCCTAGGTTAGGCGAGCAATATGACGTGTAAATAGCATCTGACACGCGTGAGAATAATAGGATCCATTAAATATTGGGAAATAACATTTTGTGGACAGTGAAGTATTTCCACTAAAGTAATAAGAGTATATTATTGCAATTATTATCAATCTATATATATATATAAAAAAATTCATGGGTTTGAGAAAGTAATGGTAATTGGGACTCATTAATGTTTAAACTTAATTTTTTTCTTTTTTTCTATTTCTCATTATCCAATGATAATTGAGACTTATTAAATGTCTAATAAAACCATAATTATGTGCTTAATTGGTTAGTATTTCCACCATTTTCATCTTTTTTTTCTTCGCTCTTCACCTTCAATCCGTATGACGATGAAGAGAAATCCGAGCAACGTAAACGACTATGTGATTTTGGTACATATATAAGAGATAACCAATTCATTTTATTATAATTTACTAAAAAATACATATATGAAAAAATACATTAAGTATATGAATATAGACAAGAATAAAAAGTGTTTGGCTCGCGCAAAGTGCGGGTAATGACCTAGAAAGTTGTCATTAAGTCGTCATTACTATGTGGCCTCTTGAATTCCTCTTCTAATTTCAACTTTTAATTTTTTGACTTCTCCGAATGAGATTTCGTATTGAATTCTCTCATCAAATCGTCGTTACTCTTCTGCATATTGTATTTCACCGTTACTCATGGTTATTGTCAATTTGTAATTGAACCAATCAATTTGTTATATTTATCACTTCTATTGTTCATTTATTTTTATGTTAATGTTTTGATCTATAGGTTAGATTTGCTTTGGCCTAAATTGGATAAAATATACCCTAACAAAATTATAAATATATAATTAACTCAATCTAGAACAAAAACCGTAATAATGGAGTTTGTAAGATCTGAAACGATAACGTCAGGGAGTGCGTAACATAACTACAAACTCGTAATAATGGGCCAGGCCCAATAAATGGCCCAAACATACGGTAGCCCATTAGCTGTTGGATCTGAAAACTTGCATTCAGTCACCATTCTTTTATCCGCTGAAGAAGAAAGGTGGAGAGAAGAAGAAGACGACGACGAAAATGGCGGTGTGGAAAAAATTCGATCCGTGGAATGTGTTCTTCAAGAGAGAGTGGAACCGCAACTGGCCGTTCCTTGTCGGATTCGCCGTCACCGGAACTCTAATCACCAAACTCTCTCTCTCACTCACCGGTATCTTATCTCTCCTTTTCACCGATTCTCTATTGTTATTTGTTGGAGTGATTGACGATTGTTGTATTCTGATTCTGTTTTGTAGACGAGGATGCCAAGAACTCTCCATTTGTTCAGAGGCACAAGAGGTGATAATTCGAAACCCTAGACTAGTATATTGTTCAATTGGAAAGCTTTTAGAATGGTGGATTTGATCCGATTTATGTTTCTGGCCTGACATTGATTAGTTTAGCTGGAAAAAAGAAAGCAATTTACAATCTGATTACTTCTGCCATTTTAACATTTTCACTAGTATGTTCTCATTTTGATATATCTAGATATCGGGTATCAGTATGGGATATCACGCATACCCGTATCTGTGTTGGTATGATCGGATCAATCAGTATATCGATATCAAAATGGTCTGCTGTTTGGTATGAACCAAGTATATGTATAAGGATCAAAATGATTTTAGATTGTGTTTTTGATATCTCTCAAAAATTGAGTATATCAAAGATATTACTCATACCCGATATCTATGTATCAATACAAAACGAGCCCTTAGATTTTGAATTTCACTGGAAATTTTAAGTATAATCTCAGAATTTTGAATTTTGATGACCTCTTAATTTCCTAAGCTCATTTCACTTCATTCTCCTTTCTATGTCTTCTTATCTTTCTTTTGGTGAATTATACACATGGGAGTAGAAGACTTTGTAGCTGGATCATACTGATCTAATTATCTTCCCAGTAAAACTCCCAGGGAGATGATAAATACCATTACGGTGCAATACCAAGTAGAGGCAGATGAGAAATACTGTTATTGTTCTCATTTAAATGACCTATTTGGTATTGTACTCTACCGATATTCTCATCTGCTTAGGAGTTTCACTCGGAATTTGATCATTAGATGATGAGTATGATCCAACTACAACTTCTTGTCTTCTACTTCCTATGTGGATCATTCACCAAAAGGAAGATGAAAATACATACGAAATGGGAATTAAGTGAAATGAGGTTATGAAATTAGAGGAGAAAGTAACCTTTCTCTTGGCACTTCAATTGGGAAGAAAGGTGCACATTTGGCACTAATATTATGATCATTCTCTTTCCTGGTTTACTTTACATTTTCATTGACCCAACCATCATATGTTTGGCTGAGAAGTAGCTTCAAAGTTCTAAGTTCATTTTGTCTTTCTACACCAAATATTATGTTTATTAAACCTAACCTCCATGGCTCCAAAAAATCAAAACTGGTATTTCTGAAGTCGAAAGCTCTAATGCTTAGGCCACCCTTCCTCTCTGAAATTCAGTTTCTTGGTGACTTGCTGTTCCAGTCACTGTTTACTCTCTTAGTTTGACAAAGAATTTTTCTTGCTCACCAACAATTCTGTTAGAAGATTACCACGGATCTGTTGCAATCTTCTTGGTGACTTGCTGTTCCAGTCACTGTTTATTCTCAGATGTTCAAGTTCTTTTTTAGGTCAACAGTATGGAGATCCTCGTAAAAAATTTGCAGCTCATTTTACTATCTCTAGAACTTGTTTTTAGAGATATAAACTCCATATTTCTTCTTAATAAACATGGAAATACACGAAAAAGAACTAGAATAATCATATGAAGTTGTTAAGATCTTGAATTGTAGCACATCTTTCCTGAATGGATTGTATTCTTATGTTTCTTGTATGTTTACAGGCACTGAAGGACAGATGTCATTCTGTTGTGCAGAGGCCTTAGTTTTATCGCCGGCGTTCGAATAACCAAAAGAAGCTTTCTTGAATTTCTGTTGGCTTCTGTTTGGCTCTTATTGAGACCTTCTCATTTGTTTTTCATTACAACTCACATTTGAACAATATCACAATCTTCTGCTATGGTGTTTTTTTATTGTGCATCTGCGTCCTATACTTTGTTGTGATATGATTAGACCTGTCAAATGGATCGTGCGGGTCAGGTTCGGGTTTGGTCCCAATGGGTCTGGTCAGGTTTGGGCTGGGTCAACTATTTACGAGTTGAATTCGGGTCGGATACGAGTTTGGGTTGACCCACCGGGTTGAGAGCGCATGGTCAAACTTCCTCAAGATAATTATTAAACATATTTTCATTAAAAAAATAAAGAAGTATAATTATATAATATTTTAATCATAAAATATACGGAGTATTATTTTACTCAATATATATTATAAAACACAAACTCAAAATAGTTAAGTCGAAATAACATATTCACGGGTCGGTCGGGTTTTGATCTGCAAGTGGCCTATGATTTCGGTCTAAAGAATCAGGTCAAATTAAAATAGTCTCTAGGTCTAAGACCCCTAAAATTGGGATTGGATCGGGTTTGCGGGTTAGATCAACTTTGACAAGTCTAAATATGATAATGGGTGCCAAGCTGTTTGCTCGTCTCATGCTCTTCTCATATCTTGCTTTATGCCTCCAATAGTCTGAAATTTTCATCTCTATCTCAAGTTGTGTTTTTTCCTTTTAAAACTTGGAATGTAGTTGGATCTAACCTGAGCAATCAACTTATTTATCATACTAATCTTTATTGATCTGAATTCAACAACAACAATGATCACCGTCATGAAAGTTTCTACTTGTTCAAGCTCCTAAGCAAACTCATATTTAGTCCAAGTGAATCATTCCTCATTCAAATATGTTCAACTTTCACATTATTACTCATAAATGGATATTGAAAAATCGAACCAAATTCCAGCTATATCCGGACAATTTTGACCCCACCGTCATGCCAAGCCCATCATCACTTTATCCGAATAAGAATATGGGTTCACTGTTGCCGACAGTATATAAATTGGGCCCACGGAATCCTGGGCCCGTTTTTTATTCGCTAAATGATTCGTGGGCTTTTTCTTACACTATACAGTGTATATGCTCTTATTAAATGGGCCCACAACCCCATCGTTTCAAACGTGTTTGTGGGCCATTTCATTTTAGCCAGCCCATGTTCAAACTTCACTCGTTTTCTCGGACACCACCATACATTATAAACTCGTACGGTTGTACCCTCCATATTATTTTGTTTAAAGTAAAATTAATATAAGATAGCTGCTAATATAATGACATGTCACACGTGCTCTACCTTATTGGCTGGCCTTCATAGTTTACAGAATTTGAATCAAGGCATTGTATATACAGTTTGATTAATAAGTTTATTTTGGATTTGGATGTGTGGTCTAATTGCTGATTAAGTATTAATTTAGAATAAAATAATCCACTAGTTTCTGATATTTTGTTGGAAAAAACATCACGAGTACTTTAGTAGAAAGATCTATACCGTCAATTGCACGTCACCTCAAAAATCAGTTGCATTCTAATTCACACATAAATTATTGCATAATATTTAAGTTGTGCGATTATACACTGCATCAAGTTAACAATACAAAATGACCAACTTCTTACACACACTATGATGATGTACTAACTATACTTACCAATAATAGATCAATAGCCCTAACTACACTTATAGCCTTATTCAATATATTGCTTATAACATAAACATTGCTTAATCCCTGCCTCAAAATACATCAATAAACCCTTTCTTCAATCCTCCTTCCTCATCAACTTAATACGTCGAACCGATCCTAAAAACGCCCTGAAAATCCAAAACCACCAACAAATTAAAATCAGATAATTCACCTCTAATCTTAGTTTAATTAATCAATAATTACCTCCAAGGTGTATTAGGAGTAGCAAGTAGCCAGTCACCTTCCTTGTCTTGGTAGTTAAGACTATACTCCTCCACACTTTCATGCCCTGGTTTTTAGGCAAAATGTCAAATCCAAACCCTAAATAATAAACCCATCAAATCAGTGAGTTTGATTCAAGATTACCTTTGCCAAACATGAAGAGTAAAGTAGAAGTCAATGTCTCATAAGATTGGTGAAGACTCAAATCAATCTTTCTAGTAATAAACTCGCCTTCAATCCGCGCCTTCACGTACAATCCATTCGCTCTAACGATTGGAATATCTTGCCCTCGTTGCTTCTTCCAGTAAGTCTTGATCGGTGGCCATCCGACTATTTCCTCCTCCTCACTCCTGTTCAAAAAGATTTGATGTTATTTAATATAAAATTTAGATATTGTTAAAGTACTCATTGAGAAACGTACCGAATGAGGTTGAGATTGCAAGTGCGGTTGAAATTGGATGAATTGTCGTCGTCTTTAGGTTGTTTGTTCCATTGCAACAAAGGAAGAGTGATTGTGGATGCGCAATCGGATTCAGACGAGTCTTCGAAGCTTCGCTTCGTCTTCTTCGAGGAGGCGTCGGATTCGTCGGAGTACGAAGACGAGGTGTTTAGGTCGAAGAGCGATGTCTTGATTGAAATTGGAAGAGCCAGACCTAATTGAAGCTCCACAGCCATGGATGCTGAAATTGTGATTGAATTTTGGGGGAATTGGTTTGTGTTGGAATTTTAGGGGAGAACATTGGGTTTTTTGTGAAGTGCGGCTGATGTATATATAGTAGTTGAGGAGAGAGACGATTTTACTCATTATTTTTTAAATTAGATGAGAGAATATTGTGTTATTTTTTAAGTGGGATAGAGTGGTTAAATATGTGTATTTTATTGTATTCCGAATGTAGAAAAGAGAGGTCAAGAATGAAGTACCCAATTCGATCTAGGAGTGGTCAAATTGAGTGCATATAGTTGCCTTGGCTTGTTAAGGAATAGATTGGATATATAATAAATAAATCAAAGTGCATTTCCAAGTTGGAAAAGGAATATTTAGAAGATTTAGTATGTTTTAAAAATGTCATTTCTAAACATTCTTTCATATACTCAATCCATAGCCTTCACAATTATCAATTTTACATTTTAACGTTTTTACAAAAACATCGATACTTTCTTACGTAATAATCAACACTTTTATGCTTAAAAATCTTCGCCAAACCAACTAACTATAATAGTTCATGATCACTTATCATTTAGTTTAGCAGGATGAGATGTAAGATTTTATAGACGTTGTCAAAATAAATCGATTTCAAAACCTCGTGGGTTTCCAGCGAGTGTATAAAAAGAGTGAAATAGAATGAACAAATCTCTTAAAGACTCGCCGTTGTTTTCCATTTTAGACATTTTGTCATGTTCTTGTTCATTTATACATTTATCCCGAAATATATTACCGTCTTAATTTTCATAATTGATCTTAACCTCTTCAGAATAATTAATCTTAACTATAATCATTAATGAAAAGAAAAAGTAAATAAGAGTAATTTGGAGAGAGAATTATTTTTATCATAAAATTTTCAGTAACAAATAAAATTTAACAGAAAAATATTTAAAAGAAATAGAAGTTGTAAAACGGAAATTATAAAACAAGTTAAAAAAAGTTAGAACAGGATAAGAGTAAGAGAAGAATAAAAAAAGAGGTGTGGGGACAACAAGACAAGAGATAAAAAGTGGTCCCTTTAGGAAAGAAGAAAAAGGAGGCAAAGGGGGTTTCAATTGTACCCCTTTAACCCGACCCATTTACCCCACTTGTCTTTCTTTTCTCTCCACTTTGTCCCCAACCTTTTCTTTTCTACCACAAAAATACTCAAATTTGATCAAAGTTTCTTAACAGTGTAATTATATTATAAAAGCATCGCATGAATATTGGTAATACGGAGTATGTGTTATGTTTTTCTTGTTTGAATATACGAGTGAAAATGACATACTAAGATTGTTTGCTAATAGTGTAATTATGTGTTATGTTTTTCTCCCACTAGTTTGAAACTAATGGAATGATGACTTGTATATGCGTCACTTTAAGATGCTTTTAATACATAAATGGACATATATGCATGGTTTTTTGCTTTTCATGCTTAGTACGATTTTGTAGTATTATTATCACTTTTTATTAAAGATATGCCATTAATTAAGATCACATACAATATTCTATTTGTAAGTCGTGGTTAAAACTACTATCTTTAAAATAATTTTCTAATCTTTATATAATTATTAAAATAAAACATTAGTATATTCATAAATAAGTTATATCACGTCATCTACTCATCAATAAGATATGTCACTTCATCATTTGACACATGTTCCTTTTTTGTAAAAATGAAAAATTAAATACTTTTTTAAACATAATTAACTTCATTCTAATAATATCATTTTCTTATTTGAACACAAATCAATTAGAATATATATACAAAGATCACTATCCTAAATCTATTGATATCATTTTCTTATTTAAATGCACATCGATATAAAAGATTATAATCAAATGAATTTTTATTTATTTATATAATGTTGATTTAAAAATCAATTAAAATAAATATAAATTTATAGTATTTCAATAAAAACAATTAAAATAAATACTATTATATAATACATATTTTTATTTTTATTAATGTTATTTCCATGTGATTATAAATTATATACATAGTTATAAAAATCGTTGCACAACTTCCGCTTCTAATGGAAATATTTGGTGAGATTCATTAATTTTAGAGTATCTATTTGTTGTGAAGGGTTTATAATTTTCAATTTATGATAACAATTTCTTCATTTAGCATTCTTAACATGTGCCCTTATATATCGTTTACCGTACGCAAATGGTGAACTTATAGTTTAGTCATATGATCTCGGCTAGGGTGGATGACGGCTCCTGGAATCCTATTCATATTTCTAGAGGAGGTCCTCCGATTTCTCACCTCCTTTTCGCAGACGACATTCTTCTTTTTGCCGATGCCTCGGTTGAGCAAGTTAGGTTCATTATGACTTGTCTTGATCTCTTTTGTGCGGCTTCGAGTCAGAAAGTGAATGCTTGCAAGACTAAGTTGTTCTTGCCCCCGAACGTCTTGCCTAATATTGTCCAAGATATCCAAGTCGTTTGTAACTTCCCGGTCACTCAAGATCTTGGCTCGTACCTTGATATCCCCCTTTTGCACAAGAAACTTGATAAGGCTGCTTGTGGACCACTTTTGGAGAAGATTAGTCGTTGACTCTAGGGGTGGAGAAGGATCTAAGCTTTGCGGGACGCGTGAATCTCGCTAAATCGGTGGTGTCATCTATTACCATTTATTCCATGTCTGTCATGGCCCTCCCGGTGTGTGTGTGTGTGAGATGAGATTGACCGCCGTACTCGTTCTTTCGTTTGGGGTAGTTGGGGGTGGTGGAAAAAAATCCATCTCGTTAACTGGAAGATTATGTGCAAGCCCAAGAAAGATGGCGGTCTTGATTTCATGCCTATGCAGAATCTGAATTATGCTCTCTGGGAAGCTAAGTTGGATAAAGTTATGGGTCGAGGTTGTTCGTATGAAATATGTCAGAGACTATAGAGCTACTTCCGCCAGGCCTTCGGCCACGTGGAGAGGTATTCAAAAAGGAGTGAAGGAGGCTATTATCCCCGGGTGTAGATGGGTTCTTGGCAATGGTAACAATATCCGTTGGCCAAAAATCGCAAGTGTTAATCTCTTGGATCAAGCCGGAAGAGGGAAGAATCAAAATCAATACCAATGGAGTTGTCAAGGATGGGTGTGCGACTGCAGCAGGAGTCCTTAAGGATCATGAAGGTTCTTGGTTGGGTGGTTTTGTCCATCACATTGGTTCATGTTCAGTTAAGGTTGAGCTTTGGGGGTATCCTCCAGGGTTTTCACCTTACGTGGGACAAGGGTTACATGAGGGTTTGCCTCAAAACAGATTTGCAGTTGGCGGTTATGTTGCTGGGCATACCTGTGAATCGTTGTCATCCCCTTTTCAGTCTCGTCTCTTTGGCGCAAGACTTCCTTCGTAGAGACTAGGATGTTCAGTTTTGACATGTTTTCTATGAAGCTAACGACGTCGCTGGCGAGTTTGCTTCCTTTGCTTTTTCTTTTTCATTTTCTAACTGACCGTCCAGATAGGGTTATTTTGTTGCTTGGTGGTGACTCTAGGGGGTTTTGTACGCCCCGCATCATTCCTATGTAATTGTAATTGTTTTTGCATTTGTATAATATTGCTTATAGTTCCATCTCTCTTTTAAAAAACCAACATGGTGAACTTATAGTAGGTGAGTTCGTATAGTTTGTTATTGTAGGGGTAATTCCATAAAATATAGGCTATTTAACAGGTAACTAATTTTGTATAATCCATCATTTAAAATGTTTTAATTTAATTTTAATAGCACTTTTATATGATCTATCTAAACATGCTCCCATATCTATCGAAGTATAAGTACAGTACGAATTTTAGACTAAAAAATGGAATTAATTGTACGAATGAGACAATTAGATGAGATTAAAAAACTGAATAACAAATCTTGGTTGGCCATGGCAGTAACTTGTAGGGACATCATATTTTTTAAATCTTTGTAATACAATCACGAGACATATCTGTTTTTAGCCGTTTGTTAATTATAAAAATTATTACTGTATCTTAAGGAGTACAATTAAATTAAATAGTTCAAAAGGGCAACATTAACTGAATCAGACACTATAAATGACATTTTCTTCAGACTCACACCACAATTGTGACAATTACTGTAATTTATCTTAGCAAACTAAAATCTCAGTCAGTGCTTGTTCCTCGGATCATATGAATTGAACTAAACATCAATTTATTAAGTTTGAAGGAAAAATAAGTACTCAATTCAAATTTATCATTATCAACCTCATACTTTTCCAACCCGATTCAGATTTCAGAACCTGATATCGAATATCTATCAAACATGCCCTAAGTTCTTATATTCAATTATAACTACCTATAAGGCTATAACTAATTAAATTTACAACTCAAATGTCCATATAAACTGATTTCAGCCGATCAAACTATACGACTATATATTGCTTATGTAATTTATGGACTCGCTTAATTATTAGAAAACTAAAGGGTAAAAAAATGAAAATAGACATAATATTTATTTTGGATTTGATAGTATTCGAGGGAGCTAACTTTTGATATACTGTGTTGCTGAAGTTTGAAAAATACTCAACTATATAAACCTGGAAAAGTTAATGAAAAATCAAATTCACCTTATCTATTAATGGTAGTTGAAATATCAAAGTAGGACAAACAACGTCAACACGATATTGCTTCTAAATTTTGGTAAACGTCATAGATAAAGAGGGTACACGCAGTAGTTACATAGTCTTTATGTAAGTATTTCGTTATAGTCTCCATCGCACTTTAAATTCAAAGTTATCTAATCTTTTCGCACAATGGGACACTAGTTGAAAAAACACTTGTTGCAGCGTCCTTGTTGAGGCGGGCAGAGTTTTGCCCGCCTCAACAGATCTTGACTTTTTGAGGCGGGCAAAACTCCGTCCGTCTCAATAAGTCCAATTTTTTTTGAAAAAAAAATCTAATCATATATTTTCCACGGATCACCATTTACAACCGTTAATTAGGTAGTAGATCCAACGAACTAAAATAATTAGAGGCGGGCAAATGAGTGTTTTGAGGCGGGCCATTTGCAGAGATTAGAGGCGGGCAATACTCTGTCCGCCTCAACAGGCCTAGTTTTTGAGGCGGGCACTTAAAATTTAAGGCATAATTTTGCCTATCTGTTGAGGCGGGCAATAGAGTGACCGCCTCACTAAGTCACTTGTTGCAGCGACACCTGTCCGCCTCAACAGGGGGTTTTTGCCCGCCTCAACAAGTGTTTTTTCCACTAGTGGGGAATGAATTTAACCCTTGTGAAATCAATTAAGTAGTGGTCCATTGTGTTTCTCGATCCTCTGAACCATCACTAGCAGGTTGTGATGGAATTTTCTTCTCTAGTAAGGATATGATGAAGTCGGATTGGATGAATATGATTGAAGCTCTAATTTTTCTCTTGTGTGAACTTCAGCTAAATAAAAATAATATAATATTTAATAGAGGTTCATAATTAAATATATATATATCCGGTTCAAAAGCATTTTTTCGGTTTAAGGAATGAAAATCTTCAACTCTTAATGCAAAAGGTGTTTTTGTGGTTAATAAACACAATAAATAAATACGGAAAATACCACATAAAAAAGATCATTTCAATGGTGGGATAAAATTAACTTTGATGGATCGGTTAACGTAAATACTGAATCTTTTATTGGAGCTCTGGCAAGAAGTAGTAATACTAAAATTATTTTTATTGATAACAAGCCTATCATCTCATCTATTTATTAATTACACAAAAACTAACGCTCTCAAATGGTCTCAACAACTGATACGCCAGCGACCGATACACCCAATAATCCGATAATAGAGGGGGTGGATTTATTGTCCCGCTCAACCAAGAAGATGAAAAGGAATATGCAGACTGCTTTTCAACCACCGTTGAAGAGCTTTCCCGAACTGAATGAGGCTCTTCAACAGAAAGGAAAAGCTGTGGTTGGCACCAAGCCTCTGTTGTCCTTCAAAGACACAGTAACAGGAAGCTCCTCTGCACCGAATGTAACAACGTTCGATAACCCCTTCTGGGAAGAGGATAGTGATGAGGAGGAACTAGAGGATGATACTCCCCCAGAGTATGAAAATATGGCTTTCCCCACAATTCTGCTATCCAAAGAAGACAAGCGCAGGATCCGACATCCGTGGAGAAATGCACTTTTGGCAGAAACGTTGGCTTCATCTACTTGCGGAAGGCGCTGACACAAAAGTGGAAGACGAAAGGAGACTTTTCAATGGTGGATATTGGTTACGACTATTACAATAATCAAATTTCGTAATAATGAAGATCCATCTCATGTCCTTAATTATCAATGGACCATGGATGATTAGGGAGAATTATCTGAGAATACAAAGATGGAAGCCAAACTTCATTGCAACAGAGGAACTGATCATACTCATCACAACCTGGATTTGAATCCTGAATCTGTCAATGGAGTATTATGATCCTGGAATTCTCAATAAAATTTGAGCAAAAATTGGGCGAGTCATGCAGATTGATAAAACAACCTCGGCAGCTGAAAGAGGAAGATTCACAAGAATGTCAATAGAACTAGACATCTCAACGCCATTACTCTGGAAGTTCACCATTAATGGTCGAGTCTGGAAGGTATAATATGGGGGTCTCTGAATGATCTGCTTCAACTGCGGATAATTGGCCATTCCAAGGACCAATGTGAGGAAGTAACTGCGAAAGAAACAAAGGAGAATAGTTTGAAGTAAGCGCGCCAGAACTCTACGAGAACTATGGCCCTTGGATGATGCATGCCCCCAAGCATCCTTGGAAGGAAGAATTTGATGGTCAAAAACTTTCACAAAATCAGTGTTGCTCGGGATAAACTTGAGTCAGGACCCGAGCTTGAAACCATTTCGGTTATCCCTAAAAAAAGTTAGCCCAAACCTTTGGAGACTCGGAGGCAAGGGCCATAAGGTAGATATGATCATCCTGAGGGGAAGCTGAGGTGGACGTAGAGCAATGATCTGAGGGGTCCCGGAGCCTTGGAGCCAGCAGCAACAAGGACTGAGTCCTTAGGAGGAGGAGCTTTAGATACCTTGCTTGCAAGCTTGGTTCCCGAGGACAAAGGCACCAGGCCGGGGAGCAACAAAGGCCTTGACATGCTCACTTGAAAGATCATGCGCCTTAGCAAGGCCAAGGGCTGGGTCCGCGGGGCTGACATTGGTCCTGGGACAAGGTGTTGCACTAGACGAGGCACCATGGTCAGGAGGGCGGGCTGAAGGGTGAGAAGATGGTTGCTTTGTGGTGCTAGGTGGCTTAGAGTGGTGGCTAGCATCAAGCGTGAACAGTGATAGGCATCATACATGTATAGTAGCGAGCAGGCAGGTACAACCAAAAGAGGCAAAGTAGGCCACCAACTCCCCCAAAAATAGGGAATGTTTGTCCATAAACGAGAAAAAAAGAAGGGAAACTAACTGGGATGAAAGGCAAGTCCTAAAACAAGATTGAAAGGGAAAATGCAAGGAATGGGGATGAGTTTTGTCAAGACCACCAAGAACAAACCGTCGAAACACCTCAAAGAATAGCAAGAAAACAACTCGGGGGGGGGGGGTGAGCAACGACCAAAAAGATGAAAAGAAGCAAAGGGGGAGGGATCGTAGGTCACACTTTCAACCAAAATCCCTAAGAATCCCATGGAAAAACAAGAAAAAGGAGAGGAAAATAGGTTGGACAGTCCATGAACAAAATAATCCTATAACACAACCCCAACCTTAAGCAGCAACCGAAAAGCAGAGCAAAGGCCGCACTAGTTGGATATGAGATCAGGAGCCTCTTGTTGGAACCGAATTTTCCGGACACTGTTGGTGTCGGATTATGGGAGCGTTGGCTTCGTCTCCGCGAGCACTATTTCGTAGTATGCTGATACGTATAATTCGGGTTCCGTTTGAATGAGAAATGGAGGTCCAAAGTGGCCTACTTGAAGTGCACTAAGTGGACAAATGTGGAGGTTTAAATTGGTCAAATATTACCATATTAAACCTCCACATTTGGTTTTAAATAGGTTGATCTTCCAATTAAATTTGGTCAAATATTCGGTTTTAATGGGCTGCATTAAATCGGGATCCTCCTTGAAAGACTATAAAAGAGAGCTTTCTCCTCCTCATTTCAACACACTCAATATCATCTCATTTTGCTCTCTCCCACGTTTTTCGAGTCTCTATCACTTCTTTCTCTTCTCTTGTTCGAGTTTGAGAGTACACACAGTCTTGCGTTCGTTGGCTTCTTGTCTTGAGTTGTGCAAATCAGAAACGTTAGCGGTTTTATCCTGGGATTCGGAACGCCGGTAACCGTCACACTACATGGCGTTTTCATAATTAAGGAAAGAGATTATGTTCTCGACTCTGCTTAAGTTCGACCGTACGGTTTGGTATTGGTTCGATTGTTTTTCTCTTCTCCTTAATACTGATTTATTCTTGTATTTTATACATATTTATAAGTTGTGGAAAATAAGATTCCTACACCTCTCAACCAATGTACATACTACTTCCTATGTCATGGCCAATGCACTATGATCCTTTGATTAAAAGTAATACATAATTACATATATGAAAATAATACTAAGTATATAAATATTGACAAAACTAAATACTTTAAGCTCCGCTCGAAGCGCGGGGTATTGAACTAGTTTATGTGTAAATGTATACGAGATGTATAAACTTGACATTAAGTAAGTGTATTAGAGAGGTAACTAGTGATAGTGAATTATCTAACTTCTTTCTTTCGCACATAAGTTATGATAATTAGAAATATTATACTTCTCTTAGTCCATAAACATAGACCTTAACTATTTCAATCTATGCACCACAAAATAGTATACTTCTCTTGGTCCATAAACATAGACCTTAACTATCTTAACTATTATAATCTATGCACTACAAAAGAACAAAAAATACGTCTTCTCTAATCTTGTCCCTAAAAAATACTTTTAATTTTTAATTTTTAAACACTTTTAACTTCTCAATTATCTTCACCCAATACATTTTATTTTTCCTCAATACACTTTATTTTCTTTCTCTTCTCCAAAATAAAAAACTATTTCGCCTTCCTTTCTATCTCTCCTCTAATCATTATATTTTCCATTTTTTTCATATCTTTCGCTACAATGTTCTTAATTTCCTGAACTACAACCATAGTGATTGTCATATATTTACAACGTCTTTATTTGACACACCATAAAAGTTTATTTGACACACCCTTACCTTCGTCACGAATGTATTAGAGACAATCTTCGTCACGAATGTATTTCACAAGAGATTCGTCACGGAGAAACGGAGAACTTCCGTCACGAAGGTTTCATGAACTTCCGTCACGAAGGTTCTCAAATAGTAAGCCCCTATATTTAACTCTATACTAACATGAGTCAATAAATTTAAATTGTTTAAAAAAAAGAAAAGAAGAGATGCCCTGAAGTGGCGGCAAGCCCACGGGTAAGATGGACCGCAAGATGTACCACTTTTGCCGGCTCATCCCACTTCACACGTGTGCTAGCTCTTTCTCTCTTTTTCTTTCATTTATTTTCTCATTCAATTCCATCTTTACAACCCAACCAACTTACAAAAAAGCTTAGTGATCGTTTTGAAGAGCTCAAGTTACATTAGAATGTGTTTTTGTTAAAGTTTGTGAGCAACTAAAATAGATATGAAGGAGTTGCCTTTTGTTTCGATTTTAAATAAGTTTTAAATACATTCAGTTTTTGCGGTTGGAGGTTCCTTCGGATTGTATCGACTCGGCTCTTGTCGATGACATTAAGGGTTTCTTGACCTCGTCATATAAGTCTCGGATAGTACTGCCTCTCTTTTATCAAAATATAATAATAATACATTTACCAGCGTATATGTGCAGTATTATATATCCCTTATTTTTCCAAAACTATCTATGTAGAGTACGAGATATATCATACCAATTTGCAAAGCCATAAAAATACCAAAAAATTAAGGCCGACCGGTTCGGTAGGGGAGAATATATTTACACCACAAATTGTGAAATGATGAAGATAAAAGAGTGATTTTCAAAGAAAGTTGAAAATGTTAAATGGTTGGGAATTATGATAGATCGACCACATCTAGTTATAGCTAGATACATACTTTATTTGGAATTTATATGGTCGACTATGGTCCCCTTTCATCACTTGTGCTGCTTGGTTGAGAAGAAATGGTGAAATATCAAATCTTTTCGAGTGACAACATCCTGATCATAAATAAAATACTTGAATATTGGGGAGTGCACATACGAGCGTATATGCGCATTAGGCTCTGCAGATAAGCCCAATAAGATTACATCCTAAAACCAATTACAATAGGGGAGTAATACATAGACTTATATATTAGCCTTGTTCAGTCCGAACTTTCGATGTCGGATACTATTCTCAACAGATACAAAGCAAATTTTCAATACTATTTTAAATATAAAACTGAAAATTAATAGTATATGTATGTAAAATCTACTCTATTATAATTTTTTTCAAGTCCAAATAATAGAAGACTTTCAAGGCTCAGGTGATGATAACACTTAGACAGGGAGTGCAGAAGATCAACACAAACATTATAACTTATCCTCATACATGTACATTGTAGCTCATGTACACAATGCATATAGCACTTGTACATCACCAGAATTGTGGAAATGAGTTATAACGTTTGCGTATTTCATTCACATTTCTCCTCTAAATTTTTCATCTCACAAGGTCTAACGTTTGTGTAACAGTTGCTTCCTCGAAGTATATGCAATTTAGATTATAACAATCGAAATATATTATTCAACTATTTTAAAAAAGGGGATAATAGATAAACCCTAAACCCTAAACCCTAAACCCTAAACCCTAAACCCTAAACCCTAACACCCACATTTTAATTACTCCGTAAGATAAAAACATCCCTACTGATTCCCGTTCATGTCAATTTCCATTGGAACAAGTAGAAAATTCTTACTACTTCCATTTACGTACTAGTAACATGTGTTTCCGATTGAGAGGTTTTATTTCAATTTCCCATCTGAAATCAGAACCAGTAGAGAATATTTTCAACTCTCTTCATCTTCCGGCATCACATCCGTTCTCTCTTCACCCTCTGGCGGTGAAAACGCACGACGACCGACGGTGGTATAAATTGTTACTGAGATTCTTATTTTTGAATATAAAAGTCACTACTAGTTTCCAATAAAAATAGGAATTATCAACTTTACTCCTAATTACATTGGGAAATAAAATTATTTAAATTTATTCTTAGTTTCTCACATATAGTAAGACTTTGTACGTAGTTTCCATTTAAAAAGACAATTTTTTTCTTTCAGTGTGACTTTCACTCTCAGTTGTTTGACAATTGACAGTTTTGTAACCCGCATGTAGATACTATTTCTGCATTGATTTTTCAACCCTGACTTTCTGAAAATTACAGAAATAGGCGACTAATTTCGCCGGCGTATAAATGAAGTTTGGTGAAAGTAATAAATTTATACTCCCTCCGTCCCTTAATATAAGACCCATTTGCTTTTCTGACACTATTCACAACCCGAGAGAATCTTCTCGTTTTCTTCTAATATATAAAAATAAATATAGGTATAAGAGATCTCGTTTGATTCGTCTCAATGAGTACTTTGACAATATAAAAAAATTATATTTTTTATCATCGTATATTTAGAGATATTAACGTTACAAAACGTGTATCGACAAATGTGTTAAAAGCAAATGGAAAGATCAATAGGGGACGGAGAGTAGATGTGAGTAATAAATGCCAACACACGCACACGCACACGCACGTGGACTGCAGCTGGTTCGCGGGGTAACATCTTAACTTCAAATAAGTGACCCCTATAATGTTGAGTAATTATCAGATAGGGACATACTTTTTTGGAGTTTCTTGATTTTACCCAACTCACTTTCCCTACATATATGGAATGTATTCAACCACAAGCTCAATGATTCACCTGCATTTTAGTACTTGTTGTCCACCCTTATCATGTTATATGGGGAACATATGCATTAATTCATGAATCAAATTGAAATAACAAGTAACATTAACGTACAACATATGGTTAGGTCTTAGCCAATTACTATTTGAAGTCACGGGTTGGATTTTTTTTAGTACGTACATTTAGTTAGTACAATAATGAAAATAAGTGTGAATTGTCTGAATATTATGGAAATGATCTAGTTAAACTTTCGCTGAATATGCATTTGCATAAACTTCTATTTTTCTTAATATGAACGAATATTTACATATATGACATCTTATTAATTAATCATGTAAATGCACAATTTCTTTTGTTAATATGAACGAATATGTACGCTTATTGGTGAAATAAGATACGTATGTTATATACTCCCTCCGTCCTCTAATATAAAGCTCATTTGCTTTTTCGACACTATTCACAAACCGAGAGAATCTTCTCGTTTTCTTTCAATATATATAAATAAATATAGGCATGTGAGATCTCGTTTGATTCGTCTCAATGAGTACTTTGAAAATATTAAAAAATTATAATTTTTATAATTATATATTTAGAGATATTAACGTTACAAAATGTGTTTCGACAAATGTGTCAAAAGCAAATGGGAAGATCATTAAGGGACGGAGGGAGTATTTATTAACCACAAATAGTTTTACATTAAAGTTGTGAGACAATAAACGGTGTTTTACTATCCCAGTTCACTAAATAATGTTATCCTAATCTCTCAATTTATTTAGAAAAGATTTTCATTTTAAGTGTTTAAGTAGTGAGTTACGAGATTTGTTATTGGAAATTGTAATGTTATACTCTTTTTATGTAAATTATATTGTGATTTTTTATTGGTTACAAAAGAGACGAGCTGTGAATTTTTGAAGAAGAAAAATAAGAATATAGGACAATTATTAAAGTTTTTAGATATTGTGCAAATGTCTAAAATAACATTCTTTATTTTAAAATTGTCTTTTCGAGATAGAATACTTTCAAAAACTATATACTTATATTGCAATTTTTGAAAATTGATTGTACATTTGTATATATGTTCTTCTCCTCGGTGATACAACACTTACCTTTTCTATTCTAGGTGCTTGACTTAGGGGTGAGCGTAGTAAAAAAAACCAAACCAAACCAAATCCAACTAAAACTAAAAAATCCTAAAAATCCCAAATCAAAAGTCAAACCGAAATAATTTGGTTTGGTTTGGTTTGGTTTATGTATGGTTCGGTTTGGTTTGGACAAAAACCGAAATAACCAACTTGTTTAAAGACATGTTACTTTTCTTAAACTATATGTTTATAGTTTATTAAACATAATACGGGATATATTATTGTTGCAATACCACAATAATATAAATTAACTAATTAAAATCATTTTCACTTTCGTTTTTTTTCTTCAAATAACAAATTTCAAAACATATAATCTAATGCTCATAATAACATTAAAAATGAATCACCTACTAGTACTCAAGAACAAAAATTATTGAAGATGAATGTGCGACTAAAAAATCCGAATGACTTGAGAATTGTTGTAAAACATACAAGCGAAGGGGTGGGATACAACTTCGATTAGCTGGTACATCGGTGTGATTGCAGTGGTGACCCACGAGATGTATAACGAAAGAAGGAGGAGGAACGAATGAGCAATTTTAGGGTTAAAAGTTGACAGTTCTTTCCTATGTCGTGTGAGGGTGTGAGACATAAAGTTTTTAACTTGATTGAGATATTATATTAACAAAAAGAAGAGATTAATCCAAGCCCCAAAATAAAGTTTTTATAAATAAAAAAAAATTCGATTTAACCAAATCCAAACCGAAACAGAACCAAACCAAACCAAAAATCGAACTTCAAAAATAATCAAACCAAAAACCAAATCATAAAAGATCGGTTTTGATTTGGTTTGATTTTTTTGGTTTGTGTTGGTTTGGTTTTTCGGTTTAAATCAACCCATGGTCAACCCTAGCTTCACGTATTTGTGTCATTTCCTCTCCATTATGATTTTTAAAACGTTCAAACTGCTTTGTGACAAAAAAGTGCCTCTAAAGCTGAAAGGACAATTTTATATGATGGTAATCAGACCAGTCATGATCTATGACGTAGAGTGTTGGCCAAACACGAGGGCTCATGAGTAGAGACTTATGGTAGCTAAGATGTGGGTGTTTCATTGGATGTGCGGTCATATAAGATCAAATAGGATTAGAAATGAAGTTATCAGAGAAAAATTCGGTGTGGCTAGTATTCAGGATAAACTGTTGAAATCAAGACTTCGGTGGTTCGGGCACGTGTAGAGAAGGCCTCTTAGGGCTCCAGTTCGCAAATGTGAGAGTCTGGGCTTAGGAGTTTTCACACGAGGAAGATTTTGCCCCAAAAAGTGTTGGATGGAAGTTATTTGGAAAGTTCTCTCTGTTGGAACTCACAAAAGTTATGACACATGACAAAGCTTTATGGAGGAAGAAGATTCGGGCTACAAAATCCTAGACTCGACGGTATACCTACTCCGAGCGTTTTGGTGGTGTTTGGTTTGGTTATATATTTTTGTCTTGTTTTATGTGTATGCAACTTTCTGTAGATTTGTAGGCATTTTGGTCATTTTGATTACTTCCTTCCAACTTGTTTTCCGACCGCCAAATCCCTTCATTGAGATTAATGTAATATGTTGTTGTTGTTGTTACTTACATCTTTTTCACTAAGTTTTATCAATCCGTCGAGTTTACACTTGATCTCATGATCTACATGATTTGTTTGGTACATGCATCATATTCTTTTTTCGGATACAAATAATGCAATTACATTAAAGAGTACTCTCTCCGTCCCGTTATATAATTTCTGTTTGTCATTATCGAGGAAAATTAAGGTTATGGAAATAAAAAATGAGAAGGAAAGAGAATGTGAAAGGGTGTGAGTTTTTATGTAGGGAAGAGAAAATAAAAAGTAAGTTGATGTGAGTTTTGATGTAAAAAAGAAGGAGAAAGAGGTTAATTAGATGTGATGGGTATAATAAAATAAAATACATAAAAGAAAAGTAGGAAGTATTTTTTGAGATAACCGATTAGAAAAAAACAGAAATTATATAAGGTGACACTAGGAGTAAAAAAGACACAAGGGGACATTAGTACTCCGTACATTACTATGTGTCTATGTTAGCAAAGATGGGATACTTAACCACAATGAAACTACATAATCAGCAAAGAAAATAACAAGGCATTAGCTTGCATGCATTTTATATATGCAAGATTCATTTGTTGAAAAGGATAAGTCATTGTTTTATGCAGGTCTTCAACCCTACACCACCAAACAAAGCACTTAATGGGACGTCGTACTTATTTGTATATTAGTATCTTGTATTAAAATAGCTAGACACCACATTGATAGATCTCTTAAAGTTCGATGAGTCAATCACTATTTTAAGTTACGTTCGATGAGTCAATCACTATTTTAAGTTACGTTCCATTTAATACACAATTTCAATAAGATTGTAACCAATGTAAAATAGAAAGATTAAGCTACTAGTCTTAGGCTCCGTTCGGTATATTGAGCTGTAATAATAGTTGGAGCTGAATAAGTAGCTGAAACTGGAGCTAAAGCTGAATGAATAGCTGAAGCTGAAGCTGAAGATGTAAATGTTGTTTAAAAATCTACTTGAATATTCGGTAATTCTAGCTGAATTTGTAATAATAATAGTAAAATTACGAAAAATGATATAATAAATTATTTAAATCTTGATTGATAAAGGGTAATAATGGATTAAAAATTAAATTAAACTTGTTAAGCTCCATTAATATAGGGGGTGTAACATTAACAAATTAAGCTACATTAATCTACATTAATCTTGTTAAGCTAGATGAATGTTTTTTCACTGAACACTTAGTAACTAGATGTAATAAAAAATTAAGCTCCGTAATGTGGAAAAAAAACTCTGCCGAACGGAGCCTTATATACAAAATGTACTACATACTAGATGTATTTTCCCGGAAACAAAGCATCTAATAATTTTGTCCTAAAATTATTAGTAAGGGCCAATGCTCTATCCTAGCTAGGGAGCATGTGAAAGGGAAAAGACGAACCCTAAATTGCATTGAATCTGAGCCCAAACCCTAAGAAAAAAAAAGCATGATGGTGTGGTGATGGACCACAAACCATGTTAGATGCATAAGCAAGTAGGAAGATGAGGCTTGGAGAATTGTTTAGATTTTGTCGGCCCCTAATTGTCTAAAACACTTCCATTTGTTGAAAGAAGAGAATAATGGAATCAAACAAATATGGGCCTCGATATGAACAAAACAGGAGAGCTAATGGGCCTACTTCCTGGGCTAATTATTTAATTGGGGAGCACAAGTGGGCCCAGTATATTTAGTGCTTTGAATATACAGTGTCCTAAGTGAAATATATTTTTGCTAATAAATAAAGGGTGCGGTTCCGGTGAGAATAATTTTTAAAATGAGAATGTAAGAATGAATAATGTGCATCAAATATATTTAAATGTGTATCAAAATATACTTAAATGTGCATCAAATACATTTTTGAAAAAAAGTGATGCACATATACAAATTTGATGCACATCTTTGAAAAAAAGTGATGCACATATACAATTTTACCTGAATGTTCTTCAATTTCTCATTAAATGTTCTTTAAAAAATAATTGTTCTTCAAATTTTGGATGTTTTAAGTTTGTCAACGAATGTGCATCAAATTAGTACTGAATGTGCACCAATTTACTACTAATGTGCATCATTCTCACGTTCACATTTTAAAAATTATTCTCATCCGACACTTTCCCATAAATAAAGGCAATGGCTATATGCACGCGATTCTGTGCGCTCAACTTATGCGCACGCATCTGTGCGCAGGTCTTATGCGCATACGTGTTTTACGGGGTATTACAGGTACTTTTCGTAAATTTTCAGAGTCTGTAACAACTTGTGCGCCTAACTACTGCGCACAGGTTGAAAATCTGTGCGCCGTGTTTCTGCGCACTGTTCAAACATAGTAGCCGTTGAAATTTTTGTAAAAAGTAGTCTTTAAATGTAAATATGTGCGCTTAGGTTCTGCGCACATGTGCTTTAGGGTTTGGGTTTGTGCGCAGATGGTTGGAGCACGGGTCTTTACAGTTTAGGATCCATCCATTTGGACCACAACGGTCATAAATGTGCCTATATAAAGCCATAATCTCTTCGATCAACTTTTTGTGAAGGGGAAACCTTATACACTCTTTATATGCCTAATAACACATAATTGAATAAGTTTTTGAAACATAATCAACATCGATGTACTAGACCCTTCATATCTCAACCACTTCGACTATTTCGAAGAATGAAAGACTAGTGAAGTTTACAAAGGAGGTGATACTCGAAGAGTTCGAGTTTTCGACTCGAAGTTACCGACAAAGTTAAATAGCTATAATATGCATTGAAAACAAGTTTCATTGCATTCCGACGTCGTTTGGGCATCGAACCGCCTATTCTCGACCTTAACAAGCCATCTGGACCGATAAGCGTTTTTGCGTTTTTGAGTATTTTCGATCAACTTTTTGTGAAGGGGAGACCTTATACACTCTTTATATGCCTAATAACACATAATTGTATAAGTTTTTGAAACATAATCAACATCGATGTACTAGACCCTTCATATCTCAACTACTTCGACTATTTCGAAGAATGAAAGACTAGTGAAGGTTTACAAAGGAGGTGTTACTCGAAGAGTTCGAGTTTTTGACTCGAAGTTACCGACAAGGTTAAATAGCTATAATATGCATTGAAAACAAGTTTCATTGCATTCCGACGTCATTTGGGCATCGAACCGCCTATTCTCGACCTTAACAGGCCATCCGGACCGATAAGGCGTTTTTGCGTTTTTGAGTATTTTCGATCAACTTTTTGTGAAGGGGAGACCTTATACACTCTTTATATGCCTAATAACACATAATTGTATAAGTTTTTGAAACATAATCAACATCGATGTACTAGACCCTTCATATCTCAACTACTTCGACTATTTCGAAGAATGAAAGACTAGTGAAGGTTTACAAAGGAGGTGTTACTCGAAGAGTTCGAGTTTTTGACTCGAAGTTACCGACAAGGTTAAATAGCTATAATATGCATTGAAAACAAGTTTCATTGCATTCCGACGTCGTTTGGGCATCGAACCGCCTATTCTCGACCTTAACAGGCCATGAGGACCGATAAGGCGTTTTTGCGTTTTTGAGTATTTTCGATCAATTTTTTGTGAAGGGGAGACCTTATACACTCTTTATATGCCTAATAAAACATAATTGTATAAGTTTTTGAAACATAATCAACATCGATGTACTAGACCCTTCATATCTCAACTACTTCGACTATTTCGAAGAATGAAAGACTAGTGAAGGTTTACAAAGGAGGTGTTACTCGAAGAGTCTGAGTTTTCGACTCGAAGTTACCGACAAGGTGAAATAGCTATAATATGCATTGAAAACAAGTTTCATTGCATTCCGACGTTGTTTGGGCATCGAACCGCCTATTCTCGACCTTAACAGGCCATTAGGACCAGTAAGGCATTTTTGCGTTTTTGAGTATTTTCGATCAACGTTTTGTGAAGGGGAGACCTTATACACTCTTTATATGCCTAATAACACATAATTGTATAAGTTTTTGAAACATAATCAACATCGATGTACTAGACCCTTCATATCTCAACTACTTCAAACTGGATTTCATCCATGCGTCAAGGTTATGTGCACCTATTCTGTAACTTTATCAATTACCGTTAAATCCATGTGCGCAGATCCAATGCGCACACATTTTTAACGGTAACAAACTGTGCGCAGTTATGTTGCACACTTTTTTACCGTTAAAAATTTGTGCGCAGTATATCTGCGCAACTTAACTGCGCACAGGTCCTATGCGCAAAACGTCTGCGCATAGGATTTTAGAATTCGAAACGTTGTGCGCAGATGTGTTGCGCACAGGTGTTGCAGTACGCGTGTCATCAGCGCATCAATTTGTCAGACGGCGCCAGCAATTTCATTTTTATCCCCAAAATACCCTTGTGCGCTGAACAACTGCGCATAGACTTATGCGCTTAAGAACTGCACACAGATTGGCGTGCATATAGTGAAAAAGTCGCGTGTATATAGGCGTTTCGTAAATAAATGGATTGATTTATGGGAGAATGACACTCATAGTTTAAAATAGATCATTTTCAGTTAAATACAAATAGATCATTTTCAATGAAAAAATGTTAATGTAAGTACAAAATAGAAGCACACACCAAAAAACAGATGTACAAATGGAACAAGATAAATAACATTTATATATGTATAAAGTAAAAAATAGATTAAAAAATCCTACATATTGATCCGTTATAATATGACAATGCTTTTCTTTTTCGCATTTAGGGTTCGTTCCGTATTGAAACCTAAGATATAAGGTCTGGTTTCTGTGAGGATGATAGCATAGACGAGGAATGCAGATGATGCACACATGTTATAACTCATGCACACAAACGTTGTAACTCATGCATACAGTGTATACATGTATCACTTTTATGTGTGCATCACCAAAACTATGTTCATAAATTACAACGTTTGTTTGAATGAGCTATAACGTCTGTGTTCATGGTGCACATTTCTCATCTAAGAACTCTTGTTTAAGAATTAGGCTGGAATCACATAACAAGTCAATTCATTATGAAGTAACATTTACATTCCTCGCACCTTTTTTTGACAGATCAATGATGCCATCGATCATAATCATAATGTTATTTGCCACCAGCGGGAAGCAACCATGAAGATAATATCCAACTGTCCACATGGATCATCATATACATATATTTGACGAACATTCATTTTAAGCAAGGTTGTCTTCCAAAAAGGTATTGTGGAGTCTACCACATCTCGATTAATATATCCTTTGTAGAACAACCCAAAACTAGTTCATTCTGTTCACTTTCTCATCCTAAATCCCAAGATTTGTCTCATTTCTTTGTTCGAATATTAGCACATGTATCATGTATGGGTCTAGGATTGCTGGAATAATGAATGATAGACTGTCCTCCTTTTCCAATACCTTATTTTCTTGTTTTTCTCATACAGTAATTTCGTTTAGAACTATCGATTCCTAACGTATAAGGTTGATCTATTGTTTATTAAAGAGAAGAAATTTTATTAACTTGTATAAAGCTTCGGAAATCATGACAATTATGTAATTCCATCTGTCGGAACAAGCTTTGCGATATGTGCAATACACTTTCACGTTCTAGGAACATGAATGAAATAACAACAACAACAACAACAACAACAATCCAGTTTGTTCCCACTGGAGCAGGGTCTCGGAGGCTAGGTGGAACAGTCCATACCCCAAAATTGTCGGGAGGATTTGGACCGTAAAGCCCAAGACGTAGCTAGGATAAAAAATACGAAAAAGGGATTCAAAACTTTATCAGAACAACATGAAACAGAAAACTAAGGCCCTCGAAATCACTTCACAGACTGAGCTCCCTAAAACAAGAACTCTCTCTATCCTCTTTAATGTTCTGTCACCTTGATCTGTCTCTCCACGAGTTTCTGTCTTGAGCCATATCATCTGTCATAGTTCTAGGAACATGATGAACTAACAACAATAACAAGAGCAATCAACACAGTTTGTTCCCGTCGGAGCAGGGTCTCGGAGGCTAGATGTGGACAATCCATACCTCAAAGCTTGTCGGAGTATGTAGATCGCAAAAGCCCAAGACGCAATTAGGATAAAAAACGATAAAGGATTCAAAACTCTAAACAACAACATGAAACAGAAAACTAAGGCCCAGAAAACTCCATGGACTGAGCTCCCTAAAACAGACACTCTCTATTCTCTTTAAAGTTCCGCCACCTTGATCTGTCTCTCCACGAGTTTCTATCTTGAGCCATGTCTCTGCCATAGCTAACTCTTCTTTTGGCGAACACAACCTCTTTAAAGCACGCCGAAATTTAAGCATTTCATACATACGGAACATCAAGTAACAAGTGATTCAAGGCTAGGCTATGTATTAAGCACAAAGAGTACTACTCTTTTTATTGTCAATTAGTTTTAGCCCCGCGTCTTTACATGTAATGTATATACACGACCCTCAATCTCTGTGTTTTCTCTTTCGATTTTGGCATAATAGAAGTAGTAAGATCATATATGTACTTCACATATACTTCTATTATTCAACTTAAGGTTATTCTATTTGACATACTTTTGACATTTGAATCCTTTGGCAACTAAAGTATAAACTAAAATTCTTTACAATGAACATGATGAAAACCAAATCTAGAGCACTTCATCTTCCAGCTGAGAATACATGAGACCATTATCAATGGGCAAAGAAGGCGGTGTCCCGGGAGGAATACAAGGCGGGCCATTTTCTCCTGCGCAAATACACAACGCCTCTGCTTCTGTCAGAGTTGCTTCAATGTCGATGTGTCCACTTAGCTCATTGATGAACTTAAGGAGTGTGTCAAAGTCCATCCTCTCTCCAATTATCTTACCACGATTCTGCTTCAGAAGCGCAACACATACGTATAAATGCAAGTGTTCGGATAAGTGATGGGTCCACAGTACCTCCCACATTCTCATTGTGTCTTCGAATTCAAGCTCCCTACACAGATTAATTTGTGACGATGAGAAGATGTCTTTTGAAATAAATGATGATCAAATATAATGCAAGTGCTTGCCTTTTGAATTGTATGAGAATCCAGCGGAAGCAAAAGAAATAGTTCAAGCAGTCTTTCTTCTCCAAATAGTTGTGCAACGGGCCATCAAGTAGCTCAACCATCTGTCAGACAACGCAAATTTATCAGAAATTCAGAACCACAGCTCAAGAACAAATTAAACCGCTCTCAGATACGAATCCAGGGTAAAGAGGCCGTATATTCTGTAATTGATGTCTACTTAATACTCGGGAAAAACCCTGCACCCGTTAAATTATAAACTACACCTACTACTTTGGACGCAGGTAAGATGCGCCCACATCTTTTTTCAAAAATCAGGGAAATCTGAAGGCAAAAAGAAACTGTGCTCATTTAGGGTGGGCGGTGCGCTCAGACTTGACCCGGTTACCGGGTGAAGAGTTACAAATTTATGGGTGCGGGGTTTATCGCCCTTAATATTAGAACAAGAAAAACTAATATTATAAGTTGTATCTAACATTAATCTCAAAGGAACTCAATTCATTTCCAAAAGTTCCTTGTTAAACCTAGAAAGGATTTCATTAACATTCAAGAAGGGAGGTTAAGTATAAAAATCAAAGAAAGATAATCAGATCGGTTCTGCCCATTCACAATGAGTAGAAACATAGATGCACATCAAGAGGGAGAGAGAAAGAAAGACCTTTGACAATGCAAAAAGCTGAGAATGCATGCCGTTTTGATCGCGATTGAAATTGGGTCCAAGCCGTTCCATAAGGGCCGTAAAGCACCAGAAAGCTTCAGAATCATCTTCCATTATATACAATATTGGGGATAAAAGATCACTCATTCCCTATGTCAAAATAGCTTAATTAGTATTATGAGATACTTTACATATGTACATACAGGGAAAAGGCACATTAACACATATCATGGTAGTAGATCAGTGGAAAAAGCACATTTAGAATTGCAAAATAAGGGAGGAAGGTAAAATAGCAGGAAATAATTCTACTAAAAATGCAAGATGGATACTAAAAATCCCAGTACAAGTAATACTTGAACAATAAGCCCAAATAAACAAACAATTAAAATAGAACGCTATATTAATTCATTTCTAAAAGCATTGATGCTGTACCACCAGACAGAAAATATGTATGGCTACAAATTTACACCCCCGCAGAAAGACAACAACAAACTTTATCCGCCAGAATCCAAACCGAAAAATGAACCACTCTACTTTCTACGTATGCATCACTTATCTTAATATACCAAGATGGAAAACTTTAAAACGAATAGAAAGACCCACCTGGCAGTAACCAAGATCAAAATTGTAGAATGTGTATGTCAACAACACATCATGAAGAAGATCGACATTTGGATTGTCATCACCTTCATAGAAAGGCAGCGATCTATCTGTCCTCACCTTGAAAAAGGAATAAGACTCTTATTTAAAACAGTGAATTTAGATCTCACTAAGATTATTTAAAGCCGAGTGAACTTTGCTATGGTTGCCTTACCACATCCTTCTCTATAAGGCCTTTTCGCTCTCTGAACTTTGTAAATCTTTTCGCTTGGGGTGCTGATATGTTCTAACAGCACAAAAAAGAAAACATAAGTTAAATAAGGCACATGTACAATTTAGAAATTCTTCTGCGTATCTACCACCAAGTTTCTTTGTTTCAGATTAGCATTTAGATTACACATATGTTGTGCAAAATGTCAATCCACTTATAATTTAAATAAGGAATATACTGTTTCAGAATGTCAATCCAGTTTAAATAAGCATATATTGTTGCAAAAGGTTTGGTTGTAAATGCAGGGATTGTATCATGCAATTACTGATCCGGAATTTCAAAGATAAGGGATATACAAAAGAAACAAAAAAGAAAAGTTGTTCTCTGCATCCATACATAAAAGTCTTTCGCATTCATCTAAAACAAAACTAAAATAGACAATAGAAAAAAGTCGGGATAAGGTGTGAAATGTTCAGGCTAGAAGGCTGATATGAAAACAAATGGGAATATGAAAAGTGTATAAGCTGAACAGCAGATATAAGACGGAAATGCTAACTAGAGTGCCTAACAGTGTTCTAAAATTCGGCCAAAACGGCCGACTAATCGCCGATGAAACGTTGGACGCCACCCCAACGTCCCGATTTTGCCCTATTCGGGCTCAAAACCGGAAAATAAAGTTTGGCCCAACATACAGATAAAGGGCCCGAAAACAATTGTATGCCCAGAAAAGAAGAAACGCTACATTGCCTTTATAACTAGTTGGCTTCGCGTGCGCACACGCACGCGAACGTTTAAAGTCTATCTGGTCTCTACAGACTCATCTTAAATATGGAGAACCTAAGACGTTAAACAACCATATATGTTATATTGGATAGACCAATATAATAAGTTGTACAATTAGGACTCATACACTATTACACTTCCTTAATTATATCATATCACACAAAATTTCTTTTTATTCAACTTTTCTTTTCTTTGTCATTTTAAAGGGGGGAAGTTTTGGCTTAAAAAAAGAGAAGAGGAAACTTCTCGATAGCAACAATGATGAATATGTATGCTATTGAGTCGAATTATCCTCCATAATCCATATGGTATGTTCAGTCACCTACGTGTCCATGGGTTGCTGCTGAATCCATTTGAATCCTCCATAATCCATATGGTTTGTTCAGTTACCCACTTCGTTTATATGCATGCTAATATAACCATCTTATTTCTGAATCTCCACATCTCCTTTAGCTTTATTTCCATGGTATAAAAATTCAAGGGGTCGCCGAGAAGCTTGACCACCACGAACCATTTCCAAATAGAGGATACCGCTGTAATAACCTTCATTTTTAAGAAGGGTATATTGATAATTCTTCAAATTATTTCTAATAAAAGAAATTTTTCAATACTTTTGTTATTAATTATGAGATAAAATAAAAACTTGTTACATAAAAGTTGTACATGTATGTAATGTCATACATGAATGAAACTTATGATTATTAAACGTATAATATTTAAATTAAATTGACAAATTAGTGTTAAGATTTAAATATAATTAAATCAATATGAAAATATCAATGAAATAATCTTAACCTATGTACACCATACAAATTTATTTTGGTGTTAAAATAATTATTATAAGCCATTTATATGATTTGGATAATTTTCATACTTTGTTAAAATTGAATAAGGACGTTTTTTCCATAAATCTAAACATTTGAGGTTTTTTGTAATTACTTGAAAATGGATTAGCCGAAGTTACACCGTAATTTTAGTTTGGTGTTAAACTAATGGAAAACGAATATGTGAGAATGATTTTTATCCTATGAATTACGAATGCATGCACACATTTTTATATTCACATGCACATTCCCTAACATTCACATGCACATGTGTGCATGCTTTAACAATATATGAAAAATATATACAGATGTCTGCATGTGAATGTGAATGAATGTGCATGTGAATATAAAAGGTTGTGCATTCCCTAACATTCAACTCCTAAAATAATTATTATTATTCATTTATATGATTCGGGTAATTTTTGTAATTTCCTAAAATTGAATAAGGTCGTTTTTTCCATAAATCTAAATGTTTGAGGTTGTTTTTATAATTACTCGAAAATAAATTAACACCCCCAACCCAATCTTATATATCCTCTCCCTCGAGAACAGATTCGAGCCCGAAATCTCAAAACCGAATATCCTCAAATTCAATTCGCAACTAACTAAAATCTTCAATCTCCGACATTCAAATTAAATTTATATCCTTCAAAGAGTTGGTTAAGATTTGGATTTATTTTTCGATTGAAATATAAAAATGAGACACCCTAAATTCTATTTTTCTCCTTCAAACAAACAGAGCTTCCCTTGTTATTCCTCTCATGCATCTTCATTCTTCCTTCATCATCCCACCTCCTTTCTCCGGTTTCTCTACAAAATCGAGACTCGAACTCCAATTTCTTCTTTCTCGTTCGATCAATCGATCCCTCGTTCGTCCTCTCTTATTGACGAAACCAGATCTTTCTCCTCTTTGTCTTGCTCGATGCACCCAGGAGTCAAGTGTTCTCCATTAATTCTTCTTCATCCTGTTATTCCCTCGCATTCGTCCTCCTTTGTCTAGCCGCCGCTCCCACTCTTCGTTGACAACCTCTTTTATACAAGATTGAAGACTAAAACGATATTTATTTGGTACGGATGAAGTATATATATCTAAGCATCAATATCCCGATTTTATTGATTTTTTTATTTAAACAAAAATCAATTGAATATATATAATATGCTAAATCTATTGATATCATTTTCTTATTTGAACACTTATCAATTAAAAAGATTATAAATTTCATAATTTCATTTTATTTTTATAATTGTGTTTTAAAATCAAACCAAATTAAATATAACTATATAGTACATATTTTTGTTTATATTAATGTTATTTCTATTTATTTATGAATTATATATACAATTATAAAAATTATTATGTCAATTCGTGCATGACACATAAATACCGCTAATCGAAAATAATAAAATTTAACACACATCGAATAAAGCATTAAATATAGAAGTGTAGTTTTATAAATAACACCAAACTCATCCAAACCACAACACAAATTCAGCATGTGAAAGGGCAATTTTGTCATTTTAATCAATTAGTTACTATTCATTAGAAGGGCTTCCTCTTTTAAGTAGTAAAAGATTCTCTCTTTAATTATGAGGTGCTCAAATTTTTTAACTTGAATCACACTGATACAATGATACTGGAGCATAGTTTAATAATAATTTAAATAACTAAAATGTCCAAGTTGTAGTTCTTTCTTAAATAATAAAAAGGGACCCATTGTCACCCAAATACGAAAGATTAGGAAGCTCTTTAATGACTTTATGTTGTTAAATTCGTTAGTATCATATTTATTCTTAATTTTTATTTCTCTTTTGATATTCTCCGTATATGTGTAATAATAAATTATAAGATTTGAGTGATTTTTAATTAAATATTATATATTTATGTGATTTTTAGTTATATATTATGTACTATTATATGTCTATATAGTTTGAGCGAGATAACACATGGTTTCTAATTGGATATAAGTCATTTTAATTTTAACCGTATCAAAACCGTCTAGAAGGCCGTACAACCGTCTAGACACTGGACTCTCCTTCACCGTACCGCTCTCGTATAGCGTTTTTTAGAACACTAGTGCCTAAGGACGAGAAGCACAATGGAACAAGCAAAAAAGAGAGTAAAGCAGACTTTTAAAGCTAGCTACTAACCTGCCACTGCTGCTTTATTGTCTCAAATTCTTTCTTCTTCATTGCTCGTAGATGCTCCCTCTCTTCTGTAGTTGAATCATATTCATAGTACCCCAATAAAAATGGCCAAACCTGTTGTTTTGCAAAGCGGAAACAAACAGTAGGTAAAAACAGAAAAGACAGACACACCCTATACACCTCTCAGAAAATACCAACCTCTTTCCGTAATTCGTGAGAAACGCCACCATAGAATATTCTCTTCTTGAATGCCTTTGGATCCACAACACGTCCTTCTGAGTCCAGGAAAGTGGCCCACTACAAGAAAACATGATGTACTTGAGCAACCAATTAAATTATATAATACACGTAAAAATGGAATGAATATTATACAAGCAATTCAGTTCATAATCTATGGTACGTGTCAATAAATCTTAAACTAATGCTCTGGGAGAGAAAGCCTACGAGAAGAAATGTGATTGTGCAAGTAGAATTGTCCCTACAACAAAATTATCCCATTGGATTTCCTATTGATATGGAGTATATTTATATCAAGTACGGAAAAGAAAGAATATAAGAAATATTTTTCACCTCTTCATGAGCCAACGGAGCCTGACGTGGTTTCCCCCAAGAAAGTACCAGCTTCGCGAACTGTCAGATTTAGTACAAGCATTAGTAAGTAGAAAGCCAAGACTTTGTAATAGGAGTTCCAGATGTTAATTAATGAGAGGACATCTAGCTATGAAATTGCACAAGTATTAGTAAACAATAAGATCATAAGCTTGCAATATCACCAACAATATTGGATGACATGCTGGTGGTTTGTACCACTCAGACAAATGTAACCAAGTTTCAAGATGAAAACAGTACGATAGGAAGATTGGCAAATCGAACTAAGCATGTTTTTACGAAATGCATGCACTTTGTAGAGCCTATTACCTCTAGAGGATCATCTGGTACCGGATCTGCCTTGAAAACTTCTTGCAGGTCATCGGTAGACTTGTCAGGCGATTCTACACCATTATCATTAGGTACTACTGATGCAGAATAGTCAAGAAGATACCCGTTGTGTTTCCTCCTTCCACTTGTGAAAATATTGTCATTATTACCTTCACCGAAGAGTTGTGAGGTTGTTTCCCGTGCAAATCGTGTGACCAGAGAGAATTTCTCGAGTACTTGAAGTGAGAGATCTCTAGCAGGATCATGAGCTTTAGGCCTCGGCCTACCAATGGAACTGGAGGCAGGGTACGTATTTTCATCTGTACTCTCTTGGCTTTCAGTTAAGAAGGGTTCAGTAACTGAAAAACTTGTAGATGAACTTGAAATAGACACCATAGGTAGCTCCAAAGAAGAGAGAGTTTTCTTCATCAGAAAACAGAGATAGAACAGGATATCAGCATAAACTAAACAATGGAATATCCTCTCACATTATCAATTGAAGAAAATAGAAAATACCTGAAGAGGATCTTGAAAATTATTCACAACGTATATATTTGCATCTTCTGCACATCTGGAAAATGTTTACAGCTTGAGTAAAAAGTTTTGATAGAACTTACATGAAGTAACATGTAAAGCTTTGTACATCTTAATATCTTCCCATTGAGCACATTTTATACCATTGATAACATTCTTGTCAAGAATTTTTTATTCACCTTTTCATTTCATATTTTACTGGAAACACGGTGCAAACTTCTATGTTTCTAGTATTTTAGGGTTGATATCTCTTTAACAAGCAGTTTACCACAGTAACCCGCTAGAAGTATCCGCGAAGCACTAAGCAGATAAAGAACAGGGTAGAAAAGCACCGAGGGGATGTCAACAACATACCTCACAAATGAAACATGTTGCTTAATTGTGGCCAGAAATTCTTTCACACCTCCATTGTAGAAATAAAGTGGAGGAAAAGCAAGACCTGCCAGAAAAAATGTTTATCACTCGGTAAGACCATAATAGAAAAAAAAAACACTGCAAAAAATGCTTTGTGGAAGAAGCTCATATCATATACCCATATAAATCCAAACTAGTGAACCTATACTCACAAAGCTGGAAGGGGCCTAGATAATTAACATATTACTGCTGCACCTTGAGGATCCGAAATTTCATACATGAATGAACACCCAAAAAGATCTTTCAGAAATAGCTACTAATCAGGCAACTTAGTAGGCCCACAACATGAAAACCTCAAGTGTCTCATTAATACCAATAACCAATCAACATTTTACACTGTCAAGCATAGACACTGCAACATGGAAACACTACAACCCATAGGAGAGAAATATGACTGTTTCTTCACCTGATGACAGAACTATGATCACATATTGCCACCCAAATGTTGGATTGTGTCTGCGGATAGATCTTATATCAGAAACTGGAAGGGGCCTTATTGTATAAAGGTTCCTATCTGCATGAAGGTGCAAAACAAAATGTAGGATCAATGTGACCAACTGAGCATACAAATACCTAACTTATACAAGATCCATTAGTCACTTTTCTTTTCCTATATTAGTAGGCCAAATACTACAAAGGTGATAGGAGTTGAAATTTAAGACATGACTAACCTTTCTCCGAGAGCCTGGTATTTGAATTCTGTCCTTTATAAGGGATCCATGACTGCAAATATAGGTAAGAGACATTAAAAAACATCAACAATTTCCAGAACGCACATGATCAAACTGCTTATACAATTTAGAGATAGCATCAGCTCTATATTTACCATAAACAGCGCCTCTTCCTGCTTACTCAACTTCAATCTTCCACTAATCCTCTCAGACATATACTGCGTAGGATGAACTGAAACATTGTCCTTCACAAAAATCACCTCTGCACCTTCCGGTTCGCTTCTCGTGCTGCTGCTGTCAGTTCGTGTTATCCCTGGCAAGCCCTAATTTCCAAAATCATATAAATGACGTTATAAAAATCGATTCACCACCCTAAATCTTCTTTTGATCATCACATGCAAGGCGAATATACGATTCCCAATTATTAGCAAGTTCATTAGTTTCTCTTGAAACCTCTAATTTTGCAGCGAGAATCTGATCACTACACTTATCCAAAATTCAATTCACGAGTTCTACTTAGAAAGGCGAGACAAAAAGAAACAATTCAGATGAGGTACGATCATAATCATTAAACCCTAGAATTCGGCAAATTTCAACAATTCGAGTCACAGATTCTTCACAACAGAATAAAAAATGACATTAGGGATAGAAATTCGACGAAAGAGATGAGAGGTTGGGATTATTGGTTACCTGTTGCTGAACTGCAGCGTAATCGGCGTCATCAGATAAATCAAGCATCTCTGATTCTCGCATTGTCGAGAAAGAAGAAAACAGAAATTTGTTTCGGGTGATCGAATGCTTCTAAAACTCTCTTTCTTGGGGATTATAAATATAGGATGAGAGTCAGAGTGTAGAAATTTTTGGGGGTTTCGCTGTCTTCGTTGCGAAGAAATGGTGAGATATTATGAGTCGTTGCTTTAGGCGCTAAGTAATGGAACAACACGGACGACACGTGTCAAAGCAAAAAACAAAGTTTAATACTACAGGTGACCAAAACGGTGCGTTGCCGCGAAAACTAATTTTCGTCTAGTGTCCGATGAGATTTCTTAAAAGTCATCGGCCCTTTCAAGTTTTTAATTAAAAAATCAGTCCCTTATAATTTTTATTAATTTTCTGTAGCCTAAATATAAACCAGTTAGTTTTTTCAGTCTCAAATCTTATTGTTTTCTTTCCCGCCACCGCCTCCTTCCTCCTTCCAAATCTCCTTCCTCCTTCAATCTCTCGTCCATGTAGCGATGACACTCGATTCCGAGTATTTACGCGGCTTAATCGCCGCCGTCTATTCGGTGTTGAAGCACGCCACCTCAATTTCTCCCTTCCCCAGTCGCATGCCTCCCTCTCACGCGATTCGAATCCACTTTCCTAAACAGAAACACCGAATTCGAGCCATGGAGTTTCTGCTGTTGCGATTCCGACTCACCCGGACCCGTTAACCCCTTATTCCGGGTCTGAAACAAGGTCCAACCATGGCCAGTCAAAACCCTAGAGAATCCATCCATGGTCTCAACGCGAAATCCCGTTCCGCGGGAGACGAGAGAAAGAGAGGAGCAGTCCCAGGTGCTGAATCGATCCTCGATCTCCACCTCCGGCCGCAAATCACAGTCCACGAACCCCAATTTGAAGAGTCCTTTTGAGATAAAGACGAAGAGAGAGATTGAGGCTAGGGTTACGGTTGGGAATGTGAGCGGGACGACGCTGTTTGGAAGCTCGTACTGCTTGATTGACGGCGTTGAGGATGACGTTAACAAGTCATTTGATGATAACATTGATACGCTGTCGCATCTCATTGGGAAAATCAAGACTTCACTCAGAACTCAAGAATAGTATGTTAACTATGTTGATTTGTCGGTGGAATGACACTTTTTATATGAGTTTATGAGTATAATGACACTTTTTAATGTGGTTTTACAAATATAGTGACACTTTATTTGGTGCTAGGAGTGTAATGACACTTTTTAATTGTGTAAATGACAATTTCTATGAATATAATATAATGACACATTGTATTGATATAATGACATTTTTCATGTGAGTTTGTGAGTGTAATGACACTTTTTATTCGATACATAAAAGTGTCATTTTAGATCAAAAGTGATATATGAAAACAATATGAAAGTGTCATAAGTTTAAGAGTGTCATTAATTTGACAGTGTCGTTAATTTTAAAGTGTAATTAATTTAAAAGTGTCATTAGTTTAAAAGTGTCATTAGTATAAAGTGTCATTACAATATAAGTGTAATTAGAATAAAAATGTCATTAAAAAATAAGTGTCATTAGTCGGAAAGTGTCACAAAAAAAAAAGTGTCATTAGTCGGAAAGTGTCACTAAAAAAATATTATTAAAATAATTAGAAACTTGGGAGAGAAACTTGGTGGAGGGGGTTAGTTTTTAAGGGGGTTAGTTTCTTAATAAAAACTTTACACAAAGGTCATTTACCCTACTCACCGTCTCTCTGAAGAGCTAGAATTCTAACCTTGTATCAGGACCAAGGGCCAAAAACCAATCACAGGTCTCGATCCAGGATTCTTCTTTGAATCGCTCTTGAAATTGAGAGAGATTCAGACTTCGGCAGTACATTCGGTTTACCGTTTTTAGTTCTGAATCCAATTTTTAACGGTTTTAGCCTGATTACAGCTACGATTTCAACCCGTGGAATACTTCTTTGTAAGGAAATAATAAAATAGAAAGTGAACATTAAAAATCACTTAATTAACTTCCGATCTTTTTAATAATTTAATATACACTAGTTCATTCACCGCGCTTCGCGCGGGCCTAACACGTTTACTTTTATCGTATTTATATATTTCGTGTTATTTTCATATATGTATTTATTTAGTAACTTTTAATAAAAATATGGATGTTTTTAATTAATAAAATATATAAATTTTAACACATTGATTAGTAACGGAATCTGAAAGATAAAATTATTAATTAGTGATATTTTATAATCATTATCTATATAATAACAACCTGCTGAAAGAGAATCTCAAAAGACAATCATGCATGGTCCAAGGAGAATCTCAAAATACATACGCATGAAACATATAAAAATCGATGAGGGAAATACGATACAGAAATGAACAGACACTCAAAACATTACTACAAGACCCAAATTAGGAGATTAAATGAAAAGAAGAGCAATTGGCAGAAACGAACAAACGTGAGACGACAACAGTAGGAGCCTAGCTAATTAAATGTGGTATTTTTTTAATATATTAACTCATTGCATTAATCTTTCAAAAAAAATCAATACATTAATTTAATACATTAATTAGGTACAAATTGTCATTACTTCATCAAACACAACAATTTATTTTTGGATCCGAATCTGGTCATAAACAACCCTTAAGAGATAAATGAGAATGAACGGGGACAGTTCATTCAAATTGATCTAACGGCCTAGATCGCTTACACTTTCCACGCTGTCAACTTCCTACTTGCTAGCTTTTTGTGTGAATCACACGCGCTACATCGTTCCATCGTGTTTCAAATTTGGAGCGAAACCATCTCTTCACATTCTTCTCAAAACTTCCACAACAAAACTCTCTCGCAAAAGGCGATCAAACCCTAACCTCCCTACTCGCTAGCTTTTTCTTCGATTTCTCAACGAAATCACTTCGTTTTCTCTCGTCGATCATCAAATACAACCTACTCGTACAATTTCGCGATGGCTGGATCCCAGAAGAAGAACGAAGGAAGAGGTATGGTGTATAATCCCTAATTTTAGTGTATACGATGCTTTTTCCTGTGATTTCTCACTGATTTCTCTTCATTTCACTTCGTCGTTCACCAAAATCCATCAACTCGCTACTAAAAATGGCAGGATCTCAGAAAAGCCAAGAACCAAAAGGTATGGAGTATAATCTGGTATTTAGAGTTAGGTTTTTGCTTTGACATGTTAGATTTGGCTTCATGCATGTTTGATTTGTATGTACTATGTGTGAAAAGTTCATTTGTATGAGTAGATCTACTATATTCGGTGTGAAATGTTCATTTGTATGTACATAGTGTTCATTATTTACTCATGACTGTGTTTTTAGTCCGTGTTCATCAGATCTTGTATATATGTTCATCACAGTTCCTTAAAAAGTTCATCAAAATACATGTTCATCACAATTCTTCTAAATGTTCGTCATATATCTTGTATTTGTTCATCATATCTTGTATACATGTTAATCACATTTTTGAAGCTTGTTCATCAGATTTCTTTTCAACGTTCACCAAAAATCTTGTGATTGTTCATGTCATTGCCTATATAAGTTCATCATATGTCTTAAGATTGTTCATCAGATTTCTCTTACATATTGTCATCACAGTTTCTAAAAATGTTCATCACATATTCTATAATTGTTCATCTCAGTGCTTATGTATGTTCACAAAACACTCATTAAATAACTTTTAAATATGTCTTATGTTTGCAGTTATTGAATTTCAAGATGCAACATTAAGCGTATAGAATATATCTTAAAGCTGATGAATGTCCAAGAGGTATGACTATTATATTACTTATAAACTTTGTATTTTTGCACAATATATAACTTGTATGTTCAATATTACAGAGATAAGAAGCAAAAAAACAAATGACAGAAAACAAAAGAATGTGTCATCCCAAGAACAACTTCAACATGAGGAAGAAACAATAGATGGTAATAAATGTTCATGTATATTATTCTAGTGTTCATCAACTCTTTTTTCTTTGTTCATCACGAATCTTCATTATGTTCATCATAATGTTTAATAAAGTTCATCATTGTATTTCAATATGTTCATCATCTTGTTTGATATTGTTGACCATGATCCTTAATTTTGTTCATCACCTTTTTTGCTAATGTTCACCATGAGTTTTTAAAATGTTCACTATCTAGTGTTTCATTATCTTTACTTTTACATGTCTTTATACTAATAAATGACTTTTAATATTATAGTATCCCCTAAACCTAAGAAGGAAAAATCCCGAAAAGTACCTGCCACAACAAGAAAGGGAAAAAGAAGTAGCCAAAGGATACACTGTTCTCAGACCAAGGGAAAAGAAATATAATTGTATAGCCCAGATATTCATGTGACACAAATCATGAAGAACCTGAAAAGGCCTAGGGGGAATAGTGATACGAGATGTTGAAGACCAACCAGAACAAGCATCCAGGACAAACAAGTCTGAAATTGTGCAGTCAAGGAAAGGGAAAGAAAAATTGACTGAAGGCAACAAGAAGGAGTTCCCGGCTAAAAAATGTAGAAGTTCTCCAGTAGTACTGGTTGCAGCTATAGCTAGAATGACTGAAATTCATAAAAGCTGCATAAGAGAGATGGGCTTTGGAAGTTTGCTACACTGGAAAGTAGACAAACTACCAGCTAAAATCAGTCACTGGCTATTGAAGAACTTTGATGTGGTTTCATGCACAATGAAGCTTGGCGAGTCTGTGAGGCACAAAATTACAACGCATGATGTCCATGACTACCTTGGAATTCCTGTTGGTGGGATGCAAATTGATTTGAAGAGATCATTTACTGAACATGAGGATTTACAATATCAAGATCTTCATTCAAGGTTCAGGAATCAATTTCCAATGGATTTTGACAATGAAGTGGGTGAAATCAAGTTGCGTGACGCCTCCAAGATTCATGCATCACATGTGGCAGATCTTTTGGTAAGGACTTTAGTACCTGGAGAATGGTTCAAGAGAAATTTCATAATGTTGGTTGTTGCAACCATTATGGACAGTCAACCGAATGGTGGGTTGAATTACAATGTTCTTCATTACCTTGAGTGCACAAAGATGATCACACACTACGACTGGTCAAAATTGCTAGTTGACCTTTTGATAAAGACAAATGAGTCTTTTGATAGGACAACAAATGCTAGTTTTTTCAGAGGACCAATGCTTCTACTACAAGTTAGTGTTCACCAATTGTCTTTATTATGCTCATTATCATTCCATTATATGTTCATCAAACTAATATTTAATCACTTACTCTATTTGCTTGCAGTTGATATATTTTGATCGTGTAATTCTCAAGAATGTTGAACATGTAAGAGAGTTTCCAATAATTGTTAATTGGGATGCAGCCATGCTGAGGGCAAGAGAGGCACAAGAGATCAAAATTGGTGGATTTGGAAAGGGTTATGTCAGAGATCCTGTTTGTAGCGAAATTACCAACGAGATGATAACTAAGCAATTGTAGGGCAAAGATCAAAGAATATGGTATAATCTCAACACTCAAGAACGATATAGAACGATATAGGAATTTAGGGTTTGAAGCTTGAACTTAGTATTACTCGTATGGTGGGTGAATGATTACAAAGCAGGCGTTAGCCTCCTTTTATAGGCTAACCCTAATGATATCTTTTAGGAAACGAGATCTTATCTCTTCCTTTTATCTAATGACGATATAACAATAAGGTAAAAAGATATTCTTTCTCGTATCTTTTACCAATTACAACAATATAACCAGAAATAAGATAATATCTACTCGGCCGACCCTATCTTTAAGGTAGACGAGATCTTTGCTACGCCTCGTCGCGTTGACGACGTCTTCATTGCTTCCTGTCACGTCGAAGTGATCATCCTACGCGTAGCTAACCACGTGTTCCTTACTCGTCGTATTTTTAGGCACAAACAATACCCCTAAGGCGTCTTACAGGGCTTAACGTCTAGTAGAGCTGGGAGACGCCTTCTTTCTTCAGGGAATACGTCTTCATTAAACTAGGAACGCGTTGATGATTACGTCACTTGAATTTTTAATACCGTCTTAGAACTTCGATCATCGTTTCCCTTCAATCATTTCTATGCAACAGATGGGGAGCTTCGCTATATGTGCCAACAACGCTCGTCCGTAACGGCTAGTTCTCCCAACGGCTATAATGCCGTTGGAGTCTCTTCCGTGTTTCTCGCGATCTCTTTGGCTATATAAGGAGAAGATTTTCACTTTCCTCCTACCTCTTCTACAACTCATTTACTCTGAATACTCTCTGCTTTCTCATATACTCACGCTCAACAGATCATTAAATCCTTTTCTCTTTTCTCAAATTTCTTCTTCATTTATTCCTTGATTCTTGAAATGGCTTCCTTCTATGTGCCAAAGAACATCTTGAAGGGTTTCGACTGTAAATCTTCAGAGGCGCGTAGCGTCGAGAGGCTAAGGTCGCTGGCGAATCTTGGTTACGAAGTGGAGATCGAGATACCTCCTCAAGGGGTGTTTGCCGACGCATACCGCCCAGGATGGATAGTGGTATATGAATACCCTTTTCTTACCGGTCATCGATTTCCTTTCTCGCCACTAACAAAGGCGTTCATGCTTACCTTGGGAGTAGCCGTAGGACAGCTTCTGCCGAGCGTCTGGAGGATTTTTGGCGCTCTGGACGACGTGACGGCGAAGCATGGCATCGAAAATGCCGTCGATGATCTCGCCCAGTCCTTGAATGTCCAGACTAGAACGGTCGGGAGAGTGGGTCTTAAGTCGAGACCTAAAGCGGCTAAGATTGCTATCGAGGGGAGTCAGGCCGATCGTTCTTGGGCCAACTTCTTCTACTTTGTGAATAAATCGACTCTAGGCGAAGAGTGTTCTTGGTTTATCGAATGCTGGAATCCTGCGAGTGAGTTCGCCTTCTTTTCGAACCTTTACTCTGGTACGCGTATCTTGCTCTGCGTACGTGTAGAATTTATTTCTTTTTGATTTGCACTTCCTTGATCCCTTACGCGTACCTCCTTTGTGAGTGCGTAGGTGTTGTCCTTAGCTTTTTGCTTTTGCTACTTTATCTTTACGGTGTAGTTTTCTACCCCTGGTGTGATACTTTGTTCGTAATGAACGCGTTAGGGAGCTTTACGTACTCGCTAAGGTGGTACGGTCATTGCGGCTGCTTTTGTTATGTTTCCGGCTTATATGAGGGTTGAGTCCAACATTTGCTCCGAACACGAAGCGAGTGGCGGACATAGGTCAGCGTGTGATTGATAAGGCTAAAGTCGTAGTGCCAAATCAAAGAAAACCGTAAACACTAACTAGAGTATAGCAAGTAAGTAGAGGTCGAACCCAAGGGAATCAAAACACCAAATCAATGCAGTCAAGTGAAATATCAACTAGTAACAAGTAACCAAAGGGGGGGTTTTTGATTGCAAGAACACACAAGTAACAAGTAACAAGCAGAGGAAGTTTGGGTGAGAATATGATGAGAAGGGGTTTCACCTAGCAAGTATCCACACAACAGTTAATCAAGTTGATCATAGATTTATCTCAAGTTCTATTCAATCCTAGGGAATGTTCCTATTCCAATCTTTAATATATCAGCAGGCCAACCGGTCCTGATAATACTTACTATTCAGCAATCAGAGAAACCTCTCAAGATTAGATGAAATAGCACCAAACGGCACAAGAATTATAAGGATGCATGCAATAACTTACAACCGTCAAGTATTAACATGCAATTAATTCTGTTTCATAAAAGCAATCAACTACCAGATCGTGCAAATATGAGTGCTACAATGACAAGGAATTCCACCGTATATTCCTAGTCTAGCAATAGAAAACTATCAATCAAACTAGGTGATCAAGCTAGCAAAACTAATAGAAATCAATAGATGAAGAACAAGAGAATTAATACAAACCCATAGGAAAAGAACAAGAGTTTAGAAATTTCACAACTTAATAACTGAAGGTTTCAACCGCTAAGTAAAACAATGGAGATTAGTTCCTGCTCATGGTTGCAAAACTAAATTGTCTGATGGAAAAGATGATGATAAGATAGAAAGAACTAGGGTTCTTAAATAGAGACTAACCCTAAAAATATATGGTAAAAAATAAATCCTAAAACTAATTAATAAAAGGAAAGAGATAAAACAAAACAAGGAAAATAAAGCAAAAGGACAATAAAAGAACGTAGCAAATTCATGGATGAATTTGTGCAGCTGCTTGCTTCAAATAATTGATTACGGCTGCAACTTCTAATGTGGGCCCCATCTGCTGCAACAACTTGCTTCTCCTTCTTCAATGTGGGCCGGCCTTGTTTCATCAATAATGGCTAATATGTACCCCATGCCACAGCGCATCATCATTCCATATATATACCCGCGATCGCCATACACCAATGGCGATCGCCATCTTGGCTCAGAATATTACTTCAACTTCGTCTTCAACTCTTTTTGACTCCAATTTTCTAAATCTTCATTTCTTCACTTCTTAATAAATATCTCAGAACATAATAATGACTCGAAACAGATATGATAATACTCCTAAACTAATGTAATAATCCCTAGTTACGCTATACAAAGTGCAACGTATCAAATACCCCCATACTTAGACTTTTACTCGTCCTGAGTAACTTACAGAAAAGCTACCCATACAATAAAATACTCAAAGCCTCAGGAAGTACAAGAATATATCCTAGTGATTACATAACCAATAAGCTCCTCCAACACAACAACAACCAAGAACAATGTGATAAAATAAGCACATACCCAGAACTACACCTTATTCCTCCAAGTGGCCTACCCGAATTCTCCTATACGCCTCCTTCTTATGTCTCCATACGCCAAGATGATAATGGTCCTAAAACACTCAATTTTTTTTTAATAACACTCATCTTGCTTGGGCGCCCTTTCGGGTTTTCATCCCAACCACTCAATAATTGTTCCAGGCTTACAAAACTCACATCACTCAAGACTTATTTTTGCCCCAGCCTAATGCCGGTCAAGCCACCTTCTTATTGCATAGATCTTGCTATCCAAGGATTTTGTATGCTTTTTTTTCAATTTTTGTGGCTTTTTCATACAATATATATTCAATAAGCTCATGCAGATACAACCAACACCAAATAAAGACATGTGAATACATTCTCCTCCCCCATACTTAAACATTGCATTGTCCTCAATGAAATGGAAGACATAAAAACGAACCCAGGGAAGGAGACAGAAGACTCACATACAAGGTCGGATGACCTTCCTCCAATAAAACTCAAAGTGTGGTAGAATGAGAAACTAGATGAGCACTAAATGTAATCCAATAATGCATAGCTCATCTAAAGCAAAAGAAAGAATACCTCCAATGTAGAAAGTGACCAAACAAATCAACTCCTTGCAAAGAACATGGTCACCAACAAGCTAAGCTCCAACGAATGTAGATTTAGAATGATAGTACTAATGAAACCAAACTTGATGTAATACAACTCCTTACTTTCTTTTCTCTCATATTTTTCCTGCACTCTATTTTTTTAATCCGATATATTATTTTTTTCTCGGAATGATTTTCGGATTTTCGTTTTTTTTTTTTTTTTTAGAACAGGAGAGAAGACTTACAGCGAGATTGGCTACTGACTGTAGCTGACCCTAAGCTTCGGTGATTTCCTCCTGTCCATAGAAAAACTAAAAAGAAAATTAAACCGAACAAAAACAAATAAAAACAAACTCAAACCTCGGGTTGCCTCCCGAGCAACGCCTTATTTTATGTCGTGGCTCGACATGAAACTCAAGAGATTTAACTAACGCCATTTGGCTTTGTGAAAACCGTCTCTTGTCTGAATTCTTTCTTGAACCACTCATGGAACGCTTTGAATCTCGTCCCTCTTACCTTGACCACCTTGTCTTTAGCAATGAAGGTGGTTTCATTCACTTTCTCCTCCTTGACCGTATCAGGCGGCTGTTTAAGCTCAATGTCAAGTGCCTGCACACTAGACATCAATGTTATCTCGCCTGGCGAGGTCAGTAATGGAGGACGATTGCCTAAAGGATGTGAAGAGAGCTTACCTTTAGGCTCTGGCTTAGCCTGACACTCTGGCATATTAGTAGACAAAACAATATCTACTTTTGGGGGCTCTAAGATATTCTCTAAAACAAGTTGTAATTCATCCTTACAAGTAGGCTTAATCACATCAATAGCACATAGAGAATTCTTATCAATGGGATCCATGTCATAAATATTATACTCTACCTTATCCCCATCAAACTCCATAGAGAGAGTCCCACTATTAACATCAATTTTCGTTTGTGCTGTTTTCATGAAAGGTCTACCTAACAGTACAGGTGTGACATTATTAGCATGCTCCATATCCAACACAAAGAAATCAGCAGGAAAAATCATATCACCAACCATAACAAGAACATCCTCAACAACCCCTTTCGGGTACACAGTAGACCTATCAGTAAGTTGAATAACAGTTCCTGTTTTATGCAAAGGTCCTAAGCCTAGTGATTTATACAAAGAGTAAGGCAAAACATTGATTGATGCACCTAAATCTAGCATGGCTTTGTCAAATTTAGTTTCACCAATCACACATGGAATGCTAAATATGCCTGGATCACCACATTTCTTAGGCATGCGTTTTTGAAACACATCAGACACTTGTTCACTTATTTCAACTTTCTTCTTTCCTTTCAGTTTTTGATTTCTTTCAATAGTGCAAACTTCTTTCAAAAACTTAGCAAATCTAGGAATACTCTTAACAAGTTTGAGCAAGGGAATGTTTACCTCACACCTACTAAAGGTTTCGAAGATTTCTTTGTCGTCCTCCAGCCTTCGAGTATCCTTCAATGCCTCGGGAAAGGGAGCAACAAGCTTCTGAGAGAACAGAGGGGGGAAATTCGGGCGAACATAATTGTCAATGTACTCAGGGGACTCCCGGCGATCGCCATCAGCTCTTGGCGATCGCGGTCGCGAATAATTTTTCACCTCAGCTTCTGGAATGGCATGGCGATCGCGGTCGCGATGCAGACCCTGTCTTGCTCTCTGTAATCTCATGGCGATCGCCACTCAGATCTGGCGATCACGGTTTCGGCACATAACAGTCATTTAAAGTTTTTCCGCTCCTCAAGAACACTGCACTGACGTTCACTCTCGGGTTTCTTACCGGTTCCCTGGCCTCTAATTTACTCACAGCTTGAGCAATCTATCCTAACTGATTTTCAAGATTTTGGATGCTTGATTCCGTCTTAGCGTTTTGTTGCATCACAGTCTGAGCTAAGGATTTGATCATATCTTCAGCAGTCATAGAATTCTGAGGTCTAGGTTGCTGATAATTAATATTATGAGAGTCATACCTTGGCCTTGGTTGCCATCCACCAACAACGTTTACCTCAGCATTGGGATCATGAAGGGAAGCATTTTTCAGCATCAAAGCCTTTACCATCTCTTTCAACTCATTCATGTCAGTCTGTAATTGATCTGAATTAATTACTTTGACTGAGTGGGATCCCTGTCTACTGCTAAACTGCCTTGAACTTTCGGCCAACTCTTCAAACATTTCAGTGGCCTGAGGTATAGTTAGTTTTAGAAAATTACCTCCACAAGATGCGTTTACCATTCGACGATCCTCATCAATCAGTTCACTGAATAAGTACATCAGAAGATCATGGTTAGTATAAATATGGAATGGGCAGCTTGAGCAAAGCTTCTTGAATCTCTCATAATACTCATAGAGACTCTCAGTTGAGTGTTGTTGAATGGTTGTGATTTCCTTCTTCAAACTGCTCAGTTTTGTGGCTGGGAAATATTTCTCCAAGAAGACTTTCTTCATCTTAGCCCAGGTATCGATACTGCCTGGAGCTTGATAATAGAGCCAATCATTCGCAGCGTCTTTCAGAGTAAATCCGAAAGCTCTCAGCATGACCTGCTCCTCAGTAACACCTCTTGGCTTCATACTAGAACATATGGCATGGAATTGAGCCAAGTGTTTGTTGGGATCTTCTCCTGCTAAGCCATGGAAGTGTGGTAGCTCATGAATTAAACCAGCCTTTAATTCAAAATTCACACCTTCTTCAATCTCAGGAAACCTCACTGCCAAAGGTTGTTGGTTTAAGTCTGGGCAGTGAGTTGCCTCATAGTGGGCAATGGCGGTCCATGTCGATCACCCATCTCGTTTTCTTGATTCAGAGGTGCTCTTTGGTTCTGAAGGAACGTCCTTTCAATCTCTGGGTCAAAGGAAACAAGAGATGGATCAGTAGCATGGGTCTGAACCATAAAGGTTCACACCAAACAGTTGATAATTTCACAATTAACACAGAATCAGAAAAATTTCAATTCCCCGGCAACGGCGCCAAATTTGATAAGGCTAAAGTCGTAGTGCCAAATCAAAGAAAACCCTAAACACTAACTAGAGTATAGCAAGTAAGTAGAGGTCGATCCCAAGGGAATCAAAACACCAAATCAATGCAGTCAAGTGAAATATCAACTAGTAACAAGTAACCAAAGGGGGGGTTTTGATTGCAAGAACACACAAGTAACCAGTAACAAGCAGAGGAAGTTTGGGTGAGAATATGATGAGAAGGGGTTTCACCTAGCAAGTATCCACACAACAGTTAATCAAGTTGATCATAGATTTATCTCAAGTTCTATTCAATCCTAGGGAATGTTCCTATTCCAATCTTTAATATATCAGCAGGCCAACCGGTCCTGATAATACTTACTATTCAGCAATCAGGGAAACCTCTCAAGATTAGATGAAATAGCACCAAACGGCACAGGAATTATAAGGATGCATGCAATAACTTACAACCGTCAAGTATTAACATGCAATTAATTCTGTTTCATAAAAGCAATCAACTACCAGATCGTGCAAATATGAGTGCTACAATGACAAGGAATTCCACCGTATATTCCTAGTCTAGCAATAGAAAACTATCAATCAAACTAGGTGATCAAGCTAGCAAAACTAATAGAAATCAATAGATGAAGAACAAGAGAATTAATACAAACCCATAGGAAAAGAACAAGAGTTTAGAAATTTCACAACTTAATAACTGAAGGTTTCAACCGCTAAGTACAACAATGGAGATTAGTTCCTGCTCATGGTTGCAAAACTAAATTGTCTGATGAAAAAGATGATGATAAGATAGAAAGAACTAGGGTTCTTAAATAGAGACTAACCCTAAAAATATATGGTAAAAAATAAATCCTAAAACTAATTAATAAAAGGAAAGAGATAAAACAAAACAAGGAAAATAAAGCAAAAGGACAATAAAAGAACGTAGCAAATTCATGGATGAATTTGTGCAGCTGCTTGCTTCAAATAATTGATTACGGCTGCAACTTCTAATGTGGGCCCCATCTTCTGCAACAACTTGCTTCTCCTTCTTCAATGTGGGCCGGCCTTGTTTCATCAATAATGGCTAATATGTACCCCATGCCACAGCGCATCATCATTTCATATATATACCCGCGATCGCCATACACCAATGGCGATCGCCATCTTGGCTCAGAATATTACTTCAACTTCGTCTTCAACTCTTTTTGACTCCAATTTTCTAAATCTTCATTTCTTCACTTCTTAATAAATATCTCAGAACATAATAATGACTCGAAACAGATATGATAATACTCCTAAACTAATGTAATAATCCCTAGTTACGCTATACAAAGTGCAGCGTATCAGTGATTCCCTCAGCTTGTGACGTTACCCCTTACTTTATGGTGGATCCTTTGCCACACGCTAGCGTTAGGTCGACGTCGAACTCTTTTAATCGACAGGCCCATTCATCGTGTAATGTCCAATTTCTTGATTGTTTGAACTTACGATGCCGGTGGACGCCTCCCAGCCGGTTTGGCGTTTTGCTCGTGGATTCATGACTCTCAGAGGGGCCGTGGAAGGCACGAGTACGCGTTCCTGGAGAGTGGTCGTGGCAATAGGTTTCCCTTCTTTGCTCAGCGGACCGTGCCGGTTTCGTGAGGTACCGGGCTTCATTCCCCATGACCATTGCCACACGTCGATAACAATCATCAGAAGTGTCGACTCGGAGTCGACGGTTTGGATAACGTTGCGTACGCATCGATGAAGCCTTGAACACGTAGACTAACGAAATTCCTCCCCGGCGCGGATTTTCGCCGCGGCCTTTTGTAGCTTCGTGTTACGTCATAGACATAGAGCAAGTAATTTGGAAATGAAACAACTCAACATACTTAACACGTTGGAGGAAAGAATAGCGTACTCATATATTAATAGAAAGATGCTTTATAGGCTAACAAACTCTGACGCTGACGCTTACCCCTAGTCGTCACGACCCCTTGTCGCTCTGACTCTAAGATAACGATGCTAACTTATTGAAATTCTTGAAAGGAACTAATTCTACTCATGCGAGAAAAACAAAAAGAAAATAATGCTAGGAAATTTGGAAATTCTTATCACTTTTGTTGGACTTGACTTATGGCGGGTGGTGCTTTAGAAACATGCGGCTTAAGTTGTTGTTCTTTTCTTGGACTTTTTGCTCGCACTTACTTGGTAGATTGGTATCTTCTTGCTTGGCGAATTTTGTTTTTCTCGTTGCGTCGGGGATTGATTTTCCACCCAAGCTTTTTCTTCGCGATCCCTTGATTGCTACGCTTTCTTTTCCTTACCCAACGATGCCTTAGTGGCGTTTCTCACTCCGATGTTATAATATTCTCTCACGACTTGAAGCTCGCCTTTGATTTTTTGGATCCCCCACGGGGATGGAAATTTCAGGGACTGGTGGTACGTTGAGTATACAACTTTCATGTCGTGTAGCCAAGGTCTTCCTAGGATGATAATGTAAGGCGATTCGATCTCCATAATTGCAAACTTTTCTTGTATGTTGATACCCCTGGCATAGGTTGCTAACGTAATCTCTCCTAACATGCTTGCCACTTCACCACTGAATCCTACCAAGGGAACGTACTTCCTTACGACGTCGTCGTTAGAGAGTCCGAGCTCTTTTATGGCGGATGTAGTGATTATATTGGCGGAACTCCCGTTGTCTATGAGGATTCTCTTGACTAGGCAATTGCTGACGGTGAGGGAGATGACTAACCCGTCGTGATGCTCTACCATCTCGTTTGGTTCCTCAAACGTGATCGGATAATTTCTTCTGGTAGGGCGGATTTGATAGACTCGCGTCATGTCGCTATCATCGCGTAAGATCTTGATATTCCTTTTAGCGGCGGATGCAGTGTAACCGCTCGCGGAGGAGCCTCCGAGGATGGTATGTATGGTTCGGGTATGACTTGATGGAGGTGGAGGAGGGGTGGGAGACTTCCTTTCTTTCTTCACTCCTTCAAACACGTTCTTTCCTTCTCTGGAGAGCAGATCCCTCAAATCTCCCCTCTTGATTAATACCTCTTTCCTCAGAGTGTAACAACCATCCGTAGTATGACCTGTGTCATTATGAAATTCGCAATACTCCTTCCCTGTTCCGGGTCTTCTTCCTGGATTCAGCTTCTTAGGCCATTGCACGTCACGTAGCCCTTCCATCGCGCTCATAACTCGTAACGCATCAGTCTTCATGGAGATACTTCTGTCAACCATATAAACGCTATCAACTTCGCTCACATTATGCACCATTTGCGGCTCTCTTTGGAACGGCTTGTTTCTCCTATAATGGCGTTCCCCTCGTTCTTGATGGCGGTCGCTATGTCGGCGCTGAGGAGAGTTCCTACGCGGAGGGGTTCATCTACGCGGCGATTGAGAATTTTCTTCGGCGTGTCTCAGGAGATCTTCCTCTAAACGCATAGCTTCCATGGCTCTTTCCCTTGTTGAGACGAATGAATCAGGGTGAGTCTTTGTCAATTCCTTGTATAGGTCACTATCTCGGGGAAGGGCACGTCTAAATGCGTCGGCGACAGTAGACTCGCTACAATCTGGAATTGCGATCTTCTCGTCATTGAAACGCTTCATGCAGGTTCTTATGGTTTCGCCCTTGTTATTGCGCATGTTGTGGAGATCTGAAGGCTGTTTTGCGAACATTTTACTGCTGGCAAATTGTAATCAGAACATGTTGGAGAGCTCAGCGTAGGAAGAGATACTCCCCTTGGGTAAGTGGATAAACCACGTCAAGGCTGGGCCTTTCAACGTCGAGCTAAAGAATTTGCACATCATTGCTTCCCTTGGCTCTGGCTCGATTGGACTTGTGGAGAGCTTGGCTTTGTAGAGTAGGATGTGCTCCTCTGGATCATCGGATCCGTCGTAGACGGGGAGATCAACGATGGTGAATTTCGTGGCTATCTTCTGAGCGGCGATAGCGGCGACGAAGGGACTCTCTAGATATCTGAACTCATGCTCAGGGATTATGGACTTAGGGGCTCTGGACATTAACATCATCTCTCTTCTTAGAGCTCCGACTTGTTGTGCTACGAGTGTGGCGACGACGCTTGGGGTCATATTTTCCTCAGGTTTCTTCCTTTGAACCGTTTCTCTACGAGGAACGTGATCATGGTGCTCTTGGGGTATGTATACGTCGTCTTCTTCGACGGCGGCATCTAGGTCGAGACGTCGAACGAAATTCTGACCACGGACATTGGTGCGTGGTCCTGCTAATCCCGCCTTGAGTTCCCTGATTATTGAATGCAACCTCTCGTTCTCCTTAGTAAGCTCCAGCGCCATTTTCTCGCTTGCGTACATGGCTTCTGCCTGGACCTTCTCGAAGGAGTTGAACTGTGCTTGGACGGCGACTATGTTGGTTACTTCGCCGTCTACCCCCTGTTTTTCTACGGGAGCGTTTCTTTTTGGAGTACTGGGAGTATTCTCGAGATCTTTCCCCGCGTCTTCGTCCGCTGGAACGAGAGGAATTGTCGGAGGGTCTTCTTCCTCAGACCTCTTTTCGCCGTTACGCGGGCTGTTGGTCGGACTCGTCATGATTTTCCCTGCAAAAAAGAAGTTATTTTCGTATGGAGAGACGATACCTTTTTGATCCAGCCCCACGGTGGGCCCCAATTGTTTGTAGCGAAATTACCAACGAGATGATAACTAAGCAATTGTAGGGCAAAGATCAAAGAATATGGTATAATCTCAACACTCAAGAACGATATAGAACGATATAGGAATTTAGGGTTTGAAGCTTGAACTTAGTATTACTCGTATGGTGGGTGAATGATTACAAAGCAGGCGTTAGCCTCCTTTTCTAGGCTAACCCTAATGATATCTTTTAGGAAACGAAATCTTATCTCTTCCTTTTATCTAATGACGATATATCAATAAGGTAAAAAGATATTCTTTCTCGTATCTTTTACCAATTACAACAATATAACCAGAAATAAGATAATATCTACTCGACCGACTCTATCTTTAAGGTAGACGAGATCTTTGCTATGTCCCGTCGCGTTGACGACGTCTTCATTGCTTCCTGTCACGTCGACATGATCATCCTACGCGTAGCTAACCACGTGTTCCTTACTCATCGTATTTTTAGGCACAAACAGATCCTCCAATTTTTACTGTTGATGATGTGAACACTGCTGCAAACAGAAGAGACAATCCATCCGCCTCTTATCATTAAGAAGAAGAAGGACATGATGATGCAAGTTTACTGGTAATTTTTCCAATGTGTGTTCATCAAATTCTTTATTAATGTTCATCAAAATTGTTTTATATGTTCATCAGATTTGCTCTATCTGTTCATCGGATTTTTTAATAATGTTCATCACATCTGTGAACAAGGTTCATCACTTTTCTGAACAATGTTCATCACATTTCTGAACAATGTTCATCACATTGTCTAACTATGTTCATCATCTTTGCTCTATTAGTGCATTATAATTTCTGTTTTGTTCGTCAAAGTTTCATTTTATAATATTGAAACAGGAATTCTTAGAACACCATATAAAAGAAGGACAAGAACTTGCTACAAAGATTAGAAAGTTCTTAGGAAGAATTGAGAAGGCTCCCTCACGTATAGCAAGTAATAGCTTGTTCAAGAAGGTGAATGAAGCTATTGAAAGAATGCTAAATGTGAGGGATGATGAAGAAAACGCAGAGCAACCACATCAAACAAAGGAAGAGGAAGAGACATTGACCCATCAACAGTTTTGGCACGAGGGATCGAAATGTTTGGAAGAAGTTGAGAGAACTATGAAGGCCAAAAAGAGTTATGATGTGAAAACAGAAGAAGAAGTTCGAGAGAAGACACCAGATGAAGTTGTTGGTGAGACAATAAGAAACATTGCTAGAGATTTCAGTTTAGAGATTCCATCCTTCTCATTGGGAGTATTCTCCCAATCACCAGAGAGGCCTGCAGTGGTAGTTGATCCGCCAACAAATCCCACAAGACAGTACAAAAGGAAAATAACATTCAAGGTAATATACAAGGCTTCTTAACTCTTATTATTCTCTATGCTTTTATGTGTAATAACTTGTTGTGTTTAATTTCAATTGAAGATTCCTAAATATGTGGTTGAGAGACAAAAGAGGTTGGATGCAGCTACCACACACTCTGAAGATATAGAAGAAAGTAGTCCTGTTGTTGACAACAATGTTGACGAGACAGTTGAAGAAATTAATCCTGTTGGTGATATCAATGAGGTGAGGATGGAAGACCAAGAAGTAGAGAAAGAGAATCAGGTACATATTTTGCTTATAAATGTTCATCAATTTTTCTATCAATGTTCATCATTATTTCTATTAACAATTTGAGAAAGAACAAGGAAAGGAACAAGAAAGAGTTGAGGAGCAAAGGATGGAACAAGGGAAGAAAATGGAAATACAATCAGAAGAAAGGGGAGGGAAAGCAGGAGTTGTGGAACAAAGACAAGAGATGGATACAAACGAAGAAGAGGTGGTTCCTGAATCACAACTCAAAGAAAAGGAAAGTGTACAAGCTGTTCAAGAGGAAGAAATTCCAAGTAACATGGGGAGGAAGATTGAAGAGGAAAAGAAGAAAGAGAAGGGAAAGGACAAGGTGGTTGAGAAGGTGATTTTTCTCTTCATTTTTCATCAACTTTATTATAAATGTTCATCAAACTTCTTATATATGTTCATCAAACAAATTCAGGAAATAACTAAGAAAACAATGTATGTTGGGAAGACGGGGAGTGAGAATGACCCGGAAGTAAAAAGAAAGAAACAAATTTCTTGGGCAAACAAACCCCCTTACAAGATAAGGATTGTGGACATCAAAGAGAAACCAACTTCTTTAGAAATGAAAATCACCAATTGGATTTTGGAAGATACAACACACCAAGAGTAAGAAAAGTTCAATTAGTTTTTGTTTAAAGTTCATCACTTCTTATATATATGTTCATCAACTTCTCACATTATGTTCATCAATTCTGTTCTAGCTATTCATCATTGTTTTTCTATTTGCTCATCAGTGCTTTCATATGTTCATTCTGTGTTTCAGGGACATTGTTTTCACCATGAGACATTTAAATTTAAGAAGAATGAATTTTTGAGCATGAAGACCAGTTTATATGTTGAAAGCGACGTGATTGACGCATGGGCACACTTGTTGAATCCTAAAGAGGAAGAAAGAAATGATGCAAAACCTCTTAGATTCTTTGCTTCAATTGACACAACGGTAGGTATTTTTTACATGAACAATTTTGTCATTAACATGTGGAAATATAACTTCTGGAATCTTTTGATATTATATATAGGCTGTCCCGACTACTGTGGGTTTTGTTTGTAGCGAAATTACCAACGAGAAGATAACTAAGCAATTGTAGGGCAAAGATCAAAGAATACGGGATAATCTCAACACTCAAGAACAAAGTAGGAAATTAGGGTTGAAGCTTGAACTTGGTATTACTCGTAATGGTGGCTGAATGCTTACAAAGCAGGCGTTAGCCTTTATTTATAGGCTAACCCTAATAATATCTTTAAGGAAACGAGATCTTATCTCTTCCTTTTATCTAAATAACGATATAACAAACAAGGTAAAAGATATTCTTTTCTGTATCTTTTACCAATTACAATAATATAATAAGGAAAAGATAAAATATACTCGACCGACCTAATCTTCAAGATAAACGAGACCTTCGCCACGTCTCGTCACGTCGACGACATCCTCCTTTTCTCTCGTCGCCTCGACACAGTCTTCCTACACGTAGCTCTTCACGCGTTCCACACTCGTCGTATTTTTAGGCACAAACAATACCCCTAAGGCATCCTACAGGACTTAACGCCTTAGTAGAACTGGGAGACGCCTTCTTTCTTCATAGAATACGCCTTCATCAAATTCGGAACGCGTTGAATACTCGTTTAACCCGAAATCCTAACTTCGTAATAATGCTTTCTCTTCGATTCTCATTTAATGCGGCTGACCGACTCATATCCTCTCCAACGGCTACTTCGCCAACGTTCGGATTTGTCTCAACGGTAACAAACTGATTCTTTGGAAAATCTCGAACGAGATCTTCTTTCCTTATTTAAACACGCTCCGGCTTTCTTCTTCTCATCTGTAATCTTCTTGCAAACCCTAACCTTTACCCTTTCTCTTCTCAATGGCTCCAATTACCTACGATCCCAAGATGATCCTTAATGATGCTAACCGCCGTTCTTCTTCAGCTCGCAACATCGAGTTCTTTCTTTCCATAACAAGGCTCTCTGCTCACGTGGAAATTGCTATTCCTCCCTCTGACGTGTTCGCCGACACCTTACGCCCGGGATGGGTTTGTGTCTACGAGTATCCTTTCTTGGTCGGACACCGCTTTCCCTTTTCCCCTTTGGTTCGTTCTTTCTTGACTACTTTGGGTATCGCGGTCGGGCAAGTTCTTCCGAGTGCTTAGAGGGGCTTGGCGGCGTTGGACCATATTTTGGCTAATTTCGACGTCGCGTTCACGATTGCCGACGTCATGCACTCTTGCATTCTCTCTACTCCTTCGGCGGGTAGAATCAACATCAAATCTCGTGTTGGGGTACCTCCTTTGGTGAATGAAGGAACTTCATCCAATCGCGGTTGGGCAGATAAGTTCTACTTCATCAGGAAATCTACCTTGGGGAAAGATTGTGCTTTGTTCCTTGAAGAATGGACTCCTTCCAGTATGTTTCTTTATCCTTTACGGTTTTCTTTAGACTTATGCATCTTGGCGCTTATTCTTGCGAGTGACTTTGTGCGTAGTTGATATCCATGCTATTGTGGCGCGAGAGGAATCAGAGGAGATTACAGAGAAGATCATGGCGATTCCATTGGTAGAACGTACCTTTACTGGCCGTGACGGGAAGGGACATCGTCTCGCGACCCCTATTCCTTCTCGAGGTGAGCTTTCTTGACGAATTATATGTTGCTTTTTCTACCTCTTTTTTCTTTATCTTCTAAACGCACTTTTGCTTCAGGCGTCGCGTCTCGTACTCATCAAGAATCTGCTCATGACTTGATTACCGCGAAAAGGAGATGTATTTTAGAGGAAAAGTAGAGAGCTGCGAAGGAAGAGGCGGTTTCCACTCCGGCATGCGTAAAGGAGGTGATTCCACCAGTTACGGGGGTGCAAGTGTCTTCAGACGTGTCTCCACACGTAGAGGTAGAAGAATTCCTCGTAGATGCTTTGGAGGAGAGCGAGAAGGGCAAAACAAAAGATCCTGGTGCAGCTTCCGTTACGTACGTTGAAGTAAGCGATTTTCCTGTGATAGTGTCTCGTGCCGTAGAACCTGCGCGTAACTTCATCCCTGCGATGCAAGCTTTGGCTTCTACTTCTTCTTGGAACCATTATCTGTCCATGCAAGCCGTAGATGTCTTGGGCGATTCTCTCGTAGCACAGTGGCAGGTGTGTACTTTTTCTTATCTTTTCGCTACGGCTTGTTGTTATGCCGTTTCTTATCTGTTGGGATCTTTTAGGCCTTCCAAGCTTCGCTGTGTTCCTGGGAACGTCTTCATAAGTGCTCTGAGTCCGAGGAGGCCTTGAAGGGTGAGGTGAGTGACCTTGGTAAGAAAATCAAAGACATTAACAAGAAGATTGCTCGCCTTACGACGACCGAGAAGGATGCCCGTATGGAAACGGCGAAACAGAGGGGTGTGCTAGCGCGACACATCGAGGTGTTGAATGGAAAGGTTGAGTTCCTTGAAGCTGATGCCGAGGAGAAAGCGAACGTGTACGAGAAGAACTTGCGAGAAACTAGTACTTATTATTCGTGGTCATCTCGTATTGAGGTTATAGAGGAGTTTCGTGCGGGTTGCCACGCAGATTGTGATGTGGAGCACGAGCGTTGTTTGTAGTAAAATTACCTACGAGAAGATAACTAAGCAATTGTAGGGCAAAGATCAAAGAATACGGTATAATCTCAACACTCAAGAACAATATAGAAAGAGAGAAGAATTTAGGGTTGAAGCTTGAACTTAGTATTACTCGTAATGGTGGCCGCCTTTTACAAAGCAGGCGTTAGCCTCTATATATAGGCTAACCCTAATAATATGTTTAAGGAAACGAGATCTTATTTCTTCCTTTTATCTAAAGAACGATATAACAAACAAGGTAAAAGATATTCTTTACCGTATCTTTTACCAATTACAATAATATAATAAGGAATAAGATAAAATATGCTCGGCTGACCTAATCTTCAAGATAAATGAGTCTTTTTCCACGTCTCGTCACATTGACGACATCCTCCTTTTCTCTCGTCGCGTCGACACAGTGTTCCTACGCGTAGCTCTTCTCGCGTTCCACACTCGTTGTATTTTTAGGCACAAACAATACCCCTAAGGCGTCTTACAGGGAATAACGTCTAGTAGAGCTGGGAGATGCCTTCTTTCTTCAAGGAATACGTCTTCATTGCATTAGGAACACGTTGATGATTACAACACTTGACTTTTTAATATCGTCGCAAAGCTTCGATCGTCATTCTCCTTCAATCATTTCCACGTGACAGGCGAGGAACTTCGTTATTCGCGCCGGCAACGTTCATCTCCAACGGCTAGTTTCTTAATGGGAGATGTTGCCGTTGGGAGAATATCCTTCCCGAGATCCTCGCGATCTCCTTCCTATAGATAAGCGAGGGTCTTCCCTTTCTTCATACACTTCTTCTAGTCTTCATTTCTCTCAAATATTTCTCTGCTCTCTTCTTTACTTAATTACTCTATTACACCGTTCCTCTTTCTTCTTCTTTTTTCAATGGCAACCCAGTGCTTTATGAACCGGGAAAGGTGCTCCGCGAATCGGATCGCCATTACTCTGAAGCCCATGACGTTAGTCGTTTGAGGACCATTGCTGAACTTGGTCCAGACGTGAAGATTGAAATTCCTCCAAGGGGGGTTTGTGCGGATGCTCATCGGCCGGGATGGATAACGGTCCATGAGTATCCTTTTCTTGCGGGGCATCGATTCCTGTTCTCGCCTTTGGTTAAGGCCTTTATGCTCGCGCTAGGCTTGGCGATGGGTCAACTTCTTCCCGGTGCCTGGCGCATCTTGGGCGCTCTTGATGATGCCATTGAGAAACATGGCTTGGATTTTGTTGCGGCGAATCTCGCCAATTCTCTGACTGTATCGCTCTCCTCTCCAGGTAGAGTTTACTTCAAGATTAAACAGAAGAAGGCTAGGATAGCTTTCGAGAAGAGCACAGCCGACCGGGGTTGGGCCGAGGTCTTTTACTTTGTTGAGAAATCTTCCCTCGGAGATGCGTGCCCTTGGCTTGTCGAGGAATGGAACCCCGAGAGTAAGTTTCTTTACTTTACCTTAATAACTTTTTTCTTTTCATAGGGACGTATGTTTTGCTCATCGATGTTTTACTTACGTGTAACTTTATATGCTTTCCAATTAACGCGGAGGCTCTTAAGACAAGAGCAAAGTCAAAAAAGGCTGTAGCCGCGCTCTTGGCGATTCCCGAAGTTGACCGAACCTTCTATGGTCATGACGGAGAGGGTCATCGTTGTGGTACTGCGACACCATCTGGTAAGTTAGTTTCTTCTCGTTTAGCTTTCATCGACTTATTTCCTCACACTTGTGCTCTAATTGTTTGCACTCTGTTGGTGGTGCAGCTTCAATTTCCCGCGTTCGTGCACGTGACGAATCTGCCACTGATCTCGTGACGTCGAGGAAGAGGCAGCTTTCCATAAAAGGATGTTCATCCGTTGCTCCCTTGGACGTTGATCTCATGGCTACTTTGGAATCTATGCCATCTCCTTCTCCGGCTAAGGCGATGCGTTCACGGAAGGGAAAGGAGAACGTGGTCGAGGTTCCCGAGGAGAAATACTCGTCTGTGGATGACTTCCCTGGTGTGATTTCAAATGTTTTTGCTCCGGGAAGGGAGCATTTGAAAGCTTTGATGGGGCTTCGTTCTTCGTCGTCTGTTGATCATTACGCGTCGATGGATCCTGCCGACGTTATGGGAGAGGCTTTCGCTGCTCAATGGCAGGTAAGATTGTAACTTCTATTTTCTCTGATGGTTTTCTCGCGAGCTTCCTTTCTTGTTTTTCTCGTTCCTTCTTTCAGGGAATTCAGGTATCGTTATGCGCTTGGACGCTCTTATCTACGTATCCAAAACTGATGGAGGCGTTGGAGAAAAAGGCGTCTGATGCTTCTCGGAGGTTACGCGTTTGAATGATTTGTTGGAGAAGTCTCGTGACGCGGAGAAGGTGGCAAATGACATGGTTATTGAAGTTCGTACTCTTAATGAGACGATCACCAAGCGGGTCGAGGATTTGGAGGTGAAACTCAGTACTTTGCGGGAGGATGTAGAGAGGAACGAGGCGCAGCATGACAAGGATTTGGAGGAGGCGAAGGGCTATTGGTCTTGGTTGTCCAGGGTGGAAGTTTACGAGGAGTATGCTGCTGGTAAGCACAAAGACTAAGATCCGGTAGGCGAGCGTGCTGAGTTTAGGGAGGCTTTTCCAGAGCCTCCTGCAGGGTTTCATCTTGACGTCACAGATGTTGAGGGCGGGGAACGCGTCGACGAGGACGAGGTTGCGGCTGATGAAGGGGAAGGAGATAGTTGCGCATCCGGCTCTGGGTCGTTTGAGGGCGAGTCCAAATCCTTGTAATTTTTGGCTTTTTCTTTGCGTAGTGTATTTGTACGCGTCCGATTTCTAGATTGTTAGGACTTACGATGCCGGTGGACGCATCCCTACCGGTTTGGCGTTTTGCCCGTGGATTCATGACTCTCAGAGAGGCTGGAAGGCGTGAAGACGCGTTCCTGGAGAATGACCGTGTCAAATAGGTTTGACCTTGTTTGCTTAGAGGATCCGGCCGGCTTCGTGAGGTATCGGGCTTCATTCCCCATGACCATTGCCACACGTCGCTAACAATCATGGGAAGCGTCGACTCGGAGTCGGCGATTCGGCTAACGTTGCCTACGCGTAGACTAACGAAATTCGCCCCCGGCGCGGATTTTCACCGCAGCCTTCTGATGAGGCTAAAGTCGTAGTGCCAAATCAAAGAAAACTGTAAACACTAACTAGAGTATAGCAAGTAAGTAGAGGTCGAACCCAAGGGAATCAAAACACCAAATCAATGCAGTGAAGTGAAATATCAACTAGTAACAAGTAACCAAAAGGGGGGGGGGATTTTGATTGCAAGAACACGCAAGTAACCAGTAACAAGCAGAGGAAGTTTGGGTGAGAATATGATGAGAAGGGGTTTCACCTAGCAAGTATCCACACAACAGTCAATCAAGTTGATCATAGATTTATCTCAAGTTCTATTCAATCCTAGGGAATGTTCCTATTCCAATCTTTAATATATCAGCAGGCCAACCGGTCCTGATAATACTTACTATTCAACAATCAGGGAAACCTCTCAAGATTAGATGAAATAGCAGCAAAGGGCACATGAATTATAAGGATGCATGCAATAACTTACAACCGTCAAGTATTAACATGCAATCAATTCTCTTTCATAAAAGCAATCAACTACCAGATCATGAAGATATGAGCGCTACAATGACAAGGAATTCCACCGTATATTCCTAGTCTAGCAATAGAAAACTATCAATCAAACTAGGTGATCAAGCTAGCAAAACTAATAGAAATCAATAAATGAAGAACAAGAGAATTAATACAAAGCCATAGGAAAAGAACAAGAGTTTAGAAATCTCACAACTTAATAACTGAAGGTTTCAACCGCTAAGTAAAACAATGGAGATTAGTTCCTGCTCATGGTTGCAGAACTAAATTGTCTGATGGAAAAGATGATGATGAAAGATAGAAATAACTAGGGTATATAAAGAGTCTAACCCTAAAGATATATGGTAAAAGAAAAATCCTAAAACTAAAATAAGGAAAATAAGAAAATAATAAAAGAAATAAAAACAAAGCAAAATAAGGAAAGGTCCTAAGCCTAGTGATTCATACAAAGAGTAAGGTAAAACATTGATTGATGCACCTAAATCTAGCATGGCTTTGTCAAATTTAGTTTCACCAATCACACATGGAATGCTAAATATGCCTGGATCACCACATTTCTTAGGCATGCGTTTTTGAAACACAACAGAAACTTGTTCACTTATTTCAACTTTCTTCTTTCCTTTCAGTTTTTGGTTTCTTTTAATAGTACAAACTTCTTTAAAAAACTTAGCAAATCTAGGAATACTCTTAACAAGTTTGAGCAAAGGAATGTTTACCTCACACCTACTAAAGGTTTCGAAGATTTCGTTGTCGTTCTCCAGCCTTCGAGTATCCTTCAATGCCTCAGGAAAGGGAGCAACAAGCTTTTGAGAGAATAGAGGTGGAAAATTCGGGCGAACATAATTATCAATATACTCAGGGGTCTCCTGGCGATCGCCATCAACAACTGGCGATCGCGGTTGCGGATGATTTTGCACCTCAACTTCTGGAATGTCATGGCGATCGCAGTCGGGATGCAGATCCTGTTTTGCTCTCTGTAATCTCATGGCGATCGCCACTCAGATCTGGCGATCGCGGTTTTGGCACAGAACAGTCATTTAAAGTTTTTCCGCTCCTCAAGAACACTGCACTGACGTTCTCTCTCGGGTTTCTTACCGGTTCCCTGGCCTCTAATTTACTCACAGCTTGAGCAATCTGTCCTAACTGATTTTCAAGATTTTGGATACTCGATTCCATTCTAGCATTTTGTTGCATCACAGTTTGAGCTAAGGACTTGATCATATCTTCAACAGTCATAGAATTCTGAGGTCTAGGTTGCTGATAATTAATATTATGAGAATCATACCTTGGCCTTGGTTGCCATCCACCAACAACGTTTACCTCAGCATTCGGCTCTTGGAGTTGTTGACCACCACTTTGCAGCATAAAAGACTTCATCATATCTTTCAGTTCATTCATATCACTTTGAATTTTAGCGGGATCAAGTGAACTTACTGACTGTTCTTTGCCTGCTACCAAACTGCCTTGAGCTCTCAGCTAATTCCTCAAACATTTCAGTAGCCTGAGGTATAGTCAATCTTAAAAAGTTACCTCCATAAGATGCATTCACCATTCGACGATCCTCATCAATCAGGCCACTAAATAAGTACATAAGGAGATCTTGGTCAGTATAACTATGGAATGGGCAGCTTGAGCAGAGCTTCTTGAATCTCTCATAATATTCATAGAGACTCTCAGTTGAGTGTTGTTGAAGATTCGTGATCTCCTTCTTCAAGCTGCTCAGTTTTGTAGCTGGAAAATATTTCTCTAAAAAGACCTTTTTCATCTTAGGCCATGTATCAATACTCCCTGGAGCTTGATAATAGAGCCAATCATTCGCAGCGTCTTTCAGAGTAAATCCGAAAGGTCTCAGCATGACCTGCTCCTCAGTAACACCTCTTGGCTTCATACTAGAACATATGGCATGGAATTGAGCCAAGTGTTTGTTGGGATCTTCTCCTGCTAAGCCATGGAAGTGTGGTAGCTCATGAATTAAACCAGCTTTTAATTCAAAGTTCACACCTTCTTCAATCTCAGGAAACCTCACTGCCAAAGGTTGTTGGTTTAAGTCTGGGGCAGTGAGTTGCCTCATAGTAGGCAATGGCGGTCCATGTCGATCACCCATCTCGTTATCTTGGTTCAGAGCTGCTCTTTGGTTCCGAAGGAACGTCCTTTCAATCTCTGGGTCAAAGGAAACAAGAGATGAATCAGTAGCACGGGTCTGAACCATAAAGGTTCACACCAAACAGTTGATAATTTCACAATTAACACAGAATCAGAAAAATTTCAATTCCACGGCAACGACACCAAATTTGATGAGGCTAAAGTCGTAGTGCCAAATCAAAGAAAACTCTAAACACTAACTAGAGTATAGCAAGTAAGTAGAGGTCGAACCCAAGGGAATCAAAACACCAAATCAATGCAGTCAAGTGAAATATCAACTAGTAACAAGTAACCAAAAGGGGGGGGGGGGATTTTGATTGCAAGAACACGCAAGTAACCAGTAACAAGCAGAGGAAGTTTGAGTGAGAATATGATGAGAAGGGGTTTCACCTAGCAAGTATCCACACAACAGTCAATCAAGTTGATCATAGATTTATCTCAAGTTCTATTCAATCCTAGGGAATGTTCCTATTCCAATCTTTAATATATCAGCAGGCCAACCGGTCCTGATAATACTTACTATTCAACAATCAGGGAAACCTCTCAAGATTAGATGAAATAGCAGCAAAGGGCACAGGAATTATAAGGATGCATGCAATAACTTACAACCGTCAAGTATTAACATGCAATCAATTCTCTTTCATAAAAGCAATCAACTACCAGATCATGCAGATATGAGCGCTACAATGACAAGGAATTCCACCGTATATTCCTAGTCTAGCAATAGAAAACTATCAATCAAACTAGGTGATCAAGCTAGCAAAACTAATAGAAATCAATAGATGAAGAACAAGAGAATTAATACAAAGCCATAGGAAAAGAACAAGAGTTTAGAAATCTCACAACTTAATAACTGAAGGTTTCAACCGCTAAGTAAAACAATGGAGATTAGTTCCTGCTCATGGTTGCAGAACTAAATTGTCTGATGGAAAAGATGATGATGAAAGATAGAAAGAACTAGGGTATATAAAGAGTCTAACCCTAAAGATATATGGTAAAAAAAAATCCTAAAACTAAAATAAGGAAAATAAGAAAATAATAAAAGAAATAAAAACAAAGCAAAATAAGGAAAGTCCGGAATATCTTCGGCATTGTTGTGGCGATCGCCATCTTCATGTAAAGCTCTTCCGTAGCCTCTGTCACCCTATGGCGATCGCCGCAGAGTCATGGCGATCGCCATAATCTCTCGAACTCACATAACTCCTCTGTTGTAGAATGACGATCGCCTGGATGGTAGTGGCGATCGCCGCTGCTCCGCAGAATATCTTTAAGTCTTCATGTCTTCAATCTTTGATCTCTTCTTCTTCGGTTCTGATCTTCATTTCTTCACTTCTTAATAAATATCTCAGAACATAATAATGACTCGAAACACATATGATAATACTCCTAAACTAATGTAATAATCCCTAGTTATGCCATACAAAGTGCAGCGTATCACCTTCTTGCTTCTTTTTTGGTACGCCATACTCAAGAGGCACGTTCTCTTAATAGACATAGAGCAAGTCGTGGAAATGAAACAACTCAACATGCTTAACACGTTGGAAAGAAAGGTCTACTTGTATATTAATAAAAGATGCATCATGCGAAAACAAACATAGACTCTGACGCCTACCCCTAGTCACCGCGACCCCTTGTCGCTTTGACTTGATGATAACGACGTGTTCTTATTAAAAACTTAATCCTACTCATGCAAAGGGAAATAAATGGGAATCAAAAGACGCATAAAAGTATCTCAAACTCTTTCCTGATGGTGTCTTTACGGTGGGTGATGTTTCAAGAACATGTAGCTTAAGTCAGGGTTCTCCGCCATAACCTTAAGTCAGAGTAAGACATGTTCTTCTGGGTCATCTCATCCGTCGTAGACGGGGAGATCGGCGACGGTGAACTTTTTGGCGATCTTCTGGACGGCGATAGAGGCAACAAAAGGACTTTCTTGAAATCCGAACTCGTGCTAAGGGATTATGGATTTGGGAGCGCCGGGCATCAACATCATCTCTTTCCTTAAGTCTCCGACTTGTTGCGCTACGAGCACAGCGATGGCGTCTGAAGTCAAGTTCTCCTTAGATTTTTCTTTCTGAATCGTTTCTCTCGATGGGATAGTGTTTCGATGCTCCTGGGATCCGTAATCCTCTCCTTCCCCAGAAACGACGTCCATATCTAGGCGGCGAACGATGCCTTGACTACGAACATAGGTGAGTGGCTTCGCTGACTCTGCCCTAAGCTCTTTTATGATGGAGCGTAGTCGTTCGTTCTCTTTGGTGAGTCCCGACGTGTTCTCTTCGCTGGCATTTTTAGCTTCTGTCCACGCCTTTTGGAGGGTGTCGAAGTGCACTCTGACAGAGGTCACGTTGGTTACATCGTCGCTCGTCCCCTTCTCTTCTGTGGGAGCGTTTTCCTTTGGAGCGTCTTGAGTGTTCTCGAGATCTTTTCCCGCGTTTTCTTCCACCGGAACGAGAGGAACCGTTACGTGATCTTCTTTTTCGGACCTTTTTTCACCATCACGCAGGCTGTTGGCCGGACTTGTCATGATTTCCTGCAAAAAAGAAGCTCTTTTCGTATGGAAAGACGATACCTTTTTGATCTTGCCCCACGGTGGGCGCCAATTGTTTGTAGCGAAATTACCTACGAGAAGATAACTAAGCAATTGTAGGGCAAAGATCAAAGATTACGGTATAATCTCAACACTCAAGAACAATATAGAACGAGAGAAGAATTTAGGGTTGAAGCTTGAAATTAGTATTACTCGTAATGGTGGCCGCCTTTTACAAAGCAGGCGTTAGCCTCTATATATAGGCTAACCCTAATAATATCTTTAAGGAAACGAGATCTTATCTCTTCCTTTTATCTAAATAACGATATAACAAACAAGGTAAAATATATTCTTTACCGTATCTTTTACCAATTACAATAATAAGGAATAAGATAAAATATGCTCGACCGACCTAATCTTGAAGATAAACGAGACTTTTCCCACGTCTCGTCACGTCGAAGACATCCTCCTTTTCTCTCGTCGCGTCGACAAAGTCTTCCTACGCGTAGCTCTTCTCGCGTTCCACACTCGTCGTATTGACACAGTCTTCCTACGCCGACTTACATGAAAGTTGGGTCCAACATTTCCTCCGAACCCTGAAGCGAGTGGCGGACATAGGTGAGCGTGTGATTTTATCAGCTTGTGACGTTACCCCTTCCTTTTAAGGTGGGTCCGTTGCCTCACGCTAGCGTTAGGTGGACGTCGAACTCTTTTTATCGACGAGCCTATTCATCGTGTGGCGTCCGACTTCTCGATTGTAAGGACTTACGATGCCAGTGGACGCATCCATGCCGCTTTGGCGTTTTGCCCGTGGATTCATGACTCTCAGAGGGGCCGTGGAAGGCGCAAGTACGCGTTCCTGGAGAGTGGTCGTGGCGATAGGTTTCCCTTCTTCGCTCAGAGGACCGTGCCTTTTTCGTGAGGTGCCGGGCTTCATTCCCCATGACCATTGCCACACGTCGCTAATAATCATGGGAAGCGTCGACTCGGAGTCGGCGGTTCGGATAACGTTGCATACGCGTAGATGGAGCCTTAAACGCGTATACTAACGAAATTCGCCCCCGCCGCGGATTTTCGCCGCGGCCTTATTAAGCTTGATGTTACGTCATAGACACAGAGCAAGTACTTTGAAATGAAACAACTCGGCATATATTGCATATCGGACAAGAAAGTGGATACTTATGTATTAACGAAGACTTCATGAATCTAATGAACTAAAACGTCCACCCCTAGTCTCGACGACCCTCTTGCCGTTTCGACGCTAAAACATGCTTGAACATAATGAGAAATCTAAAATATGCATAGGAACAAGTAGAAATCAAATCAACTATCACGTTCTCTAATGGTAATATTTCTTAAGATGTGTTGCGTTCCATGAACGCATCAATGGTACTCCTTCTGGTGTAACGAGTTCGTAGGCTCCTCGCCCTACGACTTGTGCTATTTGGTATGGACCTTCCCAGGACACGGCGAGCTTTCCGACGCTCTTATCCTCGGTATTTGGAAATACTTTTCTTAAGACCCAGTTTCCTACTTGGAAAGTTCTTGCTTTTACTCGTCGGTTATAGCTTCGGGCAACGATTTGTTTCTGTGCTGCCATCCTCAACGCTGCGTTGTCTCTTATTTGGTCGACCATATCTATCATGACATCATTGGAGTATTTCTTTCCTCAGGGAGAGACCAATATCTTTCTGTTGGTTCTTCCACCTCAATTGGCAGGACGACTTCGCAACCGTACACGAGAGAAAATGGTGTTCTTCCCGTCGCTCTCTTAGGCGTCGTTCTGTCGGCCCACACTATAGCCTGGAGTTGATCCGCCCAGTTTCCCTTGCATTCTTCTATCCTCTTTTTGAGATTGCTTACGATGACCTTGTTACTTGATTCTTCTTGCCCATTCGCTTGACGGTATCTCGGCGTTGAGTAGACTAGGCGTATCCCTTTGTCCTCGCAGAACGATACGATGTTCTTGCTAATGAATTGCGATCCGTTGTCGCATACAATGGTGTGAGGGATTCCGAATCTCATGATGATGTTTCTTTCGATGAAGGAGATGACATGGAAATCTTTTATGTTCTTGAACGCTTCGGCCTCTATCCACTTGGAAAAGTAATCTGTGACGGCGAGCATTATTGTCTTTGGTCCTAGGGTTAAGGGCATAGGTCCTACTATATCCATCCCCCATTGCATGAATGGCTAAGGGGACGTTATGGAGTGAAGCTTTTCTGCCGGCTGATGTGGAATCGGGGCGTGTCTTTGGAAAGCGTCACACCTCTTGACGTGATTCATCGCGTCTTGTCTCATCGTGGGCCAGTAGTATCCTGCCGAGTGTGCTTTGGCCGCTAGGCTTCTCCCTCCTGAATGATTTCCATATTCTCCGTTATGTAGCTCGCGTAGAATGTCTTGGATCTTTTCCTCTGTCCAACACGTTAAGAACACGCCGTTCGACGACAATTGTAGTAATTGGCCCTTGTCCACTATGAAGGTGGCCGCTTTTTGCTTCAATAGCCTTGCTTCATACGCGTTACCCGGGAGGCGTCCGTGCTGCAACCACTCGTAATAAGGCGTCACCCAAGAATCTTGACTTCTTACTGTGAGCTTTTGCTCGAGGATTGCCTCTTTATTGATAGACGCGCTGCTGAGGTGGAGGAACAAGATCTTTTGATATTCTCTCGGATCAATCGATGAACCTAGCTTTGCCAATGCGTCAGCTTGCGTATTAGCGTCTCTGGGGATCTGTCTGATTTGGCAGCTTTCGATCTTCTCGAACAATTCCTTTACTACTTTGAGGTACAAGGTCATCTTCGAATCTTTATTGGCGTATTCACCTCGAACTTGGTTGACTACCAGCAGCGAATCGCAATAGATATCAAGTTTCTGAACTTGTAGGTCGATGGCGACGTGTAGACCGGCGATCAAAGCTTCATACTCGGCTTCGTTATTCATCGCTTTGAAGTCACACCTTATGGCTTGGGCGACCCTATCCCCTTGTGGCGATTTCAGGACGATGCCCAGTCCTACCCCGTTCTGGTTCATCGCTCCGTCCGTGTGCAAGGTCCACTTTGCGAATTCTACCTTATTGACCTGTGGGATTGCTTCTTGCTCTATGGTTGGACTGAAATCTGCCACGAAATCTGCCAACGCTTGGGATTTGATTGCTTTTCTTCCTTAGAAGATGATGTCGTAGCCGCCAAGATGAACCGTCCACTTCGTCATTCTCCCGGATAGCTCTGGCTTCTTCACTATGTTCTTCAAAGGCGGCGTGGTTCTTACTATGATAGTATGAGATTCGAAGTAGGGCTTCAATTTCACCGACGCCATTACTAATGCCAACGTCAGCTTTTCCATGGCGGAATACCTCGTTTCCGCTGATGATAGCGTTTTACTTACGTAGTAGATGGGTTGTTGCTCCTCCCCTTCTTCTCTTACGAGAACGGCGCTGATGGCAATTTCGGAGACTGCTAGATATACGAACAAGGGCTCTCCTTCTTTAGGCTTTGATAGGAGTAAGGGATTCTTCAGATAACTTTTAAGCTCTGTGTACGCTTCTTCATGGCGTTCCGTCCAAGAGAAAGATTCGTTCTTCCGGAGAGTGTCATAGAAGAGTCGATTTCTGTCGGAGGCTTTGGAGATGAACCTGTTTAACGCGGCGACTCTTCCTGTCAGCTTCTGGATGTCTTTTACGCAACGCGAAGATTCGAGATCAAGTATGGCTTTAATCTGTTCGGGAGTAGCTTCTATTCCTCTCTGGGTTACTACGTATCCGAGGAACTTCCCGGAAGAGACCCCGAAGAAGCACTTGGTAGGGTTGAGCTTCATGCTATACTCTTCCAAGATCTCGAACGCCTCCTTCAGATGTGTTACGTGATCTTTTGCTTGTTTAGACTTCACGAGCATGTCGTCTATGTAAACTTCCATCGTGTCCCCTATTTTCTCCTCGAACATCTTATTCACCAGTCGTTGATACGTAGCTCTGACGTTCTTGAGGCCAAAAGGCATGACCTTGTAGCAATATACCCATTGGTTTGTCACGAACACGGTCTTTTCTTGATCGGCGGGGTTCATCTGTATTTGGTGATATCCGCTGAACGCGTCCATGAACGTTAGCATCTCATGCCCTGCCGTCGCGTCCACCATGGCGTCGATGTGAGGGAGTGGGAAGGAATCTTTAGGACAAGTTTGTTAAGATCTGTGAAATCGACGCATACTCTCCACTTCCCGTTCTTCTTTTGGACTACTACGACGTTGGCGAGCCAGTCAGGGTACTTCGCTTCTCGTATCTTACCTGTCTCGAGGAGATTCTTAACTTCTTCGTCTGCGACTTTGTTGCGTTCGGGAGCGAATTTTCTCCTCTTCTGCTTGACTGGAGTAAACTTCGGATCAACGTTTAGCTTGTGGAGCATCACGTCTGGTGATATGCTTGTCATGTCTTCGTGGCTCCATGCGAAGCATTTGGCTTTTGACTTCAAGAACGTTATCAGTTCTTCTCTAATCTCTGCGGGGACGTCGGTTCCTATCTTTACGACTCTTTCTGGTTTGGAATCGTCGATGACCACGTCTTCATATTCGGGACACTTTGGCTTGATGTACTTAGTAGGCGTCTTGACTTGAAATTCTTTTACTTCATCTTTTTTGATCTCCGGCGTCGTGGTCCCTTTCATCCCGATTCTGTAACACTCTTTGGCCATATAGGGTTCGCCTTTGACTTCTCGTATTCCCCAGGGCGTTGGGAACTTCAGGGATTGGTGATACGTAGATGGAACTCCTCGCATATCATGGATCCAGGGTCTTCCGAGGATGGCGTTATAAGGCGACTCTGCTTCCATCACGGCGAATCTGGTTGGGAGATTGACGCCCTGGGTTGTTGTCTCGAGGGTGATTTCCCCTAACATCTTGGAGATCTCTCCGCTGAAGCCTTTCAAACGGATACGCTTTCCTACGACATCGTCGACTGAAAGTCTGAGTTCAAGAACAAAAGAGAGAGTGATGATGTTGGTTGAACTTTCGTTATCTAGCCAGATTCTTTTCACGTTGCAATTCCGAATCGCCACGGAGATCACCAGGCTACCGTGATGCTTGATTCTTTCGTCTGGATCTTCAAACGTGATAGGCAGATCACGATTGGCTGCTCTGGAGTGGAGAGTTGGGACGGAATTGCCTTATCCTTCGATAGTCCTCGCGAGCCTCTTAGTGTCGGAGGTTGTATAGGACCGCGGACCTCCTAACACGGTGAAGGCTCCGTTTCGAAGGTTTTTGATCGATCTAGGATCTTTCATGGCTTCTGCGGGTGAGGTTGTTCCCTTTGTATGCAGAGACGCAACCTTTTTGACCTTGCCCCACGGTGGGCGCCAATTGTTTGTAGCGAAAGTACCTACGAGAAGATAACTAAGCAATTGTAGGGAAAAGATCAAAGAATACGGTATAATCTCAACACTCAAGAACAAAGTAGGAAATTAGGGTTGAAGCTTGAACTTGGTATTACTCGTAATGGTGGCTGAATGCTTACAAAGTAGGCGTTAGCCTTTATTTATAGGCTAACCCTAATAATATCTTTAAGGAAACGAGATCTTATCTCTTCCTTTTATCTAAATAACGATATAAAAAACAAGGTAAAAAATATTCTTTTCTGTATCTTTTACCAATTACAATAATATAATAAGGAATAAGATAAAATATACTCGACCGACCTAATCTTCAAGATAAACGAGACCTTCCCCACGTCTCGTCACGTCGACGACATCCTCCTTTTCTCTCTTCGCGTCGACACAGTCTTCCTACGCATAGCTCTTCACGCGTTCCACACTCGTCGTATTTTTAGGAACAAACAGGTTTCGAACTCCTTGATTCAGAAACATTCTTCAATGCTGAAATGGAAGCTCAGTTAGCAAGACTGCCACTTCACAAATTGAATGATGTTCAGTTGGTAAGTATTCTATTAAACTTATCTCTAAAGGTTCACCACTCTATCGCCAAATGTTCACTGTGTTGTTTAAAGTTGTTCATCAGATTATCTATACATGTTCCCTATATTGTTTAATCTTGTTCATCACACTAGCAAAGGAAGTTCACTGTGCAGTTTGTCTTCCCAATATACCAGAGCGACCACTATTACTGCATTGTTTTCAACCTCAAGAACCCAAGAATGGATATCATTGATAACTCTAGTGTTCAAGGCAAGAAATTGTTCAAATATAACCACATTCCTACAGTCATGGTAAGTTTTAATACTGAATATTGTTCACCAGTGTATTTGACAATGTTCATCATTATATTTCAGTATGTTCATCATTGTATTTCAATATGTTTGTTAATGTTCATCATTGTATTTCAATATTGTTCATCAGTATGTTCGTTAATGTTCATCATTGTATTTCAACAATTTGATATTAATGTGTTTTGATTTTACAGCGAGCAATATTTGTTAACTTTCTAAGGAAGCATAACATGGAAGCCAAAGCAGCTTTATTCACAGACAAGAAGAAGGTCCCAATTGAACATCTTTTAATGTAATGGAGAGATGATAAGAACAAGGAAGACTGTGGTATATATACAATGCGACACATGGAAACGTACTTTGGGGAGGGGCTGAGAAATTGGATAACTTCTTTGAAGAAGGGTGACAAAAAACAAATGGACATGATAAGAGTTATTTGTAGCGAAATTACCAACGAGATGATAACTAAGAAATTGTAGGGCAGAGATCAAAGAATATGGTATAATCTCAGCACTCAAGAACAATATAGGACGATATAGGAATTTAGGGTTTGAAGCTTGAACTTAGTATTACTAGTATGGTGGCTGAATGATTACAAAGCAGGCGTCAACCTCCTTTTATAGGCTAACCCTAATGATATCTTTTAGGAAACGAGATCTTAACTCTTCCTTTTATCTAATAACGATATAATAATAAGGTAAAAAGATATTCTTTATCGTATCTTTTACCAATTACAACAATATAATAAGAAATAAGATAATATGTACTCGGCCGACTTAATCTTCCAGGAGAACGAGATCTTTACCACGTCTCGTCACGTCGACGACGTCTTCATTGCTTTTCATCACGTCGACGTGATCATCCTACGCGTAGCTTACCATGCGTTCCTTACTCGTCGTATTTTTAGGCACAAACAATACCCCTAAGGCGTCTTACAGGGATTAACGTCTAGTAGGGCTAAGAGACGCCTTCTTTCTTCAAGGAATACGTCTTCATTAAACTAGGAACGTGTTGATGATTACGTCACTTGAATTTTTAATATCGTCGTAGAACTTCGATCATCGTTTCTCTTCAATATTTCCACGCATCGGGCCAAGTGTTTCGAGAATTGTGCCGGCGACGTTCGCCTTCAACGGCTAGTTTCTCTAGTGGGGGATGTTGTCGTTGGAAGAGTATCTTTCACGTGATCTTTGCGATTTCTCTCCTATAAATGAGCGGGATCCTTCCTTTCTCCATACACTTCTTCTAACTTCATTTCTTCCGAATATTTCTTCGCTCTCCTCATTTTTTCTCATTCGATCACTCTATTGCACCGTCCTTTCATCTATTCCTTTCTAATGGCAACTCTAGTGCTTTACGAACCAGGGAAGGTACTCCGCGAGTCGGATCGTTGTTTGTAGCAAAATTACCTACGAGAAGATAACTAAGCAATTGTAGGGCAAAGATCAAAGAGTACGGTGTAATCTCAACACTCAAGAACAGTATAGAACGAGAGAAGAATTTAGGGTTGAAGCTTGAACTTAGTATTACTCGTAATGGTGGCTGAATGCTTACAAAGAAGGCGTTAGCCTTTATTTATAGGCTAACCCTAATAATATCTTTTAGGAAACGAGATCTTATCTCTTCCTTTTATCTAAATAACGATATAACAAACAAGGTAAAAGATATTCTTTACCGTATCTTTTACTAATTACAATAATATAATAAGGAATAAGATAAAATATGTTTGGCCGACCTAATCTTCAAGATAAACGAGACCTTTGCCACGTCTCGTCACGTCGACGACATCCTCCTTTTCTCTCGTCGCGTCGACACATTCTTCCTACGCGTAGCTCTTCACGCGTTCCACACTCGTCGTATTTTTAGGCACAAACAATACCCCTAAGGCGTCTTACAGGGCTTAACGTCTAGTAGAGCTGGGAGACGCCTTCTTTCTTCATAGAATACGCCTTCATTAAATTCGGAACGCGTTGAATATTCGTTCAACCCGAAATCCTAACTTCGTAATAATGCCTTCTCTTCGATTCTCATTTAATGCGGCTGACCGACTCGTATTCGCTACAATGGCTACTTCTCCAACGTTTGGATTTCTCCCAACGGTAACAAATTGATTCTTTGGAAAATCTCGGACGAGATCTTCTTTCCTTATTTAAACACGCTCCGGGTTCCTTCTTGATGTGGGGATAAGCCGCTATTGTCCGATCTAGACACCAAACCTCGAATAGAAACTCAAACAGAGAAGATAGGCGGAATTAGAATGGAATGAAAGAAGGATAAGTCGAATGATAGGCCAATTGGAACCAAATCAAAAAACGATAAAACCCTTGAACTTAGGAACAAGAACCTTACCGAATGATGAAGAAACCCCAATGGATTATAACCAAACACAATGGCTATGGTAGGCCAAGGCACCTGGAGGATGCTCTAAGGAGTCCCGATAGCACCAACCTTATGGAAGAGATTGACACACACAAGTACAACTAGGGCGAGTTCAACAACAATGCACACGGGGCACTCTTCTCACAAAAGCTCTCTTTTGGGAGGAAAAACGATAAACGCTGTATTCAATATCAAAGTCTGGGGGGGGGGGCTAAACAATAACTAGGACAAACCTTATATAGGGTCAATAAGGTGGCCAATTAAAAGAAATAAGTAAATAAAAGTATCTCCTAAAATAACAAAACCAATGGAAAGAAATAAATGCCGAAAACGAATTAAATCAAAGATATCTCGGATATCTTCAGCAGGGAATCCGCGGGCGCGGAATTGGAGCTGCGGTCGCGGATTTAGTTCTGCGAATCAATGGAATCAGCCCGCGATCCGCGGTCGCGGATTTGTAGACATGTCGCCGACAACTCTTCTTGAAACGGCCCATTCTCTCTCGTCCGAGATCGGAATTGAGCGAGTCCAAAGCCTAGAGTTTCGTCTTGAAGTCTAGTTTATTTCATCTTTAGTACTTGACTCGAACCGGATCTCTACGAGCTTGAATGGCTACAATACGAGCTCGGGCTACTATCAATGACTTGAATGATGGCTCATAGCGATCTTTAGCCCTAGCTCCAGTGGTTAGCACATCTTTAGATTTAGGACGAGGCGTCCTTGATGATAACTCAGATGCTCCCGCATCATTCTCCCCTTCTTGAAAAGGATCATATTTGATATGAATGATTGAACGATCTTCATAGGCGTCATCCTCTTTGATGCACAACTTCCTCTTGAATGTCTTGAGTGCATAGCTCCACCTTGAGGAAACGATGGATTGCTGCTGGAGTGCATTGCTTCCCTTCATCCCTTTAGCTCCTTTGTCCTTGTCCTTCCTTTTGTCATACTTATCAGTGACCTGCAAAAGAACCATAGGTGGAAGAACAACATCTTTTCTAGGAAATGTAAACGAATAACAACTAGCAAAACCATCATGAGCAACTCTCTTATCATACTTCCATGGATATTCCAATAAAAGTTGACAAGCTTGCATAGGCACAACATCACATGAAATAGTATCATCACAATGTCCTAATGTCATGGCTTCCTTAACATGCTTGTTCAAAATCACATCAACACAATCAATCATCCAATGCAGTTTTAAAGGACTAGGGTAGCATAATGAAGTAATTTGCAATTTAGTATTCAATTCCATGCTAGCAATATTACCACAACTACCTTCATCAATAATCATGTTGCAATCCTCAACTTTATCTAGACAATGAGTTTCTCCTAGAATTTCAACACAATGAGCAGTTTGTACATGCAAATCCTTCCTATCAATCAATGAATCAACATGCTCATAATCAATTTCAACCTCATTATCTAAATCAGTTTTAGGATCATCAATACAAACAACATCATCAATACTATCACCTATTTCATATTCAATATCAATTTGTTCTAGGTGATTAAGCATATCAGGACAATCATTAATCATATGGCCTTTCCCTCTACATTTGAAACACTCAATATCTCTAGCTCTAGTAGAAGGGTTAGAAGTACTTCCCTTGGGTCCAAGTTTGGCTCGTGGTGCAGCCGGAGGGGTGTCACTTCTTGGTCTATCCCTATCTCCTTGTAGCTCCTTGGAAGAGGCATCTCGTCCATAATAAGAATCCTTACGTCCTTGCTGATTTTTCCAAGTGTTGGAAGAACCATGTGCATTCCTATTCCCTTGATTCCTATACTTAGTCTTCCTTTCCACTTTGATGGCTAAGTGCAGCAACTCAGCCATAGAACTATATAGAAACATTTCAATTTCATTAGCCAAAAATGAATTGAGAATACGAAGATACCTTGCCATTGTCGCTTCTTCATCCTCAATCACATTGGCCCTGACCATGGCTATTTGCATATCATTAAAGGTCTCTTCTACTCCCATTGATCCCTGTTTCAAATTCTCAAGTCGTTGTAGAAGCTCTCTAGTGTAGTGTGGGGGAATAAATCAAGCTCTCATCTTCCTCTTCATTAAGTCCCAAGTAGCAATGGGATAATCTCCATTTCCAACTCGAGCTTTCACTAATTTGTCCCACCAAACTAGAGCATAGCCATAAAACTCCAAAGATGCAAGTCGCACCTTCTTATGCTCGGGAAAGTTGTGACAATTCCAGATTTGCTCAATCTTCGTCTCCCACTCCATGTAGACAACTGGATCACACTTGCCCTCAAAACTTGGGATCTTCACCTTGACCTTCCCAACTCCATTTTGCTCAGGCTCTCTTCTCCTTCCTTGGTACCCTCCTTGTTGGCAATAGGATCGCCATCCTTCATTCTCATCATACTCCTTTTCAAAATATGCATCATCATCTAAAGCCTGAAATCTATCAAAACGGTTAGTAGCATTGTATCTATTAGAATGACGTAAAGGAGCATTAGGAGTGTGATATCGCTCCCTTGGAGCTGGAATTTCAGCACCCCCAGGGGTACCATGGTAGCGTTTATGATGAAGCTCATGTCTGATGGTTGTAGTAAGTCCACTAACAAACCTTTTACTAAATTTGTCCAAGGAGTTCATCAACTCCAAGGTGACAAGGCTAGTTGTCGGGTCCCTTCGGGGTCTCCTTTTGGGATAAACTAACTTGTCCATTATCAAAGAAAAGACTAACACAAAACAATGTTAAGTGAGTGTAAATGAAAACAACTCGCAAGTGTTTACTCTCGTATGTTTTCCTCTGCACTCTCTCTCAATTGTTGTTGTAACAAGCTTTTATTGATGAATTGCCTTGTATGGATCAATAACCCAATAGATTGAAACTAACAAGCTCCTAGCACTTAATATGAGTGATGGTAGAGATGGAGATGGCTAGTGTAGGGGCGGGGTTTCAACTTCAAGGCTCTGACTCAAAACAAAAATGACTCAACGAAAAAAAAAGAAACAAAGACTCAAAAACGTTTGCAAGAATGTAAATGCAAACAACTAATATGGCTCAAGTTTGAATTCAAGAGGGTTAAAAAGGAAGCGTACCTTAACTTGTCACGACTGGTGTCCGTGAAGGATCGAAGATGGAGTCGAGAGGGCTAGGTAGTAATAGGGATGGCTCGTAGCTGTAGTAATAGGGCAAACTGAGGCAGTAGAAGATCCGCGGTCGCGGTTCTAGGTGCCGCGGTCGCGGATTTAGGTTCTGGGGCAACAGTGCGATTTCCGCGATCGCGGGTGAGATTCTGCGGTCGCGGTTCGCGTCTTGCGGCCTAAAACTCCCTCGTCTTCGTTCGGGCTCGTGGAAATCCCGATTCCTCCGATTTCTTGAATTCCGACTCAAACAATATCAAACTAGATTTTGACTCAACAAAACGTAAAATAAAATGCTGACTTTGAGACTTTTCGATTTCTCTTTTTTTTTTGAATATTTTTTTTTTGTCTCAGCAAAAACGAAAATTAAAGACTCGATATGAGATGTTAATCTCAGCAAAAAATAAAATAAAATAAAATAACAAATAACTTGATTTCCTTGTTGAAGAGATAAGATTTTCCTTCTAGAAGATAAGATTTCATTCCTTGAAGATCTTGTTTGGGCTCCAAGGCAAGAAATTCCAGCAATTCCTTAAGGTTTCTGATGGCTGCGTTTTTTGTAGGGATGGATGAATTTGTGATGGGTGAAGGGATGAATGGATTTTGGGACAAAGGTGCTCCAAACTCCAATCTTTCGATCGCCACCAACACGAATTGATCCAAGCTTCTTGTACACAACCTGAAACATACTCAACAAGAAAGATCAAAGTACTAGAAGACTCAAAATCAATTTCTGAAAGAAACTGACAAACAGGCAAACAAAACTGACTCCTTTTTTTGTGATTTTCTGGATAGGGGTCTCTTGATGTTCTCGTGAAGACAAATGGTGTCAACACAGCTCTGATACCAATTTGATGCGGGGATAAGCCCCTGTTGTCCGATCTAGACACCAAACCTTGAACAGAAACTCGAACAGAGAAGATAGGCGGAATTAGAATGGAATGAAAGAAGGATAAGTCGAATGATAGGCCAATTGGAACCAAATCAAACAACGATAAAACCCTTGAACTTAGGAACAAGAACCTTACCGAATGATGAAGAAACCCTAATGGATTACAACAAAACACAATGGCTATGGTAGGCCAAGGCACCTGGAGGATGCTCTAAGGAGTCCCGATAGCACCAACCTTATGGAAGAGATTGACACACACAAGTACAACTAGGGCGAGTTCAACAACAATGCACACGGGGCACTCTTCTCACAAAAGCTCTCTTTTGGGAGGAAAAACGATAAACATTGTATTCAATATCAAAGTCTGGGGGGGGGGCTAAACAATAACTAGGGCAAACCTTATATAGGGTCAATAAGGTGGCCAATTAAAAGAAATAAGTAAATAAAAGTATCTCCTAAAATAACAAAACCAATGGAAAGAAATAAATTCCGAAAATGAATTAAATCAAAGATATCTCGGATATCTTCAGCAGGGAATCCGCGGGCGCGGAATTGGAGCCGCGGTCACGGATTTAGTTCTGCGAATCAATGGAATCAGCCCGCGATCCGCGGTCGCGGATTTGTAGACATGTCGCCGACAACTCTTCTTGAAACGGCTCGTTCTCTCTCATCTGAGATCGGAGTTGAGCGATTCCAAAGCCTAGAGTTTCGTCTTGAAGTCTAGTTTATTTCATCTTCAGTACTTGACTCGAACCGGATCTCTACGAGATTGAAAGGCTACAATATGAGCTCGGGATACTATCAATGACTTGAATGATGGCTCATAGCGATCTTTAGCCCTAGCTCCAGTGGTTAGCACATCTTTAGATTTAGGACGAGGCGTCCTTGATGATAACTCAGATGCTCCCGCATCACTTCTTCTCATCCGTAATCTTCTTGTAAACCCTAACCTTTACCCTTTCTCTTCTCAATGGCTCCAATTATCTACGATCCCAAGATGATCCTTAATGATGCTAACCGCCGTTCTTCTTCAGCTCGCAACATCGAGTTCTTTCGTTCCATAGTAGGGCTTTCTGCTCACGTGGAAATTGCTATTCCTCCCTCTGACGTGTTCGCCGACGCCTTACACCCGGGATGGGTTTGTGTCTACGAGTATCCCTTCTTGGTCGGACACCGCTTTCCCTTTTCCCCTTCGGTTCGTTCTTTCTTGACTACTTTGGGTATCGCGGTCGGGCAAGTTCTTCCGAGTGCTTGGAGGGGCTTGGCGGTGTTGGACCATATTCTGGCTAATTTCGACATCGCGTTCACGATTGCCGACGTCATGCACTCTTGCATTCTCTCTACTCCTTCAGCGGGTAGAGTCAACATCAAATCTCGCGTCCGGGTTCCTCCTTTGATGAACGAAGAAACTTCATCCGACCGAGGTTGGGCAGATAAGTTCTACTTTATCAGGAAATCTACCTTGGGGAAAGATTGTGCTTTCTTGCTTGAAGAATGGACTCCTTCCAGTATGTTTCTTTATCCTTTATGATTTTCTTTAGACTCATGCACCTTGACTCTTATTCTTGCGTGTGACTTTGTGCGTAGTTGATATCCACGCTATTGTGGCGCGAGAGGAATCAGAGGAGATTACCAAGAAAATCATGGCGATTCCATTGGTAGAACGCACTTTTACCGGCCGTGACGGGATGGGATATCGTCTTGCGACCCCTATTCCTTCTCGAGGTATGCTTTCTTGCCAAGTTATGCGCTGCTTTTCTCTTTTTTTTTTTATCTTCTATACTAAATGCAGTTTTGATTCAGGCGTCGCGTCTCGTACTCGTCAAGAATCCTCTCATGATTTGATTACCGTGAAGAGGAGGAGTATTTCAGAGGAAAAGTCGAGAGCTGCAAAGGAAGAGGCGATTTCTACTCCGACATGCGTAAAGGAGGAGACTCCACCAGTTACGGGGGTGCAAGTGTCTTTAGACGCCCCTCTAAACATTGGGATAGAGGAACTTCTTACGGATCCTTCGAAGGAGAGTGAGAAGTGAAAAATAAAGGATCCTGGTGCAGCTTCCGTTACGTACGTTGAAGTAAGAGACTTTCCTGAGAAAGTATCTCGTTCCGTAGCGCGTACGCGTAACTTTATTCCGGCGATGCAAGCTTTGACTTCTACTTCTTCTTGGAACCATTATCTGTCCATGCAAGCCGTAGATGTCTTGGGCGATTCTCTCGTAGCCCAGTGGCAGGTGTGTACTTTTTTATTATCTTTTCGTTTTTTGTTGTTGTTATGTCGTTTCTTATCTGTTGGGATTTTTTTAGGCCTTCCAAGCTTCGCTGTGTTCCTGGGAACGTCTTCATAAGCGTTCTAAGTCCGAGGAAGCCTTGAAGGGTGAGGTGAGGGATCTTGGTAGGAAGATCAAAGATCTTAGTAAGAAGATTTCTCGTCTTACGACGGCTGAGAAGGATGCTCGTATGGAAACGTTGGAGACAGCAAAACAGAGGGGTGTGCTAGGACGACACGTCGAGGTGTTGAATGGAAAGGTCGTGTCCCTTGAGGCTGACGCCGAGGAGAAAGCAAAGGTGTACGAGAAGAACTTGCGAGAGACTAGTACTTATTATTCGTGGTCATCTCGTATTGAGGTTATGGAAGAGTTTCGTGCGGGTCGTCACGTAGATTGGGATGTGGAACGCGAGCGTGGTGAATTTGCTGTTCTTTATCCCGTTCCGCCCGAGGGGGTTTCTCTTCTAGGCGTACCCTCAAGTTCGCCAGTCTTAGCGTCTAGTGACGCGGATGTAACTTTAGATGGCGATGTCGTTTCCGCGGATAAGGATGTATCTCCTTCTTCTTAGTTTAACCAACTTTCATCTTTTTGCTTGTTGCATTTTTGCTTTTGTGGAACATTAGCTTTTCGCCACGTTCTTGTGTGGCGAATTATTTTTGAATACGTATTGGATGTTTGTTGCTTCTTTCTTTGCGTAAGGCTTTCGTTTATCTTTAACCTTTGGTGGGACTACTATCCCCTTTTGGCGAATCTGACTTCGAATCTTTTATGGAGTCGGGTTTGCCAAGAATTTCTTACTTGTGACGCGTAGGTCGATCTTTGACTTCGAGGTTTCGATTTTTCTACCCCTAGTATCATTGTGGTCATCGCGGCTGCTTTTGTTATGTTGTCGGCTTACATGAAAGTTGGGTCCAACATTTCCTCCGAACCCTGAAGCGAGTGGCGGACATAGGTGAGCGTGTGATTTTATCAGCTTGTGACGTTACCCCTTACTTTTAAGGTGGGTCCGTTGCCTCACGCTAGCGTTAGGTGGACGTCGAACTCTTTTTATCGACGGGCCTATTCATCGTGTGGCGTCCGACTTCTCGATTGTAAGGACTTACGATGCCAGTGGACGCATCCATGCCGCTTTGGCGTTTTTCCCGTGGATTCATGACTCTCAGAGGGGCCGTGGAAGGCGCAAGTACGCGTTCCTGGAGAGTGGTCGTGGCGATAGGTTTCCCTTCTTTGCTCAGAGGACCGTGCCAGTTTCGTGAGGTTCCGGGCTTCATTCCCCATGACCATTGCCACACGTCGCTAACAATCACTGGAAGCGTCGACTCGGAGTCGGCGGTTCGGCTAACGTTGCATACGCGTAGATGGAGCCTTAAACGCGTATGCTAACGAAATTTGCCCCCGACACAGATTTTCGCCGTGGCCTTATTAAGCTTGATGTTACGTCATAGACACAGAGCAAGTACTTTGAAATGAAACAACTCGGCATGTATTGCATATCAGACAAGAAAGTGCATACTTATGTATTAATGAAGACTTCATGAATTCTGATGAACTAAGACGTCTACGCCTAGTCTCGACAACCCCTTTGTCGTTTCGACGCTAAAACATGCTTGAACATAATGAGAAATCTAAAATATGCATAGGAACAAGTAGATATCAAATCAACTATCACGTTCTCTAATGGTAATATTTCTTAAGATGTGTCGCGTTCCACGAACGCATCAATGGTACTCCTTCTGGTGTAACGAGTTCGTAGGCTCCTCGCCCTACGACTTGTGCTATTTGGTATGGACCTTCCCAGGACGCGGCGAGCTTTCCGACACTCTTATCCTCGGTATTTGGAAATACTTTTCTTAAGACCCAGTCTCCTACTTGGAAAGTTCTTGCTTTTACTCGTCGGTTATAGCTTCGGGCAACGATTTGTTTCTGTGCTGCCATCCTCAACGCTGCGTTGTCTCTTATTTGGTCGACCATATCTATCATGACATCATTGGAGTATTTCTTTCCTCAGGGAGAGACCAATATCTTTCTGTTGGTACTTCCACCTCAATTGGCAGGACGACTTCGCAACCGTACACGAGAGAAAATGGTGTTCTTCCCGTCTCTCTCTTAGGCGTTGTTCTGTCGGCCCACACTATAGCCTGGAGTTGGTCCGCCCAGTTTCCCTTGCATTCTTCAATCCTCTTTTTGAGATTGCTTACGATGACCTTGTTACTTGATTCTTCTTGTCCGTTCGCTTGAGGGTATCTTGGCGTCGAGTAGACTAGACGTATCCCTTTGTCCTCGCAGAACGATACGATGTTCTTGCTAATGAATTGTGATCCGTTGTCGCATACAATGGTGTGAGGGATTCCGAATCTCATGATGATGTTTCTTTTGATGAAGGAGATGACATGGGAATCTTTGATGTTCTTGAACGCTTCGGCCTCTATCCACTTGGAGAAGTAATCTGTGACGGCGAGCATTAGTGTCTTTGGCCCTAGGGTTAGGGGCATAAGTCCTACTATATCCATCCCCCATTGCATGAATGGCCAAGGAGACGTTATGGCGTGGAACATTTCTGCCGGCTGATGCGGGATCGGGGCGTGTCTTTGGCAAGCGTCACACCTCTTGATGTGATTCATCGCGTCTTGTCTCATCGTGGGCCAATAGTACCCCGCCGAGTGTGCTTTTGCCGCCAGGCTTCTTCCTCCTGAATGATTTCCATATTCTCCGTTGTGTAGCTCGCGTAGAATATCTTGGATCTTTTCCTCTGTCGGGCACGTTAAGAACACGCCGTTCGACGACCATTTTAGTAATTGGCCCTTGTCCACTATGAAGGTGGTCTCTTTTTGCATCAATAGCCTTGCTTCACACGCGTTACCCGGGAGGCGTCCGTGCTGCAACCACTCGTAATAAGGCGTCACCCAAGAATCTTGACTCCTTACTGTGAGTGTTTGCTTGGGAATCGCCTCTTTATTGATAGACGCGCTGCTGAGGTGGAGGAACAAGATCTTTTGATATTCTCTCGGGTCAATCGATGAACCTAGCTTTGCCAATGCGTCAGCTTGTGCGTTAGCGTCTCTGGGGATCTGTCTGATTTGGCAACTTTCGATCTTCTTGAACAGTCCCTTTACTACTTCGAGGTACAAGGTTATCTTCGAATCTTTAGGGGCGTATTCACCTCGAACTTCGTTGACTACCAGCAGCGAATCACAATAGATATTAAGTTTATGAACCTGTAGGTCGATGGCGACGCGTAGACCGGCGATCAAAGCTTCATACTCGGCTTCGTTGTTCGTTGCTTTGAAGTCACACCTTATGGGTTGGACGACCCTATCCCCTTGTGGTGATTTCAGGACAATGCCCAGTCTTACCCCATTCTGGTTCATCGCTCTGTCCGTGTGCAAGGTCCACTTTGCGAATTCTACCTTGTTTATCTGTGAGACTGCTTCTTGCTCTAGGGTTGGACTGAAATATGCCATGAAATCTGCTAACGCTTGGGATTTGATTGCCTTTCTTCCTTTGTAGATGATGTCGTTGCCGCCAAGATGAACCGTCCACTTCGTCATTCTCCCGGATAGTTTTGGCTTCTTCACTATGTTCTTCAAAGGCGACGTGGTTCTTACTATGACTGTATGGGATTCGAAGTAGGGTTTCAATTTCACCGACGCCATTACTAATGCCAACGTCAGCTTTTCCATGGCGGAATATCTCGTTTCCGCTGATGATGGCGTTTTACTTACGTAGTAGATTGGTTGTTGCTCCTCCCCTTCTTCTCTTACGAGAACGACGCTGATGGCAATTTTGGAGACTGCCAGATATACGAACAAGGGCTCTCCTTCTTTAGGCTTTGATAGGAGTAAAGGACTTGTCAGATAACTCTTAAGCTCTGTGAAGGCTTCTTCGTGGCGTTCCGTCCAAGAGAAGGAGTGTCATAGAAGAGTCAATTTCTGTCGGAGGCTTTGGAGATGAATCTGTTTAACGCGACGACTCTTCCTGTTAGCTTCTGGATGTCTTTTACGCAACGCGGAGATTCGAGATCAAGTATGACTTTAATCTGTTTGGGACTAGTTTCTATTCCTCTCTGGGTTACTACATACCCGAGGAACTTCCCGAAAGAGACCCCGAATGAACACTTGGTAGGATTAAGTTTCATGCTATATTCTTCTAGGATCTCGAACGCCTCTTTTAGATGTGTTACGTGATCTTTTGCTTGTTTAGACTTCACGAGCATGTCGTCTACGTAAACTACCATTGTGTCCCCTATTTGCTCCTCAAACATTTTATTCACCAGTCGTTGATACGTAGCTCCAGCATTCTTGAGGCCAAAAGGCATGACCTTGTAGCAATATATCCCCTGGTTTGTCACGAACGCGGTCTTTTCTTGATCGGCGGGGTTCATCTGTATTTGGTGATATCCGCTGAACGCGTCCATGAACGTTAGCATCTCATGCCCTGCTGTCGTGTCTACCATGGCGTCGATGTGAGGGAGTGGGAAGGAATCTTTAGGACAAGTTTGTTAAGATCTGTGAAATCGACGCATACTCTCCACTTCCCGTTCTTCTTTTGGACTACTACGATGTTGGCGAGCTAGTCAGGGTACTTCGCTTATCGTATCTTACCTGTCTCGAGGAGATTCTTAACTTCTTCGTCTGCGACTTTGTTGCGTTCGGGAGCGAATTTTCTCCTCTTCTGCTTGACTGGAGTAAACTTCGGATCAACGTTTAGCTTGTGGAGCATCACGTCTGGAGATATCCGTGTCATGTCTTCGTGGCTCCATGCGAAGCATTTGGCTTTTGACTTCAAGAACGCTATTAGTTCTTCTCTAACATCTGCTGGGACGTCGGTCCCTATTTTTAGGACTCTTTCTGGTTTGGAATCGTCGATGATCACGTCTTCTAATTCAGGACACTTTGGCTTGATGTACTTAGTAGGCGTCTTGACTTGAAATTCTTTTACTTCATCTTGTTTGATCTCCGGCGTCGTGGTCCCTTTCATCCCGATTCTATAACACTCTTTGGCCGTATAGGGTTCGCCTTTGACTTCGCGTATTCCCTAAGGCGTTGGGAACTTGAGGGATTGGTGATACGTAGATGGAACTGCTCGCATATCATGGATCCAGGGTCTTCCGAGGATGGCGTTGTAAAGCGACTCCGCCCCCATAACGACGAATCTGGTCGGGAGATTGACGCCTTGGACCACCGTCTCGAGGGTGATTTCCCCTAACATCTCAGAGATTTCTCCACTGAAGCCTTTCAAACGGATACGCTCCCCGACGACATCGTCGACTGAGAGTCCGAGTTCAAGAACAACGGAGAGAGTGATGATGTTGGTCGAACTTCCGTTATCTACTAGGATTCTTTTCACATTGCAATTCTGAATCACTACGGAGATTACCGGGCTATCGTGATGCTTGATTCTTTCGTCTGGGTCTTCAAACGTGATAGGCAGATCGCCATTGGTTGCTCTGGAGTGGTGAGTTGGAACAGAATCATTTTGTCCTTCGATAGTTCTTGCGAGTCTTTTAGCGTCGGAAGTTCTGTAGGATGGCGGACCTCCTAACACGGTAAAGGCTTCGTTTCGAAGATTTTTGATCGATCTAGAACCTTTCATGGCTTCTGCGGGTGAGGTTGTTCCCTTCTTATGCAGAGACGACACCTTTTTTATCTTGCCCCACGGTGGGCGCCAATTGTTTGTAGCGAAATTACCTACGAGAATATAACTAAGCAATTGTAGGGCAAAGATCAAAGAATACGGTATAATCTCAACACTCAAGAACAATATAGAACGAGAGAAGAATTTAGGGTTGAAGCTTGAACTTAGTATTACTCGTAATGGTGGTTGAATGCTTACAAAGCAGGCGTTAGCCTTTATTTATAGGCTAACCCTAATAATATCTTTTAGGAAACGAGATCTTATCTCTTCCTTTTATCTAAATAACGATATAACAAACAAGGTAAAAGATATTCTTTACCATATCTTTTACCAATTACAATAATATAATAAGGAATAAGATAAAATATGTTCGTCCGACCTAATCTTCAAGATAAACGAGACCTTTTCCACGTCTCGTCACATCGACGGCATCCTCCTTTTCTCTCGTCGCGTCGACACAGTCTTCCTACACGTAGCTCTTCACGCGTTCCACACTCGTCGTATTTTTAGGCACAAACAATCGTTACTATTCTGAAGCGCACGACGTCAGCCGTCTGAGATCCATCGCTGAACTTGGTCTTGACGTGAAGATTGAAATCCCTCCAAGGGGGGTTTGTGCGGATGCTCACCGGCCGAGATGGATCTCGGTCTACGAGTATCCTTTTCTGGCGGGGCATCGGTTCCCGTTCTTGCCTTTGGTCAAGGCTTTCATGCTCACCCTAGGCTTGGCGATGGGTCAACCTCTCCCTGGGACTTGGCTAATCTTGGGCGCTCTCGACAATGCCATTGAAAACCATGGCTTGGACTTCGTAGCGGCAGATCTTGCCAATTCTCTGACTGTCTTGCTCTCTTCACCAGGTAGAGTTTACTTCAAAATCAAGCAGAACAAGGCTAGGATAGCTTTTGAGAAGAGCACGGCTGATCGGGGTTGGGCCGAGGTATATTTTCCCTCGGAGACGCATGTTCTTGGCTTATCGAGGAATGGAACCCCAAGAGTGAGCTTCCTTACTTTGTCTATCAACTTTTCCTTTTCAAAGAAGCATATTTTTTTTTGTCGACGCTTTGCTTACGCGTAACCTTATGTACTTTTCAGTTAACGTGCAAGCTCTTAAGACGAGGGCTAAGTCGAAGAAGGCAGTAGCCGCGCTTTTGGCGATCCCTGAAGTCGATCGGACCTTCCACGGTCATGACGGAGAGGGTCATCGTAGTGCTCTCGCGACGCCATCAGGTAAACCGGCTTCTTTCTCGTTCGCTTATTTAGGCTTCTCTTTTTATACTTATATTTTAATTGTTTGTACTTTGTTGGTGGTGCAACTTCAGTTTCTCGCGTTCCCGCTCGTGACGAATCTTCCACTGACCTTGTGACGTCGAGGAAGAGACAACTTGCCATAAAAGGATGCTCGTCTACTGCTCCCTTAGACATCGATCTTATGGCTACTTTGAAATCTATGTCGTCTCCTTCTCCGGCTAAGGCGACGCGTTCAAAGAAGGGCAAATAGAAGGTGGTTGAAGTTCCCGAGGAAAAGTACCTGTCCGTAGATGATTTTCCCTACGTGATCTCGCGTGCTTTTGCTCCGGGAAGGGAACTCCTGAAGGCTTTGATTGGGCTTCGTTCTTCGTCGTCCCTTGACCACTACGCGTCGATGGATCCTGCCGACGTTATGGGAGAGGCTTTTGCTTCTCAGCGGCAGGTAAGATTGTAACCTTTATTTTATCTTTGATCTTTTCGTGAGCTTTCTTTCTTATTTTTCTTCCTCCTTCTTTTAGGGGATTCAAGCGTCGTTATGTGCTTGGACGCTCTTGTCTACGTATCCAGAACAGATGGAGGCGTTGGAGAAAAGGGCGTCAGACGCAGAGTCAGAGGTTACGCGTCTCAATGGCTTTTTAGAGAAAGCCTGTGATGCGGAGAAGGCGGCGAAGGATAAGGTCGCTGAAGTTCTTACTCTTAATGAGACCGTGTCAAATAGGTTTAACCTTGTATGCTCAGAGGATTCGACCGACATCGTGAAGTACCAGGCTTCATTCCCCATGACCATTGCCACACGTCGCTAACAATCATTGGAAGCGTCGACTCGGAGTCGGCGGTTCGCCTAACATTGCCTACGCGTAGATGAAGCCTTGAACGCGTAGACTAACGAAATTCGCCCCCGGCGCGGATTTTCACCGCGACCTTCTTGCTTCTTATTTGGTGCACCGTACTCAAGAGGCACGTTCTCTTAATAGACATAGAGAAAGTCATGAAAATGAAACAACTCGGCATGCTTAACACGTTGGAGAGAAAAGGTCTACTTGTATATTAATAAAAGATGCATCATGGAGCAACAAATACTAACATCGACGCCTACCCCTGGTCGCCACGACCCCTTGTCGCTTTGACCTAAAGATAACGACACGTTTTTATTAAAAACTTAATTCTATTCATGCAAAGGGAAATAGAAGGGAATCAAAAGATGCATAAAAATCTTTCAAACTTTTTCTGGTGGTGTTTTTACGGTGGGTGGTGTTTCAGAAACATGTACCTTAGGTCAGGGTTCTCCGCCATAAATTTTCGCCAGTTTTGAACTCAGAGATTTTGCTTATGTTTCCGTAGGGACGCATCGTGCTTATCGACGCTCTTATCTCATTTCTTGGACGATTCTTTCTTCGACGCGTCGAGGGTTACTTTTCTACCCCTAGCTTATTTCTTAGGCTTTCCATGATTCTTCCGTATTCTTAGGCGCTTTGATCCTTTGTTACTCGTTGATTCAGACCATGAAGTCGCTTTTCTTTTCTCTACTTTTCGGACGGCGTAGGACTTGATTTCCAGGATATATGTCTCGTCGCCTACCCGGCCAATTTCTTCTTTTGCCTCATAGAGTCTTCGTTGAGCATATCTTACTTGTTCTCCATGGTCTTTTAATTGCTACGCCTTACTGTTTTTCTCTAGGGACGCGTTGGTTGTATTCTTCATTCCTATGTTGTAGCATTCCCTTGCTATCTGTTGTTCACCTTTGATCTCTTGGATTCCCCATGGAGATGGAAACTTCAGGGATTGATGGTATGTTGAGGGTATGGCTTTCATATCATGCAACCATGGCCTTCCCAAGATCATGTTATAGGGTGACTCCGCTTCCATTACCACGAACTTGGTTTGCATATTGACCCCTTCCGCCAGAGTGTTCAGGGTGATCTCTCCTAGCATGTCGGCTACTTCGCCGCTGAAACCTACTAGGGGGATGTATTTCTTCACCACGTCGTCGCTAGACAGTCCAAGATCTTTGATCGCCGATAAGGTGATGATGTTGTCCGAGCTTCGGAGCTTCCATTGGGTTCTTCGAACGTGATTGGACAATCCTTTCTAACAGTTCTGACGTGATAGATAGGCAAAGTACTTCCTTCACCGCCCAACGTCTTGACGTTCCTCTTGGCGGCGGAGGCGGTATAGCCGCTTATGGGGGAGCCTCCGAAGATTGTATTGATTGTCCTTGAACGATTCGACGGGGGAGGCGGTGGCGTTGGAGATCTTTTCCCTTTTCTTGCTCCTTCGAACGTGTCTCTTCCCTCTTTAGAAAGTAGATCTAGTAGGTCGCCTCTTTTCAGGAGGCGCAACACTTCTTTTCTTAGGTTATAGCAATGATCTATGGAATGCCCTGAATCGTTGTGGAACTCACAATATCCTCTTCCTAATCCTGATCTCTTTTCTGGATTTGGATTTTTAGGCCACTTTAAATCGTGGAGTTTCTCCATCGCGTTCATGACTCGCAACGCGTCAGTTCTCATGTGTACGCCTCTTCCGACTGCGTAAACGTTATTGATTTCACTCACATTGTGCACCATGGGAGGTTCTCTCTGGAGCGGCTTGTTTCTCCTATCGTAACGCTCGCCACTTTTCTGTTGAGGAGAGTCTTTGCGCGGAGGGGTTCGTCTTTGCGCGGAGGGGTTCGTCTTTGCGCGGACGGGTTCGTCTACGCGGAGATCGAGACTTCTCTTCAGCATGCCTTAGGAGATCTTCTTCAAGACGCATGGCTTATGTTTGTGCCTAAAAATACGACGAGTACGAAACGCGTGGTAAGCTACGCGTAGAAGAACCGCCCCGACGCGACGAGAGAAGTGAAGGATGTCGTCGACGTGACGAGACATGGCAAAGGTCTCGTTTATCTTGAAGATTAGGTCGGCCGGGCATATTTTAGCTTATTCTTTATTATATTATTGTAATTGGTAAAAGATACGGTAAAGAATTTCTTTTACCTTGTTTGTTATATCGTTATTTAGATAAAAGGAAGAGATAAGATCTCGTTTCCTTAAAGATATTATTAGGGTTAGCGTAGAAATAAAGGCTAACGCCTGCTTTGTAAGGATCGAGCCACCATTACGAGTAATACCAAGTTCAAGCTTCAAACCCTAAATTCTTCTCTCGTTCTAAATTGTTCTTGAGTGTTGAGATTATACCGTACTCTTTGATCTTTTCCCTACAATTGCTTAGTTATCTTCTCGTAGGTAATTTGGCTACAAACAACTTCCATGGCTCTTTCTCTCATCTAGACGAATGAATCAGGACGAGTCTTTGTCAATTCCTTGTACAGGTCACTATCTCGGGTAAGAGTGCGCCTAAACGCGTCGGCAGCAGTAGACTCGCTACAGTCCGGGATCGTAATCTTCTCATCGTTGAAACGCTTCATGAAGGCTCTTATGGTTTCGCCTTTGTTCATGCGCATTTTATGGAGGACTGAGGGTTGCTTTGCGAACATCTTACTGCTGGCGAATTGTAGGCGGAATATGTTGGAGAGCTCGTCGTAACACGAGATACTTCCCCTGGGAAAATGGATATACCACGTCAAGGTTGGACCTTTCAACGTCGAGCTAAAGAATTTGCACATCATTGCTTCCCTCAGTTTTGGTTTCATTGGACTCGTGGAGAGCTTGGCTTTGTAGAGTAGGATATGATCTTCCGGGTCGTCGGATCCGTCGTAGACAGGGAGATCCGCAACGGTGAATTTCTTGGCTATCTTCTGGGCGGCGATGGAGGCGATGAAGGGACTCTCTTGATACCCAAACTCGTGCTCAGGGACGATGGACTTGGGTGCTCCAGTCATCAGCATCATCTCCTTCCTCAAGGCGCCGACTTGTTGTGCTACGAGTGTTGCGATAGCGCTCGATGTCATGGCTTATTCAGCTTTCTTTCTTGGAATCGTCTCTCTTGACGGGACGATGCTTTGATGTTCTTGGGACTCGTAGATCTCTTCTTCCTCATCGACGACGTCCATGTCAGGCGTTGTACAACGCTTTGACTACGAACATAGGTGTGCGGTCTCGCCGCTTCTGCCTTAAACTCCTTTATCACGGAATGCAGTCGCTCGTTCTCTTTGGTGAGTCCTAACGTGTTTTCCTCACTGGCATTTTTGGTCTCTGCCCATGCTTCCTAGAGGGTGTCGAATTGAACTCTGACGGTGGTTGTTTGTAGCGAAATTACCACTGAGATGATAACTAAGCAATTGTAGGGCAAAGATCAAAGAATACGGTATAATCTCAACACTCAAGAACAATATGAGACGAGATGAGAATTTAGGGTTTGAGGCTTGAACTTGGTATTACTCGAATGGTGACTCAATGAATACAAAGAAGGCGTTAGCCTTAATTTATAGTCTAACCCTAAAGATATCTTTAAGGAAAATCAGATCTTATCTTTTCCCTCTATCTAATAACGATATAATAAATAAGTTAAAAGATATTCTTTCTCATATCTTTTACCAATTACAATAATATTCAAGGGAATAAGATAAAATATGCTTGGCCGACCTAATCTTTAAGGAGAACGAAATCTTTGCCACGTCTCGTCACGTCGACGACATCGTCATTGCTTCTCGTCGCGTCGACGTCATCCTTCTACGCGTAGCTTACCACGCGTTCCTTTCTCGTCATATTTTTAGGCACAAACAATACCCCTAAGGCGTCTTACAGGGCCTAACGTCTGGTAGAGTTGGGAGACGTCTTCTTTCCTTAAGGAATACGTCTTCATTACACTAGGAACGCGTTGGTGATCACGTCACTTGAATTTTTAATATCGTCACAAAGCTTCGATCATCATTCTTCTTCAATCATTTCTTTCTGAAAGGCGAGGAGCTTCGCTATCTGTGCCGGTAACGCTCAATCGTAACAGCTAGTTTCTCAACGACTATAATGTCATTGGAATATCTTCCGTATTGCTCGCGATCTCTTCGGCTATATAAGGAGAGGATTTTCACTTTCCTCCTACTTCTTCTACAACTCATCTACTCTAAACGCTTCTTATTCTCACGTTTATTCACGCTCAAAAGATCGTTCGCCTCTTCTTTCTTCAGATTTCTTCTTCACTCATTCTTTTAGTTTCTTGAAATGGCTTCTTTCTATGTGCCAAAGTTTATCTTGAAGGGCTCCGATTGCAAATCATCAGAGGCACGTAATGTCGAGAGCCTAAGATCGTTGGCGAATCTTGGTCCCGAGGTGGAGATCGAGATACCTCCTCAAGGGGTGTCTGCCGACGCACATCGCCCGGGATGGATTGCGGTATATGAATACCCTTTCCTTACCGGTCATCGATTTCCCTTCTCGCCGTTGACGAAAGCGTTCATGCTTACGCTAGGAGTGTCTGTAGGACAGCTTCTGCCGAGCGTCTGGAGGATCTTAGGCGCTCTAGACGACGTGAAGGAGAAACATGGCGTCGAGATTGGCGTTGACGATCTCGCCTATTCTTTGAATGTTCAGACTAGAACGGTTGGAAGAGTAGGTCTTAAATCAAGACCTAAGGCGGCCAAAATCGCCATTGAGGGAAGTCAGGCAGATCGTTACTGGGCCGACTTCTTTTATTACGTAAATAAATCGACTATTGGTGAGGAGTGCTCTTGGCTTATCGAGTGCTGGAATCCTACGAGTGAGTTTACTCATTCTTTCTTTCGAATCTTTGCTTTACATGTCATCAGTCGTCTATGTTTTACTTTTTCTTATACTTTCTTGCAGTTAACGCAGATGCTATTGTGGCAAGACGAGAGACCAAGAAGGTAATTGACAGACTTCTTGAGATTCCTGAGAGTGACCGAACTTTCCATGGACACGACAGGGAGGGTCATTGTTTGTAGCGAAATTATCAACGAGATGATAACTAAGCAATTGTAGGGCAAAAATCAAAAAGTACGGTATAATCGCAACACTCAAGAACAAAATAAGACGAGAGAAGAATTGAGGGTTGAAGCTTGAACTTGGTATTACTCGTATGGTGGCTGAATGATTACAAAGCAGGCGTTAGTCCTATTTTATAGGCTAACCCTAACGATATCTTTAAGGAAAATCATATCTTATCTTTTCCTTCTATCTAATAACGATATAATAAATAAGGTAAAAGATATTCTTTCTCGTATCTTTTACCAATTACAATAATATTCAAGGGAATAAGATAAAATATGCTCGGCCGACATAATCCTTAAGGAGAACGAGATCTTTTCCACGTCTCGTCACGTCGACGACATCTTCCTTTCGTCTCGTCACATCGACGACATCCTTCTACGCGTAGCTTATCACGCGTTCCTTACTCGTCATATTTTTAGGCACAAACAATACCCCTAAGGCGTCTTACAGGGCTTAACGTCTAGTACAGCTGAGAGACGCCTTCTTTCTTCAAGGAATACGTCTTCATTACACCAGGAACGCATTGATGATTACGTCACTTGAATTTTTAATATCGTCGCAGAGCTTCGATCATCATTCTTCTTCAATCATTTCCATTTGACAGGCGAGGAGCTTCGTTATCTGTGCCGGTAGCGTTCGTTTCCAACGGCTAGTTTCTCAAAGGCTATAATGCCGTTGGACTCTTTTCCGTTTTTCTCGCGATCTCTCCGTCTATATAAGGAGAAGATTTTCACTTTCCTCCTACTCTTTCTACGACTCATATACTCTGAACATTCCTTGCTTTCTTGCTTACCCACGCTCAAAAAGTTCATTTGCCTCTTCTTTCTTCAGATTTCTTCTCCACTCTTTCTTTTAGCTTCTTGAAATGGCTTCTTTCTACGTGCCAAAGTTTATCTTGAAGGGCTCCGACTGCAAATCATCAGAAGCACGTAGCGTCGAGAGACTGATATCGTTGGCAAATCTTGGTCCCGAGGTGGAGATTGAGATACCCCTCAAGGGGTATCCGCCGACGCACACCGCCCATGACGGATTGCGGTATACGAGTACGCTTTCCTTACTGGTCATCGATTTCCCTTCTCACCGTTAACCAAGGTGTTCATGCTCGCGTTAGGAGTGGCTGTAGGACAACTTCTGCCGAGCGTCTGGAGGATCTTAGGCGCTCTAGAGGACGTGAAGGAAAAACATGGCTTTGAGCTTGCTGTTGACAATCTTGCCCATTCTTTGAACGTTCAAACTAGAACAGTTGGGAGAGTAGGTCTTAAATCAAGACCTAAAGCGGCCAAAATCGCCATTGAGGGAAGTCAGGCTGATCGTCACTGGGCTGAATTCTTTTATTACGTAAATAAATAGACTCTTGGTGAGGAGTGCGCTTGGTTGATTGAGTGCTGGAATCCTACGAGTGAGTTCACCTCTTCTCTCTTTTGAATCTTTACTGTACGTGTCGTTAATCGTCGACGTCGTACTTTATCTTGTTCTTCCTTGCAGTTAATGCAGACGCTATCGTGGTGAGGCGAGAGATCAAGAAAGTCATCGCTAAACTCCTCGAGATTCCGGAGAGCGAGCGAACCTTTCACGGTCACGACGGGGAGGGTCACCGCATTGCTTCTACGACCTTGACAGGTAATGCATTTGTGTTCTTTTACCTTGTTTTCTCTTCTCTTTTGTTTTTAAGGTCCTTAACCCTTTTTCTTGTTGTTCTTTAGTATCCGCAGATATCTCTCGCGTTCGTAGTGGAGGGCAATCTGCGTCTGCTCTCATCGCGTCGCGGAAGAGGAGTCGTATAGTGGAGGGAGCTACTTCTGAGGCTCCTATCCGCATTACTCCTATGATTCCTCTCCTCTCGTCTCCATCTCCTTCTTCAATTCCGGCGAAGAAGTCGCGTAAGGGTAAGGAGAAGGTCGTCGAGAAGTTAAACTTCGACTTTGAGACCGTTGACGACTTTTCGGGAGTTATCTCTCGTGTCGTCGCGTTTGGAAGGTCGTTTTTTCCCGCCATGAAGGGGCTTCAAAATCCTCCATCGCTTGATTACTACTTGCCGATGGAAACGGAGGATGTGATGGGGGAGGCTCTTGCTACGCAATGGCAGGTAGGTTTTTTTTTGCTTTTTACGCCGAGTCTCTTGTCTTTGGTTTGATTCTTACTTTTTTATTTTTCCTTTCTTAGGCTTTCCAATCTTCGTTTTGCATATATGGGCGCTTCTCCGATTTCGTCAACCAGATGAAGGCTATGGAGGCCAAGCAATTGGCCGACGAGGTGAAGATCAACGAGCTTAATGCTACGGTCGAGGCGTCGCGTAAGGCAGAGAGTGAGGCTCAAGAAAAGGTTGCGGCGGCGCTCAAGCTTCACGTCGATCTTTCTAAACAGGTCGAGGATTCGACGTCGAGGATTACTGTCTTGGAGGACGAGATGACTAAGGCGGAGAAGAAGCATGCCTCGGAGCTCAAGGAGGTGAAGCTTTATTGGTCTTGGCTTTCTCGCGTGGAGGTTATTGAGCAGTATGCTGCTGGTCAATACCATGGCTGGGACCCAGTGAAGGAGCAGAGGGAGTTTTGGGAGGCGTTCGCGGAGCTTCCTGTAGGCGTCGAGGAGGGACCTTCGCCTATGAATCCTCCGGTGAATCCTCACATTATGGAGGATGATGTCCCGCATCTTAACGAGGTTGATCCTAATGGCGGCGCCGAAGATGATGAGGACGCTAATGAGGAAGCCGTCGTAAAGGATTCTGAAGACGAGGATGACGACAAGCGTGAATACGAGGACGCGGATGGTTCTTCGTCGAGCTCTTCTGAGTATGAGAGTGAATCTTTATGATTTTTCGGGGTTGTTCTTTCCTTGGGCCTTTTGTAAATTTCTTTTTCTATTGTTTACGCATCGCCGGTCTTCGGGGCGTTCTCTTGTAAGTACTATCGTTCTTGCCTTTCTTGATGGGCCTCTATAATATAACTTTTTGATTCTTGGATCTTTCACGCGTTGAGTATGTCGTCGTGTTTAAACATGTTCTTTTTGGCGATGGCGTTTTCGTCTATGGGTTGAAGGAGTAACTTTTCTCTTTGGATCGTATTGACAACTTTTCTGTCTTTCTAATTTCTTTACTTCGGACTTGTTTGGCGCGTATTCTATATGTTCTTCGACTTTAGGCGTGCTTTCATGTTTCTGTGAGTGGTCCTACCCCTTTTGGTAGGTTTGACTTAGGCTCCCCGTGGACTCGGTTAGAGCTACCAAAGACCCTTGGGCTTGCTTTACTTGTTATGTCTTGCATTTTGTTTCTTGCGTCGCGTGCGTTATTCTTCGCGTCAGAGACGTCTTGGGAGCTTGTTCTTTATCTGGTTTTGATAGTTCATGTGCTCTTCCCTCTTACGCGTAGCTTGTTTTTCTTGAACGCGTAGGCTTTGTTCTCGACTTTTGCTTTCGCTACTTTATCTTTAGGGTGTGGTTTTCTACCCCTGGTATGACACTTTGTTCGTAGTGAACGCGTTGGAAAATTTTACTTGCTTGATAAGACAATATGGTCATTGCAGCTGTTTTTGTTACGTTGCCGACTTACACGAAGGTTGGGTCCAACATTTCCTTCGAACCCTGAAGCGAGTGGGGGACATAGGTCAACCTGTGATTTTACCAGTTTGTGACGTTGCCCCTTACTTTTAAGGTGGATCCGTTGCCTCGCGCTAGCGTTAGGTCGACGTCGAACTCTTTTAATCGACGGGCCTATTCATCGTGTAGTGTCCGACTTCTAGATTGTTAGGACTTACGATGCCGGTGGACGTATCCCTGTCGGTTTGACGTTTTGCCCGTGGATTCATGACTCTCAGAGGGGTCGTGGAAGGCGCGAGTACGCGTTCCTGGAGAGTGGTCGTTGCAATAGGTTTCCCTTCTTTGCTCAGAGGACCGTGCCGGTTTCGTGAGGTGCCGGGCTTCATTCCCCATGACCATTGTCACACGTCGCTAACAATCATGGGAAGCGTCAAATCGGAGTCGTCGGTTTAGCTAACGTTGCCTACGCGTAGATGGAGCCTTGAACGCGTAGGCTAACTGTTTTGGGCAAATAATCTCAAAGAATTATTATGCCTTTTAGCGAGGCAAAACAACCGAATCGAGTAAAAACACTACGATCACCGAAGCAATACAACGATATGGATCGAGAGAAAATGAACTTGAGACGAAGGGGTTTGGATCAGGAACACTCGAATCACTTTGCTTTTTTCCTTTGATTGGATGGATTATTGGTTTACCAATATTTTCAGTACTGAGAGCGTGTGTTTACAAATATTAGGAAATTCCCTTTTATATTTCTATCCTAGTCAAGGCTGTTACTAGCTATAATTACATGATTTCCTAATTTTACTCCCTTGTGACCGTTACGGCCTTAATGGCTCGGATGGACCAGATCTTAAGCCTTCTGATTGCAACGTCTCTTTTCCATTACTTCAGCCATCTCACACGTATGGGCTCCCTCCTGGTATCTATTGAACGTGGGCCGGAATCTGGCCCAACAATTTGCCCCAAAAGGAAGCGTTGATGAGGCCCAACTGGCGATATGAACGGTTGCTTTTCTTCTCATCCGACCTTACACGTGCCTCCCAACGAGCAGACGGTTTGAATCCTTTCATGCAGTTACTTTTGGGCTTTAAATTGAGAGGACGGTCTGCCTGGAGAGCCATCATTTCCCTTCTGCCGTCTCCGAGTCCCTAGGTGGGTTTCTCCTTCTTTTCTTTTCTTCATCTTCTTCCCTCCTTCATCCATGGCGAACCATCTTCAGATAGAAGCCGTCGACCTTTCACCGTGTCTTTGCGTTCAAGACGCCGTCCCCAGCGAGCTCTCCGAGGAAGACTTAAAGCTCTTCCGCCTTTGTTATGATATCCCCCCTCAGTCGACTCTTCGAAAACCAGATGAATACCAACGAGCCGACGACGAGGACGATGAGTGGGTATGTTTCTTTGAGTACCCCTTTAAAATAGGCCATGTCTTCCCATTCTCTAAGTTAGTCCGTGACATCCTAGCCCGATATGACCTTGCCTGTTGCCAAATTATGCCTCATGGGTGGAGATTGCTCTGGATTCTTGACCGTCTTAATGAAAGATACCCTGATCTCCACTTTAACTTAGCCGATTTTGAATATCTTCACCAACCCATGACCATCAAATCCCATATGTACTGTTTTTCGGCTCGCCCTGGTTAAAAACCCATAGCCTTAGGTCAAAGTTGCAATGACAGAGGTTGGAAAAAATGGTACTTTTTTGCACAGATAGCGACGCTTGGGACGGTGGAAGTTTGCGGCTTCATGAGGACTCGGTGGTTGCGTCGAGGTATGTACTGTTCCTGTGGTTGATCTTCTTTGTACTCCTTTAACTTCGTCTTACTTTTCCTTTTTGACAGTTCCTGAAGACATTGATCGTCCTAGTGACCCTGCGATTGAGGCTAAACTGAAGAGGATCTTGTCGTTCCCGGTCGCTCATCTTACCTTCCAGAACACTACTATCAACAAGCCAATCTCCTCAAGCGACATGGGACCAAGCTCTACCCCTTCCGAGTGTAAGTCCTGGATCTTACTTTTTGTGTGTATTGTGTTTTATTGGTGATTGCTTACCGTGGGGACATGTTGTAATGGCAGCGACAAGCACTCGCACAGGACGTTCCGGCGCTCGTCTTTCCTTCAAGGACCTGAGGGTTGTGCAAAGAAAAGGGAAAGCTTCTTCGTCCCAAGCTCTGCCTCCTAAACCCAAATCCGGTGTGAAGCGAAAGTCCTCTGAAATCATTGACCTCTCGAAGGATGTACTCAGTGCTGAAGCTGCGACGGGCATTTCTACGATCTCGGACGTCGTCATTCCTGTGGACGTCAAGCTAAAAAGTCTTCAAGAGAACGTGGCCTTCGCTGGTGACAGTCTGTGGATGGTAAGTCTACTTCAGTGAGTCTTTTTCTTCTTTTTATTTCTGCTTTTTACAATGTATCTCTCTTGTCGCAGGCTATTCAGCACATCCGGGAAAGTCATGACAAGTTCGTCAAAGCTATTGATGACCTGACATACAGGGCAAAGACTGTTGAAGGACGTGTAAAGGACTCAAAGAACATGCTGGAGAAAGCTGAGAAGAATGAGGCTGAGCTGATCAATCGTTTGAATGAAGCTAACAAGGCTCTGGAGGAGGAGAAGAATGCTTGTGGGTCGAAGGCAGTCGCCATCGGTTTGTACTTTGGTGCCTCGTCTCGTATTGAGATCATGGAGGAGTACTCCATGGGACAACATGTGGCTTGGGATTTGGACGACGCTAAGGCTCGACTGCTGGCCAACTTTCCCGATGGTTGCCCTCACGCGGAGTACCTGGATGCCGTCCCTAGGCCCGGAGATGATGCTGGTGAAGCCGAGTCGATCTCGGGTCGGACCGAAGCTCCTGGCGACTGTGTGTCTAAGGAAAGTGCTTCCAAGACCGGCGAATAACTCTTCTTTCTCCCTCTAGCTTTCGATATTTTCTTGCTGACTTTGTTAAACTTCTTGGTTTGCTTTGGCGACCCGTCCTCCATCGAGGGTCGCAGGCTTTGTAAGACAATGGTTTTGGCAATCCGTCCCCCATCGCGGATTGCATCCCACTTCTATAAGGGTTCTGGCCGTATAGGCTCTTTTAATGCATAACCCGTCTTTTCTATATGACGACCTGTCCAAAATGATTTTGTTGGTCACAAGAAAGTTCTGTTGTGTTGTATGTAAAGGTATTTGCGTAGGTTAAGGATCTTGTACCTTGTGGCGTATACAAGGTCGCAGGGTACGTTGACCCAGGCGCCTGATTCGTCCGTCAGCAAAGGATTATGTGGATCTGTGTGATGTCGGCTGCTCTCAAGGCAGGGAGAGATGGCATGTAATGTGAATGTATAAGTATTAGAGTCATAACGTACGTCCGAAGGATGAGTTAGCAATAGTGTTTTGCGTAATGTATGACGATCGTACCTTATTGTTTGTCATAAGGCGAACAAGGTACGACGTGCCTTTGTCATCCTTCGTGTTTCGATCGATCGTGTCTGTATGTATGCATAAGCTCATGGGTGTGTGTTTGTGTGGATCCACTTGTTCACTGCTAGACCCTTGCTGTCACACCTGCATTTATTTAAAAATAGGACAAACGTATTTTTGGGTGGTAATGGGTCGTACGACGCTATTACCCTTTTATACTAGTGTCAGTATCTGTTTTCAAGAGATAACAAATTTATAGTTTTTTGAGGAATAAATGAGGTTTTGAGAAACGATACAGCTTTAGGTGGGTCGCATTCCAGCTTCGAGGAATGGGATATCCGTCGATGCTATCCAGTCGACATGCCCCTTGTCCTACGACCTCGACGATCCTATATGGTCCTTCCCACTGTGGAGCCAAATTTCCATCTCTAGGATCCTTGGTGTTCTGAAAAGTTTTCCTCAGGACCCAATCTCCTAACTTAAACACCATCTGCTCATGTCCTTTTTTTACTCTGGCTTGTCGCTCTTCCTTGGCCATCTTACATCCTTACCGAACCGGTCGAAGGTCTTCACTAATTCTGCAACAGAAACACTGAAATTGTAAGATTGGACTTTCGGAGGAAGGGATGGATGGTCTTTCCACTCAGTCCCGCGTTCCCTGCTTAGCGCAGCCCTGTCCCGATCTCGTCTCTCACGAGGATATGGCTGACTGCGATGTTTGCGCCGACTATCCTCACGAGATCTACGATCAACTCGGTCTGGGCTGCTACGTGGAGCCTCGTCTTCCTCCAATCGAACTTGGGCCATTGCTTTTGCTTTCACATCTTCGAACGTCTGACACGGATACTTTGTCAGTTCCCGGTAGAGTTCGCTACCCTTCGTCAAGCCATGACGGAATGCCTGAATTGAGGTCTGCGTGTCGCAATGTGGGATGGACACCTTGACCTTGTTGTACCTGTGCAAATAATCACGTAGGGATTCATTAGCTTTCTGAATTACATAATATAGATCGCTTGATTGTTTTTCCAGCTTGCGACTGCTAGCAAATTGGTTCTTGAACGCATCCACTAGTTTAGCGAAAGACGTAATAGACCCTCGTGGAAGGTTCATGAGCCACGGAAGGGTTGGTCCAGACAATGATGTGCCAAAGCTTTTGCACATGACTGCCTCTCGGCTCCCCCGAGGAACCGAAATAGTCATAAGCTTTTGCTTGCCAGCTGGACATGGTCATCTGGATCGCTGGTCCCATCATAACTTGCTATAGTAGGCAAGTGGAATTTCTTTGGGATTTCAGTTCGGGCAATTTCTTCCACGAACGGGGAATCTTCGAAACCATCTGGGGCCTCCTTCTCGATGGGTCAAGGCACTCCTGGGATGCGTGCGATCCGGTCATCCAAAGCTCTGAGACTCTCGTTAGGAGCTTGGTCGATGAGCATTTGGATACTATCTATAGGTTGGACCTGTATTCCAATTGCTCGGTCCACGAAAGGACCGGCCGGTGCGGCAAAAGTAACCGTGTTAGTTGGAAACAACATTTCAATATTAGGGTTAGGGTTACCGATAGAAGTTCGACGATCCGCCGCTGGTGTCATATCCACATCGTCCATGGTGAGCCGAGTTCGAACAACGGCCAACTGGTTGGCCCCCCACGTCCTCATTGCGTTAGACCCGACGGACTGTACCTGCACTTTAAGAACAGAATTTTCATTTAGTAACCGAGTATGAGATGAAGATATCGCCTCGTAACGTTGGCGGTGCTCATCCATCTCCTTGCGCAGGGATTCCATGGATTGATGCATGAGGCGCATTTCTTCACGAGTTGTTTGCACCGTGTCGCCTGAAACGACATTGTTGGCAGATCTTGTTGGCAGATCTTGTTGCCAGATCTTTCTCGTTAGAACCAGGGGTCTCTACATCCGGGACCAACACCAAAGGAGTTTCCACGGTCAGAGCTCCTTCGGGATTGATATCCATGGGGCCGGATCCTGAAGCGTTAACGTCTTTGTTCACCATTGTTGTTAACTACTAGAGTCCTTGGTTCAGCTTGAAATCGATCGATGCCCCACGGTGGGCGCCAAATTGTTTTGGGCAAATAACTTCTAAGAGCTATAATGCCTTAAAGTGAGGCAAAACAACCGAATCGAGCAATAATCACCAAGAACTCAAAGGTTTCACAACTATAAGGATCGAGAGACTAGAGATCGGATTGAGCTTGATTAGCCAATGAGTATTCGATCACAAGAGAGTTTTTGGTAGGTTTTTTCTATATCATTTACAAACATGGGAAATTGCCTTATATAATCCCAATTTAATCAAAAAAAGACGTTACAAGCTTAGAATCCGGAATTTCCTTATTCTCCTCCTTCTCGACCATTGCTGTCTTGAATGCTAGGATGGACCGGACTTTGAATTCGTCTTCCGCGTTGAATTCTATCTATGTAGCCGTTTCTTAGCTCGTGGGCTTCTCCTCTTAGCCTCATGATCATGGGCCAGATTTCGGCCCAACAGACGCGTCAGACGCCTTTTTCTCCAACGCCTCCATCTGTTCAAGATACGTAGATAAAAGCGTCCAAGCACATAACGACGCTTGAATCCCCTAAAAAGAAGAAGGAAGAAAAGTAAGAAAGAGGATTCACGAAGAGATCAGAGATAAAATGAAGATTGCTACCTTACCTGCCACAGAGCAGCGAAGGCCTCTCCCATAACATCGGCGGGATCCATCGACGCGTAGTGGTCGAGGGACGACGAAGCACGAAGCCCCATTAAAGCCTTCAGGAGTTCCCTTCCCGGAGCAAAAGCACGCGAGATCACGCCGGGGAAATCATCCACGGACAATTATTTTTCCTCAGAAGCTTCGACGACTTTCTCCTTTCCCTTCTTTGACCGCGTCGCCTTAGCCGGAGAAGGAGACGGCATAGATTCCAAAGTAGCCATAAGGTCGATGTCTAGGGGAGCAGTAGACAAGCATCCTTTTATGGCAAGTTGTCTCTTCCCCGACGTCACGAGATCAGTGGCAGATTCGTCACGAGCGCGAACGCGAGAAACTGAAGTTGCACCACCAACGAAGTACAAGCAGTTAAAACACAAGTATAAAGAAAGAAGTCAAAATAAACAAACGAGAAGAAGCCGATTTACCATATGGCGTCGTTGGAGTACTACGATGACCCTCTCCGTTGTGACCGTGGAAGGTCCGGTCAACTTCAGAGATCGCCAAGAGCGCGGCTACAGCCTTCTTTGACTTGGCCCTCGTCTTAAGAGCCTCCGCGTTGACTGAAAAGTACATAAGGTTACGCGTAAGCAAAGCGTCGATAAGTAAAAATATGCTTCTTTGAAAAGGAAAAGTTGATAAAGTAAGAAAGCTCACTCCACGAAGTAAAATACCTCAGCCCAACCCCGATCAGTCCTGCTTTTCTCAAAAGCTATCCTAGCCTTCTTTTGCATGATTTTGAAGTAAACTCTACCTGGTGAAGAGAGCGAGACGGTCAGAGAATTGGCAAGATCTGCCGCGACGAAGTCCAAGCCATGTTTTTCAATGGTTTGTCGAGAGCACCCAAGATGCGCCAAGCCCCAGGAAAAAGTTGACCCATCGCCAGGCCTAGGGTGAGCATGAAAGCCTTAACCAAAGGCGAGAACGGGAATCGATGCCCCGCCAGAAAAGGATACTTGTAGACCGATATCCATCCCGGCTGGTGAGCATCCGCACAAACCCCCCTTGGAGTGATTTCAATCTTCACGTCCGGACCTAGTTCAACAATGGCTCTCAGACGGCTGACGTCGTGTGCCTCAGAATAGTAACGGTCTGACTCGCGGAATACTTTCCCTGGTTCGTAAAGCACTGGAGTTGTGATTAGATAAAAGTAGATAGAGGGGCGGCGCAATAGAATGATCGAATGAGAAAAAATGAGGAGAGCAGAGAGATATTCGGGAGAAATGAAGTTAGAAGAAGTGTATGAAGAAAGGAAGGATCCCCGCTCATTTATAGGAAGGAAATCGCGAAGATCTCGGGAAAGATATTCTCTCAACGGCAACATCCCCCACTAGAGAAACTAGCCGTTGGAGATGAACGTTGCCGGCACAGTACTCGGAACACTTGGCCGATGCGTGGATATAATTGAAGAGAAATGATGACCGGAGTTCTGCGACGATATTAAAAATTCAAGTGACGTAATCATGAACACGTTCCTAGTTTAATGAAGACATATTCCATGAAGAAAGAAGGCGTCTCCCAGCTGATGCCGGGATAAGCCGCAGTTGCCGACCTAGACACCAAACTCGAATAGGAACTCGAACAGAGAAGAAAGGCGGAATTAGAATGAGATGAAAGAAGGATAAGTCGAATGATAGGCCAATTGGAACCAAATCAAACAACGATAAAACCCTTGAACTTAAGAACAAGAACCTTACCGAATGATGAAGAAACCCCAACGGATGATTACAACCAAACACAATGACTTTGGTGGGTCAAGGCACCTGGAGGTTGCTCTATGGAGTCCCGATAGCACCAACCTTATGGAGGAGATTGACACACACAAGCACAACTAGGGCCAACTGAACGACAATGCACACGGGGCACTCTTCTCACAAAAGCTCTCTTTTGGAAGGAAAAACGATAAACGTTGTATTCAATATCAAAGTCTGGAGGGGGGGGGGAAAACAATAACTAAGGCAGCCTTATATAGGGTTCATAAGGATGCCGACTAAAGAAATAAACAATAAAAGTAAATCCTAAAATAATAATCCGAAAACAAATAATATCCGAAAATAATGTTTCTGAGACACTTCGCCGAGGTCCTGGCCGCGGGTGCGGTTATAGAGCCGCGGGCGCGGTTCTTGCCTCCTGGCCGCGGGTGCGGTTATGGAGCCGCGGGCGCGGTTCTTGCCTCCTGGCCGCGGACGCTGTTATGGAGCCGCGGGCGCGGTTTCCAGCCGCGGTCGCGGTTCTTCGCTGTCGTCCTCTGCTCGTTCTCGAACCTCGATCATTAGAACAGTCTTCAATGGTGGTTCTTCGTCTGTTATTCAACTCCTTGGAACTGAAGAACGCTACTAACTTGTCTAGCTCTTGTTGGAGTTCCTTAGCTCTCGAGCGCGTCAATGCACCTTTAAATTCAGGGACCGGAGGTGTCGGTTGTTGCCCAGATGATCCTTCATCATCCTCCCCTTCTTGAAAAGGATTCGACCTCGAATCATCCAGCTCCTCTTCTTCTTCACCCTCGAATAAAGTCAGATCTTGCACATTGAAGGTAGCACTCACTTGATAGTCGCCGGGAAGCTCTAAGACATAAGCATTATCTCCAATCCTCCTAAGTACCTTGAATGGTCCATCGCCTCTTGGGGACAGCTTTGAGTGGCGTTTGCTGGGGAAACGCTCTCTCCTAAAGTGGACCCACACGAGGTCTCCCTCCTTGAAGATGACCTTCTTCCTATTCCTGTTTGCCTTGCTAGCATTTGTAGCAGCTACTTCTAGCAATTTAGCTCTTGTCCTCTCATGAATTTCCTTGATGTGATCAACCTGTTTTCCTGCATTGAAATCCACTCGCTCCTTCGTAGGTAACGGCATAAGATCAAAAGGGGTTAGTGGATTCAAACCATACACACATTCAAAGGGACTCATCGAGGTTGAGGAATGGATGGCCCTATTGTAGGTAAACTCAACATGGGGTAAGGCTTCTTCCCAAGCTTTCAAATTCTTCTTAAGAATGGCTCTCAAAAGGGTTCCTAAGGTCCTATTGGTTACTTCAGTTTGACCATCAGTTTGAGGATGACTAGATGTAGAGAATAGAAGTTTAGTCCCTAGTTTTCCCCAAAGAGTTTTCCAAAAGTAACTTAGAAACTTCACATCCCTATCACTCACAATAGTCTTTGGTACTCCATGTAACCTAACAACTCCGGTAAAGAACAAGTCAGCCACATGATGAGCATCATCAGTCTTGTTGCAAGCAATAAAATGAGCCATTTTAGAAAATCTATCAACAACCACAAAAATAGAATCTCTCCCCTTCTTAGTCCTAGGCAACCCTACAATAAAATCCATACTAATGTCTACCCAGGGGGTCGTAGGAATAGGCAGAGGAGTATACAATCCATGTGGTTTAACTCTAGACTTAGCCTTAAGACACTCCAAACATCTTTTCAAACAATGCTCAACATCCCTAAGCATATGAGGCCAATAAAAATGAGTATGCAACATATGATATGTCTTGTCTCTACCAAAGTGTCCCATTAATCCACCCTTATGGGCTTCTTCAACAAGCAATAATCTCAAAGAACACTTAGGTATGCACACTTTACTAGCCTTAAACAAGAAACCATCAAACAAGTAAAACTTATCCAAAGTCCCTTTATCTAAACATTGCTTATAAATAGCACCAAAATCAGCATCATTACGATATAACTCCTTGATGTAAACAAAGCCTAACACCTTAGAGTCAAGTTGAACAATTAAAGCATGCCTCCTAGATAGTGCATCAGCAACAACATTGTCCTTTCCCTTCTTGTATTTGATAATATAAGGGAAAGTCTCAATAAATTCCATCCACCTACCATGCCTCCTATCAAGTTTGTCTTGGCTCCTAAAATGTTTCAACGATTCATGATCGGTATGCAAGACAAACTCTCTAGGCCATAGGTAGTGTTGCCAAGTCTTAAGTACTCTATATAACGCATACAGTTCCTTATCATAAGTAGAGTAATTTAGACTTGCACCTTTCAACTTTTCAGAAAAGAAGGCAATAGGCTTACCTTCTTGCATGAGGACTCCTCCAATGCCAACTCCGGAAGCATCGCATTCCACTTCGAACGGTCTAGTGAAGTCGGGAAGCACAAGCAAAGGTGCCTCGGTCAATCTGCGTTTTAGCTCCTCAAACGCCCTTTCTTGAGCCTCCTTCCAAACAAACGCTGAATGCTTCTTAGTTACCTCAGTCAGCGGTGCAGCAATGGTGCTGAAATCCTTCACAAAGCGCCGATAGAAGCTTGCTAACCCGTGGAAACTGCGTACCTGGCTGCTGGTCATGGGTGTCGGCCATTCCTGAATGGCTTTGATCTTCTCCTCGTCCACCTGTAATCCCTGGGAGCTCACTACAAAACCAAGAAATATAACTCTATCAGTGCAAAAATCACACTTCTTCAAATTAGCATATAGTCGTTGTATACTAAGAGTAACGAGTACTTCCCTGAGATGTTGCTCATGCTCCTCTAGGGACCTGCTGTAAACCAGAATGTCATCGAAATAAACTACAACAAACTTCCCTATAAACTTCCTCAAGACATGGTTCATAAGCCTCATAAAAGTAGAGGGGGCATTAGTAAGTCCAAATGGCATAACAAGCCACTCGTAGAGTCCAAATTTGGTCTTGAAGGCGGTCGTCCACTCATCGCCTTCTCTCATTCGGATTTGATGGTAGCCACTCCTCAGATCAATCTTGGTGAAGTTTGTGGCACCGTGAAGCTCATCCAACATGTCATCCAGCCTGGGTATAGGATGACGATACTTGACAGTTATGTTGTTGATAGCTCGGCAATCAACACACATCCGCCAAGAATTGTCTTTCTTAGGCACAAGTAAGACCGGGACTGCACAAGGACTAAGACTCTCTCGAACATACCCTTTATCTACAAGCTCCTGCACCTGCTTCTGAATCTCTTGACACTCCTGAGGGTTCATTCTGTAAGCTGGCCGGTTAGGTAACGACGCTCCTGGAATAAGATCAATTTGATGCTCAATGCCCCTAAAGGGCGGTAAGCCCGGTGGAATCTCATCCGGAAACACCTCAGCAAACTCATCAAGAATAGCTTGAATGCTAAGGGGTAGATCAAGTCGAGAATCGGTACCTGTCAACACAAATCTCTTGCAAAGCATCATTAAAGTAGTATCGAAGGGTAGATACTCACCTTCCAGCTCGGCTTTGGACGACAATAGGGCTCGATTCGTCACTGCAGGAACCAGTGCGCCAGAAGGATGACCCGCGGGCGCGGCTGAATTACCGCGGACGCGGTTTGGCGAATGAGCCGCGGGTGCGGCCTCTGGGCCGCGGGTACGGCTCTCGTGCCGCTCCTTCTGTCGCAATCCTTCGTGAGCCGCGGGTGCGGCATCTGAACCGCGGGTGCGGTTTTTGGTCGCTGCTGTTGTTCCTTCGTTTCTGTCAGAAACCTTTTCCTTGCCTTTGCTCCTTTCGTAAGCTTCTGCTATCTGCGCTGGAGTCATGGGTTTAAGAGTAATAGGCTTACCATTAAAGATGAATGTATGACGGTTAGTATGACCATCATGAGTAACCCTTCGATCGTATTGCCATGGTCTTCCTAACAATATATGACAAGCTTGCATAGGAACTACATCACATAAAACCGTATCCGTATATTTTCCTAAGGTGAATGTTACTTCAGCTTGTTTTAGAACTTTTAATTCTCCACATTCATTCATCCAATGCAATTTATAAGGTCTAGGGTGGAAAATAGTAGTAAACTGCAATTTAGTGATCAACTCAGTGCTAACAATATTGCAACAACTTCCACCATCGATAATCATATTACAGACTTTTCCTTGAACTAAACACCTAGTGTGAAATAAATTTTCTCTTTGATTATCTTCACAAGGGGCGGGTTGTACATGTAAATTTCTTTTACAAATCAAAGAATCACCATGCTCATAACCAATTTCATCACTAAGATCATCCTCATCATGCATATCACCTAGGTTCTCTTCTTTTTCACTTTCACTTTCAAGTTCTCCTAGTTGATTAACAATTAATACTCTAGAATTAGGACAATCTTTCATCATATGACCCTTTCCTCTACATTTAAAACATTCAATATCCCTAGCTCTAGAAGTAGGGTTAGAAGTACTCCCTCGGGGTGGATTAGAAGGGCCAAGTGTTGCCTTGGAGGGCACTTGAGTAGTGGCGGGCGGATTCCTTCGAGAGCCACTGTCTTCCTTGTTAGGGGCATCTCGGGCTGAAGGATAGGAGTTCCTTCCTTGCTGATTTTTCCAGCCACCTGCGTTTTTGCTCCCTTGGCTCCTAATTTTGGTCTTTCTTTCCACCTTGATAGCCAAATGTAGCAACTCAGTCATTGAGTTGTAAGGGAACATCTCAATCTCACTAGACACATATGGGTGAAGGATACGAAGATATCTAGCCATGGTTGTCTCCTCATCCTCCACCAAATTAGCTCGAACCATCGCTATTTGCATAGCATTGTAAGTCTCTTCGACTCCCATTGATCCTTGCTTCAAATTCTCGAGACGCTGAATAAGTTCCCTAGTGTAATGTCGGGGAATAAATCGAGCTCTCATCATCCTCTTCATAAGTTCCCAAGTAGTGACAGGATAATCTCCATTGGCAACTCTTCCTCTGATCAAGCTATCCCACCAAACTAACGCGTAGCCACTAAACTCCAAAGATGCCAGCTGCACCTTTTTGGCTTCAGGAAAGTTGTGACAATTCCAGACTTGTTCAATCTTGGTCTCCCACTCCATATATACGTCTGGGTCACACTTTCCCTCAAAACTCGGGATCTTAACCTTTATCTTTCCCACTCCATCTTGCTCAGGCTCTCTTCGCCTTCCTTGGTAACCTCCTTGGGGACGGTGTGGTCGCCATCCCGCCTCATCTTCTTCTTCAGGCTCCTCTTCGTTATCATTATCACCTAGGTCCTGAAATGCATCATCAAAACAGTTAGCAGCATTGTATCTATTAAAGTGAGGTATAGGAGAGTTACGAAAGCGTCCTCTCCGGTCTTGTGGCAAATCGTCCCGGGGCGTAGGCCTGCGTCTGGGTTCCCGACCCATGCGGGCAGCCTCATAGGCTTCTTGCTGAGGAGGCAGGGGCCTCCGATTGTCGACTGGAGCATCATAGGAGGTCCCGATGTGCTCTCGAACCCTTGGGGACGGGGTGGATCGCTGCTGCCGCTCTATGGCGGTGGTAATGGCCGACGTCATCTCCCGAAACATGTTAGTCATAAATTCCGGGGTAAGGGCGCGGGTCTCCGGGGCTTCTTGCCTCCCTTGGGGAGAAACTGACCTGCTCATCACTAAAGAAAAGACTAACACAGAACAATATTAAGGTAAGTGTAAATGAAAAACAACTCGCTAGTGTTTACTCTCGTATGTTTTCCTCTGCACTCTCTCTCAATTGTCGTTGCAATCAGCTTTTCTTTGATGAATTGACTTGTATGGATCAATAACCCACTAAGTTAAAACTACCGAGCTCCTAGCAATATATGAATGATGGTAGAGATGGAGATGGCTAGCGTAGTGCGGGGTTTCGACTGTAAGGTTCTGACTCAAACAAGAGACTGACTCAATGAAAGAAAGAAAATAAGACTCGAAGGTGTTTTGCAAGAATCAGAATGCAAAAACAGTGATATGATTAAGCTTCGAATTTCAAGAAAAGCCAATAGGAAGCGTACCTTAACTTGTTCCGACTGATGTCGATTGAAGGGTCGAAGACGGAGTCGGGAGGGTTAGGTAACAATTGAGGCTCGTATCTGAAGATTTTTTCGAACTGTGGCTTTTGAGGCTAAGCCGCGGGTGCGGCTAAGGTACCGCGGGCGCGGTTTCTGAGGCTAAGCCGCGGGTGCGGCTAAGGTACCGCGGGCGCGGTTTCTGGCGCGTCCTGTGGTTTCTCACTTCCGTTCGGGCTTGTTCAACCCGATTTCCTTTGAGTTCTTGAGATCCGATTTAAACAATATCAATGAAACTAGACTTGACTCAACAAAACGTAAAACAAACTACTAACTTTGAGACTTTTCGATTCTTTTTTTTTTTTGTTTTTTTTTTTTTTGATTCTTTTTTTTTTATATTTTTTTTTTTTTTGTCTCAACTAAACAAAACGAAATTACAGACTTGATGTGAGATATTAATCTCAGCAAAATTGAAAATAAATAAAAATAACAACTAACTTGATTTTCCTTGTAGAAAGATAAGATTCCCTTGTAGAAAGATAAGATTTCCTTCTTTGAAGATCTTGTTTGGGCTTCAAGGAAAGAAATTCCAGCAATTCTTTTGGGTTTCTGATGGCTGCGTTTTGGTAGGGATGGATAGATTTTGAGATGGATGAAGGGCTGAATGGATTTTGGGAACAAGGGTGCTCCAAACTCCAATCTTTCGATCTCCACCAACACTAATCGATCCAAGCTTCTTGCACACAACCTGTAATGACTCAACAAGAAATATCAAAGCAATGGAAGACTCAAAATCAATTTCTGAAAGAAACTGACAAACAAGAAAATAAAAGCTGACTCTTTTTGTGATTTTCTGGATAGGGGGTCTCTTGATGTTCTTCTGAAGACGAATGGTGTCAACACAGCTCTGATACCAATTTGATGCGGGGATAAGCCGCAGTTGCCGACCTAGACACCAAACTCAAATAGGAACTCGAACAGAGAAGAAAGGCGGAATTAGAATGAGATGAAAGAAGGATAAGTCGAATGATAGGCCAATTGGAACCAAATCAAACAACGATAAAACCCTTGAACTTAAGAACAAGAACCTTACCGAATGATGAAGAAACCCCAACGGATGATTACAACCAAACACAATGACTTTGGTGGGTCAAGGCACCTGGAGGTTGCTCTATGGAGTCCCGATAGCACCAACCTTATGGAGGAGATTGACACACACAAGCACAACTAGGGCCAACTGAACGACAATGCACACGGGGCACTCTTCTCACAAACGCTCTCTTTTGGAAGGAAAAACGATAAACGTTGTATTCAATATCAAAGTCTGGGGGGGGGGAAACAATAACTAAGGCAGCCTTATATAGGGTTCATAAGGATGCCGACTAAAGAAATAAACAATAAAAGTAAATCCTAAAATAATAATCCGAAAACAAATAATATCCGAAAATAATGTTTCTGAGACACTTCGCCGAGGTCCTGGCCGCGGGTGCGGTTATAGAGCCGCGGGCGCGGTTCTTGCCTCCTGGCCGCGGGTGCGGTTATGGAGCCGCGGGCGCGGTTCTTGCCTCCTGGCCGCGGACGCTGTTATGGAGCCGCGGGCGCGGTTTCCAGCCGCGGTCGCGGTTCTTCGCTGTCGTCCTCTGCTCGTTCTCGAACCTCGATCATTAGAACAGTCTTCAATGGTGGTTCTTCGTCTGTTATTCAACTCCTTGGAACTGAAGAACGCTACTAACTTGTCTAGCTCTTGTTGGACTTCCTTAGCTCTCGAGCGCGTCAATGCACCTTTAAATTCAGGGACCGGAGGTGTCGGTTGTTGCCCAGATGATCCTTCATCACCAGCTCTACTAGACGTTTAGCCCTGTAAGACGCCTTAGGGGTATTGTCTGTGCCTAAAAATACGACGAGAAAGGAACGCGTGATGAGATACGCGTAGAAGGATTATGTCGATGCGACGAGATGTAATGAAGATGTCGTCGACGTGACGAGACGTGGAAAAGATCTCGTTCTCCTTGAAGATTAAGTCGGCCAAGTGTATTTTATCTTATTTCCTTGTATATTATTGTAATTGGTAAAAGATACGATAAAGAATATCTTTTTACCTTATTGTTATATCGTTATTAGATAAAAGGAAGAGATTATATCTCGTTTCCTAAAAGATATCATTAGGGTTAGCCTATAAAATAAGGCTAACACCTTCTTTGTAATCATTCAGCCACCATTCGAGTAATACCAAGTTCAAGCTTCAAACCCTAAATTCTTACTTCATTCTACATCGTTCTTGAGTGTTGAGATTATACCATATTCTTTGATATTCGCCCTACAATCGCTTAGTTGTCATGTCGTTGATAATTTCGCTACAAACAGTACCTTTCAGAGTTGTTAACCAACAGATTCAACAATGCTTACCCACATCTTATAGAGTGGGTCAATGGAAAATGAATTGTGTAATAGTTGAAGACAAGTAGTTTAACAATGTTTTATTTAGTTTGTACCTGAAGACAAGTAGTTTTTAGATGGAATGATGGTATTTTACAGTGTTACTGTGTTTATATTGTGAAAATGTTCATCATATTATTCTATGTTCATCGTTATATTACAGAATGTTCATCAAATCACTTAACAATGTTCATCTATATAATAGATAGTTTGCTGATGAACACAATATTCTGAATGTTCATCGGGTTTCTATAAAATGTTCATCTAAGTTATGGAGGAAGTTCATCAAAAATATAAATACTGAATGTTCATCAATATTCAAGCAATTTTGGTTATTATTGTCACAAATGTTCATCATCTTAACTGTGAATATTCATTGGGTATTTACCCAAAGTTCATCATCTAAAACACTGAATGTTCGTTGAGGTTGATCTCAAAAGTTCATCAATAAGATAAGTAATTTTCGTTATCTTTGTCACAAATGTTCATCATCTTAACAATGAATGTTCATCGAGCTTAAAGGCAAAGTTCATCCAATTAACACAACAAGTTCATCACATTAACAAAGACAGTTCATCTAATATGATATCAATGTTCATCAATGTCTCCCATACTGTTCATCAGGTTATCTATAATTGTTCATCAAGTAGATTACAAATGTTCACCATAACTAACTTTACACAAAAAGACTTAAATAATGGTTTTTGATGATATAACATCAAACACTTGTTGAAGTCTTCTCAGGACATGTAGAGCGATTGTGTCCAGATTTCAAACATATTGAACAACACTTCTTCACCTTGTTGGAATTCAATCTAATTATCAATTGTACTCTTCAAACGCGGAGTTTTTGGCCTGCCTTTATTCTTTGATTGTGGAGGTGGAAGGACAGATATTGTATTTTGTAAAGGACCAACAAACTTCTCAAATCTTGCCTCTCTGCTTTTTGTAGGAGTCTTGTTGTTACTCATTGAAGATGACTCAGCCTGAATGGATGAACTGTACAACTCACGCTTCTCCTTTAGAACAACCAACAAGTCTTTCAATTGATCAGAATCATGCTCAATGTCATCGATAATACTATGTATCTCAGACATAACATCATACACCAAAATCTTGTTCTCATCCATCTCAACAGATTCTTTAAAAACTAAACCATCAATCTCAAAAGTTGGCTTAAATGTTGAGCTCTTAGTCCATCGTGGTAATATATATTGGTCAGGCGTTTTCACATCCAAAGGTGGACCAACACATCTTATTACCAATATCATGTGACAGAATGGAAGACCTATCTGCAAGAACCTATTACAAGAACACTTATATTCATTTGTGGATGGTAAGTGCTGAACCACAAATGATTTCTCAAAATGTCCACGAACACAGTCGTAATGGACATCACCCTTTATAAGAGAACTAACAAAGGCACAATCATAGGCAGATGAGAAGTTGAGTTTGCAAATCATCAAAAACAGGCAGTGTATAGACATCACAAAGCTGAACTTCCATTTGAGTCGGTGTCTTGAGAGTAGGACGTCGAGTGGAAGATTCAAAGTCATGCTTACGATGAGTATGTCTTTGAGAATCAATTTCATTTTCAAATTGCAACATGAACACTACAAGGGATGATGATGAGCCAATGAAATGTGAGAAGAAGAAGTTCTGAGATTCAGACCTCGAAGTTGTTCTAAGGAAGCCACTGTTTGTAGCAAAATTATCAACGAGATGATAACTAAGCAATTGTAGGGAAAAGATCAAAGAGTACGGTATAATCTCAACACTCAAGAACAAAATAAGACGAGAGAAGAATTTTTGGTTGAAGCTTGAACTTAGTATTACTCGTATTGTGGCTGAATGATTACAAAGCAGGCGTTATCCCTATTTTATAGGCTAACCCTAACGAAAATCAAATCTTATCTTTTCCTTCTATCTAATAACAATATAATAAATAAGGTAAAAGATATTCTTTCTCGTATCTTTTACCAATTACAATAATTTTCAAGGGAATAAGATAAAATATGCTCGACCGACCTAATCTTTAAGGAGAACTAGATCTTTTCCATGTCTCGTCACGTCAACGACATCTTCCTTTCGTCTCGTCACGTCAATGACATCCTTCTACGCGTATCTTACCACGCGTTCCTTACTCGCCGTATTTTTAGGCACAAACAATACCCCTAAGGCGTCTTACAAGGCTTAACGTCTAGTAGATCTGGGAGACGCCTTCTTTCTTCAAGGAATACGTCTTCATTACACCAGGAACGCGTTGATGATTACGTCACTTGAATTTTTAATATCATCGCAGAGCTTCGATCATCATTCTTCTTCAATCATTTTCATGTGGCAGGCGAGGAGCTTCATTATCTGTGCCGGTAACGTTCGTTTCCAACGGCTAGTTTCTCTAATGGAGGATGTTGCCGTTGGGAGAGTATCTTTCCCAAGATCCTCGTGATTTCCTTCCTATAAATAAGCGAGGACCTTCCCTTTCTTCATACACCTCTTATAATCTTCATTTCTCCCAAACATTTCTTTGTTCCCTTCATCTCTTTCTCTCTTGACCATTCTATTGCTCTACTTCTCTATCTACTTATTTTCCAATGGCAACTCCAGTACTTTATGAGCCAAGGGAGGTGCTTCGTGAGTCGGACCGTTACTATTCTGGGGCGTATGACACCAGCCGTTTGAGGACCATAGCTGAACTGGGTCCGGACGTGAAGATTGAAATCCCTCCAAGGTGGGTTTGTGCGAATGCTCATCGGCCGGGATGGATAGCGGTCTACGAGTATCCCTTTCTGGCGGGGCATGGGTTCCCATTCTCGCCTCTTGTCAAGGCCTTTATGCTCGCTCTGGGTTTAGCGATGGGTGAACTTCTTCCCTGAGCTTGGCGCATCTTGGGCGCCCTCGACGATGCCATTGAAAAACATGGCTTGGATTTCGTCGCGGCGGACCTTGCCAGTTCTCTGACTGTCTTGCTCACTTCGCCGGGCAGGGTCTACTTCAAGATCAAGCAGAAGAAGGCTAGGATAGCCTTTGAGAAGAGTATGGCCGATCGGGGTTGGGCCGACGTTTTTTACTTCGTGGAGAAATCTTCCCTCAGAGATGCGTGCTCTTGGCTCATCGAGGAATGGAACCCTGAGAGTGAGCTTCTTTACTTTGTCCTACCAATCTTTTCTTTTCATAGGGACGCACGTTTTGCTCGTCGATGCTTTACTTACGTGTAACTTTTATATGCTTTTCAGTCAACGCAGATGCTCTTAAGACAAGGGCGAAGTCGAAAAAGGCGGTAGCCGCGCTCTTGGCGATTCCTGAAGTTGATCGGACCTTCTATGGTCATGACGGAGAAGGTCATCGTAGCGGTCCTGCGACGCCATCTGGTAAGTCGGCTTCTTCTTGTTAGCTTTCATCGACTTATTTTTTCATACTTGTGTTCTAACTGTTTGTTCTTTGTTGGTGGTGCAGCTTCAATTTCTCGCGTTCGTGCTCGTGACGAATCTGCCACTGATCTCGTGACGTCGAGGAAGAGGCTGCTTGCCATAAAAGGTTGTTCGTATGCTGTTCCCTTGGACGTTGATCGTATAGGTACCTTGTAATCTACGTCGTCTCCTTCTCCGGCTAAGGCGACACGTTCACGCTTTCGCTCCGGGAAGGGAAGTTCTGAAGGCTTTGATGGGGGTTCATTCTTCGTCATCCCTTGACCATTACGCGTCGATGGATCTTGCCGATGTTATGGGAGAGGTTTTTGCTGCTCAATGGCAGGTAAGATTGTAACTCCTACTTTCTCTGATGATTTTCTCGTGAGCTTTCTTTCTTATTTCTCTCGTTCCTTCTTTCAGGGGATTCTGGCGTCGCTATGTGCTTGGACGCTCTTGTCTAAGTATCCAGAACAGATGGAGGCGTTGGAGAAAAAGGCGTCTGATGCTTCATCGGAGGTTACGCGTCTAAATGGTTTGTTGGAGAAGTCTCATGACGCGGAGATGGCGGCGAAGGACAAAGTTACTGAAGTTCTTACTCTTAATGAGACGATCACCAAGCGAGTCGAGGATTTGGAGGAGAATCTCAGTACTTTGAAGGTGGACGTGGAGAGGAACAAAGCGCAGCATGACAAGGATTTGTACGAGGCGAAGATCTATTGGTCTTGGTTGTCCAGAGTGGAGGTTTATGAGGAGTATGCTGCTGGCAAGTACAAAGATTGGGATCCGGTGGGCGAGCGTGCTGAGTTTAGGGAGGCTTTTCCGGAACCTCCTGAAGGTGTTGATGATGGTCCTTCTTCCTCGCGTCTTGACGTTCATCCCGATGTTGCAGACGTTGAAGGCGGGGAACACGTCAACAAGGAGGAAGTTGCGACTGATGAAGAGGAAGGCGATGGTCGCGCATCCGGCTCTGGGTCGTCTGAGGGCGAGTCCAAATCCTTGTAATTTTTGGCTTTTTCTTTGCGTAGGGAATTTGTACGCGTTGCCTGTAGTTGGGGCGCTTCTTTCCTTTTCAAACGTTGTTATCCTTGTTCTTTGTCGTTGGTCTTTCTGTTCAATATACTTGTTCTCCTGTTTTCTTGAATCCTTTGCGTTGCTTTGGTGATAGCATTTTATTGCTGCCAACTTTCTTGTTCTAACGACGTTGCTATCTTTTAAGCACTTTTCATTCTTTTGGTAGGTTTGACTTAGACTCCTCGTAGACTAGGTTAGAGCTACCAAAGAGTCTGGTGCTTGCTTTACTCGTTATAACTTGTACCTTGTTTCTGGCATCGTGCGCGTTATTCTTCGCGTCAGAGACATCTTGGGAGCTTGCTCTTTCCTTGGTTCTGATGTTTTATGCGTTATGCGTTGCTACGCGTATCTTGCTTTGCGTACGTATAGAACCTTTTTTCTTTTTGATTCTAACTTCCATGACCCCTTACGCGTAGCTCGTTTATGAGTACGTAGGTTTGGTCCTTGGCTTTCGCTTTTTTTACTTTATCTTTTAGGGTGTGGTTTTCTACCCCTAGTACGACACTTTGTTCGTAGTGAATGCGTTAGAGAGTTTCACTTACTTAATAAAGTGATATGGTCATTGCGGCTTCTTTCATTACATTGCCGGCTTATATGAAGGTTGGGTTCAACATTTCCTCCGAACCCTGAAGCGAGTGGCGGACATAGGTCAGCGTGTGATTTTATCAGCTTGTGACGTTACCCCTTACTTTTAAGGTGGGTCCGTTGCCTCACGCTAGCGTTAGGTCGACGTCAAACTATTTTAATCGACAGGCCTATTCATCGTGTAGCGTCCGATTTCTCGATTGTTAGGACTTACGATGCCTGTGGACGCATCCCTGCCAGTTTGGCGTTTTGCCCGTGGATTCATGACTCTCAGAGAGGCTGGAAGGCGTGAAGACGCGTTCCTGAAGAATGATCGTGTCAAATAGGTTCGACCTTGTTTGCTCAGAGGATCCGGCCGGCTTCGTGAGGTACTGGGCTTCATTCCCCATGACCATTGCCACACGTCGCTAACAATCATGGTAAGCGTCGACTCAGAGTCAGCGGTTCGGCTAACGTTGCATGCGCGTAGATGGAGCCTCGAACGCGTAGACTAACGAAATTCTCCCCCGGCGCGGATTTTCACCGCGGCCTTCTTGCTTCTTATTTGTTACACCGTACTCAAGAGGCACATTCTCTTAATAGACATAGAGCAAGTCATGAAAATGAAACAACTCGGCATGCTTAACACGTTGGAGAGAAAAGGTCTACTTGTATATTAATAAAAGATGCATCATGCAATAACAAACACTGACTTTGACGCCTACCCCTAGTCGTCGCGACCCCTTGTCGCTTTGACCTAAAGATAACGATATGTTCTTATTAAAAACTTAATCCTACTCATGCAAAGGGAAATAAAAGGGAATCAAGAGACGCATAGAAATTTCTCAAACTCTTTCCTAATGGTGTCTTTACGGTGGGTGGTGTTTCAAGAACATGTAACTTAGGTCGGGGTTCTCCGCCATAAATTTCCACCACTTTTGAACTCGGAGGTTTTGCTTACGTTTTCGTAGAGACGTGTCGTGCTTGTTGACGCTCTTATCTCGCTTCTTAGATGATTCCTTCTTCGACGCGTCGGGCATTACTCTTTTACTCCTAGTTTTTTTTTATGCTTTCCATCTCTTTTCTGCATTTTTGGGCGTTTCGATCCCTTGTTACTCGGTGATTCGGACCATGAAGATGCTTTCCTCTTCTCAACTTTTCGGACGGCGTAGGACTTGATTTCTAGGATATATGTCTCGTCGCCTACTCGGCCAATTTCTTCTTTTACCTCGTAGAGTCTTCGTTGAGCGTATCTTACTTGTTCTCCATGGTCTTTTAATTGCTACGCCTTACTCTTTATCTCGAGGGACGCGTTGGTCGTACTCTTCATTCCTATGTTGTAGCACTCCCTTGCTATCTTTGGTTCACCCTTAATTTCTTGGATTCCCCATGGAGATGGAAACTTCAGGGATTGATGGTATGTTGAGGGTATAGCTCTCATATCGTGTAGCCACGGCCTTCCCAAGATTATGTTGTAAGGTGATTGATGAGGCTAAAGTCGTAGTGCCAAATCAAAGAAAACCCTAAACACTAACTAGAGTATAGCAAGTAAGTAGAGGTCGAACCCAACGGAATCAAAACACCAAATCAATGCAGTCAAGTGAAATATCAACTAGTAAAAAGTAACCAAAGGGGGGGTTTTGATTGCAAGAACACACAAGTAACCAGTAACAAGCAAAGGAAGTTTGGGTGAGAATATTATGCGAAGGGGTTTCACCTAGCAAGTATCCACACAACAGTCAATCAAGTTGATCATAGATTAATCTCAAGTTATATTCAATCCTAGGGAATGTTCCTATTCCAATCTTTAATATATCAGCAGGCCAACCGGTCCTGATAATACTTACTATTCAGCAAAGGGCACAGGAATCATAAGGATGCATGCAATAACTTACAACCGTCAAGTATTAACATGCAATCAATTCTCTTTCATAAAAGCAATCAACTACCAGATCATGCAGATATGAGCGCTACAATGACAAGGAATTCCATCGTATATTCCTAGTCTAGCAATAGAAAACTATCAATCAAACTAGGTGATCAAGCTAGAAAAACTAATAGAAATCAATAGATGAAGAACAAGAGAATTAATACAAACCCATAGGAAAAGAACAAGAGTTTAGAAATCTCACAACTTAATAACTGAAGGTTTCAACCGCTAAGTAAAACAATGGAGATTAGTTCCTGCTCATGGTTGCAGAACTAAATTGTCTGATGGAAAAGATGATGATAAAAGATGATAGAACTAGGGTTCTTAAATAGAGATTAACCCTAAAAATATATGGTAAAAGATAAATATCCTAAAACTAATAAGGAAAATAAGAAAATAATAAAAGAAATAAAAACAAAGCAAAATAAGGAAAGTCCGGAATATCTTCGGCCTTGTTGTGGCGATCGCCATAGATGTCTGGCGATCGCCATCTTCATGTAAATCTCTGTCGTAGCCTCTGTCACCCCATGGCGATCGCCGTAGAGTCATGGCGATCGCCATAATCTCTCGAACTCACATAACTCTTCTGTTGTAGAATGGCGATCGCCTGGATGGTAGTGGCGATCGCCGCTGCTCCGCAGAATATCTTCAAGTCTTTAATCTTTGATCTCTTCTTCTTAGGTTCTGATCTTCATTTCTTCACTTCTTAATAAATATCTCAGAACATAATAATGACTCGAAACATATATGATAATACTCTTAAACTAATGTAATAATCCCTAGTTACGCTATACAAAGTGCAGCGTATCAGTGATTCTGCCTCCATCACCACGAATTCAGTTTGCATATTGACCCCTTCCGCTAGAGTGGTTAGGGTGATCTCTCCCAGCATGTCGGCGACTTCGCCGCTGAAACCTACTAGGGGGATGTACTTTTTCATCACGTCGTCGCTAGATAATCTGAGTTCTTTGATTGCATATGGGGTGATGATGTTGGTCGAGCTTCCATTATCGATGAGGATCCTTTTGACCTTGCAATTACTAATGGTTAAGGAGATAACTAACCCGTCGTGATGATCTACGCTTCCATTGGGTTCTTCGAATGTTATTGGACAATCTTTCCTAACAGTCCTGACGTGGTAGATAAGCAAAGTACTTCCTTCGCCGCGTAATGCCTTGACGCTTCTTTTGGCGGCGGAGGCGGTATAGCCACTTATGGGAGAGCCTCCAAAGATTGTTTTGATTGTCCTTGAACGACTCGACGAGGGAGGTTGTGGCGTTGGAGATCGTTTCCCTTTCTTTCTCCTTCGAACGCGTCCCTTCCGTCTTTGGAAAGCAGATCTAACAGGTCACCTCTTTTCAGGAGGCGTAGCACTTCTTTCCTCAGAGTATAACAATCATCTGTCGGATGTCCCGAGTCATTGTGGAACTCGCAATACCCTCTTCCCGATCCTGACTTCTTTTCCGAATTCGGCTTTTTAGGCCACTTCACGTCGTGGGGCTTTTCCATCGCGTTCATGACTCGCAACGGGTCGGTCTTCATGTACACACCTCTTTCGACCGCGTAGACGTTGTTGATCTCACTCACGTTATGCACCATGGGAAGTTCTCTCTAGAACGACTTGTTTCTTCTATCATAACGCTCGCCACCTTTCTGTTGAGGAGAATCTCTACGCGAAGGGGTTCGTCTACGTGGAGATCGAGACTTTTCTTCAGCGTGCCTTAGGAGATCTTCTTCGAGGCGTATGGCTTCCATGGCTCTTTCCCTTGTTGATACGAATGATTCAGGGCGAGTCTTCGTCAATTCCTTGTACAAATCACTATCTCGGGGGAGTGCACGTCTGAACGTGTCGGCAGCGGTAGCCTCGCTACAATCTGGGATTGTAATCTTCTCGTCATTGAAACGCTTCATGAAGGCTCTTATGGTTTCGCCTTTGTTCATGCGCATGTTATGGAGATCCGAAGGCTGCTTTGCAAACAACTTACTGTTGGCGAATTGTAATCGGAACAGGTTGGAGAGTTCGGCGTAGGAGGAGATGCTTCCCTTGGGTAAGTGGATAAACCACGTCAAGGTTGGACCTTTCAACATCAAGCTAAAGAACTTGCACATCATCGCCTCCTTTAGTTCTGGCTCGATTGGACTTGTGGAGAGCTTGACTTTGAAAAGTAAGACATGTTCTTCCGGGTCGTCAGATCCGTCATAGACGGGGAGGTCGGCGACTGTGAACTTCTTGGCTATCTTCTGGGCGGCGATAGCGGCGCCGAAAGGGCTCTCTTGAAATCCGAACTCGTGTTCATGGATTATGGATTTTGGGGCTCCGGGCATTAGCATCATCTCCTTCCTCAAGGCGTAGACTTGCTGCTCTACGAGCGTTGCAACATCACTCGACGTCATGGTTTCTCCGGTTTTCTTTCTTGGGATCGTCTCTCTTGACGGGATCATACTTGGGTGTTCTTGGAACTCGTAGATCCCTTCTTCCTCAGCGACGGAGTCCATATCTAGGCATCGCACAACGCTTTGGCTACGAACATAGGTGTGTGGCTTCGCCGCTTCTGCTTTAAGCTCCTTTATCACGGAATGTAGTCGCTCGTTCTCTTTGGTGAGTCCTATCGTGTTTTCCTCACTGGCGTTCTTGGTCTCCAACCATGTTTTCTGAAGGGTATTGAAATATCCTCGCACTGCGGCCACACCAGTTACCTCGTCGTTCGTTCCCCGTTCCCCTATGGGGGCGTTGTCCTTTGGAGTATTCTCGAGACCTTTCCCTGCGTCATCATCCACTAGGACGGGAGGAATCGTCGTGGGGTCTTCTTCTTCAGACCTCTTTTCGCCATCACGCGGGCTGTTGGTCGGACTCGTCATGATTTCCTGCAAAAAAAGAAGCTCTTTTCGTATGGAGAAACGATACCTTTTTGATCTTGCCCCACGGTGGGCGCCAATTGTTTGTAGCGAAATTATCAACGAGATGATAACTAAGCAATTGTAGGGCAAAGATCAAAGAGTACGGTATAATCTCAACACTCAAGAACAAAATAAGACGAGAGAAGAATTTTTGGTTGAAGCTTGAACTTAGTATTACTCGTATGGTGGTTGAATGATTACAGAGCAGGCGTTAGCCCTATTTTATAGGCTAACCCTAACGATATCTTTTAAGAAAAATCAGATCTTATCTTTTCCTTCTATCTAATAACAATATAATAAATAAGGTAAAAGATATTCTTTCTCGTATCTTTTACCAATTACAATAATATTCAAGGGAATAAGATAAAATATGTTCGGCCGACCTAATCTTTAAGGAGAACGAGATCTTTGCCATGTCTCGTCACGTCGACGACATCTTCCTTTCGTCTCGTCACGTCGACGACATCCTTCTACGCGTAGCTTACCACGCGTTCCTTACTCGTCGTATTTTTAGGCACAAACAACCACCCATATGGACATTTTGAAAGAAAGCGGGAATCCATAAGTGTCGTAGCTCAAACATTTTCTTGAGCCAAACATTGTCTTGAAGATTGAAATCATCTATAATACCATGCCAAAGCTCCTCAAAATCCACATGAGTAATCTCATCACTCCAAACAATAGCATTGAATCTATCCCTGAAATCTTTATTTTGCTCTGGTTCAACCTTAATCTTACCCGGCACTTTGAACATTATGTGCCACATGCAAAAACGATGAACACTTGATCAGTCAAAATAACAAAAGGTTCATGTCCCATTGCCTTTTTGAAATGGTCAAACAACCACACATAAGATGGAATATCTTCGTTCAACAATAAGCCAAATGCAAAGGTGATTGAGCAGTTGTAGTTGTCAACTCCAGTGAAAGGAACAAACACCATATCAGACCTGAAAACAAAAAGAAAAAAATCATAATGTTCATCAAAACTGTATTGTTTGTTCATTCAATGATATAACAGTGTTCATCATTACTGTTAACAAAGTTCATCAACACAACTTAAAAGTTCATCAAAGTTGGGGTATTGGTTCATCACAACAAATATTAATGTTCATCAATAATGCTATGAAAGTTCATAAATGAATATAACAATGTTCATCAAGACTGGTATGAATGTTCATCAATAAATCTAACAATGTTCATCAATAAATCTAAAAATGTTCATCAATAAATATAACATTGTTCATCACAACTACTAAGATTGTTCACCAAAACAGGTAAGAATGTTCATCAAGACTGGTATGATTGTTCATCAATAAATATAACATTGTTAATCACAACTACTAAGATTGTTCACCAAAGCATGTAAGAATGTTCACCAAAACAGGTAAGAATGTTCATCAACACTAATGTTAATTAAAAATAGAAACATACCTATTTGATTTGTATGTTGCATCAGCAGTCACTACATCACCAAAGAATGAAAAACTCTTGCGTGCAATCGGATCAGCCCAGAATAAACGAGTTAGTTGATTATGCTCATTGACATAGTACTCAAAATAGAGAGCCTCACATCTCTCTTTCTTGCGAAAAAGGCTATCAATTACCATTTGAGCATCACAACCAACCATAAACGCATTGAGATCTCGGTTAAAATTCTTGAAATCAACCAGAGAGGCACCGACATTAGCGTAAGATCCAACAAAATTCTTGAACATCTTAAATGCCTTTCTAGTACCAATATTGGACTTGATACAATTCATAATAAAGTCCTCATGGAATGGAGTCAATTTCCGATTACTCCTGGAAAAATGTCGTTGTGATTCATCAACCATATAATGTGTATGACGCTCCTCAAAAATCTTAACAGAATAGCCATCATGCCCAAGATAGTGAAGCGCTAATTTAGCAACACAACCACATCTATCTAAATTCCTCTTTCTCTTTGATGAAGTGGAGTCATCTACAGTATTTCCATCTACTTTCATATATCCCTGCCTACTGCAACACAGATACTTCCAAATTGGAACTTTGGTCCCATCTTTAGTGCTAGTCCCTGACATGATACATACACTAAAGCCTGCCCTGATGGCATATTTTTTATAAAATTCGATACCATCTTCAATTGATGCAAACACTTGACCTACATATGGCTTGTAAGAATCTTCACATAATGGTAAAAAGTATTTCGTATTTCCAGGAGAAATAGAAACTACATCGTTGGCATTGGATTCATCAACACCTAGAAAAATGTTTATCAGATATTAACCATATGTTCATCAAACAACTTATAAATGTTCATCACAAATCATGTGAATGTTTATTACACTTTAAAATGTTGTGAATGATCATCACATCTAGAACAAAGTTCATGAAATCAGTATTAAAAGTTCATTAAAACTGTATTCAACGCTCATCACATGTTTTATAAAAGTTCATCACAAATCCTGGCTATGTTCATAATATGTCCAATAGAATGTTCATCACTTCTATTACTTAAGTTCATCAAATCCTTTATAAATGTTCATCGAAATATTACAAATGTTCATCAGATCACTAAACATTCATCTTCAGTCTTTTAAATGTTCAATATATGTTCACTAACAGTCTTAGAAACGTTCATCATATGTCTTGTACATGTTCCTTAATTACCTCAGAAGTATGATAATAAGCTTTTTCAAAGCTTAAAGATAATCAATAATAGTTCATCGATGATGTTCATCAAATTTGAGATAAAACTGCTTCTAATATACACGAATCATCGTAAAACATCAACAAATAAGCTCAAATTTGAGAGAAACACGGGGATGAACTGGTGAAACAAAGAAAATAGAAGCAAAACCTAGATTCATAGGTAGAATGAAGGAGAAACAAGTTAACGAATGATAATCGATGTGTTGGATTAACGAAAAGAGCAATCAAGAGAACAAGGACACCTGAATAAAAAAATCAACAAATATCAGCTCGCGCAAAACACAAAATTCTGAACGTAGACAAGATAAGGAAGACAAAATTAAAAACAATCGGAAATAAATAGAAGGGAGGTAATCAACGAAGGAATTTCGCAGAAGAGAAGAGAAGGCAAGATCCGAAGAAGATTTGTTGAACAACTTGGGAGAAAAGAAAACGAAGGCGAGAAGAAGAAGATGGAAAAAGCGAGATCTGTTGAACACGCTTGTACACGCGCCCAAAAGTGAATCTACCCCATCCGTCCGATCCAGGGAGATCCAACGGCCCATAATCATTCTCATTTATTACTGTAGCAACTATTATCACAAAACACATTTCCTTTTTTTTATATATATAGATAGATAGATTAAAATCTATAACTATAAAATATAATAATTATCTGGGGGTCTTTTTTGAACCAAGTGTTTTTTGTTTCTACACCGAAATAAAAACGCTATCATATGGCGTTTAACTTTTGATTTTGAAAAAATTGATTTTATACCACAGTTATGAAAATTTTAGGTATGACGTGGCGTAAAATCAACTTTATAACCCGAATTTCAAACAGTTCTGGGACTTTATAACCCGGAGTTTTACAAAACCGAGGTAAAAGATATATCTTATAACCCGGATTTCACAGAACCGTGATATAAAGTCAATTTTTAAACTCCACGTCATGACGTTTTAAACCGGTGCAAAACTCAATTTTTTCGGCTCAAAAGTTTATCCCCTAATTGTTTGTCATAATAGATAAACTATAAGGAAAAAAATTAAAAAACAATTGTGAGTTATAATCTAATAATCAATTCGTCTATTTAACTGATCGGACTTGACAAGTCAAAGACATGATGTTCTATTACTTTTACAAGAAAATCTACCTAACCTATTTAAAAGCGGTGGTTTCGAACCGTTTTGGAACCACCGGTTCTAAATCGGTCAACCCGCCGATTTTACGGTTCTATGTATTCATGAAACGGAACCAGAATCGGAACGGTTTTTTCCAAGTTTTGCAGTTGCATTTGGTTTCGGTTTAAGACGGTTTCAAAATCGTCGGTTCCACAGTTTACTCAAACCGTTGAACTTCAAACGGTTCTGCCGATTCCACGATTTACTCAAAACCGGTTTCAAAATCGTTCGTTCCCCAGTTTACTCAAACCGTTGAACATCGTTAAACGGTTCCGCCGATTCCACAATTTACTCAAAATCGGTTTCAACGGTCAACTAATCATTGACTGGCCGGTCAAATATGCACATTTGCACATTTGATATTCATCCTTTGGATGGCAAGGGATGAATTTTATTCCCACTTCTCACTCTAAACGCTATTCCCATTATTCCCACTAGGGATGAGCATAAAAAACTGAAATTGAAAAACCAAGAAACCGAAAAACAATCATATTTTAATTAATTGTACCGAAATAATAAAAGTTTTGCTTACAATTAACTAAACAATATCATTTTCGGTTATACGGTTAGGAAGTGGTTAATTAAGTTGTATTTGTGGTTAACCGAAATAACCGAGTATATACTGTATAGTATACATATTTTTAGATATAAAACAACACGACCATAATAGATTTGTACGATAACATTTTATCTTCGAACACTATTTATCTTCAATTTTTATCTTTAAAATCGGTCTATGTACATAATATACATTATTGTCACTTTTTTAGTCAACAGAACTTTGTGGCTTTCGTGTGCCAACAAAACTTTAAAGTTCTTGTGTATTTTGGATTGTGCTTTTTAACTTATTTAAACTTATTCTTTCTAGTGTTCTATTAGTTTTTATTATACTAGTTGAGCTGCGCGTGCGCACGCGAACATTGAAGGTCTAATTGATTCATATATACTTGTCTTGAACCTCGAACAATTATATTATGAAGTTCCTCTCACATCCTACAATTATAAACTGAATTTTTACACACTTCTTCTGTGTACCAACATAATAAACAAAGAATCCAACCACTCACTTCACTCCCTTGAAAAAGAATGTAGCTCAGCTAAAATTCTTGTAGAAAAATCCTATAATAATGGGAAAATACGGTCAAGTATCAAACCAATCCACATCATTCTCCCACTTTAGTTTTACCCATTTGACAAAATAATCATGTTTATCTAGTAGCAAATTATCATAGTGCACAAAGAAACACTTCTCAATTCTACTCCGTAAATAACACAAGAACTCAGCTCCTAACCAAATGGACAATTAATCAAACCACTCCTCTCGACACTTATCTGCTTATAGCATTAGCAAGTCCACATAATACATCACTATAATTATACTCTTCATGAGTTAATTAATTTATGTACTCTAGAGACAATTAATTTTTGTACACAGGAGATAATTATTTCCTGTACTCAAGAGATTTTCAACGTATTAACATCACATCACTAAAACAAACTCTAGACTATCTATCAAACCATCCCCTGATTGGCTTATCGGCTTATAGCAAGTCCACCTAGGTCCACTATCTGGTAATTTTTCTACTGAATCTGGAACTGTGTCTTGTTCATTTACATCACATTCTTGTCTAGCATCAACATAGCTTATTTGTACTCCCAAGGCACACAAGATTCCAATCACATAACAAAAAGTGTGCTAGCAAAATCAGTATCTTCAAATGCCAAAATAAAAGCTTGAATTGAATTATTTAGCCCACACCATCTTTGGTAACCTAATCTCAAAATTTGAAAGAAATTCCCAGATGTTCGAGTCATGAATTTAAATGCCATTACTCATCATTTATGCAGCAATTGAACAGAAGCCCTAAGTTGAACAACTTAGCTTAGTAAACAATTTAAAAATTGTAGTCAGAGTCCTTGCATAAAATGATAGACCCAATCCTAGACAAAGATAATATGGTAAAGATAGAGCACCTTTGAGATTCTTGATGTGTGCTCAGAAAAGGGAGTATGTATCGATGAGTATTAAGAGACATGAATGCATAATCACAATTTTCCTTGGTCGATCTGAACTTGCATAATCAATTGGCAGCCTGGAGGGAAAGAAATCACAATCTATTTTGTTATTTCAAATTAACTATTAATATAGAATTTACTTTGAATATGTTTACATATGAAGCCCTAGCAGTATAGTATATTTTACATATATTGAATAAATACATTTAGGTTTAGGGCAATTTTCTTTTTGATATGAACACTTGTAAAACACCCCTAACATCAACTCAAATCAACAAATCAAGCACTTGCAGATATGGGGTGCATTAACACATGAGTTAAATGTGAGAATTCCAATCTACGAACGCTCAATTGTTGAGCTTTCATCGCGAATAAGACGTATGTGAACATCCATACCTTTAGTGGAGAATCCATGGGTTTCCTTCTTTGTGACAAGGAGGCGGAAGCGGCGACCGAAGGGAGAACGGGGGCGGCGGCGGCGACCGAAGCGAGAACGGGGGCGGTGACGAGAGTCCTAAAAGGCGACGATCAGAAAGCCGAGGTTGGGTCTGTGCAACAGAAAGAGGAAAGCAGCCTTTCGTTTAAAAGAGGGAAAAATACTAAATTGTCTGGATTACTGTTCATTAACAAGAGCTTGACTTTTAAGTGATAGAGATATGATTATCATTGTTCTTTTTTAAACAGTTTTAATTGTATATTTTTTAGTTTTTTAATATTGGTTAATCGAACTAACCAATTATTTATATAGAAAATTTGATTAACCGATATTGGTTAACCGAGAATTATAATTATGTAAATGATTATTACAAATCATTGGTTAATCTAACATTGATTAACCGAATGTACCACGTCCAAATTTACGCAAACGAAAAACATAATAGGATATAGGATCTACACACAATATACATTGTATTATGTGATACTACAACATCATTTGCATGTGATGTCTACTTATATTTACATACAAAATTATTTCTCGTACTCCATTGTTCCATTTTTGTGTTACCTTATCTTGGAGGAACATTTACTTATGGGCCAGAATCGGCTACATAGACCTTTTCTGTACCTGGGTCATTTATATTTCACGTTTTCAAAACCATTTAACGGTATTTTGGGCCTGGAGCTCTACAACTAGTAGACCTTTCTCAAAGAGGTGCTCATGTAAGGCAACTGGTAGGCTTTATGACTATGGTTCCGGTGAAATGAAAACTTAGATAAAAATTGAAAACGTTATAAGAATATATCACGATTTATAAACCCAGACGTTGTGAAAGATGTATATAATCTGTGATATGTATAACTTGCAATACATGCATATTGTGTGCATCAACAGCAGCAGTAACAACAACAATAACAACAACAATGTAACAATAACAAGACAGTGGATTGACTCGTCTGAGACGGATTTCTGGGGGAGTCAAGATGGTTCCATCCGAACTCCGAGCCTAGTCAGGTGGATGTTTCCTCGAACGACCCGCTAAAAAGAGAGATTGAAAGTGAAAAAAAGTATTGCGGATTACAAAATGGAGAAATAAATGCAGAAGAAATTTGATTCAAAGCACTACATGAATCTCTTGTCCCACTATCCATCTAGAACGCGAATCATATCCCTCCAAAAAGGTCTATCAGGGGCCAATCCGCAATAATAGACAAAAGAGCAAGATTTTTTTCCAATGAATCCCCTGAATCTCCTGTCCAACTACCCATCTGAAATGCGAATCATATCCCTCCAAAAAGGTCTATCATGAGCCATATCCCCGATAAGAGACAAAAGAGCGAGATCTTTTGTAATGACCTCCATCCAATTTTTCTTAGGTCTCATATCCCTCCAAAAAGGTATATCATGAGCCATATCCCCGGTAAGAGACAAAAGAGCGAGATCTTTTGTAATGACCTCCATCCAATTCTTCTTAGGTCTCTCTCTGCTCCGACTAAGTCTGTGGGAGTCAAGTTGGTTCCATCTGAACCCCAAACCTAGTCAGGTGGATTATTCCTCGAACGACCCACTAAAAAAAGAGATTGAAAGTGAAAAAAAAGTATTGCGGATTACAAAATGGAGAAATGAACGCAAAATAAATTAGATTTAAAGTGCCACATGAATCCCCTGTCCAACTACCCATCTGGAACGCGAATCATATCCCTCCAAAAAGGCATATCATGAGCCATATCCTAAGTAAGAGACAAAATAGCGAGATCTTTCTAAAGAATTCCCTGAATCCAGTCTGACTACCCATCTGAAACGTGAATCATATCCCTCCAAAAAGACCTATCATGAGCCATTTCCTCAGTAAGAGACAAAAAAGCGATATTTTTTCTGATGACCTCCATCCAATTCTTCTCAGGTCTCCCCTGCTCCGACGAAACTGTACTGCAGCTAATTCCTCGCATTTACGCACATGCGCATCGGAAGTCCTCTGTTGCACGTGCCCAAACTAGTGTAGTCTAGATTCCTGCAATTTATCCTAAATAGTAGTCACTCAAACTTTTCTCCGGATAACTTCGTTTCAGAATCTATAAAGTCTCGTGTAGCCACACATCCAGCGTAACATCCTCATCTCTGCTACCATCAACCTCTTCTCTTGCACCTTATGGTTTGTTTGTCGAAGTAGTTTATAAATGGTTTGTTGTTTATAAATATGTTATTGTTTGAATATATGATTGGTAAAAAGTAGGTCATTTTTAGAGTTTGCATAGTTTATGTTAAAATTGTGAGCGGTAGAAAAAAAGTAAATATATTTTTTTACATGTTAATTGAAATCACTAAAATGAGTTTTTGAAAAGAGAAAAAAAAGTTTATAAACCTAAAAATAGTTTATACCTAAACGCCACACATATCCTTAGTAATCGATCAACATTATGCACCATACAAGGGTTGGTCGGATCACCAAAGCCCCGGTATTTATTATCGGTCAGAATTGGACCATAATGGAGTTGCAGTCTATACCGGCACCATAATATCAAATTGGGGAGGAAGCTACCGAATATAAAATTCCCTTTATCTTGAGAGGATCCTTCTTATCACACAACACTCTAGATGCCCCTCTCCACCAAAGCCAACCTGATTGAATTCTATGTTGTAAATCCGCGTCTATATTTTCGTTACTCTGCATAACCGAGCCAAGGTACCTGAAACTCTCTCTCTTCTGAACAATATATGCTCCTCTTATGTCGTTGGACCAAAACTAAACTCTATATACTCTATCATCGCACGACTAAGCGTGAATCCCTTTGTCTTCAAAGATCCAACCCTTGCTCTGGATTCATCGACCAAACACATCATCAACAAAAAGCATACACCAAGGAAACTCTCTCTACAAATTGCTCGACAAAACATCCATCATCCATACTATTTATGCACATGTGTTTTAATGTGTAGTACTTCGTCTAAACCTCAATAATATCACCTTTTGCTCAAACTTTGTTATACTCGTGATCTATTAAAATATTCTCAAAGTAGTCAGTTAATGAATTTTACTCAAGTTGCAATCAAAAGGATAGAAAATAGATAAACCGGTAACCGGACACCAAAACAAAGCAAGGCCCTTATTATGGAGCAAGAAAAGGGTTGTTCCCTTGTCTACATGAACTCACAAATCAACTTTTATAACCCCTTTATTCCCATTTTGCCATGCATCCTACCATGTTACATGACATGTAACAACCCTAAATTTTCCTCCTCATTTTTGTGCTTCTTATTTGGCCCTAAATTCTGGATGAGCTTGCCATAGAAGAAATTCATGTATACAATACAATCTCAGATTAAAATTATTAAACTTAATATATAAAAGTAATAGACTACTTTTTCTTTCTTTTTTTCAATTAGTTTTATGATGAAATGTCATTAAGTTTATGTACATATTTTCGTTATCATGATTTGAAAGATTTTTACGTGTATTTGGAGAGAATTTTTTATAGGTATTTGTTGTCATAATTCAAGCAATTGCAATTAAGAGTAGTTACTAGTTAGTATAAGGTGGTTTTTGAATTTCTCGATGATATGTAGTAAGATTTGATGAAAGTGGATTAATTTTGATTACTTCTCCATGTATATTCATGACGTACGAAAACCTTTAATGGTTTCACATATATGATACAAACAAAACAAAGTGCACATGGGTTTGATATTATGCATGTACGTTTTCTCTGGTCGTGTATGATTTATAGTAATAAGAATCACGATAAATCCCAATTAGTCCGGTGACCCGGTCATAGGATATATAGAACTAAAATTGTGGGGATGATGAAAACCTAAGAGGATTCCGTAAGATATACATAAATATTATGATGTGTGTATATATTTTCGGCAGCGTACATTCTAATACATACATATATATTATAGCGTTATTAAACATGTGGACACATCATATTAATGTGTATACAAAATTTTCTTTACTCATCACCTAAGACTCATTTTATTCAAAGTTGTATTCCCTTTGAAAGAGGGTCTAAGAGAAAAAAAGCTGATTTGCGCTTTTCTAATTCTTTAAAATCCCATGCATATCATAAAGAGAAAAAAGAAAGAAAGAAGACCTACGAAAAACAAGGGGAAAATAATATGGACTACCAACTTTAAGATTAAATTTACGTGTAAATAAAAATTTGTTATCAATAATGTGATGAACTTGAGATCAAATTTACGTGTAGATTAAATTTGTTATCAATAATGTGATATGGTGCATGCAGGCCCGTCCAATCAAATTCGGAGGCCCTGTGCGATAGTTTTATTGATCATCTAATATGTTAATTTTATATTATAATTTTTATAAATATAAATTTAATTATAAAATTATATAGGGATTATTTTTGTGCTTATTACTTAAACAAATATTGTTAATTGATATTAAAGTTCAAAAGATAACTAGAAGAAAGGAGAAAATTGAAATTGAAATTGTTAAAATGTAAATACTGAGTAAAAGATAAGAAAGTAAATACCCTTTCTTTCAAGGTTGATTTGCATTTATATACTTGTTTTATTAGATGAAAGACGTTTTCAAGTACTAGATAATATTAATAAAATATATATATTAGAGAGTCTCGTACTCCCATGTAACTTTGTGTAAATATCTAGAATTATTTTATTATTAAACATAGATAACTCTCAGTAAATTAATATTGTAGTCCTCTTCATTTATTTATTGAAAAAGAAATTGTTAATTAAATAAGTGAAAAAAGAAAAATCAAAAACACGAAAGAAAACAAGAATAGATGTAGGGAGAATGAAACCATACTAATGGCAGAGTAAAGTTACAAAACACAAAAAACAAAGAAGAGATTTTACAAAAAAAAAAGAAAATTATTGCATTAAAGACGGAAAAAACATCAGACGCGCTGGATGACATTCATGAGTCTCGAACACAGGACTTTTGGATTCAATTATTAGGCTACCAACCAACTCCGCTATGCATGTTTACTTCTCATTCTTACTACTTACTTTTTATATGGGCCCAATTAATTTGGGGGCCCTGTTCGATCGGGCTCTTTAAACATACTAATGGACGGGCCTGGGTGCATGCATGATTATTTTTATATAAAAAAATGGAACCTAGTTACCTATTTTCTACCGATGATGATTAATTAGGTATGAAAGCCTACCGGATCAGAGAAAGTGTGTGTTAATGACCCCTTAAAAGTTTTTAATTAAGAAAATTAGCCTCAAATAATTATTCCTAATAAAAATGTACGATTATTTACCCAACTCGGACCAGACATCTATTTGTACAAGAAGCAACATGCACATATGTGTACATTGAAGATCCACTTCCATGACTTTTTCTTATAAATCATGGATTGAAAAGCTGAAATTTCATATTGTCGTTCAAAAAAGAAGAAAACATTGTAGAAAAAGTCATAGAAGTGGAAGTTAACAACTTTGACCATGCTCAATTGTCTGAGTCATGTAGTAGTCCACTTAACTTTCCTAGGATCTGGTGAACAGTAATATTGCGAAAGATCAAAGGCAATGGCCAATTAATAGTTTAATTTTAATTTATTTATTTAAGAAAAATGTGAAAAATAGTGAAGTTTAAAAACTACCCCTTCGTGGAATATCTAATACTACGTAAACTAGTTTATACCCCGCGTCATGCACGGATTTATTTATTTCATGAATCAATTAATAAGTAATCTTAATCTTAATCTTAATATCTTAATATACTATAAAGTTAGGGGTTCTCCAAACATTTAATGCTTTGTTTTTAATGTATTATTTTCTTTTTCTTAATATACTATAAAGTTAGGGGTTCTCCAAGCATTTAATGCTTTGTTTTTAATGTATTATTTTCTTTTCCATTTGTTTCCTACGTTTACAAATATGTGGCGGTGAGGTGGCACAATTTTTTGCAAAGAGATGACTTCTCCCTTATATTGTAGTGAGGTAGATTCCTCACCTAATCAATCAATACCAAAAATGTTCCAAAAAATAATAATTATATGGACTCTGACTAATACCATGCATGAGACAACCACAAACTATACGCTCTCTTCCACCACAGATCAAAGGTAGACCGATGTTGATTAGGAAATTATAAGCTTCCTTTTTATGGAAACTTCTCCCTGTAGAAGAAAATTTGTGAAACCATCACTGTTGGAGCTCAGGTATTCGCGATCTCGCAATTAACACCTCGCGAGATCTGGCCAGTCAATAATCTTCAAGCACTGGAGACCTCCTTCACGCCAACTGATACAACAACTTGAATTCCATCTTCTTTTGGATCAAAATCTGGTTTTCTCCACTGCTCTTCGTGTTCTTGAGCTCCCGAAACACCTGCACAACCAAACCGGAAGGATAAACCCCCAGATTTGTCTCTTCGACGCCCAAGTCAGTAACGATCACAAGCAAATAGGAGTGACGAACCCAAATAACACCAAATTATAACCAAAGAGAAGAAGGAAACGATCAAAATCCACTTCTAAACCATAGAAGCCTTGTGAACCAAACCAATAAAACAGTGAAATGGCGAATCTCAACCAAACGTCACGACTCTTACACCAAAAGCACGAATACGGTGCCGAGAATCACAATCCAAGTACCGATCATCTGATTCTCCATGAACAGAGATGAATCGGGAGGAAGAAGACGATTCTGAGTGAGGTTTCGCCCTCTGTGTGTTTCTCTCTTCCTCAAGGGGAAAAGCTTTGGATGCCGAAAATATGTTTTCTCTCTCCTTTCTGTTACGATTTATAATCAGGTCGCGGGCCCCACTTTATCCGATCTTGCCTATTTCGCTTATTGGGCCGCTTACTGGACTTTCCTACTTGATCTTCTCATTGGCACAATGGGCTTTCGCGATTCGCCGAGCCGTCGCGAACCGGGTTCGCTCTTGACCTGAGAACCGGGTCCAACATCAAGCCCCCCAAGTCCTTGTTCTTCGCGAGAGTAAGACTTGGGTAATCTTACTTGAAGCCGGGATCTTAGGAGGTGTTCTGGGGATTATTTTTTATTTTTGTTCGCGACGCTTTCTTTCCATCGCGCTCATTTCGAATTTTGAATTTTAAATGTGTGACGTCTCGTCTCCCGCGCACTGACATCTTTCAACACGTGTCACCTATTCAGGCTTTCCCTCTTTCCTCTATAAAGCCATCAAATCGTATTTCTCCCTTCTTCTTCCTCTCGCTCGTTTCATATTTCTCTGTAAAAACTCACTCAGAATAACCTTTTTCGAGACCTTCTCTACTAAATCGGACCAATAATCTGCAAATGGCTGGTAAGTTCCACTTCTAATTCGTCTTTTGCTTTGTTTTTAGGTCACTGTTTATTCATAACCTTGATTTCTTCTCGTTTCCCTGCCATTGTTAAGTTTTTCGAAGCTTTTTACTGGTTTTCATGGTAGTCCGTCGACTTTCTCCGCTTTCTCACGGGCTTTCAGTGGGCGGCGCCGTCCTCTTTTTCCCCTTGAACCCTAATTTCTTAGGCGCCTTCGTCCTTCGATGGTGTTCAAGCTTTGAGCTTTTTATGTCTTTCGAGTTCTTCTTACTCAAACACTCATCTGAGCGTTCATCTGAATGCCTTTTCAACTTCCTCTCAGATCTTGTTTTTCTCGTTTTCCAGGGATTTCTTTGTTTTTCTCTTTATGGCTCACAAGGTTCCTCATTCACCCTTGCGTTTCGTATTCCTGCCCTGGAGAAATAACTTTCCTACCTTTTTCCTATTCGTTACTTCACAGGAATTTTTTCAAGAAATAAAGATGTCGAAGGTCCTTCCACGTCGCGACCCGATGCTGGAAGCAGTAATAATTCTCCTCCTATCCAGAATCCCGAAGATGTGGATGTCGGCTTTGGAGATGATCGGGAATATTACTCTTTGCAGGGTGAGCTTCCTCGCATTGAGATTGATGATTGGCTTACTAAACCCGCGAGTCGTGTATAGATTTTGACTCACCGTGTTCGTTTTACCAAAGCCAGGAATCTCGGGAATAGGTTCACTGCTCTTCCTACCAATCTTCAATTGTGTGACCTTTATGCTATAGCCGATGCCTATCCATTCCCGGAGGGCACGATACTCGCGTTGCCTTCCTCTGGAGGCACTTCTCTTGATGAATACGGCTCTTTCTTCGCGATCAGTCGGTCTTCTCTTAAGGCGGGCTTTAGACTTCCCCTTACTCTCTTCGCTCGGAAGCTCATGAAGAAGTTAAGTTATAGCCTTGCCCAGATGCACCCCAAATTCTGGCGCATAGTTGTTATTTATACGATCAGATGCCAAGACATAGGGGTGAAACCCAATCCTTGTCATTTTCTCCTCATGTTCAAGACGCGCAAGGCTCCTGACCAGGAGGGAATGTTTACGGCTTGTAAGCTTGGGGAGTCGGAGTGGGATGCACCCCCTCGAGTTACCAAGTGGAAAACCGACTGGTTCTTCATCCGGCCACCCTCGAACTCGGGATTTTCTATCAAGATTTCGGAGCGCGCCGTCCAGCCCAAGCCTGGGGATTGGACTCAAGCCAAGAAGGATAGTCTCATCGCGAAGTACTATGATTTTTCGAATCTTGTTTCTAACCGTATTTTCGCGAAATGCATCACTCCTGAAGTGTTAGCCCAGCGAGGACTAAGTCTCGAACATCATTATGGTATTTTTTGGTGCTTCACGATTACGTTTGCCTTTTATGTTTTTCTTACCCTTTATGTACTGACGAGTTGATTTTCGTTTCTTTCAGCCAAAGATTACTTCTCAAAGCTTCCTAACCTCGACAGCTCTGACGATTCCTTCGATGACGATCCCATAGATGAAACCCCTGTCCCCGTCGTGAAAGGCAAAGGGCGCACCAAGAAAGCCGCGACCAAGCCCAAGCCTCAACGTAAGAAGAAAGGCTCTGCCCCTGGGATCCGTATTCAGGAGCCATCGGCTTCGGGGGAGGAGTCTTTGGTAGATGAGACTCTTGTTGGCCAGGCCACACCCCTTGCAAACGCTCCTACTCCAGCGAGAACATCTCTTCCCCCGAGGTCTGGTGGGACACCTGCCTCAAACCGTGGGACCCCGACTGAGAAGGCGTCGGCCGTCGCGAAGGGTAAGCAACCTATGGTTCACGTAGACCAAGGGGATGTCCCGCCTCAGGGTTTGTCCATGGAGGGTTCGCTCTTCCTTGACTAGAAGACGGTGAGGAGGTTTTTTAATAAGGATCGTCCCTGTCTTCCAGAGATGCCTGCGTGTCTTGAAGGTGTCATTCGCGGTGGTGCGGGTCTCTCTACGGTTGCTCTCGCGGTGAGTTTTGTTGTGCTTTCTTTGTCGTTTTTTACTTCGCATATTCTCGTTTGATTTCTTATATTCTTTTCATTGTAGTCAATGCTCTTTAATGAGGCCATGGGGAAATATGCTCTCGTTGTCGAGGATGACAAGGAGAGACTAGAGAAAGAGTATGAGGAAATCCTGGAGCAGAGTCGCGGCCATAAATCCACGCGGGACAAAGCGAGGCAGGCCTTGGAGGAGGAGAAGAAGAAGAATGTCGATCTGATGAAGAAGGTAAGTGAGATGCAGGTTGCGGAAAGGGTGGAAAAGCGCAATCATGAGACGGCGATGGGTTCACTGAGATAGGAGAATGCTGATGCTATAATTCAAGCTCTCCGCGAAGGGGCAAGACAATATGCTTCAAGCTATTGCGAGCAAGATCGTACTGACTTCATTAGTACTGCTCGTAGTGTCTTGCTGATCGCCTCACTCAAGCTTCAACTTAAAAATCATAAGGTGCCTAAATTCCCTTACGATCCTACCCACTTTTGTGGCCTTCCAGGGGATCTTACCGTATATGTTCCTCCTCCGATTGGGACCTATGTCGACGACGACGCGATCCTTCTCGAGGGTTGGACGGTTGAACCTCTGAAGAAGGACTCGGGAATTGCTTAGGGGATGGAGTCCTACGTCCCGGTTGTTCCTGCTCCCCGGAAACCTAAAAGGCCAAGGGAAGTGATTTACTCAGAGGAAAGGGAGAAGGAGACCGGTTTCCCACTCAAGCATCCTCATAAGGAAGCCACCGAGGAGGGTGATTGCGATGAGCCTGTGCACATTGATAGCGAAGAGACTGCCGAGGACGAGAACATCGCGTCTACTGAGGATGCCGGCGATAAGGAGGACGCTCATGCTGAAGCAGTCGATGATGTTGACGAATATCTCAACATCCCCAACGAACATGCCAATGACAAGATTTGATCTCCTTGTTTTATGAACTTTCTTTATAAGTATTTGAGTCTATGTTACGTACAATGGTTACTTTATATTTTGGCGGGTCGCGAACCGTATGTGGTCGTGGACCTTGGATTATTCGTAGCCTTTCAGGAAGGCCACGCTACTACTTTTATGCATATTGCTTCTTATCTTCGCATTTACTTCTGCATTTATTACTCTTCTTACTTTCTCAACCACTTTTCTTTTCAACTACCTTTCTCATTAATGACGGGTCAGACGGTCCATCCTCTTATATAAGGGTCTTTTCTCCTTCTCTTTTGCTTCTGTTTTCGACGAAGGCGTTTATCATGGCAAGGTTGCGGCGAACTCGAGAAGGGACTCTTGGGGAGGCCTTCACTATTTCGATGGACTCGTCCGCCCTTTCGGAGGGTGGTAGCTTGGTGGGTGCTCTTCGAACTTTCTATTCCTTATCACTGTTTTTGTGTCTTAGCTTTTCCTCAACTGTTTGTGTGTAGCGTTTTCCCAAGGATCATTGTGACCGGCACCTTAGCCATTTCGGTGGTAGTGGCCTCATTCTTTTTGTTAACTTCGAGCCCTGGGATGTGACGCTGGACAAGGTTGGGAGCTCTTATTTCTTGAGTGAAGGCTGGTCCGATTTCGTGGAGGACCATAACCTTCAGGAGGGAGACGAAGTTACTTTCACCATGTGGCGTGCCAATCCCCTAGAGGTTCCAATTCGGACCGCGGTGTATGAAGTGAAGATTGTAGTACTTCTTTAGTGTTAGTGTCCCATAATCTTATGTTGTTTGATGACTCTCTCCTTTCTACCCCCCCCCCCCCCCCCCCCCCGTAGCATTCGTGAGGGTGCTTGCATCCTTGAGGATGTTATGCAATAAAAGAGAGAGGAAGTGTAGTAGCGATTGTCGGGTTTCTAAATTGTTTTGTCTTATTTGATTCGTGATTGATGCTTGAATGTGGTAGGTGGTGCATGATGAAAACTAAAATAGCTTAAAATATATATATATAATGGCATTGTGCTCGCGAATCAAGTTGAACATGCGTGTTCCTTGAGACGTAGAGTCATTACATAATTTTTTGAACGAGTTTAGACGAGTCAGAACAATCATCAAGATATAATCAGTGAAAAGGAACGTCTTCCAAGTTGTAGGCGCTCCTTAGAAAAGCCCTGCGAATGACAATTTAAGCAAGCATTTGTTAGTCATGCGTATTGCTTGCTCGTAGGAGCGTTTTGATGATTCACGTTCGTACTTGATTACTGCGTACTTGTGAGCCAGTAACAGGGCTTATGATGTTTGCGATCATTATCTGGTATAAGCGAGTTAGAATTTCCTGCATATGCGATTATATATCGGGGTTATACTTACGTCATCGCGAAAGTATGAGATAACTTGCACATGCTTTGCCTGATACCTGAGCGAAGGCGTAGTAAGTGCCTCAGAAGTTCTAAACTCGCGAATAGGAGGTTGTGAATGGGTTCTGATAATGTGATGAGTTTACTGAGTTATAGACTGCACACGATGTCGAGCTGCAATTTGGTTCATAGCAAGATACTAAGTGGCTGTAAGAATGCCAACCTTTGTGCACAAAAGGGGCATCTGTAGAAAGGAACTGAGAATACTTGGGCAGTGGTGGCATTGATTCCCCAGCTTAACCTCGCGAGCATTTTCAAGATCATTTGCTACTTTTTGACAAAAATTTCTACAATAAGCAAAGAGATGGGGTTGCCATTAGATCTCTGCGTGACTTTGTGAGTCATGACATAAGTAGCGATTTTATTGGTCACGCAACTGATTTGAAGCTTTCAAGTGTATGGGCCAATCAGTCGCCTTGCCTCACGCCTTGACGGATTATTAACGCGTCAAAGGTCGTGATTTCGCGATCAAAGCGAGGAGGACTTGCGTCGTTACTCGTCATTGATTTTCACGGCTTCGCGAACTATGGGGGTCTATTGGAGCCCCGGCATAGTAACACGGCTTCACGACCTGGGTGGGTGCTCTTGGCCCCAGCCCAGCGTCATGGCTTCACGACCTAGGTGGGTGCTCTTGGCCCCCAGCCCAGCGTCATGGCTTCACGACCTGGGTGGGTGCTCTTCGCCCCAGCCCAGCGTCATGGCTTCACGACCCGGGTGGGTGCTCTTGGCCCCCAGCCCAGCGTCATGGCTTCACGACCCGGGTGGGTGCTCTTGTCCCCAACCCAGCGTCATGGCTTCACAATGCAGTGAGTGCGCACTCATCTATCATCATGGCTTCGCGACCTGGGTGGGAGCTTCTTGGCCCCAGCCCAGCGTCACGGCTTCGCGACCTGAGTGGGTGCTCTTGGCCCCAGCCCAGCGTCACGGGACAATATTCATACTTGTCGATCTGAAGAGTGTGGTTGTACCTTTTATTCAAGGTTGTTGTTCCCTCCCTTTCGGCGAAAGTATTTATTCTCTTTGTAACCCGGCTATAGATTTGGTTGTTTTAATCTCATTCGGTTCTTTCGTCGGCAGAGAGTTTGTTAGATAGAATGTTTGCGAGCATTGTATGCATGGAAAATAGTTTATGCGTAAGGCAAAGTATATTTCTTAGTGAAAGGTTCGTACCTGTGGGGGGAACGGGCTAGGCGTAATAGCGGCGTAGTCGCATCACGTTCCAAGAGTTTGCAACGTGATTCCCGGAGCTATCCTTCAGTCAATAGGCCCCCGGTGCGACTTCGCGATCCACTATGTATGACCCTTCCCAGCCGGGGTCAAGTTTTCCTCCCTCTGTCTTTCTCAGAACGAGATCTCCTTTCACGAAGCCTCTCACCTTGACATTTTTGTTATAGTACTTCGCGACGCTAGCCTTGTGTGTGGCTGCTCTGATCACGGCCATCTCTTGCGACTCTTCGCGAAGCTGTAACTCCATATTCATCTTCTCATCATTGGTGTCTTGGTCATAATGGAGGATTCTTTCATTTGAGAATAAGAATTCCACCGGGACTACAGCTTCGACACCATAAGCGAGGGCAAAGGGGCTTTCCCCCGTCGCTTTTTTTACAGTCGTGCGATTGGCCCAGAGGGTGAGAGGGAGGACTTCAGCCCACCTTCCCTTCGCGCCCTCCAGCCTTTTCTTGAGCTCCATGATGATGCTCTTGTTGACAACCTCTACCTAGCCGTTACAATGAGGATGCGCAACAGAGGCAATTTTCAGCTTGACACCAAGGTCGTTTCACCATTTTAGCAGTTGGGGAGAATTGAATTGAGGGCCTCTATCTGTGACAATCTCCTGAGGGAGGCCGTAGCGACAGATGATAATCTTCCATAGGAACTTCTTTACAATCGGGATAGTTGTGGACGCGAGCGCTTCAGCCTCAACCCATTTGGTGAAGTAATCCACAGCCACAATAATGTATTCGAGTTGTCCGGGAGCCTTTGGCTTAAAAGGACCAAGAAGATCCAGGCCCCACATCGCGAACGGGATGGGGCTGCTCATGATCTGAAGTTCCACACCAGGTTGGTGAGATGCGGGGGCAAAGTATTGGCAAGCTTGACAAGCTCGCGATATCTCCTGCGCATCCTGATTCACTGTAGGCCAGAAATGCCCTTGGCGAAGTTCCTTGTAAGCCAAAGATCTCCACCATGCGTGAGTCCCACAAAGCCCCGCGTGCAATTCTTCCAGAAATGAGTTTACGTCATAATGCGCCATGCATTTCAATTCGTTGGGATCCCCCCCCCCTTGTACAGCTCGCCCCTATTGATGTAAAAGCGGATGGCTTTTCTTTTCAGCTGCAAAAGTTCTTTGGGATCGGATGGTCCGCGACCATTTTTCAGATAGTCAATGATTGGTTGGCGCCAATCGTCACTGGAGTAACTGATCCTCATCATTTCAATCTCATGGCTGATGGCACTCTCCTCTTTTACAAGGAAGAAGTACTTCGGAGGAGCCACTTTTGACACAATAAAGCCAGACCTTTTCTCACGCTCCTCTTTAGGACCTTCCCAACTCGCACCTTGCTTCGCGAGTGCGTCAACTTTTCGGTTCTCATCCCACGGGATCGCTTGGATCTCAAAGTGTTTGAACAAAGAGATCAGTGTCGCGACCCTAGCATGATATTTAGGCAGGTTCCCTGTTCTAGCTTCATAGATTCCTTGCACTTGTTTCACAACGATCTCTGAGTCGCATCGACAAGATAATACTGCAATAGAGATGCCAATGGCCAGCTCCAGGACGGCGATCAGAGCCTCATACTCAGCTTCATTGTTAGTTGGTTTGAATTTGATAGCGATGGCGTGGCTTATTTCCTCACCTGTAGGCGAAGTGAGAACCACGCCCGCTCCGCACCCCTCATCGTTCACTGCTACGTCGGTGTGCATAACCCACATCATTTCTTCTCCATACTGGCTTTTTGAGTTCGCGAACAAGAACTGCACTCACTGCCCTCGAGCTTGCCGCGAGATACAATTGAAGAGTCTCGCCCGAAACCGGAGAGGATAGAATCGGGAGTCTTGACAAATGTTCCTTGAGGCTCGCGAAGGCTTGATCACATTCTGTAGTCCACTCGAAGTTTTTGGGCTTCCTCAAGATCTCAAAGAATGGAAGATTGCGCTCGGCTAGCTTGGCGCAAAACCTTCCCAGATAATTTACTTTGCCTACAAACCGCTGGACTTCATGCGTAGACCTGGGTGGTTGGAGATCAAGTACTGCTTTGACTTTGTCCGGGTTAACCTCTACGCCTCGGGCACTGATCATAAAACCCAGGAACTTTCCTTCCGTCACGGTCTGCGCCAGTGTTGGATCCAAGGTGTTCGCGATCTCGCAATCAACACCTCGCGAGATCTGGCCAGTCAATAATCTTCAAGCACTGGAGACCTCCTTCACGCCAACTGATACAACAACTTGGATTTCATCTTCTTTTGGATCAAAATCTGGTTTTCTCCACTGTTCTTCGTGTTCTTGAGCTCCCGAAACACCTACACAACCAAACCGGAAGGATGAACCCCAAGATTTGGCTCTCCGACGCCCAAGTCAGTAACGATCACAAGCAAATAGGAGTGACGAACCCAAATAACACCAAATTATAACCAAAGAGAAGAAGGAAACGATCAAAATCCACTTCTAAACCATAGAAGCCTTGTGAACCAAACCAATAAACAGTGAAATGGCGAATCTCAACCAAACGTCACGACTCTTACACCAAAAGCACGAATACGGTACCGAGAATCACAATCCAAGTACCGATCATCTGATTCTCCATGAACAGAGATGAATCGGGAGGAAGAAGACGATTCTGAGTGAGGTTTCGCACTCTGTGTGTTTCTCTCTTGCTCAAGGGGAAAAGGTTTGGATGCCGAAAATATGTTTTCTCTCTCCTTTCTGTTACGATTTATAATCAGGTCGCGGGCCCACTTTATCCGATCTTGCCCTATTTCGCTTATTGGGCCGCTTACTGGACTTTCCTACTTGATCTTCTCATTGGCACAATGGGCTTTCGCGATTCGCCGAGCCGTCGCGAAGCGGGTTCGCTCTTGACCTGAGAATCAGGTCCAACAATCACAACAAATAATATAATTTAAAAAATTATACAATTTAAAAATTAGTATAATTAGTTTTTAAGTCTATTTTAAATTTCTTAACTTACAAGAAACGAAAATTGTAAGTTTCTTAACTTATATCCTTAGGATATAGTTAAAACAAAGATATACTACATTTAGTGCAGTTTCTCGAAAGCGATTTGACAAAAAAGAATTCTTTCAATCTTAAACATCAAAGATTTATTTACTAATATTAAATATTAAGAAGTAATTATTACCAAACTACTAAACCAAATGAATATTTACATTAAAATGGTCCATCCTATTTAACATAAATTATGAATTCAATCATTTGAGAACTACTTTGTAGTTTATAATTTATATATTGTTTTCGGTACGTCTTTTTTATTATATATAAATAATGTTCTATGTAAAATAAACCCTTAATAAACTGGGAAAAAGTGAAGTATAAATATATATTAAACTATGAATGTATGAATGTTGAACATCTTATATCTATATAAAAGTTGGTTGTCCATTAAATGAATTGAATGAAATCGGTACCGAGTAATGATTGACGCATAATTAATGTAATTGAAATGGCCCACTTCCTAACAATAAATGCTTTGTAATGAAAGAAATCAATTATTGGGCTTTGTTTATGTCTTCGTTTGAGTCATATTAATGGGCTTTGGTTTCAAATATAAGTTCTAACAAACTAGGATTTTGATGCCCGCGCTACGCGCGGGTTTTTGGTCTTGTAAAAAATTGTTTATATTCTAAATGAAAACATTTTTATAATATATCTACCAGTCGGAACGTTGTGGTTCAGATATACATAGGGTGACTGAAATCATTGGATCGGTCATCCATAGTGAGTAGAGATCCGATGTGTTTGCGGTAATAGGACTGAAATCACTGAAATCTTCTGTTTATGTTCATTTATCTGAAGCTGATGCAAAAAAGAGTTGGTCTTCCTTAACGCATCTCGCTAAAAGTTTTGAAAAAGTTGTATAATTTTTGTTTAGTGATTGTCATCTCGCTAAAAGTTCTAAAATGACTGGTTATTTTGTAAACAGAGAGAGTATTGGTTTATTTTTAATAATAACTAATCGAACTGTCGTGTTGTACACTCTGTGGAGGAAAGACAAAGAGCATAAAAATGACTAATCAGACTCTCGTGTTGTACAGAATAAAAGTGATGAATTAACCATCCACATAATTTTCTAATCTCAGGGTTTAATTCAATACAACAATATCAAATTGCATATGCAATAACATTCAATTTCCAAGGCCTTACGTCAAAGGTCATGTTTTACGATTTGTTCCATACAAAAATAAAGACAGGTCAGCTTTTTCTGACCCTACTAAACAATGCAATCCAGAAGATCTAAGATACATGACAGCATCAAGGTCATCCCTCAGTTTCCGCAGATACTCTGAATTAGTAGCAGCATTATCAGCATCACTTTTATTCTGAACTCTAGAAGGCGCACTGGTTTCATGCAATTGCTTCTGTGAATCTCTTAAAGACGATGTGCCACTGGTCTTTGATGAGACGTCATCAACTTCTTCAGTTATATCTTCATTTATCAATTCCTAAGAGAAGTAGGAAGTATGTTACTTCTTTCCATCAATAGTAGGCTACTTAGAGAACGCAATTTATTATTAGCTAATGAAAGAATATAAGATACCTGAAGACGTTTTGGTACGACTACCAGATTCATTCAAACCGCGTTCTGTGTCCATGCAATCATAAAACTCACAACATTAAGCCATCAAATATCGCAAAAACTTCCCTTTCATTTCCTCTTATCTTCATTATTCAAGGAAAAGCTAAGGCTAAAATTACTCAAGCTTTATGACAGTTGGGAAGTAAAGTTATAAGTATTCATGCGCTCGACTTAAGCAATAGTATCATCATGAGTTGAGAATTCATGCGCTCGACTTAAGTCGGTGACAACTTCCTACACAAATTACAAAATCATCAGGCAATTCCAGAAATCAGTAGATAGTTGCAATGAGAGCACAAAAATTTAAAACCATGACTAAGATTGTCCTGACTCACATCTAAGAGTCCCAATTCTTTGTATGCTTGACCTCTGCGTTACAGAGCTTTGACATTCTTTGCATCATAGGACAACACCTGAAACACATGGGAAAGGTTTCAGAAACAAGTCCTAGCATGTAATTAATAAATAAATAAATATTTGAGAAACTGACAAATCAACCCAAGGAAAAGAAACCACGACCAAATAGCTCAACACTTTTTGGCACTATTTCCCTCTAAAAATACTAACTTCGAAACACCCTTATTAATCTGCATCAAATAATTATTGATCGGCGTTTTCCGCAATCGAATAACATGAAATCAAAAAATTTACTTACGTCTCAGACCCATATGTGCTAATTTCATCACGAAGTATATCATCTTCCTAGAGAAGATTACAGACCAACACACCAACCAAAATTAAACAAAAAACAGTCAAAATTTGATAACAGTTTAGGTGACAGTTGTTAAACAAACAAAGAATGTAAATACAAAGAATGTTTTGAGCAAATCAACCATTTTAGATGGTGATTCTCTATATTTGAGCTACTGTTTAAGATTGGTACCTTCAGTCGAAGATCAAAAGAGAGAGTGAAATCGAAGGTTAGGAAGCGAAGATCTCCTCTTGGAAGATAGAGTACTACTCACCATTTTAGACTGAAATCCCTGCAAATGGCAAAAAAGAAATCAAAGGAATGAAAATTGTAATTCATGTTTGTAAGTTCTTGTTGTTGTCCACAATAGAACAATAAATCAATCTGAACTTGTATACAAAGGGGGGACCAAAGCAAAACTCAAATCCAACAGAAAAACCTACAAAAACTAAAGTGAGCAACAAGTTTGAAATTCTAACCAAATAAAGCTTCAAAAACTTATCAAAATTGAAGGTCAGCAGACAAAGTGAAGGAAGAGCTTCACCAACAGACAAAGTGAAGCATAAAAAAAAGATTGGCTAGTTATAAATTCAAATATAACACACTCTAAAAATCTAGTTTTGAGTACACTCGAAGAATCTAACCTGAGTGGTTGCGTGGTGGATTCACCTTCAATTCTAACGTAGAAATTATCACCTAGATTGAAAAAATCAGCAAGAGTCTCTTAAATTCCAACTTCGAACACTGACTTGGTTCGTATCTATTTGAATAAGGCATGACGAAGATCACGAAAATGTAATTTTCTACGTGTGGCTTGTGCCAGTTTTCATTTTTCACCAAATCCTGCAAAAAGTTATTCAGAAATGAAATCCCTTGGTGGAAGGGATAGTAACATACACAATCTCCCCAAACTGTAAACAATATTCTTGCATTGAATCATCATCCATCCTTGATCTTTTCCTTACCTAATCCCACTCGGGTCGTATATGTTTTTCAAGATCTTCTTTCTGTTTGAACTTTTTGTGGAGTTGTATCTCAGCATAATCACAGATTTCCTTTTGTGCTTCGGGCCTTGCTGTCAGTGCACTTGTTGCATCCTGGTTCAATCTCACTTCTTCTTTGTAAACAACACTCCTTTTAAAAGACAATGAAGAAATTCAGATTTATGTATACAATGATTACTAAGGGCATGTAAACAAAAAGATAGTATGAGAGTCGAGTCTTACTGATGCAATGCATCTCGGATCATTTTCTCAAGCATAGCTCTATAGGAAGACTGTCTCAGCCAATCGGTGACATTTTTCAACTTCTTTTTCTCTTGATCAGTTCCATCTCCAAATCCTGAATAGTTACCTTTTCCTCTTCATTTTTATTCTTTATTTCATCCACTTCATCATCCATCCTATTCATTTCCGCCTTCATCTTTGACGTCTCCTCTCTTTGTTTCAAGGAATTCCTTGCCATCATTATGGCCTGATACGGGTTTGTCGCCATTCTCATTTTCTTCCACACAACACCATACTTTGATTTTGATGTAACTGTCCTTACAACAATATGAAAATTAGAATCCACTTTAAAATAACAAAATCAAATGCCATTTCTCATTAATTCTACCAATGATCGGTGTGTTGAGCCTCATTTTCTTAGCGTCATAAGGATCCTTTCGAGTAATGACGACTGCAGTTGGGGCCATCCCCATTCTCTCTTGGGATTCTACCAATGCCTTGTGTCTGCAAATTTTATTCATTATGCACGAACTCGCCAAATTAGCATCTCAATCGAGATTGTTTCGAATCGACAATGAAAAACACAAGGCATTGGTAGAATCCCAAGAGAGAAAAATCAAATGCCATTTCTCATTAATTCTACCAATGATCGGTGTGTTGAGCCTCATTTTCTTAGCGTCATAAGGATCCTTTCGAGTAATGACGACTGCAGTTGGGGCCATCCCCATTCTCTCTTGGGATTCTACCAATGCCTTGTGTCTGCAAATTTTATTCATTAGGCACGAACTCGCCAAATTAGCATCTCAATCGAGATTGTTTCGAATCGACAATGAAAAACACAGACCTGAAATCAGAGTTGGAAGCTGCAAAGATGGAGAAGAACTGGTTTATGGATATACCCAGCTGGAAATCCCACCATGGCACTAAAATTTCCAGCTTATTGTTCTTCCTCCTACAAACTTGCCATTGAAGAATTCTGAGATTGCCAGGTACTGTCAATCCTCCTGCCACATTTCAGTGAAAATCCTTACATAAACTGAATCTGACAGAATATTATAACAGTCTAGCTTACTTGAGTAAGGATACCAATGATCAATCTCCCATGCGAGAGGAGAAGCACAATCAGCATAGGATTAGACAAAATTTCCATACAGGTCAACCCGAGAAAAGTAAGTAATTACCTTCAATTGACCAATGATATACTGAACTCTGTGTAACCAGGCCTAGCAATTTAGGAGTGATGCATTCCAGAAGAGAACCTAGACATGAAGAATAAAAAAGGAAGTGAATTTTCAGGAAAACGCAATTTTAAGAAACAAAGCAGCCTCCAAGTTTTTTGATGATATGCTAAATATAAAGACCTGTTCAGGCATTTGATGTGACTTCAGCTTTGCTTTAGCCTCAACGTTGAATATCTGTAGGTGATCCTGTGTGGTTCCCACAAGTTGAGTTACAGGCAATAAGACAACACTTCCTATTAGCTAGAGTTCCAAGGAAATATCAAATGTCAATTTTACGAAACGATTACAGTAATGAAAATCGTAATTACATCTTGAACAGCTTGTTTTGTGCACCACCAGTTCCTTTAGCAACGCGAAGAAGAACAAGTTTGGCGTTGAGATCCTTCAACTGAGCAGGAATATCCACCTTGGTCTTCTGCCTCAGCTCATGAACCTTTAATCCCATTTATACACACACAACACACCAAAAAACGAACGGAAAAAGACAGAAATTAAACAATTGATTAAACAGTGATACAAAGAATAACAGTTCGTAGGATTTTACCAATTGTTTACATCTTTTGGTGTTTGCTCTTGCTACGCGCCTGACTAAAAATAATGTAGCAAAGCATCATTAGGCTTCTCATTAGTGTTTGTCTTCCAGCACATCGCGAAGCTGATATTGACACCAACAACTCCGATGAGTGGTCGAGCATCATTCACATGAAGATCCGATAAGGCAAAGATGCCCAAGTCGGATTCCTCACATTACAATAGAAGCATACCTGAGTCAGAATCATGTTTACAAACCATGAATATCTAGATCGAAAGAATGCTATGGGGAATAAAATGAAAAGAAAGCAACAATCATTTATGGAAAGAGTCTCTCAACACCACTTTCTGACGGATGTAACAGGTAAATAATAATATATTCTAGCAATACCTCATTCAATTTTGTAGCTTCGGTTGTCAACTTCACAATCGCATCCCTGCAAAACTGGATACTAACTCATAACGAAGACCAGTTGAACTCATACATGCAAGTCTGAGCAGCACAAACACAACCACATAGTAAATAATTCGACAAGCGCACTATTCAAAAGAAAATTAGTTGAAAATAATCGCAACAATTCATGTGAGTGAGCTAGGCAATTTAACGAACAGTTGGTGGGCATCAAAAGAGTAGGGTATTTGAAGTGTAGCATGGACAAAAGAGTAGGGAAATCATGTTACCAGCAATGAAAATGATCCCTAAAAGCCTTGTGATCCAGAAGCAGGGTTGTGATATTCGAAAACAAAATCCCTACAAACAGAAACCCTAAAACTGAAAACACGAAAATGGGCAAATCGAGAGGAAAAATGAGACAACAGAAAATAAACGGCGAACTTGGATTAGGAAAGTCAGAGATAACTCGAATGGAAGAGTTAATCTTCTGAATCCGAACATCATTGGACGTCAAACATCCCCGCAAACGCCCAAAGAGACATACAGTGAAGCGGTTACTCTTCTCTCGACCGCTAACCCAAACATCTTCTCCTCTTCCTTCAAGTTCCGTAATCCCACCTGCCTCGATGAAGAGGAGCTTCTCCTCCCCTTGTTGTCTAAGACCTTCGAGCCCATGTTTGGATTCGTTACCAGTAGAAATTCTTGGACCGAGAAGCCATGCCAGAGCCGGGTTTGGAGATTTTGATACTGAGTCGATTCTGGATGAGGAAATTGGGGAATTTGGGTGTGAATGAGGTTGAGCAGACGACCACCAGTTGGGGAATTTGGGGGGGTTGAGCAGACGATTCTGCTATGGGACACCGATGGGGACGAAACAATGGCCTCGACTCAAGGTGTCGTAAGAAAACATATGTCGGAGCTAGAACCCTAATTGAAAGGAGGGAGGTGGACTTTTGTGCTTGAAAAAAGCCCATCAAGATTAACCAAACTTAGAGGCCCGATATTGGCCCAATCTACATAATAAATGGGTGGATCCGAAATTTAGATTTGGGTAGGCATTGAATGATGGGTGTAGTATTTATTATTTGGAATTTATTTCTGATTATTTAACTTTATATTAGATTAAGATAGCCATTCTCATTAACTCTTTGTCAAAGTAAAGTTCGACCAACTTTCAACATCCACATCCAACTAAAAATGGGTGATCTCATAATTTGATATAAATAGCGTGATTTTCTTCTCATAAGGGTGAAAACTGCATGTAAGTTCACTTTTTTAAAAAGTAAAAAAAAACGAGTGCGACTAACATCACCTTTAAATCTGTTTTAAAATGATCTCGTGACAAATTATATTCTTTTAATAACAACTTATATTATTAGGTCACTTTTGTTGATGAAAATAATCAAGGGGTCATAAGGGTGAAAACTGCATGTAAGTTCACTTATATTCTTTTAATACTTATAATTACAATATTAACAAATTTGATAACAATAAAAAATATATTAAAAAATAATATGTAACAACATTAATTATAGATAAAGATCTGTAATTTCCTCGCGCAGAGTGCGAGACACGTATCTATCTAGTTTAGTAGTAATTTGGTGCATCAATTTTGCATTTATGTATATTTTGATGCACATTAATGACGCTCATATATTCGCTCCATAAAATCTGTTTGTATCGGAACTGACCTCTAATAAAATTAAACACAATTTATATGCACTAACTAGCATTTTGAGGCTCGCGCTACGCGCGAGTCTAATACACAGGTCTTAAAATTTAGATACAAACGTTATTGATGTGTGTAAATACTTTATATTTTGATTTTTGTAGTAATATATTTTATGGTTGGAGACTATTTTAACATGTGAATGTTACAAGGTGGAATATTGGAAATGTGTATGTATAAATACAATAAATAAACATTTGTTTTGTCCATCCTTTGCATTACATATGTTTATGAAATCAAAAGAGAGTCTCCATTAGCTTTTGGATAATTTATTGTATATTAATAATCTCATAACAATTTTACGGTTACAATCTATCTAATTATTTTGTCTAAATTTATTTTTAACATAAAGACATGTTAGAACATTTTACTATGATGGGCTTGACGAACAACAACTATGAATTGGGTCTGCAACAATGAGTCACAACACATACATATGGCTTCATAAATTTGTAAGTTTTATTGAAATGTGAAATTAAAGTCCTTTATGGAATTGAAGTCATTTATGAAGGAACCAATCTTTTTTTCTTTTTTTTCTTTTTTTTTGTTAAAGGCTAGAACCAGAGCCTCACTTGTGAACAGGTGACTGTTCTTGACCATCCGAACGAATGGCCCTAAGAACGTCAGCATGTTGGGACATCATGCTGGACTGTATGAAAATTGGTTTCATGATTCTGATATAATCATCAGATAGTATATTGTCCTTACAACAATTAAGGACAACTTTGAGGAAATGCACATTGGCAGAAGATTTTGCCAAAAGATCTGCAGATTTATTTGCTTCTATAAAGCAATGAAGGAACCAATCAAAAGACTTCAAAATTAAATGCAAAGCTTTTATTTTCTCTCTCCGCAATTTATATGTAGTAGATTAGATTAGATTAGATCAACTAAATCGTTTGTTTTAGCACCCCAATCTTATCTATATAAAAGTTGGTTGTCCAATGCCAAAATTGAATGAAATTGGTACCAATTTAATGCATTACTCATTTCTTAATCACCTCTTATGACAATGCAAACTTATTCTAATATTATGTTTTAAAACTACTTCAAACATAAATATAAGAAAATAAAAAATACTTATATTTACAAATATTAATAAATTTGATAACAACAACAACATATTAACAAATAATGTATAACTATATTAAATCACATACGAAAATCCGTAATTTTCTCGCGCGGAGCGCGAGGCCCGTATCTAGTCTTATCTATATAAAAGTTGGTTGTCCAATGCCAAAATTGAATGAAATTAGTATCAATTTAATGCATTATTCATTTCTTAATCACCTCATATTGGACTTTTGGGCATGTCTTTAAATATCTTTCTTATATCCCTATGTTATATTTATTTATAGTTCACTTGATTAAGTCACAAATTAAATTAATGTGTGAGCTTCTCTTATGACAATGCAAACTTATTCTAATATTATGTTTTAAAACTACTTCAAACATATTTATAAGGAAATAAAAAATACTTATATTTACAAATATTAATAAATTTGATAACAACAACAACATATTAACAAATAATGTATAACTATATTAAATCACATACGAAAATCCGTAATTTTTTCGCGCGGTGCGCGAGGCCCGTATCTAGTGTGTACATATAGATAGCTTAATTGAAAAGTTAAGTAAAAGCAAAATAAGAAAAGGATTGAAAGGCGTGAAGGAATCTACTTCATGCACGCGAACTTATTGCCCCAAATCATGAGAAGTCGTCGCTTTTAATACCAAAAGAGAGGCTTTGGATTTTATTTTATGTTGGATTTCCCAAACAAAGGGAATATGAAAGAGAGTGAACCAAGAAGAGTGTCTCCTAATCAAGCCTCAAGGCAGTCCCCGCTTACTAATGCTAATTTCTTGCTAAACTGTCTTCTTCGTTTGATTGTTCTAAAGATAAATAAATTCATATAAAATATATTTATATTTGTGTGGTTCATGAATGAATTAACAAAAATAATGTGTAAAGTCTACGCATGTGATGAGTTGAGTAAGTAAATCATTCATGTGTAAGTTTCTTTTAGAAAAAACAAAAACTAACCTCATATCACAAGAGAAATGAGAAATCAAAGGATTTGTGATTTCTTAGGCTTCTTAATTTGAAGCTTTTAAGGAGCCAATGTAACACCCCCCTCATGCACATATGCGAAGAAGAGTATATAAGTTTAGTGAAAGTTTATCATATTACTGTTGGAAAATAGTTATGAATTGGTATATACTCAAGTGTTATGTTGAAATAATAGGTTTATATTCATAATCGATACTCCATCCGTTCACTAAATAATGTCATTTTAGACATTTGCACAATAGCCAATGAATTCAATAATTACCCTATATTTTTATTACTTTTTTTCTAAAATTCATAACTCACCTCATTTTTAACCAATCAAAAATCACTATTTGCATCAAAAGAGTAAAAAATTACAAGTTCCAATAATAAACATTGTAACTCACTACCTAAATACCTAAAATGACAATCTTTTCTTAATAAGAAAGATATGCTAGAATGACATTATTTAGTGAACGGAAGAAATATTAGTAAGACTGAAAGACATTTAAGAATCGAAGAGAGAATATTTAATGAGAAATTGGAGAATATTCAAATGTGAAAACGTGTTTATTCATCGCTTTTAAAGTTATGCATCAATAATATAATAAATTTTTGATGAACATCTAAAAACTTTTCTTTTTTTTTTTGGCAAAAAGATGACTTTCTTATTGTACGGACTAATTAAGCCTAACTGCTTCTTTTATTTTACTGTTTCCCATGGAAACTTCTTTCGACAAATTAACCATCCTATTCCTGACATTCTGCATTTCTGTTCCTTATTCTCTCCTTGTCTCCTTAGTTTATGCTACTATATCTTGTGTACGCCATAATACATCGATCTACTTGGTTCTCTGGACTAGATTATTAATCAGATATGGACATATTTTTGTAAAGTGGAGACATAAATGGAAAAAAATAATCAGATAATGTTTTAATAATTACTTATTTTTCTCAAAATCAACCTTATTAGCGAATAAATGAAATAATACTTACAGTTAACTCTTATGCTCGTAGTAGCTAACGTATATATCAATCCTCATATAACACCATAAATAATCCTCAGTTGTAGTCATAGCGATTCACACTGCAATACAGAACGATTTGAAATTTCAACAAAGTAAATGCAGATTTAGTGTCTTACCAATAAGTTCATCGGATATTCAAGATCTTTCCAGAAAGTATATACATATAAAATCGGCAGTAGCTTTCATTAGACATGTTTATTGTCATTCGTCAAATTCTTTGTGGTCAAAGTATGGATACTAATCATAAACTTTCTCAACTTGATGCCGGGGAAGATCGATCTAAATTCAATCAATGAATGAATAAATCATATCAGCTAGAACAGTATCATGATCTAGGCTTCTTCCTGGCGAGGCAATATATATGTTAGAAACAAAATTATCCTCTGCTTTAGGTTTGGTTGTTGGATTGATCAAGACAACATCATAGCAATAAGATCTTTTTTATTGGATTGATCAAGACAACATCATGATCTTTTTTATTGATCAAGACAACTACGTACTATCTAGATCATCAAATACATGATTTCTATTCATCATCCATCATTTTTGCTATTCATCGCCCACCTTCGGTTCCTCGTGTATGAATGTTCTCCATACGCGACGCACCGATGTCATAATCGAAAATAGTTTCATATGTCGCGTATGAAATCCATCCATACGTCGCTTATGAATAAAGGGCACCAAAATTCAAGACACTACATAAATCCCAATACGTTAAAACAACTTCTTGTCAAAATGCTACCCTATAATAACTAGAGATGTCTTTATAAACTGAGTTGTCAAAATGCTACATTATATTTTCGCCTTTTCTTAGGCATGCAAGACCAATATTTCAGATCGCATGCGCAAAAGGGAAGTTGAAAAATACAAACGTACTTCTTCGTATGATATGGAGTATAATCGTAGATTTGCAATTCTTCCCTAAAATCACCATCAAACTTGGATTTCATGCGTGCGAATCTCATACAGATATATATTAACATAAAAAATACCAATATACGAACGTTTATTTAGTACTCAAAACATAAATATACGAAACGCCTATATGCACGCTTTTGGGGACTATATGCACATGAATTTGTGCGCATAACTTGTGCGCACAGATCTGTGAGCCGTACAACCTTGTGCGCACAAGTTATGCGCACAGATTCGTGTGCATATAGTCCCCAAAGCGCGTGCATATAGTAATTACCTAAATATATATATAGGCTAAAAATAACACTTTATATAAGTGAAATTCACTTGCACACACAACATGTGTTTAGCGAATGAAATATCCGTATATCCTTCATTTCATTGGTAAAACACAATGAAATGAAGGAAAAAATAAACAGTACGGAATCAAATAAGTTTGGTTATTATAGTACCATGACCATCTACTACTAAACGTAAATGAATCTCATATTGTTAATATTGATTGCAAAGTAAGCATGAGAAACCCTAGAGAGATACTTATATAGTAGAAGCTTGCCTTCGTTGACATCATTTCACTCACCTTCTTTTTGTCTTAAACACACAATTAATCCCAAGACATAATTAAAAACCCTACCACTACTATATACTCCCTCTCCGTTTCAAAATAGATGTCATTCTAGACTCTCAATTTTGTTTCAAAATATTTGTCATTATAGGATTTTAAGACAATTAATACCATGAAAATCATAAATTTGTGTATTGGAATTTGAAATTGTTGATTTTCTCCACTCATGCATTGGTTGTAAAAGGAGGTGAATGTTTATTTTGAGAAAAAGTTAAATTTTTAAAACATAATTAATCACTTTCTTAATACTTCCTTAATATGTGTGAAAAACTCTAAAATGAAATCTATTTTGAAACGGATGGAGTAATAATGTATTTTCTTCAACCTCCTTCCTAGCGTCAAAAATATATATATATATATATACCCTTCACCCTCCATGACATTCTCGATATATATCAGGATTTCTATGGGCCCAGATTATGATGTTAACCATTCATTTTAGTGTTAGTTAATCAGTCTTTGTTTTTATGTTGATTATATCCACCAACTCTTCTCTATCTACTCCCAACTGCTATCATCTTTGATTGATTCTAGCTGCTCCACCAATATATTCGTATCATCTTTCATTTTCCTATCTGGGTTTTATGAACTTCATTCCATTAAAAGGTTGTCAACATATTGACTATGCATATCATGGTGTGGTGTGATGGAGAAGCAAAATGCAGTTAGTATATCGAAGGAGGCGATATTGGTGAGGTTCAATCCGAAGACGGATTCACGAACGGAGGTTGATTCGATCTCAGATTGAGCCGCGCCAATATCACTTTCTAGTATATCATATATGTGCAGTTAAGCAATTTGCTCTCCTTACATAACCCAGCTCATGCTATATTGTTGTGCAATTTTTTATGTAGAATGATGTATCATCCTTGATTTCCTAGCAAGTGAGTTGATTGTACATTAATCGAGCGATAATTTTAATTAGTGTGTAAGATCAAGATGATAATTCCCTCTTGCGATGATCTATGTGTCAAAGCAAACTGCAAAGGAGAGTTCAGGTAACAAACACTTCATTATAATGTCAAAATTTCAAAAACAATCTTCATTAATTATACTCCGTTCGTTAAGTTTTGTTATTCTACCCCCCATGCCTTTGTTAAAAAAAATTAGGGAAAAAACCTCCACCCGGAAATTTAAATTTATAACTGACACTCACCTTTGGGCACATTTTAAATGCGTTCAGGTCATTTTCTAAAAACCGGGTTTTAACTTTAGGCACAACACGGATGCGCCCAAAACAGACCCGATTTTTTGACATTTTGAAGGCAAAAGAAAAATGACCCGATTCGTTTGGACGCCTTAAGGATGCGCTCAAAACGGGTGCGAGATATAAACAAATGGGTGCAGGGTTAAACGCCCATTTTGTTTTGCCATCCTGATCTAATTTTGCTTAAGGGAGATAAAAAAGGCTGATTTGGAGAAAAAATTGTCTCTTATCTTATTTCAAAATTGCAAGCATGTTAAATAAAAATATATTTGTGCTCTAGAGGCCATGCCGTTGTACTCTTACTATATACCATGTCGAATCAATTGATGTTATTCTTTAGCATTGGTTCATACTTCATACTGTCAAAATTGAAAACAACTTGATATGAATTGTCTTTGTAAGATGAATTTGATTGTATGAATATATACATTAAAGTCAGCAATATGTTAGGGATACAAACAGGTAGTTCATCGGTTCAGGGCTACAAAACCGGCATGAACAACCGAAGTTTAGCCCAATATCGGAGCAAAATACAACTAAAAAATGTTAACTAGCCTAAACTAGTGTATATTAGTTCAAGGAACTAGGACACAATTGTATTCAGTTTGAAGGTAGCGGAATACTAGCAAGCAAGTATATCACAATCACGTAAGGTGGAAGTCCTAGATAATCGACTAGTTATCTTTGGATAATAAACACGTCACCTCTTTCGAGGATTAAAAATCTACTTGTATATTAAAGTTGAGTTTAGAGATGAACAATCGATTACATGTTTTTTAGTAAAACTTCACATAAGTCCTATCAAACTTAAATCAATAAATTAAACAACACGCGCGACTTACTTAATGTTCTTGAGCAAAAATTATTTCTCTTCTTTTCTCAAATGCACTTCGAGATCTCTAAAAATGCATAATGAGAGAGGCATGTAGGCTTGAGTATTTATACAAGAAAGATCACAAGAAAAGATCTCGGTTAGGAGATATATCTTTTTGGGGGTTAAAAGAGAGGCGACACTCTCACGGTTAGGAGATATTTCTTGAACGATCTTTATTCTATAAATAATCAATCTACATGTTTTATGAGTTTACATAAATAACCTCATAATCTTTTCCTTAACCATATTACAACTGATGATTTTGGATCTGATGAAACAATCTCTTGTGGTGAAACGAGAGTACGAATCAGGGTCGTTAAATAAGAAATGAATCAACGGCTTTGATTGATTTTGAATATATATATTTTTTGAAATGAAAATTTTAATACCTAATTTATATCACATCCCTTGATTTTAGGGATTTTTTTCCAATAATAAAATCAAAAGAATATTCATTTTCTCTATCCTCTTCTTCTTAATATACGTATCTCTTCTATGTTCCTTCCAGCATCTCCTCTTCTCCATTGACATCCACAACTCTTTCTTCGTCACTGACGGACCACATCCACCTTGTGTACGATAACAACTACTCCGTATCAAGAATACCATATGTATAACAACACCATGAATGTCCATCAATATACGAACATCGTCATGCATACCTATAATAAATTGAGCATAACGAACATAGGTTATTCAATATTTCATGTATGCTGTGCATTTTGTTTTGAAAAATATAGTTATACGTTGACTAATATCTACCAAACATTAACGAATATATCTACAACATTGATATAGTTCTTTTGAATATCCAATTACTGTTAATGAATATCAATGCAATTCCGTTCAAGCACACACAAATTCATAATCAAACCCTAAAATATGGTTGGATTTGGAATTAAAAACATCCAAACTACGGTGAATATCTACACTAACCTACGGTGAATATCTACAAAAAAGTTAATGAAAAGCACCATGAATATCCATCTATAATGCACGAATATCAGTATTCCATGTTTACTATTTATTCAAGTTTGTAAAGTAGAAAGATACGTTGACGAATATCTACCTAATATTAACGAATATCTACGCAACATCAAAAAAATTCGTTTGAATATCGAATTGGTGTTCATGAATATCAATACAATTTCATTCAACACATAACTACAAAATCGAAGTAGAGTATTAACGAATATCTACGCAACATCAAAACTGTTCATTTGAATATCAAATTGTAGTCCATGAATATCAATACAATTTCACTCAACACAGTTTCAAAATCGAAGTAGAAGAACAATATATTAATAATCGACTAATTTATAAGTAGAACAAACAAACCTTTTCCGTATTGAATGAATTCATAAAATAAACTGGGAAGGAGGCTAAAGATGAAGAACGTTGATTTGATTCTGGATTGAAGAGAAAAGATGTTAGATAGTCTATTTATTAGGAAACGATCCTCTCTCCTATCTTTCATTATTCTATTTTTTTGTTTTTTTAATAATTGCTTTTTTAAGGAGATCTTGAGCACTCATCCAACCGTCCATCAAATCAAATCTAATGATCCTGGTTAATACACTTGTTTCACCCTTAATTCTTGTTTTACTTGAACCTTCCTCTACAACTGATTACATAGATAATATGGATCAAGGCTGGATCTGAAGTATCATATCTTCAATGATTTTCTTTGCCTACGCATGATATCTTTCATAAAGATTTGCAGGTCCTTTGATGCGGTTCCCTTCCATTTCCCTTGTTTTGCTTCATTGTTTTCTTCAACTTGATTTTCTCTATCTTTTCATCTGAAACTCAATGATAATACTAATTAAACAATATTTCAAGTAGTTGTCATCTTCAAAACTAAAGAAATTGAGGAAAGGAACTCCATGAAAACTGAAGTTTTATAGGTTCTTATTCCAACATTTTCCCCTTTTTTGATGATGACAAACTAATATTTGTATATGCACATGAACAATAGGCAATAAAAAAAAGTACAAATACATGCAGTAAAGATACTTTGAGAAATAATCAAAGTCCCCCTTAACTTTTGAACATAGTAATTAGTTTTCTCTAAGAATGATACAAGTCCTATTAGTTCCAGAGAATATATTCCTCCTTTTGACATCATCAAAAAGATATAACAACTCAACATATCAACTGACAAAGAATGCACCAAGACACATACAAGGTAACAAAACAAAGCATTGTATTCAATCATGGAAATAACAAAGATCAGGACAACAATCACAAAAAACAAGTAACAAAAAATAGAAGGCATATGAGCCGGGAAGATCCTACGGGAGCTAAGCCAGAAACATCAACAAGGAACTCTACGAGGAACTGCGAGGCTGCTTGGAAATGAAAGCATTGATAAAGCGATTGAAGGCACCACTCAAGTCCCGCATGGCAGCCGTAATTTCTCTAAACTCGGCACTAATAAAGGAGCTCGCATAATCAGTGTCAATTTCCTAACAAGGAGCTAAAGACTCAGGCATAATGTGTGTTCACCGCGACTTTGTTTCCTTTTCCTCATTCACTTTGAGGTTGTTGATATAACCCAAATCCATCATGATACATGGTCTTATTGTCGGTCAGGGGATACACACCATGGTTTTCAAAGAGGGCCTTGATCACGGTGGGGAACGACAAAGAGTTAGACGGATGAGTGGGTGTGGTAGGCCTGCATGTGATGCATAATAGTCCTTTGCAAGTCGAGTTGCTCTCCTGATAGTATCTTCTCCATGAACACCACATCCTCAATCAAAGTAATATTCCTATTCTCCTGGCGAGGAATCACATTGCAGAATATGAAGGAGTGGATAAGCTTGAATGAAAGTGAGAGGTACTTGGTGTTGAGCTCTTTGAATGGGGGGGGGGGGGGGGTGATTTACACCATACAAGAACTGGATATACTTCTCCTTCTCTAAGGGACAATTCTTCTTTGTAGGTGTGAAGAACCTGGAACCTGTAGGAACTCCCATCACTGGTGCAATCATCTCTGTAGTGATTTGGAGCAAGCCTGATGGCACGTCATCCTCTTTAGCAGATACAAAAGACACGGAGGAGTATAAAGATCTTATCACATCATCATCAACATTCAATGTAACTGACTTGTCGCCGTACGTGAAGCCAGAGGTTGACGAGGGTGAAGCGGGGACTTTGCACACTCAAGTGGGGGCGAGTTATGTGACCTTGGCTCCCATGATAGCTACATAGGAGGAAGAGGCTATGAGTGTCGTACATAGATGTCCCATTACACGCTCCAGAACAAAGGCTATTCAAGCAACAACTCAATCACTGGTGACCAGACTCGTAGAAGACCAAGGCCCTGTTACTGCAGAGATTACATCCATGACATTTACAACAATTGCAACATCCATCGCTTGTATCTCTGTAGTTGGCATATTTTCTATCCCTACAAGCTAGTTATTTTGATTTCTATCACTAAGTTATAATTATCTTTAGTTAATGACATTATCAATAAGCTTATTATATTTCTTAACATTTACAACTATTTTATATTATTGGATTATATTTTCGGATGTGCTTTTTGTTTGCATAGAAAGGGTTGGCCCTAGCTTCCTTAGTTAGCATGAGATATGTAAACAACCTTATGTACTCATTTTTAGGGTTACGTTAATTTATATTCAGAATTAGTTGAGGCAAAACTCCTTCTCTCTGTATCAGACGTCCTCTTGAATCTTGTACGTAGAGCTTACTCATTGATTCAACATAAACTCCATTCAGGAGATCTTCCATCAAGCTTGCTCCGTAAGATTGCATTCAGCTTCGCCTTCATCAATCCCGCAATCACAATCACCACCAAATTCCACATCTTCATTTCGTCAACTGCAAGGAAGAACGCCCCACCACAGGTTCAATTTGACTCTCAATCAAGACGTTCTGACTCTTCATAGACAAGGTCACATCAATCTTCGCAGACAAGTGGATGTTGCAATAAATCTGGCGTAGTCAGTTGCCTCAACATCATTTTTCCTATGTTGTATAGGAATGACGTAATTCCACGCAATAAGCGATCTAGTCAAAGTTATAAGGACATATAATAGTTTTTCTTGGATCCTTCTATGAAGCAACGATATTTGGATATCTATGCCGACCATTATGGGGGAATATACGATGTTAATAGACGAATATACAAGAAAGAAGAAGGGGGAAGTGGTGTCATCTTGTAAGGTCACTTGTACCTCCTTAGTGGTGTTTCAGGAGAACTACAATCTTTGTGAGTAAGTTGATGGCGTAATAATGGATGGTGGATTGAGTAAGTGTTGGCAATTATGAGGTTTATCTTCCTTTTCTTCATGCACATTATAAGTTTTAGTTTATATGCACATGTATTGTTGATAAGGTATCATTTCAGTTACGTTTGTAAGAGAGTGCGTATTCTCTATTATGTGTTCTTCTCTCTTTTCTCATCTTCTCTGATTCATATATTGTGTTTTTGTGATCAATGAATGTAGTTTCTTATGGGTGAATTTCCACATGGTATTGGAGCGGTAAGCTCAACTATGGTTTTTCTTCTTTCGCATTCACTAAACGCATAAATCTATCGAGTTTTTTTTATTCAACCAATTTTCTTTTTTCTCCTTCTTTTTAATTACGAACTTTTCTTGCCTTAATAAATCTATTCTTCAATTAAACCCAAAAGTTTAGGGTTATGGACAGATTAGAAATTCGACGAATGAGACGAATCAACACGAAGGATGGTGATCACTGATACTCTGGCTTTATCAAAATTCGGATGATCCAGGTGTCCAATTAAATGCAGTGAAGCTGAATGACACCAATTTTCCAATATGAAGGTATTACATCAAGTTATAACAGGAGGAGAAATCCAAATTTGGATTTATCGATGGTTCTCTTGCATGACCAACTTTAAGCTCGACAAATGATATAGCGAAGGACTTAAATTTGTGAAAAGCAGTTACACCCACACCCAACGTAGTGCACGCGTGGATGTTGAAACAAAATTTTCACTTTGGAAAAAATGAAGATCCACACTCAAACAGAGCGTGACGATGACTCACTTATTTCTTTTTTTATAAATTTCCACCATTGTCCTAATTATGTGTACAATATATGTGGGCGTGGTTATATTTTTCAATACCCACGCGGACGCTTTGTATTGCCGTGGTTTTTATGGTTTTACGATATCAGATAAATGTAACGGTCACATCTACACTTCCTGTTAGCGTGAACACATACCGACACACAACGTGACGATGACTCACTTATGTCGTCCTTTTTTTTATATATAAATATCCACTACTATTCTAATTAAGTGTGCAACACATGTGTGTTGTTATTTTTTTCAATATCCACGTGGACGCTTTGTATGACCATGATTTTCATGATTTTATGATATCGGATAAATGTTAAATGATCACGTCTACACTTCCTCGTAGCGTGAACAAATACCCACACACAACCCATACACGTGATCTTATATATGTATTTAGTAAGAAAAATTAGCGTATATAACATAACCTTTTTATGGAGTATAAAAAACCAAAACCAAAACTTATAAATACAACATCTAAAATATAAACATTGTTATGTAAATTATAAACCCGAACATTTCATATATTTACTTCAAATGTCTTGGTATAAAATTAGACTCAGTATAAAGATTCAGATGCATCAAAGAGTAATTAATTTCCATTGATAGCCCAAATCCCAAACGGTCTGAAAAATCTGTCTCCGCGCTCAGCCCGCTCCTCTCTATTTCTCTAACTCGCCCTGCACTTTCACTTCATAATTCTATCGCCGCTCCTTCCCATCGATCTTGGTAAGTCCAGATTTCTTCTATTATCGATCTCTGTATCTATTATAATCTGTATCAATAGCTTTTTTTCATAATCTCTAGATAGATTTTCGATCAATTTGAGGTCTTAAAGCTTTTGTTACTGGCTCAAGAATTTGCCTTTGTTACTGGCTCAAGAATTTGCTTTTGTTCCTTGAAAAACAAATTATGCTGTATCACTCTCCCTATGTACTATACTTGCTTCTAGCTTCCGATTCATTCCATTTCATATGCATTGTGAATCTGTTAGGGTATTCCGAATTTGTTAGTGTAAATTAGCACCTGCAAGAGTTGGATTGGGGTTTTTTCTAGGGAAAGATTCATGTGAGAATGATTTTTATTGTACGAATATACAAATGAAAAATTCACATGCACATCTTTTCACATTGACATGCACATACAGGCGTAAATGAATGTGATTGTGAAAGAATGTGCATGTGAATATAAGAAAATGTGCATGTATTTGTATGTTCGTACTATTAGAATATTGGCACCAAATCCAACCACTTTTTGATGTAGAATTTAGCCAATTTCTGCAGTGTAGCTACTCTAAGATTGTTAATACTTTGCTACACAATTAAAGAAGGCAAAACAGACGCATTCTTTGCTTTAGGCCTCTGGGAGAGCTAGTTCTCAAGGTTTTTTTTTAGGATTGGTTGTCATTGTCGTCGTTTGTAATCTGATAAGTATATGGATTCTTGATGGTGTCGATGACTCTATATACAATTTGAATGATTTATTTTGACTGAATGGATGAATGAATGAACAGGAGCTAAGCAGGGCAGAGCTGCAGTGTCTGAGTTGTTAATACTAATAGAATAAATTAGTTCGGCTAGAAGATCAAAATGTCTGCTGCAGTGTGTGGAAAGAGATCTTTCTTCGAAGAATTCCCATCTCCTCCTTTATCAAAACGAGCACGCTGCTCCTCCTCATCTCCAGTGCCAATCGATGTAGTACTATCGCCTTCTCCCTCCTTGTTGCTTGCCCATCTTACTAGTCTCTTTCCCGATATGGACAAGAAGGTGCGAATAATTCCTATTGAATCTTTGTGTATAATTGTGTTGTGATGATTTAACTCTTTGTCAATCATATTATAATCTTGAAACATCTTGCTATGTCATTTTTCTAATAAAATTGAGTTTGAGGTTTAATTTGTAGGGGTAGAATCATCATATATGCTGCAGATTATATGAATTTTGTAGTAAAGTTTTAATGTATTCAAACTTCTTCTTGTTTTATATACTCTAAAGAGCTGCAATAAGATGACCTCCTTCCTTTGTCAAAGATCTAAGAAGCATTCAAATTAGTCATATTTTTCTCTGAATTTAAATTGACCAGTTTTATGATTTTATTTCTAATTAATGGTAACTAATATTGGTTTAGATTCTTGCACGAGCACTTGAAGAATGTAATGATGATCTTGATATGGCAATAAAAAAATTGAATGAGCTTCAGCTCGGAGTTGCAAATAATGACATTGGTGCTGGTGCTAATCAGTCCGATGATACATTAAAAGCAACTAATCAAACAGAAGGTATATATTATGATTTACCCAGTAAACAAGCTGCAGATTTCAACTTAGTGATTATTCCTGTCCTGTTTAATTAGCATTTGGCTTGAAAATGTTAACTCTATGCTATTATAGTTTGCCTTTTTGTTATCTCATACTACTATTTTGTACCAATCCCTGAAATACACATATGTTGCGATTACTGTCAAATTTCTAGGTACATGGCCATTCAGATTTTGAATTTTATTAGCGGTCTCAGTGGATTTTCATGCTTGAATTGAGGTTTGGTCAGATATGTTAGAATTGGACAATTTCTTGCTTAATTAGCATTTGGCTTGTTACAAGTCTAAGCTGTTTTGTGTTTGTCTCGCTCTATCATTTTTCTTAATTTCTACATACACATATTCCAGGACAATTGTGATAATCATAGGATTTTTAGTGTTAATGGGCATACATATGAGTTTCTATTCTAAACTATGTTAGCTCACTCTCATTTGTTCCTATGCGTGAATTCAGATTTGCTTGAAAATGTATTGTTGACAAGCTAGAACTAGAATCCTTATAGTAATACTGTTCAAAGCTTCTAAATGAGCCCTTTTAAAAGAAGCTCCAGCCAACCCTTATAGTAATATAGTGATTTATTTGTATGTAGTTTCATCTGAAGATTACATTAGCTTTGTATTATTATCATGTAAAGTTAAATCTTAAAGAGCTCTAATGTTATTTTATATTCTGTTATGATGTACATGCATTCTTGTTTGTATGTTTTCATCTTACTGATGGTCTTACTATCTGTCTAGTAACTTTTGATCAGCAGCAGCAGAATGCATCTTCCGAACAAGTTCCTTCAGAAAACATGCCCAAGGATGGTGCAAAATGGGTGGAGTTATTTGTTAATGAAATGATGAGTGCTACTCACTTGGAAGATGCCAGGGTCCGTGCTTCAAGATCCCTTGAATTCTTCGAAAAATCACTATTTTCTCGTGCAGGTTTAGAGGCTGCACAAAATTTCCAGCAGGTGCATATTCAACTTTTTTTTTTTTACCTTAGCAATAAATTTCTCTGAAATTGCCATTAAACTTGTCAATGTGAGTATGCTTTTCAGGAGAACACAATGTTGAAAGAACAACTTCAAGTACATAGTCACGAAAACACAATCCTCAAAAGAGCTGTTGCAATTCAACATGAGCGCCAAAAGGACTTTGATGCTAAAGTTCATGAGCTTCAACATTTTAGACAGCTTATCCCTCAGTACCAAGAACAACTCAGAAAACTTGAGGTCAGTGCCTAAAATTTATTGCCTATACAACACTTCAAAATGTTACAAACTCAGTTGATAATCTTCAATGTTCTACTTCTTTCATGTCTGTATCTACAAAATATAAAGTTAACATAACAAAATTTCTTATTAGAAACTTTTACCGCATGATAAGAAACCGTAAAAACCTATATTTTGTGGATGCTCTGATAGTAAATAAATTCTGTTGTTTTGTGTGTGAAACAGGTGAACAACTACACTCTATCAATGCATCTGAATCAAGCAAAGCAAACCAATACAATTGCAGGAAGGTTTCATCCTGACATCTTCTAGTTTGCCCACCACAGTATCATTTTTTGCTTGCTTAACCAAGCAATGTCAGCTTTCTTTTTTGTATTTTCTCACATTTATATTCCAACTTTTATTTTCTTGAACAAAAAACTCATATATAATCATATCCACAAGACTACAAAAAGGTAAATTAATTGTTTTAGAATGATTTTGATTGCATGATTGGAGTTGTTGGGCCCCAATTGGATGGGACCTAGTCACGCTCCAGCAGCCCAGTTGACAGATCACTGATCCAAATCAAACGGCCCAGTAAGGCCCACAATTCCATCATCGAAAATTTTATTGTACTCTTTTATTTATTTTTATAGAAAGAAAATGCTTGAGTTAGCAGACTGTCATCTGACGAGCGTGACAGTGTCCTCGGACGGAAACGGACAGCCGTACATCTGTTTTTGATCAAATCATGCTTGCTTGATTGATATGATCAAATCATTAGATGTTTTTAAATAATCTCAATATAATTACTAATAAATCATCTTTCTACCAAGTGGCATACTCTTCATGCCATTCACTTGTCGCAATTTCATTGGTCACATTATTTTTTTAATTATTGTAATTTTCTTAAAAAAATTAATTAAATTTGAAAAATCATGTACAAAAATATCACAAAAAGATTGTTTAAGATGTTTCAGATTATAAAAAATATTTTTTTGTGTTAACCTTTTTAGATTTTGACCTACTAATATCCTATTAGGTTATTTTAAAAATTTATAATTTTATTATTATGATATGACATATCACAAAAAATTGCTTTTTATTAATAAATAAGGGAAAAGATTATGTTTTTGTGTTATGATAGTGCTTTAAATTATATAGTTTTATATATGTTGAAATCCATTTATTTAAATTTGTTAAAATTTAACATATGATAATTTGATCAAATAAGTTTTTTTTGTATAAAAACTCATTTATATTCGTTATATATTATATTTAAAATTATAAAACTTAATCATGTATCAATATCATTTCAAGCTATCAACTAATTTTCATATAAAATTATATTCGATACATAATACTATTTATTAAAATATATCAAGTTATATAAATTCGCGCATGGCGCGGGAAATAGGCTAGTTGTCTCTAAATCTGTGGCGAATTTTTACAAAACTAACAGATGAAAATAAATTTCTTATGCTTAAACATACTCGCCTGGTCTAAAAATATAAGTTATCATTTTCTTGCAAAAAAAAACACTTAAGTTTTTCCAAATTTTTTAGCAAAATTCTTCTATTTCACTCTTAAATTTTATGGACTACTTAGACAAGTATGTACTGGGTGTTGCTAAATTAGGTAAATAAATGTAAGATGATTTAGTCATAACTAATAATGATTAATTTATATTTTAAATGCTCTAAGAACTCATATTACTAGACGGAAGGAGTAACAATATGAATACAAATTTAGAAAGGAAAAATGCATATATGAAGGAATATTATGATACGAATAACAAATGTTCACTTGGTTATTATAAAAAAGCATAAATACGTGTACATACAATTTTAGAGTGAATGACCTTGTATCAATCTTTCTGAGTGCTAGCGAATTGAACTTAAGTAATTCGCACACTAAAATTCGTTCATACCAGATCCGATCCGAATTCGAATTATGAAGATATTTAGTGTAGAACACAAAGTTTATTTTTTAAGGTTATCTCAAAGAATGTAGTATTCTCTCCGTCCCATAATGTTCTTTCGATTTGATTTTGACGTAGTTGTCGATGTACATTTTGCATCGTTAATCTCTCTAATTGCATGTTAAAAGTTTTAAAATATTGATATTTTTAAAATACGTAATGAGACGAATCAAACCATATCAAACATGACTATGATTTTCTTATAGATTCTAAATAAATTACTCTGTAGCAAATTATGTTTGTGAATAGTAAAAAAAAATTCAATTTGGAAGAATTTTTTTTTTTGGGGGGGAGGGAGTAGTTTTTTGGGGCTGAATTGTTTGATTTAGGGTTTGGTTCAGCATAGAAACTTTATTATGTAAATATATATTTCCTCCCCCCCTTATTATAGATTTTTTGGGGATATTGAGACTATGAGGAAAGGAGAAAGATAAATTAGAGAGGAGATAGATTGTGAGTTTTTATGTAGGAGAGATAAAAGTAAATTGATGTAGATTTTGATGTACAAATGGATGAGATAAAGGGTAATTAGTTGTGATTTTGGTAAAAGTTCTGACTTATTTCCTTAGGGCAAGCTTTCTTCTTTTAAGCTTCCTAACCTATGTCAGAAAAATCGTTTTGATAATAAGACGAAAGATATAAAAAACGAGAAGTATATATTTTGGGACGCTCAAAAAGAAAAACTTGATACATCTATAATAAGAGAAAGAGAGTAATTGGTATAGCGCACCCTGGATGCGCCAAAAAAAAATGCTTTCAAAATGCTTGAAAATCCGGTTTAGTTTTGGACGCATCCTAGGTGCGTCCAAAACTAAACAATGTTTTAATAAAAAGGTTTGGGCACATTCTTATTGTGCCCAAGAGTGGGTGAGAGTTATAATTTTTCGAGTGTAGGATTTTTCCCCGATTAAGTAATTGTCACAAAATGTGGGAAAGGTTTAGTTGTATGAAAGAGATTCGCTCCTCTCATTTGCGGTTAGAAAAACTAATGAACCGTTGAATATTACACTAACAAACATGTGATTAAATAACATGGGTAACTATATAATATACAGTTATTATACACTTACTCTCTTTTTTTGGTGAAATTATTATACACTTACTTCCGCCAAGTAAAATACCGTTATTATACACTTACTTCCGCCAAGTAAAAATAGAAGTACTCTAGTATCGATCAGATTAGATAGCAAAGGCACGAAGAGTCCCACTAGCTACAAGTCAATCATAATGTCATATCAATCATATCAAACCAGAGAGGGTGCACAGAAACCCCTCACAATCAATTCAAGAAAGTACTCTTACGATCGAGAAAGGTAATTACCGTCTTTAAACCTAGTTGGAGGAGAGAATTACGGTGTAGTCCCTCCTCCGTCTCTATATATAAGGCTCTGTATATAAGGTCCGTTTTCGAAATACTCCGTATTACGGTAATTATGATGAAGATAAAAGTGGAGAATAAGGCGATTAGATGAGGAGAGATGAAAGAGAGTTGTGAGAGAATAGTTCTTTGTTGAAGATAAAGTAATTAAAGAGGCTTACTATTTGACACACCCTGAAAGTTTATTTGACGCACCCTTACCTTCGTCACAAATGTATTAGAGACGATCTTCGTCACAAATGTATTCCACCAGAGATTCGACACGAAGAAACTGAAGACTTCCGTCACGAAGGTTTCCAAGAACATTCGTCACGAAGGTATATAGGACATACGTGACTTCTCAATTTTTTTTTTTAAATTCAGAATCTTGTAGAGAATTTCAATACGAGTCATTGCATATAAAATACGTCCAAAACGGACATCGTTTGCCCTTTCAAAAGCCCTAAAAATAAAATAGTCGTTTTCGTTAAGTTCGTAATATTTAAACATAATGCATAATTATACTTTATAAGTAATAAACTAGTGATATTAAATGATAATATATAATTATAGTATATAAATTTAATTGCATGATTTTTATCTATAATTAATAATTATATTATACAAACTAAATTTATATAAATTTTTGATTTTACGAACTTAACGCATGCGGCTATTTTGTTTTGGAGGCTTTTGGAATGACAAACGATGTCCTTTTTGGACGTATTTTATATGCACAGACTTGTATTGAAATTCTCTACAAGATTCTGAATATTTTTTTTTTAAAATAGATTCGTCACGTATGTTCTATATACCTTCGTGACAGATGTCCTTGGAACCTTTGTGACGAATGTCTGGCCATATACCTTCGTGACGAAGAACAGTTACTATACATCCGTGTTGAATGTCTAGCCATATACCTTCGTAACGAATGTATGGGTGTGTTAAATAAAATTTCAGGGTGTGCTATATAAAGATTTTGTAATTAAATTGATAGAGAAAATGTGTTGGATAAGATATACTCCGTAGTAGATTTGAGGAAAGTAAGAACAACATTTGAGACGCCCGATATAATATATTATTGAGGGACAAAGGAAGTACTACGGATTTTATATTAGTGGATACGCCAGAGAAGCGAAAAATCCACCTCCTAGCTTGAAATGAGGTCGAGAGTGTAGGAGTTTCTGACATAAATGGGGTCTGTATGCGGCATTTGTTCAGTGATAATGTTGCGAACAATGTCTTTAATGAGGTTGCCTACTACTGGGGTACGACTGAGCCCGGGGTTTTCGAACTCTCTATGTTGGGCTTTGAGCTCATCAGGTGAATATACGACGACGTCTGCCTATATGGATTGCGTTTAGCTGCTCGTCCTTGCACTCTGATGAGGCTAAAGTCGTAGTGCCAAATCAAAGAAAACCCTAAACACTAACTAGAGTATAGCAAGTAAGTAGAGGTCGAACCCAAGGGAATCAAAACACTAAATCAATGCTGTCAAGTGAAATATCAACTAGTAATAAGTAACCAAAGGGGGGGGTGATTGCAAGAACACACAAGTAACCAGTAACAAGCAGAGGAAGTTTGGGTGAGAATATTATGCGAAGGGGTTTCACCTAGCAAGTATCCACACAACAGTCAATCAAGTTGATCATAGATTTATCTCAAGTTCTATTCAATCCTAGGGAATGTTCCTATTCCAATCTTTAATATATCAGCAGGCCAACCGGTCCTGATAATACTTACTATTCAGCAATCAGGGAAACCTCTCAAGATTAGATGAAATAGCAGCAAAGGGCACATGAATCATAAGGATGCATGCAATAACTTACAACCGTCAAGTATTAACATGCAATCAATTCTCTTTCATAAAAGCAATCAACTACCAGATCATGCAGATATGAGTGCTACAGTGACAAGGAATTCCACCGTATATTCCTAGTCTAGCAATAGAAAACTATCAATCAAACTAGGTGATCAAGCTAGCAAAACTAATAGAAATCAATAGATGAAGAACAAGATAATTAATACAAACCCATAGGAAAAGAACAAGAGTTTAGAAATCTCACAACTTAGTAACTGAAGGTTTCAACTGCTAAGCAAAACAATGGAGATTAGTTCCTGCTCATGGTTGCAAAACTAAATTGTCTGATGGAAAAGATGATGATAGATTAATGAAAGCTGCTAGGGTATAAAAAGAGTCCAACCCTAGAATATAATCCTAAAAGATAAATCCTAAAACTAATTAAAGAAAAAGGAAAAGAAAAGAAATAAAAGAAAGCACAACTCGTTGAAATTGACGTATTTGCTTCCTCCACTTCCCAGCTGCCTGCTTGCATCTTAAATGGGCCAGCTCACTTGCAATTCACCGCACGGCCAGCTACTTGCATCAGTGCAATACCCGTGATCGCGGATTGTAATCCGCGGTCTCATTAAATCTGCCCTCGGTCTCTGTTGACCCATGGCGATCGCCGTAGAGTCATGGCGATCGCCATGATCTCTCGAACTCATGTAACGCTTCTGTTGTAGAATGGCAATCGCCATAGTGATGGTGGCGATCGCCGCTGCTCCGCAGAATGTCTTCAAGTCTTCATGTCTTCAATCTTTGATCCTCTTCTTCTTCGGTTCTGGTCTTCATTTCTTCACGTCTTCATAAACAACTCAGAACATAACAATAGCTCCAAATACTTGTGATAACACTCCTAAACTAATGTAATAACCCCTAGTTACGCCATACAAAGTGTAGCGTATCAAATACCCCCATACTTAGACTTTTACTCGCCCCAAGTAACTTACAGAAAAACTACCCTTACAATGAAATGGTCAAAGTCTCAGGAAGTACAAGAATATCTCCTAGTGATTACATACTTAATAAGCCCAAAGCATACAAAACGCAACAACAACAATCAAGAACAAATGTGATACAATAAGCACAAACTCAGAACTACACCTTATTCCTCCAAGTGGCCTACCCGAATCCTCCTATGCATCTCCTTCTTATGTCTCCATACGCCAAGATGATAAAGATCCTAAAACACTCAATTTTTTTATAACACTCATCTTACTTGGGAGCCCTTTCGGGTTTTCATCCCAACCACTCAATAATTGTTTCAGGCTCACAAAACTCACATCACTCAAGACTTATTTTTGCCCCAGCCTAATGCCGGTCAAGCCACCTTCTTATTGCATAGAACTTGCTATCCAAGGATTTTGTATGCCTTTTTTCAATTTTTGTGGCTTTTTCATACAATATATATTCAATAAGCTCATGCAGATACAACCAACACCCAAATAATTACATGTGAATACATTCTCCTCCCCCATACTTAAACATTGCATTGTCCTCAATGAAATGGAAGACATAAAAACGAACCCAGGGAAGGAGACAGAAGACTCACATAAAAGGTCGGATGACCTTCCTCCAATAAAACTCAAAGTGTGGTAGAATGAGAAACTAGATGAGCACTAAATGTAATCCAATAATGCATAGCTCATCTAAAGCAAAATAAAGAATACCTCCAATGTAGAAGGTGACCCAAACAAATCAACTCTTTGCAAAGAACATGGTCACCAACAAGCTAAGCTCCAACGAATGTAGATCTAGATTGATAGTACTAATGAAACCAAACTTGATGTAATACAACTCCTTACTTTCTTTTCTCTCATATTTTTTTTTCTACACTCTATTTTTTTTTTAATCCGATATATTATTTTTTTCCTCGGAATGATTTTCGGATTTTCGGATTTTTTTTTTTGAAAGGAGAGAAAACTTACAACGACATTGGCTACTGACTGTAGCTGACCCTAAGCTTCGGTGATTTCCTCCTGTCCATAGAAAAACTAAAAAGAAAATTAAACCGAACAAAAACAAATAAAAACAAACTCAAACCTCGGGTTGCCTCCCGAGTAGCGCCTTATTTTATGTCGTGGCTCGACATGAAACTCAAGAGATTTAACTAACGCCATTTGGCTTTGTGAAAACTGTCTCTTGTCTGAATTCTCTCTTGAACCACTCATGGAACGCCTTGAATCTCGTCCCTCTTACCTTGACCACCTTGTCTTTAGCAATGAAGGTGGTTTCATTCACTTTATCCTCCTTGACCGTATCAGGCGGCTGTTTAAGCTCAATGTCAAGTGCCTGCACACTAGACATCAATGGTATCTCGCCTGGCGAGGTCAGTAATGAAGGGCGATTGCCCAAAGGATGTGAAGAGAGTTTACCTTTAGGCTCTGGCTTAGCCTGACACTCCTGCATGTTAGTAGATAAAACAGCATCTACTTTTGGGGGCTCTAAGATATTCTCTAAAATTGGTTGTAATTCATCCTTACAAGTAGGCTTATTTACATCAATAGCACATAGAGAATTCTTATCAATGGGATCCATGTCATAAATATTATACTCCACCTTATCCCCATCGAACTCCATAGAGAGAGTCCCACTATAAACATCAATTTTCGTTTGTGCTGTTTTCATGAAAGGTCTACCTAACAGTATAGGTGTGACATTATTAGCATGCTCCATATCCAACACAAAGAAATCAGCAGGAAAAATCATATCACCAACCATAACAAGAACATCATCAACAACCCCTTTTGGGTATACAGTAGACCTATCAGCAAGTTGAATAACAGTTCCTGTTTTATGCAAAGGTCCTAAGCCTAGTGATTCATACAAAGAGTAAGGCAAAACATTGATTGATGCACCTAAATCTAGCATGGCTTTGTCAAATTTAGTTTCACCGATCACACATGGAATGCTAAATATGCCTGGATCACCACATTTCTTAGGCATGCGTTTTTGAAACACAGCAGAAACTTGTTCACTTACTTCAACTTTCTTCTTTCCTTTCAGTTTTTGGTTTCTTTTAATAGTGCAAACTTCTTTCAAAAACTTAGCAGATCTAGGAATACTCTTAACAAGTTTGAGCAAAGGAATGTTTACCTCACACCTACTAAAGGTTTCGAAGATTTCTTTGTCGTCATCCAGTCTTTGAGTATCCTTCAACGCCTCAAGAAAGGGAGCAACATGCTTCTGAGAGAACAGAGGGGGAAAATTTGGACGTACATAATCGTCTACATATTCAGGGAACTCCCGGCGATCGCCATCAACAACTGGCGATCGCGGTCGCACAAATTGGGGTTCTGCAGGAGACCCGCGATCGCGGATCATCATCCGCGGTCGCGGATTTGTGACGAGCAAATCTGGGCATTCTGGAGCCAGGCCGCGATCACGGCCATCCTCCCGCGACCGCGGTCGGTAAAAAATATCAGCATCACATTCTGGAGCAAGGCCGCGATCGCGGTTTTGGCACTGAGGATTCATTTAAAGTTTTTCCGCTCCTCAAGAACACTGCACTGACGTTCTCTCTCGGGTTTATTACCGGTTCCCTGGCCTCTAATTTACTCACAGCTTGAGCAATCTGTCCTAACTGATTTTCAAGATTTTGGATACTCGATTCCGTTTTAGCATTTTGTTGCATCACAGTCTGAGCTAAGGACTTGATCATATGTTTAGTAGTCATAGAATTCTGAGGTCTAGGTTGCTGATAATTAATATTTTGAGAGTCATACCTTGGCCTTGGTTGCCATCCACCAACAGCGTTTACCTCAGCATTGGGATCATGAAGGGAATCACTTTTCAGCATCAAAGCCTTTACCATCTCTTTCAACTCATTCATGTCAGTCTGTAATTGATCTGAATTAATTGCTTTGACTGAGTGGGATCCCTGTCTACTGCCAAACTGCCTTGAACTTTCAGCCAGTTCTTCAAACATTTCAGTGGCATGAGGTATAATCAGTTTCAGAAAATTACCTCCACAAGATGCGTTTACCATTCGACGATCCTCATCAATCAGCCCACTGAATAAGTACATAAGAAGATCATGGTCAGTATAACTATGGAATGGGCAGCTTTAGCAAAGCTTCTTGAATCTCTCATAATACTCATAGAGACTCTCAGTTGAATGTTGATGAAGATTCGTGATCTCCTTCTTCAAGCTGCTCAGTTTTGTAGCTGGAAAATATTTCTCTAAAAAGACATTTTTCATCTTAGCCCATGTATCAATACTCCCTGGAGCTTGATAATAGAGCCAATCATTCGTAGCGTCTTTCAGAGTAAATCTGAAAGCTCTCAGCATGACCTGCTCCTCAGTAACACCTCTTGGCTTCATACTAGAACATATGGCATGGAATTGAGCCAAGTGTTTGTTGGGATCTTCTCCTGCTAAGCCATGGAAGTGTGGTAGCTCATGAATTAAACCAGCTTTTAATTCAAAATTCACACCTTCTTCAAACTCAGGAAACCTCACTGCTAAAGGTTGTTGGTTTAAGTCTGGGGCAGTGAGTTGCCTCATAGTAGGCAATGGCGGTCCATGTCGATCACCCATCTCGTTATCTTGGTTCAGAGCTGCTCTTTGGTTCCGAAGGAACGTCCTTTCAATCTCTGGGTCAAAGGCAACAAGAGATGAATCAGTAGCACGGGTCTGAACCATAAAGGTTCACACCAAACAGTTGATAATTTCACAATTAACACAGAATCAGAAAAATTTCAATTCCCCGGCAACGGCGCCAAATTTGATGAGGCTAAAGTCGTAGTGTCAAATCAAAGAAAACCCTAAACACTAACTAGAGTATAGCAAGTAAGTAGAGGTCGAACCCAAGGGAATCAAAACACCAAATCAATGCAGTCAAGTGAAATATCAACTAGTAATAAGTAACCAAAGGGGGGGGGGGTTTGATTGCAAGAACACACAAGTAACCAGTAACAATCAGAGGAAGTTTGGGTGAGAATATTATGCAAAGGGGTTTCACCTAGCAAGTATCCACACAACAGTCAATCAAATTGATCATAGATTTATCTCAAGTTCTATTCAATCCTAGGGAATGTTCCTATTCCAATCTTTAATATATCAGCAGGCCAACCGGTCCTGATAATACTTACTATTCAGTAATCAGGGAAACCTCTCAAGATTAGATGAAATAGCAGCAAAGGGCACATGAATCATAAGGATGCATGCAATAACTTACAGCCGTCAAGTATTAACATGCAATCAATTCTCTTTCATAAAAGCAATCAACTACCAGATCATGCAGATATGAGTGCTACAGTGACGAGGAATTCCACCGTATATTCCTAGTCTAATAGAAAACTATCAATAAAACTAGGTGATCAAGCTAGCAAAACTAATAGAAATCAATAGATGAAGAACAAGAGAATTAATACAAACCCATAGGAAAAGAACAGGAGTTTAGAAATCTCACAACTTAGTAACTGAAGGTTTCAACCGCTAAGCAAAACAATGGAGATTAGTTCCTGCTCATGGTTGCAAAACTAAATTGTCTGATGGAAAAGATGATGATAGATTAATGAAAGCTGCTAGGGTATAAAAAGAGTCCAACCCTAGAATAAAATCCTAAAAGATAAATCCTATAATTAAAGAAAAAGGAAAAGAAAAGAAATAAAAGAAAGCACAACTCGGTGAAATTGACGTATTTGCTTCCTCCACTTCCCAGCTGCCTGCTTGCATCTTAAATGGGCCAGCCCACTTGCAATTCACCGCACGGCCAGCTACTTGCATTAGTGCAATACCCGCGACCGCGGATTATAATCCGCGGTCGCGAATTTCATTAAATCTGCCCTCGGTCTCTGTTGACCCATGGCGATCGCCGTAGAGTCATGGCGATCGCCATGATCTCTCGAACTCATGTAACGCTTCTGTTGTAGAATGGAAATCGCCATAGTGATGGTGGCGATCGCCGCTGCTCCGCAGAATGTCTTCAAGTCTTCATGTCTTCAATCTTTGATCCTCTTCTTCTTCGGTTCTGGTCTTCATTTCTTCATAAACAACTCAGAACATAACAATAGCTCCAAATACTTGTGATAACACTCCTAAACTAATGTAATAACCCCTAGTTACGCCATACAAAGTGTAGCGTATCACACTCCGACTTCACGACTAATGGGGTTATATGGAAACTTCCGGTGAGTGAGAGGATCAGGCATTTCCTCTGGCTACCGGTCAGCGCCACCTCAATTTGGATGCTTCAAGTTCAGTCTGTCACGATGGTGATGGGGATCTGATGCACATTTTTAGAGATTGTTGTAGGGATAAGGAGATTTGGTGCCTCTTCTTTCGTGGGAGGTCTCATTCTATAAGGGTTGTGGAAATGGAGAAATGCTTATGTTTTCAGGGATGAGAGGTTGATAATTGATTTTTTTCTATTTTCTTGTTCACCAATCTCAGGAATTTGAGGATGTATTGGTTGGGCGTCCTGCCATGGCTTCCATTTGTTCTAAGCTGGAACAACTGGTTGCATGGTGTAAGGCCAACCTCAGGATGTATTAAGGCGAGCATGGATGGAGTAAAGAAGGATCCATTTGGACTAGCTAGTTCTAGGGGTGCTATTAGAGATGCGACAGGAACCACGTTGGGAGTTTCGTCAAGAATATTAGAAAATGTAGTGTGCCAACGACCAAGATCTGGGGCATTCATCATGGTCTCCATATTGCTTAAGAGAAGGACTTTCGTTGTGTGATGATTGAGTCAAATTTTGAGCTTGTGATAGGTCTTATTGGGAAGAAAATGGATTACTCTTACCCGCTCCTTAGCCTAGTATTGTCTTGCCAAATCTTTATTACAAACCTGATCAAACTAGGGTTTGGGCCGGACCAGGGGCGAGCCAAATTCTAAATTTTACTCATTTAATAGGTTTGAGCTAAGCCTTCCCGTTTTAAATGAGACAGTTTTGTTGCCCATATCCTCCCATAAGCGGGCCAGACAACCCTCGAGGCAACCCTCTACTACTTACACGGAAGTGTTTAATGTCAAAACGACGTACTAAACATTCAAAACTTGCTTAGTAAACACTTACATAATTCAAAGTTCACCATCCAAAAATGCATACTAAAAACATTCAAAACCTGTTTACATAACAATTTAAAATTCAATACAAAATGCATAATAAAAAGGTTTATCCTTCTAGTAAATCTATGTCTTGGTAATCATCGTCGCAATTGAACATCCATCCTCGTCGTCATTAACATAGCCCACAGATGGTGAAATTAGATGGAGGAATGACTTATTATTTACTTAATTTTATTCAAAAGTATATTATTATATTAATAATATTTTTATTATATATAATACGAGTCGGGTAGGGCCGACCATATTCCAATACCATGTCTTCCCATATTTAAAACGGGGAGGACATGGCTGGCCCTTATGGGTAAACCGCTTGTCCAGATCCTCCCAAATTTTAGGTCGGGCTGACCCTAGTTTGATCAAGACATTTATGTGATTTTTATAGATAAAGTCTTTTTAATATAATGATGTTTAGTAAAACAAATTTATAAAGGCTTTTTATGCTAAAGAGATAGATATTAATTGCACAAATTTCAAAGTTCGAAAAAGCTTATTTTAAACAAATCCATTATAAATGACGCATAGGTGAAGTACCCCGCGCAAAGCGCGGGTCTAACATTTTTTAATTTTGCCAATATTTTCATTATATAATTATGTAGTAATTTTTAATAAAAGAATGGATGTTTTTATTTATGTAAATATATAACTTTTAACATATTTTATGATCTTTATATTTTAACATAAGATATTGGGTACAAGAATACATAATGTATAATTACTAATTTATTCTATTATAAAGTCATTATCTACATAATAGTTTATTTGGACTTTTCATTATAAAAATACTATAAGGATTGGAGGTCCGTGACGAAAGAGAGCGTGGCCGTGCGATTGGTCGGTGCTCGAGTTGCTTTCCATATCTATAAAAATTTGAGGGGAAAGACGAAAAAAGTGTAAAAGGTGAGAAAGACATAAGCTATGTTTAAACTGTACTTTTTTTTTAAATAAAATATTTCTGTATATAGAAGCGGTGCGAATTTACATCTCAAGGAGTATCATAATTTTCATGGGTTATATATCAGCCCAGACAAATGATTAAATATCGTCGGGCTGATGCGTTACACATGAATCCAGTCCATGTGTAACAAGCGAAACACAAATTTTAGAAAACTGCAATCCATACGTAATGCAAGGGACCAACTCATGTGTTACACATTAGATGATCACATGCGTTACGCATGAGATGGTCCCATGCGTTACACATGGAAAAGGTCGATGCGTAACGCATGTAATGGATATATATAGTTGTTCAACTTTATTTAGTGTACGTCTTGTCCCCACCAAACAATATTAACTACCCCTTTATTTTATTTATTTTGTAACACTTATTAACCCTAACCTAACACCCATTTTTATCATCTTCTTACCCTCCATTAAAATCCAATTTCAAACCTCCAAACACCCCAAAAACCACTAAATCCATGGAGGATGAAGAAGATTTCAACAAGGAAGGAGTGAAGAAAATGGTTTATCAAGTTATAATGCCAATGAGGTAACGTTCTTACTAAAATCTTGAATTATAATTTGATTTGCACCCTTAAGATCTAGAATGAAAGAATTATGTTGTATTTCATTTAAATTATAGTAATAGAAAGTGTTAAAAGGATGATTTGTGCATAGAATATCCAAAAAAATTGTTCTTTAATGTTGTTTGATTTAGGGTTTAGGGTTTTAATGTTACGTTTTTTTTTGTACATGGTTAGGTTTGGGGATTGCTTTCTTATGGAATTTTGTGTACAATGTTTTTGTAGGGTTAAAATTGTGAAATTTGTGAGTTGTGTGATGATAAATAATGTGTTGAGTGAAATTTGTGTTTATTTCAGTAAAATTTTGGTTTAGGGTTGATAATGACCCTGTAAAAAGTTGTTGTGAAATTATGTGACATTTCATGCGTTACACACGGAAGGGTTTCATGCGTTATATGTACGTGTAACGCATGGAATTACACTTTTACAAACTGAATCTGTTTGTGTTTTTGTATTTTCTTGTCTATAGGTCAACTTTTCCTTGTTCACTGGATTGAATAAAATATCATTGAATGACTACATTGTTCCACCAGGGACGGCGAAGATGGGGCCACTGTCATTTGATTTAGGGTCTGGGCTTGGAGATTATTATCAACCATCTCCATATGAAGTACCATCAAGCTATATAGAGTTTGGTTCACAGTTAGCTAACACCTACACAGAATTGTTCAAACCGGTTATGAAAACGCACAATGGCCTTCACATATGGTGAGATCGGTTACAAATGTAGTAGAACTCCTCTTATTTCTTCCTTCTTTGCGCACTGCACCAAAGTTTGATGATCCTGTAGATGAGGAAATTGTGGTTTCTAATGATTTCATTATTCAAATGTTTTTGCAACATATCAAGTGTTTGCCTCCCGAGATGGTGAACTTGATTGGGTGTTACAAGTTGCAAAGCTCCATAACTTTGTGGTTATTAAGGCAAGGAGTAGACCATCAAGATGAGGACAAAGTGGAAAGCTTCAAATCCTTTGTGATAAAGGGGGAAAGTATGTCCCTAAAGGTGTACAAGGGAAGAAAAACACCAAGAGCAAGAAAGCTGAGTGTGAATTTGAGATGAAGCTTCTAGAGAAGCCTAGAGATTCATGGAGACTAAGTGTAGTCGGGGTAATCACAACCATGCTATTGGCCCAAGCTTGGTTGGGAGTGCATTTGGTGGAGATTGACCCCGATCAGAAGAACAAAATTTTGGAGATGGAACGTTCTCAATGTTCTCCTAATCAGATATACACTGAGTTGAACAAGGATCCGTTGATGTGAACAAAAAGAGACAAGTGTGTAATGAGTTAGATTGGATAAGGAAACAAAAATTGGAAGGAAGAATCGCGGTTCAAGAATTTTTCCACAAATGCAAAGAGAATAATTACTTCATGGAGTATAGGCCAAGTCAAACAAATCCTTCCAAGATAAGTGATTTGTTCTTTGCTAGCCCGGAATCTATGAAACTCTTACTTCCTCTTTGATGAACACTACGTAGTGTTGGTTGATGATGATGATGAGGCCATCTTGTTTTTTGTTATATAAAAAATACGTGAGAAAAAGCAGTTAGAAACATGAGAAAACAATAATCCGTAACAAAAATAGAGTTTTTTTTACTCTGTAGGAGATAGAGGCGCAACTTGATAAGATTTAGGATTTTCGTGTGGGTGTATATTTATAGACGAGAAAAATGTTTTATAGGACCGAATAGGGGTTTTAAGTCCAACTTGTGATGAAGCCCAAGTCAAAAAGAGTTCTCCAGAAGCATCTGTATCAAGCTGTATCCAATCATGCATACAAAAAAATTTAAATCCAAGCAAAAAACATTATTTAATCCAAGCATTCTTAGTCTAAAACACTCCAAACATTAACAATATAAAACAATCCAACAACTTAAACAATCCAACAACTTAATCAATCCAACAACTCAATAAATTTATTCAATCCTACACTTAAAACAAACTACATAATCATTCCCAAAAAGGCTACAGATTTGCAAGAGCTCCTAACACTTAATTTTGCATGTCGTAGTTGAAACATGAGGAGATTAAGGTACACCCTACCAATCACCTTTACAAATATAGAAAATTTATTATACATTTGTAAGTTTAAACAAAGACAAAAGAATTTAAGTGAAACAAATTTAAATTTACCTGTTTTTTAGTCATAAGTCTGAGAGTACTCGAATGTATAAACAATTGGCCCCATTTCATCAAGAGAGATGGAGTGACCATCTCTAGCATCCCATAACCACTAATTTGCTTCATATTGAACCACATGACTATTGGAGCGCTCTTTTTTATGAGCTTTGAGTCGTGCAACCACGGGCCTAGGAATCCTTTGAACGCGAACGAACTGTCTTTGAACCCGATCTGGCATGTGCGGCTCCGTGATGTCTATGCATGAGAGCACCCCATGAAAAATAACTGGAGAAAATGTAGGGTCGTTGAAGTCGATCACCCCATATGAGTTCCAGCGAATTTAAATGCATACAAAAAAATTATACATATATTGAGTGAATCTAAAAATTACAAAGATGGTGCATAAACTTTCTTTGTAAATTTGCATTTTGATGCGTTACACATAGAAAGATCCCATGCATTACGCATGGACCTATTTCATGCGCTACGCGTGAAAAATGCAAGTTCAACCATTTTCTGCATAAAGTTTCTGCACCAACTATTTCTGCATAATCTGTTTCAGCTCAACCAATTTCATCCAGTTCACTAAATTTCAGCAAATATGTCATGTAATAAATAATTTTAAATGTCATTTGCAAAAATCAAAATGATATTAATATTTCATATATAAGACTCCTCTAGCATAAGGAGATCCAATTTATCTTTGTAGTCTCTTGGCCGTTTCCCTTTCCAAACCTTTACATTGTGATGCAACCAACGACATGCATATGGAAACACATGCGACCAATTTGAATTTTCTTGAGGTGCAAACTGAGGGAAATATTTTCATATCCATGCCTAGTATAAACAAAAAGGTTAAGTGAGAAATTTAAAAAATATTAAAGTAATAAATTAAAATACATATACCTGCAACTAGACCTGAGAAAATATGACCCGATTCGCAAACCCGACCCGAACCCGCCCGATTTTTTGCGCTCTTAACCCGTTAAATTAAACCCGAAACCCGATTTTGACCCGACCTGATGACCCGACATTTTGTTGGGTCAAAAACGGGTTGGGTCGGGTCAACCCGTGGGGTCATACCAAAAAACAACTAGAAAATAAAAATAGGAAAGAAATATGAAAAAATCGAAAAAATGATATTTTGCTGCTATGTTATAAATACGGTTTATAAAAACGGGCTTAAAAAAAATTAGGTTGATTGGGCTTAAATAATATTATTTTTTACTTATTATGGGCTTTAAATTTTGAAGGCCCAATCAAGAAAACATACCCAAATTGAATTGTAAGGAGGTAACAACTTGTACGGTTGTACCAACCTTATATACACATATATGTTACTATACTATGCGTAAACGAACGCTAAAAGGCCTTAAGGCCCAATTTGGCAAAACGACGCCAAAACGATGTCGGAATGGAATGAAACTTGGTTTCAATGCCTTTTAGAGATATTTGACCATGTGTGTAAATCTTAATCAAAACTTCTTAATTTTAATGTAACACCTCCTTTCTAAACATTAAACTGGTCATTACTCTCTAACTTGTCGCAATATTTATGGTCAACAACATTGATGTATTATTATGTTTGAAAAATTTATACAACTTAGTCTTATTAGGCATAAATAATCACAATAAGGTCTCGCTCACACAAAACGAGGCTCGAAACTACGCATAAGTATAAAAAGGAATAAAAAAAAGTGCGCAATCAGACCCGATGGGTTGATCTGAACCGGAGATAAACCCGTCGTAACCCGACCTGTTTTGACTTGGTAAATTTTAAACCTGAAATGACCCGACCCGAAATATACTAAACCCGATGTACTCTGACCCGAACCCGACCCACCCGACCCGTTTCCCAGGTCTGCCTGCAACTATGTGTAGCAGAAAGACATCTCCACACATTTTTGGCGTGTACTTATTCCCAAACTCCGGTACAGGTGTGCCAACACAGCTGAGCCCCATGAGTACTTCATAGCATCTTCTATACTGCCCACAAATTTTCCATATTTGACGGGGATCCTATGTTAAGACTTGCCTGGAAAATAAGGTTGACGCAACCACATACATCAACCAACCTAATCCTTGTGGTTAAGGGTCCAATTATTTGCTCCAGGTCCTCAGATCAGCTGGATCTACCCTCCCAGATGACACTATGTGTTGTCAGGTATGCCTAAAGCTTCATTTCCTTAAGCACTGTAATGATCCACCAATTCACGTTGCCCCAATCTCTCACAAGTTTCTTTCGATGGTTCCATGATTTCCCCTTCTATTGAAATCCCTAAAATGCATTGAACATCTAGTAGAGTGGGCGTCATCTCACCACAAGTGAGGTGGAAAGTGTTGGTCTGTGGTTGCTACCTCTCAATGAAAGCAGAAATAAGCAGAAAGTCAATTTCTGAGTACATGATAGTGGGGAGGTGTGTAAATCTAGCTGCAAAGGGCACCCGAGTCCATTCAACACCTTGTTCTAATGGACAAGCGTGTGTTTGTCTTCCTCATTGTTGTCCCTTAATTGGCCTCGGTCCTGTAAAATAGAAATTACAGAAATACATACTAGTCAGATTCATATAAATTAATTTTAACAAATAAAATTGTAAAAGGGACAATAACTTACTCACAAAGCGTAATTAAGCCACATGTACAGGAGATTCCTTCAACAATTCTGGATTTGCAGGACCTCCAGTTGTGCTTTCAGTCAGCTCATGATCATACCTCGGCTCCCTCTTTTCTCTTTTGCGCCTTCGAGTTGCCTGCTCTTCCTCTTCTTGTTCCTTTTCCACTTCCTCTCCGTCTCCCTCTAGCGCTTGATCCTGCTCTTGTTGTTCCTCTTGCTCTTGTTGATGATATGATGAAGACGCAGCTTGTCCAATACCTCCATCTTGCTAACTGCCCCCAACCTGTCCACTACCATAGTTTCCCCACAACCCTTAGCTACTCCAACAATATGAGTGTTAGTCGACGTTGCAACCTCCAAATAATATCATGCATGATACTCTCCCTAATAAGAGGTGTAACCTGAAACATATGCACTCTAACTACGGTTTACACCCCCGAAGCTCGTTGTCGCATAGTACTGTGGATCAAAAGCTTCAAATGTTCCCTCATCCGGGAACAACTTAAATGGGTAGCTTTTTTGGATTTCTTGCTTTTTCCCTTGTCCGGTTGTGGCTCTTTTCTCCTTTCGTCTCGGTTTCTAACTTGTGACGAGCTACCTGGACGTTCCATAACCTAAAACAATACAAAATCAAGAAAAAAAACTAACACATAACAATCATAAACGTCACAAACATCGACTAATTGCATCTAGTTCAACATTCTACAGAAACAAACACCAGAATAAGGCAAATTCATGCGTAACGCATGGAAAATGACGTCATACTTTCTTCTCCGGCGAGCCTCTTATTTCCGACCACTTTCCGGCCACATTTCGACCAATTTCGAACCGGGTTTCATATTATTTCAACATAAGCTCTATACTTTCAACACAAAACCTATCGATTTAACTAAATCACTTCAAAAAATCTCTAATCAAAACCCTAATCTACAACATAAAAAATTAACAGAACAAAATCATTTACTAATCAAATATAATCAAAATTGATCAACTTTAATTCGTTCTAAACAACAAAATTTCATATAAATAGATTTATATATATATACATGTAATATCAAAACCATCATATAATATGCAATTTCATATAGAGTCAACATTTTGATATAGAATATATGACGACCCTCAATACCACCATCACACAGCTCGCAAAACTCAGGCACTTGAAATTTTCAGACCAGTGCAGCAATTATTTTTTCAAGTACGTGCAGTCGAGAAGAAATTCGTCACGCATTTCCTCTCTCACTTTGGCCAACATATCTATTACCACCTCTAGGTCTGAGATCGTTCTTGCTTTCACTGAATATTATACAAACCTTCTCGGTTCTTCTGCTGCTGTGACTCCAGTTATTACCAGATTCTTCATGAGAGGCTTGCTTGTTGATGCTATGACTGCCTCAGCTATGACTTCTCCCTTCACTGGGCAAAATATCAAAGATGCGATCTTCACCATTGGGAAAAACAAATTTCCGGGGCCGGATGGCTTCAATGCTTTCTTCTTCAAAGTTGCCTAGAATGTTGTCGGGTTTGATGTCGTGTTTGCCATCCAGGACTTCTTCTCGTCCAGTTGTAAGCTTAGACAAATTAACCACACAGCTATTGCCCTTGTGCCAAAGAATAATGTTCCAACCACAGTTAACTGCTTTCGGCCTATCTCTTGTTGCTCCACATTGTATAAGGCTATTGCAAAGCTTATTGCGGGTCGTATTAAACCGGCTCTCTCTCAGATCATTGGTGGCTACCAAGGGGCCTTCATTCCTAACTGTTCGATTAGGCATAACAACCTTCTTTGCCAAGAACTCTTGAAACACTATGATCGGAAGAACATTTCTCCAAGCTCGCGGGTTCTTTTGGTTTTAGTTCAACCTTGTTTCAGTGGGTTCGTTCTTGCATCACGATTGCGAGCTATTCAGTCAACATCAACGGGACTCTTGAAGGTATCTTTAAGGGCAAACGGGGTCTGAGGCAGAGTTGTCCCTTATCCCCTTACCTCTTTGTAATTGACATTGAATACCTTTCCAGAATCTTTGCAGAGAAAACGGACAACCCAAATTTCAACTTCCACCCTTGTTGTGAACGGCTTAAGGTCTCTCACCTTTGCTTTGCAGATGACATCATCTTTTTCTGTAGAGGTGATATTGGCTCTGTTAGAATACTCATGGAGGCCCTTGATCTCTTTGACAACATCTCTGGTCTTGTCTGCAACTCGTCCAAGTCTGCTATTTACTTTGGCGGGGTCTCTGACGTTGAAAAATATGAAATCCTTGATCTTGTTAGTTTCCTTGCTGTCTGCTTGGCTATGACATATCTGGGTCTCCCTATGGGATCCAAAAAGCTCCACACAAATGCCTATTCCCCCCTTATTAGCCGCACACTCGCCCATATCCAATCCTGGACCGCAAAAAACATGTCCTATGCCGGACGTTTACAACCAATATCTTTTGTCCTTTTCAATTTGCAGGTTTACTGGTGTTCCGGTCTTCTCATCCCCCCGTCGGTCTTGGAAAAAATTCAAGGATACATACGTAAATTTCTCTGGTCGGGTAAAGAGAGTGGTCGTCGCAACCTGGTTGCCCGTAACACTCTCTGCAACCCCAAGATTTGTTGCGGGCTCGACATTAAGGAGCTACTTTCGTGGAACAAAGCAAACGTCTCCAGATCTATATTCAAAATCATCAAGGATATACCAAGTCATTGGCTCTCGTGGGTCAAAGAAAACCATCTCAAAGGACAAAAGTTTTGGCTTCTTGATCGATCATCTGCTGCTAGCTGGTGCTGGCGCTGCATACTTTCTGTCCGGGATGAGCTTCTCCTATCCTGCAGCCCTTCTGAAATCGAAGAGACCATGGCTAAACCCAACGCCTCCTCCTCGGTTTATCTATTATCAGATCTTCAAACCTTCACTGCCTGTTTGGCCCCTGTTTTCCTCCATCTGGGGTTCCCTCCATCCTCCTCGCTGCAGTTTCATCACTTGGGTCGCTCTCCACCATCACCTTCCTACTCTCAACAAGCTCACTTCCTGGGGCATCACCACTAACAACACGCACAGATTTTGTAACACATCCCGCGAAACCGAAGATCACTTATGGTTCTCCTGTTCATTCTCCAATTCTGTTGCGGATATTGTGCTCTCGTGGCTTGGCATCAGTAGCCGCTTCCAAGACGTCACCAACTGGCTTTCTTGGGTCTCCTCCGTTAGCAAACACTCTTTCTGTTACAAATTCATGGCCTCTTTCTTCACCAACACGATCTACTACATTTGGTGTGCTCGAAACCTTGATCTCTACCAACAACTGAAAACTACCGTCTCGGAATGCGCTGCACTCATCAAACAATCCATGAAACAATTCACTGCTGCAAATTGGACCATGAACAAGGATCTTTTGTCTTGGAGAAGTAATCTCAATTAGTCTCTATCTCTGTTCTCCTCTTCTGTGTCTCCTAGTGTTCTTTCAGTTTCACTTTTGTAATCAAACATGGGCTTGTACATCCTTCCTTCTTTTCTAACAAGTAACAGAAAATTTTTAAAAAATAAAATAAAAACCTAATCTTAATTGATGGATTAAGGTGGAGAGTGAGTTTTTGGAGAGCTCTCCATAAAATCACGGCGCGCGGTATATGATAATTAAAGTGAGGGCCAAAATAGGATTTTTCTATATTTATAATACAACATCCAGTACATAACGCATTTATGTGTAACACATAGGATGGTTTCATGCGTAACGCATGAAATACCGCCATGTATTACCCACCAAACCGTGATATAGTAAGGGCCTAATTTGTACTTTTTTACTAGTCTGTTAACAGAGCTGATATATCGATCACTTATAAGGAGTATTTGTAATTTTACACTCGATCGGTGACGGGAGCTGGGCAGTACTACTCTGCTGCGCACCACACGGTTGGCTTACGGTGAGGTATCATCACAGCAGTACGTACACACGAGTGCAATCGATGTAGCAGTGAAAAATGAACGTGCAACATTACAGCCACATTTAACCTCAATTAACAAGGAAAATAAATTACAGCGAGTATGTTTTACTACTTAAATGTCAAGGTCTTTCTAATGAATAGTAAAATAACGTTTTTGAGCCGTCATTTTTTCCGTCCATTTGTCCGTTAACTGTACAATTGCATTAATTTATTAGTCGAGGCATCAACCGCATCAGCCACTGAAGAACGAAGAGAGATTTATGAGTACCGAAGAGTGGAACAACCCTCACAAGATCCCGACCAAGATTTGGGCATCAAAGCAGAATGATGAAGGGAGGAGTAGTTAGCAATCTCGTTCAGATCCTAGGTATCCGAAAGTTAGGAGTAGACGTTGATACCGACGGTGGCGCAAAAACAAACAGTGGGTGGAAAAACTGATTGTTTCTCAGGCCATTTGTCCAGCTCGATCTCCACCGATCGTCCCCAGCCATCCGTTTCACCGTCCAAATGCCGCACGGGTAAACCCTCCCTTCCTCCTCCTTGATTTGGGAATTCTGAATTTAGGGTTTCTTTTCCTCGGTTTATGAAATTGTTATTCTTTTGCTTAAATTTGAATGGATCATTGTGATCTGATTGTGTTCTCGAAATTTTTAGTTGGATATTATTAGTTGGAAAAATGGGTTTTCTCAGAATCATTCGAAAAATTAAGAAAAAGGAGAAAGAGATGCGTATACTGATGGTGTATGCCTCTTTTTCCTGAGCTCTCTGCCCATCCATCTTTTGCAGAGGTATTGATAATTCTAGGAAGACTACAAGTGTAATGAAAATAAATGGAGAAGACACAAGCATTATCAGTCCAACATTGGGCTTCAATATCAAGACAATATTTTCTCTAAGCTCAAGTTCTAGAGACTTAGATTGCTTCAGTAGTTTGAGATATTGCATTCTGCTTTTTTTTCCTGTTTGGATACTTTTGTTGGACCGATCCAGAAAGATATTGATTTGCATGTTTTGGTTGTGGTTATGAAATTTTGGGATTTGCTATATTAGTTCAACTGGAGTATATGCTAGATTGAAGTTTGCTTATATCCATTGTTCATTTTAGTTTTGGTATGTGATCAAATGCTTCCAACATTGTCATTTTTGCTTTAATATCTAATTGAATTTCATTTATAAAACCACATTTAGATAACTAACACCTTATTGAATAGATAAACTGAAGTATTTATTCACATTGGGAAACTTTAGGTATGATGAAGTAGAAGTGTATGATACTTTTGGTTTGATCAAATTAGAAGTGGAACATTTCAGATGATAAACTGAAGTATTAGTTTGCATTGTCATTTCATTAGTTCTCCATGAAATGAATTTGTTCTTCTATGCTCTGTCCACTTTTACAAGTTTGCATTTTTAAACCAGTTTAATGAGGCATTATTCGATCTCTATGGAATATCTCTTCAATATTTTGTTTTGGATTCCTACTATGAGTCTGAGATGCGTAGACAAATAATGTGATTGTTTTATTTCACATATCAGATGTTAACCATTGCTACAATTTTTGGCTTTCTACTTATGTAAGAGATTGATGATTGTGAATTGTGAATGAGATGTTAATTCACCTTCGCATATCAGATGTGAATTCACCTTCACATATCAGATGTTAATCAGATGTTAACCATCTTTGTATATGATCTGTATATAAAGTGGTTTGTGATTGTGATTGTGAATTGTCTTTCTTGTATATGATCTGAAATGAATGATTAGGTATAAACTATCTCAAATTTAAAATGGTAAAATTTAGAAATAAAATATTTATTGATAATAATAAAGGTGAATTAAAAATAGCAATGACTAAAAAGAGTGATTAAAAAATTGAGCATGATGTCGGGTACTTGGCACCAGAAGTGTGAATTAAAGAAGAGTGACTAAAAGGAGTGATTAAAAATAGCAATGACTCAAGCTACCGACTTTTTTTGGATAACAAATTTTGGTCCACGGACCGAATTGATAATTTCAATTTTGGATTTAGGTTAGACTTAGTTCGGTTTGAATGATTTTAGGCTTGAAATGAGGAGAACCGTTTCAAATTTGTTTGAAAATTAGAAAATTTTGGTTGATTTGAGACACAAATGTTGCTGATTTGCTTTGGTCAAGAACACAATGACTGACAATTAGAATGATGTTGACTACTACTTTTATTACCTCTTTGAATGTGCATTCTCATCTCTGCTAATTTAGTTGAATTTATATGTTGACAATCTCTACACTTCAAATCCTAAAACATTACAATACCGTTACATCTTGCATCACGATGTTTTGGCTACCTACCCTCAAGGGAATGTAGGTTTATTTTCTATTTCTAATATTCTAAATTATAAATCTTTCACCTGTTAGATATTTCAATATATAAATGTTAATTGATTCATAATTGTTGGTTGCATCTTGTTAATTGTTGTAGGAAATTCAGCTAGCCCTTAATGTCAAAAGGTTTGTTTTTACTCAATATAAAGTGCTCTCATTTTGACATGGTTAAATAAATTTTGTATTCATTCTCATTTATGTAGTTTATACCACCGTTGTTTTAGACTGGTTTTCTGTGGTAATCTACTAATCTCTAATGACGTGATAATTTCCTTGTTACTGAGTTCGGTAGCAGGGTCAAGCGTCTGAAGCTCGAATCAGCAAAGCTTAAGCAAGAGTATAAGCACCATGGATTAATTATATGTATGCAATTAGGTTGGGATTTCAACAGATGAATGAATGTATTCATAGGCAATGTAATATATGATGTTGATTTTTGGTCTCCGTGCTAATGTTAACATAATATAAAAGCATAAACATGTGTATATTGAATATTGATATATCGCGTGCGCATCGCGCGCCTCCCTCCTAGTATATAAAAAGATTGTGATAAATAGTGCACGGTACAAGCTATGCTACTTGTTCATAGAATTATGATACCAGAAGATTAATTCCTTCCCATTCCGTTAAAAAATTGTAAGAATAACTTGCACGTAAGAAATTATAATATTCGACAAAAGATTAATTATTTTATTGTACGTACGTACTTGCACGTTGGATCATGTCATTGTCATTATCAGTTAAGTAACATGCATATATATACATTCTACATTTCTACCACATCAATTAATTTACTGCACCTTTTAACTATATGTCAACCCGATCATATGTGTAGTTTTGTAACTGAATTTGACGTTAGAAGAAAAAAAACCATGCACGATAACTTAAATACCCAAATCAAAATGACCGAACATGCATTTAATTTGATTGATAATAATAAGATTAATAACAATAGAAATAATACTTAACTTTAATCTTAAGGGTTGCGCTACTAGAATATTTCTCGTTCCTCGATCTATAAGTCCTCGTTTGGTTTAATATGAGAATTAAGAATTATATTAGCTAAAAACATATGAAGTTGAACTTACCTATTTGAATAAGGTAAGAACAATTTTCATGATTGGATTAATTACAACTTCCTAAAAAGTAAGTTAGTGTGATTTTTTATGAACCAAACACATAAAGAAAATCCATTTCATGATTTAGTTCTATTTTCCGAGAAATAGAGTATGAATCAAATAAGGGCGAAGTACTTTTTGATTTATCTGAGTTTTTGTTATTTTTATGCTGAGACACTATTCTAAATTTAATAATAAATCAAAATAATTACAAAATTACAACTATTTCCGATTAAAAGTTCATCTTTTGCAACGGTAGGGATCCTCTAGTCTAAAATGATAGTCAATTTGATAGTCCATTCATTTTGATTGGTTCAAATAAGTGTTTTCCTTTTATTTTTTTAAAACTAAATAGTTATATAGCATTTTTTAATATCATTTTAACCAATCACAACAATTGGACTATGAAATGGACTATCATTTTGGACTACAGGATCCCTACCGCTTTTGCATATATATAAAAACTAAGAATAGGAGATTGGGGACCACCATAAATCATCACATACGTGCATCTCCACAATGGAAAAGTAGAGATCTTCCTCACATGCACACATGTGGTGTGGATGTGAATGTTTTTCAGCATCTCCATCTGCGTTTGAATAAAGTATCGGGCTGTATATAAGAACCGTGTATATATATATAGTTAAAATCCCTTGTTTTTTTGAATTTGGGTTTACTGAGTCTTCCTCAGATCCCTTGTTTTTCAGCATCTCCATCTGCAGTGCATACAATGTTTCTGCATTATACAGATAATATACTTGGTATATATTTTTAAAAATCACAAGGAAATTTTATGTGGTGCATGAATGATACATGAAGCAAGAGATAGATAGGTTTAGGAAGATTTTCTTGTGCGTATATTGATTGCAGGGACTGGTTATATACCAAATACAATGAGATCTTTAGAGGTTCTTCTATATCCTAGAATAAAAGATATGCACAATAAAATTATCTATACAATCTTAACATCCTCCCTCAAGTAGGAGCATGAAGGTCACAAATGCCTAACTTGCGAACAAAGTCTCGAAACGACAGTTGACCCAATGGTTTGGTGAATATGTCTGCAAGATTTGTAGTTGTAGGAACATAGGACGGTGAAATCGTGCCTTTGATAATCTCATCACGAATAAAATGACAATCCACCTCGATGTGTTTTGTACGTTCATGAAAGACGGGATTGTTGGCAATATGCAATGCTGATTGACTGTCATAGAACAGGGCCATGGATCGATTATGATGAATTTTGAAATCCTGGAGTAATCCCTTCAACCATTTTAATTCACAAGTAATTGTTGCCATTGAGCGATAGTCAGCCTTGGCAGACGATCGAGAGATGGTATGCTGTTTCTTTGTTTTCCATGAGATAGGAGAATCCCCGAGAAAAACTAACCAATCGGAAAGAGATCGGCGTGTGAGAGGGCATGCACCCCAGTCAGAGTCGCACCATCCAGTCAGTTGGAGACGACTAGCAGCCCGTAGCAAAATTCCTTGACCCGGATTGTGCTTGAGATAACGAACCGCTTGGAGAGCTGCAGTCCAGTGGTCCATGGTTGGTTCTTGCATAAACTGAGACAAAGTGTGTACTGAGTAAGCTAAGTCAGGCCGGGAAAAACACAAATAAATAAGACCCACCAACCGTCGGTATTTTTACGGGTCCTGCAGCAAGACAGATTGAGAACGAGCCAATTTGTGATGGGTGTCCATGGCAAAAGTAGCTGGCCGAGCGCCTAACAAACCTGCATCAGCAACAATGTCTAGAGCATATTTTCGTTGGCATAAGTAAATCCCTGCAGGAGAGCGAGCCACTTCGACCCCGAGAAAATACTTGAGGATGCCAAGATCTTTCATATGAAAGCAATTATTTAAGTAAGCCTTGACTCGATCAATCCCTGCTTTTTGATTGCCCGATATGATCAAGTCATCCACGTACACAAGAATATGAATCTGCGAGTCATCTTTGACGAAGGTAAACAAAAAGTAATCATGTTGAGATTGCTGAAAACCATATTGCTTTAGGGACATGGAAAGCTTGGCAAACCAACATCTGGGAGCTTGGTGAAGCCCATATAGTGACTTCCTTAGTTTGCACACCATGCCAGACGGAGGGCGGAATCCTGGTGGCGGTTTCATGTAAACAGTTTCGTCTAGATCGCCATGAAGAAAGGCGTTGTGCACGTCCATTTGACGCAGTTCCCAATTTTTAATAGCAGCTACTGCAAGAAAGGTTCGAACGGTTACCATTTTAGCGACGGGTGCGAATGTTTCAAAATAATCGATGCCAACTTTTTGATGATTGCCAAGGATGACTAGGCGAGCTTTGAATCGTTCAACGGAGCCATCTGATTTGTGTTTAATTCTGTAAACCCATTTACACCCTAATGCCTTGGTACCCGGAGGAAGTGTCGAGAGCTCCCAAGTTCCATTTTCTACTAGAGCATCAGTTTCTAGCCTCATAGCATCACGCCATCGAGAATCTGTCACAGCTTCAGCGAAGGAAGTCAGCTCTCTTTGTTCGGCTATTGCTGCCAGGAAGCTACGGTGGCGAGCAGAGAAACGACTATAACCGAGCACCTTGGATAAAGGATGTGATGTTCCTGAACTGTTGACTGGTTTTGGATCTGAACAAGCAATAATAACTCGGGCATGTGTCACATAATCCCGAAGCTTAACAGAGGTTTGTTTGATTCGATGTCCACGGCCAGTTTGCTCGATGGAATCAGATACTGAGGACGGGGGAACAACATCAGTAGTGATGACATCAGTAGAAGCAACTGCAGGCGCAACAACATCAGGAACTGACTCAGCGTTAGGAGGAGGGGCAGCAGGAACGTCCTCCCTGTCACTTGTATTCTCAGTGACAACAACATCAGCAGGAGCAGCTGCAGATCGTTCTGCAGATCCGGGCTCATCGTCAGCAAAGATCTCCGGAGAAGTCACCTGGGGAGATTCCAATTCGGGTGCAGCAGCAAACAGAAATTCAGATTAAAAAAAAACTGACATCCCTGGAGATCAGAAACACATTGGTGAGTGGATCATATAGTCGCCACCCTTTCTTCCCCAAAGGATACCCGACAAACACACAACAACGCCCTCGACTAGCGAATTTATCACCCCCACGATTCTGAATATGAGCATAGCAGAGCGACCCAAAGACTATGAGATGTGAGTATGAGGGAACTGATCAATAAAGCATCTCATATGGACTTTTTACAGCTAAAACAGAGGTGGGAAGACGATTTATCAAATAAGCTGTTGTTAACACACACTCACCCCACAATGAAATTGGTAAGTTTCCTTGGAATCGCAATGCTCTTGCGACATTCAAGATGTGTCGATGCTTACGTTCCGCTCGACCATTTTGTTGAGGTGTCCCTGTGCAAGAAGTCTGAAATACTATTCCATTGTCATGGAAATAATCTCGCAAGCATGTAAACTCAGTGCCGTTGTGATGCGGGGATAAGCCGCAGTTGCCGACCTAGACACCAAACTCGAATAGGAACTCGAAAAGAGAAGAAAAGAGGAATTAGATATGAGATGAAAGAAAGGGAAGTTGAAGGATAGGCCAATTGGAACCAAATCAATCAACGATAAAACCCTTGAACTTTAGAACAAGAACCTTACCGAATGTTGAAGAAACCCCAATGGATTACAACTAAACACAATGACTATGGTATGTCAAAGCACCTGGAGGATGCGCTATGAAGCCTCGATAGCACCAACCTTATAGAAGAGATTGACACACACAAGCACAACTAGGGCCAGCTCAACGACAATGCACACAGGGCACTCGACTCACAAAAGCACTCTCTTTTGGGAGTAAAACTTAATAACTCTGTATTCAATATCAATCTCGGGGGGGGGGGGGGGGGCTAAACAATAGCTAAGGCAGCCTTATATAGGGTTCATACGGGTGCCAACTAAAGAAATAAACAATAAAAAGTATCTCCTAAAATAATAATCCCGAAAACAATTAAACATCCGAAAATAATGTTTCAAAAGGAAGCATCGGCGAAGTTAATGAACTCGCCGAGTTTCCAGGCCGCGGGCGCGGTTATGGAGCCGCGGGCGCGGATTTGTAGACATGTCGCCGACAGCTCTTTTTTGAAACGGCTCGTTCTCTCTCGTCCGAGATCGGAATTGAGCGATTCCAAAGCCTAAAGTTTCATCTTGAAGTCTAGTTTGTTTCATCTTCAGTACTTGACTTCTCATCTTGACTCGAACCGGATCTATACGAGCTTGAATGGATACAATACGAGCTCGGGCTACTATCAATGACTTGAATGATGGCTCATAGCGATCTTTAGCCCTAGCTCCAGTGGTTAGCACATCTTTAGATTTAGGACGAGGCGTCCTTGATGATAACTCAGATGCTCCCGCATCATTCTCCCCTTCTTGAAAAGGATTCGACCTCGAATCATTTTATGATATGAATGATTGAACGATCTTCATAGGCGTCATCCTCTTTGATGCACAACTTCCTCTTGAATGTCTTGAGTGCATAGCTCCACCTTGAGGAAACGATGGATTGCTGCTGGAGTGCATTGCTTCCCTTCATCCCTTTAGCTCCTTTGTCCTTGTCTTTCCTTTTGTCATACTTATCAGTGACCTGCAAAAGAACCATAGGTGGAAGAACAACATCTTTTCTAGGAAATGTAAACGAATTACAACTAGCAAAACCATCATGAGCAACTCTCTTATCATACTGCCATGGATATTCCAATAAAAGTTGACAAACTTGCATAGGCACAACATCACATGAAATAGTATCATCATAATGTCCTAATGTCATGGCTTCCTTAACATGCTTGTTCAAAATCACATCAACACAATCAATCATCCAATGCAGTTTTAAAGGACTAGGATAGCATAATGAAGTAATTTGCAATTTAGTATTCAATTCCATGCTAGCAATATTACCACAACTACCTTCATCAATAATCATGTTGCAATCCTCAACTTTATCTAGACAATGATTTTCTCCTCGAATTTTAACGCAATGAGCAGTTTGTACATGCAAATCCTTCCTATCAATCAATGAATCAACATGCTCATAATCAATTTCAACCTCATTATCTAAATCAGTTTTAGGATCATCAATACAAACAACATCATCAATACTATCACCTATTTCATATTCAATCTCAATTTGTTCTAGGTGATTAAGCATATCAGGACAATCATTAATCATATGATTTCTACTTTGACAGTTTAAGCACAAAACATCTTCAATTTTAGTAGAAAGATTAGAAGTGCTCCCTGGGTTAACTTCTTGTGATGGAGAGGCATGCCTTGGATTCCTTCCTGGCTTCTTATCCTTTTCCTTCTTCTTGGCAGCCTCTTTGACTTGACAACTCCAACGCTCAAGCTCGGCTTCTAACTTAGCAAAGCTGTTTTTCACTACCACTTGCACTCGCGCTTCCACTCGCGCTTGCCATTCTTCTGTAGCCTTCTCTATTTCTTTTTGCTTCTTGGCCTTTGTTCTCCTCTCAATCTTGATGGCCAAGTGCAACAATTCTTCCATGGAGAAGTAGCTATACAAATATACTTTGTTAGCTAAATAAGAGTTTAGTGTATGAAGATACCTATTCATAGTAGTCTCCTCATTTTCATGCACATTAGCTCGAACCATAGCAGCCTGCATTGCATTGTATGTCTCCTCTGCTGACATGGTTCCTTGCCTCAAATTTTCCAACCTTTGCCTGAGCTTACGCGCGAAATATGGAGTCACAAAGCGAGCTCTCATTAAGGTCTTCATTTGCCTCCAAGTGTTCACAGCTGGATCAAGTGCTCTTCTCCTTTCTTCCTCAAGATTATTCCACCATTTCAGTGCATTGCCGGTAAATTCACGAACAAAAAATCTTACCTTTTGTAATTCCATGAAGTTATGACAACTCCAAATCTGCTCAACCTTGGCTTCCCATTCCATATACTCATCCACGTCCCAACCTTCAAATCTTGGAATGTTCAGCTTCATCTTGGCAAGACCAATTTGCTCTAGCTCACGTCCTCTTCTTCTTTGGACATCTTTGTATGGTTTCCAATCTTCACTCTCCATGTACTCCTGCTGATATCCCCTTGGAGGTCTCCTTCTGGGAGAAACTAACCTGTCCATTATCAAAGAAAAGACTAACACAGAACAATGTTAAGTGAGTGTAAATGAAAACAACTCGCAAGTGTTTACTCTCGTATGTTTTCCTCTGCAGTCTCTCTCAATTGTCGTTGCAACCAGCTTTTCTTTGATGAATTGACTTGTATGGATCAATAACCCACTATGTTGAAACTACCTAACTCCTAGCAATATATGAATGATGGTAGAGATGAAGATGGCTAGCATAGTGCGGGGTTTCGACTGTAAGGTTCTGACTCAAACAAGAGACTGACTCAATGAAAGAAAGAAAATAAGACTCGAAGGCATTTTGCAAGAATGAGAATGCAAAACAAAGATATGAGTTAAGCTTCGAATTTCAAGAAGAGCCAAAAAGGAAGCGTACCTTAACTTGTTCCGACTGATGTCGATTGAAGGATCGAAGACGGAGTCGGGAGGGTTAGGTAATAATTGAGGCTCGTATCTGAAAGGAATGGAAAGGCAAACAGTGACGGTTCCGCGGACGCGGTCTGAAGTCCGCGGGCGCGGATTTCGAACAGTGGCTTCTGAGGCGGAGCCGCGGGCGCGGCCTGAATTCCGCGGGTGCGGCTACTGGGCCGCGGGCGCGGTTTCTGTCGCGGCCTGGTGGTTTATCGCTTCCGTTCGGGCTCGTTCAACCCGATTTCCTTTGAGTTCTTGAGATCCGACTTAAACAATATCAAACTAGACTTTGACTCAACAAAACGTAAAATAAACTACTGACTTTGAGACTTTTCGATTCTTTTTTTTTTGAATTCTTTTTTTTTTTTTTGAATATTTTTTTTGATTTTTTTTTGTCTCAACTAAACAAAACGAAATTACAGACTTGATCTGAGATACTATCTCAGAAAATTTGAATTTTAAAATAAAAGAAACTACTAACCACCTTGATTTCCTTGTAGAGAAGATAAGATTTCCTTCCTTGAAGATCTTGGCTTGGGGTGCAAGGACTGAAATTTTCAGCAACTCTTCTAGGGTTTTGACGGCTGCGTTTTGGTAGGGATGGATAGTTTTTGTGATGGATGAAGGGCTGAATGGATTTTGGGAACAAGGGTGCTCCAAACTCCAATCTTTCGATCTCCACCAACACTAATCGATCCAAGCTTCTTGCACACAACCTGTAATGACTCAACAAGAAATATCAAAGCAATGGAAGACTCAAAATCAATTTCTGAAAGAAACTGACAAACAAGAAAATAAAAGCTGACTCTTTTTGTGATTTTCTGGATAGGGGGTCTCTTGATGTTCTTGTGAAGACGAATGGTGTCAACACAACTCTGATACCAATTTGATGCGGGGATAAGCCGCAGTTGCCGACCTAGACACCAAACTCGAATAGGAACTCGAACAGAGAAAAAAAGCGGAATTAGATATGAGATGAAAGAAAGGGAAGTTGAAGGATAGGCCAATTGGAACCAAATCAATCAACGATAAAACCCTTGAACTTTAGAACAAGAACCTTACCGCATGTTGAATAAACCCCAATGGATTACAACCAAACACAATGACTATGGTATGTCAAAGCACCTGGAGGATGCGCTATGAAGCCTCGATAGCACCAACCTTATGGAAGAGATTGACACACACAAGCACAACTAGGGTCAGCTCAACGACAATGCACACAGGGCACTCGACTCACAAAAGCACTCTCTTTTGGGAGTAAAACTTAATAATTTTGTATTCAATATCAATCTCGGGGGGGGGGGGGGGGGGGGCTAAACAATAGCTAAGTGACGAGGCGAATTTGTCGTGTGCCAAGTCAAGTAATCCTAACATGCAAACTAAGTAATATAGTACGCAAGTAAGGGTCGAATCCCAAGAGAATCAGTTTATCAAATTCTTAAGTTATCACAATGACTAACCAATAAACGTAACCAAAAGGGGGGGGGGGTTTGTGGTTTTGATACGAAGTATCGAATGTCAACTTGGTTTTAACAAGATTAAGCGAAGTGTTCCACTTAGCGATTATCCACAATTAGATTAACAAGTTGATCATAAAATCCTTTTTATCCTTATGTCAAGTTCTCAAGTGATCGTTCTAATTCCTGTTCTTGAATAGTTATTAGTCCAACTAGTCCTAATAACCCTTACTCGATTATAACCTCGAAACTATCGAAATTCAATAACAAAGTAGCAATGCATTCAGGAATAGATAGATACATGCAATATCATGGACAACTAGTCGGATACTCGACACGTACTCAACTCTCTTTTCTAATAACAATCACAACTAGTTCATGCAAATAGATTGTGCTACACAACAAGTATGATAATTCAACTAGAAGTATCAAACTCTAGCAATATGAACAAGACACAACTAACTTAGGTGATCAATCTAAAGAAGTAAATCTAGTTCATCGACAATACAAACAAGAGAGTTGAGACAATCAAAGAGTAGACAAAAGGAAAGGATAAACTCACAACTTGTTGAATCCAAAAGCTTCAAACGCCAAGTGAAACAAAGGAACTTTAGCAACTCATAAGTTTGTGAAAACTCCTCCAAAAACTTAAGCAAAACCAAGGTTAGATGATCAAGGATGATCATCCACTACCTAAATAGTCTCAGCTGATGTAACAGCCTAATTAAGGTCTAAAAAACGTATGGAAAGTTACAAAATTAAACACAAATTACTTCAAATGGCAAAGACTTCAATTTGATTCTTCTGTCGAGGAACCGCACCCGCGGGTTGAGAGCCGCGGGCGCGGTTTTGGATTTCTTCAGCTTCTTCTGGATGGCAGAGGGCTGCGGGCGCGGCTTGAGACCCGCGGGCGCGGCTTGATCTTTCTCGAATGGGTTGGCTGAAAGTGAGAACCGCGGGTGCGGCTTGATACCCGCGGGTGCGGTTTTAGCCTTCCCGAATCCTTGTCTGAGGATGAAACCCGCGGGTGCGGCTTGAGACCCGCGGGTGCGGCTTGTTGTCTGAGGCAGAATTGCTGATTTCTTCAAGTCTTCGTCTTCGTCTTCGTCTTCAGCAGCTTCTTCCTTATGCTTCAATGTTTCCAATGCTTGTATCATCTCTTGGAATCTCGTATGTAAATCTTCTCTCGAACAGCTCCATGATACAGATACATAGGAACAAGTAACATAATCCTATACAAAACTAGCTAATAATCCATAGTTGCGGTATGTAAAACACCGCTTATCAAACTCCCCCATACTTAGACCTTGCTCGTCCCCGAGTAAGCTAAAAGAAACTTACTCTTTTACAATAATCACTCAAAGATCTCAGGAAGTATGAAAAAGAAAGAAACTACAAATTACTAACACATTTAGTATACAAACAATATGATGAGAAAGAAATCTATCAAGTTTGGTCTTCCATAGTGGTTATCATGCAAAAAATTTTGTCCTAAGACACTCATGTCACTCATTTTGCCTAGGCGCCTCGAAAAGGTTTTCACCTAGCCACTCATTTCATTTTCAATCTCACCATTCCTTACCGCCCTCAAGTCCTTTTTTGCCAAGCCTAATGCAAGCCGAACTACCCGCTTATTGCATGGATTTTTCCATCCCAGGATTTTCATTTGCCTTTTTTCGTATTTTTGTGGCTTTTTCTGTTTTTAATTCCATGCAAAGTACAAACTTGATTAAATAAAACCGAATGGAAATGACAATGAAATAAAACTACTCTAGGATAAGCAATGAACTAATTTCCCTCCCCCATACTTGTAGTGCACAATGCCCTCAGTGTGTAAGACATAGAAAAATAATGAGGAAGAGAGAAAGAAGCTCACTGATCCGGGTCATCCCGGTTTGGATATTCGGGCCAACGAGCATGCATGTCGAGCCGTAAGTCATCCACCGACTGCTGCAGCCTCTCAAAATTGTGGTTCACCGTCTGCTGCAGCCTCTCAACATTCTGGTTCACCGTCTGAACCGACTGGTAGACATACTCAATCCGCTCGAAAAGACGCTGCTCCCAAGGTACGTCAGCAGGAGCTGCAGAAGACGAGCCTTCGCCCCATTGCCTCTGAGGCTGAAAATGAGGGGCAGGCTCCTGGAAGTCGTCATCATCATCATCCTCAAGGTCAGCTGGCTGCTGATCCAGCTGCGGAACCGGCTCCTGTATGCTGATCCCACCGCGAGCTCGTCGTCGAGCAGCTGCACGAGGGGGAGCGGGTGCTGGGTTGAGCCTAAAAGTATGGGCTGGCCCATAAGCAAAATCCTCGGTGAGAGCAATCTCGGGAGGACCGAGCCAAACCCACATCCGCTCGTCTTCATTGACTGTAACCGACTTGAGCCACCTAAGTCGGGTTTGCAGAAACGTGGTATCCAGCAAATAGGGACCCATTGAGGGGTCCGGACTACCTACGCAGTCAAGCGTCTCCCAGTCGGGGACGACAGCCTCTAGGATGAGGGTGATCATGCCACCCAAAGTAATCTGTCCCCTCGGTTTTGAGCGGGCTGTCTTACAAGAGTGAACAAAAAGTGAGAGCCAATCCGGAATTACCTGACATTCCGGCATGAGAGCATACAGATACTTCAGCTGGTAGGCAGGCACCTTGTTCACCTCAGAAAGCCCAAAGAAGGCCATAGAGAGAGCCCGCTGTGTCAGGCGGAGACATGGATGGGACATCTTTGCATTATAATCATTACCGTGGGTATCCCGAACTTGTCCCGTCCATGTGTACCAGACCTGTGTAGGGCTGGCACCAACTATAGTATCATAATCTGCAGAGGGAATTTGAGAGATTCCCAAGATGTGGCGCAGCTGTTCAGCCTGAACTGTAAAGGACCGTCCATTGTAGATGAACTGGATGGCCGAGATGGAGGTGGTCTCTGAGACGTTCTTGGACTTGAGGCTTGCCAGAAACTGATAGGTAGCCTCGGCATGAGTGGGGGCTGACCTGTACACGAAACCCTGCAGCCCTGCGTGCTCAAGCATGGCTTCAGTGCATGCAGACATACCCAAATCATCGAGGGTACGTGGATGAAAAAATCTCGTGGCTACACACTGCTTAGCCCTTAAATAAGCTAAGTTGGTCTGAACCTGTTGTTGCCACAAATCATTTTTGTGGCCTCGGGATGTTCCTGCTGCAGCCATCAGAGTGTATACGCAAAACAAATGCTACCACAAATCCGCACACAACAAATATACCACACAGCAGCAGCAGCACAATAGCAAAAAGCCCTCCCCGAGGCGTAAGCAAATCAACAATGATTAGTGCGGTTGGGAGAAGACTTACTGAAATCAGTAAAATGGACGCAGAGGTGGAAACCGCGGGCGCGGGTGGGGGGCCGCGGGTGCGGTTTTAGCCTTTGTCTGATTTCTGGCGAGGAGGGAACCGCGGGCGCGGTTTTGGGGCCGCGGGTGCGGTTTATGCGAGCTGGAGATTTTTTGGCAGGGCGAGGCCGCGGGTGCGGGTTTGTAGCCGCGGGTGCGGTTTCGTCTGGACAGAATTTCTGCGCAGGGTGAGGGTGCGGGTGCGGGTGGGAGCTTTTGAGCCGCGGTTGCGGTTGGATGCCGGCGCGGGTGCGGGTGCGGGTGGTGAGGAGGATTTGGTGGGAGTGTGTTGGTGTTGGGAGAGAGGGAGGTTTTGGTGGGAGGTTTGGTGTTTGAGAGGTAGGGTATGAGGTGGGAAGAGAGGCTTTTATGTGGTGGGAGAGTTTTATGTGGTAGGGGGTAGAAAATGAAAGTTGATATGGAGAAGGGTAGAAGATGAACCGTCAATTCCTTTTCTTTTCTTTTCTTTTCTTTTTTTTCTTTTTTTCTTTTTTTTTTTTTTTTTTTATAAACGAAAAGAAGAACCGTCAATTCCTTTAGTAGCAAACGACCATCGTCTTCTCGTCTTGACTTCCTAGAAAATAGAAAACAAAACAATTAAAAAGAAAATGAAATTCAAGGGAAAAAGAAGAATACCCTGGGTTGCCTCCCAAGCAGCGCCTTGGTTAGAGTCGTGGCTCGACTTGGTTTCCCGTCTTCAATTTTCCAAAGTTGGCTCTTCTAGAGCCATTTCATCGAAAGACACTTTGGTGAATCCCTCATGGTAAGGTTTTAACCTTTGACCATTCACCTTGAAGACGTTGTGGTTGTCTTTGTCAAACAACTCAACGGCGCCATGAGGAAAGACGCGAGCAACAACATACGGGCCATTCCACCGGGATCGCAACTTACCTGGAAAAAGTTGAAGACGAGATTGGTAGAGCAAGACCTTGTCTCCCACCTTGAAATCTTTCCTCAAGATGTTCTTGTCATGCCAAGCTTTCGTCTTTTCCTTGTAGATCACCGCATTTTCATACGCATCCCGGCGTATCTCTTCAAGCTCTTCAACCGGTGCCTGCACAATAGAAGGAAGAAGCTTTTCGCTCTCCAAAGTTAGTAGCATGGGCCGACCGGCCAAAATTTTACCCGAAGCGTCTAGACGAGCTAGAACACTTTGAATCTCAGGTGGAAGAGACAAATCAATTGTTGGTGAGTGAACGATGCTGTGTTTTAATACTATAGGATCAATTACATCAATTGAGCAAATAGACGCAGCATCTTCGACGGGGTGTTTCATAGCATCAAAAATGTTAAATTGAACTATTTCCCCATCGAACTCTAAAGTAAGAGATCCACTAGCCAAATCAATCTTTGTGTTAGCGGTTCGCATGAAGGGTCTCCCAAGCAAAATAGGAGCAGCTTGCCCATCATGTTCCATGTCTAACACAAAGAAATCAACGGGAAAGAACAAATTATCCACCATAACCAAAACGTTTTCAACTACGCCTTTAGGACACACGGTGGACCTATCGGCTAGTTGAATAACAATTCCGGTTTCATGAAGTGGACCTAACCCGAGAATCTTATAGAGAGAGTAAGGCAACACATTTATCGATGCACCCAAATCGAGCATGGCTCGTTCAAAATGTGTGTCGCCTATATGGCAAGGTATGCTGACCATGCCCGGATCGCTGCACTTCTTAGGCATTCGCCTTTGAAATACAGCGGAGACACGCTCGCTTACCGTCACCTTTTGTCGCCCTTTCAACTTTTGATTCCTCTTGATTGTGCAAAGTTCTTTTAAAAACTTTGCATATCGAGGAATGCTTTTAATTAACTTGAGCAAGGGGATGTTTACCTCACATTTGCTGAACGTCTCAAACAACTCCTTGTCGTTTTCCGGCCTTTTGGTGTTCCTAAGGGCTTCGGGAAACGGGGCGGGAGGTTTGGTGGAGTGGAGAGGTGGAAAGTTGGGGCGAACGTAGTTGTCCTGTCTCAACTGGAAATCCCCCCGATCCTCCACTTCGAGTTCAGCATTTTGTGAAGGAAAATCTGGAATGTTTACCTCGGTGGATGAGCCGCGGGTGCGGTTTTCAACCCGCGGGCGCGGCTCGTCAGTGCACTTGTCTTCTGGCGAAGTGGCAGAGCCACGGGCGCGGTTTTCAACCCGCGGGCGCGGCTCGTCAGTGTAATTGTTTTCTGGCGCAGTGGAGGAGCCGCGGGTGCGGTTTTCAACCCGCGGGCGCGGTTCTTGGCTGTCCTCAGAATCCAATTTTTCTGCCGAAGCCTCGACAAGGTTTTTGGTTTCCCCCAAAATCTTACCACTTCTTGTTGTCACTGCACTTACATTTCTGGTTGGATTCACCACCGTTTGGGACGGTAGAGAATTGGACTTTTGTTGTGCAATGGTGGTAACAGCTTCAGCCAACTGCCCAATTTGCTTCTCCATGTTCTTGATGCTCGACTCGGTCGTTTGAACATGAGTTGTGAAGTGCTGAGTCAAGGATCTCAGCAGTTCCGCAGTAGATGGTCCAGCATTGGGTCGAGGGCCTTGAGCTTGTTGTTGGGGCTCATTTGGATCACGCCACCGAAAATTGGGATGATCTCTATACCTCGGGTTGTAGTTATTTTGTTGATCATCACGAGGTCGTGGGGGTCCATACCCACCAGCAGCAGCATTGACATCAGCAACATCTTCGCTTTCAAGCTCAGGGCATTTATCTGTAAAATGAGCAGGGTCAGAACAAATACCACATACCTTTACTTGTTGTTGTTGTCCTTTTTGCAGTTGGGAGACCATCTTCTTCAACTCTACAAGCTCAGCTACAAGAGCGGGATCCCCTGAACTTGCTGCATGCACTCCCTTTTTGGTATATATCCTACCAAAACTCCTTGTACTCTCAGCCATATCTTGCAATTTCTCCATGGCATCCTCCGGCGTCATGTTGAGAATATTCCCACCACACGCAGCATCAACCATCCTCCTTTCTTGGTTAAGGAGACCATTGCAAATGTAGAGCACAAGATCCTCGGTATCATACCCATGAAAAGGGCACGAAGCACACAACCCCTTGAAGCGTTCAAGGTAGTCATAGAGCGTTTCGTCTTCACTTTGCTCGACATGGGCTATCTCCTTCTTGAGAGCATTTGCCTTCTTCACTGGAAAATACTTGCTCAAGAACACCTTTTGCAACTTTTCCCAATTATCAACCGAACCGGTTGGCAAATGGTAATACCAAGAACGAGCACCATCCTTCAAAGTGAACCCGAAGGCTCTCATCTTAATCTGCTCTTCCGTGACATTTGGCGGTTTGGTTGTCATGCAAATGTCATGAAATTGGTTCAGATGCATGATTGGATCCTCACCCGCCAAACCATGGAAACTTGGGAGCAAATTGATCACCCCCGACTTGAGCTCGAAAGTCACCCCATGAGCAAGGGGTGGAATAACCACAGCTTGAGGTTGCTGTGTCAGGTTCGGTGTTTGCCGCTCTCTCAAAGTGCGATTAACACCACCTCCTGGTAGCCTTGTCTCAATTAGCTCTCGTTGAGCATTAACGACCAACTGCATGTCAGCCAATTGACGTTGCACTTCAGCAAGAGCTTCTCGATCGGCCATTTCTACTGTCTCAGTCTCGACTCTGTTCTCTCTTCGATTCCGATGAAAAGTTCTCTCGATCTCTGAATCAAGACTAGAAAGAGGCTGATTAGTAGGACGGGTGTTGACCATTCACTAGTCAACACTAAAGTTAGTCAAGATAAGAACTTAAAAATAAGAAAATTTGATTCCCCGGCAACGGCGCCAAATTTGACGAGGCGAATTTGTCGTGTGCCAAGTCAAGTAATCCTAACATGCAAACTAAGTAATATAGTACGCAAGTAAGGGTCGAATCCCAAGAGAATCAGTTTATCAAATTCTTAAGTTATCACAATGACTAACCAATAAACGTAACCAAAAGGGGGGGGGGGGGTTTGTGGTTTTGATACGAAGTATCGAATGTCAACTTGGTTTTAACAAGATTAAGCGAAGTGTTCCACTTAGCGATTATCCACAATTAGATTAACAAGTTGATCATAAAATCCTTTTTATCCTTATGTCAAGTTCTCAAGTGATCGTTCTAATTCCTGTTCTTGAATAGTTATTAGTCCAACTAGTCCTAATAACCCTTACTCGATTATAACCTCGAAACTATCGAAATTCAATAACAAAGTAGCAATGCATTCAGGAATAGATAGATACATGCAATATCATGGACAACTAGTCGGATACTCGACACGTACTCAACTCTCTTTTCTAATAACAATCACAACTAGTTCATGCAAATAGATTGTGCTACACAACAAGTATGATAATTCAACTAGAAGTATCAAACTCTAGCAATATGAACAAGACACAACTAACTTAGGTGATCAATCTAAAGAAGTAAATCTAGTTCATCGACAATACAAACAAGAGAGTTGAGACAATCAAAGAGTAGACAAAAGGAAAGGATAAACTCACAACTTGTTGAATCCAAAAGCTTCAAACGCCAAGTGAAACAAAGGAACTTTAGCAACTCATAAGTTTGTGAAAACTCCTCCAAAAACTTAAGCAAAACCAAGGTTAGATGATCAAGGATGATCATCCACTACCTAAATAGTCTCAGCTGATGTAACAGCCTAATTAAGGTCTAAAAAACGTATGGAAAGTTACAAAATTAAACACAAATTACTTCAAATGGCAAAGACTTCAATTTGATTCTTCTGTCGAGGAACCGCACCCGCGGGTTGAGAGCCGCGGGCGCGGTTTTGGATTTCTTCAGCTTCTTCTGGATGGCAGAGGGCCGCGGGCGCGGCTTGAGACCCGCGGGCGCGGCTTGATCTTTCTCGAATGGGTTGGCTGAAAGTGAGAACCGCGGGTGCGGCTTGATACCCGCGGGTGCGGTTTTAGCCTTCCCGAATCCTTGTCTGAGGATGAAACCCGCGGGTGCGGCTTGAGACCCGCGGGTGCGGCTTGTTGTCTGAGGCAGAATTGCTGATTTCTTCAAGTCTTCGTCTTCGTCTTCGTCTTCAGCAGCTTCTTCCTTATGCTTCAATGTTTCCAATGCTTGTATCATCTCTTGGAATCTCGTATGTAAATCTTCTCTCGAACAGCTCCATGATACAGATACATAGGAACAAGTAACATAATCCTATACAAAACTAGCTAATAATCCATAGTTGCGGTATGTAAAACACCGCTTATCACTAAGACAGCCTTATATAGGGTTCATAAGGGTGCCAACTAAAGAAATAAACAATAAAAAGTATCTCCTAAAATAATAATCCTGAAAACAATTAAACATCCGAAAATAATGTTTCAAAAGGAAGCCTCGGCGAAGTTAATGAATTCGCCGAGTTTCCCGGCCGCGGGCGCGGTTATGGAGCCGCGGGCGCGGATTTGTAGACATGTCGCCGACAACTCTTTTTTAGAACGACTCGTTCTCTCTCGCCCGAGATCGGAATTGAGCGATTCCAAAGCCTAGAGTTTCGTCTTGAAGTCTAGTTTGTTTCATCTTCAGTACTTGACTTCTCATCTTGACTCGAACCGGATCTCTACGAGCTTGAATGACTACAATATGAGCTCGGGCTACTATCAATGACTTGAATGATGGCTCATAGCGATCTTTAGCCCTAGCTCCAGTGGTTAGCACATCTTTAGATTTAGGACGAGGCGTCCTTGATGATAACTCAGATGCTCCCGCATCACGTTGTCACTGCGGAAAATTATGATCTTTGCCCCGAATTGACGATCAATCAAAGCAAAGAAACACAAAAGTTGGCGCATCACAGATTTCTTGTCAACAAGCAAGTATAACCAAACACCTCGTGTAAAATCATCTACTATTGTTAAAAAATAATGAGAACCACAAGAGGAAGCCTCACGATAAGGTCCCCACAAATCACAATGTATCATCTCAAAAGCAGCAGAAGTCTTAAAAAAAATCAAAGGAAATCTATCTCTTGTCTTTTTAGCTCGTTGACAAACATCACAAGCTTTATTCAATAAATCATCACATCCTGCAGCACCAGTTTTAGACACCAGCTTCAACACATCCACTGACAGATGCCCCAGACGAGCGTGCCAAAGAAGAGAACTATTTTCTGTAGTTGTCGTCAATGCCTTAGCCTGTGACCCCACCAAGTAGAAGTAAAGCCCTTTGCTTCGCTTACCCGCACCAATCAGCATCTTCGTAGTGCGGTCCTGAATGATACACAGATTATCAGTAAACTGGATGTTACACTTCGCTTCATCAAATAGCTGAGTTACTGAGATTAGTTCACAATCCAATTTTGGAACGTAAAGAACGTTTTCGAGCTTTAAATGATCATCTAAGAAAATTGTCCCAGCCATAGTTGCTTTTACTTGGATGCCATCCGGCATCCCAATCATACATCCTGGTATATCAGTGAGTGTTGCAAAACGCTCTCGCTTGCCTGTCATGTGATTAGTCGCACCAGTGTCAATAATTCAAGAGGGAAGATTCTTACCAGTCATTCTGTTTGAGGTGTCTTGTTGTGATTTCTGCAAATCAATGACAACCTGAATCTGATCTGTGCCAAGCCCTGGTATGCTGCGTGCTTCAGCTTCTAAGTTGGCATTTATTCCGACACCTACACCCGGCCCTTGAGCAGCATGAGCCCGAGCACCACGCCCAGCAGAGCCCTGATTTCCCTTACTCATTCCTGATTGACCACGTCCAACTCCTATGGATTTCCCTTCGTCTCTAGATCACTCACCCCACCAGTCAGGGTAACCGATTAGACGAAAACAACCAGAGGCTTCGTGGCCTCTAGTGTTACAGTGAGTGCACGTGACATTTCTATCACAATATTCTCTTTTCTCGCCTCGACCTCGCCCTTTAGAAGTGTTTGTATGAACAACCAGAGCAACTATATCTTCTTTCTCGTCCTTGATTCGATTCATCGATCGAACCCGCTCTTCTTGGATCAAGGTAGAGTAAATTTTGTTGATGCTGGGAAGAGGATCCATAGTGAGGATTGTGGATCGAACAGTGCCAAAGATTGCATCATCAAGCCCCATAAGCAGTTGGTGAATTTTTTCTTCTTCTCTTCTTCTTTCACTTTTGACTCCTACCCCACATGTACAATGTCCACAAGTACAAGTAGGAATAGGATCGTAGTGAGCAATTTCCTCCCATAGAGACTTCAATCTCCCATAGTACGTGACTAAGGGCATTCCTTTTTGCTTGCAGTCTGCAAGTTCAGATCGTAGTTGTTGGATTCTTGGTCCATTGACAACCGAAAACCGCTTCTGAATATCGTCCCACAGTTCCTTGGCTTTCTCCAGGTAAGACAGGGTAGAGCGTAAGCTTGGTTCAATCGTGTTTGTAATCCACGACACTATCATTGAATTGATAGTCCACCATTCATCAAGATCTGCAGATCCGTCTGTCGGCTGCAAGATACTCCCGTCGACGAACCCCCACTTCCGGCGAGCTCGAAGCGAAGTGCGCACAACACGTACCCACTCTTCATAGTTTTCTCCCTTCAATTGCACCTGAGTAATGATATTACCCGGGTTATCACTTGAATTCAAGTCGTACGGTGAAGGCACCTTCTTTGCAGCGACACCATCGTTCACCATGGTTGTACGAGGTAGGTTGTGTTTGGTCTGAGGCTAGATCGTCGGCAAGAGCCGTTGTGGCTCTGATACCATGAAGCAAGAGATAGATTGGTTTAGGAAGATTTTCTTGTGCGTATATTGATTGCAGGGACTGGTTATATACCAAATACAATGAGATCTTTAGAGGGTCTTCTATATCCTAGAATAAAAGATATGCACAATAAAATTATCTATACAATCTTAACACTACAGCCTAAGGACAATTATCTACTGTATAAATATGAAGGACTTTTTATGGGTCTTGGAAATATATTTTCATTTAATCTATCTTATATACTAAAGCTTCCCCTTTAAATTTTGGGTCATTATATATTAAGGGAAAGTGTCGGGTGAGAATAACTTTTAAAATACGAACGTGAGAATGGTGCACATTAGTAATAAATTGGTGAACATTTAGTACTAATTTGGTGAAGATTTGTTGACAAACTTAAAAATATCCAAAATTTGAATAACATTCATTTTTTATAGAACATATATTGAGAAACTGAAGAACATTCAAGTAAAATTGTATATGTACATCACTTTTTTAAAGGATGTGCATCAAAAAAATTAATGCACATTTAAGTATATTTTGATGCACATTTAACCATTCACACGTTCTCATTTTTAAAAATTGTTCTCACCGGAACCGCACTCATATATTAAAGGTTTCCCCTTTTGAGTCATTAGAGTGAATTTATAAAAGTTGTTAAAGATATTTATTTTTTCTTTTAAACAAAATTATTAACATATTAAAAATTACATAAAAAATTATTGAAAATAAAAAACAAGAAATTTAATTTAGAGGAATTTGTTTTAGGTTTAAAGTAAACTTAATCTATCTAACTATTATTCATCTATTTTAATTTTGATAATATAAGATATATTTTATAAACGATATATAAGAATTCTTAGTATTAAATATATATATATAAGAAAGTTTGAAATATATATAAAACTATAAATATCTAACCATGTCAAATATAACAAGAACTCAATAAAGCTCAATATTAATTATGTTTTTAATTATCTATTGAAAGTTGATAGTTAACCAAAGAACAAAAATATAAAGTTTGCAAAAAATCTCTTTCATAACATAAGTAACTTCACCAATGATATGATAAAAAAATTCAAGTAAATAATTTTTACAAAATAATTCCTGATATAGGTGCTCAACAAACTTAATTCCCAATATAGACACATTTAAAAAGAAGGTAAACTCTATTAAAAAAGGCAAAAAAAAGCCATATACAAAAAAGGGTATTCAGCCTATGACTCGATCATTGATCAGAATGAAAAACAATAACCGTTCAAGAGAGACTAGTAATCAACAAGAGCCCCAATGGGAAAAAGATTCCCAAAGACTGCACACCAAGCTAGGCTAATCTTAGGAAGCCATCTTGTCTCACGAGGGTTCTGAATACGCAATCTGCCTTGCACACGAACTCGAAAGTGCTATTTGATCTTCAAGAAGATATCTTGGGAGGTGGTTCTGATGTTGCTGAAGCACAAACGATTCTGACCTACCATTTCTCATAAATACATGCCTGAAAAGCTAAAAAGCTGACTCTGAAGACAACCGATTTCTGAGATCTGTTGTGGGAAAAACTCTTTATCCAACTCAAAAGATCCATATCTCTAGAAGGGTTGACTGAAACCCCAGTCCAATGAGCCCCGTTTGAAAACCTCGGAAGAAAGAGGGCAAAGAAACCAAACATGATCCCCAAGAAACACATTCTGAACTAACATGGACATGGAATTTAAGAAGTCTATCACATGTAGGAGTTCTGTCTCTTATGGCAAGCCATGTAATGAAAGCTTGACGAGCCATGATTGGACTATCCCATATCAGCTTTCCCCACTCATATGGATCTCCCCAACTTCTCCAAGCCTCATAGAAGATCTTCACAATCTCTTTCTGAGTACTACAATGCCACTTTGTTTCCCATTCACTCTCTGTCAGCTAGTTTCTCAACAACACAACTTTGTCTCGGATTTTGTAGAATGACCCGCCGTGTCCAGTTATCACCCTGTTTCAGTAGGACTTCCCAAATACTATAAGAATGAATTAGAGAGGAGTGAGCTCACATATACCAAATGTTGTTGTTGTCATATCATGGATGAATCTTACAGCTTGAGCCCGATTCCAAGCCAAAAATTCTTTAATACCAAGCCCCATTCACTTCTTGGTCTTGCAACTTCTCTCCAAGCAACCAGACAACGTTACGAGTCAGATAAACCACTCCAAAGAAAGCTTCTAATCCTCTTACGTATCTCTTTCACAAAATAAAAACTCTCATTCAAAAACAAGCCGACTTAATAAGGACAAGTGGCCTTAGACCAGAGATTCATTGACCGTACTCAGGGAATCTCTTGCCTAAGGCCAATTTCATGTTGTTCGATGTTGTACAAAACTATTTCTAAGATCATGGTGTCTCGGCTTAGTATTGTTGCAGAAAAGTAAGTGGATTTCAAGTACGGGGCTTTTATTAAGGGTAGGGGCATTGAGAAAAATGTTGCAGTTTGCCAAGATCTTGTCAAGCACTACAATCGATCATATATATCCCTAAGGTGTGGGCTAAAATTGATTTAAGGAAGGTGTACGACACTATAGAGTGAGATTTTGTGCTTCTAGTTTTCAGGGGGTTCAATCCTCCTAAATTTAGACACAAATTTTTGATTTGAAAAAATAAGGCGTTGGAGACCGTCTCCTAACCAGATTAATTTATAGCAATACAAAATACTATAAATTATACTTATTATGAAATTACCATTAACTAATTGTATAAACATATTCTCGTTCATATATATTCTTACTTGAATTCCAATAGTTACTTATTTTGTAAAAAGAAACACCAATTATACGAGTGAGATGAAATGATGATGAATCTACCACTTAGTGGGGAGAGATGAGATCGGAACAGTGAACCCTACAGAGATCCATAACTCCATTTTCTCTATAAAGTTGATGGAAAAATTTATAAACTGCACATTAGAGTGGTCCATTTGGACGAATTTTCTTCGCTCTATTATTTTAAAAATTATTTTATGGCCATATTCACATTATACAACTCATTATTCTTTTTCTTCTTTCAATATTTTGTGCACTATATATTGAGGCGATGTGATTGAGAAAATAAATATGCAATGAAGTGATTCAAAATCCTGGCCATACTTTTCCACAGCTTTCTTGAACTTCCTTCATTCATGGCTTAATTACTTATTAGCGCCCTAATTATGTGTTTCCTCATACATGGGGAAGTTCAAGGAAACTGTGGGAAGATATGGCTGTTTTCAGGATTCCTCTTAGTTTCTTTAGCTAGATCTTCATCAGATCAGATCCGGGTCTTGCTTCGTTTTTGCCAAATCGCGATAAATACGCACGAGCAGATTTCCCTTCAGGTAAGAGTATTTCCTACTAATGCTTTGTTAATTAGTACTAGCTGGTTTAATTATGATGTGGGTGTCCCTAATCCTGAAAATTTATCTTGTATAAAATTGTAAAAGTTTTGATGAATTCAGGGATCTTGCCTGCTTTGACTTTCACCTAATGTGTATTTACACTTTCAGCAGGATGCAAAATTTTCATCTTCCTCATGTCTTAAATTATTGAGACAATTTCAGCAATTTCAGTGTTCCCTTACTCTCTCAAACTTCATCATCTAATTTTTAGGAGATTCGTCTAGTAATTCTGTTTTGCATAAGATGGATAGAAACACTTCTAGTAAAGATATAAATGACGCTCATGTGTGGATTGCTCGAGGACGATGTATATTATATGCAGTCACATAAATTTTATGTGCATCATTCTCGATCCTCATTTAAATCTACTAACTACCCAATAAACTTCTGCTAAGCCACCACATTAACAAAAATATGTACTAAAAAGAAGAAGAATTATGATAAGACAAAGATGTATGTGATAATTTGTGTGCATGGATGCAGACAAGATTCCACAATTTAAAATGTCTACAAGACTGTGCATTAATAGTTGTTCTTGCTTCTTCTACCAAAAACAAAAAGTAAAGGTTGTTGTTTTTGGAGTTGGGTGGTGGCAATTAATATATACTACTCCCTCCGTCCCCAAATATTCTTCCCATGGTAATTTTTGACACTATTCACATTATAAAAGAATCTTCGATATATCGTCTAATATATAAGTAAAAACATAGTAATATGAGATCTTGTTTGATTCGTCTCGGCGAGAACTTTAATAATATCAAAATATTATAATTTTTATTAACGTATATTTGGAGATATTAACGTTACAAAACGTGTCTTGACAAATGTGTCGAAAGGGAATGAGAAAAACATTAAGGGACGGAGGGAGTAATAGTTTTGTCATGTAATTGGGTGACTTTGCCAGGTTAGGAAGAAAGGTTTTTCTGTATTTATAATTAAGATAGCAAGGTAAAGAATGTGAGAATGATTTAGATACCCATCAGTATTTTTTCTTTGTTTCTCTTTGATTAATTATTATATATTTTTTATTATAAATCCTAAATCAACAAAAAGAAAGTGAAACTCATAAAATTATCTACCTCAGGTAAAAGAATCATTTTCCTAAGGAGTGCACTTCAGTTATACGCATCTGTCTGACTCACTCCCAAATTATGTTTCCTTTTTCTTTGAATTCTAGTTTGGATGGATTTCTGTACCACACTCTTAATTGGCCAAACTGCATCTCTGTGGAGGCTAGCTACTACTCCATGGATCATTATTTTTATACATCTAATGTTAAAAATGTGGAGCAAGTGCATGCATGTATAAGCTTATGTGCTACTATATCACAATTCTATATATAATCGCCACAGTATTCTTTCTTATTTATCACTTGAGATTGTAAAAGAAAGCATACGAGACTTTATATACAAAGTCAACTAACCAGTAATAAGCAGCCACATCAGTGACTCAATTATAACATATATATGTACTATACCAATACACCACCCCTCAAGTTGGACTTGGGAGTAAAAAACCAAGCTTGTCAGATAGAAAAACATGTTGTTGAACTCCAAGTGCTTTACTCAGAATATATGCCAACTGCATATGGGTGCACACATGAATGATGGTAATCAATCCCTCAAAAATGAGTTCGCGAATGTAATGACAATCTATACGAATATGCTTCGTACACTCGTGAAACACATGATTTTCTGCCAACTATTTTACAGCCGTGTTATCGCAGTGCAAGGGAATTGGTTTAGGTACAACAACCTTTAAATCTTGCATTAATCCTTCAAGCCAAACCAATTCACTACCTGTAATAGACATGCTGCGATATTCACTCTATGCGGATGATTTCGAGACCACTGGCCTCCTACGTCTTCGCTATCCACGAAACTAGAGAAACTCCGAGGAATACCCTATACCCCGATACCGATCGACTGAAATGATGACAAGTGCTCCATTCTGCGCCATAATACCCAACAAGGCTAAGGGAAGAAGTCGATGGATAAAACAAAGAAGCATTAATCGTACCGAAGAAGGAAGATAGCAGCGTGCATATGTGGAGCCCTGGGACCAACAAGAAATTGACTTAATTGCTACACACTATAACTGATGTCTGGTCTCGACAAGCACAAATATAATAGTTGTCCCACAAGGCGTCTATAAATCTCAGGTTTAGGAATAGGCTTGCCTTTGTCAGGGTGAAGATGCAAATTCTTTTACATTGGGAAATTTGCAGGTCTACAATTCAGCATCTCAACATCAGTAAGCAGATCAAGAACATATTTTCGCTGATTCAACTATATTCCAACACTGTTGTGATTGATTTCAAGTCCTAAAAAATACCTGGCAAGCCCCAAACCCTGAATAGTGGATGCCTGATGCAAAGAATGCTTTGTGGCTATCGTCCCCCTGTGAAAAGCATGTCGTCAACATATACTAAAGCAACCATCATAGACGAGGACGTGCTTTTGACGAATAGAGAATAGTCATGTTTGGATTGAACAAAATCCGGTTTTACCAAGTGATTGGTTACTTCCACATTCCACTCCCGACGGGCTTCTTTCAATCCATAGAGGGAGCGACGGAGTCGACATTGTCCTGGTTGTGCAGAAACATAGCCCAAAGGGGGATCCATGTAAACTTCTTCGTTCAAGATGTCCAATTGATGAAGCTGTCACTTTTTTATGGAAGCTACAACAATCAGGAAGTTGTGTGGAAATAAAATCATCAAGTCTGAGAGGTGGTTTCACTGCCCTGGATTATCCTTGAGGAATAGCAGGATAAGTATGACGGGGCGATGAGGAAGGAATAAATGTGGAGGGTATATTAGGTTCAAGTCCTATATCAACAATAGGCAGAGAAAGCTCAGATATCTCTTGTGCATTGGAAGGCCTAGAAGAAGGATTAATAAAACATTTGGGCCTATTTCTTTCATCATGTCCATAAGATACTAGTGGTAACGGTAATTGTTGGGTTGAATGTTTAATAGGCAGAGAAGGCTCGATATCTCTTTTGCATTGGAAGACCCATAAGAAGGATTATTAAAATTGTTGGGCCTATCACTTTCATCCAGCCCATAAGATACTAGTGGCAAGTGGCAACTGTAATTGTTGGGATGAATGATATAGGTTGATCCATCTTAAATGGAAATATATCTTCACGAGATAATACATGTCTAGTAGTGAAGACTTTCCTTGACCCCAAATCATACAAAGTGTATGCTTTTTTATCAATTGGATACCCGAGCATGATGCATCGTCGACTGGTTGCATCAAATTTGGCCCTTGAATGGTGAGGTTCTGGTGCATAGCATAAACACCTAATAACGCGAAGCTGACAATAATGGGGTTGAGAACTTCGAAGGCGAATATACGGAGTTTCCCATTTTATCACATGAGATGGAAGAAAATTAATAAGGTGTGTGGCTGCAAGAACACACTCACCCCAAAAAAGTGAGGGAAGACCAACATGTAGACGTAATGCACGAGCCATCTACACTAGATGTCGGTGTTTACGTTCGACGCGGCCATTTTGTTCGGGCACCCCAAGAGTAGACCATTGATGCACTACTCCTTTGTTGTGTAACAAATATGAAATTCTTTGATTTATGAACTCGGTACCATTATCCTTATGAATCTGTTTGATGCTAACTCCAGATTGAGTCTCAACATAAGCAAAAAATTGAGATATAAGGTTGAAGACTTGGGCTTTATTGTTCATCAAGAAAGTCCAAACCCCCTTGTAAAATCATCCACTACTTGAGAAACCAAAGTTGAATGTACTAGAGGACACTTCAAATCACCTGGAACATCAACCAATTCTCCACTCTGAGCAACCAATTTGTAAAGACCTCCATCTTTCCGACCATTTGCGATTATCTTACTAGTGATAAGGTCTTGTAATGCACAACCACGTGACCCAAAATGAAAACTAGAGCATCATCTTCAAGTAATCGAGAAATTGATAGACGATTATGCTTGATTTTTGGCATAAACAACACATTGGTAAGTCTGATTTCATGTGAAATAGTAACTGATCCATATTTCATTACCAACTGAACTCATCCATCTGGGAAACCAATTCGGATTGGTTTGCTCAAATTCATCAATTCATTGAACAAGTTTTGATTCAAAGCTACATGATTTGTATCCCCAAAATCAGCAACCCAAGTGAATGGATATCCCAAAGAACTATGATCATGAGAGAAGAGTGTAAGAGTACCAATGTTACATGCAAAGCAGTCATGTTCCTAACCACGGGTGTTTCCTTCATCTCCATTGATTCTAGCCTGGATTTGCTTCAAAACTTCAAGAACTACTCCATTAATCAGTGAAGGTTCCGGTTTATTAGGACCATATTGTTGTCCTTTTTCATCATTATCCAAAGGACTTCCATAATCTCCCATTTCCTGCACATTGGAAAGCATCTTGCCAGACACATCAACTTTCTGTCTCTTCCGTCAGTCAAGATATCCTACCAATTTGAAACAAGTTTCCATGATATGACCTGATTCATTACAATAAGAACACTTACGAGTGTCAAAGCGTTGTTTCTTTCCTTCTCTATCAGGCTTAGAGTCACCATAACCTGAGTAACCAGGAGCAGAACCCAAACCATATCCATGTCCACCAGTGTTTGAAGAATTATGCTTGTAATTCTGCATGTACTGAGTGTTCCTGGCCATAGCAAGAGAATCATGACTAGAAGATCCTTTTCCTGTAATCTCTTGTTGTCTTTCTATCCAAAGGACAGGTTGATAAGCCTTATTCACATTGGGAAGAGGCTCAATAGAGAGGATAGAACTCCTAACAATCTTATATTCTTCAGATAACCCCATGAGAAATTGCATGACTTTTTTATTGAATTGAAAGATAATTATATATATTGAGGAAGAATTTACAAGAGTTCCTATGTCACCCCAGCTAACATATTAACTCCATTAAGCCCAATTGTCCTATACTAATTCCTAGTGTCTCGATCGTCAATCTTACACTTGGATCGAATGCTATTTTTTACATGGTTTATAATCCAGGAAGCACAAGTGAAAGCTTCAATCCTAGTAGAGCTATGGGCCAATTCTTTCCTTGAACGCCAGATATAGTATACACTTGCCACAGTACAAGCATACCAAGTTTTGACCGTGATCTTTTTCTTGCTTTGGGTGTTGTTGTTCAGTGTTTGCAGCCAAGTGGTCAAGTTGATCTCTCTAGGTCTATATTTTTCCAGCTGAAAACTGACTCCACGACATGCTTGGAATAATCATAGGCAAACCAAATATGGTCCACTGTTTCGTTCTCTCTCATGCACACCACACATTCATCTTCATCAATAATTCCCCAATTCTTGAGCTTTGTTTTTGTAGGAAGTCCCCCATTAATAGCCATCCAACAAGTCATTGAGCATTTTGGGGTAGAAATGTTCCCCCATATGCTAGAGATCCAAGGCACAAGGGCCTCATGGCTGCTGAGGAGATCATAAATGTCCGTCGTGTTATACTTTCCTCCAGCACCTATCATTGTATTCAAAATAGTGTCTTTCACATGATTTCTAAGGAGCTCATCCCGAGTAGAGATTATACCTCTTTATAGAGCTCCATCCTTTTCATTCATAGGAAGATCGCATGGAGATACATCCTTTAATAGGTAGAAGCTAGCCCAAGTCCTCCAGATGGAGGGTTTATCAATAACGAGGTCGTAGAGGAATGGCAGGAGACTCACTCGGTTTAATGCGAATACTCTTAAATCCCTAAGCCTCCTTCATCTCTTGGTCTGCACACCACTTCCCAAGCAATTGGAGCCTTTTTGCTGGAATAAGACCCAAACCACAAGCACAATCGTAAGATAGCAACCACTCTTGGATAACCTTCTTGGGGAAGTTGAAGACCTTGCTCCAAAAGTTGCAGATCCCTCGACCTAAGAAGCTCGAGTCGACCCTCATAAGACAAGTTTTTGGCCATCTAGGATCACCCTTTGCTAGTAAGACGATTGATCAATCATGAAAATTCTGAAAGTCTTGGCCTTCTAAAGCAGAGAGGGACCCCAAGATAGGCCATCGGAATCTCTCCCAAGATGAATTGAGTTACATCTAATATGTATTGCGTAGCTGTCTCATCAACCCCTGCACAAAACAACTTCAACTTGTTTCTACTCACTCTCAAGCCAGAGACATTAGCAAACTCATCCAGAGAAGTTTTTACCAGATTCACAGAGTAGGCATTCCCATGCGGAAGTAGAAAAAGATCATCAACAAAAATAAGGTGGGAGAGCTTAATTCTAGCGCACATGAGATGAAATCTGAAGCTTTGTAGTTTCGTGTTCCTCCGCAAAAGCCTAGTGAAGTACTCCATTACCAAGACGAAAAGGTAGGGTGCAAGGGGATCTCCTTGTCGCAACCCTCCTATCCCTCTATCTTTTGTCTAATCCAAGCTAGGCTATTACTTGTGCATTAAAGACTCCTATGAATTTCTCACCATTGCTCTAGTTCATGTGGATGATATGAATCTTACTGGAGATGATCATGTTGGTATTGTTTAAACAAATGATCTCTTGTAAAAGCCTTCGTAATCAAGGATTTATATGCTTTACTTGATACTTATTAAAACTGGATATTGCTAGATCACCTTATGGTACGGATTCGCCTAAATCAAAGGAAATATGTTATGGTTTCCTTATCCTAAGAAATATCGCGGGCTTATGGGGCGTCTCCTTTGCATGACTTTATCTTATCCTGATATAGCTTATAGTGTTCAGCAACCGAGTCAATTCCTGGCCACCCGTCACACTCCACACTTCCATGTTGTTATTTATCTTCTTCGCTATTTCAAGGGAACTATCAATATCCCTATTCTATCCTAGAGACTCTTATTTAACACTTGTTTCCTGTTGTGATGTTGATTGGTGCACGTGTGCTTATTCCTCTAGATCTCTCATTGGTTATTGCATTTTTCTTGGCAAGTCTCTGGTTTCATGGAAGACGAAGAAAAACAAAAAGGTGTTTCCAAGTCTTCAGCTGAGAGCGAATATAGGAGCATGTCCCATATCTGCTAGTGAATCCGTCTACCTCAAAGGTTTGCCCATATATTTTCATGTTACACACCTATTCTCATTCCTTTACATTGTGACAACATCGCGGTTTAATAACCGAAAGTCAATCCGGTCTTCCACAAACACGTGTATTAATTTGCAATTGGTCGATGTTCTAACTTAGGCTCTTGGTGCTCATCAACTCTTTTCCTGATTCACAAGATTAGTGATGAAGGATCATCTGGACAGCAACCGACACCTCTGGTCCCGGAGTTTGAAGGTGCATTGACTCGTTCGAGAGCTAAGGAAGTCCAACAAGAGCTAGACAAGTTAGTAGCGTTCTTCAGGTCCAAGGAGTTGAATACAGACGAAGAACCACCATTGAATACTGTTCTAATGATCGAGGTTCGAGAACGAGCAGAAGACTGCAGAGAAGAACCGCGACCGCGGCTGGAAACTGCGCCCGCGGCTCCATAACCGTGCCCGCGGCCGGGAAACTCGGCGAGTTCATTAACTTCGCCGAGGCTTTCTTTTGAAACATTATTTTCGGATGTTTAATTGTTTTTCGGGATTATTATTTTAGGAGATACTTTTTATTGTTTATTTCTTGAGTTGACACCCTTATGGATGCCTTAGTTGTTGTTTTAAGCCCCCCCCCCCCCCGAGATTGATATTGAATACAGAGTTATTAAGTTTTACTCCCAAAAGAGAGTGCTTTTGTGCTTGCGTGTGTCAATCTCTTCCATAAGGTTGGTGCTATCGAGGCTTCATAGCGCATCCTCCAGGTGCTTTGACATACCATAGTCATTGTGTTTGGTTGTAATCCATTGGGGTTTCTTCAACATTCGGTAAGGTTCTTGTTCTAAAGTTCAAGGGTTTTATCGTTGATTGATTTGGTTCCAATTGGCCTATCCTTCAACTTCCCTTTCTTTCATCTCATATCTAATTCCTCTTTTCTTCTCTGTTCGAGTTCCTATTCGAGTTTGGTGTCTAGGTCGGAACCTGTGGCTTATCCCCGCATCAAATTGGTATCAGAGCTGTGTTGACACCATTCGTCTTCACAAGAACATCAAGAGACCCCCTATCCAGAAAATCACAAAAAGAGTCAGCTTTTATTTTCTTGTTTGTCAGTTTCTTTCAGAAATTGATTTTGAGTCTTCCATTGATTTGATATTTCTTGTTGAGTCATTACAGGTTGTGTGCAAGAAGCTTGGATCGATTAGTGTTGGTGGAGATCGATAGATTGGAGTTTGGAGCACCCTTGTTCCCAAAATTCATTCAGCCCTTCATCCATCACAAAATCTATCCATCCCTACCAAAACGCAGCCGTCAAAACCCTAGAAGAGTTGCTGAAAATTTCAGTCCTTGCACCCCAAGCCAAGATCTTCAAGGAAGGAAATCTTATCTTCTCTACAAGGAAATCAAGGTGGTTAGTAGTTTCTTTTATTTTAAAATTCGAATTTTCTGAGATAGTATCTCAGATCAAGTCTGTAATTTCGTTTTGTTTAGTTGAGACAAAAAAATTCAAAAAAAAAAAATTCGAAAAGTCTCAAAGTCTCAAAGTCAGTAGTTTATTTTACGTTTTGTTGAGTCAAAGTCTCGTTTGATATTGTTTAAGTCGGATCTCAAGAACTCAAAGGAAATCGGGTTGAACGAGCCCGAACGGAAGTGAGAAACCACCAGGCCGCGACAGAAACCGCGCCCGCGGCCCAGTAGCCGCACCCGCGGTTCAAGCCGCGCCCGCGGAATTCAGGCCGCGCCCGCGGCTCCGCCTCAGAAGCCACTGTTCGAAATCCGCGCCCGTGGACTTCAGACCGCGCCCGCGGAACCGTCACTGTTTGCCTTTCCATTCCTTTCAGATACGAGCCTCAATTATTACCTAACCCTCCCGACTCCGTCTTCGATCCTTCAATCGGCATCAGTCGGAACAAGTTAAGGTACGCTTCCTTTTGGCTCTTCTTGAAATTCGAAGCTTAACTCATATCTCTGTTTTGCATTCTCATTCTTGCAAAACGCCTTCGAGTCTTATTTTCTTTCTTTCATTGATTCAGTCTCTTGTTTGAGTCAGAACCTTACAGTCGAAACCCCGCACTACGCTAGCCATCTCCATCTCTACCATCATTCATATATTGCTAGGAGTTAGGTAGTTTCAACTTAGTGGGTTATTGATCCATACAAGTCAATTCATCAAAGAAAAGCTGGTTGCAACGAAAATTGAGAGAGAGTGCAGAGGAAAACATACGAGAGTAAACACTAGCGAGTTGTTTTCATTTACACTTACCTTAATATTGTTCTGTGTTAGTCTTTTCTTTAGTGATGAGCAGGTCAGTTTCTCCCCACGGGAGGCATGAAGTCCCGGAGACCCGCGCCATTACCCCGGAATTTATGACCAACATGTTTCGGGAGATGACGTCGGCCATTACAACCGCCATAGAGCGGCAACAGCGATCCACCCCTTCCCCAAGGGTTCTAGAGCACATCGGGACGTCCTATGATGCTCCAGTCGACAATTAGAGGCCCCTGCCTCCTCAGCAAGAAGCCTATGAGGCTGCCCGCACGGGTCGGGAACCCAGACGCAGGCCTACACCCCGAGACGATCTCCCACAAGCTCGGAGAGGACGCTTTCGTAACTCTCCTATACCTCACTTTAATAGATACAATGTTGCTAACCGTTTTGATGATGCATTTCAGGACCTAGGTGATAATGATGACGAAGAAGAGCCTGAAGAAGAAGATGAGGCGGGCTGGCGACCCAATCGTCCCCAAGGAGGTTACCAAGGAAGGCGAAGAGAGCCTGAGCAAGATGGAGTGGGAAAGATAAAGGTTAAGATCCCGAGTTTTGAGGGAAAGTGTGATCCAGACATATATATGGAGTGGGAGACCAAGATTGAAAAAATCTGGAATTGTCACAACTTTCCTGAAGCCAAAAAGGTGCAGCTGGCATCTTTGGAGTTTAGTGGCTACGCATTAGTTTGGTGGGATAGCTTGATCAGAGGGAGAGCTGCCAATGGAGATTATCCTATCACTACTTGGGAGCTCATGAAGAGGATGATGAGAGCTCGATTTGTTCCCCCACATTACACTAGGGAACTTATTCAGCGGCTCGAGAATTTGAAGCAAGGATCAATGGGAGTCAAAGAGACTTACAATGCTATGCAAATAGCAATGGTTCGAGCTAATTTGGTGGAGGATGAGGAGACAACCATGGCTAGATATCTTCGTATCCTTCACCCATACGTGTCTACTGAGATTGAGATGTTCCCTTACAACTCAATGACTGAGTTGCTACATTTGGCTATCAAGGTGGAAAGAAAGACCAAAATTAGGAGCCAAGGGAGCAAAAACGCAGGTGGCTGGAAAAATCAGCAAGGAAGGAACTCCTATCCTTCAACCCGAGAGGTCCCTAACAAGGAAGACAGTGGTTCTCGAAGGAATCCGCCACCTACTACTCAAGTGCCCTCCAAGACAACACTTGGCCCTTCTAATCCACCCCGAGGGAGTACTTCTAACCCTACTTCTAGAGCTAGGGATATTGAATGCTTTAAATGTAGAGGAAAGGGTCATATGATGAAAAATTGTCCTAATTCTAGAGTATTAATTGTTAATCAACTAGGAGAACTTGAAAGTGAAAGTGAAAAAGAAGAGAACCTAGGTGATATGCATGATGAGGATGATCTTAGTGATGAAATTGGCTATGAACATGGTGATTCTTTGATTTGTAAAAGAAATTTACATGTACAACCCGCCCCTTGTGAAGATAATCAAAGAGAAAATTTATTTCACACTAGGTGTTTAGTTCAAGGAAAGGTATGCAATATGATTATTGATGGTGGAAGTTGTTGCAATATTGTTAGTACTGAATTGATCACTAAATTGCATTTTGCTACTATTTTCCATCCTAGACCTTATAAATTGCATTGGATGAATGAATGTGGTGAATTAAAAGTTCTAAAACAAGCTAAGATAACATTCACCTTAGGAAAGTATACGGATACGGTTTTATGTGATGTAGTTCCTATGCAAGCTTGTCATATATTGTTAGGAAGACCATGGCAATACGATCGAAAGGTTACTCATGATGGTCATACTAACCGTCATACATTCATCTTTAATGATAAGCCTATTACTCTTAAACCTATGACTCCAGCGCAGATAGCAGAAGCTTACGAAAAGAGCAAAGGCAAGGAGAAGGTTTCAGATAGAATTGAAGCAACAAAAGCAGCGACCAAAAACCGCGCCCGCGGTTCAGATGCCGCACCCGCGGCTCACGACAGATCGGAACAGAAGGCCCAGCACGAGAACCGCGCCCGCGGTCCCGAGGACGCGCCCGCGTCTCACTCGCCCAACCGCGCCCGCGGTAATTCAGCCGCGCCCGCGGATCCTTCTTCTGGCGCGATGCTGGTTCCTGCATTGACGAATCGAGCCCTATTGTCGTCCAAAGCCGAGCTGGAAGGTGAGTATTTACCCTTCGATACTACCTTAATGATGCTTTGCAAGAGATTTGTGTTGACAGGTACCGATTCTTGAGTTGATTTACCCCCTAACATTCAAGCTATTCTTGATGAGTTTGCTGAGGTGTTTCCGGATGAGATTCCTGCGGGCTTGCCACCCTTTAGGGGCATTGAGAATCAAATTGATCTTATTCCAGGAGCTTCTTTACCTAACAGGCCAGCTTACAGAATGAACCCTCAGGAGTGTCAAGAGATTCAGAAGCAGGTGCAAGAGCTTGTAGATAAGGGGTATGTTCGAGAAAGTCTTAGTCCTTGTGCAGTTCCGGTCTTACTTGTGCCTAAGAAAGACAATTCTTGGCGGATGTGTGTTGATTGCCGAGCTATCAACAACATAACTGTCAAGTATCGTCATCCTACACCAAGGCTGGATGACATGTTGGATGAGCTTCATGGTGCCACAAACTTCACCAAGATTGATCTTAGGAGTGGCTACCATCAAATCCGAATGAGGGAAGGCGATGAGTGGAAGACCGCCTTCAAGACCAAATTTGGTCTATATGAGTGGCTTGTTATGCCATTTGGACTTACTAATGCTCCCTCTACTTTTATGAGGCTTATGAACCATGTCTTGAGGAATTTTATAGGGAAGTTTGTTGTAGTTTATTTCGATGATATCTTGATTTATAGCAGGTCCCTAGGGGAGCATGAGCAACATCTCAGGGAAGTACTCGTTACTCTTAGTATACAACGACTATATGCTAATTTGAAGAAGTGTGATTTTTGCACTGAAAAAGTTATATTTCTTGGCTTTGTAGTGAGCTCCCAGGGATTACAGGTTGATGAGGAGAAGATTAAGGCCATTCAGGATTGGCCAACCCCCACGACTAGCAGCCAAGTCAGAAGTTTCCATGGATTGGCTAGTTTCTATCGGCGTTTTGTGAAGGATTTCAGCACCATTGCTGCACCCCTAACTGAGGTAACAAAGAAGCATTCGGCCTTTGTTTGGAAGGAGGCTCAAGAAAGGGCGTTTGAAGAGCTAAAACGCAGATTGACCGAAGCGCCATTGCTTGTGCTTCCCGACTTCACTAGGCCCTTTGAAGTGGAATGTGATGCCTCAGGAGTTGGCATAGGAGGAGTACTCATGCAAGAAGGTAAGCCTATTGCTTTCTTTTCTGAAAAGTTGAAAGGTGCAAGTCTAAATTACTCTACTTATGATAAGGAATTGTATGCATTATATAGAGTACTTAAGACTTGGCAACACTACCTATGGCCTAGAGAGTTTGTTTTACATACCGATCATGAATCTTTGAAACATTTTAGGAGCCAAGACAAACTTGATAGGAGGCATGGTGGATGGATGGAATTTATTGAGACTTTCCCTTATATTATCAAATACAAGAAGGGAAAGGACAATGTTGTTGCTGATGCACTATCTAGGAGGCATGCTTTAATTGTTCAACTTGACTCTAAGGTGTTAGGCTTTGTTTACATCAAGGAGTTATATCGTAATGATGATGATTTTGGTGCTATTTATAAGCAATGTTTAGATAAAGGAACTTTGGATAAGTTTTACTTGTTTGATGGTTTCTTGTTTAGGGCTAGTAAAGTATGCATACCTAAGTGTTCTTTGAGATTATTGCTTGTTGAAAAAGCCCATAAGGGTGGATTAATGGGACACTTTGGTAGAGATAAGACATATCATATGTTGCAGACTCACTTTTATTGGCCCCATATGCTTAGGGATGTTGAGCATTGTTTGAAAAGATGCTTGGAGTGTCTTAAGGCTAAGTCTAGAGTTAAACCACATGGATTGTATACTCCTTTGCCTATTCCTACGACCCCATGGGTAGACATTAGTATGGATTTTATTGTAGGGTTGCCTAGGACTAAGAAGGGGAGAGATTCTATTTTTGTGGTTGTTGATAGATTTTCTAAAATGGCTCATTTTATTGCTTGCAACAAGACGGATGATGCTCATCATGTGGCTGACTTGTTCTTTACCGGAGTTGTTAGGTTACATGGAGTACCAAAGACTATTGTGAATGATAGGGATGTGAAATTTCTAAGTTACTTTTGGAAAACTCTTTGGGGAAAACTAGGGACTAAACTACTATTCTCTACATCTAGTCATCCTCAAACTGATGGTCAAACTGAAGTAACCAATAGGACCTTAGGAACCCTTTTGAGAGCCATTCTTAAGAAGAATTTGAAAGCTTGGGAAGAAGCCTTACCCCATGTTGAGTTTGCCTACAATAGGGTCATCCATTCCTCAACCTCGCTGAGTCCCTTTGAATGTGTGTATGGTTTGAATCCACTAACCCCTTTTGATCTTATGCCGTTACCTACGAAGGAGCGAGTGGATTTCAATGCAGGAAAACAGGTTGATCACATCAAGGAAATTCATGAGAGGACAAGAGCTAAATTGCTAGAAGTAGCTGCTACAAATGCTAACAAGGCAAATAGGAAGAGGAAGAAGGTCATCTTCAAGGAGGGAGACCTCGTGTGGGTCCACTTTAGAAGAGAGCGTTTCCCCAGCAAACGCCACTCAAAGCTGTCCCCGAGAGGCGCTGGACCATTCAAGGTGCTCAAGAAGATTGGAGATAATGCTTATGTCTTGGAGCTCCCCGGTGACTACCAAGTGAGTGATACCTTCAATGTGCAAGATTTGACTTTATTTGAGGGTGAAGAAGAAGAGGAGCTGGATGATTCGAGGTCGAATCCTTTTCAAGAAGGGGAGGATGATGAAGGATCATCTGGACAGCAACCGACACCCCCGGTCCCCGAGTTTGAAGGTGCATTGACTCGTTCATTTTTTAAAGAACATTTATTGAGAAATTGAAAAACATTCACGTAAAAATTGTATATGTGCATCATTTTTTCAAAGGATGTGCATCAATTTTGATGCACATTTAAGTATATTTTAATGCAAATTTAAGTATATTTTTTTTTGTTTCCCACTCTAGTTCAGCGGTTAGGGGACTCCCCTACTACCCTTACATCTAGAGTTCGAGCTGCGTGGGTCCCTTACCACATGCACATTAGACATTCTCACGTTCTCATTTTAAAAATTATTCTCACCGGAACCGCACCTGACTTATTATCGTGGTGGATTCACTTGCGGCTTATTGTATTTGTAACAAGTGCTTGCTTGCTTGATTTCCTACCCATATAGTATAACATTTTTTTTTGAATAAAGGTGAATATATTAGAATGAGGAGAAACTTTATTAAAGTGGTGATAGTTTTCAGTTTTAGCAAGGATTCCTCCCATATAGTAGTATAACGTTATTACGCTCAACAATTTAACTTAGTAATCTATAGTCCACACTTATTTAATACATTCTATTGATCTCTTTATTGTTTCTCTTGAAAATTTAACATTACTTTCTTCAAGTCATGGGCTATTGTAAGAGTTAACTGGAAAATCTTTATTGTCATACAGAACAAAGGCATGAACAAAATAAATCCATAGCAATAAATGCATTTCCAAGGGGGAAATATATGGCTCCAAAGTTTAACTATTCCATTATTTTGTCTCGGCTCTTGAATGTTCCACCCAAAAAAACACACAACAAGCTAGACAATGAGGAATGGCAACTCTGCCAAAATCATAAGTTCATTATTCTTTAGAAATAGTTATATTACTATGGCCTAACTGGTCTAGTAGAGCATGACAGAAATTGAAACTGATAAGTAAAAAGAATTGATTCTCATAAGCCTATAGTATCATTACAGTTTACCTAAATTCTTTCCTCAGCTCCTGATTGGTTCTTTTTAGCATCCAACTAAATCAAATAAAGAACAGATCAACCATTCAACACATATTTAAACAACAACAGACAACACCAACTGGAAAATGTGCAGAGGAGACATGTATATAGATCCAGCCATCCAGGATATGTTTTAATATGTTTACTGCTACTATAAGCTTAAGTTGAACAGCAGAGAAAAGTGTAGTCAAACTGAAGTAATTTTATTATAACCTGCAATTCTATTATTCTGTGCACTTAGTTTGTCTATAGCTATAAATACCATATCTGCAACTAAGCTAGCTGGAAAACTTACTAGCACTACATATTTGGACATGCTTAGTGTTCATTATAGCTATATATATTTATAATTTCATATAATGAACCAAATTAAGTTGCATAAATTCAAAGTGTGTGACCTCTTTAATTATCTTTTACTTGATGAGCGATTCACCTTTTGTAATTCTCCAACATAGCTATAAATATATTTACTAGGTTTGAGGATTCGCTTGATCCAATCTGTAAAATCTATTGTGATCTCATAAGATCTAGTTATTCTAGCTATGAGTTTAATTTGATAAACCGCATAAATTGTAAACTAAAGGACACAATTCCTTCAACACACCAATTAGAGAGGTAGTTGCAGTGATTTAAACCGGAGGGAGAAAGAAGAGGGGACAATAGCCAACCTCCTTCAAATTATTTGATGCCATTTATATCTAAAGTTCACCACACCGATTGAAAATGTCAATCAACAACATTCAATTGATATAAGGAATCATAACAAGTCCATTTGAAATCAAGCGATATCATACATTCGGCGATATATCAATTGGTACAACCCTATAGCTGTACATCTTTGGAGGTATTAGGCAAAGAAAAAGCTAGTAGAAATGATACTCAAGAAGAATATGTTTGAGCCACATTAAGCTACTTTAGCTTCAAAATTAGGCTTCTTTGAGCTAATTTTTGCCTGCATTGCCTCTTTTTTTTCATGGTGTATGCTGGAAAAAGATGATGAATCTGAATGAGTACAAATAAAAAGCAAATCCAATATCAACACACTAGCTACCTAACAAATTTAGTGTGTCTAACCCTTTTGATTTGTCATTTAATTAATTAGGGCAAAGAAGGCATATAATAATGCATGATGGGCTTGCTTTTGGAGTTTTAGGTAAGATGAGATTAAAGTAATTGGTGTGTGCTTAACTTTTGATCAACATTGACACGTGAAATCATGTTAATTGACCCTTCAAAGCCGAACAATTTCTTAAGGAAATAATATGATCCCAATGCAGTGCTACTAATCCATGTTACAAGTATTGTCCCATGTATAAATATATTACTTTAATACTATAGATATTAGATGTATGTAATCACCATTGATATTATCAGCTCTACTTCCATTTTAAGCTTAGAGAAGGTGGTCAAAAATTTAACATCTGGGTATGGAAAGACAACGAAGTGTAACAAAAAATGAGAAAAATTACAACTTCTTTCACGTATAACATCACCCCCTGCAGGCTAGCCTGAAGATATGTAAGGCATGTGAAAAGTTTGATGAATTCAGCCATGATCTACGGGTCGATTTGTCGCCATTTTCGATATTTTCATGGTCTTTACTTGTTACTTGTCACACAGTTTTCATGTGAATGGCTCAATGTTTCTAATGCATTCATTCGTCCTTTTTCTTACCCTAGAAGAAAAAAGATGTAGCACATTTTGGTGTGGGGGTTGCAAATGTAAGAATCGATAAGGAAAGATGCAAACATCTCGTGGTCCTTCCTTTCCTTCAGCCCATATTATCTTTATATTTTTCTCCTTATAATTTCTTGTGAACTTTTCCATGAACTATTGTATAAGCACTTTGTTTTAAGGTATATATGAAAAACAAATAAATTACCATGACCATGTTTTTGTAGATTAGAATGATGTTTTTTTCTTCATATAAAGACACTAGTACGAGACAAGGGTAAAGAAACAGTCTTCATAACCACTATTCCAAACTAATAAGGTAAAACTACTGTTTACATTTGAAAATTGGCCTGGCTGAATATGAAGTCATAATATTATTAGGTGGAATTGAATTATGGAATTAACAAAAGTATGTAGCAAATAATGGACGAGTTTACAGGTATGTATGCATAGATCTGTGTCAGAGAAAAAAGGTATAATGTCACAAACATTCATTATTTACAATGCTTAATTATAGGTCAATACAATAGTGAATCAAATACACTTTTTTCCTCATAATTATTCTTGCATTTACAGATGGAAAATATATGAACAAACACGTAGGAAAATAACAAAAGTGACAGTAAAATGACCAACAAAGCCTCAAATCAAATGAATATTTTTGTTTATTCAACAATGCAACAGATCGATCTCCATGGAAGGAGTTGATTGATCTAATCTCGATCTAGATCTGTATAGCATCAAACGAAAAATAGTTTAATCAGAATAAATTAGAGAAAGAAAGAAAGATCCATCAGATATATAATTACCAAGAGAATTTATTCGGATTCCTCCATACTTGGCCCTAATTTTATCTTCCCACAGCTTTATTGAACCCCAAACAAATTCTTAAACTAAGAACCGATCTCTTGGTTTGTCTCAAGATTGAGTGCAGTTCAAGAAAGCTGTGGAAAAATATAAACAGGGCCAGTTTTGTAATGAAGATCGAAGAACCAGGAGGAGGAGAAGAAGAAGATGTAGATGATGAGAGGTGTAGGTTTAGAGGAGATGGGGAGGAGATATAAATAGCGGAAAAATTATTTTAATTAATAGATAAATAAAAATAAAATATTAAATATAGATTTTACCACCAATCCCAAGGAGAATAATAGCGAAAGAAATCTTTAACCCTAGAATCAGTCCCACATTTCTGCAGACACCTGTTATTTGTGCAATATTACATTTTAAGTCCTCTTTAGTCAAGATTTGCAAGTTAGGACTTAATATGAGTCGTGAAGACGTGAGTAGAGATGGTCACGGTCTAAGAAATAATTGAACCTCAACCGGTAAAAGCCTCACGTCTAATTTGATTCAATATAAAAGCTGATAAAAATTAAAAGTTTGAAATCATTCTAACCTATCCTCTAAGACATACGTTAACGAAACTTAATTTGGAAACTGTTACATTTGATAAGAAATTAAATTTAAACTCGTTATAGAAAATAATTAATGAAATTTCAGTATCTTTTTAAAAAAGTTTCGGTGAGTACAAAACTTACGGTACAAAGTACGAAGTGTCCGCATTCAAAGAGATAACAAGTTAATATTCATAATTTGTTCTGTCATGTTCATAATCCGGCGATCATGCTCGTTCGGATAATTTAAAAAAAAAAATTAAAAGTTCACAGAAATTACAAAATTGTCACCGCGTGAGTCACTTACAAAGTTCAAAATTCTCATCTACAACAAAGTTAAAATTGATAAGAATTTTAATGATCTTTGTAACCAATATCCAAAGGAGTTGGATCAGGTACGAATTTTCTTATCCAACGAATATACGAATACATGAACATCTTTTTATATTCAAATGCATATTTTTTCACAGGTGTGCATGTATTTTTTTTATATATTGTTAAAGACATGCACACATTTGTAAATGTGCATCTATTTATGTTTGTATATGCATGTCAATATGAAGAGATGTGCATATTAATTTTCTATTCGTATAATAAAAATCATTTTCATATGAATCTTTTCCATGTCCAATTAACATAGATTATAATAATTTCTATAAAATTGTTATCATTATTTGAAAATTATTAACTCATTAATTTTGATTTCAAAATTGATAAAAAATAATTATAATAAGCTAATGATAAGTAATCGATAAAAAAAATCCGAAAGTTTTTGACCAATTCTACTCCGAACTATAGTCCACTTCACGTGGTTACTTAATTTATAGTTTGATATATAGTGATCATATTCTATATGTTTTTCTGATGTTCGATTGATCACTCTCACCTTTTCTTATCTTTGATACCCTTTAAATAAACCCATTGTCACTTGACACTATGCTTATAAGGCCGGCGGCATGTTCAATTCGTGTCAAGCTTGACCGAGAAGATCATTTATATTTTCATGGTAAATATGGATGATCAATATGGGAATCGGAGATCCTTAATACACTTTAACGACGTCAACATCCTATACTTTATCATATAAGCAAATCAAGAACCAGACTATTAACCACGTGGTACCATGAATCAATGGAAATGAATTGTACGTACTAGTCTGTGAAAATTTCTTACATGCTAACATGATCAAAATCAGCACGTGTTCCAGAAATGTCATGCATATAGTTATTTTGTGTTAGTATGTGAAAATATATTTTCTGATGATGCAGTATGTGAAAAAAATAGTGACTTGACTGTGGAAATGTTGACAACTCTGATAGAAGTTTGCTTTCTTCAATAGGTCCCCTCCCACTGCATCGCAAATTTGCATAAATCTACTATGATCACTCGTCATGTATTTCCTACTATTCGTGTACTTGGATGTCCATAGTCCTCTCAATAATGATACCAAATACTAGTTGGTATAACGAGCTTATGATGTTTGCCTTTAGAAGTTTGTCTAAAGCTTTTTGCATTTCACATGTGTATCGTGCATGAAGAGACTAAATCAAGAAACTGAATCTTAACATTCGGTCTAGTGGTTTGGCATAAGGTTATCTTAAATGTTATATCTAGAGGTTTCGAGTTCGATTTTTTTTTTCAAAACATATGACTTAGCTTCATAAGTTATTGTGATATCCGATTGGAGAGTTGAGTGATCTAGATAACCGAATCGAATGAGGATTTGAAATTTTACATCTATAGTTTTGACACGTTTAATTGAATGTAAAGCCTAAAGTTGAAAAAATCTCCTTCCTTTGCTTAGACATCACACTACTAGTCTGATTAGAAGTTGTTCTGGTTAGCGAACTGAATCATCGAGCTTACCTAAATGAGAACACCCATGCCTCGCTAGTCATCGATCGCTTATATTGAATTGCAAGATTTAATACTTATCTCTTCGAAGAAGAGTTTTAGAGCCCTTCGACTCATCTTTTACCACAATCCTCAAACAACTCCAATGGATTCCATCCCTTGTCCAGCACCCCACTCTGATCCTAGAAACCAAGCTCCTATTGATAGCAAGGAAGCTAGCACCTCTAAGGGGAAAAGACACACCAAAGCTAGGAAGGAACCTAGTAAGACAAAGAAGATCACCAGAGATGTGTCTCCAAGGAATAAGGCAACCAACACTGAAGGGGAACTACCAGCTGAAGAAGCAACCAAACAGAAGCAACAAAGGAGAAGATCCTCAACTTCCTCTGAGAAGAAAAAACAGAACCAATCTCCCCACCAAAAACCAAAGGTAAGTCCAAGCTTTCCATTGACAAGGTTGATTACCTAGCAAAACTAGCTAAAGTCACCACAAAAGTAGATCCTATAAGAGAAACTTCCCTTATGGGGTTTATCTTACGCCAAAACATAGAATTCTCCAAGATTTCCTCTAAACTCAAAGGTGAGTGGAGGGAAATCAAAGGTGAGTTTGATCTCATAGAGAGAAAAAACCACTGGTTTGAGATTAGGTTTGCTAACCCAAGTGACAAAAAAAAACATTTGGGAAAACAGACCTTATCACATTTTTGGCCAGTTAGTGGTGCTTAAACACTATTGGAGTCCCAGCTTTAACCCGGTTATTGAACCATTAACCACTATTGACCTCTAGATTAGAATTCCTTGGCTTCCAAGTGAATTCCTTAATCCAGAGGCAATGCAGATTATACTTGAGTGTCATGGACTGGGCACCCTACTCAAGATCAACCCTATGCCTGAGAAACAGTCTTGGGCTATTTTTAACAGAATCTGCACTAATATTCAGTTCTCCAAGTGTATCAATTCATCAGTGATCATCCCTGATGCAGAACAAGGCTTCAAAGAATATGTGGTGTGGTTTGAAGATTTCCCAATAGGTTGTGGAAACTGTGGTTTAAAGGACCACATCTTCAACAAGTGCCCACTAAAAAGTCTCACACCCAAAAAAATCCAATTCCAGTTTAGGAAAAACAACATCCAAAAGGACAGTGAGGAAAAATGGGAGATTCCAAAAGCAAGGAACAAAAAATATGGAGCAAGCTCATCCAAGATGAACTTTGGGGTCAGACCTTATCTTGATGGAAGAGGGGGAGTCTCAGTTTCATACCAATCTGACCAGTCAGGATCTAGAAGCTCCTTGTCAAGCTCAAAAGCTGCTACCAACTCAGAATACTCTAGTGAGGAGATCATCTATGAGGAAGAGCCTATCAACTATATCCCACCAAGCCAAAAACTGAACACCTCCCCTAGAAGCAATCCCTGCATTATTCCAGAAGAAGCCCCCATGATATACCACCTAAATCCCTCCCCATCCATGATAATCACTCCACCAAACCCTATGATCCAGCCACCCCAAGCACAAGAAAACAATCTAGACTTTGTGATCTACTCAAGCAGTAGGAATGATGGATTACTTGGGGATATCATCCTTGCCACCAGAAATCAAGAAGACTCAATCAACCATCTAATTGAAGAAGAAGAAGAAGAAGAGGAGGACTATTTACTAAATGATGAAGACCTTTTAGATGATGATAACATACTGGAAGAAGAGGACCTCTCAGAGGCTGAGTTTGCATAATCATGGAGACTGAGGAAGCTTTGGCCGAGCTCATTCCAGCCCAGAACTCCCAGAATTCCTACCACACTACCCACACCACTGGAACCATGGCTTCTAAGATGGACGAGCTAGGTGTCAACAAGGACAAGTTAACCTCTGGCTCTAGCAAGAGGAAAGGACATGGAGGTGATGAAGACACTACATCCTCCCACCAAATGGGATGCAAGAAACCAAAAGTTTAAATGATTGGCAACAAGAGTTTTGGGTGGCCACCAAACCAACTCACCAACTGCTACATTACTAGTTTACAAATGGGTTTAAGCAACCTTTATCCTACTAAAATAAACTGCTTAATCTCAGTTGTACTAAGAATGTTAACCACCCAAGATCTTTGTTATTTCGAATCTAGTTTACTGCTTTGGAGAAAAAAAATGCACTGCAGAATCTTATGTACTAGTAGAAATGATCTCCTCTGTAATGTCTATGTAACCTTATTGATGAGATTAATGAAAAGCTTTATTTGGTGCTATATTGATTGCTGGTCTATACTCTTGTTTAATTTCAGTATATGCACTATAGAAATCCCAGGAAGGAGAATGAACTCCAGTAATTGGGCTATTAAACTCAAATCACAACTATCTCTCTGTATAATAATGTACCAATCTATCTGCAATATCATAACCCACTGTTACTGGATCTTCCCTTTAATAACCCCCAGGTTTATTGTATGTTTAGTTCTAGTGAATGCATCATTCCTGCAATAGAATTTGTAACAAATAGAACCTATAGAAAATTGTTTAACTACAAAACTACTAATTACACTTTCTACTTAGCTAAATTATGGTTTTCTGAGTTGTGGACGTTTTGCACAGGTTCATCCCATTGGTTTGATTGGGAAGCTCTGGGATGCATTGAGGCAAATTTCTACAGAACTCTCTCTCCCCACCAGATAAGTGATCTATATTTTGTTATTATTTTCAACCTTAATTGCTCTAGTTGGCTCAGTGGAGATTGGCTTACTAGAGTGATGTTTGTGTGGTTTATTATAGTAGATAAAATTTGCTGGTGTTGGCTGCTCCTTGGTTTACATCTGGATGCTGACTATATCAAGTCAATACTAAGAGTTACTAATATGAATAAGGGGTTGGATAAACCTAGGATGATTTATTGCATCTTGGGCTGTACTAGACCTAAGTATTACCTGTATTACATTGTTACCTTTGATAATTACTATGCCTCTTGCTGCGTGATAAAGATTACCTATGATAACAGGCTTGATCTATGCATTCTGTGTCATAAGATCTTTAATCAAGTAGTGATAAATCTGACTCCCTGATGTTCTTTTTGGAAGGAAGATCAGGATGCACTAACAAGCTATGTGGCCATAAGAATGATGAGGCTCATACCTCTTGAAGTCAGCAATGAAGGAAACAACAAAAACTACCAAAACAACTACTGGATACAAACTAGCACCAAAGAAAGTAAGAACAAAGCAATACAGCAGGAAGTGAGCACACATTGGAGGAAGTCTGGTTTCCAAAAATGAATGATAACCAAGATATGGGAAAATTGTGTAGAAATAGTGGCTACTAGGCTAGGTTACATGTCCGAATGTACCTTACAAGCAAAGTGTATAAGATCATCTCTGTATAACGCCATATACATAAGACGGAAAAGAAACAAGATACCAAAACCAAACCGGCGATGCTCGGGAGAACAAAGGACCAAAGAAACCAAAATTAAAGCGACTAACAAATGTAAAACAAAAATAATTCGGGGTAACAACTACAAACAAGACACTAAAAGAGAATTAATCAACAATAAAAACCATGACCTGAACACTATAAAATCTGGAAACAATAGTGATCCTAACTATATCAAAACAGGAAGATCTCATATTGCCACAAAGATGTTCGGTACTAAAATAGCTGAACCAAAAATACAAAAAATGTCATTACGAAGATTACCCTATGGAATGTTAGAGGAATAAAAAGAAATAATGTCTGGACAGACATTGACACATTCTGCAAAATTAACCATATCCAAATAATAGGTCTCGTTGAGACTAAATCTCCTAACTATCCAAATGAAAAAGAATGGAAAAAGGCCGGATTCGACAATATTGATGTTTCCCCCTGCTAAAGGCTATGCGGGTGGAATTATTGTTCTATGGAAAGATTTCCACCCAAGCCCAAACAATTATTCCAAAATACGGGATTTAATTTTGATCATGGCTTCGCTATGTTTGCCCAATCTCTCTCGTTCAGTTCAATGCTCGTGGACGGTGATCAAGATGTTCAGAGATCGCACGTGAGTAAGTGTGGCCCATTGGCCCCTTTGGAGTTTTTAATTAAAAAAACCAATCTCTTATAGTTTCTATTAGTTTTCTATAGCCCCAATAAAAATCCTAGTTTTAATTATAGTGTTTTCCGACCCCAAATTATTTTGTTCTTGTTTGCCTTCTCCTCTCCTGAGAGTCTTCAATGGAATCCCCAACCTCATCCCTTCTCATCGACCATGTCGAGCTCGCCAAGTGGTCCTCTTCTACAGAGCCTGCATTGCCGAGTTCATCGCCACCTTACTCTTCCTCTACGTCTGCGTCCTCACAGTCATCGGCTACAAGAGACAGTCCGCCATCGACGAGTGAGACGGCATCGGCATCCTCGGTATCGTCTGGGCCTTTGATGGCATGATCTTCGTCCTCGTCAACTGCACAACTGGAATCTCCGGTAAAATCAACCCTCCAAACTAGTCCAAAGTCCAAACCTCACCTCAATTTGGGGATTAATGGTTTGTTTGACCTAATTTTGGTTGATTTGTTAACAGGAGGGCATATAAACCCTGAGAATTGGAGTTTACCATCGCTATCACTGGTTTTGGAAGCCTACGAATCTGCACCTGGAAGAGAGAAGGAGGCACAAAAGAAAATAGACATAAGAATCAACTAGATGTAGCAATTCATTATAGAGAAAAAGTAGTGATTACTGCATGTTCAAATCCATGTCCACCAAATGTGTTCAACAATGATGAATGGAAATGACGAAAACCCAGTATTTCATATAATTAACATAGCAGCGAGAGACTGCAATAAGATGCTAAAGTTTCTTCATCCAGGAATTATTTCAAGCTATCATATAGCAAACAGATACCTGCAGATCCAAAATATTAAGAGAACAATAGCTTTATATTAGTGCAATGACACTTTTTAATGTGGTTTTATAAGTGTAATGACACTTTTTAATGTGATTAATTGTCGTGACACTTTTTATTTGGTTTTATGAATATAATGACACTTTTTATATGAGTTTATGAGGATAATGACACTTTTTAATGTGGTTTTACAAATGTGGTGACAAATTTAATTTGGTGATAGGAGTTTAATGACACTTTTTAATTGTGTAATGACAATTTCTATGAATATAATGACACATTTTATCAATATAATGACCCTTTAATGTGAGTTTACGAGTGTAATGACACTTTTTATTCGATATATAAAAGTGTCATTTAGACCAAAAGTGTTATATGAAAACAATATGAAAGTGTCATAAGTCTGAGAGTATCATTAATTTAAAAATGTCGTTAATTTAAAAGTGTCATTAATTTGAAGCTGTCATTAGAGTTAAATAGTCATTACTGTAAAAGTGTCATTAGTATAAAGTGTCATTAAAAACATAAGTGTCATTAGTATAAAAATGTCATTAAAAAACACGTGTCATTAGCATAAAGTGTCATTAAAAAATTAGTGTCATTATTCGGAAAGGGGAAAGTGTCGGGTGAGAATAACTTTTAAAATACGAACGTGAGAATGATGCACATTAGTAGTAAATTGGTGCACATTTAGTATTATTTTGGTGCACATTCGTTGACAAACTTAAAAACATCCAAAATTTGAAGAATATTCATATTTAAAGAACATTTATTGAGAAACTGAAGAACTTTTAGATAAAAGTGTATATGTGCATCACTTTTTCAAAGGATATCCATCAAAATATTTGATGCACATTTAAGTATATTTTGATGCACATTAGTCATTCTCACGTTCTCATTTTAAAAATTGTTGTCACCGGAACCGCACCCTTCGGAAAGTGCAATAAAAAATATTATTAAAATAATTAGAAACTTGGGAAAGGGGGTCAGTTTTTAAAGGGGTTAGTTTCTTAATAAAAACGTTACATAAATGTCATTTAGTCAACTCACCGATCTCACGTTATATCGGATTCGGAGTTAATCATAAGATTATATTTTTGGTTCATCTCATTCATCTCATTCTATTTTTTACATTCTATTTTTGGCAGAAGAGGTGAGCTTTTCTCTATCTTTTACATTGTCTTGTATGGTATCAGATGCCTCACAAAGGCTAACGCCTACAACGACCTCTTATGCCATGGGAGAGCGTGCTAATGCACTGGCTCTGCAGCCTTCTTCCTCCCATACTCCTCTACCCTCCTTTTCCTCTTTTATCACAGTCAAGCTCACCTACTCAAATTTTCCCTTATGGAAGGCTCAAGTTAGCCCTTATCATAGAGCCCATAGCCTCTTTGACTTTGCTGATGGCTCTCACCCTTGCCCACCCCCTCTTCTTGGTGCGGCTCCAAACCCTGCCTACACTGAATGGCTTACAAAAGACCAGCTTGTTGTTGCTATCTTAACCTCTTCTCTCACAGAATCGGTTCTTGTTCAAATCCTTGACTGCCTCACCTCCTCTAAAATCTGGTCTCGCCTTCATGAATTATTTGCAGCCCAGTCCAGTGCTCAGGCGGTCCATACCCGCTTGCAGCTTGCTACGTTGAAGAAAGGAGGCTCCTCTATCACAGAGTTCTTTAACAAGGCAAAGGGCCTTGTTACTGCTCTTCAAGCTGTTGGCCAACATATTCCACATACAGAGTTTGTTTTGTATCTTTTGGCAGGATTAGGGACAAAGTATGACTCTCTGGTCACGTCCCGTTCAACCCAGCCCTTTCTTCCCACCCCCACTCAAATACTTTCCCACTTATTAGTCCATGAATCTCGCCTCAGTCTTCAATATGCCAGCCTGCCTCCTCTCTCTCTTCACCACACCACAAACCAACACACCCCTGAAGTCCATGCTACTGAGAACAGGCGTCGTGACTCTTACCGAGGCAGAGGATATGGCTCGAACCGTGGGAGAGGAAGGGGGAATTACAGAGGACGTGGTGGTGCGACCAACTTCACCGGGGCTCCAGATCACTGCCCGGTGTGTCAGGTCTGCTCAAAACCCGGTCACACAGCCCTGAAGTGTTACCATCGATTTGATCAAGCTTATCAGTCGCAGCCTCCCGCCTCCTTCCAGGCCAACTACACCGCCGGTGCTGCTCCTTTGTACCCGGATACTGTAGCCTCCCACCATTACACTCCGGACCTTGCTAACCTCCGGATTGATGCTCTCCCATACTCAGGAACAGAGGAGGTTGCTCTTGGTGACGGGTCGACTGTCAAAATTCAGCATCACGGTTCCGCCTTCTTAAACTCCAACTCTTCTTCTTTCAAATTAAATAATATCCTCCATACACCCGTGCTCAACAAAAATTTAATCTTTGTTCGTCGATTCTCCACTGACAATCCTGTGTATTTCGAATTTCATGCCAATTGTTTTTTTGTGAAGGACTGCTTGACCCAGGCGCCCCTCGTCAAAGGACAGGTTAGAAACGGTTTGTATGTCTGGCCTGCTGTATCTTCCACTCCACGATCTGCAAACGCGACAACGGCAACATCTTCCACGTCTCTCCGGCACAGCAGGTTGGGGCATCCATCCGTACGCACTACTTGTCTTGTTCTACAACAACTTCAATTACCTAAAGGCCCTAATCCTAAGGCATCTTTCCCCTTCCAAACTTGTTCGTGGGCCAAGGCCCATGCCTTGCCACACCCCTCCAGCCCATCTCAGTCCACTAAATTTCTGCAATTACTTTTCTTAGATGTATGGGGCCCATCACACTATGTTTCATCTAATGACAATCGTTACTTTCTTTCGATAGTGGACGATTATACAAAATTTATGTGGATCTTTCCCTTTGCAACCAAAGATTTAGTTTCAAACATTGCTCAAAAATTCTTCACACTCATCACAAATGTCTTCTCCACGAAAATTATATCGATCCAAACCGATGGCGGTACGGATTTCAAGCCTCTCAAATCGTATCTTGAATCCCAAGGCATTCTTCATCGCCTTACATGCCCTCACTCCCACCAACAAAACGGGAGTGTTGATTCCCGGCACCGTCGTATCGTCGATATGGGCCTCACTCTCCTCAAACACGCCTCTCTACCTCTTCACTTTTGGGACTTTTCCTTCGAAGCCTCCGTATACCTTCAAAATCGCCTACCCACTCCTCAACAATACCTCCCCTTACTTCACACTCTTTCAATCTGAACCCGACTAAAAATTTCTCAAAGTTTTTGGTTGCTTATGCTTTCCCAACCTCCTCCCTTACAATCGCTACAAACTTTCCTTTCGATCCACTCCCACACTTTTCTTGGGTTATAGCTCCAACCACAAAGGGTATATTTGTCTTGATTGGGTTAACCATCGCACTTACATCTCTCGTGACGTTATCTTTCATGAAAACGTCTTCCCATACTCATTTGTTCCACCCTCACCTCAATCATCCGTTTCTCCTATGGGCACTCTTCCTATTTTACCGGGCCTCTTACCCAGTCCATCACCCCCCGTTTTATCCCAGCCCATTTCCTTCCTACCAGCTACTTTAGAATCCACTACTCCCAACTCCCCTTCTAGGCCGGACAGTCCATCTTACTCCTCCAGCCCACAAATTATGTCTGAGTTCCAGGCTCTCATGAAGAATGACACGTGGTCCCTCGTTCCTCCCTCGACAAGCACCAATGTTCTAGGTGTCAAGTGGGTTTTCAAGTCCAAACGCCACTCAGACGGCACTCTCGAGCGGAGGAAGGCGAGGCTTGTGGCGAAAGGTTTTCACCAGATGCAAGGAGTTGATTTCCACGAGACTTTCAGTCTTGTAGCGAAGCCATCGACGATTCGCCTCTTGCTCTCTGATACGCTGCACTTTGTATAGCGTAACTAGGGGTTATTACATTAGTTTAGGAGTGTTATCACAAGTATTTGGAGCTATTGTTATGTTCTGAGTTGTTTACGAAGAAGTGAAGAAATGAAGACCAGAACCAAAGAAGAAGAGGATCAAAGATTGAAGACATGAAGACGAAGACATTCTGCGAAGCAGCGGCGATCGCCACCATCACTATGGCGATCGCCATTCTACAACAGAGGCGTTACATGAGTTCGAGAGATCATGGCGATCGCCATGACTCTACGGAGATCTCCATGGGGCGACAGAGACCACGGCCGAGCTTTACATGAAGACCGCGATCGCCAGGCATCTATGGCGATCGCCACAACAAGGTCGAAGACATTCCGGACATTCCTTATTTTCCTTTGTTTGTTTTATTTCTTTTTCCTTATTTTATTATTTCGTTTAGGATATATTTTTTACCATATATTTTTAAGGTTAGTCTCTATTTAAGGACCCTAGTTCTTTCTATCTTTCCCATCACCATCTTTTCCATCAGACAATTTAGTTCTGCAACCATGAGCAGGAACTAATCTTCATTGTTTTACTTAGCGATTGAAACCTTCAGTTATTAAGTTGTGAGATTTCTAAACTCTTGTTCTTTTCCTATGGGTTTGTATTAATTCTCTTGTTCTTCATCTATTGATTTCTATTAGTTTTGCTAGCTTGATCACCTAGTTTGATTGATAGTTTTCTATTGCTAGACTAGGAATATACGGTGCAATTCCTTGTCATTGTAGCACTCATATCTGCATGATCTGGTAGTTGATTGCTTTTATGAAAGAGAATTGATTGCATGTTACTACTTGACGGTTGTAAGTTATTGCATGCATCCTTATGATTCATGTGCCCTTTGCTGCTATTTCATCTAATCTTGAGAGGTTTCCCTGATTGCTGAATAGTAAGTATTTTTAGGACCGGTTGGCCTGCTGATATATTAAATATTGGAATAGGAACATTCCCTAGGATTGAATAGAACTTGAGATAAATCTATGATCAACTTGATTGACTGTTGTGTGGATACTTGCTTGGTGAAACCCCTTCTCATCATATTCTCACCCAAACTTCCTCTGCTTGTTACTGGTTACTTGCGTGTTCTTGCAATCAAAAACCCCCCTTTGGTTACTTGTTACTAGTTGATATTTCACTCTGCATTGATTTGGTGTTTTGATTCTCTTGGGTTCGACCTCTACTTACTTGCTATACTCTAGTTAGTGTTTAGGGTTTTCTTTGATTTGGCACTACGACTTTAGCCTCATTAAATTTGGCGCCGTTGCCGGGGAGTTGAATTATTCCAATTTTGTGCTAATTGTGACTTATCAACTGTTTGGTGTGAACCTTTATGGTTCAGACCCGTGCTACTGATTCATCTCTTGTTTCCTTTGACCCAGAGATTGAAAGGACGTTCCTTCGGAACCAAAGAGCAGCTCTGAACCAAGAGAACGAGATGGGTGATCGACATGGACCGCCATTGCCTACTATGAGGCAACTCACTGCCCCAGACTTAAACCAACAACCCTTGGTAGTGAGGTTTCCTGAGATTGAAGAAGGTGTGAATTTTGAATTAAAAGCTGGTTTAATTCATGAGCTACCACACTTCCATGGCTTAGCAGGAGAAGATCCCAACAAACACTTGGCTCAATTCCATGCCATATGTTCTAGTATGAAGCCAAGAGGTGTTACTGAGGAGCAGGACATGCTGAGAGCTTTCGGATTTACTCTGAAAGACGCTGCGAATGATTGACTCTATTATCAAGCTCCAGGGAGTATTGATACATGGGCTAAGATGAAAAAGGTCTTTTTAGAGAAATATTTTCCAGCTACAAAACTGAGCAGCTTGAAGAAGGAGATCACGAATCTTCATCAACATTCAACTGAGAGTCTCTATGAGTATTATGAGAGATTCAAGAAGCTTTGCTCAAGCTGCCCATTCCATAGTTATACTGACCATGATCTTCTTATGTACTTATTTAGTGGCTTGATTGATGAGGATCGTCGAATGGTAAACGCATCTTGTGGAGGTAATTTTCTGAAACTAACTATACCTCAGGCCACTGAAATGTTTGAAGAACTGGCTGAAAGTTCAAGGCAGTTTGGCAGTAGACAGGGATCCCACTCAGTCAAAGCAATTAATTCAGATCAATTACAGACTGACATGAATGAGCTGAAAGATATGATGAAGTCTTTTATGCTGCAAAGTGGTGGTCAACAACTCCAAGAGCCGAATGCTGAGGTAAACGTTGTTGGTGGATGGCAACCAAGGCCAAGGTATGACTCTCATAATATTAATTATCAGCAGGCTAGACCTCAGAATTCTATGACTGTTGAAGATATGATCAAGTCCTTAGCTCAGACTGTGATGCAACAAAACGCTAAGACGGAATCAAGCATCCAAAATCTTTAAAATCAGTTGGGACAGATTGCTCAAGCTGTGAGTAAATTAGAGGCTAGGGAATCGGTAAGAAACCCGAGAGAGAATGTGAGTGCAGTGTTCTTGAGGAGCGGAAAAACTTTAAACGACTGTTTTGTGCCAAAACCGCGATCGCCAGATCTGAGTGGCGATCGCCATGAGATTACAGAGAGCAAAACAGGGTCTGCATCCCGACCGCGATCGCCATATGGCGATGGCGATCGCCATATGGCGATGGCGATCGCCATGCCACTCCAGAGGCTGCATCAGATTTCGACAACAATCCGTGACCGCGGATTGATACCCGCAATCGCGAGTCTTCTGCAGAAACATCCTTATCTTGGCCGCGATCGCCAAGAGCTGATGGCGATCGCCGGGAGACCCCTGAGTACATTGACGATTATGTTCGTCCAAATTTTCCCCCTCTGTTCTCTCAGAAGCCTGTTGCTCCCTTTCCCGAGGCGTTGAAGGATACTCGAAGACTGGATGACGACAAAGAGATCTTCGAAACCTTTAGTAGGTGTGAGGTAAACATTCCTTTGCTCAAACTTGTTCAGAGTATTCCTAGATTTGCTAAGTTTTTGAAAGAAGTTTGCACTATCAAAAGAAATCAAAAACTGAAAGGAAAGAAGAAAGTTGAAATAAGTGAACAAGTTTCTGCTGTGTTTCAAAAACGCATGCCTAAGAAATGTGGTGATCCAGGCATATTTAGCATTCCATGTGTGATTGGTGAAACAAAATTTGACAAAGCCATGCTAGATTTAGGTGCATCAATCAATGTTTTGCCTTACTCTTTGTATGAATCACTAGGCTTAGGACCTTTGCATAAAACAGGAACTGTTATTCAACTTGCTGATAGGTCTACTGTGTATCCGAAAGGTGTTGTTGAGGATGTTCTTGTTATGGTTGGTGATCTGATTTTTCCTGCTGATTTCTTTGTGTTGGATATGGAGCATGCTAATAATGTCACACTTATACTGTTTGGTAGACCTTTCATGAAAACAGCACAAACGAAAATTGATGTTAATAGTGGTACTCTCTCTATGGAGTTTGATGGGGATAAGGTAGAATATAATATATATGATATGGATCCCATTGATAAGAATTCTCTATGTGCTATTGATGTGATTAATCCTACTTGTAAGGATGAATTACAACCTGTTTTAGAGAATATCTTAGAGCCCCCAAAAGTAGATGTTGTTTTATCTATTAACATGCAGGAGTGTCAGGCTAAGCCAGAGCCTAAAGGTAAGGTCTCTCCACATCCTTTGGGCAATCGCCCTCCATTACTGACCTCGCCAGGCGAGATACCATTGATGTCTAGTGTGCAGGCACTTGACAATGAGCTTAAACAGCCGCCTGATACGGTCAAGGAGGAGAAAATGAATGAAACCACCTTCATTGCTAAAGACAAGGTGGTCAAGGTAAGAGGGACGAGATTCAAGGCGTTCCATGAGTGGTTCAAGAGAGAATTCAGACAAGAGACGGTCTTCACAAAGCCAAATGGCGTTAGTTAAATCTCTTGAGTTTCATGTCGAGCCACGACATAAAATAAGGCGCTACTCGGGAGGCAACCCGAGGTTTGAGTTTGTTTTTATTTGTTTTTGTTCGGTTTAATTTTATTTTTAGTTTTTTTTATGGACAGGAGGAAATCACCGAAGCTTAGGGTCAGCTACAGTCAGTAGCCAATCTCGTTGTAAGTCTACATCAAGTTTGGTTTCATTAGTACTATCATTCTAGATCTACATTCGCTGGAACTTAGCTTGTTCGTGACCATGTTCTTTGCAAGGAGTTGATTTGTTAGGGTCACCTTCTACATTTGAGGTATTCTTTCTTTTGCTTTAGATGAGCTATGCATTATTGAATTACATTTAGTGTTCATCTAGTTTCTCATTCTACCACACTATGAGTTTTATTGGAGGAAGGTCATCCGATCTTGTATGTGAGTCTTCTGTCTCCTTCCCTGGGTTCGTTTTTTATGTCTTCCATTTCATTGAGGACAATGCAATGTTTAAGTATGGGGGAGGAGAATGTATTCACATGTAATTATTTGGGTGTTGGTTGTATCTGCATGAGCTTATTGAATATATATTGTATGAAAAAGCCACAAAAATTGAAAAAAGGCATACAAAATCCTTGGATAGCAAGTTCTATACAATAAGAAGGTGGCTTGACCGACATTAGGCTGGGGCAAAAATAAGTCTTGAGTGATGTGAGTTTTGTGAGGCTGAAACAATTATTGAGTGGTTGGGATGAAAACCCGAAAGGGCGCCCAAGCAAGATGAGTGTTATAAAAAAACAAATTGAGTGTTTTAGGATCTTTATCATCTTGGCGTATGGAGACATAAGAAGGAGGCGTATAGGAGGATTCGGGTAGGCCACTTGGAGGAATAAGGTGTAGTTCTGGGTTTGTTCTTATTTGATCACATTGTTCTTGATTGTTGTTGTTATGTTTGGAGGAGCTTATTGGTTATGTAATCACTAGGAGATATTCTTGTACTTCCTGAGACTTTGAACATTTCATTGTAAGGGTAGCTTTTCTGTAAGTTACTCGGGACGAGTAAAAGTCTAAGTATGGGGGGTATTTGATACGTTGCACTTTGTATAGCGTAACTAGGGGTTATTACATTAGTTTAGGAGTGTTATGACAAGTATTTGGAGCTATTGTTATGTTCTGAGTTGTTTACGAAGAAGTGAAGAAATGAAGACCAGAACCAAAGAAGAAGAGGATCAAAGATTGAAGACATGAAGACGAAGACATTCTGCGAAGCAGCGGCGATCGCCACCATCACTATGGCGATCGCCATTCTACAACAGAGGCGTTACATGAGTTCGAGAGATCATGGCGATCGCCATGACTCTACGGCGATCTCCATGGGGCGACAGAGACCACGGCCGAGCTTTACATGAAGACCGCGATCGCCAGGCATCTATGGCGATCGCCACAACAAGGTCGAAGACATGCCAGACATTCCTTATTTTCCTTTGTTTGTTTTATTTCTTTTTCCTTATTTTATTATTTCATTTAGGATATATTTTTTACCATATATTTTTAGGGTTAGTCTCTATTTAAGGACCCTAGTTCTTTCTATCTTTCCCATCATCATCTTTTCTATCAGACAATTTAGTTCTGCAACCATGAGCAGGAACTAATCTCCATTGTTTTACTTAGCGATTGAAACCTTCAGTTATTAAGTTGTGAGATTTCTAAACTCTTGTTCTTTTCCTATGGGTTTGTATTAATTCTCTTGTTCTTCATCTATTGATTTCTATTAGCTTTGCTAGCTTGATCACCTAGTTTGATTGATAGTTTTCTATTGCTAGACTAGGAATATACGGTGGAATTCCTTGTCATTGTAGCACTCATATCTACATGATCTGGTAGTTGATTGCTTTTATGAAAGAGAATTGATTGCATGTTAATACTTGACGGTTGTAAGTTATTGCATGCATCCTTATGATTCTTGTGCCCTTTGCTGCTATTTCATCTAATCTTGAGAGGTTTCCCTGATTGCTGAATAGTAAGTATTTTCAGGACCGGTTGGCCTGCTGATATATTAAAGATTGGAATAGGAACATTCCCTAGGATTAAATAGAACTTGAGATAAATCTATGATCAACTTGATTGACTGTTGTGTGGATACTTGCTAGGTGAAACCCCTTCTCATCATATTCTCACCCAAACTTCCTCTGCTTGTTACTGGTTACTTGCGTGTTCTTGCAATCAAAACCCCCCATTTGGTTACTTGTTACTAGTTTATATTTCACTTGACTGCATTGATTTGGTGTTTTGATTCCCTTGGGTTCGACCTCTACTTACTTGCTATACTCTAGTTAGTGTTTAGGGTTTTCTTTGATTTGGCACTACGACTTTAGCCTCATCACTCTCTCTTGCAGCTATGACCAACTGGACGGTGCGGCAGCTAGACATACAAAACGCTTTCTTACATGGATCTTTGACGGAGGACGTCTACACCATCCAGCCACCCGACTTCATCCATCCACAATTCCCAAATTACATCTGTAAGTTACATCGATCTCTCTATGGCCTCAAACAGGCACCCAGAGCTTGGTTCTCCACCTTGAGTGACTCTTTGGTCACAAACGGGTTCACCCCGTCTCAGGCAGACTCATCCCTATTCATATTTCATCAAGGCTCTGAATATGTGTTCATCCTTGTCTATGTTGATGATCTCCTCGTCATTGCATCCAATCCTTCCCTTTCCACATCCTTCATCACCACCCTTTCCCACCAGTTCCCAGTAAAAGACCTTGGCCCTGTACATTTTTTCCTTGGCATCGAAATACACCGAACTTCTGCAGGATTCTTTCTCTCTCAAACCAAACACATCCGTGATGTTTTCTCCAAAGTCGGCATGCTCAACTCTAAACCAGTTGCAACACCTATGGCTTCGACATTTCAGGCTAATGCTCCATCAAAGCCTTTCCCTGACTCCTCTCTGTTTCGCAGTATCGTGGGCAGCATTTAGTATCTGGCGTTCACTAGGCCCGACATTGCCTTTGCAGTTACGAAGCTCTGTCAGCATATGCACTCGCCTACTTAGAATCATTGGCAAGGGTTCAAGCGACTTGTTCGTTATCTAAATGCTACAGCCACTCTGCAGTTCAAGATCTCCTCTGTTCGCAATCACAAACTGTCTACCTTCTCTGATGCAGAATGGGGTGGTGACAAGCCGAATCGTAGATCCGTTGGTGCCTACTGCATTTACCATGGGAGCAATCTGGTATCATGGAGCTCTAAGAAGCAACCCACGGTCTCCCATTCGACCACTGAGGCTGAGTACAGGTCGGGAGGCTCAGGCAACAGCCGAAACAATCTGGCTTCAAAATGTTCTCGCAGACATTGGTATATCTCTACCGGATGCACCTACCCTTTGGTGCGATAATCTCGGGGCTACGTACTTGGCGGTCAATCCTATGCTCCATCATAGGATCAAACATTTTTCCCTTGATTATCATTTTGTGAGAGAGCGGGTGCACTGCAAAGCCCTCAACATTGCCTTCGTCTCATCTCAAGATCAGATTGCTGACCTTCTTACGAAGCCCTTAGCTTTTGGGCGCTTCAAGACTTTACGCTTCAACCTCTGCTTACGCGAGCTTGACTCGAGGGGGAATACTAGCGCACATGATACTTAGCACAATGGCACGTGACAGAGGAGAGCCACATCACGTCCAATCCAGAAGCTTCTTGGATCAAGTGCATACAAGAATATAGGACACTTGTCATTAGATTACTTGTCCTACATATTGTATAAAGCCTATATATATGGCCTATCTGTAAAGCAACCCTAATATAATGAAATAGCAGCTAAAAGCTTAGCTTTCTGTATCTTTTACATTGTCTTGTACTAGTAGGGATTCGGAGTTAATCATAAGATTCTATTTTTGGTTCAACTCATTCATCTCATTCTATTTTTGGTACAAACTAATTAATCAGTTTGTAGCTTCCCACCTCGATCATATTGTGCTCATCAATTGCAGCCCCAATCATACTAGTCATATATATCTGATTATGTCTAGAAATGTTTACATCTTGACCCGATTGAAATCAAAGTGGATATATTGATTCATTGTTTTTGATGATGTCGTTGTGAGATATGGTTACTTTCGTTGATTGGTATCAATAACCTTGTACTACTTTTTTGGGTCACATCTTATAGATAACATTTTGGCTTGTATCACTAGATTTATAACTTTCTTATATAGCTTTACCTCCATAGATCCACGAAGGGTCAATTCTTACCTAAAACATTCAGATTATGACATGTTTGTACAGGACAAACTATCATAACAGAATTTTATTACAAGCTTGACAATTTTGATACAAGTTTATGATATTGCTTATTACCATATATGAGTAGAACATAAAATCAAACTCATGAACTTAATTTTTATGATCTCCCCCAACATTTGATGATCTAGGTGAGGGGATCAACAACAAAGGCACAGTCTTCTTCAAAGTAAACCCAAACTTTACGGAGAAATCCAATTCTTCTACTCCATTAGGCAGTTCCCAATCAAAATAATGCAGAAGAGAAGCAAGAGATAACATGATAATCCTCTCAGTCATAGGAATCCCTACACAAATCCTTCTCCCCGTCCCAAACGGGAAGTAACGGAAATCGTTTCCACTGAAATCATGTTTCTTGTCCATGAATCTCTCTGGTTTGAACTCCAGAGGATTCTCCCAAACCGAAGGATCCCTTTGAATGGCCCATACATTAACAAAAACCGCGGTTCCCTTCGGGATTGTGTATCCTCCAACGACGCATGATCGACTCGAGGAACGAGGCACCAAAAATGGAAGAACAGGATGCAACCTTAGGGTTTCTTTCATGATAGCATGCAAATAAGTTAGTTGCTGAATGTGGGATTCTTCAACTTGATTTCCAGCTCCTACAACTTCTTCCAATTCTTGTTGGGCTTTTCTCATAACTTCTGGATTCTTTATTAGCTCTAACATTGTAAAGTCTACTGTGTTGGAGTTTGTGTCTGTCCCTGCAATAATCATGTCCTGCAACACAAATCCTACTTGCATTACTCAAAACTACCCTAACTAAAACAACAATCAACCAACTATAATCCCTTCTAAAAAGAATCTAGGAGGTCGAGATGTATGCATTCATACCTCGAACATGTCAAGAGGATATTTTCGGAGAGACATAGAGAGAAACAAGACAAAACAAAAAGGAAAAAACCAACAAAAACTACGAAGCCACAAATGAAAAAGCAACAACGGAAAACTGGATAATTGGAAGAAAAAAATCTATATGACTAGACAGAGCCGTCTCAACATTTTGTAGGATCGTGCTTAAAAAGAAATTTATAGAAAGGCCTATGTGAAAGAAAATAGTAAAATTTACTTTTCTAGAAGTTTAAACTTGAGCTCGATCTATTTATTAAATTCACCGTATTTTACCAATTAAGCTATGAGGTTATTGTGATGTATAAATATTATTTCATAATTATATTAATATTTTTTTAGTAATATTAGGCCCAAAAAATTTGTGGTAGCCCACCTTGTAAGATCACCAACCTACACCCAACTATATGCCTTCGACCATACGCTACTAGCAAAACAAAATGATAGAACAAGTATATGCATTTTAAGCTATAACATCTTACAATGAGCAAAGCCTTGAGTTGGTTCATGGATAGTTGAGTTTTCGAGTCGCCTTTATCCTTTAACTCTAAGAGAAACTGCAAGAAATCCTTCTTGTTATCATCATCATGATTTCTTTCACCCTTTCTTTCATTCACCTCTTTGCGTTCATTAATAACGGCCGTAACCATAGCATCCAATCTCTTTGTGCTCTCTCGCATCCTCTTTGCAACCCTTTGCAAATCGAACCGTGCTAACCAAGGAAAGAAGTCGGATACATTTGGTTCACCAAACAAATCAACAAGCTTGATCACTTCTTTTCTAAACTCGGCTCCTTCTTTGACCCATTTTGTGCCCCTTACGGTCCCGCCCCATAACATGCTTGTGATCATGTTAAGAACCATTATGAATATTTGCTCCCCAATGTTTATAGGCTGTCCTTCACATCCTTGTATGTAGAGCATAGTTTTGTTGAGCCATTGTTTTCTGAGGTTGGTAACTGCATCCACAACTGCAGGACCCAACATCCCACTTACACTAACCTATCAAATGATCAATTCATTTCAAAATCTTGTAACAAAAGGAACACATGGTGTGACAATCTGGGTGTCCACGGGCAAGAGTGCAACGTGGACCAGTTAGATAGACTGGGGGCGTGCACATGCGAGTGTATATGCGCATTAGGCCCAACAGATAAACTCAATGGGGTTCCACCATAAAACCAATTGGTAATAAGGGGAGTAATCCATAGGTTTGTTTTAGTCCCAACTTCCGATGTCGAATACTATTCTCAACACACTTTGGAGAGGATATGTGAAAGTGAATGGAATTACTTTGAAATGGTCAAGATGATCAAGATGTGTGCATCTGTTGGGGTCACATGTGAATCTAGCTTAGCGTATAAATAGATGGATTACTCATTTTATAGCCAATTGGTTTAGAACAGGATGTCATGGATTTGTATATGTTAGGCTTGGTGGTTGTGACCCCGTCTAATACCCACAACAGAATCTATATCCCGGTTAATAGTTCGTGTAAGAAATCATAGATAAATACCTTTCTTAGCATCCTCCACTCTGGGCCATGTGGCGAGAATGTCAAATCTATACCACCATAGGCAAACTCCTTGGCAGACACTAGTGTATCATGGTTGGCAAAGACAACGTCGAAATCCTTAAGAAGTTGTTTAGCCACCAAAGGCGAGCTTACAATGACTATGGTTTTGTAGCCGAGTCGAAGGCTAAAAAATGGCCCATGTGTACGAGCCAAACGAGCGAAGTAGGTGTGAAGTTGCGGTTCTAGAAATGGTAGCATTCCGACTATCGGAAGGCCTTTCGGACCCGGTGGAAGCGGTGGTCTGGCTTTGGCCCAATTGAAAATGTTGGTAATGAAGAGCCAAGTGAGCCATAGTGTGCAACACAAGGTTACTAAGGAAAACCAAATGTCTGAAAACATGGTGATTCGAAGTATGTATTTTTGCACTACATTAGGGTGTAGGTACAATTATATATACATATGAATGGCTCTAGCGAAGAAAGGTGTACTACTGTAATTTAAAATATCTGTTTTTTGTGTGGCGGTGCATGTGCTGAATAATATACTGCCGTTAACGTTATAGTCACCAACACGATAATATTGATAAATTTGATGTATCTTTCGGTCAAGTTTTAGAGCACTGTGAATACAGTAGAAGTTTTGTCTTGTATCATGGAGTCAAGAGAGATTAATGCCACACGTTAAAGTATGTTTATATATACACACTTGTACGGCTCTTGTGGTGTAAACTAACAAACATATCATTAGATGTGCTGAGTCTTATTGTCAATATATATATAAGAGATATATTATATAAATTAAGTGATAATGTTTATATTGTATTTTTTAGAGCTAATATAGTCAATTTCTTTTAAGAGTTGATATAGTTGACGTATCGGATTGATCAATCGATACATCTTTTGTCAATAGACGTATCTTCTTGTGTTGACTTCTGTGTTAACCAGAGGCTTAAAGGGCCAGAGCTCTTATAGATTAACTTGTAGAGGGATTAATGTGTTTAATTTTTAGATATTGACTTTTTATGATGTTTTGAGCTGACTTGACATGCTAATTATATATGTTGATGAACTCAGATAGATGAATCACTCAAAAAAACACTCAACAAAAGAGAAGAGAAAGAAAAAAAAACAGAATTTATGCTTTGCAAAATAAAACTGCTCATTAGCTCAATGATCGATATTTATATGATCTTAGTACAATGATTACCAGACTATGACATCACTAATAACAAACTACTAACTAATTATACAGTTAATGGCCAACTCATTAATGAGTTGTCCTTATTTATATATTATTCTAATATTCCCCCTCAAACTTAGAGTTTTAATTTGTTGATAACTCCAAGTTTGCACATATGCTTGTCATAGGAGTCATGAGTTACACTCTTGGTGAAGATGTTTGTTGGTTGAGCTCTAGATGCAATGTATCCCAGAATAATTTCCTTCGTGAACACCTTGTCTCTTAATAGATGACAATCAACCTCAATAGGTTTAGTTCTCTCATGAAATACAAGATTCATTGCTATATGTAATGCAACTTGATTGTCATAACACAATGGAACGAGTCTTATGACAACTCCAAGATCCTTAAGCAATCTTGTTAACCAAGTAATCTCACAACTTACCATGACCATTGCTCTATACTCTGATTCTGCAGAGGAAGATGCTACATAAGATTGCTTCTAAGTTCTCCATGATATCAAGGATTTTCCCAGCATGATACAAAACCGTGTTAGAGACTTTCTTGTCATAGGACAACTTTGCCAATCTACATCACAAAATGATCATAATTTAAGAGTAGAGTCTTTTTCCAATAAAAGACCTTGTCCTGGAGCCCCTTTGATATATCTTAGGACATGCTTTGCTTCCTTCCAATGTTCATCATGAGGATTATGCATAAACTGACTTAACACCTGAACAACATATCATAAGTCTGGTCTGGTTATAGTGAGATAGATTAGCTTTCCCACAAGTCTTCTATAAGAGCTTTGATCTATCTCTTTTCTGTTACCTTTGAGATCTAACTTGATCCTGGGATCAAGAGGAGTTGTTGTTGGTTTGGAATCACTCATACCAGTTTCTTCCAACAACTGGAGAGCATATTTTCTTTGATTTAGGTAGATGCCTTTATCATTTCTCTCAACTTCTATTCTAAGAAAATATCTGAGTTCTCCAATTTCCTTTATCCGAAAGCTGTCATGAAGGTGTGCTTTTAACCTGGTGATCACTGCTTGATCATTCCCATCAATTATCATGTCATCTATATACATAAGAATACATGTATAGGAGTTCTCAAAATTCCTTACAAACATTGAATAATCTGCTTTAGATTGCACATATCCTCCTTTCTTCACATCATCTGAGAGCTTAGTGAACCATTGCCTCGGTGCTTGCTTTAGACCATACAAGTACTTTTGCAACTTGCATACCTAGCAGCTTTAACACTGGTCTTGACGTCATGACACTTTTCCCCCTGTGAGCAAGCACCCAAGTGTTTGAGATGAGAATAAGCAGGTGGAAGTCCCATATACACATCCTCCTCAACATCTCCATGTAGAAAAACATTTGTCACATCAAGTTGAGTAATGTGCCAGTTTTGAACAACTACAGCTGCCAACAAAGTTCTCACAGAGATCATCTTGGCAACAGGTGCAAAGGTTTCACTATAATCCACACCTTCAACTTGAGAGAAACCTCGAGCTACTAGCCGAACCTTGTGTCTATCCAACGAGCCATTTGCCTTGAGTTTAAGGTTTAAAATCCACTTACAAGTAACCACATATTGATTTGGTGTCCTTAGCAACAATCTCCCAAGTGTTGTTACTTCCGATAGCACCCAACTTTGTCAACATTGCTTTACACCAAGCTTCCTCATTGATGGCTTCTGACACACTTGTAGGCTCAGACAGGGAAGAAGCATTGTTGATGAAAGCAGTATATGCAGCGGAACATTGAGAGTAAGTGAGAAAATTTGACAAAGGATAAGGTTAAGAAATCTTACCCGAGAGATATGATGCAATGGCTTTGACTCTAGATCTTATACAATCATAGTCTTTCTGCCAGACAGGAGGAGCAATGGTTCTTGCGGATTTTCTGAGAGGTGAATCTTGTGGAGGTTGAGGTTATAAGGACAAGTTTACTGATTCAAGAGGAATAGGATCATATATATGAGGGATCGAAGACTGTAATCACCAAGTGACTGAGTGAGAGATAGAAGATTTGAATCAACCTCAGGATAAGACTTTGTGTGTTAAGTAGGAATGAACTCAGAGAATAAGTTGTCATCAACAACATGCTTTGGTACAAATAAAGATGGAGAACTAGGTTCTGTCATTTTAGAGGAGTATGGAGAACAATCCTCTATGAACTTGACATCTTCATGTTATATGAGACTTCTTAGTCTGCAGATTATATACTTTGTATCCTTTGAATCCAAAAGGTTAACCAACAAATTCACACATGTCTGCTCTAGGATCAAACTTTTTCCTATTAGATGTGCTAGTAGACATATAGCATAGACATCCAAAAACCTTTAGACTATCATAGGTAGGAGGTTCACCAAATAGTATCTCATAAGGTAATTTTTGTTGTAAGAGTGGGCTAAGGAGTCTGTTTATTAGGTAGGTGGCAGTAAGAACACAATCTCCCCATAAATGAATAGGCAAAGAGGCTTGTAATCGTAGAGCCCTTGCAGTTTCAAGGATATACATGTGTTTCCTTTTCACTCTCTCATTCAACTGAGGAGTAGCAGTACAAGAACTCTCATCAATAATTCCTTTTGTGTTTAAGAAAGAAATGGCATATGAATTAAACAATTCAGTGCCTTGGTCACTCCTTAGAGTTTTTACAATGGTTTGAAACTGATTCTCAATCCTATTAATAATGTTTTAAAGAATCATTGATGTCTCAGTTTTACTCTTCATGAGAAAAGCCCACACACTCCTACTCTTATCATCAACAACTGAGGAGTAGGAGTGTCATACCCCCACCACAAATCACAGTGAATTAACTGAATTTTTTTTGAGGCATGAGATGAGCTAGAATTGAAATTTAATCTCATATGTTTAGCAAGGGGACACACTAAACAAGAATGTAACGATTCTTTATTAATCTCATATTTAATACAAGTACATGCATAAGTTTTTCCAAAGGAGTGTGACCTAATCTAAGATTCCATAGGGCATTAGAATCAAGCTTACAACGTGTAGGTTGAAACATGGGTAAAGTAGGCACAACGGCACAAAAGTGTGTAGAAAAGAACATGAAGAAATCAAGGCAAGGTTGAGGTAGGCTGGCTAAGATTTCTTTGAGCTTGGATTCTAGCACCAGATAGTACAAGCCACCAAAGTCTTTACCAACTGCAATCACCTCCCTCCTTGCAAGGTCCTGAATACGACACAAATCATGCATCAGATGTACATAGAAACAAGTATCTCGAACAAGTTTAGTGAGATATAGGAGATTAAACTTGAACTTTGGAACATAGAGTACTTGCTAAAGACACAAAGAGTTAGGAAGTGTCACAGTTCCATTATGAGTTATCTCACTAGAACATCCATTAGGGAGCTGAATCAAGTTAGGATTCTGTACTGGCATTGGATTAGTAAAGAAATCAATATCACATGTCATGTGATTAGTGGATCCAGTGTCAAGAACCCATAACTTTGAGTGAGAAGAGTGAGCATTTAGACACATAAGTTTACCTGCCACATTTACCCCAGACATGTGGCTTTCTTTCTGGATTCCATGAATTTAAGAAAATTACTCATGAGCTTGTGTTGATCTTCAGAGAAATCCTGATATCTAGAACCATTTGTACTTCCTTGACTGGCATTTGCTTTATGCTTGAACTCAGAGCCCCCTCCTCCAAACTTGGTTGGATTTTGAGGTTTAGTTTTTCTCTTGTGATGCCACGCAGGATATCCAATCACTTCCCAGCACCTTTCAATCAAGTGATTTCCTTGTTGTGGTTGCATTCCCTCTTCGGTTTATCACATTTGTCATGTGGTTTCCTAGACATAAGAGCAATGCTTTCACTTCTGTCATTCACAACCAACTTCCCGCCTTGTTCATCTTGCAATAAAAGAGAATGAACACTACTTCCAGTTGGCATGGGAGAAGCAAGCAAGAAATGTCTTCTTACAACAGAGAAGTTGTCATTTAGGACCATAAGAAACTTCATAAGCTTGTCTTTATTTTGAACTGCCTCAATCTGCAAACCACAAATCTTAAATTTTAAAATATAGATAGGCCTTATATGCAATGAAGATAAACCTCATATGCAACTCAAATAAAGCTCATATGCAACTCAAAGAAACATCATATGGAAACCACAAATCTTAAAGTTTAAAATCTAGATAGGCCTTATATGCTATAAAGATAAACCCCGTATGCAAATAAGGTAAAACTCATATGCAAACCACAAAATTAATGTTTTCATTTAACATAACACTCATATGCAATCAAGATGAACCACATATGCAACTCAAATAAACCTCATATGCAAACCAGAAATTTAAAGTTTTCAATCTAGATAGGCCTTATATGCAATCAAGATAAACCTCATATGCAATCTATATAAACTTCATATGCAAATCACAAATCATTTAAAGTAGACTATGTAAGTATAAGTCTCATATGTAAACCACAAATCATAAAGTTTAATCTAGATATGCTTCATATGCAATCAAGATAAACCCCATATGCAAACAAGGTAAAACACATGCAAACCACAAAAAATAATGTTTTCAATCTAGATAGGCCTCTTATACAATCTAGATAAACCCCCATATGCAACACAAATAAACATCATATGCCAAACACAAAACATAAAAGTTTTCAATCTAGATAGGCCTTATATGCATTCATAATAAACCCCATATGCAACTCAAATAAACCTCATATGCAATCCAGAATTTAGAAGTTTTCAATCTAGATAGGCCTTATATGCAATCAAGATAAACCCCATATGCTATCTATATAAACTTCATATACAAATCACAAATCATATAAAGTTTACTATGTAAGTAGGCCTCATATGTAAACCACAATTCATAAAGTTTAATCAAGATATGACTCATATGCAATCAAGATAAACCCCATATGCAACTCAAATAAACCTCATATGCAAACAAGAAATTTAAAGTTTTCAATCTAGATAGGCCTCATATGGAATCAAGATAAAACACATATGCAACTCAAACAAACCTCATATGCAAACCAGAAATTTAAAGTTTTCAATCTAGATAGGCCTCATATGCAACAAAGATAAAACACATATGCAAACCACAAATCTTAAAGTTTTAAATCTAGATAGGCCTTATATGCAATCAAGATAAACCCATATGCAAACAAGGTTTAACTCATATGCAAACAAGGTATAACTCATATGCAAACCACAAAAATTAATGTTTTCATTTAAGATAGGCTACATATGCAATCAAGATAAACCTCATATGCAACTCAAATAAACCTCATATGCCAAACACAAAACATAAAAGTTTTCAATCTAGATAGACTTTATATGCAATCTAAATAAACCTCATATGAAGACAAGGAATAAATGATATGCTCAAATGCAATCTACAAAAAGTTTACAATACAAATATAAAGACAAACCACATATGCAATCAAGGTCAACTAAAATGCAAAACTAGATACACTTCAAATGCAAACTCCAAACTAGATGCACCTCCAGCAGCCCTATGTGCTCCCTTACAATGGCACCGACTCTATTTCGATCGGTGATGGTTCCAGTCTACCAATCTCTGACTATGGTTTTGCGCTTCTTCTCACCCCATCTCGTAAATATCTTCTTTCTAATCTTCTTATTGTTCCTTCAATTTCTAAACCCTTACACTCTGTTCGAAAATTCTGTGAGGATAACAATTGCTTTTTTGAATTTTTACTCATCCCATTTCTTTGTGAAGGATCTGACAACCCGCAAGCTCCTCCTCCAAGGTCATGTTGAAGCAGGATTGTACAAGTTGTCTTCTTATGTGTCCATTGGTTCGTCTCCACTACCTCAAGCCCACCTGTCATCTTCCTCTGTCCTTTCTCTGTGGCACGCCAGGCTAGGCCATCCCAACATCTGCACCACCCAACTTGTCCTTTCTGCACTCTCCCTAAAAACGCCTGCTGCCTTTTCTGATTTTAGATGCTTAGCTTGTTCTCAATCAAAAGCCCATGTTTAGACCTTATATATAAGGTATTATGCAGGCATATGACCACTGATTAAGTAGGACTACTGGAGCTTTATTTCCAATTTCTCATTAAAGCTTCCAAGACAACAAATCAATAGGATGCTATCCAGATTTCCCTCATATGCAATCCAGATAAAGCCCATATCCAAACCAAGTAATAATCAAATTGAAACTTCAGTTTAAATAAACAACACATACAAACCAAGTTTTGTTGCAAACCTACTATTCAAAGGAAAACATAAACGATCTATAAACATTATCATTGATAACCAGCCACAAGAATCCAGCAAAAGAAGCTGGATTCAAATTCACAAGTGCAAGCATCACAGAAGTTTATTTCATCATCACTCTCAATGCAATACTAATCTCTCAGCCATGGGTTCTTCCTTTCACATGGAACATGATCCTTCTCAAGGGTAATTCGATTGAATAGAGGACGGAGTCCAAAGGTCCAAACATGGCGAATAGAGTCACGAAATCTTGTTCGACATTCAACAATCTTATTTCTGAGTGAATGACAACTTTGATAAGATCCATTCCCTTCTCTTCATTTCCAGAACCATTGGACATTAAGATAACACCCAAGAGATATGCTGCTTGCATATGACCTAAATTAGCAGCCCTTTGAAACATTTCCAATCCTTGGTCAAAGTTGTTATAACGGAAGAAATGATCCTGCATACACAACACAAGTAACAACAAAAAAAGGCGTGGCATTAAATTATTAGGGTTTCAAAGATATTTCCAAATCAAAACTTATGTAATAATAAAAAAATATACAAATCCCTTTCGAAATATGGCACCAGTATTATCGTTGTCAATGCATAGATTGAAGAAAACACCAGCAACAACCCTCTGGGCTGTAATAAGATTATCAATACCGAAATCTTCAACATTAACTTGGGAAAGAACATGTTTCTTCTGCCCAATTTTTCCAAGCGACTTGCAACTAAAAATTAATAACCACCACAAAAAAAAAAGAATATGATCAGTGTGATACCAACAAAACTAAGAAAGGAAGGCTTAATATCATATCCAACCAACAATTCAAAAAGTATGAAATCGAGAAATCACTTTGTATGCAATATAGAAAACACTTCGAATGCAAACCACAAAAACCCTAAGAGTTTACCTCATTATGCAACTAAAGTAGTTGGGAAGAGAAGAAGAATCAACTTTCGAAACAATTTCAGATATCAGATTGTCTGGAAGCGACAACAAACGACTCTAACACGTAAAATCATTAGATGAAGAACACTTCTGTCTTTTGGCCATTTTTCAGTGGATGAAGAAGAAGAACACCGAAACCCTATCGGTATAGTGTAACACCCGCCGCTTTGGGCCGACCGAATTACAAGGGTTGCAGCCCATACACTCCAACCCATCCTTGGTAGCTCCGCCAATTAAAGGCAGCTATTTCTCAAGAGGTTGTTGGTTACCAAGTAGCGCTGCCGCTTGGTAAAAGGGTGGAGGTCTCAGGTTCGAGTCCCACCAACAACCTCTTGAGAAATAGCTGCCTTTAATTGGCGGAGCTACCAAGGATGGGTTGGAGTGTATGGGCTGCAACCCTTGTAATTGGGTCGGCCCAAAGCGACGGGTGTTACATATATGATGAAGAAGAAGAAGAGAAAAAACTGAAGAGTCACACGGGGAAGTGAAATGAATTGACAAGGGACATCCCGTCATTTATAAGGGATTAAAATGGTCTGATCGGTAACTGCTATAATGACAGTTGGAAAACGTGCCTGAAACACGAAAAAAACAAAACAAAAAGTAACACGTAATTAAAGTTGCATACGAAGTACTTGTATAAGAAATTATTTGACAAGACTTGACAATTAATTATATTTTAATTAAATAAAAGTCATAACTATCAACCACATAAAACCCATAAATCCCAAAAAGGAAGAAAGCAAATTTAACATATAAAAAGTAGAAATAAAACCCGACCTCAAAATTGGATATAAATACAAACAAAGTAGGGCAAACTAGCTTGGAGATTTGCATTCAACTACATCTCATAAAGAGAGTTCGAGAGAAACACCACACAAAAATCAAGGATTCAACTCTCAAGCAAGGAAAGGCAGTCCAACAAAAAGGTTAGTGAACACAAAATCGATTAATGGTTTTTACATTTGAAAGTAAGATTACTGGTATAACAGTTGATTGAAGATTATTAATGGACATAGCTTTGATTTTGTAAACACAAGAAGGGGATAAAAAACTTGCATGTTAGATCTGATAGCATTCAAGAAACAAATGCTATATTACAAGGTAAAATAGAAGATTCTTCAGATTCTTCTATTTTACCTTCAAATCTGGAGTAATATTGTATAATTTTCAGTAAAAAAAGTAGCAAAATATCTGGTGAGGAAATTGATATTCATGTCTATGGGACAGATGGCTAGAAGGGATTATATGAATTTGGTCTCAGACGAATCTTCAAATGATAGCATGTATGATGATTCAAGCTCAGACAACAGATCTGGAACAGAAATGAACCCAATACAAATTGGAGATAGTGATGGCAGGAATGGCATGCAAGAAAATGGAGGAGAAGAATCAGAATGGGGAGATACAGAAAGTGAATGAAGAGAATCAGAATCAGAAAATGAAGCTATGGCACCACCACCTCACCAACCACAACAACAACAACAACCACTACAACCACAACAACCAGTTGATTTAATGGATTTAGCCTATCAAATGATTAATAGAGACATGGATGCTGACAAGACATTTGTGGTTAAGATGACTAAAACATATGTGCAAGGCGACTGTCGTTTGGTAATATACTATATGCCAACTTTTAACACTACAATGTATTGGATTACTAATGTTCCAATTCCATATGAATAAATGCAGATTGTTCCTCAAAATAACGGTGATGAATATTTAATCTCTCCAACAAGGAAACAAAAGTTGCTGTGAAGAGGCCTGGTGGGAAATACAAATTTGGGAAAGGCTGGAGAACTTTTGTGAACGACAATGATTTGAATGTAGGTGATATATGCATATTTGAATTGAAGGACGTGGATGATGCTATCTACAATGTAGAAATTGTCTATGGCAGAAGGGAGAACTGATGGAGCATATGGAAGGAATTGACTGGTTATTTTGTTACGAAAACATTATTTTGGTGTGACTATGTAGTAGTTGTGTTGCAACTAAGAAACACATTGGTGACTATGAGTTCCGCATTTTGGAATCAACATTATGGAAACTCATTATGTGTTTAAGAATTGCCTAACCAAATATTTGTATTTGTTAGATCTTGAGCATAAGAAATTAAAGCAGGGATGACTCTTGAAGCAACCTAGTTGCTTCAAAGAGATGCACACAAAGTGTTCCTGAGAAATGCATATCAGGTGCATCCAGAGATACATGAAAATTTTCCAAGACAAATTCACAGATGCAAGTTTGGTAGTTTCACAAATACATACTAGAGTAAATAAAAGTAAATGAATTTACTGTTGTTAAAGTATCAAAATGACTATTATACTATAATTATTGAAACTGTCTTTAAACAACAATAAATACAAACAAGAGCAGTTAACTATATAACAAACGGTTGAGGGTTCGAGATAAGCAGTTAGCATTTTTTGTTCTATATTTTTTGAAAAACACGTGATAAATTCAAAATGGGAAAAGGAAATCATGAAAAGTAGACGGTTTTCACATTCTGACAGTTTGAATATTGTTGGACGGTTGACATCACCAATAACGTCTATAAATACACTCCTCATCCGATCATTTTCCACCCCAAAAAAAAAACTACATACACTCATAGTCTTTGTAGGGATCTTCTTCTCAATCCTTATGTCACAACCAAACCTACTATAAAACTTGATACTAAAAATATTTCTATAGCTTCTCTGTTACTAATTTCTATAGCTTCTCTGTTTGAATGATCAACACATAGTAAACAAACAAGAAAATAGGAAAAAGAAACTGAAAAAAGAAGCAATCCTAAAAACACTATGTATGCAACAAACAACTGATTCATAAGCAATCCTGAAAACACTTAGGATGCAGTTCAAAATATGACTTAATTTGCAATCTTGAAACAACATCAAATGCAATTCAAAAGTGAAGACAAGTGTCTGCAGATCTACTTAGAGGGTTCAGAAAGCACTAGCTAGAGAGTTATAGAAAGTTGATGCATAGTTTCACAGTTACAGTTTTCATTCCAAATCTAACTTGACAGAGGTGATACACTTCACATGTACAATGTTCGCCATCTTCTGGTCATTTGGAGGACATGTGTTCACAATCTTGTTCAGGTACCTAATCTTCAAGTTGGAAATATGGCTTGCGTTGTTGTTAATCAGCCCGTATTTCCAATCCTTTAAGCCAAATCCCATATATGTATCCATGTTGTGCATGGCAAAAAAAGCCAGATCTCTGTTTTCTATCGCACCATAAATGGGAAGACGAGGCTTTGAAATTTGCATCTTCGAAACAATTTCAGATTTTGAAGGCAAACTTAAACGTTGCAAGTATAGCGCAAAAACTGTTTTCTGAAAAGAATAACAAATAGCAGTTAGTAGGAAACTCTTGAAAAGAATAACAAAAACTGTTTTCTCAAAGTATCTTACCAGCTGTTTAGCAAAGCAGATGTGATTGAAATCTGGATTTGTATAGGGATCCAGCAATTCACACTTCTTGGTCTTCATGTTAAATGTAACCACAAAGATATGCTCCCCTGTGCTAATGGGAAATACAAACTGTTTTGGGAGGAAATACAGAAATTTAACATTAAGAAGGTTAACATTGAAATATAGAAAAATAACAATAAAATATAGCAAAATAAAAGGAAAGAATAGAAATAACATTCGTACCAAGCCAAAGTCCAGAGGGTAAGCACCAAGTTTCAAATTCACTAGCTCAATGCGCATTTGCTTTTCAAAAAGGACAATCATTGCAGCAGGATCAGTGACTGTAACTTGTTGGATACTTGCCTCCTAAATAAGTATGAAAATATAAAAATACATTATAAAACAAATGTTCAGACATGCAAACTACATATATAGAGGCACTTACACAAACTTTTGTGCTGGCAAAAAATCTATAGATATTGGTTTCACATCTCTTTAACTCTTCAAAGTTTAATACTCGGGCCCACACATCAACAATCTTAGTGTCAACACTGTAGAAGTGAGCTTGACAGAATGTATGAAAATCACGACAAGTAAGCTTTAATTCAACATGACTGAATATGACTTCCCTGCAAGAACAAAACATTGCATCACAATTCAACTAGTATGCAGTTCACAATTCAACTAGTATGTAGTTCACAATTCAACTAGTATGCAGTCCAAGTAAACATCAAATCCAATCCAGATAATTCCAAAAAATGATACAAAAACAATATAACAAATGATTTTACTTACTTTTCATTCTTATCCTGAGAAACCCATACAAACAGACGACGTTCTTTGCCATTCGGTTTCACATCTGGATAAATATGTCTTTCCATCCATGGAGATTTGCTTGTCTCGCTAATTCTAGGAGCTCTCATTGCTGCAATGTTATCACGAAACCTATCATTTAAGCTTTGAGGAGCACGCAATGTGCGCTGCGAAGGAAAATTTCCTCCAGTTGGATGAAAAATAAACTAAAATGTTAGACAACATAAAAAAATGAATCAAAAATATGATAAGTGTAACTTGAATCATTAAATACCCTAGTAACTCGATGATATGGTTTTGGGGCAACAGGATTTACAGAATTTGTTGCAGGTTGAGACACAGTATGCAAAGGAACCTGAGGCACAGACTATAAAAACGTTAATAAATAAACTATATAAAACAAAACAGAAAACTACATAGGGTCTAATAATTAAAAGCAACTATTACCTGAACTGTAGAAGTTGGTGGGATTGTGCAAAACTGGAAAGCAGAAGGGCTTAATACCATATTAATTGGTGCAAGATCTGATTGTTCAGAATCATACACTGCTTTTGAAGAAACAAATGATAAAGAAACAGTGGAAGCCGGTGCAGAAATTTCTATAGGAGGGATGTCCAACAACACTGTAATAGGATCATTAATGGAGTTACCTTCACCATTAAGAGTAAAACGGGGACTACGGCGAGTAACCCTACCAATGAACCTAGGCATTTTGTTCTTCTTCTCCTTATCTTTAGAATGTGCAAATACAACAAAGAAAAATCATTAAGGTAAGCAATTCATAAATAAAGAAGGCTAAAATTAATAAACTAAACTTTTCATACCAACAAGTAAGGAAACATTAGATGTTGCTTCTGTAGAAGTTAGAGATGCCATTGAACATTTATCACTTGTTAAATCAATCAAATTTGTTTCGAGTCCATTGTTACTTGGATCAGATTGTTCACAGTCTGCGACTATACCCACAACTACTGCAGATTGTCCCAGAGTCGATGCTACTGCAGATTGTCCAAGAGTCGATGCTACTGCAGATTGTTCCACTGGATCTTCTGAATCTCCAGCTTCTGAAGGAATAATTGGGACATTTGAAACTTCAGATTCTCCAAGTTTGACAGAGGTTGGGGATGATGGAGCTTGATCCATTGAAACATCAAAAACATTAGTTGCTTGCTCAAGTGGAACTTCAAAAGAATCATTGACAGCATCATGAAAAACTTTGTCATTAAAAGAATTATTGGGACCAACATCTCAAATGGAAAGAAACAGAATAAAAATCAGGAATAAATACAAATGAAACAATATAATAGACGAAAAGATAATGAAGAAGATCCGATTGTCTTTTGGGCTGTAACTTTCTTCTCAGCAGCAATAGCTTTCTCTACTTCTTCAATCATCTCAAAGACAATCGGATCAGCCCAAAAGCGCTCATCACTGTCATCCAAATTTCCAGAAGCATCAACATCTTCTGCAGCGACAGTTGTTGGAAGTTTTATCTTCAAAAGCCGAGTGCATTCTTCATTGACTTTCTTGAAGAAACTATTCTGAGCATGTTCTACTGGAGCAATTTCAATGTTGTTGTAGAATTCACGAATATTGTTAGCAATTTGACGAACCACATTATACTGCTGATGAACAAAATCCTGAACACAAAAACCAAGATACTTGGATTATAAAATCAAGGCAAAACAAGCATAACAACTAAAAAAATATAAAATAACACATATAGGAATGGTTCCATCACCAAGACACTCTTTAGGAATGGGGCAAGAAGTTTCTGGTCGCAAAGGAGGCTGAGTAGTTTCTGGTTGCAAAACAGGCTGAGAAACAGGAAGAATTTTGCCCTTCCCAAACGCACCAACAAGCATCTCATCAGCCTCTCTGGATTTCAACATTGAAGTTGTCCACACTTTGATCCGAGGAAGATCCCTTGGAACAGGTTTGTTGAGAACCATAACTCTATCAACATAACACAGCTACAAAAATGCAAATAAATTATGAAATTAATATAGGAATCATTTATATGCAATAAGTAGGTATTCAAATCAGAAATCACTAAGTATGAAATTCGAGAAACCATACCAATAGAAATAGAACTGGACCTCTAAACTCGGACTTAGAGCAAAGCGACCACTGCAACTTAGATTTAATGGCCAAATCGAAGATCAATTGGCACCAGTTATAGTCTTTGATCTTCGAAACATCCTCCAACAAATCCAATGGTCTCATGCTCATGACTCCACAACCTTGGCTTTCAATCACTAAAGTGTAGAATAGCATAACGAAGTTCCTCTTGAACATATCGTCACCAGCATCAGAATCCACAATTTTCTTGCATATTTCTGAGGGCTTCAAAGTTGTACTGTTGGAAGGATCCCGATATTGTGCCCTAAACTCAGCTAATAAGTTGAATTTGTGAACTCTACTTGGAAGAACTATTGGAACACCACAGTCAGGAAGCCCAAAAACCCTTTTGACACTTGCAACTACTAAAGGTATTTCTTTACCTAAAGAACGCAATTTCAGCGAACAATCACCAACTTCAAAACTCTCAACAACGAAGTGAGATAGATTTCTAGGCAAAGTTTGAATTTTCCAGTCAAGGATGCTACCAAATCCAATATCCATAACAACCTTTTGCTGATCTTCAGACAAGTTTTTAAGAGCGATAAAAAAGCCTTGGGGGAGTTCCTAGAAGACAGGGTCTCAAAATGAGACTTCATGGCGCCCATAACGTTTTTCCTAACAACGGTGCGACCATCGTGAGAAATGAGAGTTGGCTGCTGGTTATGAGCCAGATATCTGCTTAGATCCAATGCTCTCTTCAACTCCGGATCTTCATCTGAATCATAATTGTTATCAGGTAAATCTACATACGTCACTTTAGCTTTTCCTTTACCCGTAATTGCATCCTTAGCAACTGTTTTTTTGGGAACATTAAGCCTAGGACTACTCCTAATAACAATGGAAGCCTCCTTACCCTTTTTTGGCTTCTGCACCTTGGGAGAAGTTAGAACGACAACTTGAGGAGGAGAAGGTATTGACTCCTGAGAAATTGTTGCTTTAGGGAGGTTAAGCGTAGGACTACTCCTAATAACTATGGCACTCTCATTACCATTATATAATTTCTGCACGTTGGAGAAGAGAGACCAGTAAGTGGAGGAGGAGGAGAAGGTACAACAGTGATGTTGTTGTCTTCATCTTGAAATGCAGACTTGGCAAGTTTAGAATTCAATATACTTGCAGGAGTGCGGCTACTCTTCCGTTTCCCTAAAATGTAAGTTTTTCCTGCAAAGATAAAGACATAACGTTATGAAAAGAATATACATTCCAGATAACCATCAAAGGAATAAAGATAAACCCCAAATGAAAGAAAGAAACACTGAAATGCAAACCACAAAGACTTCATATGCAAAAACAACAAAAAACTTCAAACATCAGTAAGGATGTTAATAGCATACTAATAATTAACTACCCATTGAGGAAGCACTTCATATTCAAAACACAAAATGATGTAATAACATAAACAGAACACAAGTCACTTCATATGCAAACATAGGAATACAGATAAACCCCAAAGCAAAGAAAGAAACACTGAAATGAAAACACAAAAGACTTAATGTGCAAAAACCACAAAAAACTTCAAACATCACTTAGGATGAAATAATGCATCCTAGTCATTAACTACCAATTGAGGAAGCACTTCATATTCAAAACACAAAATGATGTAATAGCATAAACAGAACACAAGTCACTTCATATGAAAACATAGGAATAGAGATAAACCCCAAAATGAAAGAAACAAACACTGAAATGCAAACCCAAAAGACTTCATATGCAAAAACCACAAAAAACTTCAAACATCACTTAGGATGAAATAAAGCATCCTAGTCATTAACTACCCATTGAGGAAGCACTTCATATTCAAAACACAAAATGATGTAATAGCATAAACAGAACACAAGTCACTTGATATGCAAACAACAAGTCACATTGTATGAGATTCACAAAACAGTTAAAAATAACCACACGGAAATAATGAATGATGTAATGACATACATGCCACAAATAGAGTAAAAAACAAATTTCAGAAGCTGCAATAAACAGAACACAAATTAGGGTTTATAGAAAGTAAGTTCAAATTTAAAATACAAGTATTCGACAAAATAATACCAAATACAGAAGTTTAAAAGGAAAACAAACAAGTAAACTAAACTTAATAGACTAACCTGAAGGAGATATTGTCTCATCGGAAGCTTTGGAATCAGAAGACATGAAGGAACAGACTGGTATGGAGATAAAACAAAAAAAAACTATAGAAATGAAGAGGAAATGAAGAGAGAATGAGAGATGAAGGAGGAGAGCTGGGAAGAAGAAAGAAAATGAGCTTGAGAAGGATAACAACAATGGCGATTATAGGGCGAAATTGGTCGAAAGAAGAGGGAAAGGGGAGAGCTGATGAGAAAAGAAACGGAAGCGGGATTTATAAAAGGCGCGTGAGTGCGTGTTAATGAAATCCACGTTATAACGTGGACCGCTGGATGAGAACGATCCGACGGCTGAGGATCGTTCTCACCATAACGCCGGTTCTCTCCTAAGGAACGGTTCTCACCTGAACCGGTTCCTATATATATATATATGTATTTTTTTTTAATTAATATATAATACGGTTGGGCCTGTAGGCCCTTAAGGGCTTGAAGTCCATACCGTACCCGGCCCGCATACCCTTACGGGCCGGGCTTAGCGGCCCGACAGGGTTTTCCCGAGTGTCCAAGCCCGCCCGGATATAGGGTCGGGTGGGCTGGACGGGCCGGCCCGGTTTGGCCAGGACTAGTAGTGTTCATAATCTGGGCCATAATTTTTTTGAACGTTTGGTTTTTTGTAATTACTGCGAACTTTGATTTTTTATTTTGTTTTTTTCTCAAAATGACTTCAAAATTTTTTATTGCCCAGATTCTGAACACTACCATTCAGAACTCGCTTGTTATCTCAGTGAACTCGAAAAAACTTCAATTTTCCTAATCTCTAGTTTTGCGATTAGTGTCGCTATTTTTTCTTTTATCCTCCTGAATTTTTGCTTCAATTGAAATTTGAAATTTGAAATTATGAACACTCCTGAATTTTTTCTTTTATCCTCCTGAATCTTTCCTCCTGAACACTACGTCATATTTGACACATCAGTTTTTCAATTTTTTAAAATAAAAAATTATATATATGTTTAAAGATAATTAACCTAATTCTAATAATATAATTTCCTTTTTTGAATACAAATCAATTAAAATATATACAAAGATCACTAACCTAAATCTATTGATATAATTTCCTTATCTAAATGCATATCTATATAAACGATTATAAATCAATTGAAATTTTATTTATTTATATAATATCGATTTAAAAATCAATTAAAAATAATAAATAATTATATAATGAATATTTTTATTTATATTAATCTTAGTTTTATGTGTTTATAAATTATATACATATTCCTAAAAACCGTTATACAAATTCCGAACATGACGCGGGAATAAAGCCAGTTCATAAATAAAAACAAAGAATGAGATGTTGGTCTCAGGCTCTCAGCTCATGACCATAATCCCATCATATTACGTGTTAAACATGATAACAAGTTTTCATGAATGAAAATTGTTCACACTAATGCACTTTATCTGAACAACCCATACCCTTTACACAAATTAAAAGTAGTCTAAGAAGAGCAAAATCATCCCTCTTTGTTGCCTAAATCAAATCAATAAATGTGTTACCATGATATTTATAAGAAAATTATAATATTCTACACATATCAATTGGCATAAGTCTAAGAAGAGCTCAACTCCTCCCCATTGGATGGCCTTGGTGAAGGAATAAGCAACAAAGGTGTTCTCTTCTTCAAAGAAAGACCAAACTTTCATCAATATGCACCTTCTTCACTCCTTCAGGGAGCTTCCAATCAAAATAATACAACATAGATGCAAGAGAATACATGAGCATCCTTTCAGCCATTCCCATCCCAACACAAATCCTTCTCCCGGATCCAAACGGTAAGTAAGTGAAATCTTTCCCACTGAAATCATGTCTATTATCAAGAAACCTCTCGGGTTTGAACTCGAGAGGATCCTCCCATAGAAAAGGATCCCTATGAATGGCCCAAGCATTGATGAAAACCCTTGACCCTTTCGGAATAGTGTAGCCTCCGATAATACAGGACTCACTCGGACATGAGTGAGGAACAAGGAGTGGAGCAACTGGGTGAAGCCTCAATGTTTCTTTCAAGATGGCTTGCAAGTAGGGAAGATTGAGAACATGGGACTCCTCCAATGGAGTATCATTGCTTGATCTTACTATGTCGTCGAGTTCTCGTTGGGCTCTCCTCATCACTTGCGGGTTGTTGACTATCTCCGCCATTGCAAACTCAAGTGTGTTTGAGGTTGTGTCAGTTCCAGCTACGACAAGGTCCTGCAATGTAGATCCGGCTGCCCACAACCGGAAGGCCCATTGGGCCTGGCGGTAAAGGCGGGTGGACCCTCCTTTGGTTGGAGATGAACATCCAACTCACCCATGCTATGGAGCATAAGGTGAGAAGTATCACAAACCAGGTGTATGAAAACATAGTTTACTTCTAAGGATTTCTTGCACTACTTTTGTGTGTTTACTGATTTATGTTGTTGGCATGAGATTGGGAATGGGAGTAAAATTTTGTAGGTGATAATATCTTGGATTTTAGCTGAAATGTGTGGTTTCTAGTAAGTTGAATTGCTTGCTAATGAGGGTGCTTCTTGTCCTGTTTGAGGGCCGGTGAAAGTGAAAGATAATTATAAATAAGTTTGGTTGTGTGGGACTTAACTTGAAACATATAGAAATTCAAATGAAGTATTTTTTAGGATTCGGCAATAATGAAGTCATATATATATACATGTAATTTGCTTAGGGATATCCTTACATAAATGTGTTCACTCACTCAAATACATAGTATAATTAACTAGCCTAGGTCTCGCGCCATGCGCGAGTTTATATAACTCAATATAGTTAATAAGTAGTACGGAATATTATGAAATATATAATTTTATATGAAAATAAGTTGATATCTTAAAAAGATTGATTATATAATTAAGTTTTAACATTCTAAATATAATAAACAACGAATATAAATGAATTTTTAATGCCAAAAATCTTATTTGATTAAATTATCATAGGTCAATTTTTATTAAATTTAAATAAATTGATTTCAACATATATAAAACTATATAATTTCAAATATTACCATAACACAAAAATATAATATTTTCTCTTATTTATTAAGAAATCAATCTTTTTGTGATATGTCATATCATAAAAATAAAATTATAAATTTGTAAAATAACATAATAGGATATTGGGAGGTCAAAATTTAAAAAATTAACACATAAAAATCTTTTTGTAATCTGAAAGATCTTAAACAATCTTTTTGTGATATTTTTGTACATGATTTTCCAAATTTATTCAATTTTTTGAGAAAAGTACAATAAATAGAAAGAATTGTGATCAATGAAATGATGAGTGGATGTCGTGAATGATGAGTATGTCACGTGACATAGCTAGAATTAGAGAAAGGTGATTTGTTATATAGAGATTAAATGAGAACTTATAGTGTCATATAATCTCACATTAAAAACAACAATTTAGTATGCCTGTTTTAATAAGTTTGTAACTTTATCATTCAACTTTCTTGTGTTCATAAGATATACATTAACAAGAGACCGGCTTGGTACATTACTTAGTAGACAAATTTAAACTCAAGATATTTAAGGCTCTGATTTGTAGGTTTGTATACAGTGGCGGATCCAGAACAAAATCGTCGTGGGGTTCAAAATTTATATATAAAATAAATAAATATATAAATTAAGTTTTATAAAACAAAATATATGAAAAATGTAATATAGGGAATTTTCACTCTCAAAACTCTTTAATCCTATGAACAATGGACATTTGAGACTAAAAACTATATGAACACCTAAATGATAAAATGTATAACGTTAGCAACATATTTCTTAAATCCTAAATGATAAAATTTTCTATTGAATACCCAAGGTTAAAACTCACTATAGCATAATTAAACATGAAAAAGGAGTAAAAGATCTATTCATTCATTTATTTATTTAAACATAAAAAAGGAGTTTGCTTTTTTCCCTTGATTGATAAAGTGAAAAGTTGTGCTTTCATATACTGTACTGGTATTTAAGAAAACGGGAGCTCTCGTTTTAAGAAAAAACAAGCAAGTTGCTTTTTAAAATAAATAAAATGTTGTTGACCAAAAAAAATTAAAAAATGAAACGTTGTCGTTTCATGTGATTAATATCGAACAGTTGTCTCTGCGTCTTCTACCTTTTCTCTTTTATCTCTGTTTGTTCTAGATCTACATATAAGTTCATTAATGGTGGATATTTCAACGACAATGGGGGCTCATTCCTACGGCTTCCATGAGATCCGCCATTGGTTCCGAGCTTCGCGGGGGGGGGCTCCATCCATCCGCTAAGCTTGTCGTCGGAGCACCGTGGGGGCAGCGGCACACACAGCCCCCCTTGGATCCGCCACTGTTTGTATACGTTCAATAACCAACAATTTAGTATGCCTGTTTTAATAAGTTTGTAACTTATCATTCAACTTTCTTGTGTTCATAAGATATAAATTAACAAAGGACCGGATTGGTACATTACTTAGTAGATAAATTTAAACTCGAGATATTTAAGGCTTATTTTCTGTTTACAAAATAAACTTAGGTCTTTACAAACAATTAATAATCATGAGCTATATTGAATGCTCAACTCCTCCACATTAGATGATCTAAGTGAAGGGATCAACGACAATGGTTTTCTCAGCTTCAATGTAATGCCAAACTTCTCTTCAAGATCCACTTTCTCCACTCCTTGAGGCAATTTCCAATCAAAATAGTGTAACAGTGATGCAAGTGAGTACAACACCATCCTCTCAACCATGGCGATCCCAACACAAATCCTTCTCCCGGACCCAAATGGGAAGTAACTAAAATCATTCCCACTCAAATCCTGACTACTATCGCCTTCAAGAAATCGCTCTGGTTTGAACTCTAACGGATCCTGCCACACCAAAGGGTCCCTCTGAATGGCCCAAACATTCACAAAGATCTTCGAGTCTTTCGGGATGGTATAGCCTGTAAGAGGAATTTTAGATGCTACAACTTTGAATCATGTCACATATAAGATAATAATGTTCACAATTCACACATAGGATACTAATGTTTACACATAAGATAGTAATATTCAGAGTTAAGGTGAATTCGCATTTCACACTGTAAGATATGTTTTCACCGGAAATCCCCTCCTGAATTATAACATGTAGCTATAAAAGTCATTCATTTAATGATATATGAAACTTTGTTACCTCCCACGACACATGATTGGCTCGGCGTGTGAGGGATTAAGAGTGGAAGAATAGGGTGAAGCCTCAGAGTTTCCTTCATTATGGCTTTCAAATAGGGAAGGTGTAGAGTTTGAGACTCCTCCAATGGACTATTGTTTGACCCGAGTACTGTGTCGAGTTCTTGTTGGGCTTTTCTCATTACCTCGGGCTTGTTCACTATCTCGGCCATGGCAAACTCGAGTGTGTTTGAGGTTGTGTCTGTCCCGCCTGTCACCATGTCCTAGTATCATTTACTTGGAATTATAAGCTAATTTCTTGATTTTGAGGAATCATAGATTGAGAATAAAAGGCATTCATGTAATGTTGGATACGTGTTTTTACTCTAATTCTATCGGTTTGTTCTATTACAAATCAAACACTTTACTCTAGTTCATAGTGAAAGAATAAATCAATTATGATTGGACCCAATTTCTCAAGTAGACCTCACAAAACATATCACATGTGAATCATTATGCTAAGAAAATGGCAAATTTAATCATTTCCACATACCATGAACAAAGCCTTGAGGTGGTCCATTGTGAATGGCACATTAGAGTGTTCATCAGAGTCCTTCAATTCAAGCAGAACTTGCAAGAAATCCTTGCTTGCAACAGACTCCACTTTCCTACGCCTATATATCACTCCCTCAAATACATCATCCAACTTCTTTGCACAACCTTTCATCTTCTTCACAATCCCCTGCAAATCAAACCTTTCTAGCCCGGGAAAGAAATCAGACACATTGGGAGCTCCCAACAGGCTCGTAATCTCCCTCACAACCGCAAGAAAATCAGTTCCAAGCTTCACTCTCTCCTCTCCATTGATGGTGCCTCCCCACAACATGCTCATCACCACGTTCATGTACTGCATCGTTTTGTTGATCTCGTGCTTTCGTAGACCGTACATTGCATTCATTGTAGTTGGACTCAACATTTCACGCACACAAACCTGGCGAAATGTTGTGTATTGTTATAACAGATGTGAGAAAAATAATAGAATCCAATAAAGTGAAAGACGAAGATGAAGATTTACGTAGTTTATGTTAACATAATGTTCCAATAGCGTATAAACCGAAGAGTGTAGTATATAATACTCTTATAAACCCCAAGTAGAGTAACACATAAGTAAGACCACTATCTAGAAAAAGAAGCCGAAAGCTCCAAGGCTAGAGGCTCCTTGCCTCGTTGAAAGACAATATTTGTCCACATATTTGTATCTTCTATAACCTATGTTTTAGGCCCCTTGCCTCGTTGAAAGACAATATTTGTCCACATATTTGTATCTTCTATAACCTATGTTTTTTGTAATGGAACGAGTTCATAGATTTTAGAAACAATTTTGAAACAATTAGGTTTTGGGGAAAATATTGTTTGTCTTCATTACCATTTCAAGGGCATATATATATATCTAGTACAAGAAAGATAAATCTACACAAAAGGCAATAATATAAACATTATCAATTAATACTAATATATATATATATATGTCAAATTGATGATGTTTATATTATTGCCTTTTGTGTAGATATATCTTTCTTGTACTAGGTATATATATATATATGCCCTTAAGAGGCTAATGAAGACATACAATATTTTCCCCAAAACCTAATTGTTTCATGATATCGGAGCAGGTTAAGCTCTAAATTTTTTTCCTAACCCTAAAATCGCCGCCACCCCTTCCCACCTTCCACCGCCGCCGCCGACCTTGTCTAACACCTCTCGCTGTCGTTTTCATCATGAGCGACCCGAAGGAAACGTCCGGAATATTCGATGGATTGTTCACCGATGCGCATCCGACTTCGGTATCATCTTTTTATCTAGATAAATCATCTTGTACCCTTGTGGCCACGGTATATCCAAGTGTTATCACTTCATTCGTTATTCCGATGGACTCGGATCAACATTTATTGGGCGAAGAGACCCTTCGGAGTTCAGCAGTTGCGCTTCAGACTCGTCCAGTACTCAAATCCGTGGGAGCGGAAACACAAGCCGCGGGCGCCGAAACAAAATCCACGGGCGCGGAAATCCAAGCCGCGGGCGCGGATTTGCCTCTGCAACAGTTTCTGCTGTTTGTTCAAGATTATCTTCTCAGGTTCGTTTACCGCGAAACCATAGGGCCGACCCTCAATGGTGATCAATGGAATACTGTTGTCGCCATGTTTCAGTCCATGCCTGACCACTCCTCTGATATGTTTTTTAATTGGATTTTAGATACAGGAGCATCGTTTCATATGACAAGTGATCGATCTTTGCTTCGGATTATTGTACCCGCATCACCGGTATCTATTAAGTTACCGGATAATCGCTTTGTTGCAGCAACTGAGGAAGGCACTCTGACAGTATCTGATATCTCTCTAAGTCATGTGTTGTATACTCCTCAATTAGAGTGCAATTTGATTTCTTTCTCTCAACTTCTTCAAGAAAAGAAGTATTCGGCATTCCTTACAGAACGGATGTGTGTGATTCAAGAGAGTACTTCACGAACGGTGATTGAAGTAGGTGAGCAACAAGGGGGTGTATAATGGATTCACACATTAGGCTCGGCTGCTCGAGCCTATCATTCAGTAACTTCGTCTTCCGCTTCTTTGTTTCTTTGGCATAAACGAATGGGACATCCGTCTTTGTCGGCTTTGTCTCCTATCCTTGCGGTGGGTCGTATTGTTCGCAGATATATTGCTATTGAGCCATGTGATGTTTGTTTTAAGGCAAAACAAGTTCGTAACAGTTTTCCTTTGAGTTCTAATAAAGTCGATGACATCTTTGATTTGATACATTGTGATGTTTGGGGGCCTTACAGTACTCCTGCTACTACTGGTGCTAGGTATTTCTTGACAATTGTTGATGATCATTCGAGAGCAGTGTGGACTTTTCTTATGGTTCACAAGTCTGAGGTTGCAGGTGTATTTCACAAGTTCTGTGCTATGGTGAAAACTCAATTTTAGAAATCTATCAAGCGTTTTCATTCAGACAATGGTACTGAGTTCTTGAGCTTAAGATCATTCTTTGATTCTCATGGTATTCTTCTTGAGACTTCTTGTCCATATACTCCACAGCAGAATGGTAGAGTGGAGAGAAAACACTGTCAGATTCTTAACGTCGCTCGTGCATTACGTTTTCAAGGGTCTTTACCTTTGGAATTTTGGGGTCAATGTATGCTTACGGCTGCTCATCTTATCAACCGGACACCAACACCTTTACATGGTAACAAGACTCCTTATGAAATTTTGTATCAGCGGGCGCCAAAGTATTCTCATTTACATGTTTTCGGATGTCTATGCTTTGCATCACAGATTCCACGATCACATGATAAATTTGCGTCTCGAAGTCACAAATGTGTTTTCTTAGGCTATCCTCTTGGACAGGCAGGATGGAAGCTATATGATCTCGAGACTGATCAGGTTTTTGTATCTCGGGATGTGGTATTTTATGAGTCTGTTTTTCCCTATGCAGAACCTACAATTTCTTCTTTGCCAACTGAAAATTCAGTGCATCCGGGGTTCTATGAGGACGAAACAGTTCTGCAGGAAGCAGAACCGCGGGCGCGGAACACAGACCGCGGGCGTGGAGTTACAACAGAGACTTCGGAATGTGCAGAAATCCAGGCCGCGGGCGCGGAAATCCAAGTCGCGGGCGCGGATTTCGCAGACAGTAACAGAGATACAGTGACCGTTCCGCAGGCGCGGACCCCTGACCGCGGGCGCGGATTTGCCTTTGCAGAAACTTCGTTGAAGCTTGATACTGTTGATGTTATCCCCTCCGACGAGAGGGGGAGTCTTGATACGATTGTACATTGTTCTTCTCGTACTAAACAGCCGTCTGTCTTGCTCAGAGACTATGTTTGTAATACTGTTTATGGATCTGTTTCTACACCTCCCGTTGAATCTTCAATCACTACTCCTTATCCAATTGCGGCTTTTGTCTCTTGTGCTAAATTCTCTACTCCACATGCCCACTTTTTAGCAGCCATAACAACGAATATTGAACCTACTCGATTCTCTGAGGCAGTCAAGCATGCCCCGTGGCGGGATGCGATGAAGAGTGAGCTTGATGCTCTAGAGCGGAATGGCACCTGGATTCTATCTGATTTTCCTGAAGGCAAGAAGCCTATTGGGTGCAAGTGGGTTTACAAGATAAAGTACCAAGCTAATGGAGAGATAGAACGCTACAAGGCTCGTTTGGTGGTTCTAGGAAACCGACAAGTTGAAGGGATTGACTTCACTGAGACATTTGCCCCGGTTGCAAAGATGGTCATTTCTCGTGTTTTTTCTCTCGGTTGCTGCCATTCGAGGTTGGGAATTGCATCAGATGGATGCTCACAACGCATTTCTCCACGGAGATATAGATGAGGAGGTGTATATGTTTCCACGACCAGGATATGTTGACTCTTCTGCACGGAAAGTCTGTAAGTTGCAGAAATCTCTATATGGCTTGAAACAAGCCCCTCGCAATTGGTTCTCTAAGCTTGCTTCAGCTCTTCGTACTTATGGTTTTCAGCAGAGCAAGGCTGATTATTCCCTTTTCTCTTTGTGTCAAGGGGACTCTGTTGTGCACGTATTGGTCTATGTGGATGACCTTATTATTGCTGGCAACACTTCTAGTAGCATCAATGGTGTCAAGGCTTATCTCAGTAGTTGCTTTTACATGAAGGATTTGGGGGCCGCTTAAGTACTTCCTTGGTCTTGAGATTGCTCGCAACTCTTCAGGTATATTTGTCTCTCAACGTAAGTATGCTTTGGAGATTTTGGCTGAATCGGGGTTGCTTGGTTGCAAACCTAGCAAGTTTCCTATGGATTCACATCATCAGTTGGGCAAGATTAATGGCCCAGCATTACAGGAGCCTGAGCGGAATCGACAATTGGTAGGTCGTCTTATTTATTTGACTATCACTAGACCTGAGCTTTGCTACTATGTGCACGTTTTATCCCAGTTTATGCAACATCCACTTCTTGATCATTGGCAAGCTGCATTACGCGTTTTGCGTTATCTGAAGGGACACCCTGGACAAGGCCTTCATTTATCGTCGTCTAGCTCTCTTCGTTTGTCTGCTTTCTGTGATTCTGATTGGGGAAGTTGCCCCACGACGTGTCGCTCTATTAGTGGCTATTTCATCATGCTTGGAGAATCACCTGTCTCTTGGAAAACGAAGAAGCAAGCTACTGTCTCTAGATCATCGGCTGAAGCTGAATATCGTGCCATGGCTGGTACATGTAGTGAGATCACTTGGTTGAGGTATCTCCTTTTATCTTTGGGAGTTCATCATTCGACTCTTGTTCGTCTATATTGTGATTGTCAGGCTGCATTACATATTGCAGCGAACCCTGTGTTTCATGAGCGCACGAAACACATTGAGATTGATTGTCATTATGTTCGTGATATGATTGTTGCTGGTCTGGTAGCTACTGCCCACATTTCGACGACTCAGCAACCCGCATATATCTTCACGAAGGCACTTGGAGAAAAGTCGTTTCAATTTCTTATGCGCAAGTTGGGCCTTGTTGATCCACATGCTCCAACTTGAGGGGTATTAGAGATATATTAGTATTAATTGATAATGTTTATATTATTGTCTTTTGTGTAGATATATCTTTCTTCTAGGTATATATATATATATATATATATAGAGAGAGAGAGAGAGGCCGGTTCCGGTGTAACGGATTTTGTGGTGTAACAAGGGGATTGATTAGGAGCGTTGGATGGGATTAAATCAATGGCTTGGATTAATGGTGGAAAAAAAAAAAAAAAATTAATAGGAGAGAGAGTATGTAATTGTTAGCAGTTAACGTATTTGTAGGATTTTGTGATTTTTTCATTTAAATTTTAAACGTTAAACATGAGAGAGAAAGAGATAGAATGACGGTTAAACAGAGAGATAGAATGACGATTTAATTTTCTCCATTGCAACCTGAATCCATGTTCACAACATTAACGCTCTTTCTCTTCTTCCAGATCTTCATTCTTCTTGAAGTTTTAAATTCTTTTTCCATTGACGCTAAAAGTTACAATGTCTACGGAAGAAGTTGATCGTAAAGGTTAGTTCTTGAGAATTAGAGTTTCTTAGTATTCAGTTATGGTTACTTTGTTGTTCGACGAAATCTGCAAAAATCAATGGCTTATGTTGCGCAAGAGATATTCGATTTTGATTAATCGATATTCATGTTTACAGTACAGTTTGTGTATTCGTGTTCTAATGTGAGATATTCATCTTCTTCGGGTGTTCTAATAGTTATATATTAGGTTTTAGGGTTTCCATTACGAAAATAGACGGTATTCTGATATTCATCTTTGTTATTCGTGTTCTTCACCTGAAGTATTAGGTTTTAGGTTTTCCATTACGAAAGAAGACGGTATTCCAATATTAAGAAGACGATATTCGTTTGTTCATCTTTGTTATTCGTGTTCGACTGTAGAATATTCAGTACAAATAGTGATATATTAGGTTTTAGGGTTTCCATTATGAAAGAAGACGGTATTCTGATATTCAACTTTGATATTCGGTTTATCCCCTGAAGTATTAGGTTTTAGGTTTTCCATTACGAAATACTTTTATTCCAATATTAAGAAGACGATATTCCGTTATTCATCTTTGTTATTCGTGTTCGACTGTAGAATATTCAGTACAAATAGTGATATATTAGGTTTTAGGGTTTCCATTACGATAGAAGACGGTATTCTGTTATTCAACTTTGTTATTCGGTTCTTCCTCTGAAGTATTAGGTTTTAGGTTTTCCATTACGAAAGACTTTTATTCCAATATTAAGAAGACGATATTCCGTTGTTCATCTTTGTTATTCATGTTCGACTGTAGAATATTCAGTTATAGGAGTTCCATTATGAAAGAAATTAATGAAAACATAAAGAAGACGATATTCTGATGTTTATCTTTGTTATTCGTGTTCGACTGTAGAATATTCGTGTCCCAATAGTGATATATTAGGTTTTAGGGTTTCCATTACGAAAGAAGACGATATTCCAATATTCAACCTTGTTATTCGTGGTATACTGTTGAATATTCAATTATAAGTGTTCTACTTTTTTCCCAGGTAAAAAAGTGGTCGATGAATGGTCAAGTGATGATTTGGTGACTGACAATTCAGGAGATGATATGGAGATTTGCGAAACTGGAATAACAGACGTTGGTGAAGAGAAAGAAGCTGAATTCGATTATGGAACCGATTGTATTGTTCATCCCGATGACCGTAATTCAAAGTGTTGGATACCTAGGTTTCCAAGTCAAGAAAAACCCTTTATGGGGAGAAAATTTAAATCCCTAATAGAAGCTGAGGAATTCTATTACGAATATGCCAAGGCGGCAGGATTTGACTTTCGAAAGGGCACTCTTCATAGGTTCAAGGATACAACAACGGCGTCGCATAGGTACTTATATTGCAACCGCAAAGGAGAGAAAAATACAACCAATAGTACCGGGAAGCGTAAGACAACAACCAACCGTGTTGAATGCGGGGCTATGATCAAATTTCTTTGGAAGGTTGGTGATGTTTACGTTGTTAGTAGGCTCATCGAGCATCACAATCATGATATGGTGCCTAAAATAACAAGGCACTTGATGAAGTGTAACATGAAGTTGGATATTGGACACCAAAAGTTCATGCTCAGTTGTGCAAGGGCAAATTTAGTGTGGAATATTAGACGGTATTCTGATATTCATCTTTGTTATTCGTGTTCTACTGTGGAATATTCAGTTACAGGGGTTTTATTATGAAAGTAATTAACGAATATCATAAAGAAGACGATATTCTGATGTTCATCTTTGTTATTCGTGTTCTAGTGGTAATATATTATGTTCTAGGGTTTCCATTACGAAAGACTTTTATTCCTACGTAAAGAAGACGATATTCTGATGTTCTTCTTTGTTATTCGTGTTCTACTGTTGATATATTCCGTTATAGGGGATTCCATTGTGAAATGCGAACAATATTTACATTATTTACAGAAACGTGAATATCACCTAATAGAAACGTGAATATCACCTAATAAAAACGATAATATCACCTAATAATATTACACTTAAACAAGAATATCACCTAATAGAAACGTGAATATCACCTAATAAAAACGCGAACAGTATTTACAACAATCTGTCTTCCACCCATCATTATATTCTCGATTGTATTTGTTTCCCTTACACATCAATAGTACTATTCACTCTCCTAAAAAAGAAGCACCACTATTCACTCATAGAAGGTCAATTATTGACGCAGATACATCCACACATACCATTATATATTCACAATCACTACTAACCAAAAATCTTGGGGAAGATTATTACACTAAAATAAACCAAAATGGCTCCACTAAATCAAACGAATAGTCCTTCTAATATTTCACCTTCCACATTAGGATTTTCGCCTCTCTTTCAGATGTCTTTGGCCATGAATCCTCGAGCAAACACTTTGCGCACCGATTTTCTATGTAGAAGTAAACATAATGATCCAAATCCTGATCAATGTTCACAGAGTATAAATAGTATATATAATCTTGGAAGCTTCCAGCTCAACCTAAAATCAAACTTTTGAAATCATTGTTCAACATTCTGGTATTATTTGTAAAGCTACAATTACATTCTAAGTGCTCATTCTCAGTTTACCTCATCATACTTTATCAACATTCAACGACCTTATCAGTTCTCAGGTACAAGCACATCTTACCAAACACAATCTAACTTAACCTACAAATTAATAAAAACATCCTGAGCCCAACTAAGAAAAAGAAGTTCCTAATCAGTTATAGAATCATACATCACAAAAGATACTGGAACTTTATGTACCTTTGCAAACCTTCTGGAGTTGTTTCAGCAGCTAGTTGCTCCAAAAGTTCTCTCATAGCCGCTACATACTACAATTACGAAAATAAGCTACCATCACTTCAAGGTTATCAATTAATGTTCCTCTCCTAGAAGGCGTACCCAAAAAGAAGAGGGTATCTTCTCATTTGCTCAACTCATACACACATCAGTTCTACTGACTAAATAATTTTTTCCTGAAGGTAAGACAAACAAAGCTCATGTATGAATACAAAAGAATCAATCATTTACATGTATCAGTTTTGCCTGATTTTGCTGTTGTGGTGCAGCTGCAAGTAACCTCCTCAAGTTTATCTCAGTCTTACTGATTCCCATCACCAATAGTCCTCAATGCTGATATAACCAACATATGAAAAAAAAAGAATTAGTATTTGAATGACAAAACCAGTGAAGAGTAAACCTTATTTTTTTGGAAGGAAACCACAATTTAATTGGGCAAAATGACCGAAGTAGGTGACCTACCTAAACTTGATAAAAATCAGGTTGAATCTATCTCTATAAAAGACCACAAAATCCCACTTGATAAAAATCAAGTAGGTGACCTACCTAAATGTGAACTCCAATTAGGATTACCAAACCAAAGGAGGCATTTGCAGTTATATTACATGCAATATAATCGATTATTGCAGAAGTTACTACAACAACATTTCAAGTCAAACTAGAAGTTGCACAGAATTCAAATGACAGATCTTGAATATGCTCCAACAATTACATTAGTGTTTTTTGGGATCAGTTAGATATCGGTTTCAGCAACAGTCAAACTACTGTGAAACAGTAATCAATATAAAATCATGGGTTTGAACCACGTTCAGCAACATATATGCAAAAAAACTGCTCATTCCCATCTCCCTCTCAAACTCTTCATTTTCCCATCATCATACATCAATTGGTGAAGCCTCCTCTCCTTAGGGTCACATCTATGAAACCAGCAGTTAGGGTCACATCTATGAAACCAACAGTTAGGGAATCTAATTCTCCAAAATTAGGATTTTTCAACAATTAGGTTTTTTTTTAGAAATGCATAGAAATTTTTTAAATCAAACCATAAACTTACATGTTTGGAGCTTGAATGGAGGAAGGGATGAAGAATGGAGGCGGAATCGTCGGCTCCGAGGCGGAATTTTGTTGAGACGGGTCTTCGTCGGCTCCGAGTTCCAATTTCGTGCCAAGCGGGAGTTCGAGTTTCGGTCGTGGGGATTTCGAGAGGGAGCTTCTGGGGGAGAAATGGAGTCGAGAGAGGGGAGTTCGAGAGATTGAGAAATGGAGTCGAGAGGGGAGATGGATGAGAATGAGAATCGGTAGAACTGAGAAGAGGTGAGTGAGATTCTGGGAGATTTTTGACGATTTGGGGAATTTTTTTATTTTTTATTTCCAGCAATTTCGGTAAATAGGGGTGGATCCGGTGTGTGCAAGACTATAGTGTTCTATGTACCTTCCGGGATTAAATCTAGGCCATTGATTTAGAGAAGATCTAATGTTCCTAATTAATCCCCTTGTTACACCACAAAAACTCATTACACTAGAACCTAAATCTATATATATATATATATATATATATATATATATATATGCCCTTGAGAGGCTAATGAGGACATACAATATTTTTCCCAAAACCTAATTGTTTCAAATTTCCTTTAAGAAGTAGAAGAAAGTACTGGTGCGAACAAATTTTACAATATGAAGTGCGAACAGTTCGCGTTCAGAGATTACATGTCAATGTTCATATTCTTGATGGTAACGTTCATAATTTGGCCCGTGAAATTTTTTAAACGTTTTCAGTGAGGGACGCGGTGACATAATTGTAATTACTACGAAGTTTGATATTTTTTTCTCAAAATGACCTCAAAAAATTTCATCGCCCTAATTATGATAATTACCGTCTAAATTATGAACATTAGTTTGTTAGCTGTGAATGCGAAAAAAACTTCGTTTTGTTTTTTATGGAGTGGTCCCACCCGAACTTTTCTCTGAGAAGAAGTAAGCCTAAAAATAAGTTGAAAACACTGTAATTCTATATCTTTTATGTTTTTTTATAATTGTAAATCAAACTAAATGGGGTCTTTTGGATATATCTTCCCATATCTCTATGTTCTAATATCTATATACATAAATCATTGAGAAAGAGGAAATCATCCTTTTCTCACAATTCATAACTACGAGTTGATTAAGTTAATATATTCATACCTTTCTTAGCATCCTCCATTGAGGACCATAAGGTGACCAAGCAATGTCGAGACCACCATAAGTAGCCTCCCTCCCGGCAGCTGGGACGTCATGGTTGGCAAAGATGACATCATGATCCTTGAGTATTTCCTTGGCCATGGAAGGAGAACCCACCACTATACTAATCTTCTTCCCTAGCGGAAGGGTGACTAATGGTCCATAAGTCTTGGTTAACTTTGCAAAGTAGGAATGTTACTCTGGTTCTAGAAAGGGGAGGTTACCGACCACCGGAAGGCCCAATGGGCCTGGCGGAAGAGGCGGTTGGGCCCGATTGCGGTTGGAAATGAACTTCCAACTCAACCATGCTATGCAACACAAGGTTAGGATAATAAACCATGAATCAGAGAACATGGTTCAAGTTTTAGAAGTTGGAAATGGGAAATGGGGAGGTGGGTAAGGTTGTTGAAGACTCTATGACTGATAATGTACTCTTAGATGAAGGTATAAATTGGAATGACCAAGTAAGTTATCCTCCAACAAAGCAAAAAATAGAAGTCAGAAGGTCAGTAGGTGACGAGGATGAAGATATTGATGATGATTCTAGTGAAAATGAAAGTGTTTTAACTGCGAGTGTTTCAAGTGAAGATGATGAAGAATGGTATCTCAGTCGGGAAAAATAAAGGAAATACAACTTGTTCGTCATGAGAAGAGTCATGTTTCTCAAGAGAAGGAGAACTCATACCATTCTAATTTCGATAGTGATGATGAGTATTTATATTAACCCGATTGTCATTACCCGAGACAAAAACTTGTATTCCTTTAGTGCCTAATACAGCACAGAAAGAAGCTTTTCTGGGTTATATAGCACGCATCATCATCTTATCATCTTATATATACAAAGACTGGTTGTTTGTACTCAAAATTAAATGAAATTGGTACCGATTTAATGCATTATCCGTTTTTAAATCACCTCCGTTGTTTTGCAAGCATATCCATTGCCTTGCTCTTCATTTAATTATCTCTGAAGCTCTCTCTCATTCGATACATCCCTCGAGATCTTCCTTCCGCTTTGTCATCGGTGTACTTCTTCAGCATAATTCAGGAAATCGGCGAAGATTATATTCCGTCCGTTTGAGGCACAAGGTAAATTCACTTGTTCGATTTGCATTACATCTAAATGTTTTTGTTGTTTCAGTTAGGGTTTCTTCGCTCGATCTACTGATAATTTGCCTTCGGTTTCTTCAATTATTGTGACGTGAAAATATATGATGACCATCGGTATTGGAATGAAAACTAGGATTAAGATCATGGTTAGATCATGGTCCCCTTCTCCTCCCTCATCTTTGTCGGCGACTCTTGACCTCCAAATTCGACCATTTCTCGCCACCATCGTCGGTATCATCACTCAGCCGCTTCCACCATTGTTGTTAGTATCCCCAAGATTTAAGACCTACAAATTTGAAGCGCCAACGACCGATGGACGAAGAGGAATATCGACACCCTAACCCTAAAAGTAATCTGAGCCCTAAATTTTGTCATGAATCCCCGAGGCCCAACGGAGTCAATCCCGAAATTAGGGGGATTTGAAATTATTCACTTCCCAAATCTAGTTTGCATATGTAAGAAAATAAACTTGAATATCAAATAGTTTACATATGTTAGAAAATAAACTTGAATATCAAGTAGTTTGCATATATTAGAAAATAAATTTGAATATCAACTAAATAAACATGAACAAATAATCCCCCTCAAAAAAATAGGTCCAGGGTGGGCTATAGCCCCCTTCAAAAAATATTTCCCGAAAAAAAAATTAGTGTAAAAAATAGCATCTATTCTGATATATCCCCTCCTGAAATGTAGTGTTTCTATTAATTTTAAATAATATATAACTTAGCCCTTTCTGGGTTCGATCTTGCGTACGCTGCTGGATTGAGGTAAATACCCGTTACACCACAATATAATTTATATATACATATCACACCAGTTCATCAAGACTAGCTTACCTTGGGTGAGATTTCCTCCCAGTATAAGGGTGATACAAGGTATAGTTCCATTCCTGAAATTAGTACACTAGACAGAATGAAGCACCAGATGATGCATTTATGATAGAATCGTAGGTAATTAGTTGTAGTTAGTTACCCAAGTAATTGAAAACAATCTTGAAGGACATGAAATGGGGCAGCTTCTCCAATGATAAGGCCTTTCAACCACGGCACTGCTCCAAACATCTGAACACATGCATCATATATACAAATGAATCCCCATTCCCCAAACAATGAAACAAACAATCCTCTTTGAATGAGAATGAGAACAATTGTTTATTTCTTACAGCAGAAATAGTAGGAGACATGAGTGCCTGTAAAATCTGATGGAGGAACTCTGTTGTGCTTCTGCACCACGAACCCCCATGATGCACCTATATATAATAAATAAGCAAGCTTTAATTAATCGTGATCGAAATCTATAAATAGCCGAGATCGGATCTGGTGAGAATGATTTATATGGTACGAATATCCGAATAGAAAATTTGCATGCACAACCTTCTATATTCACATGCACAACCCATGCACACATGTGCGAATGTACATGTGAATGTAAATGAACATGCATGTCAATATAGAAGGTTGTGCACGTGAATTTTCCATTTGTATATTCGTACCATACAAAACATTCTCACATGAATCTTTTCCATATTTGAAAGGACTTACAAGTTGGTTTTCAGTGTCATCAAGTTGAGGACAACAGTGAGATGGAGGCAGAGCAATGGAGATTAAATCATCATCCTCTTTGTTGAGGCCCCTTCATGTTTTGAATGGAAACAAACATTCTGCTAATGAATTGTCTGAGTGTTTCAGGATCGTTACTGAGAAAGGAACGTTACACAGCAGTGTTCTATTTTAGGAAAGCTCGATAGGAAAGAGAGCGAGATAAGGGAAGATCTGATTGAAGATATATTCGAAGAAGATTACAATCTTGGCAGTTGGGCGAATGAGTTTTTATTTAAGGAAGGAAATATTATCTTTTCTTAAAAGATATTATTTCCTTATAGATTAATTCTCTTGTTTTTAACCTAGACTATCTTAGTATAAAAGCTAGGTTTTAGGCATAGGAATAAGTCGACTCATTGATTGAACTTACACGGCTGGGAAATTCATAGAAGAAGAAGAACAGCAATTCTTAGGCTTAGAGGTTGAGTTCAGGCTCGAGTGAGAGGAGTGATTCGTGATCGTAATCCGAGCTCTCTTTTGTAACGAACAAGAAATCAATAAGATGAGTATACTCTTCTAAATCCTTCAAGTGAGAAGCTTGAAGGTAGTGGTTTTACTCAACATTTAGTGGTTGAGGTTTCCACTCTAAATCTTGCGTCAAAGTTTACTTCTTGCATATTATTATTCCGCTGCTATACCTCCTAAGGAACAATACCTATTGTTTCCTAGGAAGTAACTGTGCTAACCGATCCAACAATTGGTATCAGAGCCTGGTCTCTAGATTTGTGTTAGCTTTGCAGGAAGTATGGGTTCACAAACAGCCATCAATGATTCGTTCTGGAAACCCCCGGTGCTCAAATTCGGAGAATACTCTTATTGGGTGGAACAGATCGAGTCACATATTTGTTCCCTTCATGGACAAATGTGGAAAGTGGTAGAGTTTGGAGATATTAAGATTCTTGATCCTACTGACGCTACTGGAGTCAGATTAAAAACAAGGAACAATTATCATGATGCTGATTACAAGGTGTTGGAACTCAACATGCGAGCCAAGAAAGTCATGCTCGCAGCTCTAGGCCCTTCTGATCAAAGAAAGGTCCTCCGCTACAAAACTGCCCATGATATCTTCAATGCACTCAAAAGAATGTATGAGGGAAACGAAGATATCAAGAAGAACAGGATTCTCGCACTCACTAAGGAGTATGACAGCGTTGTTCAAGGAAAGAATGAATCTCTTGATGAATTTCATTCTCGCTTTCAGGGATATGTAGGTCAATTGGAGTTTCTAGGAGAAACAATTCCTGAATGGAAGATTACTCATCAATTTCTTCAGGGATTATCAGCAAAGTGGGATGCCTTCTCTTTGGCTCTTCAGGCACAAAACGACATCAAGAACATTACTCTGGAGGAGTTGGTTGCTCGACTTCAGAGCAATGCAGGCATTCAACAAAGCAAGGCCTCAAGAGAAAGTGAAAAATCTGAGAAATCACAAAGCATTGCTCTAAAGGTTGAAAGGGCTTTCGATCTTGCTCAGGAAGATGATGAGGATGAAGATGGTGATGAAGAAATTGCCCTTATCACTCGGGAATTTCGCAAAGTCTGGAGAGGAAGTCGCGACATGCAACGTTCCATTGATGGGAACAAAGATGTTAAAGACATTGTCTGCTATCACTGCCAAAGGAAAGGACATTTTGCAAGGAACTGTTTCAAGAAGAGAACAGGAGAAGCACCTGTCCCTTCTCGGGAAAGAAAGGAAGCCATGGTAGCTGCATGGGGTGCGTCTGACTCAGATGATGACTCTACCTATATCTCAAAGGAAACGTGTCTTATGGCTACTGGAGGAAAATCGGAAGATGAGGTAACTGATTCTGAACTCGACTCTATTTTACATACCAGAACCAAATCTCAGATCATAAAAGCTATAAAGTCCTTAGGGGAAGAAAATGAAAATCTAAATTTACTTCTGGAAGAAAAGAATGAGACTATCTCTAACTTGGTTGAGGAAAACAAGCTTTGGGTTTCAAAAGTCACCAAACATGAGAAAGTTTCATTCCCTTCCCCAGATGTCTACAAGTCATGTCCTACCTATCAATCTACCATCGCTTCCCTTGAAAGTAAAGTTACTGAGCTTGAATCAGAAATTCTTATGTTAAAACTGAGTAACTCTAAGTTAGCTAAAGAAGCAGTAGATCTAAAGGGAAGTGAGGAAGAAAGAAAGAAGATTTGGATGGATGAGTATGTTGCTTCCAAGATTGAAAAAGAGAAGGATGACTTCTCCAAGCGATTTGTACCTCGTACTGGACTAGGCTACGGAAAGACCTTTAGTTCCCAAACTAGTAACATTCCCTCAGATACTCGAACTCCTTCTCCTTACAAGGAAGATTGTGGTGGATCCAGCTCTGGCTGCTCCCACAGTGGATCCAAGGGGAAAGAAAGGTTCAAGAATAGTGAGGAGAAAGTCTGGTTTGATGGACAAAAGGCTTACCACATGTGTCTTAAACAAGTTCAGAACATCAAACCGGTACAGATCGACTTTCAATCAAGGATTAACAATAAACCCATCTGGCCAGGTCAAAGCAAGTATGTGAACCTATGGAATCACAAAGTTTGCTGGTATTGTGGTAAAGCAGGCCACTACAAACAGAACTGTAATCTTAAAAGGAAAGATGATGAAAGAGCTTACCATTCTAGGCAACAATCCAATGTTAGGAACACTCCTAGGATAAAAATTGTCCTTAATGAACCAAGAAATAGAAGGGTCTTTTCTAATCCAGGTAAGCCTAAGCTTGCTTGGGTTCGTAAAAACTAATCTTTTACTTGCAGGATGGAGGGAAGAAATGTTCCTGGTATATATATAGCGCTTGCTCGATTCACATGACAGGGAACAAAGACTGGTTCATATCTCTCCATCCACAAACCAAGGGTTCTATAACCTTTGGAAACAACAGTAAAGGTGAAGTAGTAGGAGTGGGAAAGGTAATAATTTCTGACAAACTCTTTGTGAATAACGTTACTCTGGTAGACAACCTTACCTTTGATCTGTTGAGTGTACGTCAAATGTGCCAGGATGGTCAAAATAGGGTTGTCTTTACTACTGATGAGTGTTTGGTTGAGAATGTTAAGACAGAGAAGGTTTTTCTAAGAGGCATTACTGAAAATAACCTATGCAAAGTGGATCCTTCTTTCATCCCAGAAGAGGAACTATGCCTAACTGTCCAAACTGAGGAATCAAACTTATGGCACAAAAGGTTTGCACATGCTAGCCTCAGACTTCTATCCAAACTCCACAACAAGGACCTTGTGGTAGGTCTACCAAAGATAGACTGTCAAGCTGAAGAGGTATGCATCGCATGTACAAGAGGAAAACAGGTAAGATCATCCTTCAAATCGAAGAAACAGGTAAGTACTTCCAAACCTCTGGAACTCATCCACATGGATCTGTGTGGGCCTATGCGTACTCAGAGTCGTGGAGGAAATAAATATGTGTTTGTCATTGTGGACGATTACTCTAGGTACACATGGACAATTTTTCTTGCATCTAAGGAAGATGTGTTTGATGAGTTTGAGTATTGGTTGCATGCTGTTGAAAATCAGTTAGGTTACACTTAAAGTCTATTCGTACTGACCATGGAACAGAGTTCGAAAACTCTCAGTTCCTTTCCCTGTGCAGGACCAAAGGAATTAATCATAACTTCTCTGCTCCAAGAACTCCACAGCAAAATGGAGTGGTTGAGAGGAAAAACAGGACACTGGAAGACATGACGAGAACAATGCTAATTGCAAGTGGTCTTCCTAGGAACTTTTGGGTTGAGGCACTGAATGTTGCTTGCTATGTGCTCAACCGTGCAATGCTAAGGCCCATGATAGAGAAAACCTCATATGAATTGTTTAGGGGAATAAAGCCTAATGTTTCACATCTTAGAGTTTTTGGCTGCAAATGTTTTGTACACAACAACGGGAAGGTAAGTTTGGGAAAGTTTGATCCAAGGAGTGACGAAGGAACCTTCGTCGGATACTCACCACAAAGCAGAGCTTATAAAGTGTACAAAAGGAGAACCAAAAAGGTTGAGGAAAGCATACATGTAGTCTTTGATGAAAATATTATGGTTGGTATCCTTGTGCAGGATTCAAATGTTCTTCCCCTGACTGAAGTAGACAAGGAACATTTTCAACTCTTGGAAGATGATGTACAGGATCCCAGTGAATAAGATAACTAAGTAGAAGGAATTCTCTCTACAGAAGCAAACAATGATCAAACTCAGACAGAAAGCGTACAGGAGGAAGTATCTGGATCTCAGGGGGGAACAAATCCCTAACGAGGAACAAACAGGTGTTGAAGAGCTACAAGAAGGAGGAACTCGTCATAGCACTCATATCCATGGACCTCCATCAAGACTCATGGACTACGTGTGCAACTGTGCTTCTGCTTCAACTTCCGATACATCACCTGATCCTAATTCGAAGGATTGTTCCGTTCTAACCTTAGATCCTATATTTCATGCTTTTTGTGCTTTTGTTTCTGTAGTTGAACCAAAGACAATTGGAGAAGCTCTCAAAGATCCAGAGTGGGTAAATGCTATGCAAGAAGAGCTTCATCAATTTGAGAGAAACAAAGTGTGGAGATTGGTTCCCAGGCCTAAGGATAGATCCGTCATTGGTACTAAATGGGTTTTCAGGAACAAGATGGATGACAAGGGACAAGTTACGAGGAACAAAGCTAGACTGGTTGTTAAGGGTTATAACCAGCAAGAAGGAATTGATTATGATGAGACTTTCGCTCCAGTTGCAAGGTTGGAAGCTATACGACTTTTGATTGCTTACACTGCTCATCATGGATTTAAGTTGCAACAAATGGATGTAAAGATTGCCTTCTTGAATGGTGTTCTCAAAGAGGAGGTGTATGTTGAGCAGACACCTGGTTTTGCAGACCCTTTCAATCCCGATTATGTATTCATCCTTGATAAGGCACTCTATGGTCTCAAACAGGCTCCACGTGCATGGTATGAAAGGTTATCTCAGTTCCTCTTGTCCCATGGTTACGTCAGAGGGGAAGTCGACAGGACTTTGTTCCTACTGAAGGAAGGTAAGCACACTCTGGTTGTGCAAGTATATGTTGATGACATCATCTTTGGTTCCACCAACGAGCAACTAGTTACCAAGTTCACTAAACTGATGGAAAGTGAATTTGAAATGAGCATGGTGGGAGAACTTAAGTTCTTTTTGGGATTACAAGTGGTCCAAACTGAAGAAGGAACAAAGGTTCATCAACAAAAGTACCTCAGGGAATGCATCAGAAAGTTTGGGATGGAAGATGCCAAGGATTGTTCCACTCCTATGTCCCCAAATGACACAATAGGAATTGATGCAGACAAGAAGGAAGCTAATCAAAAAGTCTATTGTGGAATGATAGGCTCATTGCTTTATCTAACCGCCAGTAGGCCTGATATTATGCAAAGTGTGTGTTTTTGTGTTAGGTTTCAAGCAAGCCCCAGAGAAACACATGTCGCTGCAGTGAAGAGGATTTTGAGGTACTTAAGAGGAACAGATGATCTTTGCTTGTGGTACCCAAGAGGAGGAAGTCTTGAACTACTAGGTTATACAGATGCAGACTTCGATGGTTACCAACCAGACAGGAAATCCACCTCTAGGATGGCTCAATTTCTTGGTCCATGTCTTGTGTCATGGGCTTCCAAGAAACAAACCACAGTTGCTCTCTCCACTCCTGAAGCTGAGTATGTAGCCGCAGCTGCTTGTTGCTCTCAACTCATATGGCTCAAACAACAGCTAAGTGATTTTGGTATTATTCTAGGTAACGTTCCTATTTTGTGTGATAAAACAAGTGCTATTGATATTTCTAAAAATCTTGTGCAGCACTCAAGGACCAAACACATTGATATTAGACATCACTTTCTACGTGATTGTGTGGAAAAGGGAATCGTCTCTATGGAGCACGTTCGGTCTGAGGATCAAATCGCGGACAAATTCACAAAGCCACTAAATAAGGCCCCTTTCGAGAAGTTACGACTGGAGTTAGGTATGATTTCTCTCGAATGATCTTGCTCTTCTATAAAACCCCCAATGATTGGAGAAATTAGCTAATTTATTCATTCTGAACTTGATCTTTTGAAGCATGGTCACACTTGATTTCCTATGATATGAATTCGTGTCTCTTGTGCCGCATGCTAGTACTATTCATGCCTAGGAAAGTTACCAATCACTGCATTCATTTGATGTCATGTTATTTTAAGCAAAGGTCTTATTTCTAGCCCAAAAGATTCCTCTTGATGTACTGAACCCACAATATAAGCCCAAAGGATAGAGGGAATCTACAGCCACCCTTAGCCTTCATGGATGATAGTCCTATGAGCCTTGTTTATCCATTCACAACTGGACTCACTCGCCATGATATAAAATAATTGAAATTCATGTTATCTGTGTTATTTTCGTGTGATGTTCTCCTTGTACCCTTTATGGTAACATTACCCCAACCATCACACACCATCGACTTCAGATAAGGAAGGGAAGATGAAAAGGTTGTGTTTTCGAAATCTGCAAGTGGGAACATTATGGTTATTAGCGCCGTATGAAATGAATAAATATGACAGGAGTTACAGATCAATAATGGTAGTTTTTCTCCCGAGGTTCATGATGAAAATGGAAGGTTTTTTATTGGAGAAAATTGCGGCAACCAACTGGTGGATTTATGGTTTATCTTCCATGGTAGATGTCGAAACAAAGATACTTCAAGCTTTATCTTTCAAACTAAAAATCTTCACACGGTTCTGCAGATAAAGTCCAAACTGTTGTAGAAGTATGAGAAAAGAAAATTGTGTTACCAATTAACATGATTTCTGAATATATACGAAGTGTTTTCTAAATTGCATACTAAGTGAATTGTAAATTGCGTACTAAGTTATTTTTTAATTGGATATCAAGTGTTTTCTGAATTGCATACTAAGTGATTTCTGAAATGCATACCAAGTGTTTTCTTGATTGCATAATAAGTGATTCTTGAATTGCATACAATCGACGTGCTTCTCTAAAAATCACATTATTTTTAAATAACCTATGTATTTTTTGAATCGCCCTATGTGCTTTTCTTGAAGCTTCGTACATGCTACTCTAGAAGCACCCTACGTGCTTCTTCCGAAGAATCTTACATGCATTTCTTTAACCTTCGTATGTGCTTCTTGTGAAGCACCTAAAGTGCTTTTCTTTTAGCCTCATACATGTTATTCTAGTGTATCATACGTGGATTGCATTCTTAGTTATTTGTGAATTGCATATCATGTGTTTTTTAAATTGCATACTTAGTTTTTGTGAATAGTATACTCATTAATTTTTGAATTGCATACTCGATTTTTGTGATTGCATACTAGGTTTTTGTGAATTGCATATTCAGTTTTTGTGAATTGCATACTCTTTTATTTGTGTATTGCATACTCACTTATTTGTGAGATGCATACTCGGTTTTTGTGAATTGCATACTCTGTTTTTAGAATTGCATACTAAGTTATTTGTGAATTGCATACTCAGTTTTTGTGAGTCGCATATTCAGTTTTTGTGAATTGCATACTTAATTTTTGTGATTTGCATACTCAATTTTTGTGAATTGCATACTTAGTTTTTGTGATTTGCATACCTAGTTTTTGTGCATTGCATTCTCAGTTTTTTTTAATTGCATACTTAGTTTTTGTGCATTGCATACTCACTTTTTGTGAATTGCATACTAAGCTATTCAACTTCTGTGAATTCATACTAAGTGAATTTTGAATTGTATACTAAGTGAATTTTGAATTTTGAATTTTGTATTCATACTAAGATCTTTTAAGGGGCTGGTGTCGTCTGCTTATTAGATGATGAATGATTCATTCATTTGCTGCTTGTATCACTGTCACAATATTGTGGTCGTTTCTACATTAATCTTGACTGATATCAGGTCACAGTTTTGAAGCACTAAAGCTCCTTGCTCAAGACACTATCTTGTTCAAAGATCTGGTCTTTCTCAACATCTTACAAGCTCGCGAGCTCCTGAACATCTTACTCCAAATCATACCAAAGTTTCATTTCCCTACAAGTATCACAATTTGTTAATTTACCTACTGACTAATTCTCTTATCCTCACTCTCAACAACAACAACAACATCTTGTTGCCTAAACTTCCTATAAATATCCCCTCTGTAATACTCCCTAGTTCTCCACACCAGCACCATCAACACCATAGCTCCAAACAGATTGGTTCCCGCCAAAATCAAGAATGAAGACCTGAAACAATGGCTTCCAATACAAGTCAGCTCCTTCACCCCTTGCTTCATCGCCTCTCGATCATACAGCCTCCCGACAACCTGCACATTCAGCACATACGACCCCAACGGACTCCATCTGCCCGCAATTAAACAGCGTCGAGTAGTATTTCAGCCCGAACAGCTCCGATATGATGGTGAAGATCAGCGTTAGTTGCGCACCGAACGAGAATCCGATGAGAAGCGAGGCTAAGTAGACGGATCCCGGCCACGGAAGCGCGATGAAGAGGTTTCCGATTGTGGACGCGAGCAGCGCCATTGACATGATGAACGGACGCGGGATCTTGAACCTCTCGAGTATGATCTCGGAGGCGAATCCGGCGAAGACTCTGCCGAAGTAATTCCAGATGTTGATGAGCGAGACGAACGTGCTTACTGTTTTGGTTGGATAGCCGAGAGACACACCGATTTGCCTCCATGTTGTCGATCGCTGTTAGGCTGCAACCTAGCCCGCAGAAAGTCCTGAGGAAGAGGATCAGCATGTCGATACTGATATCTGTCGTCTTCGCCTCCTTCAGCCTCATCATGGGTGGTCGTCTCTACATTAATCTTAACCTGATATCCGTTGACATCGTGAACCTAACTTCCCTCTCTCTTCGCCTCCTCTCTCTCCCTTTTCTTCTCCTTCACTGTCATTGATTCGATGCTCGTCCCACCCTCCACTTATTCTCGCCTCCTTCACTAACTGAAGCCATCATCGCCGAGTTTCCATCGAGCAAAAACCTTGGGTTTGTGCAAGCGGCTTGTGCCTGACATAGAAACTGAAGACAACGCAGATTGAGATTCGAAATTTAGAGATGGTTTCCCCAAATCAAACCCTAGGTTAAAACCAAAATTCCTAAATCTTCAGAAATATCGAACGGAAACTATCCTCGCAACTACTATCAGCGACATCGTCATCGTCGCTTTGTGTCGGAGTTGCAAGGTCGACGAGATCTCGAGCTTACCGCTGGCAGAATCTTCACCCATTGATGCAAGCTATAAAACACTAAGCAATTTAATCAACTTGTTCCTTTTGTCTCGTGTCACCAAACGCTTACAAGCTCGCGAGCTCCTGAACATCTTACTCCAAATCATACCAAAGTTTCATTTCCCTACAAGTATCACAATTTGTTAATTTACCTACTGACTAATTCTCTTATCATCACTCTCAGCAACAAAAACAGCATCTTGCTGCCTAAACTTCCTATAAATATCCCCTCTGTAAAACTCCCTAGTTCTCCACACCAGCACCATCAACACCATAGCTCCAAACACATTGGTTCCCGCCAAAATCAAGAACGAAGACCTGAAACAATGGCTTCCAATACAAGTCAGCTCCTTCACCCCTTTCTTCATCGCCTCTCGATCATACAGCCTCCCGACAACCTGCACATTCAGCACATACGACCCCAACGGACTCCATCTGCCCGCAATTAAACAGCGTCGAGTAGTATTTCAGCCCGAACAGCTCCGATATGATGGTGAAGATCAGCGTTAGTTGCGCACCGAACGAGAATCCGATGAGAAGCGAGGCTAAGTAGACGGATCCCGGCCACGGAAGCGCGATGAAGAGGTTTCCGATTGTGGACGCGAGCAGAGCCATTGACATGATGAACGGACGCGGGATCTTGAACCTCTCGAGTATGATCTCGGAGGCGAATCCGGCGAAGACTCTGCCGAAGTAATTCCAGATGCTGATGAGCGAGACGAACGTGCTTACTGTTTTGGTTGGATAGCCGAGAGACACGCCGATTTGCCTCCATGTTGTCGATCGCTGTTAGGCTGCAACCTAGCCCGCAGAAAGTCCCGAGGAAGAGGATCAGCATGTCGATACTGATATCTGTCGTCTTCGCCTCCTTCAGCCTCATCATGGGTGGTCGTCTCTACATTAATCTTGACCTGATATCCGTTGACATCGTGAACCTAACTTCCCTCTCTCATCGCCTCCTCTCTCTCCCTTTTCTTCTCCTTCACTGTCATCGATTCGATGCTCGTCCCACCCTCCGCTTATTCTCGCCTCCTTCATTAACTGAAGCCATCATCGCCGAGTTTCCATCGAGCAAAAACCTTGGGTTTGTGCAAGCGGCTCGTGCCTGACATAGAAACTGAAGACAACGCAGATTGAGATTCGAAATTTAGAGATGGTTTCACCAAATTAAACCCTAGGTTAAAACCAAAATTCCTAAATCTTCAGAAATATCGAACGGAAACTATCCTCGCAACTACTATCATCGTCATCGCCGCTTTGTGTCGGAGTTGCAAGGTCGACGAGATCTCGAGCTTATCGCTGGCAGAATCTTCACCCATTGATGCAAGCTAGAAAAGAGGAGAAAGGTAGTGGGAAGGCAGCGTTCGTCATCGCCGCTTTGTTTAGTTTGTTTTAATCTGACCGTTCGTTTTAATTTAATCATGGACGGATCAGATTCGTTCTCACCTGATCTTCTTGTGAGAACGTTCTCACCAGATCCTGACCCTATATATATATATATATAGATTAATAAAAACACTACGTTTCAGGAGGAGCTGTATTAGAAAAAACGCTATTTTCTACACTAAAAAAATCAAATTTTTTTAAGGGGAAAGCTCACCTTGGGCCTAGGATGGGTTCGCCTCTGATGTATACAACTGACTAGGATTACCCCGGTACACCACCCACGGATAATTAAAGATAAATACATATAAAAGAAAGATATAATATAATAAAATAAAAAAGACAATACATTTATTAAATTTAATTTTAATTTTGTAATATGATAAAGGATAAAAATAGAATAATATAGTTGATTAGATATTTTTTCAATTTATTTTATTTAATATAATTTTTCAAAAAGATAAAACAAATTATATAGTGGATGATGTGGAAGATGAGGTGGTTAGCCCAAATTTGACACATGAACAAATTAAATCTAAGCGCGAGGCAAAATAATGCTTTTGTTTTAATATATATATAGGTAAATTAAGTTTAATATCAACCTTAACAAACCTGAATACCATTGAAGGTGAATACTCGTTACACCATAAGAAGTTGTTACACCAGAACTTAAATATATATATATTTAAGTTCTGGTGTAACAGCCTCTTACGGTGTAACGGTGTAACGGTGTAACGAGTATTTACCCTCAATGGTATTCAGGTTTGTTAAGGTTGATATTCAACTTAATTTACCTATATCAATATAGGGTAGATATTCAACTAAATAAACATGAATAAATAGCGTAAAAGATTGAATAGAGGCACAAGCATATGAGAATGTGATTAGTGCATATATAACCTAAATCTACATAAAGTTGAATATCAACCTTAACAAACCTGAATACCATTGAAGGTAAAAACTCGTTACACCGTTACACCACAATACTCGTTACACCCACGACATGATCCCTAACGTAGCAAAACATTTGATGAAGGGCAATAGGAAAATGGATATTGAACACCAAACATTTATGTTGGCTTGTGCTAAGGCGAACTTGGGGCCAGTAAAGTCTTATAATCTCTTGAAGGAGATGGTTGGTGGATATCATATCATGAGGGTCATGGCAAGGGAGTTTAGGAATTTCAAGCGGGACCTAATGGCGAACATCAAAGCTGCTGATGCGCAAATGGTTATCAATCGATTTACGAAGAAGAAAGAACAATGTGACTCTTTTTACTTCGAGTATGAAGTGAATGATGAACAACAGCTTACAAGGTTGTTTTGGGCGGATCCAATCTCACGTCGAAACTATGCTGCATGTGGGGATGTAGTCAGTTTTGACTCGACTTACAGAACTAACAGGTAATCCACTTCACATTATGTTAAATTCTACGTTGATTTCTATTAGATATGCAGATAACAGTACATGATATGCAGATAACACTACGTGATATGCATATAGGTACTGTATGGTATTCACACCATTCACTGGGATTGATAACCACACAAAAAGCCTTACGTTTGGCACTGGGTTGGTCATGAAGGAGGATGTGCAATCATATGAGTGGCTCTTCACGAACTTTCAGAAAGCAATGGGACCGCCATCGAAGATCATTATTACAGATCAAGATTCGGCGATAAAGATCGCCATTGAGAATGTATTGCCTCATACTAGACATCGGTTATGCATGTGGCACATCATGGAGAAGGTGTCAAAGAAGGTTGGTGCAAAGAAAATTAATTCAAAGGATTTCAGAAAGAGGTTGGGGAAGTTGGTTTGGGATGACACTCAATCAATTTCAGAGTTTGAGAAAGGATGGAAAGAATTTGTGGTTGAATATGAGCTGGAAAGTAAACCATGGTTCGGGGATATGTATGCACTACGTCGCTACTGGATTCCGGTTTATTATAAGGATATTGTGCTTGGTGGTCTTGTTCACACAACATCGATTTCAGAATCTCAAAATAGTTTTTTGGAAACTATTCGAAAAATGAAAAATGAACTTGTTACCATGATTGAATCCTACAATAGTGCAGTACAGTAAAGACACAAAGATTGGTAACAATAGAGGCAGTAATCATGCATAACAAATAAAAAAGATCTTGTGCAATAAAAAAAATACAATAAAATGCATGCATAAGGGCGCAGGGAGGTAAGTTAACGGTATAATCAACAATGGATAAGATAATTAAGAGTGAATTATGTTTGTGAATAAGGTGCCTTATATAGTAAAGTTTTTGAATTAAAAAGATTTGATAATATACAACTGATTAGCAGACAATTTATCTCCTATGTGAGCTGAAGTAGCAAGTTTAATATATGATGGAAGGAAGAAGGGTATACGCTCAACACTTAAACATCTTTATTGATATTTATCATATACATTAGAATCCAAATTACTCACAAACCATGAACCTATTCTTTGATTTTACAGTGCAACAGTATTTGGTGTTTCTACCAACTCTATGCAGCTTTCCTTGGACTCACGAGGAAATAGCATCCCTACCATACTTCTGATGATGCAAAAGGGCTTATACGCATTGGCATTAAACCAAAAATTGTACAGACACACGCACAATTATTATGCAGTCAACGATTAAACCAAAAATTCACCTCAGCTTCTTTTTAATATACCTTAAACCAAAAATTAAACACCCAGTAATTGAAGATTAAGAAATCGGGGCTGAAACCCATTGAATGCTTTGAAAAAACCCATTCTTGGCTTGAAATCGGAAGTGAAATTGGAAGGAAGATGAAGAAAGACAATTGAGTGAGAAACCTGTGCAGGGAGGCGAGCAAGTCGTTGATACGGACGGAGGCGCAACTGTAGGGCTAATTAGGGTTCACTGCAGCAAAAACGACGAGACGTTGCGGCAAGACGGGCTTGGGCGAGCAGGAGGGTCGGAACTCCGGTTACCGGCGAGATGGGCTTGCGGCGGCGAACATCATCTTCAACCTGTGGCGGAGGCGGCGATTTGAAATGGGTAGATGGAGGGTGAGAGAAGCGGCGGAATTCCAGAGAGAGAGAGAGAGGGGGGAAATAAGGGAGGAGAGAGAGTCGAAATTGATATGATGGATTTACGGAAAGGAGTTTGGAATTAAAGTTTTTTTATTATTATTGAAAATTATGAGTAAATCCATTCCATTCCTCTATTTTGATCCAACGCCTATAAATCATTAACTCTGTTTCTCTCTAATAGCTGGTTTCTCAGGAGCCTAAATCTATATATATATATAGCGGTGAGTTCCGGTGTAACGAGTATTGTGGTGTAACGGTGTAACGAGTATTTACCTTCTATGATATTCGGGTTTGTTAATGTTGATATTCAACTTTATGTAGATTTAGGTTATATATGCACTAATCGCATTATCATATGCTTGTGCCTCTATTCAATCTTTTACGCTAATTATTCATGTTTATTTAGTTGAATATCTACCCTAGATTAATATAGGTAAATTAAGTTGAATATCAACCTTAACAAACCTGAATACCATTGAAGGTGAATACTCGTTACACCATAAGAGGTTGTTACACCAGAACTTAAATATATATATGTAACGAGTATTCACCCTCAATGGTATTCAGGTTTTTAAGGTTGATATTCAACTTAATTTACCTATATCAATATAGGGTAGATATTCAACTAAATAATAATGAACAAATACCATAAAATATTGAATAGAGGCACATGCATATGAGAATATAATTAATGTGTATATAACCTAAATCTATAAAAAGTTGAATATCAACCTTCACAAACCTGAATACCATTGATAGGAGCATGTTATATGGTGATAACTAGCGACTATTAGCATAGGATTAGAGGAGTTTAGGTGCTTGTCGAGTGTTATTTCCGGAATCCGGTTGGAGTTGTTATTATGGATTTGCGGGAAGCTCGAAAGCGATTTTGGTGGTGGAGTTAGGAGATTCCGCTTGTATCCTTCATTGGTACTTGCGGGATGGAGCTTAGGAGGAGTACACACCACACTTGCACCAGAGGAGTGGTCGAGAGGCGAAGCCGAGCTGCCTCGAGACCAGAAGAAGACGGAGAGAAGAAGCTGCAGACAAGAAATCGCGGTCGAGATCCCAAAATCTCGGTCGAGATTTTGCCATTTTCCAGCATCGAGATTCTGTTGATTCCACGTCATTCCACGTCAGCATGTGCAAATCGCGGTCGAGATTTCCAACATCTCGGTCGAGATTTCTACCCAGAATCAAAATTGAATTGATGGCATTGGATGCTAGACCTTCCTCTCTCCATTTGATTTGTAACTCCGAAACAAGTTATGTTTATCTTTAATTTGCTGCATTAAGACTTGGTTTTTATTTATTTTTCTTGGTTTTTCTAGGGAGAAATTATATAAACTCTTCTCCTTCTCCCTAGAGTTTTTATCTTGGTTTTTAGTAGAGAAAACTCCATTTTGTTGTGAGCTTCCATGGCTATGAGGAACTAATCCTCCATTGTTCACTTTAAGGTTTGAAGCCTTCTTTCATTGGATTATTGTGAGTTTCCTATCCCTTATATCTCATTTCAATTGTGGATTTATTTTATAATCTCTTGTGCCTCAATTTGCTATTGAGAGATATTGATTTTATCTAGGTGCGCAACTAGGTTTGATTTCTATCTTTCATATTGTTAGACTTGATAATTCTTGTTGAAGAGTCTTGTCCTTTGGTAGCAATCCTTATCTACATGAACTTGTTGTGATTGTTTATAGGGTAGAGATTATAAACTTGTGTCAAGTATCGGCTTGTCGCCAATGGTATTGCACAAGCCTACATATCTTTGCGCTCAATGCTATTTGGTTATTGAATCTTAGTTGTTCTAAGGTTATAATCAAATAAGGGTTTCTAGGACTTGTTGGACTAGTTACTTTTTATGAACAAAGAGTAGGATAAACCAATTGAATGTGTATGAATATATGGTGTTAGGTTTCCATGATCAATTCTCCTTGCATGATTGATGTGCTAATAACCGAGAAGTGAACTTCTTTCCATCAAACTACTTAATCTCAACAATTGCGTGTTTGTTTACTTCCTTGATCTCAATTACTACAAACCCCCCCCAATTTGGTTACTTGTTAGGAACAAAATTGTGATTTAAACTGTATTTCGACTCTCTTGGGATTCGACCCTTGCTTCCCACTATACTAGTGGATTTGAGTTAGGTATTCTTTGATAGGCATCACGACAATCGCCTCATCAAATTTGGCGCCGTTGCCGGGGAGTCAAACTTACAGTTTTTGTCTCATTTTTGTTTCTAACCTTGGTGTGGATCATTCGTATGGTCCACACCCGTTCTACTAATCAAGTTTTATTTGCGTTGGATCCAGAGATCGAGAGAACTTTTCGGCGGAATCTCCGAGAAGCTATTCACGAGATTGTGATCGAAAACATGGCTGAAAATCAAACCTTGCGGCAGCTGACCGATCCGGATTTGAATGTCCAACATCTTGGGATCACTTATCCTGCCCTTAATGAAGGAGTTCACTTCGAGCTCAAAACAGGATTCATCAATTTGCTTCCGAAGTTTCATGGCTTGAGTGGTGAGGACCCGATCATGCATTTGAGCGAGTTCCACGACATTTGCAATTGTAGCAAGCCGAGTAATGTCACGGAGGAGCAATTGAAGATGAGGGCCTTCGGATTGACTTTGAAAGATGGGGCTCGGAGGTGGTACTATTTGCTTCCGGTGGGGACTATTGACACTTGGGCCAAGCTGCATAAGGCCTTTCTTGAGAAGTACTTCCCATCGAAGAAGGCGGTTGCTTTGAAAAGAGCGATGGCAAATGTTGAGCAGGCTGATGATGAAACGCTCTATGACTATTGTGAGCGTTTCGCCCGGTTGTGTGCTAGCTGCCCGTTCCACGGGTTTGAGGAGAAGGATTTGGTGACCCACCTCTATAATGGGTTACTAGATCATGAGAGGAGGCTCATAGACGCCGCTTGCAATGGAAGCGTCTTGAATTTGACTCCTGCTGCTGCCCGAAACCGGATCCATGAGATTGCGGAGGGAACAAGAAGTTTCGGGCGAACTTATACAAAGAAAGGAGCAAGTGCAGTGAGCTCCGAGACTACCGAGCTGAAAGAGGAAATTGCTGAGTTGAAGAGCATGATCAAAGGTTTCACTCTTGGCAATCAAAAGCCGGGGGTCGTTTGTGGGATATGTACTCAAGAAGGGCATCATACTGATCAATGCCCCCAGCTAGAAGACCCCGCTATTGCTGAAGTTCATGCTTTGGGAGGTTACGGACCTCCTAGACCTCGTTATGATCAGAACAACACCAACTATAATCAACGAGGGAATGATCATCCGGGCTTCCGATGGAGTGATCCGGCAGGTGCTCAGAATTTCAATCAAAACCGAGCTCCTTATGCACCCAAGCCTCAAGGCCCTTCCACCGAGGATATGTTGAAGTCCTTGACCCAACACTTCACCACTCATGTCCAAACCTCTGAGTCCGGCATGAGGGATCTTAGGAACCAAGTCGGGCAATTGGCGGAATCGGTAACTAGGCTTGAACAGCGTATCTCGTCATCCTTGCCTTCTCAAACGGTGGTGAATCCAAGAGCGAATGTAAGTGCTATTCATTTGCGTAGTGGAAAGGTTCTTGAGGGCAATTTGGAAGATGAGGAGAGGGTGGAAGGCCGAGCGAGTCCCGAAGTCCAAGCTGAGTTGGACAGGAATGCCGCAGAACAGCAATCGCGGTCGAGAATTGAGAATCGCGGGCGCGATTTGCGTTCTGGAGGAGATGCTGAAAATCTCGGTCGAGATGTTGAAAATCGCGGTCGAGATTTCTGTTCTGAAAATCTCGGTCGAGATGTTGAAAATCGCGGTCGAGATTTCTGTTCTGGAAGTCAATCTCGACCTGTTGGTGACATTCTCGACCGAGATCTGCATGGAGGGGGTCCTAAGCCTAAAACCACACATCCAAGGCCCGAGGAGGAGTACGAGGATAGAGGAGACTTTGCTTTGAGGCAAGAGAACTATGTGCGCCCCAATTTCCCTCCCTTATACTCCGAGAAGCCTCCCGCTCCCTTCCCGGAAGCTCTCAAGGACACAAGAAGGCCCGCCAACGATCAAGAGATCTTTGAGACGTTTAGCAAGTGCGAGGTAAACATCCCTTTACTAAAACTTGTTCAAAGTATTCCTAGGTACGCCAAGTTCTTGAAGGAGCTTTGCACCATGAAGAGGAACCAAAAGTTGAAGGGCAAGAAGAAGGTGCAAGTAAGCGAGAGAGTCTCCTCGATCCTTCAACACCGGATACCGGTGAAGTGTGAGGATCCAGGTATATTTACTATCCCTATAGTGATTGGAGACACTAGATATGATAAGGCTATGCTTGATTTGGGTGCTTCCATCAATGTTTTGCCTACATCAATTTATGAATCACTAGGACTAGGACCTTTGCTTAAAATTGACATTGATATAAGACTTGCCGATGGTTCTTGTGTGTATCCTAGGGGAGTAGTAGAGGATGTCTTGGTGAAAGTGGATAAGTTGATATTCCCCGCTGATTTCTTTGTCTTAGATATAAGTGATAATGTTGCGGCCTCTATTATGTTAGGTAGGCCATTCATGAAAACTTCTAGGACTAAGATTGATGTTTTTGGTGGAACATTAACTATGGAGTTTGACGGTGATCTAATAGAACATAATATCCATGACGTCGACTCTTTTCACTTGCCTTCTGTTTGTTTGATTGATATTGCTTCACCTCCTATGAAGGAGACTCTTGATGTCAACGTTGTTGATAAGGTGGTTGAACCTCCCGATTTGTGCTCGGATTCCACGACCACTCTCTCCACTACTGTTTTGGGCAATCGCCCCACTCTTCTTACGTCTCAGGTCGAGATACCTGCTAGTTCTTTTGTGCAGGTTGTACCGAAAGAGCCCAAACGCTCCCCACCTGACTCTAAGTATGGGGGAGGTAAAAAGAAGAAGAAGACGTGCAAGAAGGTGTGGAGAGTGACGAAGGCAAATGGTCTAAGGTTCAAACCTTTCCATGAGTGGTTCAAGAATGAGATCATGAAGGCCGAGGTTCCGAGGGGACCTATAGAGTACGGGTGAGATGATGGACGTCGTGCCACGACGATAACTAAGGCGCTGACCGGGAGGCAACCCGAGGTAGTTTTCTAGTCTTTGTTCTTCTTTCTTCTAAAAAAAAAAAAAAAGAAAAAAAAAAAGAAAAAAAAAAAAAAAAAAAAAAAAGAAATTGTGCTTTTGATATTCTATCACCTCCATTTCACCTTCACTCCACCATTCCGCTTCTTTCATCCATACCTAAACGTCGTCGCCTCCCCGAGTAACATCGATCTAGCGCCGACGACGTCACCTCATCCTCTACCTCCATGTCACTCGGATCGTTGCTCATTGCAATCCCGGGTGTCACACATTCGATTCACCATTCCGTTTCATGGTTACTTTTCCCGGTCTACCACATTGCCGGTTCACTACCATTCCACCTATCACGAGATGACCCGGTTCGTCCCCACCATTAGAGGTCCTCCGCTACACATTGAGGACAATGTTTTGTTCAAGTATGGGGGAGGTTGTCGGTTCTTCTAGTGGTTGTGAGTCTTTTCTTCCTTTCCTCTATCATGATTGTTCTCTTTTGGAAGGGAGTTTAGACTATCTATCTTGTTTTTCAATTCATAGATTAGTTTGTTTATCTCATTTTAAAAAAAAAAAAAAAAAAAAAAAAAGAAAAAAAAAAAGAGAAAAACCCGGGCGAGCAAAGTGAAGAATATAATTAATGTGTATATAACCTAAATCTATAAAAAGGAAGAAAAGACTCATGCATATGAGAATATTGAATAGAGGCACATGCATATGAGAATATAATTAATGTGTATATAACCTAAATCTATAAAAAGTTGAATATCAACCTTCACAAACCTGAATACCATTGAGGGTAAATACTCGTTACACAACAATACTCGTTACAACGGAACTCACCTCTATATCTATATATATATATAGATAGAGAGAGAGAGAGAGAGAGAGGCGAGTTCCGGTGTAACGAGAATTGTGGTGTAACGGTGTAACGAGTATTTACCTTCAATGGTATTCGGGTTTGTTAAAGTTGATATTCAACTTTATGTAGATTTAGGTTATACATGCATTAATCGCATTCTCATATGTTTGTGCCTCTATTCAATCTTTTACGCTATTTATTCATGTTTATTTAGTTGAATATCTACCCTATATTGATATAGGTAAATTAAGTTGAATATCATCATTAACAAACTTGAATACCATTGAGGGTGAATACTCGTTACACTGTTACACCGTAAGAGGCTGTTACACCAGAATTTAAATCTATATATATATATATAAATCTATAGGTGGAGGCACTTGCACTTTTTTGTTTGAGTTCTCCTCCCTTCCACATTCCTGAGCTTATACACACCATAATTCTCACATACCATATTAGGATTTGAATTTTTAGTAATGATAACCATCATCAACTCTTTGCCAAATTCTCTAATCCAATTGAACATTTTCTTCGGGCTATCCCACACATACTCCACATTAAAGTCATTTGAATAATCTCTTGTGCATATCTATTTACAAAATCATCATTATAAACACGTAATATTATTATTTAAAAATAGACACATCATTATATTTCACACAATTTCAAGTGATATTTACCTCTTTGGGATCAATATAATTTGGCATGGATTCTCCTTGTATTGATGACTCTCCATCATGATTTGACATTGTTTTTATGATTTGTTCAATGTGAGGTAGGAGAAAAAAGAAGAGTATAGGTTTAGGTTTTATATTTGCAAAACTAGATTTTTACTTTCCAAATTACGTTAGAAAGAATCTTCTCGAAAATCTTCCGTAGATACTGTTACCTTATTTTTTAGTCGGTCGCAATAAAAAATTCCGAAAAAATAAAAAATTACACCCCACGCTCGCGCGATGCGCACGTGTGGTTAAAGAAACCAAAAACCCACGCTCCCTCTTTGTGTGCCTGGGACCCTTTTTGCAAATTCTAATACTTATTCCATTTCTATCCTCCGTTAATGACACGCGTGCTTTGGACTATACTCACGCCAACGCAATGCGTGGGCGTTGTCTACACGAATCGCCGGATATCCGTAAAATTGTCACGCTCACGCTTTCTGCAAGCGTGACCCATACCCACGCCCACGCTATCCGTATGCATGACCCTACGAGTCTAAATAGCAAACAAAAAATGAATCTATATAGCCAATACGTTTATATATATATTTTGTATTTTCACAACCTTTTGTATCACATGAGCCTATGAGCAATTAATGGTTAATCATTTGCGATCCAAAAAAGCCTTTTCCAATCTTATCTTATCTATATAAAAGTTGGATGTCCATTGCCAAAATTGAATGAAATTGGTACCAATTTAATGCATTACTCATTTCTTAATCACCTCTTATTGGACTTTTGGACATGTATTTAAATATCTTTCTTATATCCCTATGTTATATTTATTTATAGTCTACTTGATTAAGTCACAAATTAAATTAATGTGTGAGCTTCTCTTATGACAATGCAAACTTTTCTAATATTATGTTTTAAAACTACTTCAAACATAAATATAAAGAAATAAAAAATACTTATATTTACAAATATTAATAAATTTGATAACAACAACAACATATTAACAAATAATGTATAGCTATATTAAATCACATACGAAAATCCGTATTTTTCTCGCGCGGAGCGCGAGACCCGTATCTAGTTGGACAAAAAGAAATGCATATTCCGACGAAATATAATAATCAATAAATGAGATATTTTGGAGGCTTTTGTTATATGAATTGTTAAAAAAACTTAGAAATGTGGAGATCAAGAGGAAGATGAGGGAGAATAACGACGACGATGGACAGACCGAGAACCTTAATTTGGGTACGAAGAGATTATATTCTATTGGCATGGGGAAATGAAATGAAAAACTGTAGCAGAAAAGAGAAAAGAGAAAAGAGGAGAAGAGGAGATTTACCTGGAGATTGGCCGACAAGTAAAAACGACGTCGTCTTAAGGCTACTAAGGACCCAACGGGGAAGAGAAATATACGTACGGGGATTGGGATCGATTAGTAAGTAGTGTTTGGTGAGAGAGGAAGATTGCATTTATATACGAAGAGACTATACGCACTACATTTTGAAACTTTTTAAACTACATTCTCGTACGCCCAAAATGGGCGTACGTACCGTGCAATTTTCTCGAACATACGTATACGTATACGTATACGGTGGAAAACTGAAACATGGTATGTACGCCCATTTTGGGCGTACGCCCAGGATATAAAACATCGCCTCGCTTCTTCTTCCTCCTCTCGTTTGAAGGTGCTACTGTTCAAATCGTAACCTAAATTCGCCGCCGTCCATTCTTCTCCTATTTCACTCGTTTTCTTCCCCAAATCTATCCCATTCGACTCGTTTTTCTCATACAATCCAAATCCCTCAATCAATTTCTTCAATTTCACTCGGAATCATGCAATCCGAAGAAATGGGGAAAACCTCGAATCCGGCGACGGTGGAGGCTGCGGCGGTGGTGGAGGCGACGGTGGAGGCTGCGGCTTCGTCTGTTCTCCCTCCCGTCCGTATTTGTGCTGGTGGCGCAAGGGTGCGAGGTGGAGGAGTAGGGCGGAAGAGGAATCCGGCGAAAAAGAAAAGGGGGGGTGGTGGAGCTGCGGTGGCTGCGGCTGCGGTGGTCGGTGGCGCTGGCGAGGGCTCTGGTGGTGGAGGGGAGGAGGTTGGTGGCGCCGTCGAGGTGGCTGGAGGTGAAGCTGGTGGACCTAGTGGTCGGGGTGATGGTCGGGGTGGTGGTCGGGGTGGAGCTCGGGGTGGTCGGGGTGGTCGGGGTGGTCGGGGTGGTCGTGATCGGGGCGGTGCGGAAAAACGGGCCCGTTCGATATCGCCGGAGAAGACGCTCTCGATCCACGAGGTACGTTAATATTATTTGTTATTTATTAATAAATTATTAATTAGTCGTTATTTATCGTTTAACGTTTAAATAACGATTAAAAAAAGATTTATTAATGAATTATTAATATAATATTAATTGGTCGTTATTTATCGTTTAACGTTTCACGTTAATCGATAAATAACGATTTAAAGAATAAGATTAATTAGTAAATAATATTTATTAATATAATATTAGTTAGTCGTTATTTATCGTTTAGCTAAAAGAAAATAAAATTATATTAATAAATAATATTTATTAATATAATATTATTTGGTCGTTATTTATCGTTTAACGTTTCACGTTAATCGATAATTAACGATTTAAAGAATAAGATTAATTAGTAAATAATATTTATTAATATAATATTAGTTAGTCGTTATTTATCGTTTAGGTAAAAGAAAATAATATTATATTAATAAATAATATTTATTAATATATTATTAATTGGTCGTTATTTATCGTTTCACGTTTCACGTTAATCGATAAATAACGATTTAAAGAATAAGATTAATTAGTAAATAATATTTATTAATATAATATTAGTTAGTCGTTATTTATCGTTTAGGTAAAAGAAAATAATATTATATTAATAAATAATATTTATTAATATAATATTATTTGGTCGTTATTTATCGTTTAACGTTTCACGTTAATCGATAATTAACGATTAAAAGAATAAGATTAATTAGTAAATAATATTTATTAATATAATATTAGTTAGTCGTTATTTATCGTTTAGGTAAAAGAAAATAATATTATATTAATAAATAATATTTATTAATATATTATTAATTGGTCGTTATTTATCGTTTCACGTTTCACGTTAATCGATAAATAACGATTTAAAGAATAAGATTAATTAGTAAATAATATTTATTAATATAATATTAGTTAGTCGTTATTTATCGTTTAGGTAAAAGAAAATAATATTATATTAATAATTAATATTTATTAATATAATATTATTTGGTCGTTATTTATTGTTTAACGTTTCACGTTAATCGATAATTAACGATTTAAAGAATAAGATTAATTAGTAAATAATATTTATTAATATAATATTAGTTAGTCGTTATTTATCGTTTAGGTAAAAGAAAATAATATTATATTAATAAATAATATTTATTAACATAATATTATTTGGTCGTTATTTATCGTTTAACGTTTCACGTTAATCGATAATTAACGATTTAAAGAATAAGATTAATTAGTAAATAATATTTATTAATATAATATTAGTTAGTCGTTATTTATCGTTTAGCTAAAAGAAAATAATATTATATTAATAAATAATATTTATTAATATATTATTAATTGGTCGTTATTTATCGTTTCACGTTTCACGTTAATCGATAAATAACGATTTAAAGAATAATTAGTCGTTATTTATCGTTTCACGTTATTCGATAAATAACTTGTAAAAGAAAAAGATTTAATATTAAATAATATTTATTAATATAATATTAATTAGTTGTTATTTACTAAGAAATGAATTAATTTGTAATTAATACATTATTAAATAGCGTCTTAATAAATTATTAATAAGTCGTACCTAAGAAAAAATTAGTAATTAATACATTATTAAATATTTAAAAGAAAAACGTCAAATAATATAAAATAATAATTCGTAAATATGAAAATAGGCTTTAGAGAGGGCTATTACTCCGACGGGTGGTTCTGTTAGAAAGAAGAAGAAGGGCCCTCGTCACCCTAGCGCACGCGGGATCACAGCTTCCCGAAGTCGTGGATCTCCTCCAGACATTCCAGGAGTGCATATAGGAGATACAGGGAAAGCTTTGATGGATGATTTGGATGTTAGTGAGGCGGAGGAGTTTTCAGAGGAGGTGGCGGAGGCAACCGAGGTTGCAGATCAGCCAGAGGTTGGAGATCTAGGAGATTTGGAGGCGCAGATGCATGATGATTACTATGAGGGATCACCTCTGCGTGAGCCATCTCCAGTTGGATCATTGTCTCCTTCTGCAGAGGATCATCAGCAGGAGATTCAGGATCAGCCAGACCTCCAGGAGCCCATTCAGGATCCTGTTCAGGAGCCTGTTCAGCACATTGATCCAGGCTTAGCTGTACCGGTTCCAGGGGATGCAGATTATGTGGGGCATCCTGGAGGTCCTCTCAGTTCACGGCTTTTGGTGGATTACAGCACCCACATTGCTCCGGTGATATGGACTGAGACGTCGTCTCTTGCAGAGCGTATTGAGCATGACCCGGCTTATGTGATACCGCCCTCATCGAAGGTATGCGTTGTTTTCTAAATGAATTTGTGAGGTAAAACGATCCACACGCTTTTCTAATTCATTAATTTCTCTTTCGTACATCAGCTGAAGAGGGTGTTGGATATATACACCCGCAAGGACTTCTTCAGGGAGTATGATAGGCATAAATCTAATGTGCCTGGGTCATGGTGGCAGCTCGTTTAGCGGAGCCACTTACATGTCCTTGCAGATCCCCGGCTCGAGTACAACAGCATCGATCCGATTCTGATTTCTGCATTTGTGGAGCGTTGGTATCCAGAAACCAACACGTTTCACTTTGCATTTGGTGAGATTGCTCCTACCTTGTTAGACGTGCTGAAGATTCTGGAGCTTCCGATCCATGGACGAGCTGTCAGATCTGCTGAGGCAGACATAGATGGGTTTGTGCATCCTCATGTGCAACGGATGTTCGGGTTTGCTACGATCGAGGAGGCTGCTGCGCTATGCTTACGTACGTAGAGTCTATTTTATTATTTATATTTGATTCCATTTTTTACGGATGTTCGGGTTTGCTACGATCGAGGAGGCTGCGCTATGCGTCGAAGTTGTTTGCCAAATCCGGGCGTAGTCTGGTCATGACTCGTCTGTAGATATCACTGTTCTCTAACAGCTCCGTAGTCAGTTCCATGCGAATGCGAGGATATTCTTGTTGGTGATGCCCCAACAACATGGCTAGTGACCGATATCCACAGTGTCCATCCGCCCTTACGTCTTGTGCATCTACAATGTATGGAAACATGAAGAGATCAACATTGTCAACCCCGAAGTCTACCCCACATTTCGTCATTGCTGGCTCAGGGAACTCATCTGTAAGAGTGCAACCTGATAATCCGAACCCCTCTCCACCAGTGCCACTTGAATGACCAAACGCCTTTGCCGCAGTGCACCCAACAACTTCAAACTCCCTCATTATAGTAGGCTCGTTGAAAGTAGGTTGTGCCGCCGTTGCTTTTCCCTTTCTCTTTCCTCTAACCGTCTTATTCTTCACCTTCGCAGCATCATTTTTCTCTAATTCTTCCCTTGCGTACTCAAACGCGCTCATCTCTCTCTCGGTTCCCCACTTCTTTCCTACCGCTCCTCTTGGTCTGCCAGGATCCTTGATTCCCGTCGGCTCCAACGCAAGACTTTGATGTGGATACTCCAACATTGTGTACAAGTCCGCTATCTGAGACCACTGACTTTCAGGAAGTTCCCCCTTTTGCCATCTATCGTTGAGCTCAATGAATCTCAACTCCCGCATGGTCTGAGGTACACCAATCTCTACCTCCCCGTTATCAAGTTCAATCCTATCCCATTGTAGCTGCCTCCAGAATCTGTGAATCTGATTGAGCTTGAATGGCTTCTTCTGAATAATATGTTGCACCATCTCGTGGATGCACGGTAGGCCTTGACATTCTCGCATCCAGTAATCTTCGCAATGTTCCTCATAATTCTTCGCCTTTATATCCTCCCATATATCCCACAACTTATGCAACGCTCTATCAGACACATTATGGAATAGATGCCGAAATATCAATTTCACTTGTGGATTCATTCGTCTGAAAACCCCGGGTGTCTTGATCCGATCCTCTTCCATGGTGGCCCTCACCTTCACAATCTGGCCCTCGATGGCTGCATGGATCCTCACAACCATTCGATTAAAACCGCCTATACTTGAACCGATTATTTTCTTCAACACCTTATGCATTCCCTCAACCCTATGTTTTATTCATTCAATGTCGCGTTTAAGTAAAACAACTGTTACATAATCAAACTAATAAATAAATCGGAAACGTTTAAGTAAGTTAAAAAAAAAATTACCTGTTTGAGGTCCTCGTGAAGAAGTGAAGATTGTGTTCCGTCCATGCGCAAACAATGTTTGTCTTGTAAGGGATAAGCCACACCTTTTCAATGTATCCGACGACGCCGCTTCTCCAAGATGTTCTCAATCCTAGCAGTCTTTCCTCGTATTGTTCCTCCGTTCTTGATAGAAAAAGTCTCCATACTTGCGAGCACAACCTTTTCACCGATTCCTTATTTTTCAAAATTCTGGTAGCGTTTACCTCGATGTTGTGCTTGATATGAACCCAACACAAGAGGTGTTGAACCGGAAGATCTTTGAACACATATTTGATTGCAGTGATGAGAGCTAGTTCTCGATCGGTCATTATTGCAGTCGGCATTACTCCGGCATCCTCAAACAACTTTCTAAGCCTCTGAATTATCCACAAGTAGTGCATTGTTTCCTCCTTACCCGTGAATGCATATGCAATGTTGAATGTCTTATGCGTGCAAGTGAAACCGACAATCTCCACAAGAGGCATTTTATACCTGCATAATATATTTAAATAATGAAGGAAGAGGCATATGCAATATATTTAAACAAAAAATTTTTGATATACAACTATTATGTACCTATTCGTCTTGTATGTGGCGTCAATAACCACGACGTACGGAAACATCTTCAACAAGTGCAACGAGTCTTGATGGGCAAAAAACAAGATTTCCACCTCGTTTGATTTCTTCTTGCAGAGGGGATGCACTACATAGCTGCGCTCCTTCAAAAACTTCAAGGTCCATTGTGTAACAGTCAAATCTCCACGATCCTCAAAATGTATCTTCTGAATAAAGTTGGCGATTTGTTTTGTGGATGTTGTATTCCCTGGAAAGGCCGCACTCAACTGAGTAGCAATAACAGACGGCGTAGTCAAGCTGTTCGCACATACCGTCACAAATTTCACCTCGTTCGGCGTCATTCGACCCATGTACGGATGGCCAATGAAGCTAGTGGAAAGCTTATGATTGTGTTGTCCGTATTTTACCTTCACATACCATCCATCTCTCGCATCCCTCGCCCTGAACCTATATCCTCGGATCTCAAACTTGCAATCCGACTTCTTATCCCTACTATCCCGCTCTGTATTAACAACCTCCTCTGTTTCGCCATCCTCTCTTTTCTTTTTCCCTGATCTATACACTCCAGCATGCGAGCACATTATATTCATTTGACGCTCATTGCTATGGCGAGTCACTAATACCATCATAAGTTGTCTACCAATACTCTGAACCCAACGCCTCAAGTGTTCCTTAGTAGGAAACGTTTCTTCGGTATCAAACGAATCATAGTAATCCATACCCTATAATTAATAAAAACTACCATATTTATCACAACTAAAACTTAAAACTACGAGTCCACATCAATCTAAACTATCACTTCTACAAATTATTTGCAACTAAATAACGTAAATAAATACGAAACGATTCTAATTAATTACTAACCGAAAAATCTCTGGCGTCGAAGTCTCCTCCTTCTTCGTCGGTATCGTCGTCCCACATCCCGTCGTCGGGTTCACTAAAATACTCTTTCTCATCCACGATCGCATCGTCTTCGTCACTCCCATGCTCGTTCTCTTCAACATACTCGTTCTCTTCACCGCTCCCATACTCAATCTCCGTCACATATTCAAACTCCTCACCATCACTCAAATTTGTAACTCTCCTATTTGACATTTTTGACTTCAACATCCATCCGAAGTTCCTACATTTATACACATACTACATCCCAAACGGTCATATTCTGAAAAAATAGCCGTTGGGATAAAAACAATCGTACGCCCATAATGGGCGTACAGGCAAAATATACCCCAACGGTCACTTCTGAATTTGGACAAATAGCCGTTACACCAAATTTTTTACTCGTACGCCCATAATGGGCGTACGAGTAAAAAATTGTATTTCCCCAACGGCTATTTTCAAACGGCTATATTATTAAAATTTATACTGTACGCCAGTTTTGGGCGTACGCCCATTTTGGGCGTATACATAATACCGTATTTTGTATTTTGCCTCACAATCGATGTTGGAATTTTGCACTGTCCGCCCAAAACCAGCGTACGCTCATTTTGGACGTACGACAATGTAGTGTGGAAAGTTGCAAAATGTAATGCGTATAGCTTTTGCCTTTATATAATACAGCTAAGTTTGTGTAAGGAGGATATTAAGAGTATGGGCTGATCACTGATGACAACGTACTGTGTGGCACCTTTCAAATTAATCTTATGTTGGATGCATTAATCATGACATTATTATTTCCATAGATAACTAGGAAGAAGGCAGGGGGTTAATTACATCGATAAAATGTTGTTAATAAAAAAAAATATAGGATGAGATTATGATTATATCGTTCAATAGACGGAATATTGGCAAGGTTTAAAGAATTGGACCATCGAAGATAGCCTTTTATTCTTCTACTATGTGAAAATAAGTTATAGATGACGATGATGATTAAATTTGTATTTTGATTGTATGTATTAGCTTTATAACGGATTTTTATATATATATATATATATATAGAGAGAGAGAGAGAGAGAGAGAGAGAGAGAGAGAGAGAGAGAGAGAGAGAGAGAGAGAGAGAGAGAGAGAGAGAGAGAGAGAGAGAGAGAGAGAGAGAGAGAGAGAGAGAGAGAGAGAGAGAGAGAGAGAGAGAGAGAGAGAGAGAGAGAGAGAGAGAGAGAGAGAGAGAGAGAGAGAGAGAGAGAGAGAGAGAGAGAGAGAGAGAGAGAGAGAGAGAGAGAGAGAGAGAGAGAGAGAGGTGAGTTCCGGTGTAACGAGTATTGCGGTGTAACGAGTATTGTAATCTTTTACAACTATTTGTTCATGTTTATTTAGTTGAATATCAACCCTATATTAATATAGGTAAATTAAGTTGAATATCAACCTTAACAAACCCGAATACCATTGAGGGTAAGTACTCGTTACACCGTAAGAGGTTGTTACACCAGAACCTAAATCTATATAACTTTTATAGTAAAACCGAGTTAACGAATAGGAGCCATAGGAGTCATAGGATAATATTAGATGAAGAGCTACATTAGGAGTCTTGGAATTAAAAGAAAATAAGGAAAAAATTATCAAAACTTCTTCTTTAATTTACAACAATTCCAAATCAACGACTTCTCTCTCTCTCTTCCATCAATTCACCGCCTCCTCTCTCTTCCATCGTTCTTTTCTTCCAGTTTTTTCATCCTGACGGTAACAACAGTTGATTGATACAACAACACACAAATTTCTATGGAAGAAGGTTAGTATCGAGATATGCATCAAATTAGTTTACTAAAATCGACTTTGATATATTAGATTCATAGGAATTTGATTAGGGTTTTATTATATTCGACTTTGATATATGCATCAAACTAGGGTTAAATAGGGTTTCGTTCTGATATGCAACAACAATAAAACGATATGCATCAGATGATTCGGTGTTATGCAGTAGCAATTTAGGGTTTCACATGAATTCTGTTATGCGGTAAAAAGGTTGTCGTATGAATTTTGTAATCGATGTTATGCAACCGGATATACTTGATATGCAGTAGATGTGTTTTGATTCTAACAATGGTTTTTGCCTCTCAAAACGAATTCTTAGCCTAGTAATCAAATTCGAATTTCATATTAGATTCACAAGATTTTTTCATGCAAATTGACAATCATGAGGGTGAGAAATTTGATTTACCTATTGAATTTTATTTACGTTTTTAATTTTACTATAGGTTGCTAGGGTGAGATTTTGATATGCGATAAAGTAAATGAATATTCAGTTCGTAATCTTCGTTATGTAGTAGTTATGTTGGATTTCTCCCCTAAGTAATTTTTTTGCGGTTATGCAATCTGATTTATTTGGTATGCACTTGTTCTTAATGAATGTGCATTTATGGTATATTGATATACACAAAACTGTATCAGGTATGCTGAAGAACCGACCTGATGATGTAATCTATTCTTCCTCAGACGATGGTGTTGATTGTATGTCAGATGATGATGAAGAAGCATTATATGGTACCGAATGTGTTATTGACGCGAAAGACCGAAACGAAAAAGTATTGGGTTCCTCATTGTCCCGATGACATTAAACCAATAATTGGAAAATCTTTTAATTCCTTGTTGGAAGGAGAAACATTCTATAGTAAGTGTGCAGACACGGTTGGTTTTCAGATTAAGAAAGGTAGCCATCACAAATTCAAGAACTCAAAGGTTAGAAAGATTCAGTACTTACAGTGCAATAGGGAAGGATCCCATAATACATCTAATAGTTTAGGGAAGCGTAAGACTACATCTGATAGAGTACAATGTTGCGGAAGTTTGTCTCTCAAATCTAGTGATGGTATTACCTACGTTGTTGGTAGAATTGAAGAGAAACACACCCACGACATGATCCCTAACGTAGCAAAACATTTGATGATAGGCAATAGGAAAATGAATATTGGCCACCAAATATGTATGTTGGCTTGTGCTAAGGCGAACTTGGGGCCAGTAAAGTCTTATAATATCTTGAAGGAGATGGTTGGTGGATTTCATAACATGAGGGTCATGGCAAGAGGGTTTAAGAATTTCAAGCGGGGACTTATGGAGAACATTAAAGTTGTTGATGCGCAAATGGTTATCAATCGATTTACGAAGAAGAAAGAACAATTTTACTCTTTTTACTTCGAGTATGAAGTGAACGACGAACAACAACTAACAAGGTTGTTTTGAGCAGATCCAATCTCACGTCGGAACTATGCTGCATTTGGGGATGTAGTCTCTTTTGACTCAACTAACAGGTAATCCACTACACATTATTTTAAATTATGTCGATTTCCATTAAATATGCAGATAAGAATATGTGATATGAGGATAACATTACGTAATATGCATATAGGTATTGCATGGTATTTGCACCATTCACTGGGATTGATAACAACAAAAAAGTCTTACTTTTGGTACTAGGTTGGTCATGAAGGAGGACGTGCAATCATATGAATGTCTCTTCATGAACTTTTAGAAAGCAATGAGACCACCACCGAAGATCATTGTGACGGATCAGGATCCGACGATGAAGATCGCCATTGAGAATGTATTGCCTCATACTACACATAGGTTATGTATGTGCCACATCATGGAAAAGGTTTCAAAGAAGGTCGGTGCAAAGAAAATTAATTCCAAGGATTTCTAAAAGATGTTGGGGAAGTTGGTTTGGGATGACACCCAATCTATTTCAGAGTTTGAGAAAGGATGAAAAGAATTTGTGGTTGAATATGAGTTGGACAGTAAACCATGGTTCGGGGATATGTATGCACTAGGTCTCTATTGGATTCCGGTGTATTTTAAGGATATCGTGCTTGGTGGGCTTGTTCTCAAAATAGTTTTTTTGGGAACTATTCGAACAGGAACTTCAGCCTTGTTGAGATGTTGATGCACTTTGATAGTGCAATGGAAACCCAACGTTATAACCAATTGAGGAATGATGTTGCCTCGAACACACGAGCACATGATTTTTTAACACCATTGTTGATTGAGAAGGATGCATCTAAGGTTTACACCTTGAATATATTCACTTTGGTGCAAACCGAGATTTCCGCAGCGTGTTTTGAATGTTCAACCACTAATGAGCATGAAGGTACGTAGTGGTTCCTATGATTTCGTTAATATTGTGTACACAACATATTGTAACAAGCTCAAATGCATATCTGTGTTATTATAATGCATATCAGTACATTGGAAATACTACTTATGTACGTTTAATTTTATTCTTATTGTTGATACGTGATATATATGCAGATGAGGATAGGGTGACGTACACTGTAAAAGAGCCTTCTGGAAACTTATACAAAGTAGAACGTGCAAATAATAACAACTTCACTACATGTAGTTGCATGATGTTCAACAAAAATGGTCTACCTTGTCGTCATATTTTCACCACTCTGAAATCTGGGGTGTTGATAAGATCCCTGAATGTCTAATACTAGATAGATGGAGAAATGGTGCTGCAAAAAAGGCGAATATAAATATTCCTAATGGTGTATGGGATGAAAATATGCAGATAGAAGAGAAACAAGCTATGATGAATGAACTATGGTCTCTAATATATTCATTTGTTGGTATTGTTGAGGAAGACCAAGAAAAGATCAGTGATTTATTGTCGACATTGAAGAATAAGAAGGTAGAATACACTACAGGTGCTAATGATGTGCACAACCAAACAGAAATAATGGAATCAATGGTTGAGACCTTTGCGGGAACAAGTGCACCAACTGAGATTCTTGCTCATCCTCCGGAACAGGCAAAAAACAAGGGCACGACGCTTGGGGTTTAAAGATGGAGAGGAGAGGTCTGTGTCAAAACAGGCGAAGAAGAAGGTTGTTGAGGAAGCCACAGTTCATAATAAGGGCAAGAGGAAATGCAAGAGGTCCAACAAGTATGCAAATCATGACAGCAGGAATTTCAAAGAAATCCTTTAGTTCTTTAATATGCATTTTAATTTTAGAGATGTTGGAATTAGTGTTAAATTTTGGTATTGCTAAAACTTGGGTTATATAGATATTGAATTTTATAAGAAGTTTTGATTTAGGAGTAAGAATGGATGATTTTGCCAAGGTTTACAACATTTCGGCTACTATGCAAGTCTTATATACAAATATGCAAGAAATCCAAGACAAAATAAGGCAAAAATCTCAAGTATCAATGGAGATATGCATCAGTTAGTGATAATTAACTTGTCTCATTTTTTTTTCCCAAGTTTTACAACATTCGAAGATGTGCAGTTCATTTGTATAGATATGCAGTTCATCCGTATATAGATACTGAAATTTATATGACGTTTACGAATGAGGAGTAAGTTCTCATGAGTTGTCCCAAGTTTACAACATTTTGGTTGATATCGAAATCTTTTCTACGGATATGCAAGAAATCCAAGAAAAAATAAGGCAAAATTCTAAAATTTCAGTGGAGATATTGATGTTGTTTCTGTTTTCCTAAGTTTTAAAGCATTCGGTAGATATGCAATTTATATGTCAGGATATGCACAAAATACGTGGCGATATGCAAACAATCTGAAGAGCTATGCAGATAATCTGCAACATATAGAATGATCCTTAAAAGTAGATTAAGACTATCTATTTTCAATTAAATTATGCCAAGACAAGTTGTTTTGCAAATTCTTAATTGTTACTAATTAAAATAAAGAATCATAACAAGATAAAAATGATCACTACTACATATTGTCTAAAACAAATTCATTGTTGTTCTGCAATATTGTTGTATATTGAATGCTACCCCGCCACTTTAGCCTTATCCTTAGCCTTGGTAATGATTTCATCTCTCAACATGTTCCTCTTAGATGTAATAAGTGCATGGAGATACTTATGACGCAAAGAAAGTGTACACTTCGATGAGTTAGGCTTGAATCCAAGATCTCAGTTCGAAGCTTTGTCAAAATATGTCTCCATATGGAGCATTACATAGATCCCGCTATCAGTCTTGTTTTGGGTATTCACCCATGCCAGTGATAGGACATCAAGGACAGGTTTGGATCCAAGGATTTTACATCTTGATGTAAGATCCATCAATTCCATGTATTTCAAGAACATCTTTCTATGTGGACAAAAAAAAAGAAAACGAACGGTGCTTCCTTATGCATATCAATTATGGAATTAAAAAACATAGAATACCAAACTAATTTAAAAGAAAGTTCATTACCAACTTGTGAACTAGATTATATATACTTGTTTCCAACGTCCATAATCTCGTCATTGAATTGTTCGTCAATTATGTCTACGGTTTTACGCCAAAAGTTGAAGCATACCATGTAACATGAATTGAGCATGAGATCATAAATAAGATGTTTTAAATAGTGGGACATGTGAATGCTTACCAAACCTGCGTCTACAAGGGATGCATGTGTCGTATTGGCTACCACAACATTCATACCATCTCTGAATATGTCAAACTTTGTGGAAACATCGCTATTCGATTGGGTGACAGATTCAATCTGTAAGTGTATATCGAAGGTAATTAATTGCATATCCTCGTTATACATCTGCATATTAATGAATAAGTTATGCATACGTACCATACTTGACGGGTAAAATGAAAAAACGTGATAAAGTGGTATTGTTTCGAAACTCTTCTATATCATTTATATACATACACCACAAGTCGACAATTTTACTTGAGACAAGATTATTTCCACATAGCGACTTGAAATCTCTTGCTAGAAAAGATACACGTTGGTTATCGAATAGAACCTCCCTGATTAATGGGTGATAATGCAATGATTTTAATTCTTATACCTTGTGAAAAAACAATCAATGAATAGAAGAGGTTAACGCATACTAAATACTAACCCAGACACCTATAAATCACGTTGTTCCTTAGTGATGAATTTCATGGGGTTTATAACCCTGTCAATCCAAGGGCTCTTGTCTGTGAAACGAACCTTTGCATCCCGTTTCGGATGTGTTGTAAAATCATCATCATCATCGATTTGTATGAGATTTATTTGTGCCTGGTTGATCAAAGGAAAAACTCAAGGGGTATATATAACAACATGCATATTAGAAATAAAGGTTCATCTGAATTTCGTGAATATCATTGAGAAATTAATACATACTAGGACCTACTACATGAATAGCAAAGCATAACTTCAGCATAGATAACTAGACTACAACATTCAACATTCAGGATTCCATACAAAATAGATCTGGTTTACTTCTAGATGATTACATATTATGCGGTTACAAAATTTAGGCTTTACAACCACCATTCTTGTTTCTAGTCAGCAAAATATAAATCAGAATAACACATGACTTCTAAGTCATAAAATGGATAGTTACACCTTAATAGATAAAACCATAACTTCTGAGATACCCTACTCCTCCTCAAGCTTACCATAACATTTTGGTGAGCAAACTTCTGATTTCCACTGCCTTGACCACTCGCTTTCTTTACAGTTTTGGTAGCTTTAGTCCCAACTAATGTAAATTGGTCCAAAACTACTACTTTAACAGAAGGATGGGTCACAACAGAATGGGTCACAGTAGGATGGCTCACAACAGGATGAATCACAACAGGAGGATGGTTAACAACAATGTAATTCAAAACTTCATTGACAACATTGTTAGCATTAACCTGATCCTGCATTTGGAAAATATGATAACTTTTATATGCATATCATTTAGTTAGGCAATCTTCATACAAATATACAAACCTTGTCATGTGCCTCTTTTTCTCCAACAACTTTCGCATCCTCTGGTTAAGCAACACTAGTGGCGTTATCCCCTTCATTGACTTGGACAGATGCTAATAGGAAAGAAATTGATACACTCTACTTTGTATAGCATAACTAGGACTTGTTAGCATTATTTAGGAGAAATTTAGATATATATTAGAGACTTTTCTGTAATTTGGATTTAGAACCTCGGGTGAAGAAGTGAAGATGGAGTTACGAACGAAGGAAGAGTTGGCCTCGTATTTATAGATACGAAGAAGCAGATTTATACGCATGAAGATTCCCACCTTCGGATTAAAGAAATCAGCTGATGCAAGCATGACGCGAGCTAATCACGTGGACTTATCTTTTCGCCTGGTACATTGAATTGTATTTTCTAACCCTAAAAAAATTCAGTGTGGTAACTAACCTTTTTGTGTTGATGGCAGTTTGGGTTGATAACAATATTTTTCGTTGATGACAGTAATTTTTGTTGATGACAACAATTTTCGTTGAGGACAGTAATTTTCGTTGATGACAATAATTTTTGTTGATGACAGTAATTTTCGTTGATGACAATTTGCGTTTTTATATTCTTTTATCATATTTGATTATAATTTTTGTCGTCGTTTTTATTAATATTGTCATCGTAAGAGGAATAAAAGAACAATGACGACATGAACTGTCATCCATATATTATGAACTGTCATCCGGTATCATCATGAACTGTCATCCAACGACATGAACTGTCATCATGAACTGTCATCCGACGACATGAACTGTCATCCGACGACATGAACTGTCATCAAAACTCTACAAAACTGTCATACAAAAGAGATAACCTGATTTTTCACCTTAGCTTGCATATGTATAATGAAGAAAGTAAGGGACATATTGGCTCTGTTCGGGAGTAAGGAAAATAAGCTAGCTTATTTTATCAAAAAGCTTGAAATCCTAGCTTATTGTTTCAATAAGCTAGCTTATTTTCCTTTGAAATGAAGAGTAAATTTAATGTTGCCGAACAGGCACATTGTCATTTGATTTTCCACCTCATCTTGCATATGTATAATCAAGAAATAAGGCATACTGTCATCAGATTTTTAATGAATACAAATTTGATGTAATTTGTTTCTCTCTTCTTTGATCGAGATGAACACCTCCACGCCGACAATCGCAAATCCATCACGACAGCATCTCCCTCCACGCAGGCGCTACCACACCTCTCCGACGAAGTTCATCGAAAACGAAGCCTCCTTGTCCACCAGCACCACCACGTGAACCGCCACGGTTCGGACCTGAGAAGAGCCGCCACGGTTCGTAGATCTGAGAAGAAACGCTACGATTCGTAGATCCGAGGCGCTGAAACGTTGTTGATGAGATGTGGACATCTATCTTTTCTCCATGGATGAATTTCACGACAAGAGAGGATGAGAAGGAATGGAGGCGTGGAGTAGAAGGAGAATGAAAAGGGAAGGGAAGACTTATATACTAGGTTAAAAAAAGGTTAGTTTCTTCAATCTAAATAAAACGGGATTACAAATCACTCTCATTGTCTAATTAGGGACAAAGGACCCCTTATTTCGCAAATTGGACTAAGGAGGTATGAGCTCATGTTGTAGGTGATGAACTTTAACATCATCGTCAAAACAAGTGAAACAGCTGAAGGAAACTTCATTCCATAAGTCTGATTCCAACAAGAAATATTGATTTTGAAGTGGTCATATATTAACTTACCTACTCTGAAGAGCAACATGGAAACATTCTCTAGCTTCGTATAGAGTAAGACACTTCATAAGGAATGTAATTTAATAATTAAGTAATACAAAAGCTAACCACCCATTTGAATTTTGTACGCCTGCAGATGAAATTCAGTCGCCATATGCATAAGACTATATGAATTAATGACCAATTCAAACTTTGAAAAGCTTCTCCTCAAGTATATAAATAGCCGGCCATTATACATCTCATTCCTCAAACTCATCACCCTTCACTACAAGTTAAACCTTCTTTACTTACCAATCAATAGCATTAATTTGCACTTCATTTTGAAAATGGCAGCTCGTGTTTTCGCTTGCTTCGCTCTCTTCGCAGCCATGGCTTCCATGATGGCGTACGCCACTGATCCTACCCAACTCCAAGACTTTTGCGTTGCCGACAACAATCCCAACACCGCACGTAAGCTTTTCACTCTAAAAGCTCGTTTTACCAAAACAAAAGTATATATATTTACGTGATCATGTTTTTGTCGTAGTGTTTGTGAATGGACTATTCTGCAAAAAGCCGAACCAGGTCACAGCTGACGACTTCCTTTTAAAGGGTCTAAACAAAGCTGGCAACACCAATGTCCCAATGGGCTCGGCTGTCACACCTGTAACCACAGCCAACCTTCCAGGACTCAACACTCTCGGAATCTCACTGGCCCGCCTCGACTTTGCACCAAACGGACTTGTGGCACCCCACTTCCACCCTCGGGCCACAGAGGTCCTGACCCTCCTAGAGGGAACCCTATATGTCGGCTTTGTGACCTCCAACCCTGCGAACGGCCCCAACAAGCTCTTCACAAAGGTGCTCTACCCTGGAGATGTGTTCGTTTTCCCACAAGCTCAAATTCACTTCCAGTTTAACGTCGGAAACACCAACGCCTTCGCCCTCTCTGCTTTGAGCAGCCAAAACCCGGGGGTTACTACGATCGCCAACGCGGTTTTCGGGTCTCAACCACCCATCTCCGTTGATGTTCTCTCCAAGGCGTTTCAGCTCGACGCAAACATCATCAAGTACCTCCAATCTAAGTTTTGAATGAACTTAGGATTGGATAACTGATCAATACTTTTTATCTATGAACTTATGATTTATTTTATGCTCTGCTTTGACTGATTGTATTTGTAGTAGTGCAATAAAAATATATTAAACATAATATATTTTCGTTTCGATTTATGGTTGCTTTATCTAATCAGCTCGATCATCAAATGCCTGCTTAGATCAAAGTCCAAATTTTAACTTGCAGTACACATGTAACAATATTTCTATGCAGAATGAATAGTGCTTCAGGTTGATCATGGATATCGACAGCAAAGAAAGAGGGCATATTAACTAACTGAACATTACCTCGCAGAAGATATGAATTTTAATTCTACTGTATTGTTTTACTTCCAAGAATTTGTATTTACATGTAAATTTGTTTTAGATACTCCTTCCATCCCAAAATATGGATCTCATCCCTTCCTGCACGAATGCCGATGTCCGTTTTGTTTCGTCAATCTCTCTAATTACACGTTAGTAAAAATATAACTTTTGATATTGCTAAAGTAATCATCGACGCAAATCGAACAAAACTCCACATGACTATTTTTTTTCTTTATATATTGGAAGAGATCTACAAAATCCTCTCGAATTTGGAATAGTATAAAAAAATGGCATGGAATCTACATACTGGGACGGAGGGAGTATAACCATGCCTTGTAGTTGCTGGAGTAGAATAAAAAAATCCAGAAGCTAAGTATTCAACAACATTTCCTCTAGATCATCTGCATAACTCGACTGTTCTTCCTGGTTATCTTCACACTCAAGAAGTTGCTCAATTTCTTCAACCTGTATTTCTTGGAACATATCTGGTTCTTCTTCTCCAGCAGTTAAAAGGTGCATAAACCCGTTTTCCGGGAGGTTTTCATCATCCCAGTAATCCTTACGAGCCTGCTGTTCCAGAGGTACCATTTCTCCATAATCTTCATTCTCATGCGGACGTTTTAGCTTTTGTACTGAACTTATTTGTGTATGGCTTACATCCTTCTGCAGATTCCAATTCTCAGCTATCTTTTTCAATTCATCTCCAATTGATGGTTCACTTTCTGCCAAGTGCTTAATGTCTTGTACATCAACTATCTCACTGGCCTCTTTCATGGAGAACAAACAGAAAAACAGATACATTAGGAAAGTGTATCACCCTAATCGCCACATGCAGAGCTTTAGATATAAGAAACCGTCAATGAATCTAAAAAAATAAAATTATTTCTTTTTGTTGGAAAAACAAAAATCAGTGGAGCTGTCAGCTGTATGAAGAAACATTGTCAAGTACCTTTCAGAACAAGTGCTTTAGCTTGAGCATACTCTGTGGCGATGTTCTGAATTCTGTCCAGGTCAAGTTCCTTACCCTGATACAAAGATTAAGTTCATTAAATTCTTTTAACCCTCCAGACAACTAGATTCCAAAGAAGAGCAATTTTAAAAATAGGGTAAAAAAGTAGTGAAAAATTATGATGATTCATATTTATCCCGGAACATCATACGCTAGCTCTAAATGTTCAAAAACCTGGGTAAAACTAGAAGCTTATTCACTTTGAAGAAATCTATTCCATATGAAGGGCATGTTAGCGCTGATTAAAGGTAACAATTAATTACTAAAATGGTTCAGATTTGTTATTAATACTCACTAAACAGATGGTTCTTCATTTTTCAGCAGAAGGTATAAACTGTTTGTTGCAGCCTACAACATACAAGTTTGTAAGGATTGCAAGCTCACCATGTCAGCATAAAGGTATTTCTCAATGCTACCATCTGCAAATAACCTGCAAAAATATTAAAAATGAAACATGCACAACAGTTAAAGCCCTGTTACAAGTTCAAGGTTATGGAGCACTCTGTCATATAATCCAAAAACATACTTCTCATGCATCATTTGTAGCATAGCTTTGTGCTTACTGATCTTTAGAGTTTCTGCTTCAGAGTAGTCATTCATGTCTACAAAACCAAATAAAAATGCATTCCTTTCGAGCATTCTCCTGATAAGAGTAGATACCACTCTAATCCCATTATTTTTGGAATCAATAAGAAGAGTTTTCAATCTTCCCAGCTCACCTGTTAGAATGAATCCATATAAATTAATCAGACAGGTGATACAGAAGGAGAGGCAAAATAAAACATTCTAAATAACTAATAATGGTAATATTCTCTGCATGTACATAGTATCATGGAAGTATTAGAAGTATGTGTTATTTATATAAGTAATTGTTGTGCTTGTGCATTAGATTTATAGATTGAATAACGATAATTATGACAACAAACCTTTCAAGTTTTAAAACCAAAAGTTTTAAACTTAGATAAATTTACCTTTGATTGCTAGAGAAAAATAAAACAGCCATCAAAATATGTGCAGACAGTCAGACAAAGTCAACTAATCATAGTCAATGCTTATGTTCCATTAAACTACTGACGTGACTTCTTTTATTTTTCAGATGTCAACGTTTTAACCATATACTTTTCACTCCTAACGAAGGAATATATTTCGAGCATCCTCTGTCATCTACTCATAAGGTTCAGTTTACAGTCTTCCTCTAAGCCAGATATGCAGCAAACTTTGTAGATGTCAATGTTTTATACTATGGCATACAAGAACACTTAGCATTAAGTTCACGGAGCCAACATTATATCTAGCTGAAAATAAATAAATGCAATTAGGTAATCCAGATATTTTACAAAGAGTACATAATTTTCTATTCATCAACATTTCAAAGCATAAAATGTATTTTAAGGTGAAGACATATTCATACCTAGAGACAAGTATATCTTAAATAGAGGTTTGAATGGTTGAATCTCGTAGAAGCAATATAGACAATATAGGCCACCCAGTCTATGTGACAAGGGATACGTTGCAACAATATGGCCTGCAAGTATGTATGTTAGTTGACCGGAAGTAATGGAATTCTACAAGAAGCAATATAGACTAATAGATGAGTAAAGAATAATCAAGAAGAATTTTAAATTAGCACTATAGGAATGGAAAATATATCAATGTCATTTGATATCTTTAGCTTTCCAGTTGAGTAACTTTCTTTTATACATTCAATAGGTATTAACACTTGAGGTACAGTTTGATACCGGGGAACAAGGTACTACATATGTTCTATCCGACTCTATAATTGAACTATATAAAAATAAAATCATGTAGGCAAATGAGAAAACTTTCATTTAAAAGGCAGTATCTGGGAAATTGATTGAGAAGATACATAAGAATGAATGAAAGATAAATCAAAGAAACAATACAGTGACTCTTTATGTGTTGCATTAGAATAATAATGATAGAAGAGACCGGTTGTGATCTAGTATTTTTATTTATGGTAACAAAAAATATGAAATGGAAAACAATACAATACTGTGTTTCAAGAACTTCCAAACTGCCAAAAGTTATGCAGACTAATGTCCTAATACTCATCATTTATTTACCAAAAACAATTGTATATTTCCAATCAATATAGATACTGTATATACATACCTACACAATGTGCATAGAGTGTTTGCATGACCAATGCCAAATTTGAATTCTTAGGTATAGCATCAAATATGTATGAGAACTTTCTAGCTAGCCACACTCTTTTCATATCAGAAAGCAATTTATAATCTCCCTGCAAAGTTTATACATTATGTCAGTAAAAGCAGAAAAAGTTCAAACTAGTAGAGACATAATGAATTTCATTCACATCTAAATCTTCTTATGATACCTCATAGAAATCTCTTATAAGCTCATCAATATCCTGCTTGAATGGGGACAAATCCATAGCCATCTAACAGTGTTCTAACAAAATCTACAAAACAAATATGTCTATTAATACAGGTACAATTTTCAATGCAAAAGACATAGAAATGGAGTTCAACAGTGTTTTATGTAAGGATCAGAGACCATTTGATACTAATACATAGACTAGGACAAAAAATTGAGCACAACCATTTTCAAAGTTCAGTAAAACAGAAAACCCCAGCCTCAACCAATCCTCCATTTCCCCCGCCAAATCCAACCCTTTCTATCCTCCTCCAGTGTCCAGGCCATTCCAATCCGAATACTGAATTCACGCATCAGCTACAACATATTTTACCAGGAATTGGAAACTGGAAACTTCAATCTCAAATTGTAAGGAACTCAAGTAAAGATATGATAGAATTGAAGGAGAAAGGATGAGGAAGTACACTGAGAAGAGTAGACGAAGGGAGAAGAAGATACGTGTATTATGTAATTGGATGATTCAACCGTCTAATGCTCTTGCCTAATATAAGACGTTACAAACACACAAACACATAGTAGGCCAGGCCTTCAGCCTAATCCGGTACAAAGGCCCAACATCCTAGCTAGGACATGAAAAAGAAAGTTGATTTGTAACGGCTTATACTGAAGTGGCTAATTATACACCAGAACAAGCTTCCAATAATACTAGAGAATGAAAATTAGAAATGCTAATAATTACTGCATCATTACAATTTTAATATATGCAGCATCCCATCAATTTACTCAACTTGAGGTGTATCAAAAATATCCATCAAATTGTCCATCAGCCAACAGCCACCAAATTAGATCAGCATCACAGCCACCAAATCAATTGGAGCCCCCATTAAAACACATTAACCAGAACTAACACACCATTTAAACTGAGTCGACAAAAAAATCAGCAGCACAAAATTATCCATTACCAATTTAGTGAATCTCCATTCAGGGCATGAACATCGGGACATGGAACTTTGTGTCCACCACATAAAATTTGCAATATACTAAACCTGGACTAACTCATTCACTCAAGTACTTTTGCACTCAATTACTCTACTGCTCAACAAAATCAACGAACATATGAACCAGTTTAGCAGCAGAACTAGTCCTTCTATAAAATCCATTGAAGAACCCATATTCTTCACACATCAAAAAAAGAGGTCTCCAACCGAGATAAAACACTATATAACTAAGATCTCAAACCATCCATATATGTAATGGATACTCAATTCCTTTCCCTGAATCGAAAACAAATGAGCCAACAGATTCGATCGAATCCAAGAAGTCTCCAAAAATTCACCACCATCATCCCTTTCCTTCTCTGACATTTTCTCAAATGGCTTGTGTGCACTATGAATTCTCCAAATTTTCAGACTCAGTCTCAAAAGTAATAAGCTCTAAGGATAGCATCGAAATCTAAATATTGCTGATTAACAAAGATTCCTACTTGAAACCAAAGTTGCTCATGAAATCAGCAGAACATCCAAGACCTAAGCCACTTAACTGAAAAAACTACCAGTAATTAAAAATTGTAGGTATACATCAGCTATTGTAATTTTGTAAGTTCGAGAATAGAAGTAAAAACAAGTTTGCATGAAACCTGAGAGGGAGACGACGCCTCGACGAAAGGAGGATGGTGTAGAAATCCACTTCCGCGGAGTCGGTGCTGCGAAATCGCCGAATCGCCGGCTGAACTGGTAGGGTTCGGCTGTAAGGTTTTATATTTTTCAAAGGGCAATACGTTGCAGACTTGCAGTGAGAAATTTTGAGCATAAACACTTTACACCTCTAACCTTTTAAGAACCGGGTTATAATAAATAAACCATTTTTCTTACTTTATAGCCCAGACTTAGGAACAATCCGGTTTCTTATGCACAACGAATTGCTATAAAGAATTCGGATTTGTGCTCTAGTTCGAATATGTAGTGAATTCGATCTTCTAAAATAATGTCTTACAACTTACAAGCCTTTGTAAATCTTGTTTTCCTATTCTTGCACTTACAAATTGTTAGCATTTAGAGAACAAGAGAAAGAAAGGAGGAAAATGTGCCTAGATTCATCGAGACCGAGTTTGCCCAATTGAGCTCGATGATGAGGGTCGGATAAAGGTTTGGTGAAGATATCAGCCAACTACAAATGCATAGGCACATGAGACAATGTGGTTAAGATGAGGCGCCCTAGTGTCGAGCCAAGGATGAGGCATGGACACGAGGCGCTCAAACATCAAGATCCTAGACATGGAGCTAGAGCGGCGTTCTGTGTCTTGGAGGGGGGCTTCTGCCGGCGCCGGCTGGACCATCTCCGACAACCAGGTGGTTGCGCTCCAAATGAGCCAATGAGCGTCGATGGAAGTGATGTCGGCGACGCTGTTCCAAATCTGGTGACTTTGGTGTCGGGCGCTCGTGAGGGAAATGTAACCTCAGCTTTGAATAGTAGCATTGGACACGAGACAAAGCGCTAGAAAGGAGGCGCCAATGGTGCTTAACCTCAAAATGATCTTCATGAAGAGTGGAGGCACGAGACGCTCGTTGAGGCAAATCATGGCTTGGCTCTAGGCAAGGAAGGGGCGCATCACCCTCCCCCCCCTGGTTGTGAAACGTCCTCGTTTCACCATAAGCCTTTGTGACTACTTTGGTGGTTGCCATAAGCCTTCGATTGTCATCTTTGTCTCCTTTGCAGCTAGGATGACGTGCAAAGCAATCTGCCTCACGAGGTGAACTTCTCATGCTCTTTCGTCTCTCCTCTGCTCTAATGGTCCTATCAGGGTGTGTAGAACCACTAGCGCTTGCAAAGTTGGATGAACGCCTGAAAATGTACTCATAGCTCTTTCTGGTTGATGTTGGGGAGTACTGTTGGCTCGAGGTATAGCACCTTTCCTTCCTGACATCTTCCTTTGCCCCGAAGCTTTGAGCATAATTCACCTTTTTGATGGTCTTCTCAGGGGGAATCCAAGCATGCCTCCTATGATAGTCGATGTTGAAGTTTCCCCAAACTTCATCATCCTCGTCTTTGTCGTCCCAAGCCTTTGCTCGGTAGCTTTGACCGTAATAATCTTTTTTGATGGTCGTCTCAGGTGGAATCCAATCATGCCTCCTATGATAGTCGTTTTTGTAGTCACTCCAAGCTTCCTCTTCTTCGTCTTCGGAGTCCCAGAGAGGGTGCCAATGTGATCGACGTCTCGCCATAGATGGTACCTATTGTAAGAACACAGGGCGAGAGATCAAGTGCACAAAAACAAGTAACAAGAACAAAGAAACCAAGCAAGTGTAACCACTTAAACAAGATCCAAACAAAGCACTCGTAGGGTGACTAATTTGGCTGGCCGTGTGGCGGTTTAGGCTGGCTAATTAAGGTCTCTAGGAATGAGCCAAAAAATATGCAAGATAGTCAAGTAAGTCACAAGCAAACTATTCAATCACAATTGCAAAGAAAGTAGCATGCAAAGACAAGATAAACAATCAAGCGACTCTAGACGGTGGAGGGGTACGAAGATGGTCGAACCAATACAAGTGTAGACTCAAGGGTTACCTTATTTTGGCAATGCCTTGGTCGCACTATTGTCTTTAGGGTTACCTTATTTGGGCTATACCTAAGACGATTGCAACTTTCTTTTGCTGATTTTTTTTTTGAACTAATAGATCTCGATATGATATGATCTTATGATATGATATGGTTCGAGATATGCAAGCAAGAAAGCAAAGATATGCTCAATATAGAGAGAGAGAGATAATATCGGTCAAACAAGAAAGAAATCAAGATCCTAACAAGATACTATCTTCAACAAAAGGATATGAAACATATGCAAGATATTCTAACAAGAAAATCCTACAACAATTTCGGCAATTCCTAAGGTCAAGGGCTAGCAAATTTTCGGATTTAGGGTTCAATCCCGGCGGCTAGGGTTTTTCAGCATGCACAGGTTTCGTAAAAATGGCTTTTGAGGGGTCAAACGAAGTCCGTTTTTGATGTTCTTTATATGGATGGACTCATATTGAAAAGCTCTATCATATTCTGGAAAAAAATTTGCAAGAAAAAAAAAATTGGGTCGTCGAAATCTGGACAAAAGTCGACTCGGTTTTTAGGGTTTATGATGGAATGGATATACACTTAAAAACATAACCTTGCTCTGATGCCAGTTGATGCGCGCTTGGTCTCCGAGGAAGTCAATGGCGCTCGAGGATCTTCGATTGACAATCAAGTAAGTGGATTGGGGATGTCTTTTGTGGATTGTAGGTAGAGATGGCAGCGGAATTGTTTGGATATAGACGACGAGAGGTTCGCCGAATTGGGATATGGATGTTGATTGGGCTTCAACAAACTGGTTTGGTGAGGGTTTCGATGATGACGATTGAGGGACACTCAAACAAAGGGAAGTTTTGTCTAGGGATGTAGAAGACAGAGGCTAGAAGATATGGGAACTTTTGTCTATGGATGTAGAAGATAGAGGCTAGAAGATATGGTGAAGGAGATGAGAAGACAGAGCCGAAGGATTGGTGACGCCCAGACCAAGAAAGGAGGAAATTCGTCTCAACAAGTTCTTGGTTCAATTAATCTAAGCGTCAGTACAAATGAAGATGGCAAAGCTATTATAAAGGAAAACAAATGACGACTAGGGTTTCTAAGGGGGGGGGGGTGATAGCTAGGGCTTGATAGGGTTGGGTGTTCTTGGGCTAGAGTGTCAAAAGCCCATTAGGACGGCCCAAACCATGCAAGGCTGAACCACTCCATATTTAATTAGAAACCTTCTAAAAATAGAAAGTTCTAAAACTCTAGCAAAACCCGAACCTAGACCTTCCTAAGAAGGAAACCTGCTAAATATGGAAAGTTGCTAAAAATAGAAAGTTCAACAATGCAATTCTATCTCGGGAAACGAGGACTAAAAATAGTACTTACTATAAATAGCAACCTGCTAAAAATAGCAAGTTTCCCGAGTGTGCCTAAAAAGAGTCTCAAAGATGAAATAAAGATAGGCATGGAAAAACCATGGCTTAACCTCAAAATGATCTTCATGAAGAGTGGAGGCAGGAGACGCTCGTTGAGGCGAGCCATGGCTTGGCTCTAGGCAAGGCAAGGGCGCATCAATACACTCCACCCACTTCCACCATTCCAAACCATTCTTATCTGCTCTAAAAAACCTAAACCCTCTCTTACCTCTTTCTCTATCTTTTCTCTCCTCGTTCTCATCTTTTCTCTGCGTCGTCAGGAACCCAATTTTTTTTATCTTGCTCTCTCTATCAAACCGAGTTCCATCTAATCTCCCTCTATTCTCCATAAAATTACTCTGTTTTTGTGCTTGAAGCTTCAATTTGCCCCCTTTTGATTTGCAGGTCCGAACCCTAGATCTATCTCCTTGTTGCCTCTCGTTCAATATTCTAAAACCCTAGATATAATCTCCTTTGTTTATTCATCATGAGCCAATCTGATGATTCATTCTGGAAGGATTCTCAAGATGATGAGGATGTATTTGAATCCTATGTTTGCTCCGATGGGAAATGTGATGGGCCAACTTCTTTTTTTGGGAATCACACCTATAGCCCCAATCGCGAAAAGGAAGAGTCTGAATCAGTGGATGGGAACTGGTATGTTCCTCTAGAAGTTGCTGATGACGTTGTATCTTTGGAGCATCCCTCGAAGTCCCCCAAGGAAAATGGTGTTCAAGTTGATGATGGTGTTGTGGTGAAAGATTCGGAAGACGATCAGTCTAGCCAAGGACTTGTTGTTCCTGATTCGGAGGAAGACAGTGACAACGAATCCTCGTGTAGCTAAGTGTTCTTTTCATCCCTGCCTTTGTTGTTGTTGTATTGGAATTATGTTTGAATTGTTGTTGTTCCTGATTCTGAAGTTGTAATGTTTGTATTGTTGTTGTTCATGGCTTATGAGATTAACTTGATATAACTATGGTCAATGATGAGATATAACTTCTTGTATTTTTTACTGTAATTTGACTGTGCTGAGCAACCAGATGCAAAGAAACTGATGAAGGCTCCTGGTGTAGTCAAATTATAGGTTGAAAGTTACTTTAATTTGATTGTGTTGAGCAACCAGTTGTTTTGCAACTGATGAAGGCTCCTGGTATAGTCAAATTACTGTATTAATTAGAAGTATATCAATGATTATTAGGGACTACTGAGACTAGATAGTTTTTTTTTTGGATTTCTCATTTAAAGTGATAATACTATGGTCAATGATGAACATTTTTATGATGAGATATAACTTCCTTAATTCATGTTCCAAAATGTCAAAAGCTTCCCCCAAAAATTACATAAATCAATCTAGAATATTACATTGATGTCCTATGCTATGATGATATATAAATCTTCATATTGTTGTGTTTCATTCTCCCCTTGAGTTGCTTGTTGACTGCCATGTTGTGTCCCTTGAGTTGCATTGTCCCTTTGAGTTGCATTTGGTTGTGGTAGCTCTGCATTCCCATGAACAAATTCCCATGCTTGTAATACAACCCACATAGGTGCCTTAACTTGTAACCTCAAGTTCCCTTGTGCTTCCAGTCTCATTTTGTTTACATGTGGCATGTCATAGCCATTCCCCCTTGTGACTTTAGAATTTCATTCATTACATATTGAAGGGTCATCCACACATTGGCTAGGGTTTTAGGGTCTAGTTCATAAAACGCTTCATGTACTGCCTCAAGCATTTTATCTACATTCTCTGGCATCTTCTTATGCATCAAAGATTGTATGCTTCTAAAAAATCTTAGGTCTAAAATATTTAAATCTGGGCTATTAGGAGGTTGTTGAACTAAATAGAATGTAAAATCTTCTCGTGCATATACCTGTTGCCATTCTGGATCATTCTGCGTTATGTGTGACTTTGCATTATCATGCTGAATGAAAATTACTTTATGGCCACCACCTACTGGCCATTTTGCCTTAATTGCTGGAACTATGTTGTTGATGAGCATGTTTCTTAAACTGACTTATTCACTGACTCGACTATCTTGGTTATAATTGTCCCTTTATCTCTGTTCTTTGATGATCTCTTTGCTGCTTCTTCATAAGTGAAAGGGAAGATGCCAATCTTCCCATCAAATGTGCATTCTCCTTGTGAATTGTATCTTGGCCTTGCTACCACTGCTGTGAACATAACCTTTGGAATGAATTTGGATGAACAGGCTGCTCTGTATTTCCCTTTCTCTTTATGTGCTAGATATACTTTTTGTGTCTTTTTTGTTAGATAAAACCATTTTTCATCCAAGTGTACAAAATCAAACATGCCATATTACTCACTCTTTGCCTTTGGTGTGTTGCCTTGTAGTAGCCCCAATATCCATGCTAGTCTTGTAAGCTTGTTATCATTCTTCAATCCATGATGCAACATGTTTGTATGCGGCCTTATGAGTCCCCTCTTCACCATTCTGTGCACTGTTGCCTTTGAAAGATCTAGCTTGTTAGCTAGGTCTCTAAGACATGATCTATCCCCCATTTTGAGTTGTTTGATCTATTCGTGTGGAACTTCAATTCTTTTCCTGGCACATTTATGATATTTGGTACTAACATTATACCTTTGACCTGCTTGTCGTTGGTGTTTTTCTTGATTCCATAATCCTCCTATGCATCGTCTTGACACACTAAATTCTGTTGCAACTGCTTGGATTGTCCCTTTTAGAAGTTTGCCTTCTGTTCCTTTGTTTAGCAACCACACTAAGATGTGCAACCTCTCCTCACTGTTGAGCCTGACATTTGATGGTTGATGATGACTTGTCCCTTGTGTGTGTTGCTCTTCTTCCTGTTGAGTTGAAGACTGATGATGACCTGTCCCTTGTGTGTGCTCCATTTCATCATTTGTTGGTTGGTTTAGATCTGGAAGCATAACATCTTCCTCCATCTCTGTTGTTGCATCATTTAGATCTATGTGCATTTGTTGTTGTTCATCACCAGGGTCTTCTTCAATTGGAAAAGGAGCAAAATTCATATTAAAGCCTGAAGCCATCAATGCATGCAGTGATGCTGAGATATTCTTTCTGAAATTTAGTGTTTTTTTAGCTTAAGTGTGTGTTTTCATGGTAGTGAATGCTTAACAGGGCAGAAAACTGTAATGCTTCATTTATGAGCACATTGAATGCTCTTACATAATCAAGGCTTGATCTATGTGTTGTTCTTGTATTAATTGTGAACCATTGATTATAATTTTCAAATGTAAATTGTGTGGTTTACAGTGAATGAAATTAATTACAGGGTTTTGGGTCTGTTTTTTCCTGACTCAGTTAAGATGTTACAGTGTTTCCTTAATTCCTGTGCATTGAAAAAAATGGGAAGAAATATCTAGGACGGAGAGAGTAAGATGGAAAAAACCAAAACCAACGTATACCAAATTAAATGTACTGCCTTATGTCCGTCTAATTGGTCTAATGGTCCGACATCCTTTGAATTCATAATCAGAGACGACAAGGGTAATCCGATCAAAATTTCAAACAGAACTCTATGTACCGTTTCACCAATCATGGTTGAGGCCTTAGCGATGAGTTATGACATTAGGGAGACTATTCAGCTTGGTCTCACACATGTGGAGATCGAAGACGATAATTTTTGCCTTATTAATTCCATAAACAACGTTTGAGATTGCCCATGGGAAATTGACTTGATCATGACTGATATCTTAATGGACTTATGTTTCTTCTTTGATAGTTATATATCCCATATTCTTCTTTGACACCCCAACCCGATATTACAGTCTGTTCAGATCTTTCGAATCTCTTTAAAATGCTCTAAGACGGTATTATTTTCTGCCCCTAAATGTTTTTCTTATTAAAAAAAAAAGATGGAGGGAGATTGAACTTTGAAGCGCGTTTTCGTTACTCAAATTTTCACTCATTTTCCCGCCCTTTTTTACAACTCTGCGACGTTTTGGTCTCCCTTCATCGCTGCTTGGTCCTGCATCTGCTTGCTCCCACGCCTAAACTAGGGTTTCTCGTCCCACACTAAAAACATGCCAGGCCTTGGAAGCTTCCTCAATTCCGATTCCCATTCCCTCATTCCTTGCCAGAATCACTTCAAACCCCTTCCCGACCCCCCTTGCGCTTCAATGATTTCTTCTTCTTCTACGTCCAAAACCCTAGTTCAATGCGATGACGATACGCCTAAAAATGGCGTCCTCAGGGTCACGGTCGCAATAATGAGTTGTGTCCGCAGCAAGTCTCTGGAAGCTCAGGATTTGGAGACTCATGTCAAGGATTGGAAGGAGAGGAAAATCGCCTCTGGTGTCCCTGAGAATCAATGTGTCCTATCGTTTCTTAGGGGTGCCACGAAACTGGTATACATCTTTCTATGGGTTTTCTAGTCTTTACAATGGTATACATCTTTCAGAATATGTTGTAGTTTTTTTTTCAATTCGATGTCCATGAACCAAAGGCTATACTATTCCAATTGTTTTTTTCAATAAAAAAGAGATAATGGGGAGTCCACTTATACGGGAAAATGAGGTAGACAAACGTAGAGATGGAATTTTGTAGAATATCTTTTAGTTGGTATGTAGAATCTGCTTTGTGTAGATGATTAATGACCTCATAATTGTTTGACCATACTTTTCTTGAAGGACTGACTTCACTACAATTTGTTTCTCTAATTCTCTTATCAAGTGCATGTTCCATATTTCTGTTTGTTCAACAAAGATGATTGAATTGACAAGGACTAGTAGAAGTGATGTTGAGAATTCGATAATGAACCCTGTTGCTACTTCCAGAAGCTGAAAAGAGAGTAGTTGTAAGGTTTTAGATGATTGCACCTGTCCACTCTATACTCCTAGAGTCCAAATTTTGCTTCATATGAAGGACCCAGGTTTCTTCTCATGTATGTTTTTTTAGCAATTTTTACCTTGGCAACCTATACAAAATCTTAATTCTAGTCTATATGTTTAAAGGGGAGAAATGATGCTTTGCAGGAATAGATTTCCTTTTTTAATTTAGGATTTGCTCACTAAATGGTTCTTGATTTCAGAAGCATGTTTCTATTCATAGAGAAAAGAAGCTTTTCCCTTTTCTCAATGACACAGTGACACAAAGATAGAAATACAGTGTAGTATTGGATGGCATTTACTTCGTTATGACTGCATCAGAAGCATGCGATACTTCTACACATGAATAGTTTTGAGTACTGGATGGAAGTTCTGATGTAATAGGAATGCATGGTCAGTAGCTATCTCTCCAACTAGCACAAGGTTATTGGTCTTAGATAACAGATTTTTTTTCCTTGGGAGGGGAGGAATGTTGTCGGTGTTGCATGCCTTGATTATTTTTTCCCATGTTTTTTTTTTATTTTTCCTTCTCAACATAGAGTTCAATTCCAAATCTATTTCTTTTTTGTCAATGCTTTGGATTGTTGGTTTCATGCTACTCTACAAAAACTTGTATATTGTTTCAGGTTGAATGCTGTCTTTGTTTGAAATTCATTTATCCTGGGGATGGGCTTTCTTGCTCAGTACGTTGTTGTCAAAGTGTCTATCACCTAACATGTGCAAGGGACAAGCTTCGTCACTCAAGTGGGAAAAAATTCAAGTGTCCTCAACATGTAAACTTTCATGAATCTTGACCTTTTAAATTTCCGTGTAGTTTCTCAAACTCATTTGTTGTGAAAGTATCATCATTGATCATTGTGGTGAAAATCTGTTCATATGTTGTTACAGCCAAGTTTTAAGGACTCGTTAATAGAACCATATAACTAGGCTAGGAATTTGTAATTTGGATTTTGGAGCAGATGATTTTTTGAGATTATGAGATTGTTTTATCTAAAGTCATGTCAACTATAGTGTCTACTATTATTAAGGACATATGCTTTATTGTCACTAACGGAATATGCCTTATGAGCTGTGTAGTCCAAGTTTAATCCATAGACGTTTCAATTTCTCCTCACTCTACTCTCTTCCCCCTCATAAGCTCCATGAAACAGTTTTGCTGTATAAAAAGGATTAAGATATATACCCTTACTTGGATCACTCTTTCAAATTTTCCCTTTTAAGTGTCCACTTGTGTATTATAAAGACATGTTTTGTCCATGCATATTCAATTTTCAACTGTCTTGGATTCGCTAAATTTACTTGAAGAAAATCAATATTGACAATATTGTTCCCTATTATGACTTTCGATCGGTTAATCTGATAGAGGCTCATATCGACTATTTGTTGTTAGTTGTTACTATCTACTTAATGTAAAGATCCTTCCTCATTCAGGCATGCTTTGTATGTAAACGGAAAGTTAACCTTTGGAGGTGCATAAGATGTACCCTGGCTTCAAATGCAGAGTGTGCACCATGGCCAGAAGAAGTCTTGCGTGCTGATAGGCGAGTAAGCTGGGCAGTTTGTTGGAGGCATCCAAAAGATTGGCGGATAGAAAAGAAGGTCAATCTCCTCTTTTGTTTTTTCTTCACTTGCACGTTTTGTTTATATAATCTTTTCTTTGATGTGCCCTCAATCTTCAAATTTTGGAGTTCATTGTGTATGCTGTTAACGTTATCAAGTTTCTTACTAGATGAATGCATGATCATTTTGTTCACTGTGATAAATCTACCTTATGTATAAAGGACAGTGTTGCCTTTTGTTGTCCTGTGGCATACTTGGAAGTTATCCTATTTACTTTATCCTCCCCACATTTTCAGTCTGGGAACTTTGAGGCTTTATTATATCATATCTCTTTAATTTTCCATCTGGTTACTATCTTGCTTTCCTCTAATCTGCCTTTTGTAATCAAATAATATAATGTTGTACAATTTCTCGTTCTGTTTGACAGGTTTAATGTTCTATTTATCTGTTATTTCTCGCTTTATTTATGCTAATCCCTCGAAAATCTTGCTAATGAAATGTCATTTCACTGTAAATATAATAAAGCATTGGTGATATGTATGCCTAATGCCTCATATGTGAACAACAATTTCTCGTTCTATTTAACAGGTTTAATGTTCTATTTATCTGTTATTTCTCGCTTTATTTATGCTAATCCCTCGAAAATCTTGCTAATGAAATGTCATTTCACTGTAAATATAATAAAACATTGGTGATATGTATGCCTAATGCCTCAGATGTGAACAACACTAGGCGAATGAAGTTTTTTCTAAGAGTTCTACAAGTTTGAATGGCCTCTTGAAGCCTTGATGGATGAAGGTTAAAACTGGAAACTGAAGGGTTCTTCTGCCTAATAATATTGCACTATCAGTAATTACAAGTCCATTTACACTAATGATATAGTATCCCATGTTATAATCATTTAATTATATTATCTATTGATTAGACTGTCTGACAGGACTGATATCTCTTCTTGATTGGGCAGAGTGCAGTTCCCAGTGACAACATAGAGGTCAGACTTTCTATGATAAATTTTCTTTAATTGAACACAAACTTTGATTTACTTGGTAAAATAATTTCTTATCCTATATCATCTCAATCAATTTTTAACAAAACAGTTTTAGAACTTTGACTTCGTGCTATGGTGTGTGTACTTATAATATTGGGAAGTGGAACCTAGAAATGGTGTCTATATTAATTTCGGTTTTACTTTCTTTTTCAGTGAGTATATTGTGGAGAAACTTAGTATCTTGTGCATGTATATAAACTTCATTTGTACTGATACATGGCTGTTTGGTGAGCCACAATTTTACATCATCGGATTACCTCTACACTTCGAAACTATATAAGTTGATACTATCTAATCAGCAAGTCTTACTAAACATACCTGTCTTACCCGTCGTTTTATTTATGCACCATTCACTTGTATCCCTGCTCATGGAATGCACAAATTATCTTTCATTGATTTCTGATTGTTTCTACTGTAGGAAGTTTTTTGTCGACTTCCTATTCCTTATGAAGAAGAGGAATTTGAGATGGACTCTGCACTGGTAGAAAATTCCCATAATAAAGATGAACCTCCCACATATGTGCACATTAAGCGCAGTATCCTATGTCTATCTCCACTTACTACCTGTTTTTTTCTCCTATCATTGAGTAACCAAATGTATATATAATATGCTTGATGCAAGATTACTTACTATCTGTTAATTTAAGAAACAAATAATTGTTTGCATCTCGCTAGAAAGAACAATTCTTAATGTTATGGCTACTATAAGATCAAATGGTGCTAGTATTTGGAGTTTACATAAACAATCAAAATAATAACTAAATTATTTGTAGTGTATTAATTTATTTATCTCGATGATATCTTGTTTCCCATGACTCCTTTTAAACTAGATGTGTATCTGGTGAAAAAAAAACGTGATGCCTTGTTTGTAGATGTCGGATGTACAAATTGCAGGCCAAAATGTGGTGAAGGTTGTGTTTGCAGGTAAATTAATGAATTTTAAAAATTGTTTTGCAGCTAGGCTGGTCCCTATAGTATGACAGCTTAGATCTTGCCTAGACCCAGCATTGAGTACAAGTCCTTAATTCATGCCTGATAGGAAGATTTATAATTATATGGGATTTTATGTCATGACTCATGAACATTGGCTCTCCAAAGATATACTAGGAAGCAAATGCTTTTAACAGAGAAGTAATTTTGGACATAAGAGGGATGCATTGAGTTGTTAGAAACTGATGTGAACTGTTTGCAGTTAAACATGAGTGCCCCCTCCCCCCATGATGATTCTGATTCAACTGCTTTCAGTAAACTCTTTGATTTTTTTTTCAAAAGATAGTAGGCCCTTAATTAATATCACTGTAAGTATTATGTCTGATAGGGTTCAATGCATAAGCTGCTCCAAATCTTGTCATTGCTCAGAAACTTGCACAAACAGGCCTTTCCGGAAAGAGAAGAAGATCAAAATGGTCAAGGTAATGTGTGTTTTAGTTACTTTTTTTCTTATCTAATTATCTGTTTGAAATATGTAACATAAAGGGAGTACTCACTGACAAGGCTTATGTTCTATCTTTTCATTATAAAAGATTTGTCTATACTAATCCACAACAATCTTTTTTCTTTCTACTCAATTTTCAGACTGAACATTGTGGTTGGGGAGTAGAGGCTGCTGAAGAGATCAGTAATGGTGATTTCATTATTGAGTACATCGGTGAAGGTAGAGTGATTATATTTTTTTTTATATCTCAGGGCTCGATCTGTAGCTTATTGTCAAAAGACCATATTCCAAGGCATTCTCTAATTGTATTTGGTTTTTTTACATTTGGTTTTCATATTTTCTAACGGCTTATTCCAGCTAGTGACACTTAATATAATACAATCCCTTCATTTCCTTTTGAGAAGGTGATGTATTACACAATTTTAGAAATTAATAAATAAGATTCAAATAGAACTTGTAAAAACAATTATTTTGCTTTCAGTGTTCAATCATTTCTTAAAATTTCCGATGAGCCACATAATCTTCTGAGCAAGTTGTTTCTTACTTTCCTGGTTAGGTCCATGGTAGTGTAACATCAACATCCTTTGTTTATTATGTTATAATAATCTGCTATAATTCAGGCTAATCTCTTTACACAATCACACCTGCCTAAAATTGTTATGCTTATGCAAAATTATTTATCTCACTTTCTAATTATGTAAAAGTGAAATAATTAAGACTGTAATACATTCAGATTGCCACCAGATTCTAGTTGCTCAACTTTTTGTTATTTTCAAGCACCATGGTTCCCTTAATTGTGTTTTGAGTAGAATGAACTGTTTGGGTTATTTTAACTTGCATAAACGATTGTCCAATGCTTGTTTCATATTTAGTCGCATATGAACTTGTTTTGGACTTGCTGCACCTTTTGTGTTGTTTAATCATCCCTGATCAGTTAAACTGTGTATTTTCAGTTATAAACGATGCAATCTGTGAAGAAAGGCTTTGGGATATGAAATACTCTGGTGTCCAGAATTTTTACATGTGTGAAATTCAGAAGGACTTCATCATAGATGCTAGTTTCAAAGGAAATAGATCACGTTTCCTAAATCACAGTTGTGAACCTAACTGCAAATTGGAGAAATGGTAACCTGGGTCTAATAATGTCTACTAATTTTACTGCCTTTAAATTGCCTAGACTTATTATGTGTATATCACTATATCTTTACTATACAATATACATGAATCATCACCATATGGCTTGTTTTTCTATGCATGCATCATCACTATATCCACCGTTGCATATTGTTTTTAATGCTGTTCAACTTTCCTTTCTCTGTTTTATACAGGCAAGTAGAAGGTGAAACTCGTGTAGGTGTATTCGCAGCTCAGGCAATCAAAGTCGGTGAGCCACTAACATATGATTACAGGTAAATGCTATTTGGAATTATGATATTGTTGTTTGGTACTATTGGAAGTTTCTTTCTCCTTGTAGATGATAATAAACCACATTCGTATTTGTGTAGATTTGTGCAATTTGGTCCTGAGGTGAAGTGCTATTGCGGTTCTGCAAAATGCCAAGGTTACCTCGGTACTAAACTCAACAACGATTGCACTTCATCAAAATCCCAAGCCAAACGCATCAGCAGCAGCAGCAGCTATTACAACAAAACCGGGTTGGGTGATATCTGTTGGGGCTTGAAGAGAAAAAGACAACAACCTCCTCCTGCATAGACATGCTGTAATCATGTTTGGATACATGTAGATTGCTTTGTTAATACCCATTTTTGTTGATTCATGTCAAAGAAATTGAATCAGTCTGTCTTGCCTGCCTGCCTGCCTTACCCAGAACTGAAAAATGATGTCAGAAAGGGGTAAGCTTTCTTGTACACTTCTTTCTATTCATCAGTGAGCTCTTTCCACACCCTGTAATACATTCAACTTGTGAGCAAATGTAGCTCTACCTGTTCCATCAATAATGTAATATTGTAGTCATGTCATCAAGTTGGTGTGCAAGATTAGTGTACTCTGTTACTCTACTGTATGAAAATATTGCAATTCCCGGGTTGGTGCTTTGAGTAATAAAAATACAACTCTTTGAGCATCATAAAACTTAAGATTCTGGGTTTGATCAGTAAACAGCTTGGTACAGACAGTGCATAATTTTCTAATTTTAAGGCTAGCGGCAATTTTAGTGGATTGTCTTTTTTCAATTTCAATAAAACTAAGTATTGGCTATATAGACTCATTTTTTTTTTTGCTATTTAGACTCATAGGGTCACGTATACGGTAATACGGGTAGCGTGGGCGTGAGTATGGGTCATGCCACCGGAAAATGTGGGCGTGACAATTTTACGAATATCCGATTCATGTAGACTACGCCCACGGTAATCTAGAATTTATAAATTTCACTCTATCAGTTTTCTTAAATTACAAAATTTATTATTTTATTGATAAAGTTGGACATAAAATCCATAAAATGAAAACATGTAACATTTATGTTAATCATCGCTTGACAAAAAAAAGATGATAATTATATCATATATTAATTGAAAAGTTTGAACAATGATTAAATTTGTTGCGATCTTAATAAGCCAAGTGTAGAGAGCTTAATCACAATTTATTAGATTTACAATAATTTTAGTTACTAAAATTCATAAATTAAAAAATATCAAAAAAAACTACAGACACCTAAGCACTATAGCTAAACTTAAGGAGAGAACTTAATTTAAGGACAGATTTGTACGCCGCTCTTACAAAAATAATTGTATGTACTAAATGAAACTCTATCAATAAAGATTAGTTATATGATTCCGTCTTTAGTTGAGAGAAATGATGTTCGACTTGAGAGGACATCAGATTTTGTAACAAAGCAAAACAAACCCAGAATATAGATACGGAGTAGCTTGGAAAGGATTTGTTTAGTAAGATATATAAGAGATACATTGGCTATAGTTGCGGCTTCTGTACCTGAAATGCTACAAATATACAGAGAACATCAACCTAGCCGCAATTCCAAAAGAAAGAAAGAAACCCTCATAATCATAACCACGACACTCCTTTAGTGCAGCACAAGTGCATCTATGATGACCAATACCCAAAATATGGATGCAAGTCGCTTGACTCCAGCAGGATCAATACCTGAATAAAAACACAATAAAAAGTACGTAATTTAATTCCCAATTCCTTAGCAAGTGCAGTTAAGATGTTCACAACTTGTTTGAACAATTATTCAATAGCCGATAGATTTCAAGCTACAAGTTGTGATGATTCAAGTAAATTGTGTAAGCATCAGGAATTTCCACAAATGGAAAAGGTGAGACTTATTACATCCTCCTACCATAAAGAAAGAGAAAATGATCATGGGTTCAAATAACAAATAAGTACCATCTTCCACATTTCACTTAAAAATATGCACACATGTTAATAAGAGAGAAAACATGTCATGCGTGTCAAATAAAAATAAAGATTTACAACGAACATACCACCATGACCGGAAGTCTGCTTTGTTGGTCGTGCAGGTAATGACTTCTCTGCACAAAGGCAAGAGGCAACTGTTTTCAACAGAAAGCTACTGTAGTGTAACTATAAATATTTGGATGTAAACCATATCTAAAGTTACCTGCACAGAGTGAAAAGGTAGACATAGAAGATGACAAGGGCCAAGGAGCAACTGTATGATCATTGATATCACATGTGATACTGAAACCTGTAACATTGTCATACACTACATCTGCAGGCATGCTTTGAAGCAGACAACCTGCATGCTCAGCAAGTGAGAGAGTTACAGCTAAATTAATACAATAAATAAAGTGATATATATTAAAAAGATGTTATTAGTAGTGAGAAGATAGAAAAACGAACCTCGTTCTCCAAACTCTGATGATTGCCAAACAATAGTTGAACAAAGAAAGTTGAAACATGTTAGAGAGATAATACAGATGTAGAGAATGATTAAGAAATGTGCCAAAACACTTCCAAGATACCTTGAAGGCTAAAATCTTTCAAATCCACATCACAAAGCTCATAAACGTTTGCCATAACACCAACTTCCTGTAACATCGATGCCAAAGTCGTTGCACAGATAATCGCTTGTCTGTTTGTAAGTAACTTCTGCTTTTGTGCCCCAGCAATATATGCATTCAAAGAGCTACAACATAGAGGACTAGGGGCTGCCACATTGCCACAAGTTTTTTCCAATTCTAATGGGTGTTCAAAGTCAAGAGGACAAACTGCAGAACATTTATATAATTTCAGAAATTCCATAGTTAATCCTAGTAATTAGCAAATGACACGAAAAAAATATTTCCTTCTTTCTTTTCATGAAAAATAATGTCTATACGAAGAAATGATGTCTACAACCATTGTATTATTAATTTCAGTGGATAGAAGAATCGTGATCAAATTTTGCAAATAAAGGCGAGAATTGTATTTTAAGTTGGACTATTTTGTTAACTAAATCTACTGTGTACGCGTATAGAACAGTGGAGGGTAGACTCAACTAGGACCAGTAACAAGGAGAAGATGATAAACATATAGAGATTGAAGGTTAAGCTAATACTGTTTTACCAGAAGATGGAAAAGCAAGTAGAATCTGCAACAGCTTCTAGAAAAAGCATTAGATAGCTTGATGTAATAATAACCCGAAAATGGATGTAATAAAGAGCGGATTTGCACAATAACATCATAGAAAAACAATACATAAAAAAAAAAGAACAAGCTCATGACAATCAATGAGGAGTACTGAATTTAGTAATAGAACAATTATTGTAAAATTCCATACCTTTGTTTACTTTACATGAAGATAATGCACGGAAGGCACTATTGGCAGCATTGGCTGGAAGCTTTCTGGAAATCCATGAATATACCACTCCTTTACAACCATTAAGAGCATCCATACTAACTCCTCCTTCAACCACTGTTTTACCACCACCTACTGTAAACTGTCTTCCCGAAAGCTGAATCGCAGCTTCAGCAATTGCGGGTTGGCACACAGGACTGCAACACTCTTTCAGTTCATCAACTGTTGTGCATGCTTCCAACAATTGGCTAGTATTCACTATTTTCTCAAAAGAAGATAAATCCTTCACTGGGCAAGACGTGCCTGTGAGATTTGAAGACTTAACTGAGCAGAGTTTTGGTATCGTTTTATTGGCCCCTCTGCTCGCCAGTATACTAATGATATCCAAGAAACAATCATCAGCAACTGAATCCTGCAAGACTAACTTGTCAACACTCCTGCTGTAATATCCCTGGAAGATGTGAAGTAGGCTGCTTAACTGTGGACAACATATAGCATCTCCTACAACTAAGTCAAATGGCTGAGTACAATCAGATGCTGTTCTGTCAAAGATATCTGAAATGACAGTGAAATTCACTGGGCACTTTCCAGTCAACACTGGATCATATCTAGTAGGAAAAGAAGGATACAGCGGAGAAACTGGTTCTTTTGGTACCGAATAATGTGGAAGAACAGAAGGTGATATCTCTATGGGGTCAAAGAGAACATTGGTGGGCGCATGTGCAACTTCAGACTTTGATGACTGATGATACTGTCCAGTATGAATTTCCAAAGCCATAGCATCTTCGCAAGTGGTCAACAACATAACCAATGATACTATTCCCTTGAACAAACTACCTGAATCATGTTTGCAATAATTTATTTTAAACAAGATTTTTCATCAAATTATTACAGCGGGAGCAAAAAACTTAGCAGCAGGGACTCTCAAGAATGCTAGAAAATGTTCAGAAACATTAAGAGTAAGAAGACCGAACTCAAAATCCCCAATGTAATAAAGAAAACTGTCAATCACCAATTTTCATTGAACGAAATTGACCAAAATGCTGTTACTTGAATGGAGCTTAATAAACTACTCCCTCCGTCCCCAAATGTTCTTCCCATCTCTTTTATGCACGTATGCCGATGTGCGTTTTGTATCCCCAAATGTTCTTCCCATCTCTTTTATGCACGTATGTCCCCAAAGATATGCTTTAAATACAAAGGAAAACAGAAAATTAGGCCTTGATTTGTTTATTAAAAACCCAAAGATTCTTCAGCCTCCAATAGCAGCTAAACAGATGGAGCAGCAAAGGGCAAAGGACGATTGGGATAAAGCCAATGAAGGTTTAGGCCTTCACTGATAGCAATTGGGTCTTTTATAATCCATGCCTAACACTTTGTTCTCCTTTGCATTAAACTCTGTGCAATCACCTTACATTTTTCACTCTAAACAAGCAAGGGCATTTTGGTCAGAATCTAGTAACTTGCACAAACTCTCTATGACATAATACCAAGTTTTTATTAATGGTGGCTGTCGGTACTCCGTATGTATTATTGGTTTTAGCCAAATGACCTTTTTTAAGTCATTACACGAGCAGTTAAATTACATTAACATCTAAACTAAATTCTGTTTAGCTAATATAAGATGGAGGAGTTCCTTCTCATAAAACGCACTTACATTTTAGAAACGACTTACCCTTCAAGCAAGTGACAATCTTTTTGTAGACCATAATTCCACTAACCGTTAGGCGACATTAAGCCCTTCTCAAGACGGCCTATGATGTGTCCAATTACACTCCATATCCAGAAAATATTCACCCCAAGCTGACTGTACAAAATGACAATAGGAGATATCATCAGTCAACACATAGAAGAGTAACTGTGCAGATAAAAAAATGGTGTAAGTTAGAAAAAAAGAAGAGAAAAGAAACACAGAAGCAGAAAAAATACCAAGGCAATACTTCAAAGTTCAAATGACATGTTTAATGCCCAAGGAAACAAAAAGCAGCTAAGTAGGCATAAGGAGCTGCTAAATTCCAACCTAAAATACACAGAAAAACATTGATAAAAAATCTTGATCAATGAAACAGATTTAACATAAATGAAATTGACAATTTGACATAGTATCCTCGTCAAATCTATCTCAAGATAGCTGCAGCAACAGATAAACTATCAATTACACAGTCTGCAGCATATATTAACGTACAACAAGAGACCTAGTACTGCTATAATAAATCAGCGGAAAGACCTCAAGGACTGTTGTAATAAGACAGAAGCAGGTTTTTGAAGAATAATCTCCTTCAGTGTAGAAAAACAAGAACGCACAAAAGCTTAAGAAGCCAAAAGTTCAGAGAATGGCACATTCCACATTCAGGCACGTAAATCATACCAAAAAGCTGTAAAAATTGCAAACTTGGATCACAATCTCAGACGCATTCCAGAGTTCCGAAACAAAACGTAGAGTAACCAAATAAAGCATAGGTAAAGAAGGAAAATTGGAGCATACCAGCTGAGATTTGCAATTAGGTAAAATGGGTATGCTTAGGAAGCAGCGGTGGCGTGGGAGGTGGAGGTCGGCTTTGAAAATTGAAGTTGAATAGGAGCGGAGGAGAGCAGGAAGATGGGTGATTTGATGGTTAGGGTTCAGCTCATGAGTGGACTGTTGAGGATTTGGGCAAATACAGAAGAGAACAGAAAGAAATGAGTCTGAGGCAGGGTCAGGAGAAACGGGACTTAATCCGGCCGTCCCATAATGTTTGTCTGTTTTAAATTTTGACAATATTTACAAATCGAGAGAATTTTTTAAATATCTTTCAATATATAAGATAAAACATAGTCGTGAGTGGTTTTGTTTGATTCGTTTCGATTAGTCTTTAAGAATATTAAAAAATTATAATTTTTAATAACATGTAATTTGATATATTGACGATACAAAACGTGCATCGACAAGTGTGCCGAAGTCAAACAGGACAAACATTATGGGACGGAGGGAGTAGTATTCTTTCGTCTGAGGCTGAGTCAGGAGAAACGGGACATTGTTAATACTAGACCTGCCAAAATATGACCTGATTCGAAAAAACCGCCTGAATCCGGACTTAACCGTTACCTGAAAAATGAAAATAAAATAAAATCTGAAATCGAACCCGAATAAACCCGCTTTTGAATCAACCCGAATCCGAATTGACCCGAACCTAAATCGACTTGAACCCGGATTGACCCGAACCCGATTAGAAATAAATCTGGGACGACCTGAACCCGAAACCACCCAAACCAGATTACAATTAACTGGAGGTAAATAAAATATTTCATGTATAATGCTAGTAGCACCACTTCATTAACTAATTCAATTAAAATTAAGCTAGAGTATATATAATCAAGCATACCACAGAAAAGATTTACGCATAGTACAAAGCCAAAGTACCACAAGTAAAAAGTCTAAAAACAATCTTAAAAAGTCTAAATTCTAGATTCTATACTGTAGGATCTGTATGTTAGTATCAAGGGAACTGTGACAGAAAGTTGTCGAGTTCCCAGGCACAACGGAAGTAATAAGACAAGTTATCAACACGATTACTTTAGGTGGAAACCCTAGATAACCAAATAGTTATCTTTGGATAAAAATCACCCCTCTTTCGAGGATTTGAAAGGTCTACTTGTATATTCAATCAGTGAGTTTAGAGATGAACGAGATTACACACTTATTGCTAAGTACTAACCTAGTTCCTATCAGAAACTCTCAGATGAGAATACCAGTGAACTTACTTGATGTTCTTTTGCAAGAACACTTTTCTTCTTCTCTTAGGCTGATGCACTTCAAGCTTCGTCAAAAATACATACAACCCTAGAACATAGAGACGATCATATATATAGGAAGTGAGTCGGCCGTACAAAGATATTCCAAGAATATATTATACGTCATACTTATTTCCTAATTTATGACCGAAACTATGGCTTTCAAGTTAACCTAATTAACTCGAGTTTTACCAAATATTACATACACAATATTATTATGGATCAATATCTTCTCGGCTCGCCGCCCATGCTAGGGTTAGAAGTAACACGGCTGTAACGTAGTTCCTTCAGACTTCCCTTAATACTTTATCAGTCTTCAAATCTTCAATTTTTTCAACTGAAATATCAAGATAAACTATACCATAGTATACTTTATCAGACTTCCCTTATTTTTCTTTCCCTCTCTCTCCTTTTTGTTATAGTAAGCTCGCAATCTCTCTCTTTTCTTCCAAACTTTTTGTCGTCTTCCCAAGCCCTAGCCCTAGATCTTCCACGGTTCCTGTACGTAGTTGTTCGTAATCGTTCTGCACGCAATTGTTGTTGCTTTGTTATTGATTCACGCTTCGATCTAATGATGTTGTTCTTTTCTCCTTTCTGTTTACAGGATTTCGCGATCGAAATCAACAAATCTCATTCAATTTGTCATGAATCCAGGTTTCTCGTTCTTATCCTTTTCAATTTTGTCATGGATCGCTCTCCACTATTTATTACGAAGTTTTATATGATGAAACATATTCAAATCAAAGTGAATTGGTGAACTTAATGCACAACGCACTATTATGGATCATTATGAACATTCTCAATAATAATGGCGCACGTTTGTGTGAATAATGATGCACAATGTATGTTAATATTTTTGTAGTTTGTGTACTAATTCACATTACTACCATATTGGTGCACATTTTGGTTATATTGATGCACATTGTGTTCTATATTGATGCACATTGTTTGAATTATGTGTAACTCTCTCTATAATATGATGCACATTACTAGCATATTGGTGCACAATTTTGTTATATTGATGCACATTGTGTTCTATAATGATGCACATTGTTTCACTCCTTTTAACTATTTTGTTTTTTCTTAACTACAGGAGATCAAGCTAGAGTTGGGGTTTTTGTTTCGACGAATAATACAACTTATTGACCTGCAGTGATGATATCAAGCTATATGAGGGACATATGTTTGCAACCTATGATGAAGCTGAATCATTTTACAAATTTTACTCTCTTGAAGTAGGTTTTACTATGAGAAGGGGTACTGGAACAGGCGAAAGATGGTACTAAACTGTGGCGGTATCTTGTTTGTAATAGGGAAGGACATTTGGGTCCATACAAATCTTCTAATGGTGAATACAGTGAGCCTAAGAGAAGGAGGATGTCTAATCGTTGTGGCTGTCCTGCACATTTTATATTTCGGCAAGCAGAAACAAATGGATTTTGTTTGAAAATGTTTGAAGAACGTCACAACCATCCGTTGTTACCTCCTTCACAAAGACCTTTTGCATCCGAGAACAGAAAACTCACGCCTTTTCATCAAGATTTCATAATCAATTGCTTAAAAATAAATATTGGCCCTAGCAAAGCGTACAAGTTCTTCAAGAATTATGTTGGTTCTTATTCAAATGTGGGTGCTACGCTTGTGGACTTCAAGAATTTTCAGAGGGACTTGAATACTTACATGATTGGATGTGATGGCCAAATGCTTATTGACAATTTGTTTCGAAGAAATGAGAGATGTGAGGCATTCTACTTTGATTATGAAGTAATTGATCATAATCAACTTTGCAGACTATTTTATTCAGATCCTATTTCACGCAAGATTTTTTCTTTCTTCGGGGATGTTGTGTCAGCCGATGCGATAAGTCAAACAGGTACTATTTCATACTCTTGACTTCTATTATTGTTGATGCACATATAGATTAATATTGATGCACATTCAGATCATTTATTGGTAATCATTGTTAATATTTGATGCACATTCATAATGAAATTGATGCACATATAGAATAAAACTGATGCACATACAGAGCATATTGGTGCACATTCAATGTCAATTTAGTGCACATATAGAATCAATTTGTAGAACACTCACACTTTTTTCTTTAATTTGTTATATGTATGATATGGTTTTTGTTCCTTTTACTGGAGTTGATAAAAACAAGAGCTCTATTACATTTGGATTTGACTTATTGTTGAAAGAGGACATTGCATCTTATGTGTGGTTGTTTGAGAACTTCAAGAAGGCTATGGGGCATGAGCCATATATTTTACTAACTGATCAAGACGTCGCGGTCAAAGGTGCTATTGAGCAGGTATTTAGCAATGTTGTTCATCGATTCTGCATGTGGCACATTATGTTTAAGGTTCGTGTTAAGGTTAAGCTTGATGCATATGTAACAGAAGACTTTAGAAGGAGATTCAACTCTATTGTGTGGGGTAATGAATTGAGGGCACTAGAGTTTGAGGAAGTTTGGCGTCCTATTATAACTGACTTTAGGCTTGGGGAAATGTTTGGTTGCAAACAATCTTTGATTTGCGTCAATATTGGATTCTTGCATTCTTCCAGTGTTATCATATGAGTGGCTTGCTAAGGACAACTTTTGGATCAGAAAGTCAGAATTATTTCTTCTCCAACTTCATTGGACGGGTCATCGTCTTTGATTCTGTTTTTGTTGCAATTTGATAATACAATTGATGCACATCGTCACAATAAGAGGAAGATTGATATGGAACCATTCATTTTAATTCCAATATACGAGACAAAGATGCCAGTAGAAGTTGAATGTGGATCATTTTATACCCTTAATGTCTTCAAGGATGTGCAAGATGAAATCGTTGCTTCAGTATATGATTGTTGTCTCGCTGATTTGAACACTCAAGATGATGTTCAATATTGGCATGTGAGTGGTAGTATTGGCACTCCATGTGTTGTGCGACATACTATGTCTACTCAAGATATTAGTTGCTCTTGAAATATGTTTATGAACATGGGTATACCATGCCGTCATATGTTCATGGTGTTTAGTAATCTCGGGTTTAAGTTGTCTGAGAAATATATCAACCCTAGGTGGACAAAAAAAACATCTTTGAAGCCTGCTTTTGATATTGATGGGGCTTTCTTCAATGGTAGTGATGATTTGGATGATAAGAAAGTTTTGGTCTTTGAGTTGCTCTCTGAAATCCATTGTTGCGTCAATATGATTGATGATAATCCTGAAAAGTTGAAAGATCTTTTGAGTTTGATCAAGGAGAAGAAACAATTGTATTCTAGACAAGCATGTGTTAATTCTGATTTACCCAACAAGAAGAAGATGAGTAGATTTGAGACATTCCTTGGTCCTATTCCAAAGCAAATTTATGTTCTTCCACCTCTGCAATCCAAGAACAAGGGTCGGCCAAAAGAAGGTAGGTTAAAAAGCATTGCTGAGAATGTCATTGTTGATTCATCAAAGGATAAAAGGGTGTGCAACATCTGTCAAAAGCCTGGTCACAACAAGAAGACATGCAAATTCAAGCCAGAATCCTTACCAATTATTTGATTTTTAGAATGTTATTTTGATGCACATTGTTAAGCCTTTTGATGCACATCCTTAAGCATTTTGGTGCACATTGTTCAGAATTTTAATGCACATTTGTTAAGCATTTTTGGCGCACATTGTTAAGCATTCCAATGCACATTGTTAAGCTTTTCGAAGCACATTGCTAAGCTTTTTTATCTTTCAAATTTTATAGAGTTCACAATTTCATTTATCATGAGTGCATTTATATCTGGTGCACATTGTTAAGCTTTTTAATGCACATTGTAAGCATTTTGATGCACATTCTTAAACAATTTGATGCACATTGGTAAGCAATTTGGTGGTGCACACTGTTAAGCATTCTGATGTATATTGTTAAGCAATTTGATGCATAAATATCATCGACTTGAAGAATATTTGATGATGAAAACATTATCAAGTAAACTGAAGAACTTAAGTTAACCCATTCAGTAGAATAATCCCAAACTTTCAAAATGTTTAAGTACCACAACCACACAAAACATTGGAAATGTCAACACAACATACAAATCCCTACTTCCAAACTGTCAAAGATGTCCTACTTCACTTTTTAAACAACTTATTTTCCCATTGAGTTGTACTTGTTGTCAATCATTTCTTTCAAGTACCTAATACGCATCATTTGCATTTGTTTCTCATCCCCTTTATTCAGATCATTGTCCCAATTTGACATTCCAGCTCCAAAATAGGTTTCCATGTGCCGCATGGAAAAACGCCACAGTCAGTTGTTTTTCGTGTCTCACCATGGCATCGTTAATCTTTGAGCATGCATCTTCTTCTCGTCTTTAACCATTGATGATTTACCCTCCAAATGATGATGAGCTAGGTAGTTGGAAAACATGGTCCTCTAAACACATGATGCACATTCATTAGTAAGTCGATGCACATTATTCATAATAGTAATGCACATCAATGTGAACACTCACCAATTTGTTGGAAATAGCTCCATACTTATTTTTAAGGGACATATTCTTGGACGAGTTGTCAAGGATACCATATCTAGGGTTTTTCAAATTAAGAGCAATGACTTAGAAGTGGTCTGATTGATAAATGGGAAACACAAACTGCATAATTAAGAACAAAAAAAATCAGAATAAAATTGATTGATTAATCAAACTAGTTTGCAGCGCACCTAAATAGAAAAATCATACAAGTTGTATATCATCCAACTTCTTATTGTGTAGCTTCGCTATGCCTTCGTCCATTTTGTCATTGAACCATCCTTGACCATCTTCAATAGAAACACCGTCCATAAAAGGATAAACCTAGCAACACAAGGGAGTACTAGATAATTAAGTACTGCATTTTGTAGAATATTTAGTACTATTGTGAAGAACATTCAGATATTATTCATACCGTAGTATACAGCGTCGGGAAAAACCGTAGTGGCTTATCATCACTCTTTATCTCTTCTTTATGGTTTAGCAACTTTACTCATCAGTCCATCACAACTTTACCCATCTTCCTTATGTTGCTCTGTCTTTTCAGTTAGTGGTTCCTCGGTAACAGTCGACATTGACATCCTTTCCAACATCTTCTCAATCAGTGGTTCCTATTCAACAAATGTTTTTTATCAACAAACTGATGCACATTTAACATCAAACCGGTGCACATTTCAATAAATAGATGCACATTTAGAATCAAACTTGTTCACATTATACATTAAATTGATGCACATTTACAATCAAACTTGTGCACATCTTCAATAAACTGATGCACATTTCTTACCTTTCCAATATCCATCTCAGATTCCTTTGAAATTTCCTTTTGTCTTGTCTTCCTTCTCTGTCTTGTCCTCCCCACCGTCCTTTTCCATTTCTTGCACTTCTTCTACAATAGATGCAGCAATTTCCTGTTGAACAATAAAATAAATTTGATGATCATTTATAAGAAATATGATGCACATTTAGAAGAAAATTAGAGAAAATTTTGTATACCCACACATCTATATTTGTTGATGGTTGCTTTCCCAACTCAACATCAACAGTGGTACAAGGTTCATATTCTTTTGTACTCTTTTCCCTCATTACTACTTCTTTAGGAATTTGTAATACAAGGCAAAATTTTATTTAAATATTAATTAAAATACAAGTGATGCACATTAATAATAAAAGTGATGCACATTCAGAGTAATATTGATGCACCTAAGTTTGAAGGCGATTACCTTGAACACGGTGCGTTTATAAAACTTTGAGCCAATATCTTGCACATGAATAGGAGGGATTTCTCTTGGTTGAGTATCATTAATTCCCAAACTGAATGAAGGTATGTCATAAAGCTCTTTTCCCTTTATTGTCTTCTCGATTTCTTCTAGGCACTTTGAAGCTTCATCCCAAAACATTTCTTCATCCACAGTCGGATTAACCTCTACTTCCTCTTGTGACTCCTCTTGTGATAGAGAGATCTTGACTTTCAACATCTTGTGTATTGCTTCGTTGACCTTCTTGAACAAATTGTTCTTGGCCAAACGTTTTGGAGCCTTAGACACTCTCTCCACATATCTCCTGATTTCAAGAGCAAGTTTTTGGCTGCTCTTAATGTGTTCCTCCAACTCAGACTGTTACATGAAATTTTTAAATGTTAATCTGAAGAACATTTATCTATAAAATGAAGCACTTTAAGAAAGGCTTACCAAAAATGTAGCATCATCATCTTTACCGACATTCTCTTCACTCTCATTTTCTTCCTTCTTCCCAGGCTTCTCATGCATTTCTCTCACCGGTTTTTGTTCCTTAATGTCCAGAGGTATCATGACATAACCTTTTCCAAAACTTCCAATCTTAATATCCTCAATCTCCCTCTTCTTGAGCATTTCAGAATTCCAGCTGGTAATGACTGGAAAGTGCCTATCAATTTCTTTAGTTCGCGGTGCAACCCGATCAACATATATAATCTATAAAATAATAAAAATAACATTGTTAATATTGATGCACATTCATAATGAAATTTATGCACATGCATAATGAAATTGATGCACATTTATTAAAGAAATTGATGCACATGGTTAATATTGATGCACATGTATAGTGAACTTGATGCACATTATTAAAGAACTTGATGCACATATAGAATAATATTGATGCATATACCAGTAGAAGCAATATTGGACCTTTGAAATTCCCACCATCAGTTTTATCCCATTCTTCTTTTGCTTTGACTAGAAGATTAATCATAAGAGTTGACCAGTCATCCTGATGAATATTATCTGTGTTGTCCAAGTGTTCCGGTTTCTTGGCAGACTGAGGTTTCTTTGCAAGTTCTTGTTTCTTGGCAGGCTGTGGTTTCTTTACGGCTTTGTTTCCTGGCTTCTGAGGCAACCTCATTTTGTTTGCTCTTCATTGCAGTGGTACGTTACCACTATCTGTTCTTGACTCGAATTAAACCTTGGCAAACTTCTAACAAGTATAATTTGTTTGTTTGCTGTTGTTTTCCTTCTTTTAGGAGGCGTTGGATCTGTATGATAATGATGCACATTAGTCAGTAAATTGATGCACATACAGAATAATATTGATGCACATAAAGACAAGTTGTTGAACATTTCAAAGCATTTTGATACACATACAAAAAGACATTTTTTAGACTTGATTTGAAGCTTTATCATTCAGCTACTTCGATCGTGTCTCTTGGTCAGGAGATCCCTCTTGTACTTCTTTTCCTATGCTCACAACTTCTTGGTTTACTACAGTTGATGTATTATCCTCTGTGCTTTTGTTTATTTCAGTTGTTGTATTGCATTGCAAAAGAAAACATAGTTAATGCATATATTGCTGAATTATAATGAAAGATACTGATGCACATATAGAATTAAAGTGATGCACATATAGAATAAAACAGGTGCACATTCAGAATAAAACTGTTGCACAAATAGTATAAAATTGATGCACATTCAGAATAAAATTGATGCACATTCAGAATAAATTTGATGCACATTCAGAATAAAAGTGATGCACATTCAGAATAAAAGTGATGCACATTAAAACTAAAATTGATGCACATTCGGAATAAAAGTGATGCACATTCATATTATTTGACGCATCGATGCACATATTACAATGATATTGATGCACATTCTGTAGATATGGATGCATATTCCATCAAATTTTTGGTCATGCAATCTCTTTGACTCAGTGAGAACCCGCACATAATGTAAAAGCCAAATCATCATGCAATGTTTTTGAACACAAAACAACAACATTCTAAAGATGACCATTGACGGTGCGAGAAAACGAGAAAAATCTTAAATTCGTGCATATACTGCATAATTGAGCATTATCGGTGCGAGAAAAAGAGCGATTACGAGTTCATACCTGTAGTTTGAGTTCTCTCTTCGTTTGATCCTTCCATTTGCTTCAATTTAGAGTTTAGATGACTGGAATTCTTCTCGGGGTTGATCCTTTAGGTTTTTACTGATGCTTTTCACTGAGAGAGTATCGGGAAGGGGATGGAGAAGATGAAACCCTAAAAACTAACTAGAGTATAGCAAGTAAGTAGAGGTCGAACCCAAGAGAATCAAAACATCAAATCAATACAGTCAAGTGAAATATCAACTAACGATCAAGTAACAAGTAACCAAAGGGGGGGGGGTTGATTGTATAAGGACACAAAAGTAACAAGTATCAAACAGAGAAATGTTGGGTTGAAAATATTATGTGAGGGGTTTCACCTAGCAAGTATCCACACAACAGTCAATCAATTTGAACATAGATTATCTCAAGTTCTTATCAATCCTAGGGAATGTTCCTATTCCAATCTTTAGTATATCAGCAGACCAACAGGTCCTGATAATACTTACTATTCAACAATCAAGGAAACCTCTCAAGGTTAAATCAAATAACAACAAAGAGCACATGAATCATAAGGATGCATGCAATAACTTACAACCGTCAAGTATTAGCATGCAATCAATTCTACTTCATATAAGCAATCAACTACAAGATCATGCAAATATGAGTGCTACTATGACAAGGAATTCCACCGTTTATTCCTAGTCTAGCAATAGAAAACTATCAGTCTAACTAGGTGGCCAGTCTAGCAAAACTGAATAGAAATCATATGGATAAAAGCAAGAGAATCAATACAAACCCAAAGGAAAAGAACAAGAGTAATAAATCTCACAACTTAATAACTGAAGGATTCAACCGCTAGGCAAAACAATGGAATTAGTTCCTACTCATGGTTGCAAGGCTAAGAGCAGATGGAAAAGATGGTAAAAAAATAGAAAGAACTAGGATTCTTAAATAAAGTCTAACCCTAAAAAATATGGTAAAAGATAATCCCAAACGAAATAAACTAAAAGAAGAAAAACAAAATAATAAATCAAACAAGGAAACAAAATAACAATGTCGGCCTCGTTCGTCCAAATATTTCCATGTGCCCAGCTGCCTGGTTCCAATAATTCGGCCCAGTCCAACAAAGAAATCAGCGGCCCGCTTCCACAGCCAATGGTTACGTCATCACGATGTCATTATAGATGTCAGCGTTGCGTCAGCGTAATGTCATCAATGACATCAACACTCCTTCTCTTCTCGGGCTGCTTGAATGGGCTACTCATTGTGGGCCTTATTTAAATGTGGATCGTGCACTGCTCCTCTTCATATGATGGGCCCAACATTTTCACGTGGGCTTTATCTTCAATTTCTAAGGTAGCGATTGCCGCCTGATCATGGCGATCGCGGTCGCTCCTGATTCTAGCTCTTCTCTCCGTCTTCAACTCTTCTTGACTCCACTTTTTCACTTCATATCTTCTAAGTCTTCATAATAACTTCAATGATCCATAACATAGAAATGTCTCTAAACTCATATGGAATCACTCTTAATACAATGTAATAATCCCTAGTTACGCTATACAAAGTGCAGCATATCACATTCATTTTGTTTGTAATACAAATAACATACGGTTTTTACTTTGTAGGAGATAGAGGCGCAACTGTTTAATGAATTCATTTAGGGTTTTCATGTGGATGTATATATAGGCGAAGAAAATAAATCATGATGTCCGAATTAGGGTTTTAAAGCCCAAACATCTGATCAATATCTATCCAGATGTACCCAGTTGTATCCAATCGTACAACTCTAGGATTAAATATTCTACAGGTAAAACAAACCATCAAACATAAACAATCCAAAAAATAAACAATCCAACAAGATTTAATATCCAACAACTCAAAAATTATCCATCAACTAAAATAAATCCATTCAGGGTCGGAAGGGAAAAAGATCTTGAAGAGATGATAGCATTTGAGCGTGCATTGCATCGAAATGATCTTGTTGAGCATATCGATACTGGTCGAGATCATTGGACACCCTACCAATCACCTTCACGCATATAAACATTCATTCTACATTAATATTATAGACAAACAAAGACAATAACACCTATGTGAAAAGACAATTAAGTTTACATGTCTCTCAGTAATAAGTCGGGGAATCGCCGGAGAATATACACATGTGTCCTCTTAATGAACCAATACATGTAATTATAATAATACTGATGTGGTTGATAGGCAATTGGCCCCATTTCATCAAGAGAGATGAAGTGAACACCTCTAGCGTCCCATAACCATTGGTTGGCGTCATAAAAAACCACATAACTCCTACTGTCAGGTTGCCTATGAGCTTTGAGCGGTTCAATCACATGCCTAGGAATCCTTTGAAGGCGCCCAAACTGCCTCAGAACCCGATCCGGCATGTGTGGCTCCGTTATTTCTACGCATGAGAGCACCCCCCATGGAATAGAGTGAGAGCGAATCTAGGATCAGAGAAGTCAACCGGCCCATATGGGTTCCAGCATATCTAAAAACATACATCAATATTTACACATTTTCGACATATAGATCATGAAGGAAAAAACATACATAGCCATTTCTCTCATCTCCGGGATAAAGACACAATTTTTGTAAAAATTCTTGCGTAACGTGGGGAGTGTATTCTCGCGTTACGCGTGAAAATGCACATTTCTGCATTTTTATTCCTGCAAAATCAATGTACAACCTAATGCATCCATTTCAACCTATTTCATCCATTTCAGTAATTTCATCCAGTTCAACAAATGAAAATGAGAGAAAAAGATTAAGATAATTACCATCTCTGGCAAGATAATATCTAATTCGCCTCTATAGTCTCTTCCAAGTTGCCCCTTCTTCAGCTTGACATTCCAAGGCAACCAACGATAAGTCCATGCACGCGCTGGCGTCCAATGTGGCCTCTCAGCAGGTTGAAAGTTGGGGAAATAATTGTAAATCCATGCCTAGGAGAAATTTTTTTTTCACTTAAATGAAAATTCAATACTTTGAAAACATATACATGTAGCAAAGTGTAACAAAACAACATCCGGGGACAGTTTTGGCATGTAGATATCCCCAATTGCATATACATGTGTGTGTCAACAGACCCGAGCCCCACAAGGTGTTCAAAGCTTTCTCAAATGTTTCCACAAAGGGACCCATATCTGAGTTGGATCAAGTTTTGGGACTTGTCGGAAAATAAGGTTGAGTTCACAATATACAACACCCAACCTAATCTTTGTCGTTCATTTGACAATCCTTGAAAATGGTTCTGAAACCACTTAGCTTTCACCCTCCCAGAATCAATCACTCCCAGATCTATGTCAAAAATATAGACCCCCAACTTGCTAAAGTGTCCCGTCAGTTCATTCTTCCCCAACTTCTGACCCTCTTTCTTGTCTGGTCCCATGCCATACCCGTTTATAGACTGAAATAATATAAACATCTAGAAGAGTAACAGTCATCTCACCACAAGGGAGGTGGGATGTGTTTGTCTCGGGCTACCATCTTTCAATGAACGCTCCAATCAACGGGAAGTCGATTTCTTCGTACATGATGTCGGCGTGATATGACAATCCAAGTGCAGCGGGAACCTCACTCCATTGGGTGTTCTCTTCTAATTGTCATTTGTCCTTTTGTCTGTTTCTTTGTTGTCCCTTCATTGACCATTTGTCCTTTATAATCGAATCATATAAATAAATTGAATTTCAATATGCAAAATATAACAAAGAAAGGAGTGCAGAAAAAACACATATTGTGCAGGAGAAAAATGCAGAATATGTGCAAATTCTCGCGTAACGCGGGGAGGGTATTCTCGCGTTACGCCTGAAATCGCACATATTCTGCATTTTTTTCCTGCAAAATCTTTGTATAACCTAATGTTTGTGAATAAAAAATAAATGGCTTACAAAGCCTTGCTTGATGTGGTAAGCTACATGTGCAGAAAATCCCTTCAACAACTCTGGAATTTCTGGACCTCTAGCTACGCTTTCAGTGAGCTCAGGATCATATCTTGGCTCGTTCTTTGCTTTTGCTTTTCTCTTTCAAGCCGGCGGCTCTTCCTCTTCTTCTTCCTCTTCATTATCTTCTTCTTCTCCATCTCCTACTTGATCCTCCTCTTCCTCTTCCTCTTGTTATTGTCGATTGTCAGATGAAGAACCAGCTGGTCCACTTTCCTCAGCATATACACTGCCCCAACCACGACCAATAGTTGGAGGTCCACTTCCCTCAGCTCAGCATATCCACTGTCTCAACCATGACCACTACCCCAACCCTGTCCAATGTCCATACCACTCCCTGGAGCTTGAATGAAATTGTCCCAAGACGTTCCAGTGTCTCCAACATAGCCACTACCCTCATCTTGTCCAACAGAATAATTGTTAGACGACGTTGGAGCCATGCGGGTTCAACTCCAAATAATAGCCTGCATGGTAGTCGCCCTGATATGCGGCGTAACCTGACATAGACTGACTAGGGTCGTAGTCTCCCCCCCCCCAAGTTGTTGGCACAAGAGTACTCTTGATTGTAGTGGTTGAGTCCCTCAGTCGGGAATAACTCATGTGGGAAGCTATCTTGCTTTTCTTCTTCCCTTTTCCTTTGTCAACTGGTGGCTCTCTCCTCCTTTCGTCTCAGTTTCTAACGCCAGTCGAACGTCCTGGACGTTCCATTACCTAAAACAATACAAATCAAAATCAATATCACACAGAATGCAGAAACAAAAAAAATAGAATGGACAATGCAGAATACAGAAGAGGAAATTGCAGAAATAGTTCAATTTCTCGCGTAATGGGAGGGACCAATTCTTGCGTTACGCAAAGTGTGATGTCACGCGTAACGCGTGACGTCACACTTTCTTCTCCGACGATCACAGCATCGCCGACCACATAAATTCAATACTTTTAACACAAAAATAGATAGGATGTGTCTCTACAAAGACCGTTCTTTGATAAAAGACCCGGATAAAATAGGCAATTTTAGCTAGAGTCCCTTAGTAGCAAAAATCTCTTAAGGGACCCTTGATGCGGGACACCATTAGTCATGCTCTAAGTCCTTCAAGGACAGCCATTCATTCAGAAATCAGTACAGAGGAAGAGGAGATCTGGAGGTACTCAACAAAAGAGGAAAGAAAATCCGAATTACAAATAATAAAATCAATAAAGGAATCAGAATTGGCTCGTTTAGAGCCCTCATACTTGAGTTTAAAGTGATCTAATGGCGGTTTAGTCCAGTGAGTTCTTCTAGTTTTGAGGCCCCTTCTTTTTTGGAATTGTACTCTTATTTTCTTTCTTTTTTCTTAGAGCATATCCAATGGTTCACCACTTTGGGTGGACATTGGGAGAGAGAAACTAAAAATATTATTAAACTAATGAAAAAGTGGATTTTGGAAGAGAGACTCAATACCCATGATATTGTGATGACCATTGATATCAAATGGACATTCAATATGTGTTACAAGTGTCCCAAAAACACAACTTTATTTGACCCCACATGTCATCTTAATCTTAATCTATCTAAATCTAATATAAAGTTGGCATGGTACAAAAAAGTTAAATGCTCCTCATTAATCACATTTATTGAAGACTTTAATTATTTCTCCTTTCTTAATTCATCTTTCTCCTCTCCTCATTTAAATGCAACCCTATCTTTTTAATGTTGATTGACCTATTAAAAAAATAAAATAATTGACAATTTTATAGGGCAATAGAAATTAGATCACCTCTTTTGTCCACACATCTTTGATACAATTCAAAGATATTAGACAAACAATAAACTTCATTCATATATTAAACTAAGCATAAAATTAGGACATTCTAAAAATTAAATATATAATATCATATCTTATACTGCCAAAGTGTCGCGCGTAGCGCGACGTTTAAATTCTATTCTAGTATATTATAAAATTAGGGGTTCCACAAATTAATCATACTGCATTTAATGATTTGTTTTTAATTAATCATTTTTTTGATTTGTTTTCTTTTCCCATTTCTTTTCTACGATTACGAATATGTCGCCCAAATGATGATTTTGACTCACCAACACATGTCTATAATGAATCCGTATGAAACATATTATCTTCTACTCTTCGATTCTGTAACGCCTTATAATGAAGTTTGATAGGCCATAAAACCCGCGCGTAGCGCGGACCCAAAAAGTCTAGTCTATCTCTATATAAAAACTCATGGCTTTGCAGCAGTAATGTCAATTGGGACCGGACCCAATTCTTTAATTTCGGGCCTGTTATTGTCAATGGGCCATATTGATTCGCTTGTTTGCTCTTCTTCCTATCTCCTTCTTTCACACTCATTATGGTTGTGCTAATTGATGATGAATTTATGGGTGTTCTTTAAGCTTCCCTCAATTCTCAACGCCTCTCTTTCAATTCTTTCAGCCGTTGTATGTCTCTCTGGCTCCTTCTCTTGGGTGTTTTCCTTTCATCTTCCCCCCTCTTTCTTCCACTCCGTTACCCTTTTAATAGGGTTTTCGATCTGCATAAATACCTATCGCCGCCACCAATATCTCCCAGGTATTTCCATTCCCAGTTTCTCCCGGCTGTGCCCATTCTCCTTCTTCCCTCCGAGTTCCAGTGGTGTCCAATTCTTCCCTACAAGTCTCTGTTGCCGGCAATGCCCTCCGTAGTAGCAAAGGAAAGCGTAGTAGGGCCAATTCGCCTTCAAGTTCACGCCGTCCTACTGATGTTCCTTCCGATGTCCTCTTCTCTGGATTGGATGTCAACCGCGTTCAGTCGGTGGTTGCAATGGTTGGCCATCGTTGGGATGCTGTGAATGTCAACAGAAAGTACATTGGCACTGAGTTTCTGTTGTCAGATTCAAAGGTATTTTGTCCTTCTAATATCCTACTTCTCTTTAATTGTTTGACCGAAAATCCTTTGTCTTGTAATTCCTTTTATCTATTGTTGAATTGGTTTTGCTTTACTGTCAGCTTTAGTGTTATCTAATATAGTAATATGTGACTTCTCAATATCTGTTCGCATGCAGTGCTTCATTGACTTGATGTTGTGTCAAATGTTTTTGAGTTTCTAATACTGGATATTTTGATTCTGTGTAATACTCTGTGTTCCCATTATCATTTCACCACTGTATTATGTTATTCACAGTAATCACATATTATTTTGTCCATATGCTTTGAATGGCAGTTTGAGTATTTCATGCTCCCTCCCTGTTTTTTAATGAGGCCACTTCAAAGGATAGAAAACAAAACAACTTAGAGAATTGTGGGGTTGTCATTACATTGATTTGTGGTTTTCACCGTTTGATTCATTGAATTGTTTGTATCCCCATTCAGACGGAATGTACCTTTCCAGCACTTCGGCAACATGTATCTTTGATAAGAGCGATGTCCCCGACATTCGGAAATTCAGGGAGCTTATTGGGTAGCAAGAAGTTTCTCCCTTCACAACCCGCAATCATTTTGTATTGTACGCTCATTTCTGACCACAACTTTTGTTTCCACACAGTGCTGGTAAGGTTCCCAAACCTGTGAAGACTTTTGTTTTCCAGAATATTAAGGAGGAGGCCAAGGAGACAGAAGATGTGTTGAATGCAAAGTGCTTTCCAGTATCCCTGGGGAAGACTGATGGTACCGAGATAAACCAACAACCGAAAATAGCCTTTGCAGTTTCTGACAGTCGGAAACCTGACAGTGGGGAAACTAATATTATTGAGACTAAATCATGTCTTGTTTCCCTGTATGTTTACCCAAAGCAAAACTTTAGCATACATTTTTTAAAACAATTCTTTACTCACCAACTTATTTACATATATGTGTTCAGGGGGAACAAAGACGTTGATTTTGTTGGTGAGGGTGCTTCGATGCTGCAGAAGGGAAAGGAATGTGATGAGATGGAAAGCTCCAAAACATCAACGTCCAGATCAGATTCGGTGTAAGATAGCGTTTGGTGCTTTTATTTATGTTTATTATGACGCCCTGATATGTCCTCTTAGGCCCGATTTTTCCAACAGTGATGTTGGAGATGAAGAACTGCTGGACACCAGCTCAGCGGATGTGTCATCGGGCATCAAGAGGCAAAAGCTGGGTTAACTGAAACCATATCAGATTGCAAGCACTGGAGGGCATTTTGTTTATTGCAAAGAACATATGATTTCCTTATGTTTTGTTTTTTCATGATTTAAAATTTCCTCTGTTTCTGGATACATTGTTTGGTTTGTTTTCACCGGATGCTTGGTTGTTTCAGTGCACTTTTGGTCTCATCTATATGATTTCATATTTTTCGCATGTCTACGTACTTTGCAATGTAATGTTTTCCGATTGCATATTATCATCTGCAGTAGCCTGGATAATTTTGAGTCCACATTCAGCAGTTTGATTTGCCTTTTCTTTGGTAGTTTTGATTATCATGTTGCATAGAAACTTCAGGGAAAGGCCCTGCACGGGCTGATGGTGAATTCTGTGGCGGCTCAAGAACAATTATTTCTGTATTCCCAGTAAGCAGGCCAGTTGTTATTCCCGGCTTTGAATTTTGTTTTGGTAATTATTTTTTCTTACAAAATTGATCAATGATGAATATTAAGCGACACCCCAAAAAAACTGAAGATCTGCTGCTGCTGAAGTGTTTCGTTGCATTGCAGATTTCGAATGACAGAGCTGAAGAAAGCCAGTCACATATGATCCACAACATTGGTGTCGGATTGTATGAAGATCAGATTCTCTGTAAGATAGGTTAAATTGTTGGTAATTTTTCTTTTCCTTGATTTCATGAAATTGATTTTAATGTTTAAATTTTACACAGTAGTGGAGTCTGTGATGTAAACCAATTCGCCACCAGCTCAAAGGATATGTCATCTGGATTCAGAATGCCGAACTGGGACTAAGAGAACCATTTCCACCTTTGTTGCTATGAAAGCTGTTTATTTTATCAGCCAACAAATGATGATGTCGTGTTTTCCTTGCTCCAAATCTGCTTAGTTGGGTTTGAAAGCGGTTTATTATATGTACACTGATGATTCGTTGTATCCGTCAACCATTGGTTGGCCACATGTAATAAAAATGTTGTGTACTTGAATAGTTTGTTCTTTAATTTAGATTCCAACCCCATTATCACGTGCAGCGTTTTAATATTTTGTCAAACCAGACGCCGTTGTTTTGTTTTCTATTTCCCCCATCAAATGACTCCACTCTTCTTCTTCTGTGCATTCTTCATTCTAAATTCATGTACGAACAGATGACCGTCATTGATATCAAATGGAAGGAAAACAAAGATTAACAACCGGTGTTGAGCCCGATTAGGGTTTGTGCCTCTTCCTCTTGCCACACTTCCTTCCCGGCTCTGCGTTTCAGATTCTCGCATTTAGCCTTCCACATGTTACAAACACCGATGCCTCGGGTTTGTGCCATTGAGATCGGCAAAGCAAGTCCTACTGCGAACTCATCTGGTGTGCCCCGTCACACCCCTCTCCCATAGGCAAGCTACTGCACCTTATAGTATGAGGAGAGTTAAACTTTAAACTATATAATTGTTTTCTTCCGGACTAGATTTTAGCTTCAGTTACAGAAATACGGAGTATATATTTTGGGAATGTTGTAATTCAGAAGGAGAAACAAAAGAACTATATCACATCACTCATGTTAGAATGGCAATGTTTCATCAATTATTTACACCACTAATATACTGTTTTAACTTTTAACTACAAAAGATCAAGTAAAACTGGAGAAATGACCAAGTTGACACAAGGTTGATTCATTTTTTCCTAGGAAAGGATTGTATTGTAATTTTTTCCGATTTATATATTTCTACTGCTAGAATAGTTGTTTTATGATGGTATACAATGGTTGGGTACATTAATTATGTTTTGTCATTTGCCTCATAACTTCGCCCTTCTATCTTCTAAGGCAACAGGAAAATCAAGATACTAATGCAAATTTCACGTGCCGAGACATAACTTCAAAACTTGGCTAGCAATGCACAACAACCTCACAATACTAAGTCAACTGAATCAGTCGGGAATCGTTGATACGTGCAAGCTCTGTAATGTGGATCACCTCTTCAACAGTTGCCTTTACTCAACAGAGGTCATGCGAAAGATTAAAAATTACTTGGAACCAGAATCAATTGGGCTGACATCCATGATTGTATAAGATGGATGAACAATGTTGCAGGCCAAAATAGAGACGTCCAACATTTCTGGCGGTCGACAATAACCATGTATGTATATCAAATCTAGAGAGCATGTCATGGAAATATATCATGGAAAGATATGACTGCAGTGGATAATGTGTGCCTCTCATAAAGAAATCGATGATGGATAACAAAAAATTAAGAGCTCATGTGAATCAGCAAGGAAGAAGATTATGATCGAACAAGGAAGAAGACTATGGTTGAACGTACTAGACTACAACTAGGAAATTTTTTGAAGCCATGGGCTAAAAGTGTATGACCCAATGAAGAAACATATATTCTATTAAATACTTTTTTATTAACTTGATTATGTCAAACACATATGGCTTTACAAGTAACAAAACGACATTTTATCCAAATAAAGAGACGCGGGCTCTCACTTCCTATAAATTTCAAATACCAAAACAAGCATACTCATTAATCACAAAGTGCATTCCTCGATTTCCTATATAATATACTCCGTATGTACTTATCAAAGTAAGTTCCTCATTCTCTAATATTATATGAAAAAATTTCATACGATTATGCATAAGTACGTAGCAGGTAAAACCTCATTTTTATATACATTTGTCTAATTGCATGTGGGTAAACAACAGTGCAACTATACTCATATGTTTGTGGATCAATACTGATAAATATATCATTTGTACATTTTATATATAATATAATAGAAAATATTGTCCCAAATACCCCATTTTTGTACCTAAATTACACATATGCCTAATTTCAAGCGGATATGACTGTTATATCCATTTGAGGGTTATAATAGTCCAAAAAAATATTTTTGCTATTAAAAAGAAAAGATTTATTATAATTTAATTTATCTTGATTTTTTTAACTCAACTCATTATTTTAATAATTTCTGAAATTAAGAAAAAGGATAATAAAAATAAAAGGAAATTAAAAAAATATAAAACAATTTATAAAAAATAAAAGGAAATTTAAATAAAAAAAAATGAAAAAAGAAAAATTTTGATTTTGTAATGACGGTTTTAAGAAAAGTAACTGTTTCCTAAGCATACTTAATTAACGAAGCATTAATCATCCTCAACCTTCACTCATTTCACTCATTTCTCTCTCTCGTTCAACTGTTCGTCTTCACCCCTCCTTTCACCATTTTGAAATTTTCACCATTCTCGACCTCTCTCAACTGGTTTCAACCGCCGGCAACCCTTAATTAACGAAGTATTTGGATTTGAGTTTCTGAATATTGTTAGTTTTTAAGGAATTTCATTTCTTCATGTGTATTATGAATCTTGACACCTCTAAAAATACTTCCTGTCATGTGCATTGTGAACCAGTTTATGTAGTGAAAGTATTTGGATTTGAGTTTCTGAATATTGTTAGTTTTTATGTGTGAGATGTACATCCTCTTCTCCTCACTGTGTCTAGATTGTTTAGGGTTATCCCGACAGACTCCTCACTGTGTCATGACATACTCTTCTCTGTGTCCCGACACTTGAACTTTGGTTTTGTGTAGCTTATGTGCATTTAGGAGTTTTTGTATAGTTTGCATATCTCTCCACCTCTGAATATTGTTTCCTGTCATATGTAGTGTGCATCCTGACATATTACTAATATTTTCCTGCAATGTTCTGTAGGTGATGTATGCTTACTTCAAAGGAGATGCATTGCATGGTCGTGTGAATATTAACTGTAGGAGGCAATATCTCAAAGACATAGAGTCTAAGCTAACATGCTAAGATTGGAGAAGAATATGTGGCAGCCCTTTTGGGGATGTTGTGAAAATGGTCAATCAAGTGACCTTCTCTTCTCAAACCGTGCACTCAGTTCTCTTCAAGCAGTTGAAGAGTGAAAAGAAGTGGGAGACATGGTATGAGATTGTTGGTCAGCCATTGAGATTTTCAGGATAGTTTGTGTAGCGTGTCAGGATAGTTTGTGAAGCTTGAAATATAGGATTTAAGAAACTTTTATTGCAGGAAAGACGACTTGTTATTTACCATGAACCAGTATTTGATTTTGGTAATAATGAGGAGTTGGAGGACCATCTTTTTCCACAGGATAATGCTGTTGGGGATGAAGTAGATGGGGTTGACAATGTTGCTGCTCCTTGTGGGGTAGATGTTGTTGATGAAGTTGTTGTTCAGGGTGGGGTTGACAATTTTGCTGCTCCTTGTGGGGTTGACAATGTTGATGAAGTTGTTGTTGAGAATGCTGAGAAAAGGGCTGAGGAGCTAGTGGATAATGTTGTTGCTCCTTGTGTAAACTTGAATGAGGAGTTTGTAAGCTCCAAAGACTCTAGTGACAATGAGGTATGATTTAGTTTATTGGTGTCTTTGGAGTTATTGTATAACAGGATATGTATTGAAGCATGACAAGATGTTTTGCAGGGTGTTAAAGATTTTGAGTTAATTGGTGTTGGGAGAAGAGAAGGAGACATTGTAATGAATGTTGTTGCTGAGCTAGGTGAGAAGGCATCTAATAAAGATGAGAGCGACCCTAAAGTGAAAGATGAGTTGAAAGATAATGAACTTGAAGATGCACCAAGGGAATAGCTCACTCAGCAGACTACAGCTGAGGAGGAAGCAAAGGCTGAGGAGGAGAAAAGCGGTCCGGATCATCTGTTTCAAAAATAAATATCAAATACTGTATCACCAATTTTTTATTTGCTTTATTCCTGATTGAAAGATAAAGCAAACAAAATCTTAAAAATAAGTACTTCTTCGTCTTCAACCTCTAGTGTTTTTCGTTGAAAAAACCGCTTGCCTTTCAACCTCACCTTTCAACCTCACCACTCATACTTCTAGCCAAATAATTTATCTCACTTGCAGGCAGAGAGTTACTATCAATATATTTGGTGTTCGTTGATTTCGGCTCAAAACGCCTAAATCTAGGGTTTGATTTTTGGGATTTAGGGTTTGATTTTGGGGGAAATTGTATGTTAAGCCACTAAGTTTTCCTTTGAAATAGTTTCACTACATCTCCTAGTCTATCTATTCGTCAATTTTCCTTCTCCCCTATCCCTCTTTTTTCTTCAAGAAACTCTACCACAACAACAATGACAAAAAAAAAAGAGCTCAGAGAATTGATATAGAGACTCTAATTTATCTAATTGATGAGTTAAAGAAGAGGTGGTAAGAATTGAAACCTGAAGTATCCCCTTGAATGGTGGCTAGATCTGGATGTTTTTGATTAAATATAGTTTGGGTATGGGTGATAGTTGCTTAAATTTAGTGACGATATAAGTGATAGTTGGATTTCAGAGCTTGAGAAATATATGATTTTGATTTGGATCTTCCGAAGAAACCATCGGAAAAAAATTCAAAGGGAAGTAGAATTGATTTCTCAGACTCTCAGTCTAGAAGAAGTCATAATCCTGGGAAGAAGATGAAGAGGCTGAAAACTTAACGCATATATTTTTTTATTAGGAAAAAATTAACACGTGGACAATGATACAACACTTGAAACAAATGGGTGAAACAGAGGATCCGGACCGGGAGAAAAGGGCTGAGGAAGCAAAGGCTGAGGAGGAGAAAAGGGCTGAGGTGGCCAAGGCTGAGGAGGAAAAGAATAAGGAGACCATGGATGAGGTGGGAAAGGCAGAGGAGCAAAAGACTGAGGTGGGAAAGGCAGAGGAGCAAAAGACTGAGGAGGGCAAGGCTGATATGGCAATGACTCAGGTGGAGAAAGGTGAGGAGGACAAGGCAGATGATTTTGCCAAACCCAAACTTGTGTTTGGCACAAGGGTGAAGATGGTCAGTGGCCGTTCTCCAAACAAGGTGTCTCCACAGAAACAGAGGTAACTTCTGAAATTACAGGATAGTTTTTGGAGTATGACAGGATAGTTTGTGTTGAATGGCAGGATATGATATTTTCTTTGTCACTGTGGTTTGCAAGATCCTTCCCAAGCGTAATACAAAGTCTTCTCCTTCTCTCAGCTCTCCTTACACATCCAAGACCACCAAGAAGAAAAACACCAAGAAGGACAACACCAAGGACAACAAAGACAAGAAGAAGGAAGTCTATTCCAAAGCTTTCTGGAAGAAGATAACCAATAATTCTGTTGTAAGAGAGATGACAGAAGCAATACAATGGTACCAAGAGGAAAGGTACTTGAAAAAATTGGTGTATTAATATACTATTTAATATCTTTTATGATGATTACAATGAAATTTTATACTCCTATATTGTGTTTTATGTTTCAGCCCTCAGGAGTTTGAAGGTATGAGTGGAGTTACTATTGACAATGGTTTCTTTGAGTGCATTATTGAACCAAAGTTCTGGTGGGATAATCTGGTAAGGGTGACAGGATAAAAATTTGATTTTTTATTTTTTCAGTCTTTGTAATTAATGTGTACTTGTATTGGCAGCACATCGATGAGGTTCTTTGCCACGTGAGGTCTGAGCTCAGGAAAAAACCAGCTGATAATCACAAGGCTGCCATAATGGATTGTCTATGGTCTGAGGATTACAAGGACCAACATAGGAGTGAAGCAGGTGGAGTTGAAGTACCAGTTATTCCAGATCGTGTTGTGAGGTACTTCAAGGGAAGTCTTCCATTTCTATTTGGAAAAAATTGGGAAGATGTGGACTTCATTTATGCACCACTCTTTGTTGGAGGCAACCATTGGGTGGCCATTGAAATAGACCTCCAGAACTGGAAGCTCAATGTGTATAACTGCAACACCGATTTGAAGGCAGAGCGGGTAATAGGTGGCCAGAAATTATTACCAAATTCAGTGCATGGTAAACACAATACAAGACACAAGGAAACTGAAATGATTGAAATAACATGAAATGATACAACATCAATAGTTGTACACTTCAATATCGTACACGACACCATTTGAATCTGCACTTTGTAGGTCGAAGAGGCACTCATCCTTATACTTGAGCTTATTGTCTTGAACAAAAGCTCTCCAACCCTTGCCCAAGCGGTAGCCTTTTTTTGAGTGTGTGAGATGAACTTCCCAAGTCTGAAGTCCAACTTTAAGTGTTATTTCAAAGTTCTTGTAGTCTTTTAAAAACTTTTCTCCATGACCGATGGGGATACATAGACGACAGTCCCCCTCTACATATGACCGTTTCATTTCAACGAAGAAACTTTTGATTTGGTAATCTTCGTCGAGAAATGGGTCTACCACGTGATAACCAGCCATGAAGGAGTTGAGAGAAAGAGAGAAAGAAAGGTATGGTTGTTGAGAATGAAAGGAATGAGCAGAATACGTTGTTGAGAAAGAATGACCTATATATTGAAGAAAAATTTGACAAAAAATGAGTAAATGTGTTAGGTTGGGTTGGTTAACGTGTTGGGTAGGTAAATGTGTTTGACTACTTTTTGCTTGAAAACATGTACTGACGTTAGTGCAGAGAGTAAATGTGTTCTTTGACTGCATTTATGTAGTGGAGTTAGGTGGCGGGATGTTAAAAAATATGTGTGATAGGATAAAGCATAATGTGTGGCGGGATAATACAATACAACTTAACAAAGCAAACTAAAATCATTTCAACATTCATACTAACAAAATTTCAACATCCAACCCAAAATAATATGACTTATAAAATTACTTGTGACATGATAAAACCTGTATGTTGTCGGGATAAAACATCAAATGTGGCGGGATAACAAGTTACAATTGTTCATATACCAAAAAGTTAGAACCTTGTTGTCTTACCCTTTTACCCTATGGTCTTCGCCTTGACTGTCCTCCCCTTGCAGCCCGGGAGCACGTGTTGTGAGTATGGCCAGACAGACCACATCTTGCACATCTCGTGGACACTCGTTTGTAGGGCCTCTCCCACATAGCCTTATATCTATTCAACCTTGGTCTTCCAGATCCTGACATGTCTTCTTCTTCTCTCAGCTCATCATCTACTATGTTACTAAACATGTGATCTGACATTCTCTTTAGGACTCTTACATGGTAAGAAGGTCCACCAACATTTTCAGCCTGAGAACAAGGTTGAGGTGCACTACCTTGAACATCCATCATCTTTTCTTCTTCTTTTGGAATTAAATTAGGGTTTTCATTTGAACCAAAACATTTAGGCACCACGACAGAATGCAAAGGAATTGACCATATTCTATCTTTGCAGTTTGACATGGTCAAGAAGAAGAATGCGTCTACATCATCATTATCAGAAATATCGAAAGGAGGAAGATGAACATTTTGTGGAGGCATATAGCTGAGATTCTAAGTGAAACCTGTTAAGATCAATGACAAGTTTTTCTTCAACCATTTTCAGAAGCCCTTCATATTTGATCTCATCACTGACCATCAAACTCTTTGTCTTTTTAGGGTCTTCATACACCCAAAGTTCATTCTCCATCTTCCACTTGCCTCCACATATTAAGGAGAGCATATATGTTTGACCTAAACAAGCCAAAACAAGAAAACATAGTCATTTACTGCTACCAATACACACAAAAAAACGTTTGCATTTAATATGTCAACTTACCCATTCCTTCTTGTGTATGGTGGAGAGATATCAAAACCACCAAGGATGTAAAGAGATGGAAACAGTTGGCTGGCAGGATAGTAAGTAGATTTAATGAGGAGAAGAGAAAAAACAGAATTAATGAAGAAGATGAAGTTAAGATAAGAGAAATTACAATAATTTTGGAGCAAAAATTTGCTCTAAGTGAGCTTATATCAAATTTGGCGGAAAAGTGTACCGCCAAAGTTGAATTGTGTGGCTGGGAATTAATCTGGTACCAGTGAATAGTGAATTGTACGGTCTGTCAGAATTTTTGTGGCTGATCTGAGTTTTCCTTACACCTTTCCCATTTTATCCGTTTTTTTTTAAAAAAATCCTAACATATGTACGGATTTTGCTTCTTTTCCTTCTTTCCTTCTTTTCTTCTTTTCCGTCAGTTTTTCTTTCTTCTTTTCTTCTTTTCTCAGCTCATTATTATAATGTTTTTATTTTACCTTTTTTGAAAAACCTTTATTCATTTACCAAAGCAAAAAGAAAAGACAAAAGAAAATGGAATATGGATATTACAGTAATATCCATTTGAATTTAGGTAGGTTTGTAAGATACCCCAGATAGGGTATTTTTACAAATTAGCCAATATAATATATTTATAATAAAATAAATATAATGTAATACATATGATATGATCATTAACTCCGAATAGGGAAGGTTTTCTAATGTAGCTTATTGGACCTATTCTACATTTGGGGCTTAAGATGATGTTGAGCCTATTTTACCTTATTTTTAGTTTTAGTTTTAGTTTGTTTGTGTTAATTAATCGAATGTGGACGTCAAAACAACTTAAACAATAAATAACTATCTCTAAAGTAGTTGTACAAATCTGGATAAATAATAAGGTGTTATTTCATATACAATAATTTGATAAAATTTCAAGTGAGAACAAACCTTACGGTACGAAGTGCGATGTGTTCGCGCTCACAGATAACAAGCTAATGTTCATAATTTGGGGGTCATGTTCATAATGTAAGTTCACAGAAATTACAAAATTGTCACCGCGTGTTTCACTTGCAAAGTTCAATATTGTTACCATCTAGATTATGAACTTTACCAATCCAGAATACGAACTTTGACGTGTAATTTGTGAACAAAAGCGCTTCGCACTCCATACCGTAACTTATTTCCTATCAGAACTTTCCTCTAATAATTTTAATAGAATCCCTTAATTGGATGTGCAATCAATATCTCATTCATATATTACTAATTTGAATTCAAACTTTAGGTAAAGGCTAAATAATACACATCCACTATACAAACAACTATTACATCTATTTCAAGCAATATCTCATTCATATATTAACAAGTTAAATTCAAACTTTCAGGTAAAGGCTAATAAAATAGTACACGGGCGCCAAATAGTAAAATACGAATACCCAAAATAAATTTGATAAACAAATCAACACTCCCTATATCATTCATCGCCACAATACATATAAAAGTATTACGACTCAAATTCAAACTTTGTTGATTATTATACATATAAAAAATACCAAATAAATTCAACTACGTATTTTTTCTTCCAAAAATCTCGCACTCTACCTCATACTACTTCAATGATATCTATATGTACAACGAACATAACACACTACCGCCTCAAAATCCTAGTAATATTAATAAAAAAATATGAAAAAAAAATATGAAAGAGAAGATTGATAAAATAAAATATACGTAATCATTGGGATAATGATAAAAATATTGAAAATGGTTTTAGCATCTCTTTGTGAACCACTGCAACTACGACTCAACGAGAGTCAATTTTCTTAACAGTATCGTTGTCTCAGATAAACTTTCCCGAGATTGCTTCTTGCTAAATAAATAGCTCCTCCTCTTAGAAGAACCGGATTTCCCTTGCATCAGGTATTTGCTGTTTTGTGATATACCACTGTTTTTTAGGGGGAAGATCTGTATTTGCGTTTCTGGGTTTAGTTTTTGCTTAGTTTTCTCTGGGTTTTATCGCCAATCGTGCTATGGGTTTTTGGATTGGACATGTTCTTTGTACAAATTGGTTACACTAAACTACGGCATATAGGGTATATTTGGCCAAATTGGAGACATTTTTTAAACTCGTTCTACGCATATCCGTGCTTTATTCTCTGGCCTGTAGCATATCTCTTTTGATCAGCTACTTTTTGTTTTGAATGCTTCAATCTGTGCATTATAGAATATATATTCCAAATGCAGCTCGTTCCCCTCTCCTAAATAATTGATAACTATGACAGCGATGAATACATTGACCTGGCCCTGATTACTGCTGCGTAGTTGTTAAGTGTCTCAGACTGACATTTGCAATTTCTTGATAGGAAATGAGAGTGTTTAACCGATCCATTACTCGAATTCGGTTGATTTTGAGGCATCAAGGATACAACTGTTCAAGTAGGAGCTTCTTGGGAAAGAGAAATGATTTTCTAAATGAAAGATTGTTTTTTGTTTATAAGTCCTTCCACAATGTAGAAATAGATAAGAAAGGCGGTCTAACCTTCCATGTGATCTCCAGACCCTTATCTACAGGTTGTCCTTGAAAATATTTCTGATTATCTGTTAATCATTCTCTATTTGACTAAAATGTCTCTTCTTTTATGTCTTTTAGTGGTAGAGCCGAAAAAAGGAGGGCCCTTGGTGGAGTATGAACGAAGAATAGCTAATGGTGAACTTTCCATGGGTGATAGTTGCCAGGTATTAGGGGAAGTTAGAAGTCTCTGGCTCTGTCTTATACTGAATCGTCGACGATTGGCCCAAGACTAAGCCTTTTCAACTTAATATGTCATTCTCCTTGCTAAGTTCAGATTGTCTATGAATATGTATAACATGTCTGTAAGTGTTAGGTGTTATGTAATTTAAATGAAATCGGTAAGTCAGATCTGTAATCTACACTTATTTTGGATGAGCTTTTAACTGACTCTTCAGGAATCCTAATCCTAAATACATTCATGTTTAAAAAGTTATTCAATTAATGTGTTTTTATGGAGCAGATAAATTGAAGGAGTCATCGGCAAAATGATTTGGGAATGATTTATAGCTGAAAAAATGTAGTATGAAATCAGTTTAAAACAGGATCACCTTAATATATATTTTTTCAAGTATAATGTCCAATTTCTGAATGCCCTAATCTTTCTCAATGTTTTCTTGTTCTTGATAAGTTATCATAAGGACTAAGTAGTGATTCTACATTCCTCTTATTTGATATTGTAGTTAAGGAAGATAGAGGGCTTATATAAATTGATTGCAGCTTGTTGATTTGATGGTTGGTAATTTGAGAAATGAAAAGTATCTTATACATGATTGTTGCAGATAGGCACATTGAACAAACTTCAGAGGCTTTACAATGAACTGGTTGAGAATGCCGATGGATGCAAACTGGATCGATATGCAGCTTCTGAGATTTCTAGCAGGTAAGGTATTTGATGAGTTATTTTCTATTTCTTCTGATTCATCTAGTTATTATATTTAGATGGATCTGATGTCGTCTTTTTTGGAGATGGGAAGCTGATTTAGAGTATAGTTCTTTCTTTCAATGAAAGAAAAAGGCTCTGATGAAAGAGATTCCTCCCCCTGCTCATTTTGTCAATTGCTACATTACTTGGACCCAAGTACTTGAACACTGCTGATCACTCTTTTTTATCCATATTTCAGAAGCAGGTGGTTGTGGTCCCGTCTATTACAACAATCTCCGTATTCTCCAGTTAAAGGATTATACCTCTATGGAGGAGTTGGAACTGGAAAAACCATGTTGATGGATTTATTCTTTGATCAATTGTAAGTTTAATTTTCCTTTACTTTACTCATAGTTCGAGATTGCAAGCATTCCAATTCGCTTTGAAGGGCAATTTATATCAGTCGGTACTAGTGTGCTTAGTGCTACAACCCCTACAATTGAACTGGAGTCCCTTGATGGTCTTAAATATTCAGGCCGGCAGATTGGAGGAAGAAACGAATACATTTTCATGACTTCATGCTAAGTGTCCATAGCCGCTTACGGGTAATTGACAATCTTTGCTGCCTATTTGTACTTCCTAGTGCTGTGTTATAAACTATGATTTTATCCTATTCGCATATCATGTCACAACCGAATACTATTTTGACTCTGATGTAGCCTATATGCAGAAACACAAAGGTGTGTCAGACCCACTTGAAGTTGTAGCAGCAGAAATAGCAGATGAATCGATTTTATTGTGCCTTGACGAGTTTATGGTAAAGTATTTTTATCAGTACAACTTTGTTAGCTACATTAGACCTGCAAGATTTTTCTTATGATACTTGCTTTATATCCTAGGTGACAGATGTGGCGGATGCGCTAATCTTGAATCGCCTGTTTGGACATCTTTATAGCCATGGTGTGGTAAGCACCCGATTTTGTTTATCATCAGAATTGCTTCCCCTTGATCATCCATCATCAAATTAATTTGCATTCTCTATTTGATGGTTGACTTTTTAAAAGATCCTTGTTGCGACTTCCAATCGTCATCCAGATGGATTGTATGAAGGTGGACTTCAAAGGGATCTTTTTATGCCTTTCATTGCCACTTTGAAGGTGATCAAGCAAATCTGTAATTGCTCTAGCTTTTGCCTTTATTTTTCCCCTGATTTTCTTCGGTAAAAATGTAGCAGTTTCGAGGACTCGTTTCATCTAGTATAACCATATGGTTGTTTTGGATTCTGATTCAATTTTATATAAAAATATAGGATAGGTGTATAGTGCATGATATCGCTTCATCTGTGGATTATAGACGCCTAACCTCGGTACGTGCTATCTATCTCTATCAACTATTTGTCTGTTTTTTAATGTTTGAACGCATGCTTCAACGCGGGCGCTATAACTGCAGGCTGAACAAGGATTCTATTTCATTGGGAAGGATTTGTCAGACATTCTCAAGGCTAAGTTTCAGGAGTTGGTCGGGAATCAGGAAGCTCGCCCGCAAGAGGTAGAAGTTGTCATGGGGAGGACATTAAAGGTAATTTTACTAATTAGTACCTACTTGAAGATTTTATTACCATGGAAAGTAAAGCAACTAAGGCTCACTTTTCTGACCTCAATTATTTATTAATCCCCTGTGAGAATCATTCATATTTTCTTCTGGTTCTGGATAGGTCCCTTTTGGTGCCAATGGTTGTGCATATTTCCCTTTTGATGAACTCTGTGACAGACCGCTTGGTGCAGCTGACTACTTTGGATTATTTAGTAAGTCATATATTATTTTTTTAATCTTCCTCGTATCTTCATTTGTTGGCTGTTGTTTTTCATTTAGATATTTAGATAGATATTCTTTGCTCAATGTAAAGCTTTCATAATGTGCCTGAAAAAGAACTTTGTTTATTTTTTGACAGAAAAATTCCATACGCTAGCACTGGACGAAGTGCCAATTCTCGGGCTAACAAATCGTACAGCAGCTTACCGGTTTGTCACATTAGTTGATGTAAATCTCTCTTGTTTCACCTTTAGTATTTAACTGCCAGTATCGCATCATATTCATATGAACTTGACTAGTTTTTGTGCTTATGTTAATAGGTAATGTATGAAAACAAGGGAAGATTACTGTGCACTGCAGAGGGTAGCCCTCAAGAGCTCTTTGAGAAAATCATAACGATAGCGGAAGCTCAGAAAAGGGCCCCACGAACCTCCTCTAGGTCAAGGAGAAATGATGACGCTGACTTGTGTGTCGACAATGAACTTGGATTTGCCAAGGATCGTACCATCAGCAGGTAACCCTACTTTCAAGTAAATTTTATTGTTGTTTTTCTGTGTCTGTCTTCTTTTAGCATGTTTTGAAATGGGTTGGTCTAAAAATTTATGCAGATTAACAGAGATGAACAGCAAAGAGTACTTAGAACAGCACGCAGCAGCAAACCAGCTTGCATAGGAATTAGGAAGAGGGAACTTATCATTTTTGTGCTACTCAAGAGAAAGCTTTCTATTTTGCAAACATGATCATAACATATCAACATTCTGTACAAACAAAAAGGAAACTGTTTGTGGCTCACCAAAGCCATATACTCCGTTATAACAGAAGATTCAGAGTTGAAATAAAATCATGCCTGGGATTTGCTTTACCTTGTGTACAGTCTTGTTTTTGCAATTCTTTTGAGCTATCATGCACCAACTGGAGAGTGATAGAAGCATTATGACTGCATCATATTTTTAGTTTTGATTCTCCTTAATCTTGTTCACAGTAGAAATGATTAGTAAGAAAGTGGCAATTGTTGTAAAGCAACTTGAGATTACATCCCGTAAAGTAGAAAAGACATTACAGTAGAATTATTCAAGCCCTCTCTCCCCTGATCCTTCTAGCCAACTGCATATCCTTGGGCATGATGGTAACACGCTTGGCATGAATAGCGCAGAGATTAGTGTCCTCAAAGAGACCAACAAGATAAGCCTCAGAAGCCTCCTGAAGAGCGGAAACAGCGCTGCTCTGAAAACGGAGATCGGTCTTGAAGTCCTGAGCGATTTCCCTCACCAGCCTCTGGAATGGAAGTTTCCGGATAAGAAGCTCCGTGCTCTTCTGGTACTTCCGGATCTCCCTCAGAGCCACTGTTCCAGGCCTGAATCTGTGAGGCTTCTTCACTCCGCCGGTCGCCGGAGCTGACTTCCGGGCGGCTTTGGTGGCCAGCTGCTTCCGAGGCGCTTTCCCTCCGGTCGACTTTCTAGCTGTCTGCTTTGTTCGAGCCATTTCCACTCTCTTTTGCTTGATTGCTTGATTATTGAGAATTGGAGATTGATTTAGGGTTTGTGTTTTGAATCCTCTAGTTTGTGGATTCATTTATATTCGAGTTGGGAGTGGTAAGGAGGGCGGGAATGTTTTCAAATTTGGCGGATTCTGATTCAGGGAGTGGTCCTACCAATTTGAGCCGTTCGATTGGGTTAATTTAGGTCGTTGGATTTTCACAACCCTGCGATCCGTGCCTTTTCTATTTCACCAATGCTATCCAAGCACTGTTTACTCTATGGCTTTTTTGGAGCATTTTTACCTAAAGTAGTGACCCGCACGAGAAATTTCATGTTATTCGTATGAGAATTGTATATCATTTCAATCGAGTTGGTCAAAAAATTAAGATTAACTTTTTTCTTGTAAAGACTATTTATAAAAATATATTTTATTTCATGAATATTATGTACGTAGCTTGACTTAATTTTTTATTATCGAAAATAATCCTAATTTTATCGTAAGAATGTATATTAACCTTCAACATAATATTTATTCTCAATAAAATAGCTTGTATATTTGTTGTTGAAAGGAATGATAATTTTGTAAGATTTTTTTGTTAATATAATTATTCAATCTATTAATAATTGAAATTAAAGATAAAAATAATAATTGTGTAACAAACTAAGCCTAAAATCACTCTAAGAGCTCTAAAAGTCTCAACTTTAATATATAAGATAGATTTTATAAAGGCCCGTGAACTGTATTTCTATATAGGCTTTATAAACTTGTATTTACAAGAGAGAAAGAAATTTGAAAATAATTTTGTATTAAGCTATTATAAATTTTGTATAAACATACAAAATTAGTGTCTTTTGTAAGCTCACCATTATATAAACTCATAAAGTGTATCTTCAAAAATAATTAAATGACTTTCTTATTGTAAACTCAATAGAATACTTGAAATTAAATTACTTAATTTTCCAGTTTTTGGGTAAATGCCCAAAACACTATTGTTTTGTTGGTTTTTGCACTACTAAATCAAGTTATATGTTTATACCCCAATTTTAATAAAATTAATCTCTTCGTTGATGTGGCACGGTGGTCCCCCTCCCTTCCATCTCCTCTTTTACCAATTTGTACCCCGACTGATGTGGCATTGTCCCCGTCCACCCCGACTAATCATACAAAGCCTTTATTTAGCACACATTCAAATTTTATTTAGCACACCCATACATTCGTCACGAATGTATTTTACCATACCTTCGTCACGAATGTCATCCATACCTTCGTCACGAATGTATTTGACCAAACCTTCGTCACGAATGTATTTCACTATACATTCGTCACGAATGTATTGTTAACCTTCGTGACGAAGGTCTGGATAACATTCGTGACGAATAACCATAAAACATTCGTGACGAAGGTAGCTATATCTGCAAAAGTGAAGCTATTATGTCTAATCCACACCAACTGCATTTAATTACCATCTTTACATTCATATATACGAACCACTTCTTCTTCTACCTCTTCATTTCAACTATCAATCTAGTTTTCACCCTAAACACATTCATTCAAACACATTGTTCAATTGAAAATGTCAAATTGGGATGATTACATACACCAATGGACATTCGTAAAATGGACATTCGTAAAATGTCAAATTGGGGTAAAAAAGTGTAAAAAACATTTTGAAATGGGGTAAAATGGACATTCGTCACGTATGTATGGCAAACCTTCGTCACGTATGTATGGCAAACCTTCGTGACGAATGTATTTGCACAAGAAATGTGCAAATACATTCGTCACGAAGGTTTGCCATACATACGTGACGAAGGTTTTCTATACATACGTGACGAATGTCCATTTGTGTTGGAATTTTGTTGTGTTTGTGTTGGAATTTAGGATTTGATTCGAATTTTGTTGTTTTTACAGAATAATAGTCCAGCGTTCAATCGTTTAAGAAACTTATCGATCAATGCCGATATTCCTTTGGGACCTCATGGAGTGCCTTCGTTTGATCTTGGTTTGGATTTTGATATTCCGCCAATAGTCTCTCAGCTTGAACCTCCTCCATATCATTCTCATCAAACTGATTGGTCTAATGTTCCTGAATACCAATCTTTATCGCAACCATATCAAGACATTGAGTATTTCCCGAAATTGAAGACAGTACCACAGTTTGACAGTGTTGTGCCTTATGAGGACCCACATATATCATTAGATTATTCAGAAGTTTTCGTCACTGATAAGATCTTCAGCTCAAGGGCAGAAGCAGAACAGTGGGCAAGAGATATTGGTAAAACTCATAACTTCATGTTGAAGGTTGGTAGAACTTACTTCAAAGGGAAGTTAGGAAGGTCTTGGCTTAAATGCGAGCGCAGTGGACATTACATTCCTGATTCAGTTGGGAGAACTAGGAAATTCACCCACACAAAGAAATGTGGTTGCAAATTTCAGATTGCATGTAGAGAGACTGAAAATGGGGAATGGATCATAAGGGCTGATCATGGAACTCACAACCATATTATTGGTGAATCCTTACACGGTAACGCATTTGCTGGAAGACTTACACCTGAGGAGGAAAAGGTGTTACTAGACATGAGGAAGGGAAATGCTAGACCAATACAGATGTACACAAGGCTCAATGAATCTCCTGACAACATGACTAAGAAGTCACAAGTGTACAACTTTTGTAACAAGTTCAGAACAGAGAGGATGGAGGGAAGAACTGTGATCCAAGAATTCTTCTATCGTTCGAAGGAGTTGAACTACTTCGTAAGACACAAGAGCGATGAAGTGACAAATAAGATCACAGATGTGTTCTTCGCAAGCCCAGAGTCGATGAAACTGCTTAAGGCGTTTCCATACGTAATGTTGATTGACGCAACATACAGCACAATTCAGTAAGTATAATTAAGTTAACAAGTCTTATGTTTGTTTTTACTCTATAAATTCTTATAGTAATGTATTATCTTGCAAAGGTACAACATGCCCTTCATAGAGATTGTTGGAATAACATCAACGTGGAAGAACTATGTCGTTGCTGGGGCTTTCGTGTCAGAAGAGAAAGAAGAAAACTACGCGTGGTGCATGTATCAATTGGCTGAGTTGTTTAGGGTTGTTAAGATGACGCCAACTTGCTTAGTCACTGATCGAGAGAAAGCTTTGATGAACGCTTTGGATAGGATCTTTCCAGATTCTACTTTCCTCCTCTGTAGGCGGCACATCCAAAAGAACATTGAGGACCATGCTAAGCTAGCAATGCGGTCACAAGCAAGGGGGACCCATTTTGCAAGTGACTGTCTTAACTTATTCAAACAGTCGACAGATTTGGCATACAACATTCAGCTGGGGCGTATTGAACAAGATTGGGCTGCATATCCATCTGAGATTAGGTACCTGAAGAAGAATTGGCTAAACCCCTACGGCAATAGATTTCTTTCGATCTATGTGGATAAAATCTTTACATTAGGCTCCAACACCACAAACAGGTTAGTAATGTGATTACGTTTGAGATTGTTTTGCAAATTATGTTAGCTTTATATTTGTTGTTATAAAAAATTGTTTTTATTATGCAGGGTTGAAAGTGAACATTCTAGCTTCAAAAATTATTTGTCACTGCCAAGCCAGAAGATAGACACTGTGTTTCAAAGATACAATGCGAAGATGCGCAATCAGTTCAAGGAGATCTTGGGTACTTTCAATGAAAGTCAGCAAAAGACTGTAAGTAACATTACAGACGTTGATCTCTTCAAGCTTCTTAAATACAGAGTGTCTTATACTTGTTTGAGTCGCTTGCTAACTGAATACAAGAAAGGGGAATACGGCATGCATCTTGATCATTGTGAATGCGTAATAAGGAAGAGAGATGGATTGCTATGTGTGCATGACATTTATGAATATGTGAGGCGTCAAGAACCAATTCCAGTTGAAGCGGTTCATGCCTTTTGGAGGACATTGACTTTGAAAGAAGTAGAGACTGAAGACGAATTACAAGTGCGGAGGGTAGTAGCCAGAAACTTGATGGATGAGTTTATGGCTGAGCAATGGGAGGGAATGTCACCTTATGACCAACACGAGTGTGCAATGAAGTGTTTGGCAATAGGTAACCCCCAAATGACCAACCTACAGGAGCCAGCTCGTGTGAAAAGGGGGAAGGGACGACCTCCAGGAGCTCCAAACAAAGAGTACAATCCAATGAAAAGACAACCTTCACATTGGGAGCACACTGATGCAACACTTGAAGAAACGCCTCCAAAGAAGCAAAAACCGACTTCATACGGGAAGGGTAAGAGTGGTCAGTGGGCTTTGCAGAAGCTTACAAAGTATAATGCTCTCGTACCTCCATGCATGCGTCCCTATGTGCAAGGTTGGTATCCCATTGTCGCTGATGGAAATTGTGGATACAGAGCTATAGCACAACAATTAGGGTGGGACCAAGATAATTGGAGGAGAGTTAGATCTGAAATGGCTCAAACGACATTTGCACATTGGAATAATGGGTTGCAAGCTTGTTGGGTATTGCCAGTTGAAACGCCTGATGTTTTGAGAGTAGTTACAAATCTAGCTTGGACTGGACCAGGAGAGATGGCACCCGAAGAGACATGGTTACAAGTCCCGGCGATGGGGTGTGTAGTAGCTACGACTTTCAATTGTGCATTGGTTGTGCTTGCGAAATCAATTTGCCAAACATATTTGCCTATAGTATTGGACGACAACATCGCTCCAGGAGAGAAATTGCCCATATGTTGCATTGCCCTTGTTGAAGATGAAAGACACTTCATTTCGGTAATTTCTAACTCACTCTATCAACCCTTGATGTTTATATTTTCAAATCAATACCTCGTACATTTGTCTTGTAAATCATTTGCCTTATTGTAGATGCCAATTGCCGATGACTCTCCATTACCTGAAGTTTATCATATGTGGCATCGTCACTGTTCACCGGCAGCTCGCTCCTTGATAGACCCTTTTACTGAGCAACTAGCGGCGTACAGAAGGCCTAGAGCCCCAACAAGAAACAAGAAAGGCAACAACGTAATTAATCTTAGCGGTTAAGATTCAGTCGAAATGGATTGTTTAGGAGTTGTAATGACTAAGATTTTTAATGTTTGCATGTATTTGGACTCACTTAGAGAAGTAGTTGGATACAAGAAACTGGAAAGTGATCGAACTTACACAAACAACAACTTAAACAGACAACAACTGAAGCGAACAAGAACGTAAACAAACAGAAACTTAAACAAACATTAAACTACTTAGTCCCACTGCAACTTGCTCCAAACTTCTCATCAACTAAGGCCTGCTTCTCCGCGGCAAGTGCAGCATTTTCATCCATGAGCTCAGCATTTTTCTCCTGAAGTTCAGTTACGTCGTCGTTTAGGCTTTTTGACATTGCCCTCAACATTTCAGTTAGCTCTTGCAGTCCAGCGGCCTCTGTAGAGTGAAACAAATTATCCTCATTCAGCTGTTCTATAACCACCCTTGCTCGACCTGAGTATGGACGGTCGATCCAATGCTTGTATTTGCACCCACCATCTTCATCAATCGAGTTCCACGTCCTATCAGGGCATCCCCAATATCTTCTCCCGTAGTTCACCTTATCATGATTGAATTGCTCAGTACAAGTCTGTTCAGTTGGCACTTTGTTGCACCAACAGAGCTTCCCTCCTGGATCCATAATTTTTTTTCTGTATTAAGTTGAAATGTGTTGCTTATTCCATGCTGAAATGTCCTTTATATAGAGTTGAAGGTAAATGGGTTACAGCTTGCAACAGCTGTAACTCACTTACTCAATTTAAGTGAGTTACAGCTAGCAACAGCTGTAACTCACTTACAACAAGTAAGTGAGTTACAGCTAGCAACAGCTGTAACACACTTACTTGACGTCTTCAACATCTTCTGCTGATCTGCACGGTTTGCAGCAATCCTGCACGGTTTGTAGCAAACCGTGCCGTTTTACTGGACGGCTTCAACATCTTCTGCTGATCTGCACGGTTTGATACAAACCGTGCAGATCCATCTTTCTTCTTTTCCTCGCTCGCTGCGTCCCTCGTCGAGTCCTTTAGCTCCCCTGTTGCAAGATATCATCCAATACACACCAAACACGTATATGAATTGGATGCTATCAGCTGTAACGCACCATCTTCTGATCTACATTTGATGGGCTGGATATTGATTTGGATAAGTGTGAAATGGCGTTTTGGGCCGGACATTGATTTGGATCAGACAATTGCAAACAAACCAAATAACAAGTAATTCGTTCAAACACTACAAAGCATGTTCTTAAAACTCAAGCACAAACTAAATCCAACACCAACATCAATCCAACCTAGTCAAGGAAAGGATAGAACCCATCCAAAGTGTGACAAACAGCGTCTTTCATACGGGAATACTCCTCCTCATTATCTGCATCTCGATACGGCTCCAGATTGTACACAGAAGTCCGAATTGCCTACAGTGAATTGCAAAATAAATTAAGTCAGCCATTGATTATGTTATAGATTTATAGAATTTGAAGATTAATTACAAACCTGCATGAGTTGCTCCTTAGTATAAGGAGAGATTATTGGATGAGTATGAGCCAAGTACCACTCCAAGTAATCATCAGTGCAGAGAGATGGAGGATCTGCTTCTACACCCATTTCCCATAAGCTTACAGAGTTGTTCTCCCTTTGCTCCCAACTCCAGTTGGTGGGATCATACTCCACTACGTACTTACGATTGTTTCCACACCTTCTAGCTTTAATTGGTTGAATGGGAGGGATTGGCACACCTTGAACTCGACCAAATTGCCTGCAAACTCGAAGTGGCATGTGAGGCTCGGTCTTCTCCAAAACATGCAGGATCCCATGAAAGAAAGCCGGCCGAAGTTCTTCCCTACGAAAATCTAGGCGTCCATATGGTTGCCACTCAACCTGTTGTACATAAATCATTAAAACAAGTTCAAAAGTACAATAACAAATTAACAGCTAATGAAAAAAATAATCATACCCCTTCTACGCTCATATTGTCTAGCTCCTCTCTGTAGTTGCGACGATTGTCCGGTCTTTCAGACAAATCAAATTTCGCTGCATATGGCATTGTGTCATCCCACTCATAGTTTTGTGGAGGGGCAAAAGCAGGAAAGTACAAATAGATCCAACCCTACATCATCAAACAAAACTAAGGAAAACAAAAGAAACAGTATTCAAATCAAAACATTTAATTAAAGACAAACATACCATCAGCAAGGTGTAACAGAAAGACATCGTTGCACAATCTCTGCGGGAGTATTTACCCAGATGTCCATACAAAGCACACAACGCACCCGAACCCCAAGACACACCATGGATATTTGCCATATCATTAAGCCATTCATGGTGAATCAACTTGATCATGTACGACGTCTTGTCAGGAAACAATGTCATTCCCAACAAGTATGTCAACCAACCCTTAGCGATTGAGACTTGATCCATTTCAAAGTTCCCCTCATTATCCACTGCCATGCATTGTTCCCTCAAAAGCTCCGGTGAAACTTCATTACCAGCTTTGACTCTTCTGTCAAGTAAATCTATACCAAAAGCCTTCTTTGCTCTGTTGACCATTACAGCCTTCGTGTCAGCTTTGCCAACTCCATCAGCAGATGTGCGAAATCCCATGCCCTTTCCGTTTATAGGGATACCCAAAATCTTGTGCACATCTAATAGGGTGATTGTCATTTCACCAAATGGCAAGTGAAAAGAATTTGTTTCTGGCTGCCACCGCTCAACAAATGCATTGATCAACCCTTGGTCGTGGTTGGGATACATGAGGGTCTGCAAATGTGACAAACCAGAAGCCCTAGCCAACGAAACCCAAGGATAGTCGCCCTGTAACTTCCATTTTTTCAAACCCTCTTTTCTGACCGTATTTCTCAATTGCGGTCTCTCCTATTTATCATATTTCAAAAAAATTTTAAGTACTTTTAAATCAATTAACAAATCATGTCTAAATTAACGAAGCATGGAAATTACGCAATTAACAATTCAACCAAAGGTGATAGATTTACTTACATGTCCTTGCCAAACCATATAAGCAGTGTGCCCGCTGAAGCTATGCAGCAAGTCTATCTCCTTAGGACCTCCAGGCACAGCCCACTGTAACTTCGGGTAAATTTCGTCTTTCTCATCGCCATGTTCATTAAGATCGACCCCCCCGTAATGGCCCTCAAACTGTCCTTCAGCCCAGGAAGCAGTTGGACCAGATTGCCATTCTGGTGTTTCTGGCTGAAAGGCCTGTTGACGTCCTACTGCTTCATCCCATGCGACTTGTGGAGAAGAGGGGGGAACCCATGTAGGGATCTATTACAAAAAAAATTGGTTATTAGTAAAATGTACAACTTTCACTCATAATCGACTATATATTAAATTTTAAACTAATACTTACAGCACTCTGCGGACTCCAAGTTGGATAATCTGCCTCATAGGTTGGAGTCATCGGGATTTGCTGTTGTAATAAAATAAATTTCATAAACTGTTAATTTAATAAAAACAAAAAACAGTAATATAATGTGAATTTCAGATTAACTAACCATGTTCTCGTAAAGGTTCGAATATGCACTAGGGTCAGCTAGCAGTTGTTGTTCATGCCAAGAAGGTTCTGGGACCTCTTCACTTGCACTTGTACCCTCGTCAGCTCTTCCACGCCTCTTCCTCGGCTTGGGCTGATAAGCGGGCCTTCCTCCAGCCACGATCTCTTCACGAGTTTGATTACGCGCATTCTTCCGGGCACTTCTAGAAGACGGATGCATCTACAGTAACATAATATTTTCAAAATTTACGCATACCAAACCAACAAAACAAAACAAAAAAACTTCACAAATATGCAAAAACATCCGTCACGAAGGTCCAGTATACATTCGTGACGAATGTATATTAAACCTTCGTGACGAATCTGATTATAACCTTCGTCACGAAGAACCAGTAACCCTTCGTCACGAATGTATACTGGACATTCGTGACGAATCTTCATCCAACCTTCGTGACGAAGGTTTTTGCAATATTGCAAAAACGCAGAAGTGCCAACATATCCGCTGACGAATGAATTTGCACAAAATTTGCACAATGTGAAGCACAAAAACAGTTTATGAAGGTATCCAAACACATTAGCCCCTAAATCATTTCATTCCATAAGTTTCTTAATCAAATCAAATTTACCCTAATTCATGAACAAATATCAATTTTAGGGATTATATCTAAAATTTGAAACAACTCTCAATTACACATAAACAAACACCAATTGAACTAAAAAAACATGCTTAATACACATATCAATCTAGTTTAATCACCCCATTTCAATGGTTTTGACATATATTCATCAAACATGGAAAATTAATGCAAAAGAGAGTTAGAAATTACCTTATTGCTTGATTTGTTGATTATTGTAGTGAAAGAGATGAAGAATTGTAGAGAATGGTGTTGTGAACTTGTTGTAGCTGCGCCGAAAACGAGTATAATGGAGAAGAAGAAGTTACATTAGGGTTGGGTAAAAAATCTCTTTTATATCTGCAAAATTAATACATTTGTCACGAAGGTATGACTAACCTTCGTCACGAAGGTTTTCAAAACATTCGTCACGAATGTTTTCTATACCTTCGTGACGAATGTTTATAGAACCTTCGTGACGAATGTTTATAGAACCTTCGTGACGAATGTTTGGGTGTGCTAAATAGAATTTTAGGGTGTGCCAAATAGTAAGCGCCTAATCATATTGTCAACACAATAAACCAAACCGTCAACAAAATCATTACAATATCAACATGATAATTAAATTATCATGTTGATATATATACAATTGTCAATAACGATGAGACAATTGTCAACAACACTAAAAAAATTGTCAACGAAAAATAAACTGTCAGCACCCAAAATAAAATTGTCAACAATGCTTATAAGACTGTCAACACACTAACTAAATTGTCAACTAGACACTAAGGAAATCTGTCAACAAGATAATAATTAATAAAATTGTCAAAGCACTAAATAATTTGTCAACAAGACATTAAATAAAAGTGTCAACAAGACACTCAATAAAATTGTCAACACACTAAGTAAACTGTCAATAAGACATTAAATAAAGGGAAAAAGTCACGTGAGAAACTTATGCTCCATGAGAATTGAGAATGATTGTGTGCCCTTGATCTGGATTCCATCGGACGACTGCTGTTGGCGCGTGTAATCGCGCGTGTAAAATCATTTATTACCTTTTTTCTCTCTCTCTCTCCTTTCTGTTATAGGAAGCTCGCAATCTCTCTCTTTTCTTCCAAGCTTTCTGTTGTCGTCCCAAGGCCTAACCCTAGATCTTCCACGGTTCTTGTACGTAGCTGTTTGTAATCGTTCTACACGCAGTTGTTGCTCTTTTATTGATTAGCGTTTCGATCTTATGATGTTGTTCCTTTCTTCTTTTTGTTTATAGGATTTCACGATCGAAATAAACAAATCTCCTTCAATTTGTCATGAATCTAGGTTTCTCGTTCTTATCCTTTTCAATTTGTCATGGATCGCTCTCCACTGTTTATTATGAAGTTTTATATGATGAAACATACTCAAATCAAAGTGAACTGGTGAACTTTTTGATGAACTTGATGCACAACACACTACTATGGATCATTATGAACATTCTTAATAATAATGACGCACGTTTGTGTGAATAATGATGCACAATGTATGTAAATATTTTTGTAGTATGTTTACTAATTCACATTACTGCCATATTGGTGCACAATTTTGTTATATTGATGCACATCATGTTCTATAATGATGCACAATGTTTGTATTATGTGTAACTCTCTCTATAATATGATGCACATTACTAGCATATTGGTGCACAATTTTGTTATATTGATGCACATTATGTGCTATAATCACTAGTAGAAAAAACACCTGTTGCAGCCCCCATGTTGAGGCGGTCACCTTAAAAACCGACGCAAAAAGTCTTATTCTACTATCTGTTGAGGCGGTCAGTCGTTTAGTTCGCTGCAACAGGTACTTTAGAGGCGGGCAAATATCCGTTCGCCTCAAATAATATTTGTGTTTTTGACTTGTTGAGGCGGTCAGTAAGGCGCCCGCCTCAACAGAACCCAAAATTAGAGGCGGGCAGTAAGGCGCCCGCCTCAACAAGTGTATCTATAATATTAAAATTATGCCAAGCATTACTACTTATCCTACACATGTCCACGGATCACCATTTTCCAACGTTGATTAGGTCTAAAAAATTTAATCTAACGGCTTAAAATGCTTTGTGCTTCTTTCCCTTAAAATTTAATCAAACTCTTTATTCTCCCTCAGATAAAAAAAAACAGATCTCCATTATTATCATACCTTCCCATCAAACTCTTTATTCACCCATCAAACTCTTTGCTTCTTTCCCTCATCAGATCTCATTCACCCATCAAAAAACAGATCTCGATTATTATCATCCCTTCCCATCAGATCTCGATTATTCTCCGTCTCAAGCCCATCAGATCTCGATTATTCTCTGTCTCGAGTTGGTGTTCATATCGAGCTGGTGTTCTAAAAACAGATTTGCAGCGTCTCCATATCTCTCGGCTCAAGCTTCGACTTCTCTGTCTCCATCTCCATCTCCATCAGATTTGGTGTTCATCTTCTCTGGAACCCAGATTTGCAGCGTCTCCATCTCTCTTGGCTAGAGCTTCAACTTTGCCGCCTCCATCTCCATCAGATCGGGTGTTCATCTTCTCGGCTTCACCGTCCCATCGCTCTTGTCTTCGGCTTCACCGTCTCCATCTCTCTCGGCTCGAGTTCGACTTCGCCGTCTCCATCTCCATCAGATCTGGATTAGTTTGTTGAAGATTGTTTTTGTTTGGGTTAGTTTTTGCAATTGTTTGGGTTAGTTTTTGCAATTGTTTGGATTAGTTTGTTGAAGATCGCCGACTTCACCGTCTGGATTAGTTTTTGTTTGGGTCTAGGGTTTTTTATACAGAGATCGGTTTGTGGGTGTTGTTCGAAGTTGCTGGACTGTGTAAGAAATTTTACAATTGTTGCTCAATATTTTGATCGATGCTACAATTTCGAAGTTGCTGGATCTGGTGTTGTTCTTATATAGTGTTCTTGTTTTTGTATTCTGATATTACTGTTCTTGTTTTTGTATTTCTTACACACTTGTTCTTGCTGGAATCGGTGTTGTTCTGATATAGTTGCTAGATCGATGCTACTTTTTTTTTTAGTTGGCTCATGTGTTTTTGAGGCGGGCGGAATCAATACGCCTCTACAGATAATTTTTTTTTGAGGCGGGCAGGCCTTTTGAGGCGGGCGGTCCATTTATTTGGGCATAGATTTTTGCCTACTTGTTGAGGCGGGCACCATTTTGACCGCCTCAACAAGTCACTTGTTGAGGCGAACATGTGTGCGCCTCAACAGCTTATGACTTGTTGCAGCCCCCCCTGTTGCAGCGACCCCTGCCCGCCTCAACAGGGGGGTTTTTGCCCGCCTCAACAGGTGTTTTTTCTACTAGTGAATGATGCACACTGTATCACTCCTTTTAACTATTTTGTTTTTTCTTAACTATAAGCGATCAGGCTAGAGCAGTTGTTTCTGTTTCGCCGAATAATACAACTTATTACGGTCCGATCTGGAGTGATGATATCAAGCCATATGAGGGGCATATGTTTGCAACCTATGATGAAGCTGATTTATTTTACAAATTTTACTTTCTTGAAGTAGGTTTTACTATGAGGGGGTACTAGAACAAAGGCGAAAGATGGTACTAAACCGTGGCGGTATCTTGTTTGTAATAGGCAAGGACATTTGGGTCCATACAAATCTTCTAATGGTGAAAATAGTGAGCCTAAGCGAAGGAGGATGTCTAATCGTTGTGGTTGTCCTGCACATTTTATATTTCGACAAGCACGAAGAGATGGATTTTGTTTGAAAATGTTTGAAGAACGTCACAACCATCCGTTGTTACCTCCTTCGCAGAGACATAATGCACCCGAGAATAGAAAACTCACGCCTTTTCATCAAGATTTCATCATCAATTTCTTAAAAACAAATATTGGCAGTAGCAAAGCATACAAGTTGTTGAAGAATTATGTTGGTTCTTATTCAAATGTGGGTGCTATGCTTGTGGATTTAAATAATTTTTAGAGGGACTTGAATACTTTCATGATTGGATGTGATGGTCAAATGCTTATTGACAATTTGTTTCGAAGAAAGGATAGATGTGAGGCATTCTACTTTGATTATGAAGTAAATGATCAGAATCAACTTTGCAGACTATTTTATTCAGATCCTATTCCACGCAAGATTTTTTCTTTCTTCGGTGATGTTGTGTGAGTCGATGTGACCTATAAGTCAAACATGTACTATATCATACTCTTGACTTCTATTATTGTAGATGCACATATAGATTAATATTGATGCAAATTCAGATCATATGTTGGTGATCATTGTTAATATTTGATGCACATTCATAATGAAATTGATGCACATATAGAATAATATTGATGCACATACAGAGCATATTGGTGCATATTCAATGTCAATTTAGTGCACATATAGAATCTATTTGTAGAACACTCACACTTTTTTTCTTTAATTTGTTATAGGTATGATATGGTTCCTGTTCCTTTTACTAGAGTTTATAATAAAAGAGCTTTATTACATTTGGATTTGGCTTATTGTTGAAAGAGGACATTGCTTCTTATTTATGGTTGTTTGAGAACTTCAAGAAGGCTATGGGGCATGAGCCATATATTTTACTAACTGATCAAGATGCCGCAGTCAAAGTTGCTATTGAGCAGGTATATTTAGCAATGTTGTTCATCGATTCCGCATGTGGCACATTATGTTTAAGGTCCGTGTTAAGGTTAAGCTTGATGCATCTGTAACAGAAGACTTTAGAAGGAGATTCAACTCTATTGTGTGGAGTAATGAATTGAGGGCACTTGAGTTTGAGGAAGTTTGACGTTCTATTATAACTGACTCTAGGCTTGAGGGAAATGTTTGGTTGCAAACAATCTTTGATTTGCGTTAATACTGGATTCTTGCATTCTTCCAAGGTTATCATATGAGTGTCTTGCTAAGGACAACTTCTAGATCAGAAAGTCAGAATTCTTTCTTCTCCAACTTCATTGGACGGGTCATCGTCTTTGATTCTGTTTTTGTTGCAATTTGATAATACAATTGATGCACATCGTCACAATAAAAGGAAGCTTGATATTAAATCATCCACTTTAATTCCAATATACGAGAAAAAAATGCCAATAGAAGTTGAATGTGCATCTTTATACCCTTAATGTCTTCAAGGATGTCCAGGATGAAATCGTTAGGGATGTTCATAATTACCCGATCCGGACGATCCGATTCATCGATCCGATCCAGAAACATCCGTATCCAATGGATTATGTATCTGTATCCGATCTGATCCGGATAAATTTCCAGATCAATGGATCGGATACAGACCAGGGTTAGATATCTTGCGGATATCCGGGGGTATGTCACTTATATTAATATAATAATAAATTATATATATAAATAATATAAATACATTATATCTAATAAAATATGCCAAAAAAATATGTAAGTGATTGTCAATACTCACGTATTGTCTGGACTTAGCCCTCTGCATTTAATTAGACCAAGATCATTAGTGGTACAATGGTATTGGACTAATGGACTCAACAACATTTACCGGCCACTAGTGGTCATTCTTTTACGTAGTTGTTTTTTTATAATAGAGAAATTAAACCCTAGTTAATATTCATTTGCGCCGCTTTAACAATCTGGTCTCCAATTTTACGTCTTCTGCTTCCTGGGCAGCCTAGTTCCCTCCACAGTCCACACAACTCCATCATCGACTAGTGGTAAGATTGTTTCAACTTTTTATGCATCTTTTCCTTCACGCAACAGCTTATATCCTCTTGTTTATTTTATTTTATTTTTATATGGTAGGTTGCTATAATGAGTGAAAATCAATCGTCTGGAAGAAATGGTCCAATTGATCTTGAAGATATTTCAATGGAAGTATCTCAGGAAAGTTGTAAGAGGGTCAAAACAAGTGCAAAACCACCAAGGAATCCTAGTTCTAACAGTTCAAGTGAAGCTTCCTCTGGGTCTGACGACAGTTATGGTAAGAGAAAATCTCAATGTTGGGCTCATTATGATAGACTTCCTGATATAAATTATGCAAAATGCAAGTATTGTTCTGCGTTGATTGGTTGCAAAGTTTCAAATGGAACTACACCTTTGAAAAATCATGTTGAAAGATGCAAAAAACTTCCTGCAAATTTAGATCTGAATCAGAAAAAGTTAGATCTAGCTCCTAAAATTGTTGTTGGTGCTGATGGTGTGCTAGAAATGGTAGTTCCTTCTTTGTGGCAATTTAATCAAGAAATATGTAGACAAGCTCTTGCTACGATGATTATTGTGGATGAGTTGCCTTTTGCTTTCGTGGAGCATGAAGGATTTCGTTACTTTTGTAGATGCTTGAATTCCGCTTTTGTTATTCCTTCAAGGTCTACTATTACAAGAGATGTCTATAGTCTATATGTTGAGCAAAAAGAAACTGCTCAGTGGTTGCTTTAATTCATTGTCTTCTCGGATTAGTCTTCCCACGGATGCTTGGACATCTGCACAGAATTTGAGTTACATGTGCCTCACTGCTCACTTTATTGATCAAAACTGGAATTTGCATAAAAGGATCATTAGTTTCTGCCCTCTTGCTGGCCATTTCAGGGCAATTAATTGGTAGAGGAGTTGAAAAATGTTGAGTTGATTGGGGAATCAAAAACATTATGACAATTACAGTAGATAATGCTAGCTCTAATGATTTAGCGGTCGATTACTTAAGAAGAAAGATTAATCATTGGGAATCTGGCCTTTTGGATGGAAAATATTTGCATATGAGATGTGTTGAAGCTTGGTGATATTAAAGATGAGGACTGGAAAAAGCTTAATAATTTCTTACCCATTTTGAAAGTGTTTTATGATGCAACTTTGCTGCTGTCTGGTTCTCGCTATGTGACTTGCAACACTTGTGTCTATCATGTCTTTGCTATTGGTTTTGGGATCGTTGGGTTATGCAATGATGAGGATGAAGGTGTTAGAAAAACGGCACAACAAATGAAGTTTAAGTATGAAAAGTATTGGGGAGATATTAATAACATGAATCATATGTTATTTATCTCCATACTTCTTGATCCTAGGCATAAGATGCAGCTTGTTGATTGGTTGATACGTTAATCTTTTAATGCTACAAAGGGTGCACTTTTGAATATGAATGTGAAGGTTCTCTTTGCTGAATTGTTTGAAAGGTATGGTTATTCTCTCCCTCAAGTAAGAAAGGAAACAAGTGCATCTCCTTCTAGGATGAACTCGAATGAAGGTGTTGGTTGTGCTGGGAATGTTATGGATTTTACCAAGTTGATGAGTTCAAGGTTTCAAATGGATGTTGGTTGTGATGATACTAATGAAAACACAACTGAGCTGGACAAGTACTTAGAAGAGACACGAGAAAAGGATGTTGAGGATTTGCCCTACATTGGTGGAGGGACAATCAGAAAAGGTATCATATTCTGTCGAAGATGGCTCGTGATGTGTTGGCTATTCTGGTTACAAGTGTTGCTTCTGAATCTGCTTTTAGTATCGGTGGACGTGTGCTTGTTTCTTTTCGTACCTCTTTAACTCCAAGAATGGTAGAGGCCCTTATTTGTACTCAAGATTGGCAACGTACAACTAATACTCCAATTATGATCGAGGAGAGCCTACTAGCCTTGGAGCAAATGGAAGAAGGTTATGATTTCTATCCATTATTTCATTTGTATTTCATTTTTCCAATGTCATTATTAATTTTTATTTTGTGGTTTCTTTGTGAAAAGTGTAGGTATGAAGGACTTAGCTATAGTGCAACCAAACTTCATTCTGGATGAGACCTTCATAATGGATGGAGTTGCTAATATTTAGACATTAGATATTATGAAATTTGAAAGTTTGGTATTGGTAGTATTTTGATGACTTGTTTTAACCTTAAATGCTGACAGGTTGATTACACTTTTGAGCCAAGTTTGTGGCTGACTACATTGTTATAATCACGCTCCTTCACTTTCCTAATCAATCCATCTGAAGAAACCTTGTATTCTTCTTTCTAGAGCTGAATGCGTTTACATGATTCCTTGAGATTCAAATAATCCAGTTTCAACTTCTTTTGCTCTTTCACCAATTTTGTAATTACTTGTATGACATTGTGATTGTTTTCCTCAACACTCCACATAAAGAAGTTGGATTTTGTCTTTGATTGATACATAGGACATCTCCAGAACCTCCTTCCATCGTTAACATCAGTATGTGTTGTGGATTTCCTAGCCAAAAGACCACACTTGCACACCATTTGTTGCATCTTCTAAGTTCTCCTAGAGGAGCTTGAATTTGACATATTTCACTAACAACAATCAACACACAATAAACCTGCGAATTGACAACATCAAATAAACCCTAATTGACGAAATCTGCAAAATTGAGCCTATCAACTCAAAACATTAATCTAGGGTTCTTCCAAAAAACTCATAAAATTTATCGCGACCTTACCTTCGCCTTTAAAGATTTGGAATCAGCCTCACGACTTCAGCTAGGGTTCTTCCAAAATCCCCAATCGATTAGCCTCGAAATCACCCTAATTGCTTGCCTCAATTAGCCTCAGAACCACCCTCGCAACTCAGAATCCAAAGCCTCCTCTAATTTCTTGCTCCATCGCCGGTCGAATCTCCAAATAGGGTTCTTCCCCAACAAAAACCCCAATTTGAATCTAGGGTTCAATTTTGATTGAAAACTGGTTAATAAAGAGGTGAATAGAATTAAAATATGAGGTTTTTACCGAAAACCACCCGTAAAATACCGTATATTGCACTAAACCACCCCATTAATCAAATATTACCGAAAACCACCCGAATAACACCTTCCGTTAGCCAAACGCCACCCGCTCCTGAATTCCGTCTGAAAAGCCGTCAACGCGCCACGCGTGCGAATTTTTACATTTCTTTACTATTTTATTTCTCCATTTTTAATTAAAAAATAAAATAAATCTAAAAAAAGAAAAGAAATCCACCTATCATCTTCAACCTCCTCTCTCTAATTCTCATCCCCCCGTTTCTTCCTCTGACAGTCCAGAGAGAGAGAGACCCGACGCCGGCGACTGGCCCCAACAACACCAACAGATTAACCACCACACTGTCAACGTTTACGATGACAAACAAGACTCTGAAAGCTGACACCGACGACTGGCCGTGCTCCGCCAGAGGCTAGTCACCCGGCCTCGAATCCTGAGCCGCTCCGCCGGCCGTCCTACCTGCTCCATTTTCAAAGTTCCTCAAAGCTTTCTGGAACTAAATGGAAGACATTATCATCCCCAAATCGTCTCAGTCGGTGCCTTCCATCATGGGGAACATCATCTCCCGATGATTCAAGAACACAAGTATCGGTATCTTTCTATTCTTCTCACCAGAATTAATTTGGGTGCCCTAATTTGACTCTACAAGACCGCTCGAAGTCCAATCCAGAGAGGTGTATTTGAAGGAAATCTCAAATCATTTAGGTTTCGTCCCTAATTCAGATTTCCCCCAAATCATTTATGGTTAGGGTTTTTTCAATTCTTTGCTCGTTCCATGCCCCTAAGCACGACACATATTTAATTCTTGATTTCGGGAGCAAAATGAGGGAGGAGGAAGGGAGCAGCATCCTCAAAGGTTGAAGATGAACATTTCTAATTTGATGTAGAAGTAGGGGCATTTTGGTCACTTCATCATTTTAATAATTAAGAAAATAAGAAAAATTATTTTCTGTTTTAAAATATTAATATACAAGGGTTACAATGGTAATTTATAGGATTTAACAGAATTTCAAAAGGAATAAGAAGACGGGTGGCGTTTGGCTAACAGAAGGTGTTATTCGGGTGGTTTTCGGTAATATTTGATTAATGGGGTGGTTTAGGGCAATATACGGTATTTTACGGGTGATTTTCGGTAAAAACCTCTTAAAATATACCCACGCGTGTATAACGCGTGAAACGCAAACATGACATAATATGGGGATGGGTGGTGAATGACTAACGAAATGCTTTAAATGGATGGTTTTCGGTAATATATGGTTAAAGGGGTGGTTAGAGCAATATTAACATGTGTTCTCGCACCATGCACGGGGTCACATATATTAAATACTTTTAATAATATAGTTATATTTTATATTACTATGTTGTTTATAATTTATGATTTATAGCTTCGAAGTGTATAGTTTGTGATTTATATATACTTCATAGTTTAAGTTAATTATAATAAATAAATTAATGATATATATATGAGAAAAAATATAATATAGTAAAAGATAAAAATGGATATTTAATTGGTGATATAATCTATTAGATAACTTATTAATTTTTTGATTTTTTAAATCTTTTTAATACAAAAGATAAAATCGTCATTATCAACCACATGTGAATATAGATAAGGAATATGTATAGATGAGATTTATCAAGTGTATTAAATTATATTTGGATATTGTGTAGATAAAAAATTTAAGTAAGAGATAATAAATAAATTAAATTATTACATATAGATAAAAAATATCAAGTGTATTAAATTATAGTTGGATCGATAGTATGTACAAAGTAGATACAAATTTTAGGTAAAAGATAATCAATTAATTAAACTAAGTTTTTTATAATTTTTTTGTAAATATATGAATTTTTTTTATTGAGTTTTATTTAAGTTATGACGACATGTCAAATGATGTTGCTAATGAGGTGTCATAGCTAAAAGGTCGACATATAGGCCAATTGAAAGTAAGAGCGACATGTGTCAAACAACGCTTTGTTTTAGTATATGTACTAGATTATGTGCCTGCGCCTTGCACGTGGTCAAATATATTATATATGTTGGATATGCAATTTTATCTTTTCAAAAGAGATAATTTTTAAATGATGCTAAAGATTTATCATTTGAAATAACCGAGTAAAATATTTTCACTATATAAGCTAATAATGACTAATGACATATATCTTTCCATAAGTAAGCAAAATTGTTTATCAACTATCCCAAAGTTTGAATTTTACTTTTATATAAAAATAAAAGATAATTTTTTTAGGAAAATAGAAATAATAAGATAATATAAATCAAAATGTAGGTTCATATCCAAAATTTTATAAAAGTTTTGAAGGAAAAGATAAAATATTAGGGGTTTTGAAGGAAACCAGCCATTATTTGTCCAAATTTGCAGGAAACCACCAGTTATAAGGGTATTTATAATTAACCACCCAATTTGTTAAACTTTCTTGCAATCAACCATCCCTTAACAGATTTCGTCATCATTTCCGTTAACAAAGTGAAATGACGATTTTACCCTTATACTTTTAAAACACAAGTAAACAAATTGAAGGGTAAAATGGTTAAATCACAAAATCATTTTTTAAAGCAAAATAAAACTTTGGGTCTATATATTCAGATGAACTGATGAATCTTGATTGCTTTCTTGTGACATAATCATATGCCCTTCTTACCTTGTTGATCACCTTGGAGTCAGTCTATATATTCAGATGAACTGATGAATGATAATATAAAGTATCCATGATTACTGATTAGTGCTAAACCCCAGAAACATATTATTGCAGTATCTTGGTAAAAAAACAGGAAATTATAACATATAACTGTGGTAATTACACAAAGTGACACAGTACATATAACATATACGAGGATAAGTGTGGTAATGACACAAAGGGACGCGTAGGTAGCAGCATAGGGATACTGTATGCAATGATCAATACTTGCAGAGCTGGAGTTCATATTTGGTGAGTGATGAAGAAAGCCTGAGCATATGATTAATGGTGCAAGTCCATATCTTGCACTTGTGATAGTCGTCAGCCATGTCCAACTTTATGATACCTCTAGTTGTTGTCAATGAAATCTGATAGCATGTTTCATCTTCATCCCCTTCAACATCCCTGTACAGCTCGATGTGCTGATCAAGCACAGTGCTTTCCTTCTTGCTTGTGACAACATTCAAAAAGTTGAGCCTTTTTATTTTCAAGACGATCTGCATCATTTAGATATTGAAACTCAAGCATTCATATCACATCATATGTAAGTAGGAAGCAGAAATATGAAGTGAGATCTAACCTTGGTTTCATTGTTTAGATGTAGGGAAACAACTCTCATCATACATCTACCCTCTGATGTCTCGATCCTCAGCCGTGCTCCTTTAGCAAGCAACAGTCTATTGTTGTCAAAGTCAGATTCAAATTCTTTTGCATTATCAATGGGGAGGATTGGGACGCTTCGCCTGTTTATGATGCCTGTTCTTGCTTTCAGCGTTTGCGCTCCTCTTAGTGCTGTACAGAAATCAAACGCATAAATATAACTCTGCATCAAATTAATTTTATTTGTAGTTAGGAAGAAATGATGATACATACATGTAGCAGCAGCTGCAGTTAGAGTAAGGATATCAGTTGTATTGGTTGCAGTGATGGCTGAGCCTATAATGCTGCTAAGTTGTTCCCTTTTTGCCCCCATGAATTCAGCCATTTGAGCACACTGAGCAGCCACTAAATTGGCTGCAGATGCAAGTGCTATTTCCCTTTCCTTGTCATCTTCTTCTTCATTAGGCTTTTCAGCTGCAACAGCTGCTAGTGCAGCTGCTAACCCTGCTATTGACAGTGCTGCATGAACCTCTGCTCTCTCAAGTCTCTTTCCTTCTTTTCTCTTCTCCTTCATCTCCTTCACCCATTTCCTTATCTCAACGTTCTTCAGCGCTGGAATCTTCCATGAAAACGCCTTCAAACAACCAAGCCAAATAAAGGTTTATGTACGAGGGTAATGTCATTCGACAATTAAACAGTTTATAAGCTTACCCATTTCTTTTTGAAACCTCCGTTGTAGTTGAGCTCGGGGTGCAGTGCTTGTTGCATCCATATCCATGACTAAGAAGTAAGAAGAAGAAAAGCCATTTTAGATTGATTTGGAAAGGAGGATAAGATGGCATTCTAGTAATAAGAAATTACCTTGAGATCATTGGATTGCCATTGGGGTAAGGACTTACTATCTTGATCTTCCATCCTCACACTCTTTTCCATCCTCTGCAAACTCACAAAGCACAAATATCTCTGTCAACATCTCTATGTTTATATACTCTTACCACAAGGAGTAAGAACCAGCCTACAAACCGGGGTTATAGGTTGAGTGTTGCTGACGAACTCCTTAGCTGGGATATCTCGTAAAACGATGGCTTGATCCGGAATCTGCTCTGGTTGTAGAGCTTGGACCGCGAAGTCGCACCAAGCACGAGACAGGAAATCCATGGTCTCGGGATGAGCTTCAGAAGCTGTAGAGAGGCGATTAGGATCCATAAATTAAGCTATAGCTCAAAAGATGTGCAGTTGAGCACTAATTAAGCAGTATGGAGGGAAAAAGGGCAAGTTGAATAACCATCTTTAGTGCCACCCAATCCCCATTTATATTATACTTATACTACTAAAGTTAAGAAAAATCATTCTATATTTCATCACTAAAAAGCATCATTGAGTGCAATTATGTTAATATGGTCCACTCTCCACCCCCTAACAGCTTAAGCAAACTTGAAAGCTAACACATGTGTGCAGACAGCAAAGAAAGTTAAAAAGAAAGAGCTGCAATGAGAATTTTGCACGGTTGGTGAAAGAGTTGGAGGGACAATTCATGACAAGGGAGAGATGCTGTGCTTTTTAGACATGAATAACTTCTAAAGAGACTGTAAATCAGAGCTGTCCTGGGCCATGGAGAGAGACAGTCCTAAGAAAGTATGATAACTGTGCATGTACATGGCTTCAAAAGTTAACAGACATGCATGATTAGAGTTGAGAAATCATTCTCATCACAACAACTTCTAGATCAAATGAAAATCAGCTTTTGATTATCAAACATATGAATTGTAATCACTTAGTTTGCTTGCTTTATTGATTCTTTAACATTTTTATTTAGCCTTTTAGAATTGTAAAGTGTAATTAATCCTTCTATTGTTATAGGGGGCATAATTAGATCATGTGAGGAGGTGGAACATCTTAGGATGATGGTTGGTTTATAAAAAAGTTGGGCATTCTCGGGATCTCTTTCTCTCTCGCCTCTTACTGCAATAAGCAATGCTCCATTACATAATTTTGCCTAGGAAAAGATGAACTGCTATGAACTGATTAGTGCTAATTCTACCTAACGGAGGTGGATTATAGAACAAAATTCTTGCTTGTAATGGAAGTTCCATGTAAAAGCTTTGTGAGGCGTTCCTATAAACCTATCTAAAGAAAAAAGCACATATCGTTTTTAAAAAGGATTGCAAAAACCGGTTTAGACCGAATGAGAACCGATCCGTTTTTTAGGAAAACACATTAGTAGATATTTTTCGGTTAGAATAGTTTTTAAAATGAGAATATGCGAATGATTAATGTGCATCAAAATGTACTTAAATGTGCATCAAAATATACTTAAATGTGCATCAAAATTTGATGCATATCTTTTGAAAAAGTGATGCACATATACAATTTTTACCTGAATGCTCTTCAATTTCTTAGTAAATGTTCTTTAAAAAATGAATGTTTTCAAATTTTGGAGGTTTTTAAGTTTGTCAACGAATGAGCACCAAATTAGTACTAAATGTGCACCAATTTACTACTAATGTGCCTCATTCTCACGTACTGAATGCTCTTCAATTTCTTAGTAAATTATTCTTATCCGACACTTTCTTTTTTTCATTTAGGATTTCAAAAATAGACCTATGAGAATTATGAGAAGGGTCTAGAATTAATAAAGTATATTTTTTCTCCGTTTTTATTGCTAAATACTTTTAGCATACCAATTCCTCTCTACTGGCCATTTTCCTATATTGAAGAACTACATCCATACTTATTGACATATTTTAAAATATTAATTTGAATTAGCGGTAGCTTATTCTATATTGTGCAGTTTTCTCTAACATAAAAGATACAAACTAAGGGATAGACTCAGTAGGTTTCTTTGAAAATGAATTATATAAAGCAACATACACCATATTTAAACATGGGTCAAAATCTGGTCATAAACAGCCCTTAAGTGATAAATGAGAATGAACGGGGACCGTTCATTCGAATTGATCTAACGGCCCAGATCTCTCTCACTTCCCACACTGGCAACTTCCTACTCGCTAGCTTTTAGTGTGAAACACACGCGCTACATCGTTCCAACGTAATTCAAAATTGGAGCGAAAACCGTCTCTTCCCATTCTTCTCAAAACTTCCACAGAAAACCTCTCTCGCAAAGGCGATCAAACCCTAACCTCCTACTCGCTTGCTTTTTGTTCAATTTCTCAACGAAATCACTTCGTTTTCTCTCGCCGATCATCAAAAACAACATACTCCTACAAATTTCGCGATGTCTGGCTCACAGAAGAACAACGAAGGAAGAGGTATGGTGTTTAATCCCTAATTTTAGCGTATACGATGCTTTTTCCTGTGATTTCTCACTGATTTCTCTTCATTTCACTCCGTCGTTCACCAAAATCCATCAACTCGCTACTATTTGAAGTTAGGTTTTTGCTTCAACATGTTAGATTTCGCTACATGCATGTTTGATTTGAATGTACCGAGTGTGAAATGTTCATTTGGTGTGAAATGTTCATTTGTATGTACTGAGTGGTCATTATTTGATCATGACTGTGTTTTTACTATATGTTCACCAGATCTTGTATATATGTTCATCAAAGTTCCTAACAAAGTTCATCAAAATACATGTTCATCACAGTACATCTAAATGTTCATCAAATATCTTGTATTTGTTCATCGTATCTTGTATATACGTTCACCAGATTTCTTTTCAATGTTCACCAAAAATTTTGTGATTGTTCATCTCATTGCCTATAAAAGTTCATCATATGTCTTAAGATTGTTCATCAGATTTCTCTTATCTGTTCATCATAAATCTTGTTATTGAATGTCCAAGAGGTATGAATATTATCCTCTTTATAAACTTTGTATTTATGCACAAAATATAACTTGTATGTTCAATATTACAGAGATAAGAAGCAAAAAAAACAAATGACATATCACAAAGAAATTTGTCATCCCAAGAACAACAACAACAGGAGGAAGAAACAGTTCATGGTAACTAATGTTCATCAACTCTTTTTTCTTTGTTCATCACAATTCTTCATAATGTTCATCAGAATGTTTAATAATGTTCATCATTCCTCTCATATATAGTTCATATGTATGTTTAATAATGTTCATCATTGTATTTCAATATGTTCACCATCTTGTTTGATATTGTTCACCATGATCCTTAATTTTGTTCATCAACTTTTTACATGTCTTTATACTAATAAGTTACTTTTAATGTTATAGCATCCCCTAAACATAAGATGGCAAAATCCAGGAAAGTAGTTGCTACAACAAGCAAGAGAAAAAGAAGTAGCCAAAGGATACACTGTTCATCAGTGTTTCATATTATCATTTTTTGTTTCAGGGACATTGTTTTCAGCGTGGGGCATTTAAATTTCAAGAAGAATGACTTTCTCAGCATGCAAAACAATCTATATGTTGAAAGCAATGTGATTGACGCATGGGCACACTTGCTGAATCTCAAAGAGGAAGAAAGAGATGAAGCAAAACCTCTTAGATTCTTTGCTTCAATTGATACAACGGTAGGAATTTTTTATATGAACAATTTTGTCATTAACATGTGGAAACATAACTAACGGAATCTTTTGATATTTTATAAAAGTCTGTCCCGACTATGGTGGGTTTTGAACTAAAAGATTCAATCACATTCTTCAATGGTGAAATGGAAACTCAGTTAGCAAGACTGCCACTTCACAAATTGAATGATATTCAGTTGGTAAGTATTCTATTAAACTTATCTATAAAGGTTCACCACTCTATTGACAAATGGTCACTGTGTTGTTTAAACTTGTTCATAAGACTATCTATACATGTTCACTATATATTTTAAACTTGTTCATCAAACTAACAAAGGAAGTTCATTGTGCAGTTTGTCTTCCCAATATACCAGAGTGAACACTATTACTGCATTGTTTTCAATCTCAAGAACCCAAGAATAGATTTCATTGATAACTTCAGTGTTCAAGGCAAGAAGCTTGTGAAATATAACAACGTTCCTAAAGTGATGGTAAGTTTTAATACTGGATATTGTTCTTCAGTTTATTTGGTAATGTTCATCATTATATTTCAGTATGTTCATCATCATATAACTGTATGTTCATCATCATATAACTGTATGTTTTAAATATGTTCATCATTGTTTTTCAATATGTTTGATATTATTGTGTTTTTATTTTACAGAGAGCAATGTTTGTGGAATTTCTAAGGAAGCATGGCATGGAAGCCAAAGCAGCTCTATTCGAAGACGAGAAAAAGGTCAAAGCTGAACGTCTTTCAATGTACTGGAGAGATGACAAGAACAAGTAGGATTGTGGTATATATACCATGCGACACATGGAAACGTACTTTGGAGAGGGGCTGACAAATTTTACAACTTCTTTGAAGAAAGGTGACAATAAGCAAATGGACATGATAAGGGTCAAGTACATTTCAGAGTTGTTAACCAACAGATTCAACAATGCTTACCCACAACTTATAGAGTGGGTAAATGGAAAATGCACAATGTAGAAGTTTGACAATGAGTACAAACTAGCAATGTTCATCAAAACTTGTATGAATGTTCATCAATAAATCTAACAGTGTTCATCAAAACTTGTATGAATGTTCATCAATAAATTTTTATATGTTCATCTATAAATAAAACATAGTTCATCACAACTACAATGATTGTTCAGCAAAACAAATAGGAATGTTCATTAATAAATTTAACATTGTTCAACATAACTACTTAGAAAAATTCTCCTAAACAGGTAAGAATGTTCATCAACATACCTATTTGATTTGTATGTTGCATCAGCAGTCACTACATCACCAAAGAATGAAAAACTCTTGCGTGCAATCGGATCAGCCCAAAATAAACGAGTTAGTTGATTATGCTCATTGACATATTCAAAATAGAGAGCCTCACATCTCTCTTTCTTGCGAAAAAGGCTATCAATTGCCATTTGAGCATCACAACCAACCATATACGCATTGAGATCTCGGTTAAAATTCTTGAAGTCAACCAGCGAGGCACCAACATTTGCGTAAGATCCAACAGAATTCTTGAACATCTTAAATGCTTTGCTAGTCCCAATATTGGACTTGATACAATTAATAATAAAGTCTTCATGGAATGCAGTCAATTTCCGGTTACTCCTGGCAAGATGTCGTTGTGATTCATCAACCATATAATGTGTATGACGCTCCTAAAAAATCTTAACAGAATAGCCATCATGACTAAGATAGCGAAGTGCTAATTTAGCAACACAACCACATCTATCTGAATTCCTCTTCCTTTTTGATGAAGTGGAGTCATCTGCAGTATTTCCATCTACTTTCATATATCCCTGCCTACTGCAACAAAGATACTTCCAAATTGGAACTTTGTCCACATCTTTAGTGCTAGTCCCTGACATGATACGTACACTAAAGCCTGCCCTGATGGCATATTTTTTATAGAATTCAATACCATCTTCAATTGATAAACACCTAGAAAAATGTTCATCAGATATTAAACATATGTTCATCAAACTACTTATCAATGTTCATCAAACTACTTATCAATGTTCATCACAAATCCTGTAAATGTTCATTACACATTAAAATGCTGTGAATGATCATCACATCTAGAACAAAGTTCATCAAATCAGTATTAAAAGTTCATTAAGACTGCATTCAACGTTCATCACATGTTTTATAAAAGTTCATCACAAATACTGTCTATGTTCATTATATGTCCAATAGAATGTTCATCACTTCTATTACTGTTGTTCATCAAATCCGTTATAAATGTTCATCAAATCCGTTATAAATGTTCATCACAATTCTTCTAAATGTTCATCACATCTCTAAAGATTCATCTTCAGTTTTTGAAATGTCCAATATATATTCACTAACAGTCTTATTAACGTTCATCATATGTCTTGTACATAATCAACAATAGTTCATCGATGATGTTGATCAAATTTGAGATAAAAACTGCTTCATTATACACGAATCATCGTAATACTTCAACAAATAAGCTCAAATTGGAGAGAAACAGGGGGATGAACTGGTGAAACAAAGAAAATAGAAGCAAAACCTAGATCCATAGGTAGAATGAAGGAGAAACAAGCTAACGAATGATAATCGATGTGTTGGATTAGCGAACAGAGCAATCAAGAGAACAAGAACACCTGAATACAAAAAATCAACAAAATCAGCTCACGCAAAAACAAAGGATATAGAAACGTAAACAAAATGAGGAAAACAAAATTAAATACGAATGCGAGAAGAAGAAGAAGGAATTACGCAGCAGAGAAGAGAAGGCAAGATCCGAATAACTTTTGTTGAAAAAACTTGGGGGAAAAGAAAACGAAGACGAGAAGAAGAAGAAGGAAATTTACGAGATCTGTTGAACGCGCTTGTACACGCGCCCAAAAGTGAATTATCCACATCCGTCCGATCTGGCGAAATCAAACGGCCCATAATCATTCTCATTTATTACTGTAGCAACTATTATCACCGGACACTTTTCCTTTAAACATAAATCGTAATTTAGAAGTTTATGCCACTTCTTTCATCGCCGGTCTCAATCCAGTTTATGCAGCGGCTTGCCAACTTAACAATGGTCATCAACAGGTTCATGTGTTAACACAAGTAAGTTCATGTGTTAGCAACAACAGGTTCATGTGTTCATTTGACTTATAAAAATAACTACATATTAAAAAAAAACTAAGCATTTTGCTTAGGAATTGACAGTTTTCTTGGTCATTAAAATATCATGCATGAACCTCACAACATAAATCCATGAACTTGATATATTTTATGGTTTAAAAAATAGTTGAGGTCCAGCATTAGAATTTCCCTAAAAAACGTAGAATGGTAAGGACAAATCAAATAAAAATCAAAATAAGTTTAATATTTCATAGAAATTCCAATCATACTTGCTCAAGATCGGATGACTCAAACGTTTGGAGCCCCATCTCTTTTGCAACTACAAGAAAGTTCCTCACATTTTCAAAGTACTGAAAAGCTGACAAAGCTGCTCCACCGACTAAAGCATCAGGATCATTCAGTAAATAGGTGCAATGTAGGTCCAAGAGTGTCAGACATTAAGCTACACAAGATAATCTTTCACCCAGAAACAGGAATGTGACTTCTTACTCGGAGGAGGCGGACTCGTGGTTGATATTATTGAACTTGTGGTTGATGAAGCTGATCTATTGCAGGAAGCATATCATAAAGAGGAAGAACACACATTAGCAGAAATACCGTCAACTCCATCAGAAAATGCTAAAAGTCCCACTTTAGCAGCAATCCATCAACTTATATTAACAAACTTAAGGGCAAGAGAATCATTAACTCACCCACCACGTGAGCAAATTGCAGTTGAACACAACATATGAGAAATAATAAAAAGAGCAGAACATCAGCTTGAAGGACAACAAATTTAGAACTAAGTTAAGCCAAAGAGCAGAACAAATTCAACATTTTTCATCGTACAAGTACTAAGTACACAAATGTATATCAACAAATAAATAATATATCATAGTTCCACTGATATAATAATACACCAAACACTCATGTGAGAATCTCATAAACTGGTTCCATATTAGGTTAGCTAATATCGAATGCATCCTAATTCCTAACTAAATCACAGTGGAAACTCGACATTTAAACTTTGAAAAGATGGTTTTCTCAATAATAGTCAAGGAGGAAAAATGAGCTCTTCATCAATACCACTATGTTATCCTATATCACGTGCAATAAATGATGTGTTTTTCTTAGGCATTTCAACAAACATCACATGTGCACTGATACTCACCACAGTTGAAGCTGAATGGAGTGCAATGTCACAGTTCACATAAGAGTTTAAGTGCAAGTTCATGATACCAGGCTCAACAATAACAAAGTGTAAGAAAGTTGTTCATCCTGTCTATTCCTTCTTAATTGAAAAATGCTAACATGATCAAGGAAAATGGAATGGAGAGTGTCGAGCAAAAAAAAATAGTCTTCGCAAGCCACAAAGATTGATAAAGGAAAACGGAATAGACATGATGAACAACATACAAGAAACGGAGCTGCCTCCGCATGCTAACATGATCAAGGAAAATGGAATAGAATGTATGAGGCATTTTTACAAACACCTTTTGTTCAGTAACATTCACCTACCTTTGATCATATGGACCTTTGGATTTGAACTGAAGGTTATCACCTTCCCTCCCCATGGTTTAGCAGAGCGGAAGGAGACACCATGCCGGTGGAGCTGCCTCCGCTTGAACATCATACAAGAAACAAAGTAGACTTCGGTGAGCCAGACAAAACCAATCCCTACAAACAACAAATCGGACTGAGAAATCGATCAATTGAAGAGGGCGAGAGGATGGAGGAGAAACTACCTCATTGTCGGCGTCGGAGAGTGTGCTCGATAATTGCTTCGCCGGCGGAAAAGAGATCTCTCTGCGGGATCGCCCTAGAAATCGCAGACGATGAGGAAGGAGATAGATAAGGGAGTGGTGTCTTTTTGGAATAAAAGTAGAATAATTACAAAATTGCCATCGTTTTCTATTTTTTTTTGTTTTAATCTCTGGATTAATCTCAGTCATTGATCATAGATGAACGGTTCATACAAGTTCTTAGTTCTTATCTTAATGACAATTCTCATTTGATCCTTCTTTCAAAACTACTCCAAATATTAATATGAGAAAATCAAAGATACTTACAATTACAAATATTAACAAATTTAATAACAATAACAAAAATATTAACAACTAATGCGAAACAACATTAAATCATATACGAAAATCTATAATTTCTCCGCGCGAATGCCTGTATCTAGCTTGAAATATACCGAGCATTGTTGACCGTTGAGAATATACAAATAAATGAGTCGCATTGATGTTTTAGAAATTATCAGAAAAATAGTCTAGTTGACATTATTATAATATAATTGTATAAATACACGTAGTTTACGGTGTCAGCGAAACACATTACTCTCGCCATCCCATAATATAAGTCTTATTTGATTTTTCGACACTATTTACAAACCGAGAGAATTTTGTATATTTCTTTCGATTTATATGAAAGAAAAAACATAGTCTTGTGAGGTCTTATTTTATCCGTCTAAATGAGTAATTTCACAATATTAAAAAATTAAATTTTTTCTACTAATACTAGCATTTTGAGGCTCGCGCGTAGCGCGAGTCTAATACACATGTCTTAAAATTAGATACAAACGTTACTGATGTATACAAATACTTTATATGTTGATTTTTGTAGTAATATATTTTGTGGTTGAAGACTATTTTAACATGTGAATGTTGCAAGTTGGAATATTGGAAATGTGTATGTATAAATATAATAAATATACATTTGTTTTGTCCACTCTTTACATTAAATATGTTTATGAAATCAAAAGAAAGTTCTCCATTAGCTTCTGAATAATCTATTGTATATTAATATTCTCATAACAATTTTTACGGTTACAATCTGTTTAATTAATATGCCTAAATTTATTTTTAACATAAAGACATGTTAGAACATTTTACTTATGATGAGCTTGACGAACAACAACTATGAATTGTGCATCCAACAATGAGTCACAACACATATACATGACTTCATAAATTCGTAGACTTGATTGAAATGGGGAATTAAAGTCATTTATGGAGGAACCAATCAAAACACTTCAAAATTAAATGCGGAGCATTAATTTGTAAAAAACGCAATTTATATAGTAGATTAGATAAGATATAGATATAGATATAACTACGATATAAATTATGCCTAGACATACGTGTGGATCCCGAATAAGGCTTATATTATGGGACGGGGAGTAGTACATCTTTGGTAATGCATGAAGAGATGCATGTACTAAGTTAAACTGCTTCCATCTACTGTTATTATATTCCACACTAAGAATTGAGGATAACAGCATATGGGCAGAGAGGGAAAGCAAGTTCAGATTTTGAAAACCCGGCGAATGAGGAAATCTTGAAGAAAGGTGGGTAGGTAATGCAGAAGCGCCATGATAGTTGACATGTGACCATACGAGAACCAAGCTGGTGGATGCTTCTTTAGAATGACAGCAGTTACTCTGTTGGCAAACTCATCTGCAGGGGTCGATTTCAAACTTTGTGACATATTGGCTCTTTGTTGAATCGAGGCATCATACTTTTTGTACAGCTTCCACTCGGGCATTCGGCTATAGTTGCTTAGTGCAGAGTTTGCCAAGTTTGATGCTATGGCTCCAGGAACAATGTTGATGACATGGATCCCAAATGGCCGAAGTTCAAACCTGAACAAACACAACAAAATTCATGAAATCAACTACTCCACCAATGTTAGCTACTATACAATAAGCAGAATTAGTAACTGGCCTTAGTGTGTCCGTAAGTGCATGTACAGCAGCTTTAGATGCTACATAGGGGCCTGCCCATGGTGCAGGTGCCAAAGCAGAAACACTTCCAACATTCACAATCTTCCCCTTGTTTCTACTTATCATGTGAGGCACCACAGCCTGAATTAACCTCAAGGTACCTAATTGAAGATAGATCTAGATTGGTCAACTGCAGAAAATGAACAAACAAGCATAGGAAATTAGGGTTTTACCGAAAACGTTAGTGTTGAAGGTGAGGTTGACTTGAGAAAGAGGGATCTCAGCAAGAGGGCCGACGCATTGAACGCCGGCGTTATTGACGAGAATATCGATCCGGCCGAAGTTGTGGAGGATAGTGGAGATGGCTTGGGTGACGCTATTGTCGGATGAAACGTCGAGTTGTTGGAGGAAGAAGCGGGAGTCGGAAGCGAGGTCGGACATGGAGTCCAGAGATCGGGAGGTGGCGACCACAAGGCAGTCATGGCCGGCGAAAGAACGTGCCAGAGAATGTCCGATTCCGCCGCTGGAGCATCCACTTATCAACACAACTTGTTTCTCCATCCTCCGAGAGACTCGAACGGGTTTGAATAGATTTTAGTCTTCCGTTCGGGGTTCGACCGCAGACACCTTTCACTTGTCCATCTTTCTACCTCTACTTAAAAAAAACACGCTTTCTATTCAACGCCCATAGCAATCACCCTGGGCTTTCTTACGTGACGCAAGAACAATTTATTTTTTGGGAAACTTCCTTACGTCACGCAAACATGTTGATCCGAACGATACGTCACGTTTGGCCTTCTTACGTGACGTAAGGAACTGCATTCGTACGTGACGCAAGGCGGTGTAATCCTTACGTCATGTAACAATCCTTGCGTCACGTAAGAATTTGCCATAAGCTAAATGACCTCTTATGTGTTAGGTTTAGATGGTTGGAGCATATGTCCAAATAAATGTTGTATAAATGACATGATCCGGAGTGTACGGGGACTACAATTGCTTAAAAAGTAGTTAAATACGAGTAATACTATGAAGTGATGGTTGTGAGTAACACTAATGAAGTTATTGTATCCTTAATAGTGTTTGACCAAAATTTCAATCAATTCCGACATCGTTGGGGCTATATTCCGACTAGATGATGATGACTATATTGATGTTTACAAAGGAGGTGTTACTTGAAAATTAAAAGGTTTTGATTGGGAGTTACCCACATGGTTAAATATGCCTAATAGGCATTGAAAACAAGTTTCATTCCATTTGGACATCGTTTGGTCGACGTTCCGCCAATATGGGCCTTAAGGTCTCTTAAGGCCTTTTTAGGCCCTTTGGCGTTTACGTGCCTCATTTTGTGCGAGAGAGACCTAATTGATACTCAATATTCCTAATAAGAGTAAGTTGTATGATGTTTTAAACAATAATCAACATCGATGTTGTAGATCATACATATTCCGACAAGTTAGAGAGTTATGACTAGTTCTATATTTACAAAGGAGGTGTTACTTTAGAAGTTAGGGGATTCGATTGGGAGTTACCCACATGGTTAAATATCCGTAATAGGCATTGAAAACAAGTTTCATTCCATTTGGACATCGTTTGGTCGACGTTCCGCCAATATGGGCCTTAAGGCCTCTTAAGGCCTTTTTAGGCCCTTTGGCGTTTACGCATAGTTTTGAGTCCCGTTTTGTGTGAGGGAGACCTTATTGGGACTTTATATGCCTAATAACACTTTTTTATATACATTCCAACACCATTTTGACGTCTCTTCACCAAATTGGACCTCAAAGACTTTTTCTGCGTTCGTAAATTGGACTTAAGGCCTCCATATGTTCCACATCTATGTTTTATAAACAAAACAACAACAAATCTTAAGAATTAGGTAAAACCATACGCCACGTAAACATCCATTTGCCATGTGTGGATCCTTGCATCACGTATGGATCCTTGCGTCACGCAAGGATTGTCGTTTCAGCCAACTGCATTACGTCTTGTCTCACTGCTCTGCGGTAAATTCTGCAAAGTTACTTCTAAATTATGCCTTAATACCTACGCCCATACCCTATCATCTAAGTTATCTTCTATATTCAAAATCTAAACACCATTAAAACCCCATTGGTAATGGAATAGAGCTCCAACTCAGCCATTTTAAATCCAAAACAAAGTTAATCATAAATGGAGAATGAAGAGGATGAGTACAATGGAAGAGGTGGAGATGAAGTTCCATCAAGGTTTGGTCTCAATGAGGTAAGATTCATTCTAAAATCTTTAATTTTGAAGGGTTTTTATAATTTATAGTTTGATTTAGTGAGTTATTCATGATTCATGTACTAGTAATAGTTAAGAAGGTGTAGATTAGTAGAATTTGGTGATATAATGACATTGTAATGATTAGAAATGTGAACATTAGTTCTAGAGTACCCTTCCAAAGGAAAATATGCAGAATGATACGTAAAGCGTTTACTGACGTCACGCAAGAAGTGTCATCCTTACACAACGTAAGAATCCTCACGTCGCGCAAGGATTCTTACGTTGCGTAAGGATGACACTTCTTGCGTGACGCAAGGATTCTCTTAGCAGAGACTGGATGTGGTTGTTTTTCCTGTCTCATAGGCGAACTTATCTGTGTACACTGGCTTAAGCAACATAAGATTGGATGACTACGGTATTCCTTCGTTTGATCTCGATTTGGGGTTTGACATTCCTTACGTGAACAATGAAATACCTTCGTTCGATCTTGGAGTGGGTTATGGTCATTCATGTATGAACAACAGTATACCTTCATGTGGCCAACCTGAAATTACTTATGAAGTTGCACCTACAAGGCAATATCCAGTATCACAGTTTGCCGACATCAACACGCCATCCTTCAGATCTGGCTATGAATACGCAGGATTCCCTTCAAATCTGGTCAGACCAGTTTCAGACTCAATGCCATCAAGTACTTATGAAGTTGCACCTACATTGGAATATCCAGTATCACAGTTTGCCGACATCAACACGCCATCCTTCGGATCTGGCTATGAATACGCAGGATTCCCTTCAAATCTGGGCAGACCAGTTTCAGACTCAATGCCTGGATATATGTTTCCTTCTTTGCACACAGAACCACAATTCGATTTACCTGTACTAGATGAAAATTATTTGTCTAGAAACTATGGAGATGTGTTTAGAACAGATTGCATGTTTGCTTCTAGAGAGGAGGGAATGCTTTGGGCATTCAACGAAGCAAAAATCAATCACTTTGCAACCATCATAGGAAGGAGCACAAAATCCACTGAAACTAGGAGTGGAAAAGTTCAGATTCTTTGTGATAGAGCAAGAGGAAATGTCTCAACATCTAAAAATATAAGGAAGTCCAAGAGTAAGAAATGTGGATGTTTGTTCGAGTTAAAGCTTAAGGAGGAGGCGAAAGGGGCTTGGAGACTCACTGTAGTTGATGGTAGGCACAACCATCCTATTGGCACAAGCTTGCATGGAAATGACTTTGTTGGGAGAATGGCTGACGAAGAATTGAAGATGACTGTCGAGATGACAAATGCTCATTGTAAACCAAATGAAATCTTCACCGCTCTCAACAAATCTCCCACGAACTTTACAAAAAAGAATCAAGTGAACAACGTGATGGCCGGGATAAGGATTGAAAAACGGGAAGGAAGAACCATTGTTCAAGAATTCTTTCAACAATGCAAAGAAAACAAATATTTCATGGAGTATAGGCCTAGCTAGGAAGAACCATGGAAGATCGGTGATATGTTCTTTGCTAGTCCAGATTCAATGAAGCTCCTAAATGCATTTCCGTATGTAGTATTACTGGACTCCACATACAGCACAAGCAAGTAAGTTTACATCATAATAGCGATACAATGAAAGGTATTTTTTTAGACTCCAATAGTGTGAATTCATATTTATACATTTGCAGGTACAAAATGCCATTTTTTGAGATTGTTGGGCTCACATCTACATGGAAGAACTTTGTTGTAGGCGGAGCATTTCTTGAGCGGGAGAAGGAAGACACTTATATGTGGGCCATGCAACAACTTAAGGAGATGTATACAAGAATAGGCGTATCACCGGTATGCATTGTTACAGACCGTGAGAAAGCTTTGATAAATGCAACCGATCTTCTGTGGCCAAATGCAAAGTTTTTGCTATGTAGAAGACATATTAGGAAAAACATAGAGGCCAAGGCTTCAAAAGTTATGAATTCGAAACTCAAGGGGCAAAACATATCCAATGACTATTACGCCTTGTTCAAGGCAACCACTGAAGAAAGCTTTTACAAACAACTTGATATTCTTGAGACAACTTGGAGGGCGCATTGGACCGTACTTCAATATGTTAGAGACAATTGGCTAGGTCCTTTCAAGGAACGATGTGTCTCGGCATGGACGGACGGAGTGTTCAATATTGGCAATAACACGACAAACAGGTAATATAACTTTACTTTAAGTTATTTTGCAAATAACTTACAGATGATGACTCTGTTAAAATCTGTTAGTATTTCAGTACAAATGCAAATCCTTACGTGACGTAAGGATGTACCTGTCTTACGTCGCGTAAGGATTTGCATTTGTGATGAATCTGAAAGTGGGTCTTCAACTGCGTATTTCTCACTTATTTTGAGGCATAAATTACAGAGTTGAAGGAGCACACTCATGTTTGAAGTCATATTTGACTAGTGGAAGAGGTAGCCTTGATACAGTCTTCTCGCAATACAAAACTATGACAGAAAATCAGCTTAAAGAAATACTTGGTTCTTTCAACGAGAGCCAGACAAAGACTTTTACGCTTGTCGAACATGCAACCCTGTTTGTCCATCTGAAGTACAAAGTCTCTTTCAAGGCATTGAGTTCTTAATTGAAGAATACAAGAAAGGTGAACAATTCACTTACTATCCACAAAACTGTCATTGTGGAGTCAAGGTGAGAGACGGGCTCTAGTGTGTCCACGACATTGAGTTTTGTTTGAAGTACAAAACTCCTATTCAGGTGAATCAACTTCATCCTTTTTGGAGTACATTGTCTTTGGAAGAAGTGGATGTACCATGTGTTCTTGAAACCAAGAGTAAAGTGGCAAGACGTTTGTTTAGCGAATTTTATGAAGAGACATTTCCAAACTTGTCACCCCATGATCAAGAGAAGTGTGCGCACTCGGTTAGAGTTATTGGTAAAGTGGACACTCCACTTAAGGAGCCGCCTATTTCGACACATACCGGTGGACGTCCCCAAGGAGCTCCTAATAAAGTGCAAGGATCAACACAAAGAAGCATGTCAGCATGACAGTACACTGCTCAAGGTTTGGATGAAACACTTCCGAAGAAGCAAAAAACGTTTGTTACACCTCCTAAGAAACAAAAAATGAAGAAGCCTTCGAAGTACAACGCTAAGGTACCAATATGCATGCACAATTATTTCCAAGGTTATTATGATATCGTGGGCGATGGAAATTGTGGATTTAGGTCTATATCTATGGCAATGAGTATGGAAGAATACAATTGGCCATTCATACGCCAAGACATGATAAGGAATGTTTTAGAAATTTGGCCTCTTGTTGAGGGGACGTGGGTTGGGAAGAAAGAGAATCCAATGCTGGAGACCGCCGTACATCAACTCACATGGGAACGCAATCCCGGATTTGCCCCACGTGAACATTGGCTAACCGTACCGGAAATGGGATGTTTGGTTGCCTCAACGTGCAATTGTATCTTTGTATGTCTAGGCGATCAAATACGCCAAACTTTCTTGCCTCTTACACTTCCAAGTTGGTATACTGAAGGAACAAGCAAACTGGTCACTGTTTGCCTATTACTACTTTCTAATGAGGAACATTTCATCCCGATATGTTTTTTCTACTTTATTCACCTACTTTCTTTAAATTTTGAATTACTTACAAATGTTTTCTTATGCACAATAATTATTATCTCAGCTATTTCTTCAAGATGATTGTCCATTACCACCTGTATTTTCATGCTGGGAGAGAAATTGCGATGAAAAAGCCAATGTTTTGTATGACCTTGTGGCCGATCGATGTCGTGCTTATGTAGAACCGCCGCCGCCAAAAAGAAGAAGTCGAAAGCCATCAACACAAACTACCATCACAATCCAAAATGATGATTAAGACGATGATTAGTTTCTATGTTTTTGTCATTTATAACAATGTTTAATTGCAATGTGAATTTTTCAAATTAAAGTGAGGGAGACATCATACCACAAGATGTTTTGCCTTGTTTGCTTTAGTGAAACAAATATCCTTGATAAACAACAAGATATTTCAGATAAATGAAAACATACATTCAACAAACTACAACAGTCTCAACATCAATTAAAACAGACTCCACATAAATTAAAATAGACTCATTCTTGAAATAGAAACTAAAACAGACTTAAAAGAGAATAAGATCCTTACAAGATACTTAACATTACATCTTAACAGAATCCCAATACTAAGAATACTAATCAGAATCAGAAGCAGGAGGATCTTTCTCCCCATAGATGTCTTTCACAAAAAATCTGGCCGTTTCCATATCATCACATCTGTAAAAGACTCTCAATTTCGCTGCTTGAAGATTGGTTTCCTGAATCAATTTTGCAATGACACGAAGAAGATGACGGTCATATTCTGGGTCAAGAAACACGTACCTGAAGTTACATTTGCATGAAACAAACCTCCGACCATACTGGTCAGGTCTCTTCTTGTCATTACCAATGTGAACCATCACAGGTTCGGAACACCTATTCATCGGACACTTCATCAAGCTGCCAACTGATGGTATACCAACTGATGATGATGATGATGCCATGGTTGTTTCAAATCTGTAATATAAAGTAAGAAAACAAGTTACAAAGTAAGAAAACAACTATCAACAATAAACAAAAGAAATCACGGATATCATAAGGTAACCAGTAAGGATTTGAATTCTGAAACATGTTGTAAATCCTTACGTCACGTAAGGATGTACAACACTCCTTACGTCACGTAAGGATGTACAACACTCCTTACGTCACGTAAGGATGTACATTCTGAAATAGAATGTAACTCGCTATACCTTCTGTAAAATTCATACAGTACATCATTTCAACAAGAAAACATTTAAATTCAACTCATTCATTCAATACAAGTCAAAATCTATATAAAATCCCTAATTATACAATATAAATGTAAAAAATACCAAATAATCAATATATACTCAATAAAATTCGTAATCAACCCAAACTACTTCAATTTTATGCTCTCTAATCAAAGAATAGACATAATCCTTTAAATTTCGAACTACATATCATCAAAAAAAAATATAAAATCATTTTCACTTTCACAACATATCATAATGATGATAGGATCATGTTTACTAACCTTTTGATGGCAATGAACTTGGATTTGAGGTTGAAATTGATGGAAAATGACCACAAATGGAGAAAGAAGAAGTTTCTGCAGTGAGGGCGCCGTAAAAAACTTGGGGTATACTGTGAAAATGACTAGGGTTTCACCTGAAGTCCTTTTATAACCATTACAATCCTTGCGTCACGCAAGGATTCTTGCGTGACGCATGCACATCCTTGCGTCACGCAAGGATTGTTGCAAATCCTTACGTGACGCAACGATCTGCTTATCCAGAAACTGAATTGTAAAAACCTTCTATTATCAAGACTTAAACAATAACTGCGAACAACAAAATTAATTCCATAGTTTAAAGCAAACAACAAAATCCAACATCAAGATAGCAAAACAATCCAACACAAACTAAATCCGTAGTTTAACAAAAACAACTCAAATCCTTTACAAACTAAATCCAACATCATGAGAATTCAGTTTCTACTCTTGTTGACGATAAAAGGGATCCAAATTCTGCATGGTTTGGTTGAGCATCTGCATGATGTCCGGAAACTGCTCCACACTTGCATTTTGATATGGATTAAAGTTCATATAAACCCTATGAAGTGCCTGCAAAAAAAATATAACATTACAACTCATGTAAGTACTAAATACTAAGTTTCACACATTAGAACTCTATGAAAATTGAATAGATGTGAAAATGGGAATGAGTAATTACCATACGAGCATCCATGGTGGTAGGATGGCTGGGAGTCACAAAACTATGCGTCCTAGGAATAAACCACCTCAGGTATTCCTCAGTTATCTGCCAAGGGGGATATGCAGCTGGACCCATTTCCTCTACAGTAATAATGTGCATGTCCATGCCCGCCCAACTCCACAGCACCGGGTCATACTCGACAACATAACTCCTTGGTTTGGTATGCCTCCATCCCTTGATAGGTTGAATGATTGGCCTTGGAATTCCTTGAACACGCCCAAATTGCCTAGGAACCCGGTCTGACATGTGAGGTTCCGTGACCTCAATAATGCTGAGCACCCCATAAAACAAGGCTGGCGCATACTTAGGGTCATCGTAGTCAATCGGGCCATAAGGAGTCCAGTTAATCTAAATAAAATATTTAAAACAGTGTTTATTACTGTAATTAAAAAAAACTGATAAAATATCATTTGTAGGTAAGGAGTGCCAAATCCTTACGTCACGTAAGGAACTGCATTCTATTGCAGAATGCAGTTCCTTACCTACAGGACCTCATGCAGAAGTTCAAAACACAAAATCCAACAGATTTCTCTAAAATAAACATATCATTTCAACTAAATCATATTAACTTCAAATTCAACACGAATCAAATATTACCGCATCCTCCCTCATTGCATCAAGTTCAACTCTTTAATTCCTTTGGGTAGGGGCGTTTTTGCCGACTGTATTTACTTGTTGCCATCTTGCTGCCCAAGGTTGATCAGGAGTCCAATGGGGGTTATCTGGAATGCCATCAGTGAAGGTCGGGAAATAGGCGTATATCCATGCCTAATGTATAAGAAATATACAATTAACATTAGAGCAAATAAAATATTAAAGATTTTAAGGTAAACAAAAAGATACTTACTTGCAACAAAGTGTAACAAAAGGACAACAACAAACATTCTTGACATGAACTTTCTCCCATACACCGGTAAAAATAGGCAAGGGCCTCTGATCCCCATGAGTATGTATTAGCTACGTTAACACTCTCGAGAAAATGCGCATATCTCAGAGGGAAGCTACTTTGTGTTTTGTCTGGAAAGATTGAGGATAAGAGGATGTACAAAACAAATCCTAACCCATGTGTTTCAGGGTCATCCACCAAAGACTCACAGTGCGTCCTCAACTTTGCAGCAGTCATATAATAGCTTGAAGAATAACCGCCATCGGGAACCTTAAAAAATGCCTTTCCCCTTTAACCCATATACTTCTTCACATAGTTTGTGCCAAGTTTGCGAGCTTTCTCTAGGGCACCCATAGACTTCCCTCTGATAGGAAGGTCGAGCAACATCAAGATGTCCATTAACGTCACTGTCATCTCACCAAAAGGCAAGTGGAAACTGTTTGTTTCAGGCTGCCACCTCTCAATGAACGCATTGACTAAAGGCAGGTCAATCTCATTGTACATCAAGGACTGGAGATGTGTGAGATTGGTGTCATCTGCGTGTCTCATCCAATCCTCTCCTTCCTTCCGTTTCCAAGCTTGAAGCTGAGTCTTTCTCCCCTGATGCCTCAAAATCCCTCGTCCCTATACATTGACCAAATCATCAAATACATACTCAATCTCATTCATCATCAATTCAAACAACAAATACTCAATATTTTACTCAAAATATGAAGTGATGTGAAGAATATAAATCCTTACTCAAAATATGAAACTGCAATTTGCAGATTTTTTTGAACAGAATATAAAGTTTTGCATTCTGTTCAAAAAATCTGCAAATTACAGTTTCAACAGATTTCGTCAAAGTTTTTAACCAATACACCTATCAATTCAACTCAATTTCCCATACAATTCATAATTCAATTAAATAACATTTCATACTCATTCATAATAACTCATTTCATACTTATTCATGTATTATTCACTCAAATGAATTCAAAACTGATAAGTCAAGTGTAAGTACTTACCTTGTTCTGTTGGATGTAAAAGGCCGTATGAGCTTCAAATCCAGTTAGCAACTCAGGATTTTGAGGACCTCCAGGAGTAGGCACCTTCAACCAAGGATTATATTGGACTTCATTTTTTTTTCTTCCTCCTCCTCTTAGTTCGTTCCTCTTCCTCTTCCTCTTCATCTAAATCAACTTCATCCTCCTCATCATCACCACCACCTTGTGGTTGGTCAAAGTGGTCCTCACCTTCAGAATCTGAACCGTCATCAGATGTTTCCATATGCCGAGGCTGCTGAGATGTTCCCTCACCACCAAATTCATGATCAGAACTGTCATCAGAGGCTTCCATTCGACGAGGCTGCTGAGATGATCCTGATGGCCCACCGGGTCCAGAAGGTGGAGCTACATTATAGTACTTGTCCCATTGAGGTTCCGAGACCCTGTTGAACGTACCAAGCCGGCCATCCCCTTGACTGTTATAGGGTTGGTTTGACAACATCATCATCTGCACCATACTTTCTCCCATTGGTTGTGATTGAGCAGCTGATAAGTCCTGCATATATTCTTGAGGCATATCATGAGGGAGAGGCCAAATGGAGCCCGAGGACGATTCAGGAACATGTTGTGGTTGCTGAATAGTTTCATCTGGGTACTCCAGACGACGAGGGGAAGGTTTCTTAGTTCTCTTCTTTCCCTTTCCCACATCTACTGGTGGTTCTTTTTGTTTCTTCTTGTTTCTATTCATGTTACGTGTATCACGCCCAGGACGATCCATATCCTTATCCTTACGATTCATTCCTGCATGATTTCAATAACCAGCATGCTGTTTAACACTTAATCAAATAAATCACAAAAAAATACTGCAAACGAAGGTGACGGTAAGGAGATGCATTCTGTTTCAGAATGCAATCCTTACGTCACGTAAGGAATGTCACTCCTTGCGTCACGTAAGGATTACCATTATGAAACAGCATGCAACGACGATCACCTTTGTATGCAGTTGATAAGCGGTATTTTACATAGCGCTACTATAGGTTATTAGCTCATTTTGTATAGGATTATGCTAGATGTTATGATGTATTCTGTAATCATGGAGTTCTGGAGAGTTGAGTCATATATGAGATTACAGAAGATGATGCAGAGCATTGAAGCATAAGAAGAGGAGTCGAAGCTGAAGAAGACCACAGGTAGCATTGGAAGCAGCTGAAGACGAAGCCAAGGAAGCCACAAAGGCCAAATCCGCGATCGCGGGTCCCAAACCGCGATCGTGGAAACCCGCCAGAGAAGACTTTCTTCATTTGCCCGATTTAGTATGTTGTGTTAAGTTTTGTAACGTTTTTATAACGTTTTTACCTTCAATTTGTCAGTTTAATTATGCAGAGACTTATAGGTTTTAGGTGTTGATGGTCTTCCATCATCTTCCACATTCCATTTCCATGTTTTGAGAGTTTGTCCTCAAGAACTTCATGAGTTGCTAAGTTTCCATTGTTTTACTTGACATTTGAAGCTTTCGGATTGATTAAGTTGTAAGATTTCTTTCCTTTGTTCTACTCTTATGATTGTCTCTATTCTCTTGTGTGTATTGTTATTGAATTAGATTTGCTCATTTAGATTGGCCATCTAAGTAGTTTCATCTCATTCATATTGCTATTGTTTGGTTATTTCTAGTTGAAATACCATACTTGTTTGTAGCACACACAATTTGCATGAACTACTTGTGAATGTCAATTGTGAAGAGAATTGAGTACATGTCGAGTATCTGACTAGTTGTCTATGGTATTGCATGTATCTATCCATTCCTGAACTTAAAGCTGCTTTATTATTGAATCTTGATAGTTTCAAGGTTATAGTTGAGTAAGGGTTATTAGGACTAATTGGACTAATAACTACATTAGAACAAGGATTAGAACGATCATATGAGTAATTCGACATAGGATTAAAAGGAGTTTATGATCAACTTGCTAATCTGTTAGTGGATAATTGTCAAGTGAAACACCTTCCATTGATATATTTACAATCCAAATCAACCTTCGTTACTTTGTTCTTAAAACATACAAACCCCCCCCCCTTTGGTTACTTACACTCATTAATCATTATTATAACTTTAAGAATCGATAACCTGATTCCCTTGGGATTCGACCCTTGCTTGCCTACTATACTTGTTAGTGAGCTTGTTAGGATTACTTGACTTGGCATACGACAATTCGCCTCGTCAAATTTGGCGCCGTTGCCGGGGAGTCTAATTTTCTTTTCTTTAAAGTCCTTGTTTTGATTAACCTTAGTGTTGACTAGTGAATGGTCAACACCCGTTCTACTAATCAGTCTCTTTTTATTCTTGATCCAAAAATCGAGAGGACTTTCCATCGAAATCAGAGAGAGAACAGAGTTGAGACTGATACAGGTGCAATGGAAGACGACCAGTTGTTGACTCCCGAGCAAAGAGCTCTTGCTGACACCTAACGTCAATTGGCTGAAATTCAGTTAGTTGTTAATGCCCAATGGAAATTGCTTGAGGCAAGGCAAGATGCAAATGCTCTAAGAGACGGCGGTGTCGTCCTCACATTGAGGGAGCGTACTACTCCCAATCTGACACAGCAACCTCAAGCTGTGGTTCTTCCACCCCTTTCTCATGGGGTGACTTTTGAGCTCAAGTTAGGGGTGATCAATCTGCTTCCCACATTCCATGGTTTGCCTGGTGAGGATCCGAAAATGCATTTGAATCAATTCCATGACACTTGCATGACAACCAAACCACCAAATGTCACCGAGGAGCAGATCAAGATGAGAGCCTTCGGGTTCACTTTGAAAGATGGTGCTAGGTCATGGTACTATCATTTGCCTACCGGTTCGGTAGATAGCTGGGAGAAGTTGCACAAGGTGTTCTTGGGTAAGTATTTTCCAGTTAAAAAGGCAAATGCTCCGAAGAAGGAAATTGCCCATGTAGAGCAAGGTGAAGATGAAACTCTGTATGATTACCTTGAGCGTTTCAAGGGGTTGTGTGCTAGTTGCCCTTTTCATGGGTATGATACCGAGAACCTGGTCCTACATGTTTGCAATGGTCTCCTTAATCATGAAAGGAGAATGGTAGACGCTTCTTGTGGTGGGAGTATTCTCAACATGACACCAGAAGATGCCATGGAAAAGTTGCAAGACATGGCTGAGAGCACTAGGAGTTTTGGTAGGACATACACTAGAAAAGGAGTGAATGCCACAAGCTCAGGAGACCCCGCTCTTATGACCGAGCTCGTAGAGCTAAAGAAGATGATCTCTCAGCTGCACAAAGGACATCAGCAGGTAAAAGCATGTGGTATTTGTTCTGACCCTTCTCATTTTACAGACAAATGCTCTGAGCTTCAAGATGATGATGTTGCTGAAGTCAATGCTGCTGGTGGATATGGACCTCCACGACCTCGAAATGATCAGCAGAACAACTACAATCCGAGGTATAGAGATCATCCAAATTTCAGATGGCGTGATCAAACTGAACCCCAACCTCAAGCTCAAGCCCTACGACCCAATTCTGGACCTTCAACTGCAGATATGTTGAGATCATTGACTCAACATTTCACAACCCATGTCCAAACTACTGAGTCTAGTATCAAGAACATGGAGAAACAGATAGGGCAGTTGGCTGAAGCTGTGACCACTCTTGCACAACAAAAATCCAATTCTCTACCATCTCAAACGGTAGTGAATCCGACCAGAAATGTTAGTGTTGTGACAACAAGGAGTGGAAAAGTGTTGGAAAATGTTGCTGCTGAAAAGGCAGGATCTGAAACAGGTGAGAATCCGTGACCGCGGGACCAGAACCGCAATCGCGGAAGTTGTTTTGGAGAAACAGTGGGAATTCCGCGATCGCGGAATATCTTCTGGGGAAACCGATGCAAATCCACGACCGCGGACTGACAGCCGCGATCGCGGATATGCTCCTGGCGAATCAGTTTTGGGAGAGTGTTCAAAAGATGTTGGAGCTGAGGTTGAGGACCGGGGCGACTTCCGGTTGAGACAAGACAACTATGTTCGTCCCGACTTCCCACCACTTAGCTCAACCAAACCTCCCGCTCCTTTTCCCGATGATTTGAAGGACACGAGGAGGCCGGAAAATGATAAGGAGCTATTCGAAACCTTCAGCAAATGTGACGTAAATATCCCTTTACTCAAACTCATTAAAAGTATTCCTAGATATGCTAAGTTCTTGAAGGAACTCTGCACCATCAAGAGGAATCACAAATTGAAGGGACAACAGAAGGTGACGGTAAGAGAGCGTGTCTCCGCTGTATTCCAAAGGCGAATGCCTAAGAAGTGCAGCGATCCGGGCATGGTAAGCATTCCTTGTCGTATAGGTGACACTCACTTTGAAAGAGCTATGCTTGATCTTGGTGCATCTATAAATGTTTTGCCTTAGTCGCTGTATAAGATGCTTGGTTTAGGTCCTCTTCATGAAACCAGAATAATTATTCAACTAGTTGATAGGTCTACTGTTTATCCTAAAGGTGTAGTTGGGAATGTTTTGGTTATGGTTGATAATTTGTTCTTTCCTGCTGATTTCTTTGTGTTAGACAAGGAACATGATGGTCAGGCTGCACCTATTTTTGTTAGGAATGCCTTTTATGAGAACCGCTAACACAAAGATTGATTTAGCTAGTGGGTCTCTTACTTTAGAGTTTGATGGGGGAAGTTGTACAATTCAATATTTTTGATGCTATGAAGCACCCCATTGAAGATGCTGCTTCTATTTGTTCTATTGATGTGATTGATCCTATAGTTGAAGATACTTTTAATATCTTTGGCTTAGATGAATTGCAATGTGTTATGGAGAACAACATCATTCACCCACCACAAGTTAATCTCTCTCTCTTTCTCCTTATATTCATAGGGTTCTAGCTCAGCTAGACACGTCAGGTAGATCTTTGGCCGGCAGGCCCATGTTACTGACTTTGGAGAGCGAAAAGCTCCTCCCTTTTGTTTTGCAGTGATTGAGCTTAATCAATTGCCAGAGCACCTTAAGTATGCTTTTCTTGGAGAAAATGATACCCCCGGTAATCATCTCTAGTAAGTTGTCAGGTGAGCAAGAGAAGAGATTGGTGATGGTGTTGAAAGAGCACATTACAGCTCTTGGGTGGACTATTGCCGACATCAAGGGAATTAGCCCTTCCACCTGCATGCACAGGATCCTACTTGAGGAAGGAGCTAAGCCCTCTAGGCAACCCCAAAGGAGATTAAACCCACCTATGATGGAGGTGGTCAAGAATGAGGTGCTGAAACTTCTTCAAGCTGACATGATCTATCCCATCTCGGATAGTCAATGGGTAAGTCCAACACAATGTGTCCCTAAGAAGGGGGGCATTACAGTTGTAGAGAATCAACATGCTGAGTTGGTTCCCACTAGAGCTCAAACAGGTTGGAGGGTATGCATTGACTACCGTAAGCTGAATGCGGTGACTCGAAAGGATCACTTTCCTTTACCTTTCATTGATCAAATGCTTGAACGACTTGTCGGTCGTCCCTATTATTGCTTTTTGGATGGATACTCAGGTTATTTTCAGGTGGCCATTGCGCCCGAAGATCAAGAGAAGACAACCTTTACATGTCCTTTTGGCACTTTTGCATATCGTAAAATGCCTTTTGGATTATGTAACGCACCTGGGACTTTTCAACGATGTATGGTAAGTATCTTCTCGGAATATATTGTCACTTGTTTTGGGTCATATAATTTCAGCTAGGGGTATTGAGGTCGATAAGGCAAAGATTGACATCATTCAATCGTTGCCTTATCCTACTAATGTGCGTGAAGTGCGTTCTTTTCTAGGCCATGCAGGTTTCTATCGCAGGTTTATTAAGGACTTTTCAAAAATCTCCACACCCCTTTGTGAGCTTTTGAAGAAGGAAGTGACCTTTGAGATGTCTACCGAGTGCAAGAAAGCATTCGACACTTTGAAATCTCACCTCACTGAGGCACCCATTATTCAGGTACCCGATTGGTCTCTACCTTTTGAGATCATGTGTGATGCTAGTGATTATGCGGTGGGAGCTGTTCTTGGTCAAAAGGTTGGAAGAGCAATGCATGTGATCTATTATGCTTCCACAACCTTGAATGGCGCTCAGAGGAACTAGTCCACCACAAAGAAGGAGTTGTTAGCTGTGGTGTTTGCCCTGGAGAAATTTCGACAGTATTTGTTGGGCACAAAGGTGATTATCCACACTGATCACGCTGCTCTTCGTTATCTCATGACGAAGAAGAAATCCAAGCCGAGACTCATTCGATGGGTCTTACTTTTGAGCGAGTTCAATGTGGAAATCCGAGACAAGAAAGGAGTCGAGAACTCGGTAGCTGATCATCTGAGTCGGATTGTGAAAGAAGACGGTGAGTTACGGGCTCAGATCCAAGGTACGTTCCCGGATGAAAATCTGTTTCGGGTTTCTACAGCAGGAAATCCGCGACCGCAGGACCCAATCCGCGATCGCGGAATTGCAACAGAGAGTTTTCCGCGATCGCGGGCCTCAAGCCGCGACCGCGGGATTCTTGACGGTGAATTTGTTCACCGGGATCCCGAGTACGAACTTCTCGCCTTCCGGTCTTTCAAGCCTTGGTATGCCAACATAGTGAACTATCTGGTTCGCGAAGAATTCCCGCCGAACTACACCAAAGCTCAAAAAGACAAGATCAAGCGGGAATCGCACTACTATGTTTGGGATGACCCCTACCTATGGAGACATTGCGTTGACAAGGTAATCCGACGATGCCTCCCGGATAATGAGGTACAGTCTGTTTTAACTTTTTGTCATTCTTATGCATGTGGGGGACATTTTGGGGCAAACAAAACAGCTAGGAAGGTATTGGACGCAGGTTTTTATTGGCCACACATCTTTCGGGATGCTTACGCCTTTTGCAAAGCCTGCGATCGATGCCAAAGGGTCGGAAAAATCTCTAAAAGAAATGAGATGCCACAAACACCATTAGTCTTTTGTGAGATTTTTGATGTTTGGGGTATCGATTTCATGGGACCCTTTCCTAGCTCGTTTGGGAATCTATATATATTGCTTGCGGTGGACTACGTTTCCAAATGGGTGGAAGCGAAGACCACCAGAACTGATGATTCCAAAGTGGTAGCAGGTTTCTTGAAAGAGAATATCTTTTCTCGTTTTGGGATTCCCAAGGCTCTCATTAGTGACCAAGGAACTCACTTTTGTAACAAAACGGTGAGTGTGCTTTTCAAGAAGTATCATGTCACTCAACGGGTCTCTACCGCTTACCACCCCCAATCCAATGGACAAGATGAAGTGTCCAATAGGCAGATCAAGGGGATCCTTGAGAAGACGGTTGCTCCGAATAGGAAGGATTGGAGCCTGAGATTGGATGATGCACTTTGGGCGTATAGACTCGCCTACAAGACGCCTATTGGTATGTCTCCTTTTCGACTTGTATTCGGCAAAGCCTGCCACCTTCCAGTGGAGCTGGAACACAAGGCATGGTGGGCGGTGCAGAAGTGCAACATGGAGATGGATGCTGTAGGTGAGTATAGAAAGTTGCAAATCCAAGAGTTGGAGGAGATACGCTGGGATGCGTATGAGAATGCTGTGATCTACAAGGAGAAGACAAAGGCTTGGCATGACAAGAATATATTGAGAAAAGACTTCAAAGTGGGAGATAAAGTCTTGCTCTATCAGTCTCGCCTTCAACTTTTCCCTGGAAAGTTGAGATCCCGTTGGAATGGACCCTATGTTGTAGCTCGCGTCTTTCCTCATGGCGCCGTGGAGTTGTTTGACAAAGACAACCACAATGTTTTCAAGGTGAATGGTCAAAGGTTAAAACCTTACCATGAATGGTTCACCAAGGAATCTTTGGATGAGATGGCTCTAGAAGAGCCAAGTATTGAAGATTGAGAACGTAGTTTAAAGTCGAGCCACGACTCTAACCAAGGCGCTGCTTGGGAGGCAACCCAAGGTATTTCTTTTCGACTTTATTTTATTTTATTTCTTTTTGCTTGTTTTGTTTTCTTTTGTTTACTAACCCGTAGGAATAAAGCACGGGAATTGTCGGTATTATTTGGACGCCCAACGTCTCGCTGTTACTAAAGGAATTGACGGTTGTTCCCTTTCGTGTTTTGAAAAAGAAAAAGAGCAGAAAATCAAAAAAGAAAAAAAAAGAAGGAAATTCAAAAACCCATCCTCTCCCCAATTTCTCCCATCTTCCTCTCAATTTCTCCCCCACCAAACCCCACATCTCAATTTCTCTCCATCTCACCAATTTTTCCTCAAAATCTCTCCATCTCTCCAATTTCTTATCTCACCCCAATTTCTCCTCAAAATCTCCTCCCTCTCATCCACATTCCCCAAAATTAACCTAACCCACCCCTCTTCTTCCCCAACCGTAGCAGCCCCCCCATCCTCCTCAATCTCATTTTTCACAACACCCATCTTCAACAAAACCTTCCTCCCTTCCTTACATACTCCCTCCCGACGAACTCTCACCTCTCGCCGGAGCTATCACCTCACCGACCTCCATTCACCTCCTTCACCGCAGCCGACCGTCAACCTCCCCCACCAACAACCTCCTTTCCTCCTCAGCCTCGCCCCACTACCACCAACCCATCTCCTTGCCGGAATCCCCGTCGCCGGCCTACCAACCCATTTCCCTCATCGCGCCACCACCGATTCGACTCCCACCGGAGTCACTTTGCACCGGCTCCTGTTCGTCGTGCTCAGATCCGCCACCGTCTCGATTTCCGTGACCGCGGAATTCAACCCGCGACCGCGGATTTGGCGTCAGAAGACCGCAGCTCTACCTCGATTTCCGCGACCGCGGATTTCCACCTCCACCTCCAGTAGCTTTTCCGCGACCGCGGAAATCTACCCGCGATCGCGGCTTTTCTTCTGTCCGACCACCTTGCTCAGGTTCTGTAAGTGTTTCTTTTGGTTTCGGAATATTGATTGCTGCTTATTTCGCCTCGGGGAGGGCTATAGTTGTACTTTGGTGCTGTTGTTGTGGATTGGTTTGGAATTTGTGTGCGTTGATTGTTGGATTGTTGAATTTGTTGTTGGATTGTGGAATTTGTTGTTTGCTCAGTTGAAATGTCACGCTCTCATAAGAATGATGCCGAGGGGAAAAAGCAGGTGAAATCATATGCTGCAACTCTTAAGGGAAAGAAGTCACTTGCAACTCGGTTCTTCCATGTCCCTACCCTTGAGGATTTGGGTATGGCGGAATGTACTCAAGCTATGCTCGACCATGCTGGGTTGGGCGGGTTCATGGCACTTTCCGCGCCCTCCCACGTGGACTTGTCGCGTCAGTTTCTTTCCACCTTGAAGACGAGGAACTAGGATGATACAATTGCTTCTATTACTTTCATCTACAAGAGGCAGCAATATACTGTTTCTGCCGAGCAGCTGAGAGATATCTTGGGGATCACACGTGGTCCCTCGGATAACTATGAGGACGGTGTGGGTGATCGCCACATTCATATGTGGCAAACTTGGACAAGTGTTCCGAGGGATGCTAATGGGAACGATTACAATTATCAGCTCTCTCATCCTTGTCTCAGGCTGACACACAAGGTGTTAGCCATGGCCTTCTTTGGCATGACTGAGCTCAACAAGGTTCCTTCTTATGTGCTCAAGTATCTCTTTAGTCTCATGTCGGAGTGTGAGCTTACCCCCGATTGCGTTTGGCTCTTTGTTGCTTCTTGCAAAGCCGCCCGGAACAAAGCAAAGGGAAAGATTGCCTTGGGAGGCATGATCACTTTGATTGTGCAGGCGGTAGTTGACGACTTTGTAGATCTTGATGTGGAGGGTTGTCCTGACCCTTCTGTTGGGCCTTTTGAGTATGATCTGCGGTTCCTCCGGTCCACCGTCCATCTGTTGCGGGGTAGTCCTAACGCGTGGGTATGGGTTGGTAAGCGTGAGATAGCCATGCCTCATCCTTTTGTCTACGGTCCTGCTGAGACTTTCCGGCTGGCGCCTATTCTCGCTGCACCTCGTGCCCCTGCTAGACGTCGTGCACGGGGTGGGATTACCATTCGAGAGCCGGTTATGGCTGCTGATGACGCCGATGATGATGGTGATGAGATGATGCCTGATGCTCAGGCACAATTTGGCGTCGGTACGTCTGGTGGAGCTGCTGAAGAAAATCCGCGATCGCGGGTCCCAAACCGCGATCACGGAAACCCGCCAGAGAAGACTTTCTTCATTTGCCCGATTTAGTATGTTGTGTTAAGTTTTGTAACGTTTTTATAACGTTTTTACCTTCAATTTGTCAATTTAATTATGCACAAACTTATAGGTTTTAGGTGTTGATGGTCTTCCATCATCTTCCACATTCCATTTCCATGTTTTGAGAGTTTTTCCTCAAGAACTTCATGAGTTGCTAAGTTTCCATTATTTTGCTTGACATTTGAAGCTTTCGGATTGATTAAGTTGTAAGATTTCTTTCCTTTGTTCTACTCTTATGATTGTCTCTATTCTCTTGTGTGTATTGTTATTGAATTAGATTTGCTCATTTAGATTGGCCATCTAAGTAGTTTCATCTCATTCATATTGCTATTGTTTGGTTATTTCTAGTTGAAATACCATACTTGTTTGTAGCACACACAATTTGCATGAACTACTTGTGAATGTCAATTGTGAAGAGAATTGAGTACATGTCGAGTATCTGACTAGTGGTCTATGGTATTGCATGTATCTATCCATTCCTGAACTTAAAGCTTCTTTATTATTGAATCTTGATAGTTTCAAGGTTATAGTTGAGTAAGGGTTATTAGGACTAGTTGGACTAATAACTACATTTGAACAGGGATTAGAATGATCATATGAGTAATTCGACATAGGATTAAAAAGAGTTTATGATCAACTTGTTAATCTGTTAGTGGATAATTGTCAAGTGAAACACCTTCCATTGATATATTTATAATCCAAATCAACCTTCGTTACTTTGTTCTTAAAACATACAACCCCCCCTTTGGTTACTTACACTCGTTAATCATTATTATAACTTTAAGAATCGATAACCTGATTCCCTTGGGATTCGACCCTTGGTTGCCTACTATACTTGTTAGTGAGCTTGTTAGGATTACTTGACTTGGCATACGACAATTCGCCTCGTCAGCAGTGAAACTCAATTCAGTTATATTGTTTCAACACTCCATCAGTTTTTTCAAGAATTAAACACTATCAATTCAACTCATTCAATCTATAAAAGTCAATATCAATATCAAATCCCTAAGTATACAATATAATTATAAAAAATACCAAATAATCACTATATACTCAATACAATTCATAATCAATACAAACAAGTTAAAATTCATGCTCTCTAATCAAAGAATTGACATAATCCTATCAATATCGAACTAAATATCATCAAAAAACAATAGAAATATCATATTCACTTCAATAACATACCAAAATGATGAAAGGATCTTGTTTACTAACCTTTTGATGACAATTAACTTGAATTTGTGGTTGAAAATGAAGGAAAATGGCCAAAAAATGGAGAGGGGAGAGGGGCTGCAGTGGGGGCGCCATAAAAATGGTGTGTGAATGCTTTGAAAAGGCTAGGGTTTACCCCAAAGTCATTTTATAGGACCAACAATCCTTACGTGACGCAAGATCACTGAGGCTATTATCCAGAAAAATGAGTCCTTAAAAGTCTTCAAGATTAGAAATGGCTCTAAAACTGAGACAAAGAGTGACACTAAGAATGAAGTTATGATGGCTAAGGGAATTTTTAAGAACAAAAAGGGTTATAAGACTAAGAGTAATAACACCAACCCTCAGGATAAAGATATGTCCAAAGTGAAGTGTTATTACTGTGAAAAATTAGGGCACTATGCCTCTGATTGTCATAAGAAGAAAAGAGATGAGAAGAACAAAGATAAGAGTGAAAAAGATCAGAATTACTCTAATGTCTGTGAACAATGCCCTCAGTATAACAATGAACTCCTTGTAGTTAGTCCCTCTACTGATTGCTACTCCTGGATCCTAGATTCTGGATGCACTATGCATGCCACCCCCTATAAGAAATTCTTTTAGACTTTAACTGAATGTGATGGAGGTGAAGTGATGCTTGGAGATCACACCTCTTTAGCTATTAAAGGAATAGGGAGTGTTGCTTTAAAAATGCATGATGACAAGATTAGAACTCTGTCTAATGTAAGATGGGTACCTGAACTTAGGAGAAATTTGTTGTCTGAATCTGTGTTTGATGATTTGAATTGTCACATTATTACTCACAATGGTATAAGGGAAGTGATTAGAAATAACATTGTCCTTATAAGGAGCATTAAGAAAGGAGGATTGTACTATGTTACAGCTTCTCCTGAACTTAATGTCTCTATAGGAGTTAATAAGAATGATAATCTTGATCTTACTAAGAAGTGGCATGCTAGACTTGGACACTTAGGCAACCTTGGCCTTAACAAGTTGTATGTGAATGGTATGATTGACTTTAAACCCTGTGACCTGAATTTCTGTGAAAACTGCGTGCTTGGTAAGAAAACTGCCCACAACTTTGGCAAGTCAACCTACACTGCTAGCAATTGCCTAGAGTATGTTCATTCAGATCTCTGGGGGCCTGCCCAAGTTGATACTATTGGAGGAAGAAGATACTTTCTTTCTCTAATAGATCATTACTCAAGAAAAGTATGGGTATACTTGCTGAAAACTAAGGATGAGACTTTTGAAAACTTCAAGTCTTGGAAAGTGCTAGTTGAAAGTCAACCAACCATAAACTGAAGTGTCTAAAAACTGACAATGGCTTAGAATTTTGTAATAACTTGTTTGATACATATTGCAAAGAAGATGGTATTAAGAGACATTTGACTGTACCTGGAACCCCTCGGCAGAATGGTACTGCTGAGAGAATGAATAGAACCTTGTTAGAAAGAGCTAGGTGTATGCTTTTTACTTCTGGAATGAAGAGTAGCCTATGGGGAGAAGTTGTATTGACTGCAGCCTATCTCATTAATAGGAGCCCTTCTTCCACAATAGGATTTAAAACCCCTCAAGAAATGTGGACTGGAAATAAGCCTAACATAACTCACTTGAAACCTTTTGGTTGCACTGCCTATGCTCAAGCATCACAAGGCAAGCTGCAACCTAGAGCACTCAAGTGTATCATGCTAGGCTATCCTGATGGGGTAAAAGGCTATAAACTCCTTCTCATACAACCTGGAGGTTACAAAGTAATAACCTCTAGGTCTGTGACTTTCAATGAGGAGGACTATTACTTTAAGTCAAAATTAATGTCTTCTACAGAGCCTACAGGTACAAGTGCTAGTACAAACATCTCAAATGGAGTTTTCTATGATGTGAATCAAGAGGAGGCCTATGGAGAAGAGGATATGGAGGTTGGAGATCCTCCAAGTGTCCAGCAAAGTGAAGCTGGCACCTCTTCTGAGCACTAAGAGTACCCAGAAGAACCTCTAGGTGGCTCGAGCAACCATGAAGTACAACAACCTCACCAATCAGGTGGGGCAGGTAACACTGAAAACTCACACAATTTTCACAATGTACAGTCTGCTAATAATGAACTGTTAGGTGAAAATCTCTCTCATCCTCTCTCTGATTATCAACTTGTTAGAGATAGAGCTCCTAGGACTAGAATTCCTAATAGGAGATATGATGTGAATTTTGTTGGGTGTTTTCCTAAGATTGTTGAGTTTGCTTTCACTGTTGCTGAAGTGATCAAATTTACTACTCCTGAAACCTATGAACAAGCTGCTAATAATAAACAAGCTAATGAGTGGATAACTGCTATGAATGAGGAAATACAATCCATGCATGCTAATCAAACATGGAAATTAGTTCCTAAACCAGATAAGGCTAGGACTATTGACTGTAAATGGATCTTCAAAATTAAAGAGGGCACAACTTTGCATGATCCCCCTAGATTTAAAGCTAGACTGGTTGCAAAAGGATTTACTCAAAAAGAAGGAGTAGATTATAATGAAATATTTGCCACAGTTGTGAAGTATAAAACCATGAGACTCCTCTTAGCTATGACCACTGTTTATGACTGGGAACTTGAACAAATGGATGTAAAAACTGCTTTTTTACATGGAGACCTAACTGAGACTATTTACATGAGACAACCACAGGGCTTTGTTAGTAATAAAAACCCTGATCATGTCTGCTTACTGAATAAATCCATTTATGGACTTAAGCAATCTCCTAGACAATGAAATAGAAAATTTGACTCTTGTATGATATCTCTAGGGTTCTCTAGAAGCTTGTATGACACTTGTTTGTACTATAAAAATGTGCATCCCTTGTATGTTCTGTTGTATGTAGATGATATCTTGTTAATTAGTAGTTCTAAGGTTGCAATCTCTGGTGTTAAACATGATTTAAAAACTCACTTTGGCATGAAGGACCTTGGTCCTGCCCAGAAGATTTTAGGAGTGACTATCACTCGAGATAGAACTAAGAAGACTATGCATTTATCTCAGACTGATTATTTACTTAAAGTCTTAGATAGGTTTGCCATGAAAGACTCCAAAATAACCTCCATCCCATTAGGAGGTCATTTGGATCTCTCTAGAACTCATTGTCCTGTTTCTGAATCTGGCAAAAAGAAAATGGAAAATGTTCCTTATGATGTGGTTGTTGGTTCTTTAATGTATGCAATGCTCTGTACTAGACCTGACTTAGCTTATGATGTGAGTGTTATGAGTAGATATATGTCTAACCCTGGTGATAGGCACTGGCAAGGTATGAAATATATGCTAAGGTACATCTCTGGCACTCATAAACTTGGTCTAATGTATTCTGAGTTTGCTCCTAGGACTGAGGTCCAAGGATATGTTGATTCTGACTTTGCTAGTAATAAGGATACACGTAAGTCTACTACTGGATTCTTTTATACTTGGGCTGGTAATTGTATATCCTGGAAATCTCAGCAACAACCTATTGTTGCTCTGTCTTCTACTGAGGCAGAATACATTGCTGTTACTGAGGCTTGTAAGGAGGCAATTTGGTTGACAGGTATATTACATGAGATAGATGGTAAGACTTATACACCTATCCTTAATATGGACAGTCAGAGTGCACTGTTTCTTTGTAAAGATCCAATGTACCATGAAAGAACTTAACACATAGATGTTAGATACCACTTTATTAGGGATAAAGTGGAGAATGGTTACATTGTTGTTCAGAAGATAAAATGTGAACTTAATCCTGCAGATTTTGGGACTAAAGTTGTTCCTACTAACAAGTTTGTTTTTTGCAGGGAAGCTCTTCACATCAATGATGAAACGTGAGATGTGAGAGTGAGTCAATGATGGATGGGAACTCATCTCTTGAAGTGATGCTCTAGGTTCAAATTAGTTGGAAATCATGTATGGATTAGGAGGTCATATGTAAATGTGTAATCCATATCTACATGTATATTCTATAGTTCGACAATAGGTCAATCAAGCACCAAGCTAGGACTAGAGTAGGCTAGCTTAGGTATGGCTCATGGTTCAGGGATCATGGCTCACAGTAATGCAACCCCGAGCTCAAAAGGCTTGGTCGAGATGGCATTGTGTTTGAGGTAATTGGTTTCTGGTATCTGTGGTTTTGGGCCTGATTGTTTGGGCTTGTGTTTGGGCCGCTTCTGTGATTTGGCCTTACTTTCTTCAGACTAAGTGAAACGATGTGTTTCGTCTGACGATCTGACAAGGTATATAACTCGTGAGTTAGGGTTAGCTTGTCACTGGTTCATCTCCTTCACCGCTTACCAGATTACAGAGAGAGTTTGAGTGCTAGGGTTTTTGGTGGTTTGATCGCAGTGATTCTCACGGTGGAAGTTGAGTCCTCCGGTGGTGGCTTTCAGAGATTCATTCGGCGTTCTTCGTAGCTTCTTCCTTGAAGCTGTTCTTGCCTTGAAAGGGGGCTGAATCTCTTTCTTTACCTTCGTCCTAGCTTCTTCTCTGTAATAGCTTGCTTAGGTTTAGCTTGCTCGTCTTGCTTGGTGTCTTTGTAACCATTGTTGAACCTTTATGATCTAGTGCATTATTCGGGATGAGTCTCTCCACTGAGACTTCGCAGATGTAGGGAAACCGAACTGCGTGACCAACTCTTGTGTCGATTGTTCTCATTTTGTTATTTACTTTTCTCGAATCGATTGCATTAGAGATCGATCGGATCTGGTTATTAAGATAGAACCAAGATTCTACAAGTTCAAAGTCAGCATGAATCATGTCCAAGCTATATCCATCTTGATCTCCACTTTTCACCATGGCATGACTCCATCTGTCATCGATCAGGTAACAGTTGATTTGGAATTATGTAACAATTGGCTTATGTTGGACGCTTTTTTGGGGGTCTTTTGATTATGGAGTTATGATTTGTGGTTTTAATTTTGTTCATGGTTGTGTGTTTGAAAAAAGCCGATTCTAAAAGTATGATCATTCATATGCATACTGCAACATTCTATTTAGCTTCAATGGAAATGAAAATGAACTTTGATGACACTGTTGGAACTGATTTTTGACTGGACTTCCGGGCACTTTTCTGGTGGGCTGCGGTCACCGGTTGTGCCGGATTATGGGAGCATTGGCTTCGTCTCCGCGAGCACTACGCCGTAGTGTACTCACACGTCAAAATCGGGTTCCGTTTGAATGAGAAATGAAGGCTCAAAGTTGGTTGCTTGACTAAGTTCAAAGAACAATTTTGGAGCTGAATTTTGATATGGGTTTTGTCCCACATCGAAAATTGGGGTGGGAATATGAAGGGTTTATATACCCCAAACCCCATACCCTTGGTAAGCCCTTGGGAGAGGTATGGAGAGAGGACACGGGGGGCCCTCGCGCGGTCCGTCCGTCCGGTCCTGGTCTTGTGGTCTTGTGGAATGGGCCGTAGGCCCAAGCAGCAACTTAGCTTCTTTTTTGAAGTGGGCTGGATCTGGAAGTTGGGCTTCCAGATTGGGCTGTGAACTGCCTCGTTGGGGTCGTCAGTTCCGAGATCTCCTCCTCTAACAAACTCAGAAACTCTATTTAAGAGAGTTCTGGTTCTCATTCTCAGATATCCGAAATATTCATAGCAATCCTCCTCCCTTCTCTTCTTCTTCTTCTCTGAGAGTACAGCGCAAAACAGTGGTTCGTTGGCTTCTGCTTTTGATTGTGCGAAACAGAAGAGCTCGCAGTTGTATCCTGGGATTCTCAACGCCGGTAACCGTCACATATACGGGGCGTTACAGAATTAAGGACAGAGATTATTTCTCGCCTCTGCAAATCAAATTCGAGATAAACCTTCGGTAAACTTCTACCTTAATTCTGTTCTTTTGTTTATTCTTTACAGATTGTTCAAACAACGGATTACAGGTCCTACAATCTTAATTCTGTACAATTTTATCCTGTCGCTAACAATCTGTTTGAGTTTTAAAGGAACAGAAAGTTACATCCCGAAGAAAATTGTCTGTACTGCGTACAGTTTCGGATCTGTGTTCAGATTCGAGTAAAAACGATAATTACTCTTTATAATTGTGAGGTTGCTGTTTTATTACAGAACCAGGTTGCTGTTGTATTACAGAACCGAAAAACTGTGTTTACAGTTCACAGATTTCTGATTCTGTATTTACAGATTGCAGAATCTGTGTTTTACAGTTCGCAGAAATTCAGTTCTGTTTTACAGATTCGTGATTTCTGGAACTTTTACAGTTCGCAGGAATTCAGATCTGTTTTACAGATTCGTGATTTCTGGAATTTTTTACAGTTCGCAGAAATTCAGTTCTGTTTTACAGATTCGTGATTTCTGGAATTTTTTACAGTTCGCAGAAATTCAGTTCTGTTTTACAGATTCGTGATTTTCTGGAATTTTCACTGGTTTACAGATTCTGTGTTTACAGATTCGTAAATTACTGGTTCTGAGTTTAACAGATTCGCAGATTCTGGTTCTGTAATTTTTACAGTTCGCAGATTCTGGTTCTTTAATTTTTACAGTTCGCAGATTGCTGGTTTCTGCATTAACAGATTCACAGATTCTGGTTCTGTAATTTTTACAGTTCGCAGATTTCTGGTTTCTGCGTTTACAGTTCTGCAGAACTGTGTTTTTTCAAAATTTTGAAATCTGTTTTGCAGAGTTACTTCTAAGTCATACTAATATTTGTTTGTTTCATTGAACAGATACAATGACTAACGGAGATGAGAAAACTGCTGCTGACGCTGGAAAGGTCACTGGGTCGCCCCGAATTCAGTTTGGGACTGTGCCTCTCGATCAGGCTCAGATACTTGATAGGGATCAAGTTCAGAACAGTCCGGGTCATGAGAGTCCGATCAAGGAAACCCCCCCGGTTGTCCAAGTGGATCTGCCACCAGTGCCTATTCATTCGGCTGAACCGAGTCATCCGGCTGAAACGAGTCATCTGGCTCAACCTCCTCATCCGGGTCAAATGAGCCATCCGGTTCAAATGAGTCATCCGGGTCAATTGAGCTATCCGGGTCAAACAAGTCACCCAGGTCAAACGAGTCATCCAATGGATCTGCCTGATGTTCAGTTGCCTCATCTGTATGTTCCCCACAGACCTTATGTGACAACTATGCCGAACACAATCCATGCTGGGATCCTACCCGAAAAATTTGACGGGAAAGGGTTCAAAATATGGTCTCAGAAGATGGAGTTCTTCCTGAGTATGCTGGGTTTGGACAGGTTCTTGAAGGAGGGGAAACCTAGGTTCTCCCCACATGACACTGATGCCCTATCTGATTGGGCGAAAGGGGACTATGCATGCAGAGGGTATCTTACTCATCGCATGATTGACTCGCTGTACAAGGTCTACTGTAACCATAACACCGCTAAGGAATTGTGGGATACTTTGACAAAGAAGTACAAGACACAGGATGCTGGCTCAAAGAAAGCGGCAGTAGCAAAGTTTCTGAACTACAAGATGGTAGATTCAAAGTCAGTCGTGGAACAGGTTGAAGAACTACAACTGATCGTCCATGAAGTGATCTCGGAAGGAATGACCATCTGTGAGGCTTTCCAGGTAGGTGCCATCATTGAGAAGCTTCCTCCATCGTGGGAGCAATTCAAGGTTTACTTGTTGCTGAAACAAAAGGCAATGAGGATTGAAGACTTGATCGTGAGGCTTCGGGTCGAGGAAAACAATAAGAGGGCCAATCAAGTTGGGCTCTCTAACAAGGCAAACCTGGCTGAGCATCGAGACAAGGGGAAGAACAAGAAGTTTCAACCTCAAAACACCACAAACTTCAAGAAGCAAGGAGCAAAGAAGTTCAGTGGAAAATGCCACAAGTGTGATAAGGTTGGTCACAAGGCAGACGAGTGTCGCAGCAAGCCCGACAACAGAAGAGACAAAGGGAAGAAGTCTCAAGCCAATTTAGCTGAAAACTCACTGACAGCAGACGACCTGTGTGCGGTGACTGAAGTGAATTTGGTTGGGAGCAACCCAAAGGAGTGGTGGTACGATACAGGTGCCACTAGACACATCTGCTCGGATAAGGGATTGTTTACCACTTATCAGAAAAGCCGAACAGAAGAGAAGCTCTTCATGGGAAACTCTGCGACATCCAAGGTTGAAGGTATTGGGAAGATCGTGCTCAAGATGACTTCTGAGAAGGAGCTGACTCTCAACAATGTGCTTCATGTGCCAGACATTCGAAAGAATCTGATCTCGGGGACTCTTCTCAACAAGAATGGGTTCTGTGTCAAGTTTGTGTCTGATAAGTTAGTTCTTTCTAAGAATGGGATTTATGTGGGGAAGGGTTATGTGAAGGATGGGCTGGTCAAAATGAATGTAATGACAGTCCTTCCCAAAAAGGTTGTAACTGATGTTTCAGTGAATGAGAATAATCCTATTGCTTATGTCGTTGAGTCTTTTAATATTTGGCATGAAAGATTGGGACATGTTAATTATAAATCTATAAGTAGACTAATAAGCATGAACATGATTCCAAAATGCAAAACAAGTAAAGACAAATGTGAAGTATGCGTACAAGCGAAACTCACAAAAACGCCATCACCCCATGTAGAGAGAACAACCGAACCTCTAGGACTAATTCACACTGATTTATGTGATTTAAAGTTCGTGCAAACTAGAGGCGGTAAGAAGTACTTTGTAACCTTCATAGACGATTGCACACGATATTGCTATGTATATCTATTACATAGCAAAGATGAAACTTTGGAAAAGTTTAAAGAATACAAGTTGGAAGTTGAGAACCAACTTAGTAAAAAGATTAAAATGATCCGAAGTGATAGAGGAGGCGAGTATAGTGAACCATTTAATGCATTCTGTAGAGAACATGGAATCGTTCATCAAACTACTGCGCCTTACTCACCTGAATCTAACGGGGTTGCGGAACGAAAGAACCGAACTCTCAAAGAAATGATGAATGCAATGCTGCAAGAATCTGGGTTATCCCAGAACATGTGGGGGGAAGCGCTGCTAACCTCCAATTACATTCTCAACAAAATACCGCATAAGGTGACTGGAAAGACGCCTTATGAGTTGTGGAAAGGTAATGTACCTTCATACAAATACCTCAAAGTGTGGGGGTGCCTAGCAAAAGTGGCGGTACCACCCCCTAAGAAGGTCTCAATAGGACCAAAAACCATTGATTGTATCTTCATCGGGTATGCACACAATAGTAGTGCGTATCGTTTCTTGGTATACAAGTCTGATATACCAGACATACATGCAAATACAATAATGGAATCAAGAAATGCATCCTTCTTCGAAAACACGTTCCCGTGTAAGGATAAAGAGAATCCGAAACGGACTCGTGAAGAAGGCGAAGCAAGCACTTCTGTTCAACCAACAGAAGAGGACAATGATGAACCTAGACGTAGCAAAAGAGCTAGAAAGGAAAAATCATTTGGTCCTGATTTTGAAATGGCTTATCTTTTGGAAAATGAACCTAGAACATTCAAAGAAGCCATGTCAACACCAGATGCACCTGCTTGGAAGGAAGCAGTGAAAAGTGAAATCGACTCCATTATGCAAAATCATACATGGGAGTTAGCTGAGTTGCCATCCGGTTCGAAAGCTCTTGGGAGCAAATGGATTTTCAAAAGAAAATAAAAAACCGATGGCACAATCGATAAGTACAAGGCTAGGCTTGTGGTGCAAGGATTTAGGCAAAAAGAAGGCTTGGATTTCTTTGACACCTACTCTCCAGTAACGAGAATAACTTCAATAAGAATGCTAATAGCCATTGCAGCTATACGCAATCTAGAAATACATCAAATGGATGTAAAAACAGCTTTTCTAAATGGAGAACTAGAAGAGGAAATTTATATGAAACAACCTGAGGGTTATGTTGTCCCTGGACAGGAACACAAAGTGTGTAGACTTGTGAAATCCTTGTATGGACTTAAGCAAGCTCCTAAGCAGTGGCACGAAAAATTTGACCAAGTAATGATGTCAAATGGTTTCAAAATAAATGAATGTGACAAGTGTATCTATGTCAAGGAAACTGCAAAAGAATACATTCTGTTGTGCCTATATGTGGATGACATACTCATCATAGGTAGCAACAATGACATGATCAAACAAACCAAGAACATGCTTAATGGAAAGTTTGACATGAAAGACTTGGGACTAGCGGATGTGATCTTAGGGATCAAAATATTTAGACATTCAGAAGGAATAGTCTTGTCTCAACAACATTACGCCGAGGCGGTACTTTAACGATTCAAGAACTATTCAAATGGGATTGCAAAAAGTCCGGTGGACCCGCATCTCAAACTGAAGAAAAACTCGGGTAATGGCATATCACAGTTAGAGTATGCTCGTGTGATAGGAAGTCTTATGTACTTGACAAATTGTACAAGACCAGACTTAGCACATGCTGTCAACGTACTAAGTAGATATACCAGTAATCCAGGACACAATCACTGGAAAGCAATAACTCGAGTATTGAACTACTTGCGACATACTCGGAGTTACGGGCTGCACTATGGAAGATATCCAGCCACTCTGGAAGGCTATAGCGATGTTAACTGGATATCAGATTCAAAGAACTCAAAATCCACCAGTGGGTATGTATTCACGCTGGGTGGTGCAGCTGTATCATGGAAATCCTCAAAACAAACATTATTGGCCAGATCCACAATGGAATCTGAGTTCATTGCTTTAGACAAAGCAGCTGAAGAAGCAGAATGGCTTCGAAACTTTATGGAGGATATTCCTTTGTGGGAAAAACCAGTGCCAACTTTAGGTGTACACTGTGATAGTCAATCGGCTATCTCTCGGGCACTGAACACAATATATAATGGTAAGTCTCGCCACATAAGACGACGACATAAAACCATAAGACAATTGCTCTCAACTGGTGTAATCTCAATCGATTATATCAAGTCAGCTGACAACTTAGCAGATCCGTTCACTAAGGGATTGTCAAGAGAGCAAGTTGTAAAGTCATCTAGAGGAATGGGTTTAAAGCCTATGACTAAAGAGGATGCTTGATGGAAACCCTACCTAAGTGATTGGAGATCCCAAGAAATAGGTTCAAGGGGAAAACAAATTCAAGTCGAATCTAGAAGGGCACTTGGAGATATTATATCTTCTTCCCCAGTTCCTAGGATGATAAAAGTGCGAGGGCAAAGTAGAGGTTAAGCATTTGCTTTTAATGATTCCATAAACTTTGAAAGAACAAAGTAGGGTATTGGTAATACCATCTATGGTCAATCACCTTATGAGTGTGAAATGGGGCCGTTTCTAGGAGAAAGAAGAGAGGCTACTTTCTCCAAGTTCACTCATGAATAACCAGGGATGTTCACGGCCAAAATGAACACAATCAAGAACCTAGTTCTGTGAGAAGATGAAACTGTGTGATAGTTATTGTCTAGGTTTACGTCAAAGTCCGGGTGGTTCAAGACATCATGTTCACTACCTGGTCGAGTAAATCCGATAGCTACTCACAATGGGTGGTTCAAGGCTGAAAAACGCCACCAGCTCAGATGCAGTGATTCTTCGCCCGTACTCTCAAAATTTCTGTCTGTCTTGTCTAAGCACGCGTAATAGAATCATTTCTATTCATGTGGGGGATTGTTGGAACTGATTTTTGACTGGACTTCCGGGCACTTTTCTGGTGGGCTGCGGTCACCGGTTGTGCCGGATTATGGGAGCGTTGGCTTCGTCTCCGCGAGCACTACGCCGTAGTGTACTCACACGTCAAAATCGGGTTCCGTTTGAATGAGAAATGAAGGCTCAAAGTTGGTTGCTTGACTAAGTTCAAAGAACAATTTTGGAGCTGAATTTTGATATGGGTTTTGTCCCACATCGAAAATTGGGGTGGGAATATGAAGGGTTTATATACCCCAAACCCCATACCCTTGGTAAGCCCTTGGGAGAGGTATGGAGAGAGGACACGGGGGGCCCTCGCGCGGTCCGTCCGTCCGTCCGTCCGGTCCTGGTCCGTGGTCCGTGGTCCGTGGTCCGTGGCTCGTGGCTCGTGGCTCGTGGCTCGTGGCTCGTGGCTCGTGGCTCGTGGCTCGTGGCTCGTGGTCCGTGGTCCGTGGTCCGTGGTCCGTGGTCCGTGGTCCGTGGCTCGTGGCTCGTGGTCCGTGGTCCGTGGTCTTGTGGTCTTGTGGTCTTGTGGTCTTGTGGTCTTGTGGTCTTGTGGATCTGGAAGTTGGGCTTCCAGATTGGGCTGTGAACTGCCTCGTTGGGGACGCCCAACTGAGTCAGCAACAACCTCCACGATCTGCTCCACTTGCTCCACAACTGACTCCACCTCGTTGGTGTCGTCAGTTCCGAGATCTCCTCCTCTAACAAACTCAGAAACTCTATTTAAGAGAGTTCTGGTTCTCATTCTCAGATATCCGAAATATTCATAGCAATCCTCCTCCCTTCTCTGAGAGTACAGCGCAGAACAGTGGTTCGTTGGCTTCTGCTTTTGATTGTGCGAAACAGAAGAGCTCGCAGTTGTATCCTGGGATTCTCAACGCCGGTAACCGTCACATATACGGGGCGTTATAGAATTAAGGACAGAGATTATTTCTCGCCTCTGCAGATCAAATTCGAGATAAACCTTCGGTAAACTTCTACCTTAATTCTGTTCTTTTGTTTATTCTTTACAGATTGTTCAAACAGCGGATTACAGGTCCTACAGACACCTTGGACATGAAACTTTTCAAAGTACCCGAAGAGGACTGCATTTGAGAGGCCTCTTACGAGTGGAGTCGCATATGCTATGAGAGTGCTCCATTCTGAATGAGAAAAGTTTGAGAAGCATCAAGGGTGGAAAATTAGGAGGATGGATATTTTGGAGCCTTCGACGGTTGAAGATGAATACGCCCCTGTTATCTTTGCTTAGGATACGGTTTCTCATGTGTTGTCACTAGATATACTGTCGCGGAAGGTCAGTTCGCCTTGCTGTTGGTTAGGATTTCATTCACAATGTATAATGTTTTTTATATAAATATAAAGATTATCATCTTGGGGATTAAACTGAAATAATAAAAAATTCATTAGGAGGACCGTGAGAATGTTTTGCGTGCACGAGAATCTGGAAAGGGAGTTCTAACTGCCCCTTTTCCTTTGTTATTTTAGAACGATCTTCCTCCAAATGTCACCCCAACTGAACGTGGACAAGCAACTCTTGGGTTTACCTTGGTTAGGGCATTTTTTATTTTGTTTTAATGCATAAAGATAAATTTAAAATATTGGGCTCATTGTTTGTCTTCTCGACCTATTTATTTTAGAATTGGAGTCTATTGTGTAAAGGTTCTCAATTGCACGATTTTCATTGCCTTCTTCATCTTCCTCTTCTTTTTGAAGATTAATTTATGTTAGAACATGGTTGTCGGGATTGAGAATCCACTTTGGATCGGTGTGCATGTAGGATTTAAATGATGGGTGTGAATCCCATAATAAATCCTCTTATAGAGATAAATAAGAATGAATCTAAGCCATTAGATGCCAAGGCATCCAATGACTTAGGTTATACTAGTTACCTCCACTTGTAGTGGGGTAGTTGTGGTGGTCCGGCGGCCTTCCGGCGACCACCCGGGGGAGGTCCGACGACGGTCCGACGTGGTCCGGCGACGGTCCGACGGTGGTCCGACGTGGTCCGACGGTGGTCCGACGTGGTCCGGCGGAGGTCCGACGTGGTCCGGTGGAGGTCCGGCGGTGGTCCAATAATAAATGAAAAAGTTAAAGTATAAAAATAAATGAAAATTTAAGTCTAATTCAAATTGGTGAACATTTAAATATAATGTGATGAACATTTAATTATAATGTGATGAAAATTCTGTTGGTGAACATGTAATTAAAATGTGATGAACATTCAGTAGAGTATATCAAAATGAACGTTTATAAACATTTTGATGAACATTTATGAACAACGTGATGAACATTTAAGCTAATTGTAATGAACTTTTAAGTAATGAACATTTTATTAAATGCTTGTGAACATTTAAGGATGTTTGATGAACATTTAAGTATGAGATGATGAACATTTAAGTATGAGATGATGAACATTTAGGTAATTTTTGATGAAGATCAAGTGTTTTTCTACTCGAAATTATATTAAAGTGATGTTTGATGAACATTTAAGTAAGAGATGAACATTTATCAACATTTTGATGAACATTTATGAACAACGTGATGAACATTTAAGTCGATTGTAATGAACTTTGGCTAATGAACATTTTATTAAATTCTTGTGAACACTGAAGTATGAGATGATGAACATTTAGGTATGAGATGATGAACATTTAGGTGAACATTCAGCTGGTGAACTTTTAAGTATAATGTGATGAACATTCAGTCGAGTATGTACAAATGAATATTTATGAACATTGTGATGAACATTTATGAACACTTGATCTTCATCAAAAATTGGTGAACATTTAAGTAGATTGTGATGAACATTCAGTTGATGAACTTTTAAGTATAATGTTATGAACATTCAGTAGAGTATGTACAAATGAACATTTATGAACATTGTGATGAACATTTATGAACAACGTGATGAACATTTAGTAATAAATAATTTTGTAATATTTGTGAACAATTTTATACATCTTTGTGACAATTTTATTCCGGCGAGGCCCAAAGATGGTCCGGCGGTGGTCGGAGGTGGTCCGACGGAGGTCCGGCGGTGCTCCGGCGGTGCTCCGGCGGTGGTGACAAGAGGTGACAAGGGGTGTCACGTGTCATCATATAGGCTCTTGGATCTCTCTTGATCCAAGGCTCCACATTCATTCTCATTTATCATTTTAACAAGTATTATTACATGACACTTTTCCTTAAATGATAGGATTGGATTGTAAGACCCTACAAATTTGTGAAATTAGTGGATCATAATGATAAAATATGACTATTAATTATATGCCTTTTTAGTAAAAACATATAATATAAAAACTCACACTTTTGCTTACATAAAATCCAAATAAGTGTAATACATAATTAACACGATTTAACAAGAGTTATTTTAAAACTTACAGTTTTTCTAAATACAACTATAGTTTAAACATAAATATTGATTTTATTAAAATGTGATAATACAAGCTCTACTTTTTTACTTCCTTAATGTCTACTTATAATATATACATACATAAAAAATATTAAGATTTAAAACTTCTAATCTGTTTAAATGTAAATAATATAACATAATGGTCTTTTACGTAGGATCGTAAAAATCAATTCTAGGATCGTATATAGGATCACAATTATACACAAGATCCTACAAATTTTATTTTGAACAATTAAGATCCTACCTTCACTTAAATCCCATCTAAAATCGTGTATAATTCCTCCATTACGGGATCGTAAAATCGTAAGATTTGGACGAGGATTTTAACAACCATGTGGTGGAGATAATGCTACGAGTCTTAAAATTGTAATTGTAGCTCCTTCGTACCATAGTTGAGCGGTTATATATGTGCTAATATAATGGTTCACTGCTCCTTTCTCCCTCTTTCACGTTGCTTGCAAAACTTTGACATTTATGCTAACGACGAGAAGTATTCGACGCCTAATAATCAACGACTGGAAATTGTAACTCAAAACAACACTTTATATTCCGACAATAAACGCGCTAAGGTGTCACAACATATATTTCTCTTGCGATGTACAAATCCAATTTAGCATCACATGCAAGTAATAATTGGTCGACAATTCAACATCAAGTTCAATAACTGCAAACATGATCCGTGCATCGCACGGGTTTCGTATGGCTAGTTTATAATAAAAATACATTAAACCAACATAAATGAAAAAGGTAAATACTCATTAGGTCTTGATAACATGATTTTTATGCTACATCTTGACTCATCTTGACTCTACTTTCGAGATGAAAATTGCACTCCCTCATGCATTTTGGAGGAATTTTGTTTGCTTTGTTCGGTTCTCTACCTTTTATCTTTTTGGTTTTGTAGGAGCAGTTTTGGGATCTATTGGAACATAATGGAATGAACTTGGAATAGCTCAAGCTTGGACAAGATCAAAATGATCATTGAGTAGAAGATTCGGTGAAGACAAATGCACTTCAAGAGGATCATGAACCACCGGTGTCGGACAACACACTAGCACTTCATGATAACCCAAGAAAGAACATGTTGAAGATGACATGACCGTGGTAATCACCACAACCGTGGTCGTCACCGAGAACAAAAATGCTTATTTGTCTCTTCTCTTGGTGGCTCATATAAAAAGGGCTTGTATTGGCATTTTTGAACATCAACCCATAACCCTACCTCTTATCTTAGTCTCCATTTTCTAGGGTTAACATTTACTTCACCCTCTCCCTAGATTTAGGTTAGATTTCATTCTCCTACTCAAATTTATACTGACGTTAATGCAAGTTATGAGATTTTAGTCCCTATTTTGGATTGTTGAGCTCACTTGAGATTGAAGACTTGAAAAAGGAGCAAGCTTTCACCTTTCTCTCATGATATCAATGGAAGTGCAAGAATTTAATTGAATGTTAAGTATTTCTTACTCATTCTCTTTATCTCTTGCATTGTTCTTTTGTGTCTACATGTGTTTGATTGTTGATTTCGTTTCTTTTGCCATGTCTTTGCATATCATGAGTGAGTAGTTGATTGTGTTGGGATTGGGATTAGCCCAATGATGGTTGTGTAATACTTTGGTGAATTTATCTCTTTGGTTGTATGAGTTTTGGTTTACTACTCAAATCTTGCACACCAAGTGTTTGTGAAAATGTCTAACTAGTGTTTTTGCTTATATCAAATGTTAGATATGCATCGAAAGATAATATTTGACATTGGATCTCAAGATTTGAGTTAGGAACTTTAGGACCACGAAAGTAGGCCTAATTTCTAAGTGGTTGTTTCAATTTGTCATTAATCTTAATGCACTTAAACTTGACATAACTACCACAAAAGTAGGAGTCAATCAAGTTTAGGTAGTGCTTGTAGGCCTTGAAAGAGGGTAAGAGAAACATTAGGAATTTGACCATTGTAAACCACTACTCGCAACATTAGATATATATTTGCTTGCAATTACATGACCTCATTAGCGGTGAACCTCAATCCTAACCTTTTATTTCTTATTTGTTACAAGTATTTCTTTGTCATTTTAGTTTTCTTTAGATATTGCTTCTTTGTTTCAACACCCAAAACATATCGCTTTAATAATTTGATCTATATTAGTAGTTTGTGTGAAATTGGTGACCGATGAGTGCTCCCTTGGTTCGATATCTTTTATACTACTCGATAGTACCGTGCACTTGCGGGCCTATCAAGTTTTTGGCGCCGTTATCGGGGAACAAAGTTGAGATTGATTTAGCATAGATTAGTTAGACTAGATCGTTTTCTTATTGTTTTATTTATTATAAAAAACTTCTAATCACTTTATTGTTCTTGTTCTTATACAGTAGGAATGCTGGTTCAGAAAGGACGGATTTTGTGTAATACAATGAATTGTGCAAGAATGATGCATGCATGTTTGAATTACTGTGTGTGCGAGAAGTCTTGTCTATCAAGTTCACATATTCAGATCTAAAATGGATATGGTTCCTTCTAGAATCTATCAGTTTTCATTATGAACTTTGGTGCACTCTTTTATGTTCATCAAATGAATGACTGGTTTTTTATTTCTACTGAATGATTGATTTCTTTTTGTGAGTGCATGTGAATTTCCAATGTAGTGCAAGAGAATGATAGAATAGTGCAAATGAATTCACTAAAAATGCAAAATTTAACCATGTATAAGTGCATGCAAATCAAAAGAGAGTTTTCCAATATAGTGCAAGCGAATGATAGAATAGTACAGTTGAATCAACTAAAAATGCAACATTTAACTATATAAGTGCAAACAAATAAAAAAACAACTTTCCAATATAATGCAAGCGAATGATAGAATTGTGCAAATGAACCATTAAAGTGCAAGATTTAAAAATATACGTGCATACAAATCAAAAGAGAGCTTGCTAGCATAAAGTTCATGTGTATAAGCTAATAAGTGCAAGAATATACAAAATATGTTCAACCGTATAAAAAATACCCTGCAGTACATTGTGAAAGTGAATGAGCTAAAAGTGCTAGCATAAACACATTAGAGTGCAAGCCAAAAAGATTGTTTATAATTGCTTCGATGGTTTCCCTTTGCAAGTTATTATGTTGTGACCCGATTTAACACAACATAATAACTGCTACGAGTCTGGTCACTAATGATTGAGTTGCTGCTTGAATAGCCTTCGCTCTGGAGCGTGTAATAGGACCAGTATGTCTGACACTCATAGCCTCTTCCTCCTCTATAGATGTCATGGGAGACAAGGTCACATCACCCTCCCCCACTTGAGAGTGAAGCGTCCCCGCTTCACCCTCGTCAAATTCTGGCTCCACGTACGGTGACAAGCCAGCTACAATGAATGTCGAGTGGACGCCGTACTGGCCTGGAAGCGCTAGCTGATAGGCATTATCTCCAAACGCCTTAACAACTCCGAAAGGTCCATCTCCCCGTTGATCAAGCTTTGACTTGCGGGCAGAAGGAAAGCGCTCTTTCCGCAAGTGCAACCAAACCAAGTCGCCAGGGGCGAAGACAATCTTGCGTCTTCCTTTGTTCTTCTGGGCCGCGTATTGAGCTGCTCTTCGCTCCAGCTGGATGCGTGTTCTTGTGTGCAACTCCTTGATGTGATCGGCCATCCGGTCAACTGTGACATTTTCTGCATCCTTTAAAGGGTATGGTACTAGATCCAACAGCGTCAGCGGGTTCCGTCCATAGACGACCTCGAACAGTGTTAGCTGCGTTGCAGAGTGCCTGCACCTGTTATAAGAAAACTCCACAGTAGACAGTAAGTCCTCCCACCTGCGTGGGTTACTCTTCAACACCGTCTGAAGAAGAGCGCCTAGAGTAGGGTTGGTCACTTCTGTCTGACCATCTGTCTGAGGGTGATAGCTCGTAGAGAATAGTAGTTGAGTACCGAGCTTCCCCAAAGGGATCTCCAAAAATGACCTACAAACTTGGTATCCCTATCGCTAACTATGGTTTTAGCGATACCATGCAATCGCACAACATGGTCAAAGAACAAGTTAGCAACGTCGGTAGCGTTGCTAGTGTTCTTTCACGCAATGAAGTGAGCCATCTTAGAGAACCTGTCCACAACAACAAATATAGGGTCCCTACCACGCCGAGACATCGACAACCCATTGACAAAATCCATGGAAAGATCTTCCCAAGGAGCCGCAGGAATTGGCAGAGGAGTGTAGAGACCATGTGGACTAGACCGAGACTTGGCCTTATGACATGCCACACAACTCTGACAGTACTTCATAACACTGTTGGCCATCTTAGGCCAAAAAAAGTGTTCGCGGAGTGCAACCATCGTCTTGGATACGCCAAAGTGGCCTCGACTATGTGCTTCCTGCAACAACAAATCTCTGACAGACGACGAAGGAATGCATAGCTCTCCTGCCCTGTACAGAAACCCGTCATCGAGGAAGTACGTAGCATGCTCACGACCTGAGTTCTTACATTGCTCAAAGATGTCAGAAAAGAAAGGACCAGAAGCATATAGATCCCTTAGCAATTTGAACCCGAATAATTGAGATTGGAGTTGGTTAATGAGAACGTACCTGCGAGAAAGGGCGTCAGTTACCACATTCTCCTTACCTTTATTGTAAAGAATGAGGTACGGAAACGTCTCCATGAACTCGACCCAACGTGCGTGGCGTCGATTAAGAGTCGTCTGGCTGTGCAGATAACTCAAAGCTGCATGGTCAGGATGGATCACGAACTCAGCTGGCCACAAGTAATGTTGCCATGTACTCAGAACCCGAATCAGCGCATACAACTCCTAGTCGTACGTCGGGTAGTTCAGCTACGCACCTGTCAGCTTCTCTGAAAAATAGGCAATCGGTCTCTTCTCTTGCAACAAGACGCCTCCGATGCCGAAATCAGAAGTGTCACATTCCACCTCAAACCGATGGGTGAAGTCAAGAAGTTGCAGAAGCGGTGGGTGACATGGGGCGTCCTTGAGTGCAGCAAAGGCCGCATCAGGCCGAGGAAGCCATGTGATCCACGTTTCCTTTTTGGTCAATTCATGCAGAGGTGTGGCTATGCTGCTGAAATCACGAACAAATCGTCGATAAAATCCAGCAAGACCTAAGAAAGAACGTATACCTGAGTAGGAGTGGTTGGCTTAGGCCACTCCTGAATGGCGTAGATCTTCTCTGGTCCACCCGCAGACCGTCTTTGGAGGAAGAGCAAAATACACACTTGCCAAAGTTGGCGTATAATTTCTCTACTCTCAAAGTTTCTAAAACAGTTCTAAGATGATCAACATGCTCTTCTGAAGTCCTAGAATATATGAGAATATCATCAAAATATACAACTACGAACTTACCTAGATACGACCACAATACATGGTTCATCAGCCTCATGAACGTTGACGGAGCATTGGTTAGTCCGAAGGGCATCACTAAACACTCGTACAGACCATACTTGGTCTTGAAAGCCGTCTTCCACTCGTCCCCTTCCTTCATGCGGATCTGATGGTAGCGGCACTTCAGATCAACTTTGCTGAAGAACTGCGCACCATGAGGGGTCAGGGGACGTTGCAGAGTGAATTCTTGCGTCCTTTGCAGCTTGACTTGCTTTGTTCCTTTGTCTCTCTGCGTGATCCTACAAAATCTCATGAGGGGTCATAGGCATAAGCGTCACGCGCTTCCCATGGAAATTGAACATGTAACTATTCAAATACCCATCATGGAAGACACGACGATCAAAGAGCCAAGGACGTCCCAACAGTATATGGGTGGCGTCCATGGGGGTAACATCACACATCACAATATCTGAATAAGGACCAATGAAAAAGATACAAGACACTGTCGTGACACAGAGTTACCTGAACCGTCGGAGATCCATTGTAGACCGTAGGGTTGGGGATGTGGTTGCGTAGGGAGGTTGAAATCCCGAACCACCCGCTCATTGATGATATTGAAGCATGATCCACCATCTATAAGCATGCTCAAAGATACAGTCTACATGCGGCCACGTGCGTGAAAGAGATTTTCCCTTTGCTCATGGGGACCTCCATCCTTGACACTAAGAATGCGCCGGGTGACTAAGGCATACTTGTTCTCCTTGAACTCATGATCAGATGGCCTTATCATCTCATCTTCTAACTCTGTAGGCTCCTCCTGGATGTCATCACCATCCGGATCGTCGGAGAAGCTCTCGTAACCTGCCGTTTGGGAGGAGTAGAGGACACGTTTTGGATTCAGACAGTCCCTTTTGTAGTGTCCCCTACCACCACATTTTTAGCACTCTAGATCACTAATATGATCAGTACGTCCTTTATCAACTGATGGTGGTTGCGAACGGCGCGCAGATGATGGAGGGTTGGGCGCCGAACGTTGCATCTGGCTAGTTGACGCTACACCTGTACGGTCCTGTCGAGACACTGAAGCAAAAGAGTTAGTACCTAAAGAATTGACAGGGGTATGTATGAGAATACCTTGAGGGAGTAGACGACGAAGACTGCCAAGGCTGTTGTCTACGTCGCTGCGCTTGGAGATAGAACTTTTGCGCAATATGGTCGACGTTGTTGAGGTCCCTGATTGGCAGAACATCGACCTGATCTCTGTATGGCTGTGACAAACCAGCTATAAAACGTTTCCGAAGAGTAGAAGGAGAAACACTTACCCCTGCCTTGAAGTACATATCTTCAAGGCGAGCAAAGAACTCCTGGGGGGAATCTCGGCCATGATTTGCAAGCGCAATTGCCGTCTTTATATCCTCTCGGTATGTCGTCGGGACGTACTTGCGTGTCATAATTGTCACTAATTGTTGCCACTCTGTAACAGTTGGCTACCACATATGCGCCTGTTGTTGAACCAGTCGGTTCCACCAAGTGTGTGATGCACCTTGGAAGTGCAAGGTGACTATCTCTACCTTCTCATGTTCCTCATAGTGACAATGTTGAAGCACGTGGCTGGTACTATGCAACCATTCAATAAACACAGACGGGTCATAAGTACCAAGGAAGGGTTCGATTTTTACCTGATGTCTCGTAGGGCCTGTGGAGCAGGAGGTTGTAGATGCTGTTGGGCCGGAGGTACATAGACAACATAGAGATCGTGTTGTCGTCGTTGTTGTTGTGGAGGACCGGCAAACTATTGTTGTTGATGCCTAGGTCGGTGTCTGTGGCCCTGGGGAACTGCATTGTGGTATGCAACCTGATTTTGAGGCAGTCGTGGAGGAGGAACCCAACCTGTAGGGTGATATTGTAACACCGGAGGGTCCTGTAAGGGCGGATGAAATCCATCTGTATTCATGTAGGCCCCCTCCTCCTCATCCTCTAAGTCAAACTCCCTGACTTGTCATCTGTATCTAACCCAGCAGGAGTACGAATACTCTGATAGTCAGCATAATCATTAATATTAAAGCATCTGGAAGTTACCTCTCTTTGACGATGTGTAGAAGTGTGATGTTCCAGACGTCGGCCACTTGTAGGGTCATGCACATGATGTTGGGACTGTCCCCAACGTTTGTTCCCGTTGTTGAATGCATGGGCATTGCCGCCAACATACTCTGTGGGGGAGTGTTCCCCATCATAATCGTCAGCATCGTCGTTCTCCTCAAGAATAGGCGCATGCGCAGGAGTTCTCGTCCTTTTCTGATGCTTAGGAGCGACGTTACTTTCTTTTTGGGACCCCAAGCGTATCATCTTGCCTGGATTCGTTGACTGATCCACATGCATGCGGGTCTTACCCTTGGCTTGCACCTTGTCTAAGGCACTTTGCTCGCCTGGACTTAGCTTTAGGGGATCAGAGCCCCTTGTAGTCGATCGTTGTTGAACCAATTGTGCTAGCATATCTTGTATGGCAGAAATGGATGCCTTCGTCTCGGCCATTGCTGCATTCATCTCAGCTTATTGTTGTTGCAACTTCTCCATCTCTGTCATCGTATCATGTCCTGGTTTGGTAGATAAATCCACCGGGGAAGAGATTAGAAGTAAGACGAAGGGATAAAGAAGTTAGACTTTGTTTTGGTGACGCCTAGGGGATTAACAAGGAGATGCACTCGACTTTATCAATTAATCCAAAAGCTAAACGTGATATTAATGAAGAAGACAAGCCATATATATAGGCGAGCTTTTACAAAAGAGTATCTTGCAAAATAAGTAAAGAAAGTAATAAGGATGATAATAAAAGGGAAACTAGGGTCGGCCTCTCAAGCATGAGAGTAGACACGCCCAAAACCTAATAACATATGCTAAAATAGGAAATAATAATAATAACTAAGAAGATAATCGGCCTTCACATCTCGGAGGAATTGGTACCAAGGGAACTGGCTTCAGGAACTGAAGTTGGAGTCTGGTACTGAGAACTGAAGCTAGAATAAGAGGCATCCATGCTAGTGAGCGAAGACATTAAGGAACTGGAGGTTAGGAACCTCAAAGAGTGCTCTGCTGGAGAGGAACTGAAGTTGGCCACGATGCGAAGGACCAGAGATTGCATGGCTTGACTGATTAGCTTGGCTCGGGATCGAGTCACGGGTCCAAGTGAGCGAAGACTCATGGCTTCCTCTTCCTCAACAGCTGTCAGCGATGGCAGGGTCGCATCACCCTCCCCTTCTTTGCTGAGAAGCGTCCCCGCTTCCAAATCTTCAAACTCAGGGGGAATGTAAGGAGAGAGATCAACGACATTAAAAGTGGCGCTGACATTGTATTCGCCAGGAATGTCAACCTTGTAGGCGTTTTCTCCATATGCTTCAAGAACTTTGAAAGGGCAATCACTGCGTTGATGCAACTTGGTCTTGCGAAGTCCAGGGAACCATTCATTTCGCAAATGCACCCAAACAAGATCACCTGGGGAAAATATCATGCGGCGTCGGCCTTTGTTATGTTGCTTGGTGTATTGCTCAGCACGGCGCAACAGCTGTTCCCTTGTTCTGCGGTACAGTTCCTGTACAAATTCAGCGCGCTTAGCGTCGGGCACACTTTCTTGATCACGCAGCGGGCGAGGCGTCAGATCCAATGGAGTGACTGGGTTGTGACCATAGACAACTTCGAACGGCGTGAGCTTGGTAGCGCTGTGCCTGGACCTGTTATAAGCAAACTCCACAAACGATAGTAAGTCCTCCCACCTTCGTGGGTTTAACCTAAGGACGGTTCTAAGGAGTTGACCTAATGTCCTATTGGTGACCTCAGTTTGGCCATCGGTTTGGGGGTGGTAGCTCGTGGAAAATAGCAATTTGGTTCCTAGCTTACCCCATAGAGTCCTCCAAAAGTGACTAAGGAACTTGGCATCTCGGTCACTCACAATGGTCCTAGGAATCCCATGTAATCTCACCACATTATCAAAGAACAAGTTGGCTATATCAGTAGCATTAGTGGTGGTCTTACAAGCTATAAAATGGGCCATTTTGGAGAATCTATCGACAACCACAAAAATCGAGTCATTTCCCTTATTCGAGTTAGGCAGACTTGTGATAAAATCTATAGATAGGTCATCCCAGGGAACTAAGGGAACTGGCAGGGGAGTGTATAAACCGTGGGAACTCGACCTAGACTTGGCTCTATGACAAGTCACACAACTCCTACATAAGCGAGTAACATGTCGAATCATTTTGGACCAGAAAAAGTACTCTCTTAAGGCAGCTAAGGTCTTATTAATCCCAAAGTGGCCACGACCTTCGTGGGCCTCCTTAATGAGCAGGTTCCTAAGGGAGGAACTAGGGATACACAGTTTCCCTGCTTTAAACAAATAACCCTCATCAAGAAAGAAGGTTGCACTCTCACGTTTGGCTAAGCATTCCTCGAAAATAGGCTTGAAATAGTCATCAACTAAATACAAGTCTTTAATGATAGAAAAACCAAGAATCTTAGCATCAAGGGAAGTAAGAAGAACGTACCTGCGAGAAAGGGCATCGGCTACCACATTCTCCTTTCCTTTCTTATGCACGACCACATATGGAAAAGTCTCCAAAAATTCAACCCAGCGTGCATGTCTCCGACCTAGAGTGGCTTGGCTCTTCAAGTAAGAGAGCGCTGCATGATCGGAATGGATCACGAATTCCTTTGGCCATAAGTAGTGTTGCCAGTCCTTAATACCCGTATCAAAGCATACAGTTCCTTATCATAAGTTGGGTAGTTAAGGGTGGCACCCGTGAGCTTCTCGCTGAAGTAGGCGATCGGCTTGCGGTCTTGTAGCAGCACGCCTCCAATGCCAAAATTGGAAGCATCACATTCGACTTCAAAAGTTTTAGAGAAGTCAGGCAGCTGGAGCAAAGGAGCATGGCAGAGAGCATCTTTCAGCGCTTGCAAAGCTGTTTCATGGGAGGGAACCCAGTCGATCACAGTTCCCTTCTTGGTCAGCTCATGAAGGGGCGCTGCAAGGCTGCTAAAATCCTTCACAAATCTGCGATAGAAACCAACCAAACCAAGGAAAGATCTTACCATTGTGACCGTTGTAGGGGTGGGCCACTCTTTGATTGCTCGAATCTTCTCTTCATCTACACGAAGACCATATTTGGAAACGACAAATCCAAGGAAGATGGTGGAGTTGGTGCAGAATGTGCATTTCCCAAGATTAGCAAACAGTTTCTCTTTGCGAAGGCACTCAAGAACAAGGCGTAAGTGCTTCGTGTGATCCTCTATGCTCTGAGAGTAAACAAGAATGTCATCAAAGTAGACAACAACAAACTTGGCCAAGAAGTGTCTCAAAACATGGTTCATGAGACGCATGAATGTGCTTGGGGCATTGGTGAGACCAAATGGAATGACTAGCCACTCGTAGGGGCCATACTTGGTCTTGAACGCTGTTTTCCACTTGTCGCCTTCTTTCATTCTGATTTGATGGTAGCCACTCTTCAAATCTATCTTCGAAAATATTGTGGCACCATGGAGCTCATCAAGCATGTCATCAATGTGAGGAATGGGGTGCCTATACTTGACGGTGATTTGGTTGATGGCGCGACAATCTACACACATCCTCCAAGAGCCATCTTTCTTTGGCACAAGGATAACCGAAACTGCGCAAGGGCTTAAGGATTCCCTTACGTAGCTGATACGCTACACTTTGTATGGCGTAACTAGGGGTTATTACATTAGTTTAGGAGTGTTATCACAAGTATTTGGAGCTATTGTTATATTCTGAGTTGTTTATGAAGAAGTGAAGAAATGAAGACCAGAACCGAAGAAGAAGAGGATCAAAGATTGAAGACATGAAGACGAAGACATTCTGCGGAGCAACGGCGATCGCCACCATCACTATGGCGATCGTCATTCTACAACAGAAGCATTACATGAGTTCGAGAGATCATGGCGATCGCCATGACTCTACAGTGATCGCCATGGGGCGACAGAGACAAGGCAAAGCTTTACATGAAGACCGCGATCGCCAGGCATCTATGGCGATCGCCACAACAAGGCCGAAGACATTCCAGACTTTCCTTATTTTCCTTTGTTTGTTTTATTTCTTTTTCCTTATTTTATTATTTCGTTTAGGATATATCTTTTACCATATATTTTTAGGGTTAGTCTCTATTAAAGAACCCTAGCCTCTATCATATTGGCTATCATCTTTTCCATCAGACAATTTAGTTCTGCAACCATGAGCATGAACTAATCTCCATTGTTTTACTTAGCGGTTGAAACCTTCAGTTATTAAGTTGTGAGATTTCTAAACTCTTGTTCTTTTCCTATGGGTTTGTATTAATTCTCTTGTTCTTCATCTATTGATCTCTATTAGTTTTGCTAGCTTGATCACCTAGTTTGATTGATAGTTTTCTATTGCTAGACTAGGAATATACGGTGGAATTTCTTGTCATTGTAGCACTCATATCTGCATGATCTGGTAGTTGATTGCTTTTATGAAAGAGAATTGATTGCATGTTAATACTTGACGGTTGTAAGTTATTGCATGCATCCTTATAATTCTTGTGCCCTTTGCTGCTATTTCATCTAATCTTGAGAGGTTTCCCTGATTGCTGAATAATAAGTATTATCAGGACCGGTTGGCCTGCTGATATATTAAAGATTGGAATAGGAACATTCCCTAGGATTGATAAGAACCTGAGATAATCTATGATCAACTTGATTGACTGTTGCGTGGATACTTGCTAGGTGAAACCATTTCTCAATATATTCACAACCAAACCTTCTTTGCTTGATACTTGTTACTTTTGTGTTCCATACAATGAAAAAAACCCCTTGGTTACTTGTTACTTGTTCGTTAGTTGGTATTTCGCTTGACTGCATAGTGATTGGTGTTTTGATTCCTTTGGGTTCGACCTCTACTTGCTTGCTATACTTTAGTTAGTGTTTAGAGTTTACTTTGATTTGGCACTACGACTTTAGCCTTATCAAATTTGGCGCCGTTGCCTGGGAATTGAAATTTTTCTGATTCTGTGTTAATTGTGAAATTATCAACTGTTTGGTGTGAACCTTTATGGTTCAGACCCGTGCTACTGATTCATCTCTTATTTCCTTTGACCCAGAGATTGAAAGGACGTTCCTTCGGAACCGAAGAGCAGCTCTGAACCAAGACAATGAGATGGGTGATCGACATGGACCGCCATTGCCTACTATGAGGCAACTCACTGCCCCAGACTTAAACCAACAACCTTTGGCAGTAAGGTTTCCTGAGATTGAAGAAGGTGTGAATTTTGAATTAAAAGCTTGTTTAATTCATGAGCTACCACACTTCCATGGCTTAGCAGGAGAAGATCCCAACAAACACTTGGCTCAATTCCATGCCATATGTTCTAGTATGAAGCCAAGAGGTGTTACTGAGGAGCAGGTCATGCTGAGAGCTTTCAGATTTACTCTGAAAGACGCTGCGAATGATTGGCTCTATTATCAAGCTCCAGGGAGTATTGATACATGGGCTAAGATGAAAAAGGTCTTTTTAGAGAAATATTTTCCAGCTACAAAACTGAGCAGCTTGAAGAAGGAGATCATGAATCTTCAACAACACTCATCTGAGAGTCTCTATGAATATTATGAGAGATTCAAGAAGCTTTGCTCAAGCTGCCCATTCCATAGTTATACTGACCAAGATCTCCTTATGTACTTATTTAGTGGCCTGATTGATGAGGATCGTCTAATGGTGAATGCATCCTGTGGAGGTAACTTATTAAGATTGACTATACCTCAGGCTACTGAAATGTTTGAGGAATTAGTTGAGAGCTCAAGGCAGTTTGGTAGCAGGCAAAGAAAACAATCAGTAAGTTCACTTGATCCCGCTAAAATTCAAAGTGATATGAATGAACTGAAAGATATGATGAAGTCTTTTATGCTGCAAAGTGGTGGTCAACAACTCCAAGAGCCGAATGCTGAGGTAAACGCTGTTGGTGGATGGCAACCAAGGCCAAGGTATGATTCTCATAATATTAATTATCAGCAACCTAGACCTCAGAATTCTATGACTGTTGAAGATATGATCAAGTCCTTAGCTCAGACTGTGATGCAACAAAATGCTAAGACGGAATAAAGCATCCAAAATCTTGAAAATCAGTTGGGACAAATTGCTCAAGCTGTGAGTAAATTAGGACAAATTGCTCAAACTTATGACGACTGTTCTGTGCCAAAACCGCGATCGCCAGATCTGAGTGGCGATCGCCATGAGATTACAGAGAGAAAAACAGGATCTGCATCCCGACCGCGATCGCCATGCCACTCCAGAGGCTGATCGCGGATGATGATCCGCGATCGCGGGTCTCCTGCAGAACCCCAATTTGTGCGACCGCGATCGCCAGTTGTTGATGGCGATCGCCGGGAGACCCCTGAGTACATTGATGATTATGTTCGTCTGAATTTTCCACCTCTGTTCTCTCAGAAGCCTGTTGCTCCCTTTCCTGAGGCATTGAAGGATACTCGAAGGCTGGAGAACGACAACGAAATCTTCGAAACCTTTAGTAGGTGTGAGGTAAACATTCCTTTGCTCAAACTTGTTAAGAGTATTCCTAGATTTGCTAAGTTTTTGAAAGAAGTTTGCACTATCAAGAGAAATCAAAAACTGAAAGGAAAGAAGAAAGTTGAAATAAGTGAACAAGTTTCTGCTGTGTTTCAAAAACGCATGTCTAAGAAATGTGGTGATCCAGACATATTTAGCATTCCATGTGTGATTGGTGAAACTAAATTTGACAAAGCCATGCTAGATTTAGGTGCATCAATAAATGTTTTGCCTTACTCTTTGTATGAATCACTAGGCTTAGGACCTTTGCATAAAACAGGAACTGTTATTCAACTTGCTGATAGGTCTACTGTGTACCCGAAAGGGGTTGTTGAGGATGTTCTTGTTATGGTTGGTGATCTGATTTTTCCTGCTGATTTCTTTGTGTTAGATATGGAGCATGCTAATAATGTCACACCTATACTGTTAGGTAGACCTTTCATGAAAACTGCACAAACGAAAATTGATGTTAATAGTGGGACTCTCTCTATGGAGTTTGATGGGGATAAGGTAGAATATAATATTTATGACATGGATCCCATTGATAAGAATTCTCTATGTGCTATTGATGTGATTAATCTTACTTGTAAGGATGAATTACAACCTGTTTTAGAGAATATCTTAGAGCCCCCAAAAGTAGATGTTGTTTTATCTACTAACATGCAGGAGTGCCAGACTAAGCCAGAGCCTAAAGGTAAGCTCTCTTCACATCCTTTGGGCAATCGCCCTTCATTACTGACCTCGCCAGGCGAGATACCATTGATGTCTAGTGTGCAGGCACTTGACATTGAGCTTAAACAGCCGCCTGATACGGTCAAGGAGGAGAAAGTGAATGAAACCACCTTCATTGCTAAAGACAAGGTGGTTAAAGTAAGAGGGACGAGATTCAAAGCGTTCCATGAGTGGTTCAAGAGAGAATTCAGACAAGAGATGGTTTTCACAAAGCCAAATGGCGTTAGTTAGATCTCTTGAGTTCCATGTCGAGCCACGACATAAAATAAGGCGCTACTCGGGAGGCAACCCGAGGTTTGAGTTTGTTTTTATTTGTTTTTGTTCGGTTTAATTTTCTTTTTAGTTTTTCTATGGACAGGAGGAAATCACCGAAGCTTAGGGTCAGCTATAGTCAGTAGCCAATCTCGCTGTAAGTCTTCTCTCTTGTCTCAAAAAAAAAAAAAAAAAAAAAAAAAAACGAAAATATGAAAATCATTCCGAGACAAAAATAATATATCGGATTAAAAAAAAATAGAGTGCAGAAAAAAAATATGAGAGAAAAGAAAGTAAGGAGTTGTATTACATCAAGTTCGGTTTCATTAGTGCTATCATTCTAGATCTACATTCGCTGGAGCTTAGCTTGTTGGTGACCACGTTCTTTGCAAGGAGTTGATTTGTTTGGGTCACTTTCAACATTGTAGGTATTCTTTCTTTTGCTTTAGATGAGCTATGCATTATTGGATTACATTTAGTGCTCATCTAGTTTCTCATTCTACCACACTTTGAGTTTTATTGGAGGAAGGTCATCCGACCTTGTATGTGAGTCTTCTGTCTCCTTCCCTGGGTTCGTTTTTATGTCTTCCATTTCATTGAGAACAATGCAATGTTTAAGTATGGGGGAGGAGAATGTATTCACATGTATTTATTTAGGTGTTGGTTGTATCTGCATGAGCTTATTGAATATATATTGTATGAAAAAGCCACAAAAATTGAAAAAAGGCATACAAAATCCTTGGATAGCAAGTTCTATGCAATAAGAAGGTGGCTTGGCCGGCACTAGGCTGAGGCAACAATAAGTCTTGAGAGATGTGAGTTGGTGAGCTCGGAACAATTATTGACTGGTTGAGATGAAAACCCGAAAGGGCGCCCAAGCAAGATGAGTGTTATAAAAAAAAAATTGAATGTTTTAGGATCATTATCATCTTGGCGTTATGGTGACATAAGAATGAGGCGTATAGGAGGATTCGGGTAGGCCACTTGGAGGAATAAGGTGTAGTTCTCAGTTTTTGCTTATTGTATCACATTTGTTCTTGATTGTTGTTGTTGCGTTTTGTATGCTTTGGGCTTATTGAGTATGTAATCACTAGGATATATTCTTGTACTTCCTGAGACTTTGACCATTTCATTGTAAGGGTAGTTTTTCTGTAAGTTACTCGGGACGAGTAAAAGTCTAAGTATGGGGGTATTTGATATGCTACACTTTGTATGGAGTAACTAGGGGTTATTACATTAGTTTAGGAATGTTATCACAAGTATTTGGAGTTATTGTTATGTTCTGAGTTGTTTATGAAGACGTGAAGAAATGAAGACCAGAACCGAAGAAGAAGAGGATCAAAGATTGAAGACATGAAGACATTCTGCGGAGCAGCGACGATCGCCACCATCACTATGGCGATCACCATTCTACAACAGAAGCATTACATGAGTTCGAGAGATCATGGCGATCACCATGACTCTACGGCGATCGCCATGGGGCGACAGAGACAAGGCAAAGCTTTACATGAAGACCGCGATCGCCAGGCATCTATGGCGATCGCCACAACAAGGCCGAAGACATTCCGGACTTTCCTTATTTTCCTTTGTTTGTTTTATTTCTTTTTCCTTATTTTATTATTTCGTTTAGGATATATCTTTTACCATATATTTTTAGGGTTAGTCTCTATTTAAGAACCCTAGCCTCTATCATCTTGGCTATCATCTTTTCCATCAGACAATTTAGTTCTGCAACCATGAGCAGGAACTAATCTCCATTGTTTTACTTAGCGGTTGAAACCTTCAGTTTATAAGTTGTAAGAAACCCGAGAGAGAACGTCAGTGCTATTGATCACCTAGTTTGATTGATAGTTTTCTATTGCTAGACTAATAATATACGGTGAAATTTCTTGTCATTGTAGCACTCATATCTGCATGATCTGGTAGTTGATTGCTTTTATGAAAGAGAATTGATTACATGTTAATACTTGACGGTTGTAAGTTATTGCATGCATCCTTATAATTTCTGTGCCCTTTGCTGCTATTTCATCTAATCTTGAAAGGTTTCCCTGATTGTTGAATAGTAAGTATTATCAGGACCGGTTGGCCTGCTGATATATTAAAGATTGGAATAGGAACATTCCCTAGGATTGATAAGAACCTGAGATAATCTATGATCAACTTGATTGACTATTGCGTGGATACTTGCTAGGTGAAACAATTTCTCAATATATTCACAACCAAACCTTCTTTGCTTGATACTTGTTACTTTTGTGTTCCATACAATCAAAACCCCCCCTTGGTTACTTGTTACTTGTTCGTTAGTTGGTATTTCGCTTGACTGCATAGTGATTGGTGTTTTGATTCCTTTGGGTTCGACCTCTACTTGCTTGCTATACTTTAGTTAGTGTTTAGAGTTTTCTTTGATTTGGCACTACGACTTTAGCCTTATCAGTAGCCTCGGTCAAGAAGCTCTTGAACTTGGCGTTGGAGTTCCCTTGTTTCTTCCGGACTGGCTCTATAAGCGGGGCGGTTAGGCAAGGATGCTCCTGGAACAAGGTCAATTTGATGCTCAATTCCACGGATTGGGGGAAGTCCTGGTGGTAACTCATCTGGCATGACATCCTCAAATTCTTGCAAAAGAGAGGAAACACTAGGGGGTAGATTATCTAGTTCCTGAGAATTAAAAACGCATAGTTTGGGAATTAATAAAAAACAAGGAGAACGTCCCTAAAGTGTTGGAGTGATATCTCTGTGACGTGCCAGAAGTATCCATGTTTCACATTTTCCCTGGATGGGAACCCCGTCAGCAGTGGTGCTTCTAGTTCCTGTCGGGGTTGATGGCAACTCAGAAGTGCTAGTTGGATCATTGCGTCTCTGCTGAACTGGGGTCCTGTCTTTCTGGGGATCCTTCTTTGGAACGACCGTGTTGTTGGGAACTGGGTCAGTTCCTTTCTTTGCAGCAGCGTTCTCAATAGCCTTTTGGCGACTCCTTTCGGTGTGATCCTGCATTATCTCATGTGGAGTCATAGGTAAAAGGGTGACACGTTTCCCATGGTAATTAAATACATAAGTGTTCAAATTTCCATCATTGATAACGCGTCGATCAAACTGCCATGGACGACCTAATAAAAGATGTGTGGCATCCATGGGAGTTACATCACATAAAACAGAATCTTTATAATGACCAATGGAAAAGGAGACCATGCACTGTTTTGTGATGGGATCGCCTTCGGATTCTGAAATCCATTGGAGACAGTATGGTTGTGGATGGGGTGTCGTTGGAAGGTTGAAGTGTTTGACCACCTTTTCATTGATGATGTTGCAACAACTTCCACCATCTATTATGACACTCAAAGAGGCGGTTTGGACTTTGCATTTGGTGTGAAATAGATTTTCTCTTTGGTCCACCAAATCTACTTCCTTGACAGTGAGCACACGCCTAGTAACAAGACTTAGTGGGGCATAGGCATTGCTCTCATGTGGGGCACAAGCATAAGCATCCACGTCTTCCTGACTAGGGAACTCATCATTTGGTTCCTCTTCTGGTTCCTCATCTACGCATGACTCATAGCCGGTGGCTAGGTTGAAGAACACTCTCTTGGTGTTTGGACAATCACGCTTCAAGTGACCATGTCCACCACACTTGTATGTCACTGGTGTGGCCAGGTTGCTGAGTTGCGGGCTTAGGCGCTGAGGGGCACTGTGGGGGTGCTGCAACCGGGCAGGAACTAGTTTCTGTCTTTCCCTGCGAAGAGGAATTTTTCACTTTAGTAGAAAGGGAACTGGAAGAGTTAGAATTGTACCTGGATTGACCCGAAGTTGGTCAAGTGTTCTTCTTGTGAAGAAGCTAGTAGTGAAGTTGCATAGCCGTGTGCACCAAAGTGTTAAGATCTTTGATTGGCAAAATTTCAAGTTGATCTCGAATGGGAGCATTGAGACCACTCAAAAACTTGGTGCGTAGGGCTGTGGGAGCGGCACTGACATTAGCTTTGAAGTAGAGATCCTCAATCTTGGCGAAGAAGTAAAGAGGTGTCATGGTGCCTTGGCGGAGCATAGCTATCTCCATTCGGACCTGGTTCCTATAACCAGTGGGAACATAGTTTCTAGTCATGACAAAGACTAGCTGATCCCAAGTAGAAATGGGTTGAAGATTGCGACGAACGCGGTCTGAAGTGAAGCGGTGCCACCAAGTTTGAGCAGCGTCTTTGAAGTGGAGAGTGGAGATCTCAACCTTTTCGGCTTCCTCATAGTGACAATGCTTCAAGACATGGTCTGTAGCCTGCATCCAATCAAGAAAAACAGCGGGATCATATAAGCCATAGAAAAATTCAATCTTTACCTTGATATCGCGGCGAACGGTGTGACCGGGCACAGCTGGACGACGTGCTTCATAGCGGCGAGGGTTAGGTAAGGGCTCATCATATCTAGGTGCATGTCTATGAAAACCACGGTTGTCATGGTCATAATCGTCAACATCCTCATAGCCTTGGCGCCTTGGATGGCGCGGTGCAGGGAACTGCTGGCGTTCTCGGTGTTGTGCAGGGAGCTGATGTTGTTCCCTACGTCCATAGCGGGCTTCATACTGGCCTGTTTCACGACGTCCCTCATAACGGTCGACTGGAAGAGCAGCCAGCGGAATATAATCTGGAGGGACCTCCATGTCTTCAATAGGAACTCCCAGAGGAGCGTGAAGGTTACCAGGATTGGGAACTCCAGCATGGGCGAAGTCCTCATCATCAAATTCTTCAAAACCATCTCGATTAGACTCAGGGGCCGAGCTACAACCAATAGGTGGTTGTTATTTGGGACTTTGGTGGTGAAGATGATCGTCAATGTTGAAGGGAACTGTCGAAGCAGTGTTGTGATGACGCGAGTGATACCTACCTGTGGGATGGGAACTGTGATCTCAGTTCCTGTAGTCACTGGGTGAGGGCAAACTTGCGTCGTGCTTCTTGTGGCAGCCGTGACACTTGTGATGGTTGCGAGTTCCCTTGCCATGTGAAGAATGGCTCGGAAACTCAACGTCGTAGTCGTCATCACGGTCGCTGGAGTCGGTGTCCTTGTGCTCGAAATGGGTGCGGCAATCCTTTAGCTTTTCTGCATCTTAATGACATTCAATTACAGAGGCAAGTCGTTGGGGTGGTTGAACTTGTGAAGTTGAGGCCACAACTTGCTTGCCTTTGTCACGGCTAGGGAACTTGGCACCAGTGTCTGACTTTGGGAACTGGACACCGTCATCGACGTGCACTTCCGGGGTCGGCCCCGATGGACTATGTTGGCTTGCACAGTCAACTTTAGCCCTTAGTGACGTCAATTCTTGGAGCAAATGTTGTATTGTCTGCCCTTATTGCTCCACGACTTGATCCAAGGGCGGATCTTCAAGAAATGGGGGTTGCTGAAATGGTCGAACTTGAGTCTTAGTTCCTGTTGATTTAGATTGGTCACCCTCTTTGTCCTCTAGAGTCACGTTACCTACAACAAGATCATTCACCATTGCGAGTATCAAGTAGCACAAGCAATATCAAAGCCACAACAATCTAGTAAAGGACGCACAACTCAAGCAAGTGACAACACTCTCGGGTTACTATGAATAGCAAAGTCGTGAGGGCGGTCAGGGGGGATTTGAAGGCAATCAAGCAATATCAAGCAATCAAGTTGAACAATTCAATGAACAGCAAGAGAGAATTCAAATAAGCAAACACAAGGAGAAGAAGCAAAAAGATTCAAAATTCCTAGTATGCAAACCTAGACGATGGAGAGGCAAGAACATGGAAACTTTGACTAGTGATATCTCAAACTTACCTTATTTTGGCTTTGGATGAGATTGTTTTCGAACTCGTTTTTTTTTTTATTTTGGATTCCCTTTTCTGTTAGGATCCGAAAATAACTAATATGCAACAAGATATGCAAGGAAAGTCAAAGCTTTTACACAAGGAAAGAAATTAGAGTAGGGTGCAAGCAAGATCTTTTGAGCACAAGAGAGAATATTTCGGCCAACAAACAAGGAAAGAGCAAATATTTTAGATACTATCTTTTTCCTTAGATATGCAAATCAAATAATCTCTATACTTATTAATTAAATTGCAAGCAATCGAAATTAACGAGATATTGCAAGATAAGGGAAGCGGCTAGCAAGATAAGGAAAAAAAATATTTTCTCCTAGGGTTTCAAACAAGATTTGATCTTTCTGGGTTCTTAGGTGAATGAAGGTCGAATATGGAGTATTTCTAAGGCTCTCAAAGTGATGGAGGAAGGGGATTACGTAGTGGAAGAGTGACAATCACAAACAAGAGAAGAACGTGACTGACAAGATCCCTGGCGCTCTGATACCAGTTGATGCGTTCCTGGCCTCGAAAAGGTCAAGAATGACTTGCTGGAGCGATCTAGATCTCGTAGGAAGTCGGCCATCTCAAGAACTGGTCGAGTTTGGGAACTCGGAGGGCGGTGGAAGACTTGACAGTAACTGGGGAACTGAATGATAGTTGTTTGTGCCTATAAATACCACTACGGTTGCGACGTGTTCGTAGGGTCAACGTGTTAGAATGTACATGAAGACGGGGTGGCCAATAGAAGACGTCCAAGCAAGTAACATGATCGTCGACATCATGAAGTTAAGAACAAAGTACTCTTTTTACTCTTCTCATGATTTTTCCCACGACGTTTTCCTAAGAAGAGGTTTTAACGAGGCTCCCAAGGTCATTCATCACCGTGACACCATCAACGTGGTACATGACATCATCTACGAGATAGATGAAGTCCTCTATGAGATCATCTACGAGGTCATCTATGAGATCACCTACTAGATCACCTACGAGATCAACTACGAGTTCCCTTGATTATCTACGAGCTCCCAAGGTCACCTACGTGAAGATTAAGTACGTCGACAAGAAGAGCTACGCGTAGACGACGACGAGTACGAGAAAGAACGAGTATGAAGGCGTCGTCGAGATTAAGATAAACTCGGCTAAGTATATTTATGTCCTTTATTTAATATTCATTTTGTAAATAGTAAAAGATATTAGAAAGAATATATTTTACCATGTTTTATATTAGGTTAAAGATATAAGGAAAAAAATAAGATTTTTTTTCCTTAAAGATAGAACTAGGGTTTGCCTATAAATAAAGGGCTCCCTTATCATTGTAAAGAAGGATTTTCCCCAAGTAATACACAAGTATCTCGAGTTCTCCCTCTCTTTTATCAATGGTGTTTTCTAGATGAAGTGTTTGTACCGTAAAGTTTGATCTTTGCCCTACAATTGCTTAGTTATCATCTCGTTGGTAATTTCGCTACAAACAATGGCGCCCACCGTGGGGCATGATAAAAAAAGTGCCTTCTTTTCATAAAAAGAAACCATCTATTCTTCAAAAAAAATCCAAAACCTAACGAGCCTTCAAAGATCAAAGAAGAAGATCAAAATCCGAAATCATTCCCGGTTCACGTAGCTGTCTGTGACACAATTTTGAAGATCTCGTATCTCTCCCGTCCGATGTCCAAATTCAATGAAATTTTGAGGGATTAAAGTAGACTTCAATATCGGTCGAATGGCGTTGGAATCATGCAATTCCGAATTTTCTATAGACCAGACCGACATAAACAAGATGACTGCAGAATCCAGAAAGTTGTTTGTTCTTCAAGGAAGATTTCTCTTTCACCAAAACGGTAATATCTATCCATAATCTTCTTCCTTTGAGTTCATAAGATGCATGTTACCTTCATATACGCTCATAAACTGAAAAGTAGAAGAATTGTATGTCAAGTATGAGATAGCCTCCTAAGTCTTTCGTTAAGCTTTCTCCTTAAAGTCTTTATGATCTAAATCACACTTGATTGGATAGGCTTTTCAGAATTGTTATTGTTCAAGCTAAATAAGAGTACAACAAAAAATGACGGCGTCAGGCCAGATGACGACCTCAGATTGCTATGTGATAATCTCACTTTGAACACCATCCTGAAATCGTCACAATGGGGGATATGATACCCAAGTTATCACTAAGAAACAAAGTGACAACAACTCTCAAGCTTGCAAGATAAAAAACAAAGCATCACGCCAGAGATGAAAAGTCAATAGAAGTCAGTCTGCCACAACAAGTTTTCAACGTCGCCCCTCAACGCGACGCCTTCTCCTAAACGCGTCTGATGGACACAACGTCCTAAACGACATCCTTCTCCAACATTTTTAGACGTAAAATGAAGAACTCCATCATTATATGATCTCCAAGCTATCATTCAAAGTACGAACTAAGTGGAATACAAGAACGCGACGGATCAAGACAGTCTCAATTTCGGACACGACACTAAGAGTCGCCTAAAGAAGTACAAAGTACAACAAAACCAAGTAAGTTCTCTATAGAACCTGAACCTTTCATATCTTACTTAAATTCGAGGAAAAGAAAGAGATACCTCGTCAAGTTGAAAGAAAAAGAAATTTCGTGTCTCTAGATGCAAGCTGAAGACCACGCCAAAGAGAGCGTAAGGTCGAAGTAACCCTCCTCAAGTTCGCAAAGAAAAAACAATTCTCCAAAAAGAGCAACACAAGAAGTTACAATCGAAACACCAAAAGCAAAAGTATTGGGTAAGAGCGTTGGGAAACTCGACGCAAGTAAGGTAATGAGCGTTAAGAAAAGAATCTCCCAAAACCGAAAGAATTCCTAAGGATAAGAGCGTTGGGAAACTCGACGCGTCCTGGAAAGGCCCATATGAAGTGGTGCCTATGAACCCGTCACCACCGAGGGAATAAGAGTGATGCGTTCATGGAACGTCACTCACCCCAAGCCATTGATGGTTAGCCAGTTGAAGTGCATATTTACCAAGTTACGCATGTCTAAGTAAGTTTACTTTTTGCAAAATCATGTCGTCGTCATAGCGTCGAGGCGGCAAGGGGTCGCGTCGACTAGGGGTAGCTTCAGAATGTTATCGTGTCGAGTCGTCATGAATATTTAAGTCCATAAGTATATCTTTTCTCTCCGACGTGTTAAGCATGCTGAGTTGTTTCATTTTCATGACTTGCTCTATGTCTATTAAGAGAACGTGCCTCTTGAGTACGGTGTACCAAATAAGAAGCAAGAAGGCCGCGGTGAAAATCTGCACCGGGGGCGAATTTCGTTAGTCTACGCGTTCGAGGCTTCATCTACGCGTAGGCAACGTTAGCCGAACCGCTGACTCCGAGTCGACGCTTCCCATGATTGTTAGCGACGTGTGGCAACGATCATGGGGAATGAAGCCCGGTACCTCACGAAGCCGGCCGGATCCTCTGAGCAAACAAGGTCGAACCTATTTGACACGATCATTCTCCAGGAACTCGTCTTCATGCCTTCCAGCCACTCTGAGAGTCATGAATCCACAGGCAAAACGCCAAACCGGCAGAGATGCGTCCACCGGCATCGTAAGTCCTAACAATCGAGAAATCAGACGCTACATGATGAATAGGCCCGTCGATTAAAAGAGTTCGACGTCGACCTAACACTAGCGTGAGGCAACGGACTCACCTTAAAAGTAAGCGGTAACGTCACAAGCTCATAAAATCACACGCTGACCTATGTCCGCCACTCGCTTCAGGGTTCGGAGGAAATGTTGGACCCAACCTTCATGTAAGCCGACAACGTAACAAAAGCAGCTGCAATGACCGTACCACCCTATCAAGTAAGTAAAACTTTATAACGCGTTCACTACGAACAAAGTGTCATACCAGGGGTAGAAAACCACACCCTAAAGATAAAGTAGCAAAAGCAAAAGCCAACGACCAAACCTGCGCACTCACAAACGAGTTACACGTACGCAGAGCAAGATACGCGTACCAAAGCTTAAGCACACGAAACATCAAAGAAAGAGCAAGCTCCCAAGACATACCTGACGCGAAGAATAACGCGCACGACGCAAGAAACAAAGTGCAAGATATAACAAGTAAAGCAAGCCCAAGGGTCTTTGGTAGCTCTAACCTAGTCTACGGGGAGCCTAAGTCAAACCTACCAAAAGGGGTAGGACCACTCAAGGAAACAAGAAAGATAGAAGTATTGTCAAGACGATCCAAGGAGAAAAGTTACTCGTTCAACCCATAGACGAATACGCTATCGCCAAAGAAGATCATGTGAAGTCGAAAACGTCACGCAAGATAAAATGAAGAGTTTGCAACAAAAAAAGACGAGACAAAGGAATCTCGATCGAAAGCAAGAGTTCAGAAAAAATCCAAGTGCTAGAATATGAACGAGAACGACAATCACGAGTTGGCCAAGATCACCCAAATTTTACGCGTAGAGAACGCCTAAAACGCCCAGAAGAGGAAGAACACGATCAAAAGCATCGCAACGAGTACAATAAAATTTCATCTCCGTTAAAAATAAAAGCATCTCAAATAACCTTCCTGAGATAACCAAGCATGATCTAGTCACGAGAAGCATTAGTACGATTGCAAGCACGACGAGGTTGAAGTTATCGCCGAACAAGTCTAAGAAAAACATTCAAGAGAAGTAGTGCTCCCAAAAGTATTAAGTAAAAGTTAGTCAAGTCGACACAAGGTGTCATAGCCAACGTGTTCTCCAAAGACGTCTCCCGACGCGTTCTCCAGAACATTCTCGTTACACCTCCTTAAGACTCGAAGCAATCTAAAAGCATTGCACGAAGATCAAGTTGTGCCGCCATGATAATGCCACCAGGGGTCGGACCTATGGCATAATCGCCATCAGAGCAACAAAGTATGCGTACGACTTCGTCTCCAAACTAAACCTCAAGGGTCTACTCTCTACGCCACTCTAAGTTATCTCCACAATCTAAGACATCCTCGATCCTTAACAAGACAGTTCACGGCATCCTTGAGTCATTAGAGCAAGAATGACTCCACTTTCCTAAACTGCCAAGCACAATCTATTCATCCCGGGTACGTTGCTCAAGACCTCCTTCTACTTAGTTATTCTTCTTCACGTATCTCCACTGCTCGTCTACAAGCTTCACCTCGAGCAAGTCTATCTCTCTCTCCAACTTCTAGTAAGACTCCAGGCAATAGAAGCCAACACCCATCTGCAAGGGGTGACGTAATTATAAGAGACGCGTTGAGAGTGAACGCGTAGAATCGCCAAAGAGAAAAAAGAGTAAGTTATGAAAAAAGTATGTCGAAGTGGACACGGAAATTAAGAAGTAGGATCATAAGAAGAGACGACAGAACTCAAAGTATGTACCAAAGAAGAAAAACGCATCGCCATCGCCCGTCGTGATCTCCAAAGAGTACCTCGACGCTAAGAAAATGCGTAAGGAGAGAAGTCAAGAAAGCCGAAAAGTTCCATGTCACCCAGGCTAGAGGTGATTGGTAGAGTCTCCACAAAGTCTAAGAACGACTGACGAAGTGTCCTCATGAAACCTCCTTGAGTAAAAGCGACGATTGGTCTAGAACAAGCGTAAGAGAAAAAGATCTGAGTATGCGGTAGCAAAGAAAGAAAGAAATAAGCTGAAAGAGTTGATTGTTTCTCTCATCCGTGACGAAGTATTAGTATCCTCTAAAAGTGATATCCTTAGAAAAAAGGAGAAGAAGATGCTCGAAGTACCACGTTGAGAATCCGAACATGCGACAAAGGCAGGAAGATCCTAGTAACCCAGCTGAGGATTATGGTGAAGCAACGACTTCACTTACGAAGTCCTCATTAGCCATTATTTCAGATTCGGCCCGCGAACATTTCAGAGTCGATTAAGCACGAAGTTGATTCTCTCCAAAGAAGGGGTAAGAAGCCCAAGATCCAGATCACCTATCGCCAATTAGAAAGAAAAGACATGTTCAAACATAGAACACGAGTTCAGGGAACTGATTATGAAGCAATAGAGTTTCAAGCATAAAGTTATAGAAGCAATGCGTTGAGAGTAAGAGAAGGCATTGAAGAAGATGAAGACGTTTCCCAGATCTGCAAGGCAATAAGATCCGTAAAACGCCTTAGGAGTATTGTTTGTGCCTATAAATACCACTACGGTTGCGACATGTTCGTAGGGTCAACGCGTTGGAATGTACATGCAGACGGGGTGACCAATAGAAGACGTCCAAGCAAGTAACATGATCGTCGACATCACGAAGTTAAGAATGGAGTACTCTTTTTACTCTTCTCATGGTTTTTCCCATGAGGTTTTCCTAAGAAGAGGTTTTAACGAGGCTCCCAAGGTCATTCATCACCGTGACACCATCAACGTGGTCCATGACATCATCTACGAGATAGATGAACTCCTCTACGAGATCATCTACGAGATCACCTACGAGATCACCTACGAGATCAACTACGAGTTCCCTTGATTATCTACGAGTTCCCAAGGTCACCTACGTGAAGATTAAGTACGTCGACAAGAAGAGCTACGCGTAGACGACGAGTACGAGAAAGAACGAGTATGAAGGCGTCGTCGAGATTAAGATAAAGTTGGCTAAGTATATTTATGTCTTTTATTTAATATTCATTATGTAAATAGTAAAAGATATTAGAAAGAATATTTTTTACCATGTTTTAGATTAGGTTAAAGATATAAGAAAAAATATAAGATTCTTTTTCCTTAAAGATAGAACTCGGGTTTGCCTATAAATAAAGGGCTCCCTTATCATTGTAAAGAAGGCTTTTCCCCAAGTAATACACAAGTATCTCGAGTTCTCCCTCTCTTTTATCAATGGTGTTTTCTAGATGAAGTGTTTGCACCGTAAAGTTTGATCTTTGCCCTACAATTTCTTAGTTATCATCTCGTTGGTAATTTCGCTACAAACAATAGTGATGTTGTTATTTGTGGAAACAAGCAATAACGATGGAGCGGATGATTTGTAGAGATGAAGTGGATGTAAAGTGTAGGTTTACAGAGGGTTTGGTAGATAAATCCACCAGGGAAGAGATTAGAAGTAAGACGAAGGGATAAAGAAGTTAGACTTTGTTTTGGTGACGCCTAGGGGATTAACAAGGAGATGCACTCGACTTTATCAATTAATCCAAAAGCTAAACGTGATATTAATGAAGAAGGCAAGTCATATATATAGGCGAGCCTTTACAAAAGAGTATCTTGCAAAATAAGTAAAGAAAGTAATAAGGATGATAATAAAAGGGAAACTAGGTCCGACCTCTCAAGCATGAGAGTAGACACGCCCTAAACCTAATAAGATATTCTAAAATAGGAAATAATAATAATAACTAAGAAGATAATCGGCCTTCACAGCTTGGAGGAACTGGTACCAAGGGAACTGGCTTCAGGAACTGAAGTTGGAGTCTGGTACTGAGAACTGGAGCTGGAATAAGAGGCATCCATGCTAGTGAGCGAAGGCATTAAGGAACTGGAGGTTAGGAACCTCAAAGAGTGCTCTGCTGGAGAGGAACTGAAGTTGGCCACGGTGCGAAGGACCAGAGATTGCGTGGCTTGACTGATTAGCTTGGTTCGGGATCGAGTCACGGGTCCAAGTGAGCGAAGACTCATGGCTTCCTCTTCCTCAACAGCTGTCAGCGATGGCAGGGTCGCATCAGTTCTCTCTGGAGCGCGCAATAGAAATAGTATGTCTGACACTCATAGCCTCTTCCTCCTCTATAGTTGTCATGGGAGACAAGGTCACATCACACATTCACCAAGCAATGAACCTTAGTAAATATCAGATTACAAACCCTTCCTTTTATCCAACTCCAATCCTTGGGTGAAAACAAAATCATCTATCTTGAATATAGGCTTCAATGTTTACTTCTTTTTCCATCGGGAAAAATATCCTCTCAAGCAAGGCAACCATTTTTAATCACAAAAAGACATAGATCAAGTGAGCACAAGGAGGACCAACATGTGTGAGCTTGCATGAGCAATGTAAGTCATCAAGTGATTTCACATCCTTCACAATGAAAACTTCATCAAACACTGAAGGGACATGCATGAAAGTGACACCATCTTTTTTCGCAAAATTTGACATGCCACATTTATATGTTGTGTCCTTCATTCAATCTTGTAACTCATAAAAAGCATTGAGAGGGAACGCCACAAACACAACAAATAAAGTGGAAGAGAATAACAAAAGAAGTGCAATTAAAATGTACAATATCAAGTGCAAGTGCAAGTTGTTGAAATCAAAAGTGCATGTGAACTGAAAATAAGTGAAACTAAATTATATAAGGTGCAGCCTATTGGAAAGAAAAGTGAAAATGCCAAAAAAAATAAAGTGCAAGCCAATTATATAAAAGGTGAAAGTTGTTGAAGTTAAAGTGCAAAAAATTGAAATGAAAACCTTTGAACAATAATCTTCAAATGTCAAAGGAGTTACAACACGAAAATAACCAATGATGATGATCCACCAATGAAGTTTGAAAAACATTTATTTTGAGTTTCTGATCTTGAACTGGCCCTTAGCAAATAACTCATATTAACATCTTGAAAAAAGGAAGGGATCCAATAACAACGTAAATAGAACATTGTATTAACCTTCTATCATCTACAAGATCGTAATCATTCATGATACAATGTCCTGCCTCCTCAAACTCATGTTCATTGAACTCATTACTCCAAACAATGCCATTAAGTCGCTTCATGATTTCTTCGGTATGGGATGCACCAACTCTAACCTTCACTGACACTTTGAACATAATATGCCACATGCAAAAGTGATGCACAACAGTAGCAAAGACAGTTTCAACCGCAGACTTCGCACTTGGATCTTGATCAATAAGAATAACACAAGGCTCACTACCCATCTACCTCTTGAAATTCTCAAACAACCATTCATAAGAAGAAATATCATCATTCAACAATAAGCCAAATGAAAAATGTAATAGAATGTACACTTGTGGTTATCAACACAAGTGAAAAGAACAAAAACTATATCATACCTACATTAAAAAGTGCACGTCAACCCCACAATTAGCAAATGAATAACAAGCATGTGCAAGTGAAATACAAGGTAGTGCAAACCCATGAAAATGAAAGTGGATACGAATTAACTGGAAGTACAAGTAGAATTAACATGCAAGTACTTAAAAAGAAAAGGGTGATTAATATAGAAGGTGTAAGTGAAGTACACAAAATTGTATGTTAAATATAGAAAAGTGTAAGTGGTTGATAAAGTTCAAGTGAATAACAAATAGAATGCATATCTAATGAACTAAAGTGCACGTGAGAGAAATTACCTATTTGACTTGTATGTAGTATCTATTGAAGCAACATCCCCAATGAAAAAGAAACTCGTATGGCATATAGGATCAACCCAAAACAAAGGAACTAACCGATTGATATTTACATGAAATTAGAAGGAAAAAAAGATGTACCTCTTTCCTTTTGTCGAAAGAAACTATCAATTACCATATAACCATCATAACCAACCATATACCCATTCTAATCCTTGCTAAAATTCTTGAAATCAACTAGAGTGACACCAACATCAGAATATGACCCCACTAAATTCTTTAACAACTTAAATGCCTTGCTTGTACCTAGGGTAGATTTCAAACAATTGATGATATATAACCATTAAGAGAATCATGTTTGAATGCAACTTGCGCTTTACACCCACTTTTGTAATTCTCTTTCGTTTAGGTTCAATTTTTAGCACGAGACCTTTAAATCCTTCCCTATTAAAGTAAGCGATCGAGCTTTCTGATCCAATTTATCCTAACAACACTAGATTTATAACTTTGATCTATGTGAACTTGTACTATTAATAATTTTATTACATTATGAACAATCAAGACTCCACATAACAATGTGGTAACTAACATTTGGAGGAAAACAATGTGGTAATTAGCATTTGGAGGAAGGGAATGAGGAAAGAACTGAGCATGAAAGAGTAATCCAAGAAGACTCTATTGATGCATAAAGAGATAAGTTTTTCATTATGTGCATCTGATTACACCACATATATTATATTCAGCTATAGTATAACTCCCCATTGAATTCTTGAACAATTTGTATGTCTTGTTTGTACCTGTGTTAGATTTCAAACGGTTGATAATGAAATCTTGATGATAAATAGTAAGGTTCTTGTTGTTCTTCAAGAATTGTTTATCTGGATCTTCCATTATGGGATGAGTGTGCCGCTCTTCAAATGTCATGAAGACATAACCATTAAGATAATCATATTTGAATGGAAGTTGCAATTTACACCCATATCTTTTTGTACTTCTCTTTCGTTTAGGTTCATAATTATTCAGCACGAGGCCCTTTAAATCCTTCCCTAATTAAACCTCGATATAAAGATAAGTCCCTATTTCGTTCATTTATATTCACAGAAATTAAATTGTCGAATTACGTACTAACTGCTAATAAATTTCGATCTAATCTTAATTACAGAAAGATGGATTGACATCCTTTTTATATACTAGATACGGGCCTCGCGCTCCGCGCGAAAAAATTACGGATTTTCGTATGTGATTTAATATAGTTATACATTATTTGTTAATATGTTGTTGTTGTTATCAAATTTATTAATATTTGTAAATATAAGTATTTTTTATTTCCTTATATTTATGTTTGAAGTAGTTTTAAAACATAATATTAGAATAAGTTTGCATTGTCATAAGAGAAGCTCACACATTAATTTAATTTGTGACTTAATCAAGTAGACTATAAATAAATATAACATAAGGATATAAGAAAGATATTTAAATACATGCCCAAAAGTCCAATAAGAGGTGATTAAGAAATGAGTAATGCATTAAATTGATACAAATTTCATTCAATTTTGGCAATGAACAACCAACTTTTATATAGATAAGATTTACTTCTTCCGTTTTAAAAAAAATGTCATTCTAGTTAAGTACAGTTATCAAGAAATGATGTAATATTACTAAAATACCCTTAATTAATTTTATAGAACTCCAAATTATTAGGTTTTCAAGAATTTTGTAGAGAAGATTACACATTCTTCGAAAAATATATTTAATTTTTGTAGTTAATTTTAAGGATATTATTTTCATAATGTTGTCAAAATAGCTGCAATGACAATTGTTTTTATACAAGAACTGAAGGCTAAAGCGACATTTTTTTTGAAATATAAGGAGTATATTATAATAACAAAAAATAATAAACAATAATAAAAATTATGAAATTATATATTATGAAAAGATATTAATAATATATTTTGACTCTTATTGGTTCAAGCCTTCTAATGCGTAGTAAATACCTCTCGATTCTCTATTATGTATGTATGGAATAAGTTTTTAGCAGCAATTGTCATTCAACTTTTGAGCAGCATTTATCATACAATCAAATCAAGTAGCAATCAATCTGTTGGTTGTGACTTGTGAGCGTAGAGTATTGAAGTATTAACCCTTTTTTAAATAGAAACTATGAGAAGTGATGACTGATGAGTGATGGCCAGCTTCATAGCATTTAAGAGAATTGAAATACTTAATACAATTATGGATGCAAATGATGTAAAGGTATGGTCCTTGGAAATCGAGCGTAATTTATATATCTACCAAGTCAAATTATTTAATTTCGTCGGCACGCTAGCTACCCATATAGCCAGTGAAAATATTGTCCCAAATACCCTTTTCGTTCCTAAATTAAACATAGGCTCAATTTCAATCAGATATGACTGTAATATCTATTTGATGGTTATAATAGTCTAAAAAAAAAATTCTTATTAAAAAGAAAAGATTTATTATAATTTAATTTATTTTTATTTTTTTAACTCAAATGATTATTTTAATATATTCAGAAATTAAAAAAAGGAAAATCAAAATAATAAATAAAAAAATTAAAGAAAATTATAATAATAAAAAAAATAAAAAAAGGAAAATCAAAATAATAAATAAATAATAAAAGTAAATTATAGCAATAAAAATAAATAAAAAAAAGGAAAATTAATTAGGCAGTTTTTCAAAGATGATTTATGTCATAATTTAAAAAGTAACTGTTACTAATTCCACTTAAATAGCATTAGGTTAAAATTAATGTCAATTACCCATTTTCTCGCTCAACTTCTTACGTGTGATGTGGTAGTATTATTTGTCATTTATCATCCGGGTATAAAATACCCGAGGATTGTTAGATGAGTCTCGTATATGTGAAAAATGAGCATAGTTAAGTGACACGGATAACAGATTCTAGGCCATATCTTTTCACGGATACTATATAAAACACTGCTCGGACACTCGCGTTCTGCGAGGTCATGTACCCTTGCGGAACAAACATAATTTTTTAACTGCTAATTTCGCGTTCCGCGAGGCTACGTGACATCGCAAAACGCGAGTAGTTCAGATCAGATAGATGTTGTTGTGCACCATCAATAAATGTCTTGTCTCCACCAAACTATAATAACTACCCCCTTATTTTAAGTAAACCGAAACACCTATTAACTCTACCCTAACACCTCTTTTTATCATCTGTTACCTCTTTCACCCACCATTAAAATCCATTTTCAAAACCTTCAAACTTCAAAACACTCTAAAAACACCAAAAACAATGGAAGGTGAAGAGGAATTCTACAAAGAAAGGAATGGAGATGGTGGTTCATCAAGTAACTATGCAAATGAGGTAATGTTCTTACTTAATTTTTGAATTTTAATTTGTATTGCACTATTAAGAGCTAAAATGAAGTTATTATGTTGTATTTCATGTTAAGTGTAGTAGTAGTAAGTGTTGAAGAGATGACTTTTGCATATAATGTCAAAAAGTTTTGTTCTTCAACCTCATGCGCCCCTGCCTTGCCTAGGACCAAGCCATGACTCGCCTCAACGAGCTCCTCCTACCTATACTGCTCATTGTTTGTAGCGAAATTATCAACGAGATGATAACTAAGCAATAGTAGGGCAAAGATCAAAGAATATAGTATAATCTCAACACTCAAGAACGATATAGGAATTTAGGGTTGAAGCTTGAACTTGGTATTACTCGTGTGGTGGCTGAATGAATTAAAAAGCAGGGGTTAGCCTTTATTTATAGGCTAACCCTAATGATATCTTTTAGGAAACGAGATCTTATCTCTTCCTTTTATCTAATGACGATATAACAATAAGTTAAAAAGATATTATATCTCGTATCTTTTACCAATTACAATAATATAAAAGGAAATAAGATAATATATACTCGGCCGACTCCATCTTTAAGGTAGACGAAATCTTTGTCACGTCTCGTCACGTTGACGACGTCTTCATTGCTTCTCGTCACGTCAACGTGATCATCCTACGCGTAGCTTACCACGCGTTCCTTACTCGTCGTATTTTTAGGCACAAACAATACCCCTAAGGCGTCTTACATGGCTTAACGTCTAGTAGAGCTGGGAGACGTCTTCTTTCTTCAAGGAATACGTCTTCATTACATTTGGAACGCGTTGATGACTTCGTCATTCAAAATTTTAATATCGTCGCAGAGCTTTGATCATCATTTTCCCTCAATCATTTCCACGTACCTGATGGAGACCTTCGTTATCCGTGCCGGCAACGTTCACTCGTAACGGCTTCTGAAATGGCTTCTTTCTACGTGCCAAAGAACATCTTGAAGGGTTCCGACTGTAAATCTTCAGAGGCGCGTAGCGTCAAAAGGTTAAGGTTGCTGGCGAATCTTGGTCCCGAAGTGGAGATTGAGATACCTCCTCAAGGGGTGTCTGCCGACGCATACCGCCCGGGATGGATAGCGGTGTATGAATACCCTTTTCTCACTAGTCATCGATTTCCTTTTTCGCCATTAACGAAGGTGTTTATGCTTACGCTGGGAGTAGCCGTCAGGCAACTCCTGCCGAGTGTATGAAGGGTTTTTGGCGCTCTGGACGACGTGGCGTCGAGGCATGGCGTCGAGATCGCCGTCGATGATCTCACCCAATCATTGATGATTCAAAGTAAGACGGCCGGTAGAGTGGGTTTGAAGTCGAGACCTAAAGCAACCCGGATCGCCATCTAGGGAAGCCAGGCCGATCGTCACTGGGCCGACTTCTTTTATTTCGTGAATAAACCGACTCTCGGCGAAGAGTGTTCTTGGCTTATCGAGTGCTGGAATCCTGCGAGTATGTTTTCTTTCTTTTCTCATCTATGTCTTTGTACGTCGATGTTTTTTAACTCACGTTGGGTCTTGTCTTCACGTTCTTTGCAGTCAACACAGACGTTATCGTGGTGAGGCGAGAGACTAAGAAGGTTATCGCTAGACTCCTCGAGATCCCGGAGAGTGAGCGAACTTTTCATGGTCACGACGGGGAAGGACATTGTATTGTTCCTACGACTCAGACCGGTATAGTGCTTCTATTCCTTTACCTTGTTCTTTCTTTTCTTTCTCTTTAAGTGTCTTAACCCCTTTCTTCCGACGTTCTTTAGTATCTGCAGCCGCTTCTCGCGTTCGTAGCGGAGGAGAATCTGCATCCGCTCTTATCGCGTCGCGGAAGAGGAGTCGTATCGGAGAGGGAACTGCTTCTGAGGCTCCTATCCACATCACGCCTATGATTTCTCTCGTCTCATCTCCATCTCCTTCTTCAACTCCGGCGAAGAGGTCATGCAAGGGCAAGGAGAAGGTTGTAGAGAAATTGAAGTTTGGATTCGAGACCGTCGACGACTTTCTGGGAGTTATTTCTCGTGTCGTCGCGTCCGGGAGAACGTTTATGCCTGCTATGAAGGGGCTTCAAACTCCTCCAGCGCTTGACTACTATTTGCCGATGGAGACGGAGGATGTGATGGGAGAAGCTATTTTTGCACAGTGGCAAGTGAGTTTTCTGTATTCTTCCGCCGAGTTTCTTGCCTTTGCTTTGATTCTGACTTCTTTATCTTTCTTCTTTTAGGCGCTTCAGTCTTCATTATGCGTCTGGGGACTCTTTTTCCGATTTTGTTGATCGGATGAAGGCCATGGAAGACAAGCAATCGGCCGACGAGGTGAAGATTAAAGAGCTTAACGCGACGATCGAGACGTTGCGTAAGGCGGAGAGCGAGGCTTGGGAAAAGGTCACGGCGACGCTCAAACTTAACGACAGCTTACTAAGCAGGTCGAGGATTCGAAGGCGAGAATTGCTACTTTGGAGGATGAGATAGCCGGGAAAGAGAAGAAGCACGCCTCGGAGCTCAAGGAAGTGAAGACTTATTTGTCTTGGCTTTCTCGAGTGGAGGTTATTGAGCAATACGGTGCTGGTCAACATCTTGGTTGGGATCCAGTAAAAGAGTGGCGGGAGTTCGAAGCGGCGTTCGCGGAGCTTCCTGAAGGCATCGAGGCGGGCCCTTCGCCCTTGCATCCTCCAGCGGATCTTGACGTCATGGAGGAAGATTCTCCTCACCTTAATGATGTTGATCCTAACGACCTTGTTGAAGATGACGAGGCTGCCGACGAGGAAGTCGTCGTGGAGGATTCTGAAGGTGAGGACGAGGGCGAACATAAATACGAGGACGCAGATGGTTCTTCGTCGAGCTCCTCTGAAGACGAGAGTGAATCGTCATGATTTTCCGGGATCATTCTCCCCTTGGGCTCTTTGTAAAGTTCGTTTTTTCTTCTATTTGTTTACGCGTCGCCGATCTTTGGGGCGTTTCCTTGTAAATACTTTTGTCCTCGCCCTTCTTGACGGGCCTTAATAATATAACTTTTTGATTCCTGGATCTTTTACGCTTTGAGTATGTCGTTACGTCCAGACGTGTTCTTCTTGGCAACGGTGTTTCTTCTCGTATGAGTTCCTCGTTGCTTATGCGATGGCGTTGTTGTTTTTGGTTTGATTCTTTGGGCATAATCCCACCCCTTTTGGTAGGTTTAGCTCGGGTTTCTTGTTAGCTGGGCTAGAGCTACCAAATACTTCCATACTACCTCTGCTTGTATGTTTTGTGGCGTCGTGTACTTTAAGTATGAGCGTCTTGTCTTGTATACGCGTATAATTTTTGCAACTTCTAATCGTGTAGTTTGCTTATGAGTACGTAGGTTCAGTCTTCGAACTTTGTTACTTGTCTTTATGGGTCGATTTTCTATCCTTGGTATTTTGCGGTCATTGCGGCTGTTTTTGTTATTTTGCCGGCTTATATGAAGGTTGGGTCCAGCATTTCCTCCGAACCCGAAGTGAGTGGCGGACGTAGGTCAGCGTGTGATTTTATCAGCTTGTGACGTTACCCCTTACTTTATGGTGGATCATTTGCCACACGCTAGCGTTAGGTCGACGTCGAACTCTTTTAATCGACGGGCCTATTCATCCTGTAGCGTTCGATTTCTTGATTGTTTGGACTTACGATGCCGGTGGACGCCTCCCAGTCAGTTTGGCGATTTGCCCGTGGATTCATGACTCTCAGAGGGGCCGTGGAAGGCGCGAGTACGCGTTCCTGGAGAGTGGCCGTGGCAATAGGTTTCCCTTCTTTGCTCAGCGGACCGTGCCAATTTCGTGAGGTACCGGGCTTCATTCCCCATGACCATTGCCACACGTCGCTAACAATCATGGGAAGCGTCGACTCGGAGTCTGCGGTTTGGCTAACGTTGTGTACGCGTAGATGGAGCCTTGAACGTGTAGACTAACGAAATTCCTCCCCGGCGCGGATTTTTGCCGCGGCCTTTTGTAGCTTTGTGTTACGTCATAGACATAGAGCAAGTAATTTTGGAAACGAAACAACTCACCATACTTAATACGTTGGAGAAAAGAAGAGCGTACTCATATATTAATATAAAGATGCTTCATCGACTAACAAACTTTGACGTTGACGCTTACCCCTAGTCGTCACGACCCCTTGTCGCTTCGAATCTAAGATAACGATGCTAACTTATTGAAACTCTTGAAAGAAACTAATTCTACTCATGCGAGGAAAAACACAAAGAAAATAATGCTAGAAGATTTGGAAATTCTTATCACTTTTGTTGGACTTGACTTATGGCGGGTGGCGCTTTAGGAACATGCAGCTTAAGTTGTCATCCTTTTCTTGGACTTTTCGCTTGTACTTGGTAGATTGGTATCCTCTTGCTTGACAATTTTTTTTTTCTTGTCGCGTTAGGGATTGATTTTCCGCCCCTAGCTTTTTCTTTGTGATCCCTTGATTGCTACGCCTCCTTCTTCTTACGCAACAATGCCTTGGTAGCATTTCTTACTCCGATGCTATAGCATTCTCTCGCGACTTGAAGCTCGCCTTTGATCTCTTGGATCCCCCATGGGGACGGGAATTTCAGGGACTGGTGGTACGTCGAAGGTACAACTTTCATGTCGTGCAGCCAAGGTCTTCCTAGGATGATATTGTAAGGGGATTCGATCTCCATAACTACAAACTTTCCTTGTATGTTGATACCCCTGGCCAAGGTCGCCAACGTAATCTCTCTTGACATGTTTGCCACTTCACCGCTGAACCCCACCAAGGGGATGTACTTCTTCACGACATCGTCGTTAGAGAGTCCGAGTTCTTTTATAGCGGACGTAGTGATTATATTGGCGGAACTCCCGTTGTCTATGAGGATTCTCTTAACCAGGCAATTGTTGACGGTGAGGGAGACGACTAATCCGTCGTGATGCTCTACAATCTCATTTGGTTCCCCGAATGTGATCGGGTAGTTTCTTCTAGTAGGACGGATTTGATAAACTCGCGTCATATCACTATCATCGCGTAAGATCTTGATATTCTTTCTAGCGGCGGATGCAGTGTAGCCGCTCGCGGAAGAGCCTCCGAGGATGGTATGTATCGTTCGGGTATGACTCGATGGAGGTGGAGGAGGGGTAGGAGACTTCTTTTCTTTCTTCATTCCTTCAAACGCGTTCTTTCTTTCTCTGGAGAGCAAATCCCTCAAATCTCCCCTCTTTAGCAGCCTTAATACCTCTTTTCTCAGAGTGTAACAACCATCCGTAGTATGACCTGTATCATTATGAAATTCATAATACCCCTTCCCTGTTTCGGGTCTTCTCCCTGGATTTGGCTTCTTAGGCCATTGTACGTCGCGCAGCCATTCCATCGCGCTCATAACTCGCAACGCATCAGTCTTCATGGAGATACCTCTGTCGACCATATAAACGTTGTTTGTGCCTAAAAATACAATGAGTAAGGAACGCGTGACGAGCTACGCGAAGGATGACCATGTCGACGTGACGAGAAGAAAGGAGGATGTCGTCGACGTAACGAGACGTGGCAAAGATCTCGTTCTCCTTGAAGACTAAGTCGGCCGAGTGTATTTTATCTTATTTCCTTGTATATTCTTGTAACTGGTAAAAGATACGAGAAAGAATATCTTTTACCTTGTTTGTTATATCGTTATTAGATAAAAGGAAGAGATAAGATCTCGTTTCCTGAAAAGATATCATTAGGGTTAGCCTATAAATAGAGGCTAACACCTGCTTTGTGAGCATTCAACCACCATTCGAGTAATACCAAGTACAAGCTTCAACCCTAATTTCCTACATTGCTCTTGAGTGTTGAGATTATATCGTATTCTTTGATCTTTGCCCTACAATTGCTTAGGTATCATCTCGTTGGTAATTTCGCTACAAACAATTGGCACCCACCGTGGGGCATGATCAAAAGAGTATCGTCTCTGCATATGAAAAGAACCTTTCCCGCAGAAGCCATGAAAGATTCCAGATCAATCAAAAGTCTCCAAAACAGAGCCTTCACCGTGTTAGGTGGTCCACCATCCTATACAACCTCCGACACTTAAAGGCTCGCGAGAATTGTCGAAGGACAAGATGACTCCATTCCAACTCACCACGCCAGAGCAACGAGTCGTGATCTACCTATCACGTTCGAAGATCCAGACGAAAGAATCAAACATCACGATAGCTTGGTGATCTCCGTGGTGATTCGGAATTGCTACGTGAAGTTCGACCAACATCATCACCCTCTCCGCTATTCTTGAACTCGGACTTTCAGTCGACGATGTCGTCGGAAAGCGTATCCGTTTGAAAGGCTTCAGCGGAGAAATTGCGGAGATGTTGGGGGAAATCACCCTCGAGACAACAACCCAAGGCGTCGATCTCCCAACCAGATTCGCCGTGATGGAGGCGGAATCCCCCTATAACGCCATCCTAGGAAGACCCTGGATCCATGATATGCGGGCGGTTCCATCCACGTATCACCAGTCCTTGAAGTTCCCAACACCCTGGGGGGTACGTGAAGTTAGAGGCGAACCCTACACAGCCAAAGAGTGCTACCGAATCGGGATGAAAGGGGTCACGACGCCAGAAATCAAAAAAGATGAAGTAAAAGAATTTCAAGTCAAGATGCCAACTAAGTACGTCAAGCCAAAGTGTCCCGAATTAGAAGACGTGATTATCGATGACTCCATACCAAAACGAGTCGTTAAGATAGGGATCGACGTCCCCAGAGAAATTAGAGAAGAATTGATAGCGTTCTTGAAGTCAAAAGCCAAGTGCTTCGCCTGGAGCCACGAAGACATGACAGGCATATCTCCAGACGTGATGCTCCACATGCTAAACGTCGATCCAACGTTCACCCCAGTCAAGCAGAAGAGAAGGAAATTCGCTCCCGAACGTAACAAAGTTGTAGACAAAGAAGTCAAAAATCTCCTCGAAACAGGCAAGATACGAGAAGCAAAATATCCCGACTGGCTCGCCAACGTCGTGGTCGTCCAGAAGAAGAACGGGAAGTGGAGAGTATGCGTCGACTTCACGGACCTTAACAAAGCTTGTCCCAAAGATTCCTTCCCACTCCCTCATATCGACGCCATGGTAGACGCGACGGCAGGGCACGAGATGCTAACATTCATGGACGCGTTTAACGGATATCACCAAATACAGATGAACCCCGCCGATCAAGAAAAGACAGCGTTCGTGACAAACCAGGGGATATACTGCTACAAGGTCATGCCTTTCGGCCTCAAGAACGCAGGAGCTACATATCAAAGGCCGGTAAACAAGATGTTCGAAGAACAGATAGGGGACACGATGGAAGTTTACATAGACGACATGCTTGTAAAGTCTAAGCGAGCAAAAGATCATGTAACACACCTGAAAGAAGCGTTCGAAATCCTGGAAGAATACAGCATGAAGCTCAATCCTACCAAATGTTCCTTCGGAGTCTCTTTCGGGAAATTCCTTGGATACGTGGTGACGCAGAGAGGAATAGAAGCTAGTCCCGAACAGGTCAAAGCCATACTTGATCTCGAATCTCCACGCTGAGTGAAGGACATCCAAAAGCTGACAGGAAGAGTCGCCGCGTTAAACAGATTCATCTCCAAAGCTTCCGACAGAAACCGACTCTTCTACGATACTCTTAGGAAGAACGAGTCTTTCTCTTGGACGGAACGCCACGAAGAGGCCTTCACGGAGCTCAAGAATTATTTGACGAATCCCTTACTCCTATCGAAGCCTAAGGAAGGAGAGCCTTTGTTCGTATACCTAGCAGTCTATGAGATAGCTATTAGCGCCGTGCTTGTAAGAGAAGAAGGGGAAGAACAACAACCCGTCTACTACGTGAGCAAAACGTTATCATCAGCAGAAACAAGATACTCCGCCATGGAAAAGGTGACCTTAGCACTAGTGATGGCGTCAGTGAAGTTGAAACCCTATTTCGAGTCCCACACCATCGTAGTAAGAACCACGTCGCCCTTGAAGAATGATACGCTACACGTTGTGGTAAGGTCATAGTGAAGAAGCCATAACTGCCGGGAAGAACGACGAAATGGACAGTTCATCTCGGCGGCAATGACATCATCTACGAAGGAAGGAAAGCAATCAAATCCCAAACATTGGCAGACTTTGTGGCAGATTTCAGTCCATCTCTAGAGAAAGAAGCAATCTCACAAGTAAACAAAGTAGAATTCGCAAAGTGGACCTTGCACACGAACGAAGCAATGAACCAGAACGGGGTAGGATTAGGTATCGTCCCAAAGTCGCCACAAGGGGATAGGGTCGTCCAAGCCATAAGATGCGACTTCAAAGTGACGAACAACGAAGCCGAGTACGAATCCCTAATCTCCGGTCTACGCGTCGCCATCGACTTACAGGTTTAGAAACTTAATATTTACTGTGATTCATTGCTGGTGGTCAACCAAGTTCGAGGTGAATACGCCACTGAAGACTCGAAGATGACCTTGTATCTCAAAGTAGTAAAAGACTTGTTCGAGAAATTCGAAAGCTGCCAAATCAGACAAATCCCCAGAGACGCTAACGCGCAAGCCGACGCGTTGGCAAAGCTAGGTTCATCCATCGACCCGAGAGAATATCAAAAGATCTTGTTCCTTCACCTCAGCAACGCGTCCATCAACAAGGAAGCAATTCCAGAACAAACGCTCACAGTAAGAAGTCAAGACTCATGGGTAACGCCTTACTACGAGTGGTTGCAGCACGGACGCCTCCCTGGTAAGGTGTACGAAGCAAGGATGTTGAAGCAAAAGGCAACTACCTTCATAGTAGATGTTTGTGCTTAAAAATACGACGAGTAAGGAACGCGTGGTAAGCTACGCGTAGAGGGACTACGTCGACGCGACGAGAAGAAAGGAAGATGTCGTCAACATGACGAGACGTGGCAAAGATCTCGTTCTCCTTAAAGATTAGGTCGGCCGAGCATATTTTATCTTATTCCCTTGAATATTATTGTAATTGGAAAAATATACGAGAAAGAATATATTTTACCTTATTTATTATATCGTTATTAGATAGAAGGAAAATATAAGATCTGATTTTCCTTAAAGATATCGTTAGGGCTAAGGCTATGGGTTTGTAACCAGGCCGAGCCGAAAAACAGTACATATGGGATTTGATGGTCATGGGTTGGTGAAGATATTCAAAATCGGCTAAGTTGAAGTGGAGATCAAGGTATCTTTCATTAAAACGGTCAAGAATCTGGAGCAATCTCCACCCATGAGGCATAATTTGGCAACATGCAAGGTCATATCGGGCTAGGATGTCACGGACTAACTTAGAGAATGGGAAGACATGGCCTATTTTAAAGGGGTACTCAAAGAAACATACCCACTCATCGTCCTCGTCGTCGGCTCGTTGGTATTCATCTGGTTTTCGAAGAGTCGACTGAGGGGGGAAATCATAACAAAGGTGGAAGAGCTTTAAGTCTTCCTCGGAGAGCTCGCTGGGGACGGCGTCTTGAACGCAGAGACACGGTGAAAGGTCGACGGCTTCTATCTGAAGATGGTTCGCCATGGATGAAGGAGGGAAGAAGATGAAGAAAGGAAAAGAAGGAGAAACCCACCTAGGGACTCGGAGACGGCAGAAGGGAAATGATGGCTCTCCAGGCAGACCGTCCTCTCAATTTAAAGCCCAAAAGTAACTGCATGAAAGGATTCAAACCGTCTGCTCGTTGGGAGGCATGTGTAAGGTCGGATGAGAAGAAAAGCAACCGTTCATATCGCCAGTTGGGCCTCATCAATGCTTCCTTTTGGGGCAAATTGTTGGGCCAGATTCCGGCCCACGTTCAATAGATACCAGGAGGGAGCCCATACGTGTGAGATGGCTGAAGTAATGGAAAAAAGACGTTGCAATCGGAAGGCTTAAGATCTGGTCCATCCGATCCATTAAGGCCGTAACGGTCACAAGGGAGTAAAATTAGGAAATCATGTAATTATAGCTAGTAGCAGCCTTGACTAGGATAGAAATATAAAAGGAAATTTCTCATATTTGTAAACACACGCTCTCAGTACTGAAAATACTTGTAAACCAATAATCAATCATCAATCAAAGGAAAAAAGCAAAGTGATTCGAGTGTTCCTGATCCAAACCCCTTCGTCTCAAGTTCATTGTCTCTCGATCCATATCGTTGTATTGCTTCGGTGATCGTAGTGTTTTTACTCGATTCGGTTGTTTTGCCTCGCTAAAAGGCATAATAATTCTTTGAGATTATTTGCCCAAAACAGTACTTCTCTACTCAGTTATTATAGAATCACTACAATATATGAAGTACTCTATTTCAAGGGATAAAAAGGCTTTGCATACCTTCTTTAGCACAATTATATGTTTTGTGCTTAGTTCATTGTTATTTGTCTAATTACGAGTACTTATTTATTTGAGTATATAGTAGGTCACGTAATTACTAGTAGTTGGGACAAGACATTAAAATGTTGGGATCCAAAATATTCAAATGAACTTGGTGTGTAAACACATGAACTTGAGTGTGTAAACACATGAACTTGCCAATTCAGGGAAAGAAAAATTCACATGGGGTGAATTCTATTGACTTTTTTGTTTATTTGATGTTCTCTCCTTACGTTGCTAGTGTATCACTCTTGATTTTATTAATTCACTAATTGTCACTCAATTACATGTCTATTCAACTCAAGTTTTCAAGATGACTTAAGAAGTATATCCCTCTCGCTTTCGTAAGGAAATTACACTTTTTGTGTGGGGTTTGGTGATCAATTTCGATGGCCTCTATTCAATTTGATGGTTGAGCTCGGATTATTAAGGCATTCACCAACAACAAATTCATTCTTTTTTATGCTTTGTGTGTTTACAACCAGAGAAAAGAACATAGATGAGACATTACAATCTCAAACCGTTTATTCAACTGTATCACTATTGCTTTATTTTTTAGATTGCATCTCTTGCTATTATTTTTTAAACATTTTAATGACATGAGAGGATGAATTATCGATTAGGAAACTTTGGATGACATCCATCATATTTGATGACTTCTGAACCTTTGAAGCATTTTCGATTCGATGTTATTTAAATTTTCATTAGTGATGTTAATTTGTTACTATTGAATTATTTTTGGAATCAAAATTATTAGTGTCAAAGTATCATCTGCGTACTTGTACAAGCCATTGCATGCCATCTCTTCAATTAACTTTTAAATAATGATCAGTAGGATTAAATATACGGTCAATTACCGGAAATCACCCGTTCTAGGATCATTTGTCAAAAATCACTCGCATAATCAAATATTATCGAAAATCACCCACATAACGCCCTCCGTCACCAAACAACCACCCACCCTCATATTTCGTTTAAAATTCCGTTTGAAATTTACAAAATTAATCCAAACTATTTATTTTCATTCATTTTCACCCCACCTTTAAAACTTGTGTAAAAATTGTAATTAAACAAAAAATTAGGATAATTCGTCAATCTTCTTCAACCTTTCGACCCCTCTAAACCCAAAACCCCAATTTTCACTCTCAAAACCCTAACCCCAAACTCAAATCCGAATTCAAACTCATAACTACAAGCCTTCAAACCCCTAACCCCAAATTCAAATCCGAATTCAAACTCATACCCACATGCCACGACAGATGAAGAAGAAGAAGTTTCATGGGGTAGGGGTAGCGTTTGTTTGTGTGGTTGCAGGTGCGTACAACTGAAAAAGAGAGAGTGTATGCGCGTTTAATGGGATTTCAAAAATGGAGGTTGTTCTTCTTCAGACCTAATAAGACGAAAAGCTTAAATTCTTTCTCCCTGACTTTCTGTAAACAACAAAACAAACAATGTGTATAAGTTGCTCTGCGTTCTACAATTACTCTGATGTATTGAAATTAATCGGTTATTTGTTAGGAGTGGAATGATTTTAGAGCGTGAGTGTGTGATTGTACAATAAACATGCTCAGGATCCTTAGATTTTTAATTCTGAGTTGAGAGAGGGGGTGGGTTGGGAAATTGGAGAATTGTTCATGGAAGATGGAGCATGCGCAGACAGGAGGTGTCCATGGGGAAGATTATTAGGAACTTGACCGATTTGAATTGGGGGTTAGGGTTTCGAGAGTGAAAATGGGGGTTTTGGATTTGGAGAAAGGTTGAAGAAGAGGATGATTTTATCCCAATTTTTTGTTTAATTTTAATTGTTACCCAAGTTTTGGAAGTGTGGTGAAAATGAACAAAATTAAAATGTTTGGTTAAATTTGTAAATTTTGCAACGAAATTTTAACGGAATATGAAGGCGGTGGTTGTTTGGTGACGGAGGGCGTTATGTGGGTGGTTTTCGGTAATATTTGATTATACGGGTGGTTTCTGGCAAATGACCATATTGGACGGGTGGTTTCCGGTAATTGACCCTTAAAAATATAGGGTTAAACGACATCAATATTTTTAGTCATTCACCATCTATAGAGCAGCGCAGAGCACAATTGTTTAACAATTGTTGTGGAGTATCAGAGATTACTTTTTGATAAGACAACTATATTTAGATGACACTATTAGGAGAAAATGGTTCTTTTTTTTTCCAATGACAAGACATGTGAGAAGCTACTTTTGTCACAATCAAATAAAAATGATATATAATGAGGCATAATATAGTGCAATGTTGAACTCTTAGAAATAAAGAGTTTATTGGATTATATCTTTTTTAATCATGATACACAATAAACTTGGAAGGAATAATATACTTTCCTAAAATTCAAACCATGAGAGGTCTGATTTCGCTTCGGCTTCATTATCGACCTTATTTACTGGACAATGAATATTGTACACTGAATATCTATCTGAAAGGCATGATATTTTTATTATCATACCATGCCACCAAGTGCCATGACACAAGGAATCAACTCTATCGCCTACTACATAAATGTGCATGTAGTTTGAGGAGGGCAAGGCCACAATTGTGAAAACTGAAAGTTATCTATCTTCATGCTTCCATCGTTATCCTTCACAAACTGATAGTAAACTTGATATATGGATGACACCGAACGCTCTCGATTACTGCAGAATGGTAGAAACATAGAAACAGACAAGTTCTAGTGACCTCCACGTAAGGGGATAAGACTATCATCGCTGCAAATATAGAACAACTTTTTTATAATTACGATCACATGCATGGTTGTCTACCTAGCGATAACTGGAAATCTATGAATTTCATAGCATTTACCATCGCCATGAGTGAATATTACGTCATAATTTGCCATTAGGCAACTTACATGCGCATTAGGCAACTTTAACTGCATGCGCATTAGGCAACTTACATCGTGTAAACATTATCAGGCGCGATATCATTTAGAGCGAATATTGAAAACAATTTTTTTGCGTACGAACGCATTAGACACGTTTCCAAATTATGTTTTCGCTAATTTTGCGCCCTCTCACAAATCGAAAATAACATCACATTAATTGATAAAAGCACGTTCATTTTATCCGATTTTCCATGTGCGTAGCACGAGCCCGGTCCCTAGTTAAACATAAATGACATATTAACATCCAACAACCACCATCCAACATCCAACATCCAACACATAATAGTTATTCATCCAACACCCATTTAAAGAATAGGGCATTCCTATTTGGTAGACACCAAACTTCTAGTTAACATAGATCTAGGTTCGTCACAGATCAAATTGATGTTACATCTGTCACAAACCGTTTTAGTGATCGCCCATCACGTACCGAAAAAAACATCTATCACGAAAAGTGTTTCCACTTGATCTGTCACAAACCAGAAGAGTTGGTTCATCGCTAACCAATTTTTTTTTAATTTTTCCACAATTTGTAAAGAATTTCAATACAAATTCGTACATATAAAATTCGCTCAGAAGGACATCTTTTGCCTTTTCAAAAGCTCAAAAACAAGTAAATCTCTACAACTATGACCGAGTATTAAAACTTTATATTCACTTATTATTTACTAGGTGTACATCGCGTGGAGGGCCATTGAATTTGCAGTGAAACATTTATCTTCAAAAATAAGCTCAAAATATGTTCCCTAATTAAGGGATCGTGTTAGTCTTTCTCGGGGTCTATTCTTCAACTGAAGTCTTTCTTCTTCCTCTTAGTCTTTCTCAGTTTGTTTACCGATTCGCTTGACTATGAACAAGTTTCGTCCATGAATTATCTATTTTTTGTTGTTTGCGAAATCGTGTTCTCTTCCATTGAAATAATCTTTTAGTGAAAATATTTGTAACTCATTATCTGATGATTTCTTTTGAAGAATATCAAATATTATAACAATGACACCCTCACAAGCATGCAGTTCATCTATTCACTCTAAGTCAGTTCTTTTGCTTTTTTATCCTCTACGGCTCTACCCATGGTTGGAATAAGACTTGGACATAATATTAGAGTGTGGGTTTGAATTGAAGAAGTGTAATCTGGTGCAATTTAATGAATCTTATATAAATAGAGAATCATGTAGCTTAATTACCATTTCCAGGCTGCGGGATGAGCCTGAGGCGGGAAATATATCTTTGACCGAAGTTAGAGCTTAAAACCATAGAGCAAATCTAGTAAGTATGAATAGGTATAGACTGATAGACATCTTTTCAAGATTCACATCTTTTTCAAAATAAAAATAACAAGCACAATTTGAATAGTGCTCCATTTTTTATATAAAATTGTTGGAGAAGTCTATGTTATGATCTCTGCATTTCTTCAAACTCCTATAGGTATGTTTATTTATGTAAACTGAGAATGTGTTAATAAAAAGTATCAACGAAAGTGATTTACATCAGAACATCAACCAAATCAAAATGCACAAGTTCTAAAGTTTACGAGGTCATACAAATGATTGTTGTGTGAACTGATGATATTGAATTGCAGCAAAGTAAATGTACATATCACCATATACTATGAACATGGATTACTATGTAGAGCATTCCATTTATAAGCTTCATATCCAAAAGCTACTTCTCCTATCCTAAATGTGCTCATCCACACATAAACATTAGCATGCAAGTAAGCCTTTACACCGATTTGGGAATTTGAAATTAAGTAAACTAAATAACAAAATTCCAATATGAACTTTGATTTCCAAACTCCAATAAGACAAATCAATCATAAAAATTCTACCCCGCTTCTCCTCCTCCATCGTCGGCGTCAGAGCGGTCTCGGTAGCCACATGCTCCCCCCCCCCCCCCCCCCCCTCTTCCATCGCCGAGGGGCAAAATTGGAGCTCTGACTTCAACTTTCATTGGCTCGACATCCTCAATTTCAAGCTCGTATGCACCCACTCCCCCCACGATTGCCGCAAACACCAGGTAGTTAGCCAACTTTGTCGACGAGATCTGGTAGGAACGAGAGCATTAAACCTAGTGAATGACTTAACTAGAGTTAATTTTGAGGGTAGAAAAGTAATTTTATATGGAAGTTACTATTCGTTTGAGCCATCTTGACTTTTAAGTAGTAAAAGAAAGATATATTATAATTGTGTAACATACTTAAAACTCATGAATAACTTATGTACTATAGTTATGCATTATGAATCAGTATCACAAATTAACTTAATACAGACAAATCTTTGTTTTTTAGGCTTTTGAAAATCACTCGATGTTCGTTTTGGACGTACATATTCGTATTGAAATTCTATACAATATAATAGGTAAAAAAAATTATAAAACTGGTTCGTAACAATCTAGCTTATTTGATATGTGAACTTTTTATTTATTTGATTGTGACAAAACTTTTGATTTCTTGATTACGAACCTAAGTGTATTAAATCATAGTAATTTTCCTGTGTGTTGAACAGAACCTTTATAATAATAATAATTAAAACAATGACAAATATTCCAAATTAGGGTAAGTAATCCTTTATTCACCTTCACTTGATTTTCTAATCCTAAAAATTTGTAGTTTGTAAACTAACTTTTTTGTGTTGATGACAGTAATTTGCATGGATGACAGTAATTTGCGTGGATGACAATATTTGCGTTGATGACAGTAATTTGCGTTGATGACAGTAATTTGCATTGATGACAGTAATTTGTATTGATGACAGTTTGACAATTTTAGTTGATACAATTTGAAATGATGACAGTTTGCGTTAATGACACTTTTCATCATATTTGATTATAGTTTTTGTCATCACGACTATTAATAGAGAAAAAAGATACGGGGTCCCTATGATAGAAACCGTTGCCTAACGTCTTCTTCTTCCTTCTTCTTCTTCCTTCTTCTTCTGTAATGTGTCCATCTCCGTTCTTGTCTACCTTGCACATTAAAATTTGGATAAAACATAAGCAATACATTTAAGAGTTTCAGTAAAATCAAATTCTACCTAAAGTCCTCTTATATCCAACATCAAAATTGCAGTATTAATATTTATTTTAACTCAAACCACAACAACTTCTCTTGCTCGTAAACCATTATTTATGAAGAGAAATCAATTTTAGTTGTAGTCCTTAGAGTAAGACAAGGCAAATTGTAAGAAAAAAGGAGTATTATAAACTGTTAAAAAATATTAATGTAATTGTTGTACTCACTACGATAGCAGATCTGATCAAACTCATTCAATAGCAAATCTTACCAAATCAAACATGAAATCATTATATTCTACCACAAAAAAAGTAATACATAACACATTGAAATGAAATTATCTGGCACAAAAACTAGGGATGATGTAAGCAACAAAGTCTAGAACAAGTGACACTCTAAAATGCATAGCAGACCGTGACCAAAGGAATCGAGGAGGATGATAGCACATATGACTGAACTATTAAAGGCATGAGAAAGATTTTTGTGCTTCTCAACGAATTGGTAAGGAAAGAAGAAAGCTTACCTGGTGAAGGAGCACACCATCAGAGGAAGAGGCGCACGAAAGACGACATCATCCAAATCTGACGATTTTGATTTGATTCGATTCTCGTGTCTATTTTTTTATTATAGTTTTTGTCATCACGACTATTGATAGAGAAAAAAGATACGGGGTCCCTATGACAGAAATTGTTGCCTAGCTTCTTCTTCTTCCTTCTTCTTTTGTAATGTGTCATCTTCGTTTTTATCTACCTTGCACATTAAAATATGGATAAAACATAAGCAATACATTTAAGAGTTTCAGTAAAATCAAATTCCACCTAAAGTCCTCTTATATCCAACATCAAAGTTGCAGTATTAATATTTATTTTAACTCAAACCATAACAACTTCTCATGCTCGTAAACCATTATTTATGAAGAGAAATCAATTTTAGTTGTAGTCCTTAGAGTAAGACAAGGCAAATTGTAAGAAAAAAGGAGTATTATAAACTGTTAAAAAAATATTAATTTCGTACTGTACTCACTTCGATAGCAAATCTGATCAAACTCATTCAATAGCAAATCTTACCAAATTAAACATGAAATCATTATATTCTACCACAAAAAAAAGTAATACATAACACACTGAAATGAAATTATCTGGCACAAAAACTAGGGATGATGTAAGCAACAAAGTCGAGAACAAGTGACACTCTGAAATGCATAGCAGACCGTCACCAAAGGAATTGAAGAGGATGATAGCACATATGACTGAACTGTTGAAGGCATGAGAAAGATTTTTGTGCTTGTCTATGAATTGGTAAAGAAAGAAGAAAGCTTACCTGGTGAAGGAGCACAACATCAAAGGAAGAGGCGCACGAAAGACGACATCATCCAGATCTGACGATTTTGATTTGATTCGATTCTCATGCCTATTTTTTTATTATAGTTTTTGTCATCACGACTATTGATAGAGAAAAAAGATACGGGTTCCCTTTGACAAAAAATGTTGCCTAGTGTCTTCTTCTTCCTTCTTCTTCTTCCTTCTTCTTCTGTAATGTGTCCATTTCCGTTCTTGTCTACCTTGCACATTAAAATTTGGATAAAACATAAGCAATACATTTAAGAGTTTCAGTAAAATCAAATTCCACCTAAAGTCCTCTTATATCCAACATCAAAGTTGCAGTATTAATATTTATTTTAACTCAAACCACAACAACTTCTCATGCTCGTAAACCATTATTTATGAAGAGAAATCTATTTTAGTTGCAGTCCTTAGAGTAAGACAAGGCAAATTGTAAGAAAACAGGAGTATTATAAATTGTTAAAAAATATGAATGTCGTACTGTACTCAATTCGATAGCAGATCTGATCAAACTCATTCAATAGTAAATCATACCAAATCAAACATGAAATCATTATATTCTACCACAAAAAAAAGTAATACATAACACATTGAAATGAAATTATCTGGCACAAAAACTAGGGATGATGTAAGCAACAAAGTCGAGAACAAGTGACACTCTGAAATGCATAGCAGACCGTGACCAAAGGAATCGAGGAGGATGATAGCACATATGACTGAACTATTGAAGGCATGAGAAAGATTTTTGTGCTTGTCCACGAATTGGTAAGGAAAGAAGAAAGCTTACCTGGTGAAGGAGCACACCATCAGAGGAAGAGGCGCACGAAAGACGACATCATCCAGATCTGACGATTTTCATTTGATTTGATTCTCATGCCTATTTGTATATTATAGTTTTTGTCATCACGACTATTGATAGAGAAAAAAGATACGGGGTCCCTATGACAGAAACTATTGCCTAGCGTCTTCTTCTTCCTTCTTCTTTTGTAATGTGTCCATCTTCGTTTTTGTCTACCTTGCACATTAAAATTTGGATAAAACATAAGCAATACATTTAAAAGTTTCAGTAAAATCAAATTCCACCTAAAGTCCTCTTATATCCAACATCAAAGTTGCAGTATTAATATTTATTTTAACTCAAACCACAACAACTTCTCATGCTTGTAAGCCATTATTTATGAAGAGAAATCAATTTTAGTTGTAGTCCTTAGAGTAAGACAAGGCAAATTGTAAGAAAAAAAGAGTATTATAAACTGTTAAAAAATATGAATGTCGTACTGTACTCACTTCGATAGCAGATCTGATCAAACTCATTCAATAGCAAATCTTACCAAATCAAACATGAAATCATTATATTCTACCACAAAAAAAAAAGTAATACATAACACATTGAAATGAAATTTATCTGGCACAAAAACTAGGGATGATGTAAGCAACAAAGTCGAGAACAAGTGACACTCTGAAATGCATAGCAGACCGTGACCAAAGGAATCGAGGAGGATGATAGCACATATGACTGAACTATTGAAGGCATGAGAAAGATTTTTGTGCTTGTCCACAAATTGGTAAGGAATGAAGAAAGCTTACCTGGTGAAGGAGCACACCATCAGAGGAAGAGGCGTACGAAAGACGACATCATCCAGATCTGACGATCTTGATTTGATTCGATTCTCATGCCTATTTTTTTATTATAGTTTTTTTCATCACGACTATTGATAGAGAAAAAGGATACGGGGTCCCTATGACAGAAACTGTTGCCTAGCGTCTTCTTCTTCCTTCTTCTTTTGTAATGTGTCCATCTTCGGTTCTGTCTACCTTGCACATTAAAATTTGGATAAAACATAAGCAATACATTTAAGAGTTTCAGTAAAATCAAATTCCACCTAAAGTCCTCTTATATCCAACATCAAAGTTGCAGTATTAATATTTATTTTAACTCAAACCACAACAACTTCTCATGCTTGTAAGCCATTATTTATGAAGAGAAATCAATTTTAGTTGTAGTCCTTAGAGTAAGACAAGGCAAATTGTAAGAAAAAAAGAGTATTATAAACTGTTAAAAAATATGAATGTCGTACTGTACTCACTTCGATAGCAGATCTGATCAAACTCATTCAATAGCAAATCTTACCAAATCAAACATGAAATCATTATATTCTACCACAAAAAAAAAAGTAATACATAACACATTGAAATGAAATTTATCTGGCACAAAAACTAGGGGATATGTAAGCAACAAAGTCGAGAACAAGTGACACTCTGAAATGCATAGCAGACCGTGACCAAAGGAATCAAGGAGGATGATAGCACATCTGACTGGACTATTAAAGGCATGAGAAAGATTTTTGTGCTTGTTCACGAATTGGTAAAGAAAGAAGAAAGCTTACCTGGTGAAGGAGCACACCATCAGAGCAAGAGGCGCACGAAAGACGACATCATCCAGATCTAACGATTTTAATTTGATTCGATTCTCATGCCTATTTTTGGCGAGGAGACAAATTTACATGGTAGGTTTGCTTCTGGATGGAATGAAGGAGAAGGAGGTCAGAGACGATGTGGAAGGATGAGTTATTAGGCGACTTTAGGGTGGAGGTGGAAGAGAATAGAAGGGAAGAGAGAATTAAATTAGGGTTTAGAAATAGGTTAGTTTCTTCAAGTCAAGTGTAGTAAGGTTAGAAATCATTCTCATAGTCTAATTAGGGGCAATGGGCCCCTTAAAGTCAAATCTTAAGAAACTTGTCCAGAAAAAGTGCTAAACACCTAAGAGTTGAAAAGTAAGATACTCCCTCCGTTACGAAATAATTGTCATTCTAGACTCTCAAATTTGTGTCCAAATACTTGTAATTATATGATTTCAAGACAATTAATATGATGAAAATCATAAATTTGTGTATTGGAATTTGTTATTGTTAATTTTCTATATCCATGTATTGGTTGTAAAGGTGGTGAATGATTAGTTTGAGAAAAAGTTAGATTTTTCAAAATACAACTAATAATTTCCTTAATATGTGTGAAATCATCTACAATCTTTATATAACTACTAAAGCAAAACACCTTTCTCTTATTCTAGCTATGTCACGTGACATACTCTTTATTTTAGCCATCCACTTGTCGCAATTCCATTGGTCACGATTTTTTACTATTTATTGTAAATTTCTTCAAAAATTGATTAAATTTGGAAATCATGTGCAAAAATATCACAAAAAAATTGCTTAAGATCTTTCATATTACAAAAAGATTTTTATGTGTTAATTTTTTAGATTTTGACCTACCAATATCCTATTATGTTTTTTTACAAATTTGTAATTATATTTTTATTATATGACATATCACAAAAAAATTGATTTCTTAAAAAATAAGAGAAAAGATTATATTTTTGTGATGTGATAGTGCTTTAAATTATATAGTTTTATATGTTGAAATCAATTTATTTAAATTTGTTAAAAATTGACCAATGATAATTTAATCAAATTAGATTTTTTGTATAAAAACTCATTTATATTCGTTTTTTATTATATTTAAAATTTTAAAACTTAATCATGTATTAATATCATTTCAAGATATTAACTTATTTTCATATAAAATTATATATAATACATAATACTACTTATTAATTATATCGAGTTATATAAAACTCGCGCATGGCGCGAGAACTAGTCTAGTGACATCTATTTTGAAACTGAGGGAGTATAAAATAGGGGAAACGATTTCGTAAGGATAAATCTTTAGATAAGGACTAAGGATGATGAACACAAAATCTATAATTAATGCACACACACGTTATAACTTATGCACACAGTATTTTGTGATGCACACAATCTATTACACATGTACACATTGTGTGTGCATTAGTTATAACTCGTGTGTGCATCATCCTCAGTCCTCATCTAAGGAACCATCCTTACCGGAATCAAACCCCTAAGGTACTTGTTTTTCTTGCCCCGGAATCACTGAATGGCGTAAATCTAATATATACAATGTTAAAGTTGAAACCATGTTTTCACAAAAAATTGCGGCATTTTTCAATATTTGAGTGGAGACATGTTTATTTCTCTTTTTTATTTCTTCTTTGACCCATTATCCCACTCTAACTCGTGAAAAACCCACCCACTAACTCAAGTAGTCAAACTTCCACTAACTCAATTAATAATTATGTCTAATTGAAATCATAGATACTTAGTTATTATATAATTTATATATATATATATATATATGCATATAATGTACTTAATAAAAACAAATTAATATTGAAAATTTATTCTGAGATATATATAGTTAGTTACTGTATAATATATTTTAAATTTATTAAATTATATAATAATTATTTTATTACCCCTATTATATTTGAGTGAATCCCATGGATTTGTGAATTGTGATCTATATAATCTATTAAAGCTGAGACTTTTCAAGGCTTCTCCTTGATTCTGGCCCTACCACATCTATGTGGCAATTTGTTATTGGTTCTCTTTTAATTGTTTTTATATTTTTATTTGATTTAAAATAAAACATTATTTTCTAATCACTTTTGTAGGTAAATATATATATAAACATCACTTCTAACAAATTTGACTACAAGCTATACTACTAAAATAAAATACTACTTAAACATTTGTTACATTAATGTGTCATATCTTATAATATACACATATTTTCACTTTTTTCAAAGTCCTCACCAATTTTAGCCTTCTGACAAATCGTAAACTGAATGATTATAAATTGATTTAATAATTATTTTTTACTTAAGTTATTGTTTAGTAAATAGATATATCAATTTAAAAAATAATCTTAATCTATTTTATATATCTATCTAATATCTCTACATGTATATTAAAGCAAAGGGTGCTTAAAAAATATTAAAGAAAATGTATTTAATAGCTTCATCAATTCTATGTGCCAAGTACTCATTTTGTTATTAAACCAATATATTTTTAAAATTTTTCTAAATGTTTAACAAATACAACTTGGCTTCTTGATTTATTATCGATTTTTAAGTCTCTAAGATGATTTTTTAATATTTTATGTTGTGTTTTATTAACCGAGTTTTCCAACAAATAATAAACTTAACGTATGAGAACATTTCAACAAAAACTATATGAGGAATCACTGATAAAATTTGTTCTAACTAACTTCTAAACCAATATTTCTTTGGATATAAGTTTTTTGAAGTTGCATTAGAATTTATTATTTATTAGTATTTAATTTATATAACTATGAGCTTTGTTTTCTCGATTTGATTCATGAATTTCTTTTAAAGAAGAGATTTTATATCATTTGATATATAATTTTTTTTCTTTAGGTTATTTTATAAAATTATTAATCAATATAAAGTTATTAGTAGTTTAATAAGTTATCATAAAAATATCAATTCTTATTTTAATAGTTTACTAAAGTAATTATAAAATAATAAGTAGTCTCGATTACCCGTGCATGGCACGGGTCTATACACTAGTTGAAGTAACAGTAGGTCAACTAAACAAAGTAACGTGGCATCTAGATGAATCATTTTTGTGTCACCTATTTTATTGTTGTTAAAGAAAAGAAACGGAAATTCACGTGTCAAAGTTTCAATTGATAGCATCTTCATTTTGAAGGTTGAAGTCGTACGTGAGTCTGGTTTAAAAAGCAAACAGAAATTTCCGACGACGAATCAAGACCCCTCTTCATTCGTCGTCTTCGTTTTTTCTCCTCCCCATAAATCATACTCCGTCCGTTTGCAGCCAAATTCTAATTTAAAAACAGTATACTAATTGATTACAGTCATCGTCTACTGTTGTTCAATTTCCTTAACAACAGTACAGTAGAAGTAACCGCCATCCGATGGAAACGCCGGTGGCGCGTGATTCAACGCGAATTGCTGCAAGGTCGTCGATAATCGACTCACTGAAAGGATGCGGATTATCTGGTATCCGAATCGACAAGGAGGATTTGAGGCGTCGGTTATCCATGCCTCACTATCTCCGCCTTGCTCTCCGTCAAGCAATCGACTCCAAAGACATCTCCGCCGGCGCCACCTCTGGATCCGCCGGAATCGACGAATCTCCTGAGAGCCCCATGGTCGTCTTCGTTAATTCCACCAGCGGTGGAAGGCACGGCCCCGAGCTTAAGAACCGCCTTCAGCTACTCATGGGGGAAGAACAGGTACTCCACAAATCACAATTACGATCAGATTAATTGTTAATTTGTCATGCGCTGTGAGCATCTTTGTCACCTCTAAATTCGGATTGCACGTGGTCAGGATCACATTTTGTATCAGATTTGGTAAAACTGTTCATGTAAAACAATTTTGGATTTTGCGAGCATTGCTTTGGAGGATGCGTTTTTTATTATTTTGGCCCACATGTTTATGTTTCAGTTGTCCAAATCTGAAGGTCATATTTTTTTTTTGGGTTTTCCACTCGGGCAGGGGACTCTCCTGCTATGCTTACATTTAGAGTTTGAGCGACGTGAGTACCTTCTCATCTCTTCTGAAGGCCATTTATGAATGCTCGTGATCACATTTTATTTTCAGCAGAAGTTGGTGCGGGTCACGCTTTACATGTTTGTAGATTGTTAGTGATAGCTACCCATTTTTGGTGTAAACATATCTCCTCTCTCTATTTGTGTGGGGCTAAAATGAGTTTTGTTATGAACTTGAGTTTATGATTATTCAGCTACCCATTTTTTTTTTTAGGTGTTTGACCTTTCAATTGTAAAACCCCACGATTTCGTCCAGTATGGCTTGGGCTGCTTAGATCAATTAGCTAACAATGGTGATCGTTGTGCCCGAGACACTCGAGACAAGCTGAGGATAATGGTAATCATACACATTCTCCACATTTTTAGTGTTTAATTGTTTCTGCAAATGTTTGATTTAGCATCTAACTAACACTGATTGAAAATTGTGGAATTTTAATCGTCGTGTTTTTATAGGTTGCAGGGGGTGATGGTACTGTCGGTTGGATACTTGGAAGTGTGGGTGAACTCCACAAGCAGAATCGACCAGTTCCACCAGTAGCAATTATTCCTCTTGGCACAGGGAATGATTTGTCCAGAAGTTTCGGTTGGGTTAGTTATTTTTCGTCTTATAGTGCATTCATCTGATCACTTGGTAATTGATATCGTTTCTTATATGTTTAGTTCAAATTTTAATAGGGTGGATCGTTTCCGTTTGCCTGGAAAACTGCAGTTAAAAGATCTCTCCATAGAGCTACTAAGGGTCGCATTTCTCGTTTGGATAGGTATGCACTGGAAGCCTTTAAGCTAAAATGCTCGGTACTTCTAAGCTTTGCCTTCTCATCTCTTCTGACTGATCTTTCATAGTCTCATTATAAGAACACAGTTGTTCCATGTTCCAAATTTGCATCTTTCCACCTTGGCTCGCTACACAGTTTTCAACCAAAATATAAATCGCAACTTGCATAATTCCTAGTTTTCTAGATTAGTATCTTTTGTACCTAATGGTTGCATATTTATTGCTGCAGTTGGCACGTTTCTGTAACGATGCCTACTGGAGAAATTGTGGAGCTGCCACATTCAATGAAGCTGTCCAAAGAATCCTCCCTTGTTCAGGTTTTGACATCAGTTTATCTTCCATGACCATGTTTCCTTGTTTTGTTCCAATCTTTAAGCTGATTTGTATCCGCGGACTTGTTAATGGCAAATCCTATAACGTTTTTCGACCTGTGTTTCGAAATCATTATGTGATGAATCAGTTAAGAAATCTAGTTACACAGACCTCCTTCTGGCCCCAATAGCCATATGCCTGCATTGTTTGGTTAAGGATTTCCACTCTGGGGTAGCTGTATAATAACACTAATCAGTCTTCTTCTTTTTTGACCTATAAAGATAATCATTTTTTTAATGAAGCATAATTTTGAGAGGTGTGTCGTCCATTGATATATGGAAGATATAGGAAGAAGTCTAAAGAGTTAGAACACCAAGGGGTGTATATTACATCAGACATGCCACTCCCACTCCCTGTTCCTGTTTTACAGTTTTACTTGACACTTATTCTTGATTGTATTGAAGTGGTTTTGCTGAAAGTTGGTCCATGTTCTTAATTGCAGAACAAGATTTCTGCAAAGACTTATCTCTATGATCTTTTTTTTTACTTATCAACTATTCAACTCCTTTTCCCTATTCTCTTCTATGCCACCTCAAATTGCTGGTGATGTAATAAAGCATGTCTTGTTTCCTATAAAGAATATGAAGCAGTAAATCGAGGTATCATCTTGGATGTTGTGATTTTGCGAACTTCGATTATTTAAATAATGGATATTTGGGTTTTAACTAGTTGTTTCTTCCATTTTTTATGAACTGGATTTGCTCTTTGGTCTTTCAGTCAGTCTTCCCTATTAAACAAATGTGCTACTTTGCAGGACTTGGAAGCAAAAAAGTCACTGCCTGAGAAAGTGACTTGTTATAATGGAGTATTCTATAATTACTTTAGTATAGGTAATATCTTCCTTTCAAATGAGAGATGCTCTTCTTACTCAAATTATTGCATGATACAACTTTCTTATACAAAATCCTAATATGCTCTCTAGGTGGATGCCTTAATATTATCATATTTTGGGGATTATTAGAATGAACATAGTAAGCCAATACCATATGGACCATCTAGCCTAGCTGTGGAAGAAAACTACTGCGGGTTTTGAGTTCATTTTCTTAGCAATGGAAGATGTAAATATTCTCTATCTAATACTTTGTAATGCAGGAATGGATGCTCAAGTCGCATATGGTTTCCATCACTTGCGTAACAAAAAGCCTTACCTGGCTCGGGGGCCAGTTACAAACAAGGTACAGATCTTAATCCTTTTTCCAGCTAAGGCCGTGATGTTTGATGGGGGAACTATTTGGATGATTATACCTGAGTTTGAGTATTGTCTTAAACTCAGAAGGGATCATCAAAAAAGAACATTTCCTTTCTTATTTTCCCTTTTGTAGCTATTAAGCAGTTGTTTCTTCTTATTTGATTGTCTATTTCTATTAACCTCACGAGGAAAGACTGGGATTTAATCACTTTACATATCAAATATCACACATGCAGTACCAGATCTCCAACATAAATTAACTGCATAACTGTATCATATTTCTAGTTTTCTCATTCGGTTACTAATATCTTTCTCATGCTTGACTACTATTTACTTTCAACAACTGCGGCAGCTTATTTATTCTGGATACAGCTGTACCCAAGGTTGGTTCCTCACCCCTTGCACCAGCGATCCAGGTCTAAGGTTAGCCCCTGGTGCATCAATGATTTGATTCCATTGTAAAAGAAAACGAAAACATTGAAAGCTGCTATATGATTAACAATAGGATTGTATAAATTACATCTGGAAGTCATACCTTTGATGCAGGAGCCTGAGAAACATTCTGAAGATCCGTATCAAAAAGGTCAACTGCTTGGAGTGGGAGGAGGTTCCTGTTCCTTCAAAGTAAGGAACAGCTTTTTCCCTACATAATACTGAAGTGCTTTGACTTTCTTTTCCGTTTTATAAAGTGGATTTTGTTTTCCAGCTTTTTTTGCTGATGATCTAATATTAGCTTCTCTTGTCCGTCCAAAGAATAAATATTATTTATTGCTCAAGAGATCAAATGCGTCCACTAAAACTAATTTTTCTTCGGAAGATAGAGAATTGAAGAATGATGAAAAAAGTAAATTTCCATAGACTACCTGTATAATGTAAATTTTGTATTCAGTGTTTGGATCTTCTGCACAAGAAGGAATTGATCAGCAAAAGATGTAATACTTGGTTGGCAGTTGCAAGATTTTGAAAAAGTTAATTCAATATTCTTAGAAAATTTATAAACTATTTATGGATTTTAAATTATTTCTGTGAACATTCAGAAGTTTCGACTGCTATAGATCCCTCTGCATCATTCTTCAAAACACTGCTGATCAATAGCTAACTGATCTCCAAACTTAACACATTATACATATACTTTTGCAGCGTAAGATCTATCGTTGCTCTTAATCTTCATAACTATGCTAGTGGAAGACATCCATGGGGCAATCCCAGACAAGAATACTTGGAAAAGGTAAGTTTTTCTCCAAATTTCACTTGTACCTATTTTTTATATAATTGAGCAGAAACTGTACTTGCCTTTTTGCAGAGGGGTTTTGTTGAGGCAAATGCTGATGATGGACTTATCGAAATTTTTGGCCTTAAGCATGGATGGCATGCATCTTTTGTAATGGTAGAACTCATTTCTGCCAAACACATTGCCCAGGTTTGTAAAAAGTCTTAGAAATTCACGGTTGCTACTCGTTTAGTGAAGTTAAATTGTAATATTTTGTGTGTGCAGGCATCTGCTATTCGACTTGAGGTTCGTGGTGGGGAGTGGAAACAATCGTTCATGCAAACGGATGGGGAGCCATGGAAACAGCCGTTGAATGACAGTTACTCCACATTTGTGGATATTACAAGGGTTCCCTTTCACTCTTTGATGATTAGGGGAGACTCATAAGAAAATTGTAGCTTTGCCATAAGAATGCAGTCTAATTTTTGTGTGGAATTGTTTATATTGTTTGTATAATGAGGATTATAATTAATGCATAAGGTTTGTTGTCGAATTGACGTTTATAGAATACACTTCATGGCGTTTGTAGCATAGTGAGATCATTATTCATTAATTCATTAGTGTGTCAAGAATGTGTTTCTGGTTTGGAAACATACCTATCCAATGTCTTGTGTTTGTGCTAATTCATTACTTGATCAGCGAGATTAATGCCAATTGGGAAAGATATTATATGCTTACTCTTTGATACATTTTTCGAGCACATTTCAGGTATGTATTCTAGTTGAGGGATTACAGTCTGATGCCCACCTGTTTGATTGAAATATATTAGGTTGTAAATAAATCGGGGAGCACATTTCAGGCGATATTCCTAGTCCTATAATACTAAACGATGATCTATATGTTAAGAGCAATGATAATCATGGTTTTTTGTATGTTATGTACACAATTTGCTTATATGATGTTGTGTTGGTTGTCTCTTTAGACGAAGAAAGTAGAGGAGGAGCAGTAACATTTGGAGTTGCAGTTCATATCTATGGTTACTATAGTTCACGAATTTAACTTCTAGGTTCTTGAGATTTTTCTTGGTGGTTTAGTGATTTGTCTTGGTGGTTCACTAAATTATATTTATGAGTATTGGTTTTTGAGTATACGCGGACTTACATTCTCTAATACCTCACAAAATAAAGTCAAACAAAGCATTCTTATAGAGAATGTAGTTTCACCTAATTCGTATAACTTTCGATTTACTATGTTTATTTTTAAATAGTCAATTTTTTTTGTTTCTTCCTTTCTTAACCATCCAAGTATAGTGAAAGAAACTCATTAATTACTTAGTTTCAATTTGAATGGTTATTGCTTGTTTTGATAGTAGTAAAATTTATTGATCCTAATGTATCATCTATGCCTAAAAGTAGCTCTTGTTGTTGTTCATTTTTTGACTTAATGAACCCGACAAATCAATTAGCTAGTGAATATTGGATTGGATTGACATATTTTCTTGGATATTTGATTCATAACACCTCTCTTTTTTAGAACTAAAGACTTTGCACTTAATCCTCATTATATGTTAGAAGATTTGATAGATGGAAAATCTGAGTTATCTTTCTATTACAATAGAAGAGGGTTTAAATACAAAGGGTCAGCTAGGAGAAGAAAACAGAAAAGTTAACGCACTTAGTTCCCTAAAATAATAAAGACTAGAGCATGCACCTAGGGAGCTGCTCAACAACTATTCACAATTTACAAGAGAAATACAACTATCTAATAATAAGTACAACTGAATAATATTTTATCCAACACTCCCCCCTCTAGTGTCAAAATTAGTTTGGATCATGGAAACAAATGACGGAAAGATGGAGTTGACTTCATTTTTGTGTTTTAGTAAGAAACCCCATGTCACTCGAGTACAATCATTGATGATAGTAAAAAACCAATGTGATCCATTAACATTAGCAATAAAAGAAGTAGCATGAGAGAGTGTTCTTAGATCTATAGCGTTTCTTGTGAGTCTTGTAATTTGTTTTCTCCCTGAAATACAGTCTGATTTCTGTTTGCATGTGGACGTAGCAACCACAACGTTGGTGAGCCACGTAAATCTGTGTGCTTTGTTATCTTCTCTTTTATATCTGTTTTCTGTTTCGTCTTCCTCACATCCGTCTCAACAAACTGGTATTAGAGCTTCGGGTTAGTTGGGTTTGTAATCTGGTGAGAAAGATGTCTGCTTTCAACGTGAAGATCGACAAGTTCACATGGAGAAACAATTTCAGTCTATGGCAAATCAAGATGCGAGCTTTGTTGAAACAACAAGGTTTGTGGGCGCCGCTGTCGAAGGACAAGAAGAGTGACATTGCTGGGATAGCTACTCTAGAGGAAAAGGCACATTCAACGATCATGTTGTGTCTTGCAGATGATGTCATCACTGAGGTCTGAGACGAAGAGATTTTTCACCGGTCTGTGGTTGAAGTTAGAGAGTTTGTACATGACGAAATCTCTAATCAACAAGTTGCTTCTGAAACAATGCCTATTCGGACTATGAATGTAGGAAGGTACACAACCCCGGGATCACTTAGATCAACTGAACACATTATTACTAGAATTGCGTAATATTGATGTGAAAATTGAAGATGAGGATGTTGCTTTGATTTTGTTGGTGTCTCTACCACATTCATACGAGAACTTTGTGAAATCGTCTATTGTTGGGAAAAATATTGTCACTCTGGAAGAAGCCAGGTCATCTCTTCATATCAGGGAGTTGCGTCATAAGGCAACCGGTGCAAGAACAGAGTGGTTCTCAACTCTGAAGTTGATATTGCTCTATTTGCTGATGGACACACTCATCACTCTAATGGGTGGGTTCTAGATTTTGGGGACTTCCTATCATATTTGTTCAAGAAGAGAGTGGTTCTCAACGTATGAGCAAGCAGATGGTGAAAGCATTTCGATGGATAACAATCATGTTTGCAAGGTGGTTGGGATAGGCTCAATCAAGGCACTGATTCATGATGGTAGATTCTGCAAATTGAATCAGGGTCAGACATGTTCCACTTATGACAAAGAATCTGATATCTCTTAGTTTGCTAGATAGTAGAGGGTTCAGTTTCAAAGGTGAAGGTGGAGTTTTGTTTGTCTGGAAGGGTTCTGATGTGATTCTGAAAGGTGTCAGGCAGAGTACTTTGTATTTTCTACAAGGTTCTACGGTAACAAGTTCCGGTGATGTTGCATCGATTGATATGACTAAGTTATGCAATATGAGGTTTACTCATACGGGTGAGAAGAGGATCGAGGTGAAGAAGGTAAGTAGTGTTGATATTCCTCCTCATATGTTCACCAAGTCGGTTCCTCAGAGCAAGTTTGAATATTGTTTGGACTTGCTAAATATCACTAGCTAATAAGTTGCCTGTAGGGCAAATCTGGAGCAGAGAGAAGTCTGCTCATCAGGCACTGCACTGGTGCATTTGGAAAATCTAGAGCAAAGGAGAAGTTTGCTTATCTGGCACCGCCTTGGTGCATCTGACAAATATGGAGTAGAGGGAAGTCTGCTCATCAGGCACTATTATTGTGCATCTGTTACATCTGAGTCCGGAGAATCCAAGTCTGTTTATCTAGTACTCTTATGGTGCGTCTGGTACATCTGGCACTCTGAAGGATTCAAGTCAAGGTGAAGATTTGTAAGATTTGTGTCTTATATCCCAAGTTGAGATTATTGGGCTCAAGTGGGCCTGTTTAGGTTTTGAGTTTTAGGAGAGTAGTATATATACTCTCTATTATCTCATAACCTAGTAGAGAGTAAAATTAGGGTTTTTTAATAACTGTCACAAGTAGCAAGAGAGAGTGTTCTTAGATCTAGAGTGTTCTTAGATCTAGAGTGTTTCTTGTGAGTCTTGTCATCTGTTTCCTCCCTGAAATACAGTCTGATCTCTGTTTGCATGTGGACGTAGCCAACACAACGTTGGTGAACCACGTAAATCTGTGTGTGCTTTTTTATCTTCTCTTTTATATCTGTTTTCTGTTTTTTCTTCCTCACATCCGTCACAACAAAGTGCAATGCATTCACTTGGCTTTGAACTCATCATAATCCCCCTACGACTTTATTCAGCCATGGTCATAGAAACAGTCGCCTCAAGAGAAGGAAATTCAGTTTTTCCCAAAACTTGAACCTGAGTAGGGTCATATTCATATTTCAGTCCAACCAAGAAAACATAAGATCTATGTTTCTTAACTGACTTCTTTAGGGTTGTAGCATCATCAACACACTTCATCTCAAGAGTATATTATTGATCAAGCACTTGACATAAATTTTGCAAGGTTGTAGCAAATTCCATGATGGACTTATCCCCTTGCTTGGTGGAGTAAGCCTTAACAATAAGATCAAAGGCCAAGGCTTCATCTTTTGCTTTAGAGTAGGATCTATGCATGAAATCTCATATCTCCTTCGTTGTGGCAAAGAACGTACATGCAAGTGAGGCTAAAATATGGGTCCATAGACTCCCATACCCATGACATAATAATGGAAGATGAAGAAAAACAAATTTGTAGCAACGAAGGTTGTATATTGTAAGGGAATCCAATTATGTAGCAATGAAGGCTAAAGATCTCAGAAGTTCTAGGGTTTGAAGGGCAACGATTAAGGTTGACAGGAAGAAGAAAAGGCAATCTGGATTGATTAAACACCAGAGAGGTTAGAAGATTTGATAGATGGAATCTGAGTTATCTTTCTTTTACAATAGAAGAAGGTTTAAATACAAAGGGTCTGCTGGGAGAAGACAACAATGAAGTTAATGCACTTAGTTCCCTAGAATAATAAATACTAGAGCATGCACCTAGGGAGCTGCTCAACAACTATCTAGTAATAAGTACAGTTCAATAATATTTTATCCAACATTATGTATATTGAAGTTTTAGTATAGTCATATTTATGAATTGTCTTGAGTAAATTGCGGTGTTGAATAGGTGTGTTTGGTTGGTCTTTTCTGTAATTAGGTGATTTGTGAACAACTATTAGTCATTTGCATCATCCTTGCTACCTTGTTTAACACTGTATCTGTTCATGCTCCAATAGTTCTCGAAATTAACATGTATGATATAAATAGGCAACACATGTACATTTTCGTCTATTGCCCCTTTCTTGGCTGGTTATTGATCAAGCTTATGGCTCTATTTATCTTTAGTTTCCTTGTCTTCGTCAAATTTTCTTTATATGATGGCTTCCTTGAGAATCTGGTGCAATAACTAAGCTTGCAAAAAAAAGGAAGTTATAAAGAGACTCGAATCTTTGTGAGATAAAGTGAAGATGAGAAGCCAAAGAAGAGTAAAGTTTGGGTGAACTTACTAGAGCTACTAAAGCAAACACAATGGTTGGATCATGCTTCTCTTAGAAATTTAAAACTTATCTTCTGCCCTGTCTTGTAGTCATTTGTATATATAATCCATAAGATGATCCATTATTTTGTTGTAGCTATTGAACTGAAGTTGATACGAGGGATATCATGTATTTTGTTAGTTGTTGAATACTAAATAGTCCTAGCTAGTTCATTCATGTTAGAAAGGTGATTAATGTAAATGGATATTGTTTGTAGCAAAAAAAAACTACACCTAAGAACTTAAGCAAAGATGTGGGTTTGGATCAAACTAGACGGTATATCTAAGCTATGGATCACAAGGTAAAACTCTTTGTACTTCTCTATTACTCGGGGGAACAAACTTGAATACAATGATATGGGAGTCTTGTATATATAGGCATACCCTGATTCTATACCTTTAAATGAATGACACTAGATAGAGAGATACATCTTTATGGTAATATTTTAATATTTCTTCACCATATACATTAATCCTAAGATAAAATCAATAAATGCTTCTCACACGTTGGCTCTCGACGAACGCGTTACGATCTTAGTGGTATTCTTAGGCACAAACAATACTCCTAAGGTGTTTTACTGAAGTCACTCTATAAGTCAGGGAAATGCCTTCAACTCTTTCAGAATACACGTTCACTCTTCCAAATGCGTTCGTCTTCAAGACCGTCTTCATTAAACACCGCCTACTTAATTACATGCCTCGATTTCCGTGCAACTTATCTCTTCACCTTATCACTTCTTCAATCATCATTCCTTCTTCTGACGCACAATTCCACTTTAAGGTTCGAATTTTCAACTTCGAACGATCATGTAACCATTGGAGATCTCTTTCCGAGATTTGAGGGCGATCTCTTACCATAAGTAAAGTCGTCGCGTTCTCTATTTAACCACGATCTCAGATCTTTCTCTTTCACTTCATCTCAAACTCTTCTTGCTCTCTCGAATTCTCCAAACTCCTTCCAATTTTTCTAACTTCCTTCAATCAACTTCTCAAAAGCTCCCAATGGCCACTCCTCAACTCTACAGTCCTCGTTCGGTTCTTGACGCACTCAATCGTCGTCCCTTTCTGGCTCGGAGCTTCGATCACCTCCAAACTGTTGCGGGGCTCTCCTCCACCGTAGAGGTGGATATCCTTGGTGTCGACGTCTCTGCGGATTCGTACCGTGAAGGCTGAGTGTGCTTCTACGAGAACATTTGGTCTCTATGAGTGGCTTGTGGTGCCATTTGGTTTGGCTAATGCTCCTTCTACTTTTATGAGACTTATGAATCATGTCTTGATAAATTTCATAGGGAAGGTTGTCTAGTTCGATGATATCTTGATTTACAACAAGTCTCTAGAGGAGCATGAACGTCATCTCAGGGAAGTACTCGTTACTCTTAGGCTACAACACTTTTATGTTGATTTAAAGAACTGTGACTTTTGCACAATAAAGTTATATTTCTTGGCTTTATAGTGAGCTCCCTTGGATTGTAAGTGGATGAAGAGAAGATTAGAGCCATTCAAGATTGTCAATCCCCACCTCAATTAGCCCAGTAAGAAGTTTCCATGGATTAGCTAGCTTTTATTGGCACTTTTGAAGGATTTTAGCACCATTGTTGCACCCCTAACCGAGATAACGAATAAGCATATCCCATTTGTGTGGAAGGAGGCTCAAGAAAAGGCGTTTGAAGAGCTAAAATTCAGATTGACCAATTCGCCATTACTTGTGCTTCCCGACTTCACTAGGCCTTTTGAAGTGGAATGTGATGCCTCGTGAGTTGGCATAGGAGGTGTGCTCATGCAAGAAGGTAAGCCTATTGCATTCTTTTCTGCATAGTTGAAAGGTTCAAGTCTAAACTACTCTACTTATTATAAGGAATTATATGCATTGTAGATTGACCAATTCACCATTACTTGTGCTTCCCGACTTCACTAGGTCTTTTGAAGTGGAATGTGATGCCTTGTGAGTTGGCATAGGAGGTGTGCTCATGCAAGAAGGTAAGCCTGTTTCATTCTTTTCTGCATAGTTGAAAGGTGCAAGTCTAAACTACTCTACTTATGACAAGGAATTATATGCATTGTTTAGAGTACTTAGGACTTGACAACACTACTTATGGCCTAGAGAGTTAGTTTTGCATACCGATCATGAATCTTTGAAACATTTTAGGAGCCAAGATAAACTTGATAGGAGGCATGGTAGATGGATGTAATTCATTGAAACTTTCCCTTATGCACTTTCTAGGAGACGTGCATTGATTATTCAACTTGACTCTAAGGTGTTAGGATTCATTTACTTCAAGGAGTTATATCGTAATGATGCTGATTTTGGTGCAATTTACAAGCATTGTGTGGCTAAAGGAACTTTGGATACGTTTTACTTGTTTGATAGTTTCTTGTTTAGAGCTGATAAAGTGTGCATAACTAATTGTTTTTTGAGATTATTTCTTGTTGAAGAATCCCATAAGGGTGGATTGATGGGATACTTTGGTAGAGATAAGACATATCATATGTTGCATGCTCATTTTTATTGGTCACATATGCTTATGGATGTTGAACATTGTTTGAAAAGGTGTTTGGAGTGTCTTAAGGCTAAGTTAGGATTACATGGAGTACCAAATACTATTGTGAGTGATAGGGATGTGAAATTTTTGAGTTACTTTTGGAAAACTCTTTGGGGGAAAGTTAGGAACTAGGTTGTTATTCTCTACTTCTAGTCACCCCCAAACTGATGACCAAACTGCAGTAACCAATAGGACCCTTGGAACCCTTTTGAGATCCATTCATAGGAAGAATTTGAAAGCTTGGGAGGAAGCCTTACCCCATGTTGAGTTTTCCTATAATAGAGTCATCCATTCCTCAAAATCGCTGAGCCCTTTTGAATGTGTGTATGGTTTGAGTCCACTAAACCCTTTTGATCTTATACCGTTGCCTACGAAGGAGAGAGTGGATTTCAATGCAGGAAAACAGGTTGAGCACATTAAGGAGCTGCATGAGAGGACAAGAGCTAAATTGCTAGAGAAGGTTGCGAAGAATGCAAGCAAGGCAAACAAAGGATGGAAGAAGGTTGTTTTCAAGGAAGGAGACCTTGTGTGGGTTCCTTTTAGGAGGGAGCGCTTTCCCAACAAGCGTCACTCAAAGCTGGCCCCAAGAGGAGATGGACCATTCAATGTGCTAAAGAAGATTGGAGACAATGCTTATGTCTTGGAGCTACCCGATGATTATCAAGTGAGTGCAAAATTCAATGTTCAAGATCTTACACTCTTTGAAGGAGATGAAAAGGAGTTGGACGATTCGAGGTCGAATCCTTTTGAAGAAGGGGGGGATGATGAAGGATCATCTTAGCATCAACAAACACCGGTGGTTCCCGAGTTCGAATGTGCCTTGACTCGCTCGAGAGCTAAGGAGGTCCAACAAGAGTTAGACAAGTTAGTAGCTTTCTTCCTGAGTAAAGAGCTTAACATTACAGAGGACCCCTTGGAAACACCATTGAAAATGATTCTAGTCGTTGGAGTTCGAGAGGAACTAGATCTGGACGAAGAAGGCGTTTACAACAACAAATCCGTGCATGCGGGTCCCTTGTCGCGCCCACGGCTCTGTGCTGTTACTTACCGAGACTTAGTTGTTTTGATTGTTTTCGGGATTATTTCTTTTAATTGGTTTTTGTCATTTTAGGAAATACTTTTAATTAGTTTATTTCTTTTATTTTGGCAGCCTTTGAACCCTATATAAGGTTTGCCTTAGTTATTGTTTTAGGTTCCCAAACTTTGGTATTGAATACAACGTTAATCGTTTTTTCCTCCCAAAAGAGAGCTTTTGTGAGTAGAGTGTCTCGTGTGCATTGTTGTTGAACTCGCCTTGTTGTTCTTATCTGTCTCAATATCTTCCATAAGGTTGGTGCTATTGATCTTCATAGAGCATCCTCCAGGTGCCTTGGCCTACCATAACCATTGTGTTTGGTTGTAATCCATTGGGGTTTCTTCATCATTCTGTAAGGTTCTTGTTCTTAAGTTCAAGGGTTTTATCGTTGTTTCATTTGGTTCCAATTGGCCTATCATTCGACTTATCTTACTATCATGTGATTATCTAATTCCGCATTTCTTCTCTATTTGAGTTTCTGTTCGAGGTTTGGTGTGTAGATCAGGCAACAACGGTTTATCCCCGCATCACAATCTTAGCAACCTTTTGTTTTGAAACATCTAACTTAGGGCTACTTCTGATAACAACTGCAATTTCTTTTCCCTTAGAAGGCTTTGCTTTAACAATTTCTTCTTGGACAGTTGTACACTCTGTTACAACAACTTCAAGAGAAGAAGAAAAAACGACAAGTTTGTTGTCATCATCATTTATAAGAGACTTAGCCAATTAAAAGTTCATAATACTTGCCGGTGTGCGACAACTTTTCTTTTTACCTACAACATATGATTTACCTGCACTGGAAAAACATAACAATTTCAAAAAGAATATCGCTAAGACATATTGTAAAGGAAAACTGCAATTCTAATAACAGAGAGTATGTAAATAAAAAAACATTTAGTATGAAAATGACAAATTGCATAGTGTGCAATCCACAAAACACTGGTTATGCAATTCAAAGATCATAAAGTATGTATTTCATAAAGAACTAAATATGCAATTCGAAGAACATTTTTGTATGCAAACCACAAATCACTTCATAAAATCACTTGGAATGCTATCAATAAAAAACTTCATATGCAAAAACAAATCATTAAGTATGCAATTCAAAAAACACTTGGTATGCAATTCAGGAATCACTAAGTATTCAATGCAAACACACTTTGTATGCAAATCACAAATAACTTCGTATGCAACCCACAAATCAATATGCAATTCCCAAATCACTTCGTATGCAAACCACCAAAGATCTAGTAATTTACAACTGTCATTGTTTAACAGTTAACAAACACATAAATACAAAGAAACAACAATGCCAAGTGATTTGACCATACTAATGCCTAATTAGAAGAATTGAAGATAACAAAACAGGGAATACTTTGATAAAAACATAATTATAAGTGAAAAAAACAGGGTTACAAAAATGTATAATTGAACAAACACAATGAACAATTAGACACAATAATATCAAATTTAGATGTAGAAAGCAAAACAAACAAGTAAAAGAGTGTTTTTATACTAACCTGAGAAGATTTTGGATCATCGTCGGTTTTGGAATCTAAAGACATACTGTATGGAGTTTTTGGAAATAAAACAAAATAAAATGTCGTTTTGAAGAATAAAAAACAACAAAGTAGGAAAACAAATGGGAAAAATGAAGACGACAAGGATGAATGCTTGAATTGAGCGATTAAAATGGCGGAGAGCGAACAAAATGTGGCGAGAGAGAAGGAAGATGAGAGAGAAGAAGAGAGAGAAGTTGAAACAACGAGGTAGATTAACGGGCGCGTACGCGCATGTAAATGAAAAATCAGAATATAACATGGAGCGCATGATCAAAAAAATCGGACGACTGTCATTGATTCTCACCGGAAACGAGTTCTCGCGAGGAGAATGGTTTTTGCCTGAACCAATTCCTATATATATATATACTATCACAAGTGTGTTGTTTTATTATTTGGGTGTGAACCACAAAATAAATCCTCCTATAGAGGTAAATAATAAAATAAGACATCTAATGACTAAGATTAAACTAGTTACCCCATTACAAGTGAGGGTAGGTGTGGTGGTCCTCTGGCGGCCTCCCGATGTCCACCTGACGACGACCCAACGACCACCCGATTGTTGTCCGACGGGGTCCGGTGGAGGCCCGACGGAGGTCCAGCGGTGGTCCAACAATAAATTAAAGTTAAAGTCTAAATATAAATAAAAAGGTAGGTCTAATTCAAATTGGTGAATATTTAATTATAAAGTGATGAACATGTAATTGAGTATATCCAAATGAACATTTATGAACATTTTAATGAACATTTATAAAGAATGTGATGAACATTTAAGCCAATTGTAATGAACTTTTGAGCGATGAACATTTTATTACATTCTTGTGAACATTCAAGGATGCCTTAATGAAAATTTAAGTATGACATGATGAACATTTAGGTAATTTTTTATGAAAATCAAGTGTGTTTTACTCAAAATCATATTAAAGTGATGTTCCACATAAGTGGTGGTCCGGTGGTGGCTTGATGGGGGGGGGTCTGTGGTGGTGCGGTGGTGGTCCGCCGTTTGTCCAAATGACATAAACATTTAAGTGCGTCAATAACATCCTTATCTAATTCCCCAAACGTAGACAAGACGAATGTAATGAACCTATATCCATTTTCCTCATACTTGGAAGCATATTTGTTCTTTTTCTTCTCAACCGCATTGTGCAAGGTCACCCTAGGTGTCCAAGAAACCACACTCGTGCCAACATAAGGAGAGACACCAGTCACATCCAAACAAACATCTTTACCTGGAACCAATTAAAAAATAAAAGATCTGCGGGTCTAAGATCTTTCTCAGGCTCTTAAAGAAAGCTCATAGAAGTCTATTTGCGCACCGATCCCAGCTCTAGAACAAATATGACCCCACCTCAATAGAACAATGTTATAAATGTGGTACGGCTTGTATTGCCTCTTACTCCCTCTGTCCCGAAACATATGTCCCAAAGGACAGATTTTGCTATAATTAAAGCAAAAGCAAAGTGCAACCCTCAACCAATAAAAAAATTAGATAAAATCTGAAAAATATATACAAAAGTAAATACAAAAAGCAAAAAACCTAAAATACCCCTCCCTCAAATCTCCCAAATCTAGATCCAGATCTGGACACTGCTGCTGTTGATGGACCACCAGTGGTGGTGCTCAGACGAGAGGGAGAAGGCCGAAGAGCCACCGGACGAACCTCCAGCTCCGTTGACATTCTCTCCTCCGATTTCAACCATCGGCGGCCCAAACCCGGGAACCAGATGACGACCAAAAGGATCTGAGTCCGATTCCGAGACTTTAGCCAACCAGACCCACCCGCTTGTTGCGACCCGAGAAGAAAGATGAAGCTCCCTGGAAGCTCTTCGATCGGGTTTATCTTGGAGCACTAGTACGGGGAAAGTCGTCGTCATCCGCCTCACCCACGACGTCTACTGCCTCGCCACCGCCACTTTGGCCCATCCTTTCCCAGTCCGAGACTTATTGTTATCGAAGAGGAAGAGATGAGAGGGAAGAACATGAAAGAGGAAGAGGGGAAGAACGACTGAGTGAGAAGAAATTTTTTCCAAAAACGGGTTAAGTAACCCGGTTTGGTTACTTACCAAAGGTAAGTAACCCTGTTTGTTGAAGGAGGGGTAACTAACCCTTTTTTTGTACACGCGCGCCTCCTATTTTCCTTCTCCTCCTTCATGACCGTCTTGCTCTCGCAGCAGTCTTCCCTTTCATACAAACCCCGCCTCGTTCCTCCTTCATCCTTTCCTCCTCGCCTCGATGCTTCGCCTCGCCTCGCAGCCTCCGAGACTCGCTTCGCCTCGCAGCCTCCGAGACTCGCTTCGCCTCGCAGCCTCCGAGACTCGCTTCGCCTCGCAGCCTCCGAGACTCGCTTCGCCTCGCAGCCTCCGAGACTCGCTTCGCCTCGCAGCCTCCGAGACTCGCTTCGCCTCGCCTCGCAGCCTCTGAGACTCGCTTCGCATCGACTGGATTGGATGGCTCGCATCGACGTTTCCGGTAAGATTAATGAAGCACGCTTTGCGCGCTTCATAGATACTCTCTCGAGGTAGCTTCTGGGATGAGATTCAAGGATTGAACATCAATCTGTCGTCGTGAGATAAGAAACATTCTGTCACAAGTACGATCACAAATAGCAGATACATCGTTCTTGCTGCAATTCGAATTCAAGGTAAGAATAATTCTGTCATCATATAATTCCATGACTCTGAATGCTCAAACACACGAAAATTTAAAAAAAAAACAGAGATTTTTATGACTTTTTGGATTTCTGATGACAACTTATTGTTGAAAAATAATGAATATGATATGATATGCTCCATAGAGCAATAATTTATAGTACATGGAATTTAAAAATCAATAGTTTAGTATTAGAATTGAAAATTATGATGACAGATTGTTGTTTAGATTCATATTCAAATCAGGATTTGAACAAACATGATGTTGTTAAAAAAGGATTTTGATGACAGAAAAATGATTAGACACAATGTTGGATTAATATTGGAAATTTGATGACAAAGTTTATATGGATATAAAATGATACTTTGAATGTTGATGTTGATGACAAAATGATGCTAAGATGGAATAATGATTAGATATGAAATATTGAATGACATAATTTTGAATAAAGAAAGATGTTGTACAAAATTGTAATTTTGAGGATAGAATATTGGATTAAGATTGGAAAGTTGATGACAGAATTATCAACTTAGTTTTAGAATTGAAAGTGTGATGACAGATTGTTTCTTAGTTTCATTTCAATTCATGAGCTGAATAGTGAGGACAAAATGTTGATAAACTAAGGATTTGATGACAGAATAATGATTAGACACAATGTAATTTTGATGACATTATGTTTTTAAGAGAAAATGTTTATGATAATTGAAATTTGAGATTAAAAATATTGCTAAACATTAATTTTGATTGAGCATTTCATTGTTGTTGTGTGTTAGATGACCGTGGTCAAACTGTTTATAGTTTCTGGAATGAAGAATTTGATTGAATAAAATATGAGATTGGTGACAGAAGATAATTTGATAAATTGGATATTAAATGGTATGAATTATTATGTAATGCACTATGTGATTGGTTTTTGATGACAAAAAGATGCCCAGACACAATGATGACCTAAAATTGGAAATTTAATAATAGTATTGAGGTGAATATAGAATGATGCTTTGAGTTGTAAACATGAAGACAGTATAATGCCTAGACAATATAATGTTACTATAGAATAAGATTTTTGATGACAAAAATTTGATAGATGCATAATGTTACTATAGCATTAGATTTTTGATGACAAAATTTGTATGTTTGCATAATGTTGTTTTAGACTTCGTAATTTTGATGACAAAATTTGTATGTTTGCATAATGTTGTTTTAGACTTCGTAATTTTGATGACAAAATGTTCTTTAATAGAAAATATTTATGATAATGCAATTTTGTTTGAGAATTTTTTTTGTAATTATTATTAATGGTGTCATCATTATTAATGTTTGCAAAATGTTCTTAAATAAAATATTGTTAATACTAATTTTGTTTGAGAATTTCATTAATGTTGTGTGTTTGATGACAGTGGTACAATTTTAATTTGTTTGATGACAAAATGTTGCTTAGATATAATTTTATTTTAAGGATGATATTTTAAATTGGAATCCTGGTGATAATATGATGCTTGGATAGAATATTGATTAGAAATGAAGTTTCTTAGATTTTGACAGAATGTTGAATTAACATTAGAAATTTGATGACAGAATTTTAATGCTAGCATAATATTGCTTGGAATTTGAATTTTGATAACATGATGATCCTTATACAATATTGTTGTTTAAAATCGGAAGTTTGATGACATATTTTTTATGGATGCATAATGTTACTATAGAATTTCATTTATGATGATAGAAATTTGATGGATGCATAATGTTGAAGAAAATACTTCAAAAGAGGCACAAATTGGTCAAGAGATTTGAAGTGAGGGCGCTGAATGGATTCCAATACCAAGTGATTGGAGGAGATTTCTATAGAGAAGCAACAATGAAGAAGAAGGTGCAATATAAGTGGACCCATTGGACACAACAGAAACTCATGCATGAACAAAATACAAGAAGTCAGAAGTACTCCATTGGATCTTGAAAATTTTGTTTATAAAAATATATGTATGCATATACAACTTGCATTTCTTTTGGTTCAGCAAAGTTTTGATGACAGATGAAGGTTGATGACTATTCAATTACTGAATCCCCACAACACTGTCACCAAGCTTTATCACAATTGGATGAGAGGCAAATGAAGCACGCTACGTGCTTCATAAGATTAATATAAAAAGACAACAAGATTAGACCATTTAATAGACTATGTGATAATAATAATAAACCTTGATGACAGTATAAGAATCCAACTATTATAGAAGAAAATGAACATTGATGACAAATGAAGGTTGATGACAGTTCAATTACTGAGTTGTTTTAGACATTTAAATAGGGCACTAAAACTTTAACATTGAAAAAAGAAATGAACACTTTAAGACAATAGAATATAGATGACAAATGAACAAAAGAAAAATATCGACGACAATTAAATTATGACTATAAAAAAATAATGGAGTTTTTAAGAAAAAAGTTTATTTAGGAGATTATTAACAATAAAAAAGATGTTTTAGGGATTGAAAGAAAAATAGATAACATGGAAAACAAATTATGATATTTGAACAAACTGGATGACAATACAACATTGGATGACAAAACATAAAAAAAAGGATGACTAAATAATTATATAATGATTGATCAAATATAAAGCAAAAAGAAGAAGATTTTATTTAACTTTCATCACTGAAATAACAATACAAGCAAATTGTCATCATTACAGCAAATTGTCATCATTACAGCAAACTGTCATCATACAGCAAACAGTGTCATCTAAAATCCAAAACCAAGCATATTATCCAAACTATATTGTACATATCAAACCAAACATATTGTTTGCTATAGACTTTCCCTTCGACAAAAAAAATCCAATACAAGGACTTGCTGATTTTTTTTCTGTTTTTTTCTTGCACGGGAGCCAACTTGGGTATTTTCTCATTAGTTACTTGAAAGAAATAAACTTGCTGTTCTTTGTGTGCCTTAGAGCTCCGTCTTTCTTGGTGAAGGTTATGTATGTTGTCGCAACGTTTTGGTCTTTGTGCACATGTAGATGTCGATTTCCATCCCTCTACGCAACCAGCTGCTGAACAAGATGTTGTTGCACAATTTTTTGCTGCATATTTCACTGCTGCACAGCCAGCAGCTGCACGTTTCACTGCTGCACAGCCAACAACTGCACATTCCACTGCTGCACAACAATAAGGAAAACAGAATAAAATTGTCATCAACAAAAAAAGGACAACAAACCCTTTATTACTACATACAAGATACTATAATCAAATCTCAAAAACTTTAGATAACTACTGTCATCAAATTCAAACAAAAAATCAAATATAGAGCACTAAACTGTCATAAAAGAGACCTAATTTTATTATTAGAACAACATGATAGAAATTAGATGACAAATCAACATTGTCATCAACAAGAAGAAAAAAAAACAAACAAATCCTTCATGACTATACACAAGATACTGTAATCAAACCTCAAAACTTTTAAATAACCAATGTCATCAACCTTCAAACAAAATCAAATAGAGTAATAAAACTGTCATCAAAGAGACCTAAAATACTATATTTGAACAAAACATGATAGAAATTTTGAACAACAAACATAATCATACAAAGAAATGATTAAGATCATAAAAGCTTTAATACGGCATACAAGATACTGTAATCAAAATCTCAAAAACCTTAAATAACTATTGTCATCAAATTCAACAAAAAATCAAGTATAGAGCACTAAACTGTCATCAAAGAGACCTAATATAAATTATTAGAACAAACATGATAGAAATTTGATGAGAAATAAACATTGTGATCAACAAGAAGAAATAGACAAACAAATCCTAATATAGAATATTTTGTAATCAAATCTCAAAAACTTTTAAAACCATCAAATGTCATCAACATCCAAAACAAAAATTAAATAGAGCAAAAATACCGTCATCAAAGAGTACTAAAAAACTGTATTTGAACAAAACAAAATGTCAATCACATTGCCATCCACATTTTCGTCCACATGTGAACAAAACACATTGTCATCAATATTGTAATGCACAAAAAATAAAATAGAGAAAAAAACACTGTAATCAAGGGAAAACCATCTCGATGACAAACACATTGTCATCAACAATAGTATAATACTCAGATCTCACTAAACAAACTGTCCTCAACATAAAACACAAACAAACACATTGTCATCAAAACAAAAACCAGATGTCTAAGCAAACTAACTGTCATCAACATCAGATTATATAATTGTACTCTAAAATAGTAGAATATTCAAGTGAAAACCATCTCGATGACAAACATATTGTCATCCACAATAGTATAACAATGACATCTCACTAATAAACTGTCCTCAACATAAAACACAAACAAACGCATTGTCATCAAAGCAAAAACCAGATGTATAACCAAACTAACTGTCATCGAAACTACAAAACTAACATAAATTACACGCAAATAACAATAAGAAAGAACAAAAAAAAAACTAAATACCATAAATATGATGACAAATACGAAAATTAAACAAATAAAACTGTAACCAGCACATGCAAAAGGACAAACAAGTAAAAAATCAAAGAGATACAGTAAAAAAAGTGCAATTCGCAAGCAAAACACACAAAACAAAACTGTAATCAAATCGAAAAAAGCAAAATCGCACTCAAAATCAAACCGTAAAACCTAAAAACACAAAACAAAAGCAAAAACTGAATTAAATACATACTTGGGACTGATTGTGGATGAAATTTGGTCGAAATACACACAGAAACAAGAGGAGAACAACTGCATTACAGTAAAACAACAAAACATCGATCAAAACCCTAATTTCTACAAAAATCAAACAAAAATCGAAATAAAAAGTACCTGGAGATCGTGCGTGAGGATAGAAGCTCGAAATCGTCTAGAAACAACAAGAAATCGCCGCCAAATGGAGCGGAATTCTTGGAAGAGGAAGGAGGCGTGAAGAGCGTGAAAGAGGAACGAGGAGAAATCGTGAATGGAAAGTGGAGAGAATTTAATTAGGGAAGGTATATATATTTTTCTATTAAAAATTTAATTAGAAAATGGGAAGGGTTAGTTACCACTTTAAATTGGAAGACATGTTATATTACACTCAAAGAGTGCAATAAGGGACAAAGGGCCCCGTTTTGCGGAAAATTTTAGGGTATTTTGATCTGGGTTATTGAGAATGATAATGGGGAGAGATCTGGGTTTTTGATCTGCCGCTCCAATAAAGTAATAGGTTAAGTTAATGGTTCAAATCCCATGAGAAATGCCCTTAAGATGAGAAATAAGGAGGAATTCCTCCTTCCTCCTTCCTCCTTGGAATTGACCGCTCGGCCGTTGATCACCCGTTGATCGGCCATTGACTTTTTAAATTTTTTATTTAGTGTCAGCTATTTTTATCGGATTTTTTCTATTTTAATTTTTTTTGTGCTATGATTTGTAAGTAAAAGTGTTATTCTTTGTAAGGAAAAATGCTTTGTTTTTTTTTTGCTACCAAATATTTTTTGCTACGATTTATAAGAAAAAGTGCTATGTTTTTTTCTACCAATTTTTTGTGCTATGGTTTATAAGAAAAAGTGTTATGTTTTGTAAGTAAAAGTGTTATATATTCTTTCTAGGCAAAAGCGTAACACATTTCACCTAGCATAGAGAAGCACATATAGGCAAAAGCGTAGCACACTTCAGTTAGCTATAGAGAAGCACATATAGGCGAGAAGTGTAGCACATTTCAGCCATAGAGAAGCACATATAAGTGAAAAGTGTAGCACATTTCAGCCATAGAGAAGCATATGTATGCGAAAAGTGTAGAACATTTCAACCATAGAGAAGCACATTCAGGCAAAAGCGTAGCACCATTCACCTAGCCATATAGAAACACATATATGCGAAAAAGTGTAGCACATTTCGGCCATAGAGAAGCACATCTAGGAAAAAGTGTAGCACCTTTCATCTAACATAGAGAAGCACATATAGGCAAAAGCGTAGCACACTTCAGCTACCTATAGAGAAACACATATAGGAAAAAGCGTAGCACAATTCAGCTAGCAATAGAGAAACACATATAGGCGAAAAGTGTAGCACATTTCAGCAATAAAGAAGCACATCTAAGAAAAAACATAGCACCTTTCACCTAGCATAGAGAAACACATATAGGCAAAACCGTAGCACACTTCAGCTAGCCTAGAGAAGCACATATAGGTGAAAAGTGTGGCACATTTCAAACATAGAGAAGCACATCTAGAAAAAAGTGTAGCACATTTCACCTAGCATAGAGAAGCACATATAGGCAATATCGTAGCACAGTTCAGCTAGCCATATAGAAGCACATATAGGCAAAAGCATAGCATTTTTCAGTAATATAGAAGCACATAACACTTGTGGTAGCACATGCTTTGCAAGTTCAAATTTTGGCCTAAAATACCATAGCACATTTCAACCATATAGTAGCATATTTCAGGCATTTTGAAGCACTTAAATTTGTAAGTACATAATCCGGCCTAAAAAAATATTTTTTTGGCCCAGATAAAAAATTGAAAAAGAAAATTGAAAAAAGAAAAATTAAAAAAATAACGCCGGTCAATGGTCAATTCCGGTCAAACCCGGTCAATTGTCAATTACTTAGGTCAAAACCCTAGAAGAGTGTAATCCTAGCCATTGAATTTCTTATCTAAGATTACTTCTCATTTCTCATTTTAAAATCAACTTCTCATTTGATTTTTCTCCTAAGTTAATTTGGGTTAAGGTTTAGGTATGGTTAAGTTTGGATTTGAATATTAATTTAGATTAAATAGTGAGAAATAATCTAATATGATATAAATTTTACCTCTTGGTTAAGCATTTAGTGTTTTTAGTATTATAATTAGTTGAGTTCTTTGATTTTCTTTTTTATCGCATAAGAAATATAAACATGAAAATTTCATCATTTCCCTCGCTCCCACGTATCTCTTGCTCTTCTTTCTACATACCAATTTATAATGAAATATTATGGGTCTTTAGATTGTATTTGTAACTCCTTTGTTGCATAGTCCATCGATCGAATCTATACTATAAACAATGGTTCCCTCCTCTTTTCTCCCTCTTTCACGTTTTTTCCCAATAGCTTCGGATAAGACCAAACCTAGTGGAGGTTCCACCAACCACGATCCGACAACTAAACGCAAAGAAATTCATGGATTCTCCTCCTCCAGGTACAAATTAAAATATTTGAATAAAGCGATTGCTTTTCTTCTAGATTTCTCGTCCAAGATTCAATCTTTAATGTTCTTTTTTTTCTTCTAAAAGACTAAGATAGTCAATTCTTTTTCTCCTCGGATTTTGAATAGATGCTTTGTTGCTCGATCGGACGATGATATCCATGCAACATAATAGAAGTTGTCGTAATCTTCAAAAAACTAGAGTTTTCAAACTTCCCTCTGAGGAGATAATTATACATACATTGTTGTTGAAATGAGATATGATATTCCCTCGGTTAAGAAATATTTGTCAATTTAGATTTATAGGTAATTATTTAGTATTGGAAGTTGCACAAATCGGTATAATTTATGCAAAGTCTTTTTATTGATTGGTAAAAAAGAGGTAGGTAATAATTTTTTGTAATTTTGAGAAAATTTAATAGAATTTCAGCTCTATCATTGCATTTGTTAATAATTGTGTAAAATACTAAAATGAAAAATATAACTTAACATGGGTAGTTTATAATTACATGCATTATGATTGTCCATGTTCTATCGTTTTCCTGTACCACAAACAATGAAGACAACAATACAACTAATATTAGTTTGCATGAAAATTATTTTCACTAAAAAACCTAAAATATCAGCACTTTTACTGAAGCACTGCCATATAGGAGTCGCGCATCGGGTGACCTTCATAGAGCTAGTGTTAATGAAGAATGAGTTATGTAAAAATGGAAGAAATTTAATGGAGGTGAAGACAGTTGATGGAATAAGTTGAGAAGATTAAAATGAAAAAGATGAGATAGATGATTGATTTGATTGATAGTGTTATTGAGAGTATAAATGAATAAGATTATAAAGGAGTAAAATAATGAGAGGGGATCAAATGACAACCCCTCCTAAGATAAAAACTTCTCTTAAAATGAAAACTTTTTTCGGGTCGTTGGATCGTCTAAATCTAGGGGTCGAGATTCAATCTCTACTTCCTAACCCTTTAGTGAAACGGGGGTATTCTCGGTATTTCCTTCGCCTGAATAGGCTCGCCTTCTCTGAGAACAAGCTCCATGGCGATCTCTAGACCGAAGCTATGCCGATTTCACCTCCACAAACCATCTTTGATTTCACGATTCTTCTCCTAGATATGGCGATTTCGATCCGATCGAAGGCTTTTCTACTATCTTTGAAGCTTGTTCAACTGCGGCTCATGCTTTACTCAAACGACGGCTGCGTCGCACCAAGAAGAACCATGACTGAATCGGTGGTAGAGAGGAGGACGATTTATTCATCTCAAGTCGGTATGGTAATTACTCGTTGATTTCTCATCTAACTTTCTGATATTATGCGGAATTGTTGAGTGAATTTTACCAAATTGAAAACCTAGATAGAGGCTATCAAGCAGGGCACCAAAGCTTTTCGTGATCATTCATAAGGTCATACTCAGCTGGAAAACCAATCTCGATTCCATTGATCTCCGTAAAATATGCATGCGCTTACGCTAGGTTACGCTCCAATTTTGGGGTTTCGCTTCCATAACTTGCTACCAACTGTCAATTTCGCAGTCCCTAAGGTAGAACAAGACAAAGGAATGCAGTAGCAGTAGCTGGTGTAATTCCATGAATTTGGTGAAGCTATGAAATCTACTAGAATGCTAGTAGTTTTTGATGAACTTGTTACCTGAAGACTGACTAGAATCTTCATATTTTGGTTACAGATAATTAATTGGAGAATGGACAAATACTGTCATGTTTCTTTTTTATGAGCTGATTTAAGCTTTGCACAAATTTACGTCTATAGCTCTGAGGCTGCAAGGATCTAGTTATTGAATATGCCAATATGGCATAAGTTGGTCCCCCACCATATCTCACAGATGAAAGAATATTACATCATAAGCCAGCTGTTATGTGATTTTTGTTTCTTGGTGCTGTTAATTTTGGAATCTGTATTGCTAACATGATGCACATCTCAGGTAATTTGTATCGTGATACTGGAAAGAAAAAGATTATGGTGGGTAACCAGATCAAAGGGGGTTCGTGTTCAGCTCCCGGGACTCAGCCAAGAGCTTCTTTAGAAATTTAGAGAAAGGAGCATCGATTTTGCAGCACATTAATGTTGTAACAAGTTGGTGTTTGAAGGAGCTGATTCAGTGCAAGTATGTAATGTTGCCGCTGCTCATTGCTCTAATGCGCTGCAGATCACAAGCCCGAGAAGTGCTCTTAGGAACCATTGGATAAGGCCACCTGGTTCATCCCTTAATGTTGTATTGCTTTTCCATTCTTCAGTCCCTTCAACTGGGATGTGGCCTCTTAAGTTCCACTTGATCTTCGAGACCGATCCGACCGAGGCATACCATTCAATGCACAGACTCGTAGTCTAGATACACGTGGTGATTTTCCTATCAACTATGAACCTGCCTCGGTAAACCAATGAACTTGCCTTGGTAAATCAAGGAAAAATCAAGGAAGCCTGGATGGCTGAGATACTAAATGCATGAACCTATTCTCATTGGTTCATCGATTTATTCTATAGGTTCATTAGTGTACTACTGTACTCCTCCCGGTTCATTGATTTATATGTACAGGTTCATCAATTATTCTTATAAGTTTGTATCCAGCCCTCCCCTTTTAAAAAAATCTCTCTTCATGAACATACAAGACAATTTACAAGAATCTATATGATATGAACCTACAAGCCTAATCTATTGATATGAACCGAAAAAGAAAAACAATGAACCTACCATAGATAACTGATGAACCTACTAACGGAAAATCGTAAACTCGAAATAAAAAATTATGAATCTTCAAGAAATCATTCATCCAAGCCTCGTTTAAATAAATGAGTTTCTTATTAATGAATAATCTATGATTAACATATATGCACCTGCATGATTACATTGTTGAACTTGTAATAGTAATTCATTGAACCTATATGAGTACATTGTTGAACCTGTCATAATAAATCATTGAACCTGTGTGAGTACATTGTTGAAGTTGTGAACCTATGAACTTGTGCGCTTGCGAAGTGTAAACCTGTGAACTTACATGTTAATATATTTTTTCTTACACTAAAAAATCATTTGATTTCTACTTATCTCTCTTTTTCTCCTTGTTTTGATTAATTTGATAATGTTTGCTTAGACTGGTGAAACTTTGTGCCCGAGCGTTCTATGATGACATCACAACAACCAAAGGAGATAATTTGCCAAAGGCCAGAAGTGATAACCGCGGCATTGCGGTCATTATACTTGATGCTCTAACTAGGTCATGATTATGATTCTTTGTTTTCTATTTTACGTTTTCTTTCTGGTTTACTTACTGTTACATTTATGGTGGTGTGTGGAAGCTTCTAGAGTTTGCAATTTCTGGACTCAGGTTTCACTGCGTCAAATTCACCATGCTTAAATTCAATAAGTTTGCTCTAGCTTCAGCTGATCTCCTGTATGTACACAGACAGGAAAGATGCATTTGTATTCCAGCATATTGACTTTTGCTGAAGTGCTAGAATTAAATGGAAAAGTCTTCCAGAAGTTCCAAATAAACCACATATTTGTCTTTACATGAGCTAATTAAATCATAGTCCTTTTTACCAAAAAAAAATCATAGTCCTATTGGCAATAGATGGCAACCCATTAATTGGATGTCCTCAGTTATCTTCTATAATGTATTGAAGGAGGTCTAAAAATTTCAAATCAGACATGAGCTGTTGAAAGAAGCTTGTTTCGGCTCTGCTTTCAATGACAAAATGAATTCTCATTTTCTGTTTTTTTTTGTAGTAGTGACGTTGTCTAAAAAATTGTGTTCGTTTATCAAGGCAAGAGGAGGACATTATCTTCCATATACTATTCTTGTATAATGACATGCCTTTTCATGTCTTCGTAATTAGACGACAATAGGTGAGAGAAGAAGATCTGGCAAAGGATTTGAAGATTCACACAAAGCAATTTCGTCGAACCTTGCGTCTTTTAGAAGAAGAAAAGATTATCACGCGAGATCACAGGAAAGAGGTCAGTCTTGTACGACAATGAATCTTGTTATGAGGATATTTAGTTGCACATATTATGAAAGAAAGTTTTGCTGCTTTGTTTGTCTTTGATCTTATGCCATGGTAGAGGGCAGGGGGTAGCATCCTTGTCAAAGGAGCCTTATTTCAAAGGATATATAACGTGCATATAAACATACACCTTATTTGATTTTTCTTCCGACAGACTGCCAAAGGTGTAAAGCTTCATGCTGCTGCAGTAGCAGCAACAGCTGATGGTCAGCCACATAAAGAAGGGGAAGACAAGATAAAGTTGCACACTCACTCATATTGTTGTTTGGATTATGCACAGGTGCTCTTTGCTGCAAAATCTTGTATCGACTTATTATTTACGGTTTCTTTTATTTGGGTCAAAAGATCCACTGATAGGATCCTACTAGCTAATCTTCTTATTAATTTAATTTTAGGATCTATTTCTAATTTAGTTAATTACTTAATTTCTGTAATTTCCATTAGGTAGTTTCTGGACGTCAGTTTCCTTAGTCTTGGGTTTGGTCCTTAATAATCTTTACTAGCACTACTTACAACACTAAGTAGCAGGGTCTATTTAAGTCTTCAGCTGGGTCATTTCTAAGCATCTTCATGAGTGATATTATCAGAAAATGTACACACATTCCTCTTGTGAGTCTACTTACAAAGATTGGTTTCCTTGAGTAATAGCTTAGTTAAGTGGTCTTTATCATCCACATTTTTAATGGATTCTTTTCCTGTGGGGACGAGATCTTTTTCCCCCAGTTTTGTTTCACAATTCTTTACCTTTCCTCTTTGTGGTTTAGTCTGGAACTTATTGTCTTACCTACTTGTTAAATCTACAAAACAGCTGGTTATGAGGTCATATTTTTTATCAGGTTCAGGCCTCGGGCAATAATTTTTTTGGAACTTATACGACACTCATCCATCTCAATGTTTTATATGAGCTTCTATACAAATTAATCAGAATTCTCTCTTGCACTTGCAAAATAGGTCCTTATTTGCATAAAATTTTATCCTTATTTTTCCTTGAAACTTTGTCACATATTCCTAACTTTTGTATGCTTCCCTTCCCTTGCAGAGAAGCCACATATTTCCATGCAAGCTGAAATGTTCTCATTCATAAGAGATGCTGCAACTTTGTTAGTTTAATACTTAAACGTTTCTTTTGCTTATAGTGCATGAGTGTGTGATTCTAATGCGAAAGTGTGAAGGGTCATTGCTGCAATGTTGCATTGCGTATTGAAATTTATACACTCTTTGTTTAAAAAAGGATTGTCAAAGCATTTGGACACCTTCCTATTGTTGTAGCATTTTGGATGACTATCACACTTGTTTCCGCTTTTGCTAACTTTGTAGCTTCCTAACTATTACAGTTGTTTGTTGAGATGAATTTTTTGGAGGACCCTCCAACTTTTTCGACAGTCATTGTGGGTGCATGGGTTGTGTGCATCTCCAACTATTTTTAAAAATTTACTCATGGGTTGCAGATATATGATGTTGTGAGGTACAGGATCCATCGCATGAAGAAAAAGCTAAAAGATGAACTAGAAAGCAAGAATACAATTCAGGAGTATATATGTCCCAACTGCAGCAAAAGGTATAGCTTGTTCTCTGCTGTTTTACCATTGCTTACTATATCACTGTTAGATATAACATATACATCATGGTATTGCATAATTTGCATTTCCAGGTATACCGCTCTAGATGCTGCCAGGTTGGTTTCTATGGAGGATGAGTATTTCCACTGTGAGATTTGTAATGGAGAGCTTGAGGCAGAGAGCAATAAGTTGGCAAATCAGGACTTAGGATATGGTGATGACAATGCTAGGAGGAGGAGGCAGAATAAATTAAGACAGATGCTCCACAGCATGGAGGTATGTAAACATGATTTGAGAATGCTCATGCTAGTGTTTATTCTATTGTATTGATTACTTTGGGAGTGCCTCAGGTCATCACATTTATTTCCTCATTTAATATAAATTTTGGTGGAGGATGATTAAACATGATTTGAGAATGCTCATTTAATATAAGTTTCTGTAACTATTAACTACTTTGCCACATTGATGGTTAAATGTGTTGCTGTCAAGGTAGTTTCAGATATGTCAGTAAAGTCCCTCTGCTAGATGCTCTTGAAGCCACTCTTAGAAAAATAAATAATTGGTGGTATTAACATCTAGGGACAGCAATTTTTGTTACCATTTATGTGAGATTACTAAATCTGAAATTTCCTCCAGTAATCTCTCATCATGTCTGATGAATCCGACGCCTAGCTGGCGAATTGGCCTTTTGTCTACCTGATCAGTATGTTTCAATCAGCCTGTATTTAATAAAGTACTGCATGGAATGAGCAAAATGAACCATAGGAGCATGACACACACCTTTTACTTCTGCCTGATGACAGACAGATTAAAGGGGAACTTATATAGCAGAAGTTGTCAGAGCGAGTCAAGTTATTACTTCTTCTGGGATACTTATTAATCATATTACATAAACTGTTAAAGATTATAATGTCCCGTTTCATGCAGGTTCAACTGAAACCACTCATGGAACAAATAATTAGAGTAAAAGATTTGCAAATTCCTGATTTTGGAAGTCTGCAAACATGGGAGGCCAGCGCGAGCGCTGCAGCTCGTGCAAACGTGAACAATGATGCATCTAGGTCATCTCAAGGATTGGCTGGAACACCATTGCCATTTCTTGGTGAAACAAAGGTGACTTCAACTATATATCTCCTAGAAAAGATGGATGAATTCCACACTTGCATATTATGCACTTTTTCTGGCTAAAGAAGCATGAGTTGAGAAATTATGCTTGATAGTTGATACTGAATCAGCATATACATTTCAAAAAGCTGGTGAATTTGAAATCGTGTACATCAAAGCTTATTATGCTGCACTTAACCAAAGACAGGGAGAGCAGGAAGAAGGTTGAAAAGGATATGGTTGTAATGTTAGTGTATGTAAGTGTAGTTTGAATGAATATTGTTGTTAAATGTAAGATCTGAAGAGCATGAAGCACGAGGGTGCCGGGTAACCCACGTGACATATATGCATTCTACAAGCAGAGGGACCCACTTAGCATCTTATTCATGTCTGACAGAGATCCACGTCTGCCCACAAATCACTTACTGTATCCACACGCCTCCACCATAGCAATCTCAAGTTGAAGCTTCTAAACTTTCTTTCTACTCGTAATTATAGTCTTCTGAACGATTCAAACATAAAAGACTACAACTTCAAGCCATTAAAAATGAGCTAGTCACGCATTTCTCACTTTCTTTTCATTTACAGCTGCCGAAAACGTGAAAGGTGTTTAACCATGCATGCTCCATATTATGTTAAGGTGTGGGTTTTTCGAATATTCTTTGCGATGAAGTGAACCTCACATTTCACACCGCAATATAACAATACAATAATACTCCACACATTAAGTAATGCTTACTGCTTACCCGTGCTACCACTTTCTTAGCTTTTCTAACTTCATCATGATCAATTGCTCCTAAATATTATTTCCTCCGTCCCAAAAAAACCTTTGACCGTTTTCCTGTTCGGACATCTCAATTTATTAGTCTTATTTCTATTTTTGGCCATAAATTTCTTCTAATTATAGCCTTATTTAAATCATTTTATTCATATCCCAACATACTTTATCAATCAAATCAAACATCTACATCATCTTCTCCATTTACATTTTCACCATTAATATCATCAACCACATTAAATTTCTTCAAATTTTTACCTAATCTATATCTTGATTTACATAAAAAATTCTTAAACAACCCATATTAATTTTTTAACACGGATTAACGCAGCCCAAATCCAGATTAATTAGTTAATCTCGATTATCCTAAACAACCCATCCCAAAAACACAATCCATCCCATAACTCCCCCATATAAACTCGTAACCCTCTCTCTCTCCACTCACTCTCACCATCTGCAAACCCTAAATACTATGTGCTCTTTTTCTCTTTGCAAACCCAAACCCTTTCTGACGAATCCTCTCTTCTCCTTTGCAAACCCTTCTGCGATGTCGAGTGATTACATGTCTCGTCCCTCTCAATCCTTCACCCAAAGCCAATCTCCTCCTTCGTATGAGAGGAATTTCAAGCCCCAATCAAAAGAGGAGCAATCCAGTACTCTGAGCTTCTTCAAGGACGATCTAGCGGAGGAGGAGATTGAGTCGGTTGCGAAGACGGTTACCGGAGGCGCAAGCTTATCTACACCTTGTCCCGGCTGCTCACTGTCTGTCCCTTGCGTAAGGGGAACTTTCTGCGATGGCAGACACACCTTTAGTCCCCAACGCCGGCAGAAAACGCCGTCCGGTCTGAAATGGTGGGAGCCGGAGAAAGTTTATGTGGATATGCAATGGTCGTCGGAGCTGTCAGAGAATGAGGCTATATCTCGTCTCTTGGAGGTGATCGTGATCCCTGACACGCCTACACCTAAGCTCCACATTCCAGATGTGTCAACCCCTGAGCTCGTGCTCCCTGATGATGATGCTGAGATGGAGTTTGAGTTTCCTTCTTGGGATATGCCGACGCCAGAGATAGAAGAGCCAATGTCCCCGGAATTCATCATCATATCTGACAGTCCCTCTCGCTTCGACACCATATAGCTAAGTACCTCCTCTTTGGATATGGAATGAAGACTGTTTATGTATTTATGTTGGACTTATTTTGTTGTTGTTCTAGACTTTGATTGGACTTTATTTTACTATTTGTTGGACAATGTTCTTATTTTGTTGGATTATGGTTATATGGGTTATTGGTATTTGGTTTTGGACTAGCTGGTTTGTTATCTCTTGGAAGTTTTCTATTGAGTTGAGTAATTCTCTGCTGAGTTGATGAGAACTCTATTGAGTTCATTAATTTTCTCCTGAATGGATGAATAATCTGTTGAGTTGATGGGAAATATGTTTAATTCATGAATTTTTTGCTGAGTTGTTGGGTTATCTGATGGTGTTTGTCTGTCAAGGATGAAGTTTGTTTTATAGCATATTATGTGCCATAGCAGCTCGGTACTTGCCTTTTTCATTCTTGCCTACATAGTACCGTTGTGCCTTCCTTGTCTGAAAAAAAATCATTTCTCCTCTATGTGAACAAAGTCAAACATAAGATAATATGTTGTTTTTGCACGTGGTGTATGATATTCACAAAAACATGGCCTAAATGCATTTGAATGAGGCCTCATAATCCCCTTTTTAACCATTTTGTGACATGTGGACCTTGAGTGATTCAATTGCTTTTTGATCTACTTGTATTCTTTTCCTACCACAGTTGTTGGAGCCGGTTCTCGATGGGCTCGCAAAACCCAAAGAGAATCGAATCTGGTCCAGAAGACGCGACCAAGGACGGCCCATGAAGTCAGCCCAGAAGAACGAAAGCGGCCCATAAGCATACGGAGCCCAAAAAGGGAATCCGACGAAATCAGATATCGGAGGGTCAAAATGGTAATTGACTCGCGTGGGCCCCTGGCGAGAGTATAAGAGCGTAACCGAATAGAGAGAGAGAGAGAGGAGAGAGCATCATTTTACCGGAAAGATTCTCCTTTCTTCTTCCTCTCGAGAGCTAAAAACACAGAAGCGATCTTGAGCTTCAATCTTCCTAAACGACCTTCTCCTTGAGGCGTTTGGACGATCAACACTTGGATTATGACTCTCGGTGTTGCAATCGAAATTTTGATGTTGAAATGAGTGATTTATGAGATTCTTTGGGTTCTTGTAGCAAAGAGCTTGATAAGCTTCAAGTGGTGTTTTGAGTTCTCCTTTTCATTGGCTTACTTCTTCCTATTCTCTCTTGCTTGTGTAAAATTGCATTGTCTTTGATTTCTTATTTGCACATTTGCTAACTTGGGCGTCAGAGAGCCAAATCCGGAGCCACCCCCTCCTGGTTTGGTTGCGCAGGTACCTCAGGGCTCAAGAACAAGGTTGGTTCTTAGGGAGAAGTTGAGGAAGAGCCAAGTTTGATCGAGTGAAGTACAACATACAAGTTGTTTGTCCAGAATTGCAGAAGAGGTCCTCAGAATTCCTTCGAAGATTTGACTCCCTGTGTCTCGCGAGGTGTTGTGTCGCGAGACTACAATTTCTGGGCTCCAACACTGGCGCCGACCGTGGGGACCTCCTCGCGCAAGTAAGGCTTACTACAAAGTTCCGCGTGTTTCTGATATTTAGCCGACAGACCGAGGATGAATACTGGTGGTGAGGGAAGTGGTGCCGTTAATAACACCCCTCTCCAGACAAGAACGCAGCAAGAGGTAAACAACTTGCGGGCACCCCTTCCACGCGTAGACGAGGAAGAGATTGTTCTGGTAGGACCCGCGCTAGTTCAGTATCGCGCATTCCTTCAGATGTTGGGACAAAGCACGTGCGGGGGTCAAAACCAAGAACAACCAAGGGCTGAGGCCCGCGAGCAAGAGCAGAATCAGGGTAATCGGGAGCCACCTGTCGCAGAGGAGAGTGCTGAGCACATACCCGACGACAGAATCTCAGTATCGCGTAGACCCGGGGTCGAGAGATGCGAGAGGGCTAGTCACCCTAGTAGGTTTTATTTGAATCAAGCTCCCGCGAGCTACATAGAGAACCAATCTTACAGGGGAAGAACCGAGACGAGGGGGTATGGGATTCGAGCCGAGCGGGGACCTTCTCGCTACCAGTATGAGGGGGAACCTTATTACAATCAAGCAGCCTATCCACGACAGGCTTACGAGGCCTATCCATCCGTTAATCCGTCAGCCTTGTTCAGCCCGACTGTTTTCGCGGACCACATAGTCAGGTCAGTTCCTCTACCTGATTTCAGATTCCCTGTTATCAAAGAATACAACGGCAAAAAAGATCCCAGCGAGCACCTGGCACGCTACAAATATGCTATGCTCGCGAGGTGCCCTGATGAGGCCACGATTTGTAAAGGCTTCCCAGGCACCCTCGCGGGTCCCGCCATGACCTGGATGCTTAACCAAACGTCAGGGAGTATCCATTCTTTCACTGATCTAGAAAAGAGTTTCTTGTTGCACTTTGGGTCCTCAAAGAAAAGAAAAGTGACTATGCAAGAAGTAGTGGGTGTCAAACAAGGACCAAACGAATCACTAGAGGGTTATGTCAAGAGGTTCTCAGAAAAGATCTTGGAGGCTGAAGATTTTCATGACAAAACTGCTCGGGTCGCATTCCTGGACAGTCTCACAGATGGAAGCTCCTTCAAGCAATACTTATACCGCAAGAAAGATTTAGATTACCAGGGCATGCTCGAGAGAGCGTATACAGAAATCAACGTGGAAGCACACTCAGGTTCCGCATCGAAAGGAAACAATCAGAATAAGTCTGCTCAAGGTCAAAAGAAAGACAACCAGAGCTGGAGTAACAAGCGCCATCAGGGTAATTAGGGAAAGGAACAGAGCGACTCGCGAGTGCCCGGTTTACAGATTCAAGATCAGGGTCAGGGTCAGAAACAGTTCAGAGGCCAGAACCATGATCAGAATCAGTTTCACTCGCAGAATTTCATAGCCGAGCAGGATAACCGTCGCGAGGGTCAGAGGGGGGCAATCGCGGCCGCGGTCGCCACACGCCAGCAATGTGGTGTGAGTACCACAGGGTGGATACTCACCCTACAGAAGAATGTCGGTCGCGACCTCACCACCCGAGAGAACAGGAAGTCTTGACTGCTCAAAGAGGAAATGGTGACAGGGGTCGCGGCAACCCAAAAGGGGGGGGGGACAAGAGGTAGAGGCGGAGGTAGAAATCAGAATGAGATAAGGCAACAAACCCCCGCGAGGAATGACCAGAATCAGGGTCCCAATCGCCACCCAAACTAGAACTTCCCTCGCCTGGATGGCCATGTAGGAACAATCGCAGGCCGCCATGAACCCGTTCCCCTAGGAAAACGAGAGCAAAGGCTCATAAACAATGCACCCAAGCCTCAGGGAAAGCCAGTCTATAGCATCGCGAGACCGCAATCTGAGCCTTACACGCTTGTCTTCAGCGACAAGGAGGTAGATGCCTGGGCCGTCGAGGCCGCTGACCCACTAGTCATTCATGCTCAAATCGGAACCAAACTTGTGAAGAGGATTCTTGTTGACACGGGGAGCTCGGCCGATATACTATACTGGGACGCGTTCGAGAAAATGGGTATTGATCAGTCTACACTCAAGCCTACTAAAACCACGCTGGTAGGTTTCGCGGGGGACAGAGTGAGGGCCCTGGGCGTCGTCACCCTAGATCTCATCCTTGGTGAAGAGACCGGGTCAAGAAGATCAGAAAAAATAGACTTCGTGGTAATCCCGATAACATCATCCTACAATGCGATACTGGGACGCGAGACGCTGTGCAAGTTCGAAGCAGTCGTGTCAATCTGTCATTTTTGCCTTAAGTTCCCAACGTCGTCCGGAGTAGGATTCGCGAGGGGGAACAAAGAGGAGAGCCACATCTGCTACGCATCATCCGAAAAGGGCGGCACCAAGGCCTTGTTCGCCAACCAGTTATTTATCCCAGGGTTGCCTCACGTGGTTGAGGAAGCCGAGTTGGAGGTACGTGCCTCTCCGAGGTCGCGAGATACTGGTGAAGAAGAAGAGGGACACAAACCACATTTTGATGGGTTTGAAAAGCAGAAGATCACTTCATTCCTCAACAAAGAGGAGAAACTCTATGTAGGGAGAAGACTGGACCAGAAAGTTGTGCAAGAAATTGAGACCTTGCTTGCCCGCTCCCGGGATGTGTTCGCGTGGACGCCAAAAGATTTGAAGGGGATTCCTGCGAGCGTAATGACTCACTCCCTGAACATCAGTCCAGAGGTTAAGCCGCGTAGACAGAAAAAGCGAAAGCAGGCAGGACCAAAGAACACGGCCGTTGCTGTAGAACTCGCGAAGTTGTTAAAAGCAGGGTTTGTTAATCCAGTACAATACCCGACGTGGCTGTCAAACGTAGTAATGGTAGAGAAAAATCCTAAGGGGACAGGAAAATGGCGCATGTGCCTAGATTTCACTGGTCTCAATAAGGCATGCCCCAAAGACAGCTACCCGTTACCTTCTATCGACCAGTTGGTGGACTCCACCGCAGGTCATGAAGCTCTAAGTTTTCTGGACGCGTACTCGGGGTATAACCAGGTCATGATGAATCCAGCCGACTCGGGGCACACGACTTTTATAACAGAAAAGGGAACCTTTTGCTATAAAGTAATGCCATTTGGCTTGAAGAACGCGGGAGCCACATTCCAGAGGCTGGTGGACATGATCTTTAGCAAGCAAAGGGGTGACACCGTGGAGGCCTATGTTGATGATATAGTAGTTAAGAGCAAGAAGCAGGCAGATCACACTAGCGATCTAATAGAAGTTTTTGAGACTCTGAGAAGGTACGGTATGAGCCTGAATCCCGAGAAATGTGTCTTCGGGGTCACCGAGGGCAAATTCCTGGGATTTCAGATCAGCGCACGCGGCGTCGAGGTCAATCCAGACAAGGTCCAAGCCGTAATAGATCTACAACCGCCAAGATCCACTCACGACGTCCAAAGGTTTGTAGGGAAGGTCAACTACCTCGGGAGGTTTTGCGCCAAACTCGCGGAACGCAACCTCCCTTTCTTTGACATACTAAGGAAACCGAAAAACTTCGAATGGACTGAGGAGTGCGAAAAGGCGTTTATAAGCCTCAAAGAACACCTGGCTAAGCTCCCAACACTTGTGTCACCAGTGCCTGGTGAAGGCTTACAGCTGTACCTCGCGGCGAGTACGCGTGCTGTTAGCGCAATATTGGTAAGGGAACAACAAGTCCCTGTCTATTTCGTTAGTAAAGCACTTCTGTCGGCCGAGACAAGATATTCACCCGTTGAGAAAGCAGTACTCGCGTTGATAACAACCGCTCGTAAGCTCTGACCTTATTTTCACGCTCACCCCCATCGAGGTGTTGACGGATTTACCACTCCCATCTTTCATGAGTAAACCAACAACCTCCGGAAGGCTCGAAAAGTGGGTGATTGAGATGACCGAATTTGACGTAGTATATAGACCGCGACCCACCATCAAAGCGCAAGCTTTGGCTGATTTCATTGTTGAGACAAGTTTCAGAGAGTTAGAAAGGAATGTTATAGCTCCAGAGGAGCCCGCGTGGGTTATGCACATTGACGGGGCAGTAAATTTAAATGGTTGCGGGGCGGGGGTCGTCTTGACATCCCCAGCCAGGGATAGGGTCGACCACGCGATCGCATTAAAATTCAAAGCCACTAATAACGAAGCAGAATATGAAGCGCTCATCGCAGGATTGGAAATTGCGATCCACGCGAGCATTCACGTGGTGAAGTATCTTTGCGACTCTCATATTGTTGTGAATCAAATCAAGGGGACCTACGAAGCTCGGACAAGCAATCTCCCCAGATATCACGCAAGGGCTACTACCTTGATTTCATTATTCAGGCATTTCGAGATTGAAGCAATCTCGAGGGAGGAAAACACGCGAAGCGAGGTTCCCAAGCTCAGTACGCGAATATGGAACATCTCGATGGGAATTCTACTGTCATTTTCAAGGATGGAAAGAGCCAATACTTCTGGTTGGTGAAGTCTGAGAGCGCCGTTTGTAATCAGGTGGAGCTGATGGAGATAGACGAGCCAGTCAGTGACTGGCGCACCCCTATAATTCAATATCTTGCAAACGGAGCCGGACCCTCGGATCCAAAAGAAATGAGAAAACTTGTCTCTATGGCTGCGCGTTTCTACATGTGTCGCGGAAGACTCTATAAAAGAGGGTATCGGCCACGCGAGCTGAGGTGTTTGTCAAAGAGAGATAGCGACGTGCTTATAAGAGAGCTACACGCGGGGTTGTGCGGAACCCACGCAGGCTGGAGACCTATGGTCTACAAAGCATTAAGACAAGGGAGTTTCTGGCCCACCATGAAACAAGACGCACAACGCGAGTTGCAGAACTGTAAGCCATGTCAGTATTTTGCCCCAGCTTCCCATCAACCAGGTGTAGAGTTACAGATAATGTCTAGCCCCTGTCCCTTCGCGATGTGGGGGCTAGATCTGTTAGGACCTTTCAAGCCAAAAGCACCTGGTCAACTGGAGTACATCATTGTAGCAGTTGATTATTTCACCAAATGGATCGAAGCCGAGGTTCTCGCGAGTACTACCGTCCCGGCAGTTAAAAGGTTCCTGTGGAGGAATATCATCTGCAGATACGGCCTCCCTCACGAGATCGTAACCGACAGAGGACCACCATTCAATTCGCCACAGCTACTCGCGTGGTGTAATGACATGGGGATCGCCTTAAAAATCGCGTCAGTCTCTCACCCGCATTGCAATGGCCAAGTAGAGGTTGTGAACAAAAGTATTGTCTTGGACTTGAAAAGGCGGTTAGAAGGCTCCGAAGGCAAGTGGGCCGAAGTATTACCTTTAGTACTCTGGGCAAACAGGACCACAGTAAAAAAAGCAACCGGGGAAACTCCTTTTGCTCTCGCTTATGTAGTAGAAGCCACAGTGCCAGTCGAGTTCATTGTGCCCAGAGGAGACCTCGTGCTCCGCAAGACAGAAGGAGGAAAGCTCGACCCCAACTGGGAAGGACCCTATATTATAGATCGCGAAGTCGCACCCGGGGCATATCGTCTCAAGGATCACTCCAGGAATCACATTGCCAACTCTTGGAACGTGATGCGACTTCGTCGCTTCTATGCCTAGTCCTCCCACAAAACCCAGGTACGCTTAGCAGAATTTTTCTTATCCCTGATCACAATTCTTATCACCTTAAGACACTAAAACAGTCGATCACTATGGCATGATAAGTACAGGTTGTGGAACCAACAATTCGTTAACACGCGAGTCAGGGTTACCAAAGAATAAGTATCACAGCCTGGTCGACCAACGCTCGTCCACCTAAAAAGGTAGCGCTTCAACTCAAAAAGACAAAAAGTCGTCAAGACCGCTTCACTGGACTGGGCTAAAAAAAACCCCCAGGTCGCGTTTCCAGCTTCCAAGGTTGAGCTAAAAAAACTCTCCTTTGTCGCGAAAGCATGGACGGGTTTACGCCAACGAGCTCACCCGCCATGAGTCCGCTTCACTGGGCTGGGCTAAAAAAAACCCCCAGGTCGCGTGACCAGCTTCCAAGGTTGAGCTAAAAAACTCTCATGTGTCGCGAAAGCATGGACGAGTTTACGCCAACGAGCTCACCCGCCATGAGTCCGCTTCACTGGGCTGGGCTAACAAAAAAACCCCAGGTCGCGTGACCAGCTTCCAAGGTTGAGCTAAAAAACTCTCCTTTGTCGCGAAAGCATGGACGGGTTTACGCCAACAAGCTCACCCGCCATGAGTCCGCTTCACTGGGATGGGCTAAAAAAAACCCCTAGGTCGTGAAAAGACGTGAACGCTGGGCTGGTGCACACACACCAACCCACATAGTGAGATAAAAGCGATGGGAGGGGGGGGGGGGGCGAAAAATCCCATTTTCCTCGCAAAGGCAGTTCGCTGGGCTGAGAGCCAAGGGCCTTCACCCAGCAAACTCCATTCACATCATGACTCACGCGTCCTTTAAAAGTTCTAAACTACCTCAAGAATAAAGACCAAGTACTAAAAGCCTCTCTACATGTGCAGTGCTTAATGTCCTCCGCAATGAACCTAAAGGAAGCCCACATCGCGGAAGAAATTCAAAATTGGAGACCACTTCATACCCAGATCATCTCTACGAAGTCAAAAAAGTTTTCTGCAACAACCATCCAGAAGAAAAACTCAAGAGATGTCCTGAGGCCTCGCGACTATAAGAGCTCAGGACAACCCTCGCGAGTGTCAAAAACAACAAAGAGCTAAAGCGCGAAGCCCTATCACCAGCTAGAGCAAACATAGTGATCAGGTAAGTAGACAGAAAATAAAAACCCCTCAGTTGCACAGATAATATTTGTAACCTAACCACGCGTACATGTGCCTCTCATTGCCTTACAGGACTCGCGTGGAATGTTCGTGTGACAGCTAATAGGAGGATGGTTTGCAATACTTTATGATTGTTTCACAAAAACTTATGTAACACCGTCAGTTTCATCTTTTATTATATGAGAGGGATCGTAGTTATGAAACGCTTATCTCTTACGTTGTATTTTTCGCAAAATTACTGCCCTTTTCCGAAACATAAAAAGAGGGGAATGAGGCGAGATAAGTGTGAACAAAACAAGAAGACGGATAAATAGAACTCAAAATAGAAAGCACAAGAGCATATATCTCGCGACCACCACCGCCGCATTAAAAAGTATAATTACATAAGAGCCTAAGCTCGCAACAGTTGCACCAAAAACATATATTGTTTGAAAGACCACCAGGCCATGAGTGTCAGAAAGTTTGAAACATAGGACAAGAGCAGAAATAATAAGCATCACTTCGCGACAGTCTCAGGAGCAGCCTCGGTATCCTCTACGCGATCCGCCTCCAAATCCACAACGACGTCCTGAGCATCAACCGCCCGCGAGCCTGACCCCCCCCCGCCTGATATAAGCATGAACGCTTCGGGAAGGGTTGAATGGTGTCAAGAAGAGCATCGGGCGCGAATACCTTTCTCTTACGAGGAGAGAGGGCCGGAGATGGAGGACTCGACAACGCGTGCGGAACAGATTCCAAGCTTTCGGGCGGAGGCGGAGTAACCATCTTCGGAAGAGGAGGCTTGGGCACTTGGTTCTCTTTACCTTTAACGATACCTTTCTTAGGCGCAAGATGAGTTACACCCCAAGCCTCGAGTGGAGCATCCCCATCATCAATAAAGGTTCCCGGCACCGGGGGCTCATACTTAGGAAGGTCGGTGGAAAAACCACATAGATCTTGGGCACTGAAGGGGAAATCTTTGACTTTGTACTTCCGCATCTGAACCTTCGCCATGCAAAGGAGAAGCGTGTTGACAGCATTCTTGTAAAAATCAACGCGAGCGCGTTGACTGTAACCGCCACAATACTCTTCCACTGCCATATTTCTCTCATAGGCAATTCTCTCGGACATCGTCGCGTGAAGTTTCTCATTCTCTTGTTTGAGATCGTTCACTTGCGTGTTATATTCAGTGGCGATGTTGACGTGGGTAGACCTCTCATACGCAAGTTGTGCCTCCAGCTCTTTTATCTTCGCGTCCTTTGATTCCAATAGCGCATTAGCCTTCAAAGCTCCGCCTCCAAAGCTTTCTTTTCTCCCATAAGACGAGACTTAGCCGCTCTATTAGCATCGCGGATCGACTGGTCCTCCTCCATCAACTCTTTAAGTTTATCCTCAGTTGCGAGCACCCTCCGACTTGCACTCGCAATAATACTCATCCCCTGCAAAACGACCAACTCCAGGATTAAAAAGACCCCAAAGAAACAAGAAGTAAATAAAAACGCGAAACTTACCGCAAAGAGTAACTTAGACAAACCGCCAGGTCTATGCGAGACTTCCTCGTAAAGGCTAGGTTCAGGGGGAAAAGTAGTTGGAATTGAGGCAAAGAAGGCACGCGTGGTAGATAAACCATGAATGAAAGTAGGATTCACGACAGGAGAATCAGTAGGCTCTGGAGACGAAACAAACTCCACTTCCGTTGTCCTTTTGCGACTTCTCTCAGACACTTTTTGTTTCCCCTTATCGCGAGACAGGCAGTCGCGTGACGACTCCGGCCCAGTGGTTTTTTCTCTCACCTTGTCTGAAGCAGTGCGAGGTCTCTTGGACCGAGAGACCTCCTCAGAAACGGTAGTCGCGACCTCAACCGGCGACTCCAATACAGCAGGAGGAGGAGAAGCGATAGTCACGCCGGGAACATAAGGAATGTTGTGAGAAGGAGTCGTGAGCGTAAGGGATCCGGTCTCATCGAAAACCAACCCATCCAAATTCGGGAGATCGGAGAACATGTCAGCGTCTGCAAAAAACAACCACACAAGTAAGCATACTAAAAACGCAAGCGCTAAGAGCAAACACGAACAGGAACCTCTGGCATGGGCTTTAAGGCTAAGTCCCCTGGCAACCAGTAAGGCATCCGAGATTGTCAGCTCAAATCGCTTTTGAACAGCTTTGTCAGGATAATCCTTGTAATCACGAATGAATTTATCGCGAGTCTCCTTTTGAAAGAAGCAAGGAGCCTTTCTCGCATGAGGCTCACGAACTTGAACAGAAATGTCGGAACCAAGCGGGGGACGAACTAAGAACCAGCACGTTTTCCACCCATCAATCTTCGAAGGCAATCGAAAGGCACTAGGAGTCTTGGCTTGAGCGGTATAAAACCCATCCTCGCGACAGTTCTTCTTATATGAATTAATAAGAGCATAGTGAGGCGTATTGGGGACTATCCCAATATCCTGACATCGCATGGCGTATACGATCAACGAACTCCAGAAGTTTGGATGCATCTGTGAAGGACTGAAACCTAAATCCGCCATCACTTCATTATGAAAGGACGTCCACGGGAGACGGAAGCCAGCTTCTAAAGATTGCCTTCTTAAAGCAAAAAAGGGTATGTATTGGTCGAGAGAAGTGCCCTCGTGGTCAGGAAGGGCGAAAATAGTTCCTTCAGGAAAAGGGTACCGCATAGCGAAATAGTGAAGATCGTCAAAGCCAAGACTGCTGCGATGGGCCGTGTTAGGAATTAAAGTGCGAGTGTGTTTTATTCTCTTCGTTAGAATACTTATTCGGCCCGGATCCGCGAGGAAGGGCTTCTCTATTATTATGTGGGGTAAGGACCCCTTATGGGAGAAGAAACGAGCAAATTGACCATAATCGGCTCGCTCCTGAATCACGCGAGACGGGAGCCTGGTTTTGGATTTCTTGGACTTCTTCGCCTTACTCCGTTTGGATTTACCGGTCACGTGAGATCGTCTACGAGAACTAGGCTCGCAACCACCAGAACCCCGCTCGGATCAGACGTCGTGCGCCCCGAATACTCAGCCTGAGCTGAACGTTCAAAGAAATCGTCACTACCTGAAAGCATAGGAAAAGTAAGATTCAGTTTTCCAGGGATGGAAAGAGAAAACAAGGGCAGAACAACGCGAGGCTATGGGAATTAACGCGAGGCGATGGGAAGTGGACAAACAAGAAATCCCTGGAAAAACTGAAACTCGGAAGATCAAAGGAGAAGTTAAAACGACGTCAAAATGAACCAGGCCCAAGAACACGAAGAATCTTGTGAAGGTCTGAAATGGAAAAATTGATCGAAAAAAAGTGTATCTTTCTGGACAACGTCTCGAAAATAAGAGTCAGAAAGAGAATCCGGCACATGAAGCATCCAATGGGCAAACAATCTCTAAGGGAGATCTGACAAAATGAGGAGCCCTAGCAAAGACTCAATTATCAAGTACGAAGAACACGAATGTCGAATCTGTAGAAAACCCTAAAATCAAACTAAAAACAAACTTTTGCGAAGAAGAAAAGAAAAGGAAGAGCGATAGACTAACCTGCCATCAGAAATCGGGTGAGAACGGCGGCGAGGACGACGGTAGAGAAGAAAGGAGAACACCGGTGGAGTGTTTTATTCGAAATTTTACAGAGAGCAAAAGAGGGGTTATGACGGATTGAGAGGAGGAAGACGAAGATGGGTGTTTATAAAGAAAAATAGGAAAAAGAAGATGCAATCAGAAGACGACACGTGGACAACATGCGCCCAGCGCGGGAATTCGTAAGGTTTTTCGAATTCGAAACGTCGCTCCGAGAAATTTAGCCAGTACGCACGAGACTTGTATACACGATGTGATCATGCCAAGTAGAAAGAAGGGATCATATCGAGAACGCGACCTCAAGGAGACAAACCCAAGCCTTAGGCTATTCAGCATAAAAGCTTGGGGGGCTGGATGCTGGAGCCGGTTCTCGATGGGCTCGCGAAACCCAAAGAGAATCGAATCTGGTCCAGAAGACGCGACCAAGAACGGCCCATGAAGTCAGCCCAGAAGAACGAAAGCGGCCCATAAGCATACGGAGCCCAAAAAGGGAATCCGCTGAAATCAGATATCGGAGGGTCAAAATGGTAATTGACTCGCGTGGGCCCCTGGCGAGAGTATAAGAGCGTAACCAAATAGAGAGAGAGAGAGGAGAGAGCATCATTTTACCGGAAATATTCTCCTTTCTTCTTCCTCTCGAGAGCTAAAAACACAAAAGCAATCTTGAGCTTCAATCTTCCTAAACGACCTTCTCCTTGAGGCGTTTGGACGATCAGCACTTGGATTATGACTCTCGGTGTTGCAATCGAGCTTTTGATGTTGAAATGAGTGATTTCTGAGATTATTTGTGTTCTTGTAGCAAAGAGCTTGATAAGCTTCAAGTGGTGTTTTGAGTTCTCCTTTTCATTGGCTTACTTCTTCCTATTCTCTCTTGCTTGTGTAAAATTGCATTGTCTTTGATTGCTTATTTGCACATTTGCTAACTTGGGCGTCGGAGAGCCAAATCCGGAGCCACCCCCTCCTGGTTTGGTTGCGCAGGTACCTCAGGGCTCAAGAACAAGGTTGGTTCTTAGGGAGAAGTTGACGAAGAGCCAAGTTTGATCGAGTGAAGTACAACATACAAGTTGTTTGTCCAGAATTGCGGAAGAGGTCCTCAGAATTCCTTCGAAGATTTGACTCCCTGTGTCTCGCGAGGTGTTGTGTCGCGAGACTACAATTTATGGGCTCCAACAACAGTTATGGAATTTTGTACTTACATCATAGATATCATGTTGTTGTGCTTGTTGTTGTGCTTGCCTCCATATCCTTCCAATTGTTCTGGTTGACAGATTGAATTGTTGTGCAGTTGCTTTGATGCCGCCATATGGAAGCTTTCCCTCGTGTGATTTATGAAGCAGAGCATTCAAGATCTCCATTCTTTTCTGCATGCTAAGCCTAGTGGATGGTGCCTCAGGATGCAATTGGTTTGAAGTTGGAAGTTCTGTTTCTGGTTGAAGGTGATGGCTTGGCTCGAAGTTAAGATCAAAAGGAAAGGCACCTTCCATTTCCCCAAATGGATCCTCTGGCTGGGTCCCATTTTCTGTCATTTCTTCATCACTAAAGCCCTCATCATCCAGGAATAGCATCTTATCTAAGTCTAAAGCTGAAGGCATCTCCACTGGGCAATGATGCAGGAATAATTTCTGCATTCTTCTTCTATTCTCTATTTATTCTATGTTATTCCCTCTCAGATGTAAATGCTCTGTTTTTTTGCTGCATTAGTGTATTTATGGGATAGTGAACAGGGAAAAACCCTTCAGAAATGTATGTTGTAAATGATTGGGGTAGTTTTGGAAATGTTTGTAGAAAACATATGGTAATCCGTGTGCTCTTAATAGAGCATTTTCATTGGTTGTTCAATTTTGTAACTCTTGTTCTGATTGGCTAATGAAATATTTGATTATTTTACATTCTTCATTTACTTTCTCCTTAATCCAAGAGCTTTACCAAAAACAAATTAAATAATCAAGCACTCCTAAATTGTCATATCATAAGAAAAATCACCACAAGATTTTAAATTGGGTATATCCCACAGAAAAAATGAATGGACAAGTGAAGAGTACACATATTTACAAAAAAATGTCGAGAGCGTGTTTCCTAAAAAAGACTGGAGTAATTTTCATCAAAAAAAAAGAGACTGGAGTAATGTGCACATATTGTTGCAAAATGCTATTCAAGATGTTACCTTTCTTTTACATTTTTGTTACTGCAAATCTGCTAAAGCCTTTATTGTACATTTTTTTATGCTTGGCTGCAACAGAAAAAAAACTGCACAAGTTAGGAAATGATTTATGCTTGAGCAATAAATGCAGCTTTCTTTATGATCACAGCAAAATTATGAGGCATTTATGAGTAACAAGAATATTTAAAACATTAACTTCTTATTCCTGATCCGAGAACAGGGAACCATATCCAGCTTACTTTTTTAATGATTGAGGTGCATCACCTACTACTGTCAACTAATGTATTTTAATTCTAAGAGAATCCATGTTAGTACGTATTATACATTCTTAACAAAATAACTCGAAGAATTCCAACTTGTTTTCACCAAAGATGTGTTCTGTTCTGAATATAATGCACTTAGTATACAGAGATAACATTATAGCCAGGTCATGTTGAGCACAGCATGGCATCAGCATATTGTTCACTCTATGATTGGTTGGCATTGTATGGGCATCCATATTATTCCATATCATCAGGATTCAAGAACAAGCCAAACTCGTGGAAAGTTAAATATTGACTCTACTCCAGAAACGTTAGAATACCATTAAGATGGAGAAGGACAAGGCTATCGTGGAAAACTAGACCATATGCAGCCAATGAAGAAGACGACATTGTTCATAAATTGTAGGCTGGCAAATAACACTTTTTTCCTACTTCCAATTTGATCTTAAGGCAAAATAATAGTGATGCGACTTGACAAACATCTATTATTGTCATTACCATATCAAGGATACAGAGTATGAAGAGAAAAGGGAAAAGTTATGAAATTTTGGATTCTAAGAAAAGCTACAGGATTATGAGTTACCTGAAAGAAGGGTAATCTTATAATGAAAAACCAAGGCCTCACGTTATCCCCACCAACAGGGTTCAGCAAGCCAAGCCTTCTGTCACATTGTGAGGACATAATTAGACGGCAAGTCCAAACACACAAGTGAAAGCAAAATCTGCATTTATTGTTAAAAGCTTAAAGTTATCGGTTTCTTCAAGCCAATCCAAACAGACACTTTGAGAGACAATCCCTTTCAACTGATACTGGAATTATACAGCAAAAAGGATACACGCACAAGCAAATCAAGTGTGATATGCCAACCACGTGTATGCAAAATATAAATTCGGAGCTAATGAATGGTAATTAGGCGCTCAAGGTCGGGTCACTTTGGTTATGTCTTTCTCACTTCTTTTCTTTTTCCATCTAATCTTTTATCAATGCAATTAAACAAGATGCAGAATTTTCAGACGCCAGAAAGTAAGGGTACTTCAGTAAAACTTTTCTTCTGACTCTCGTTAGATACTTCTTTATAAAGAGCATGGATTGGAGAGACACCAACCAACAATCACAAAGCCCTTCTATCTTATTTGTCTTTTCAACACAACTTCTCAAGAACCTTCCTCCACTCCAGTTTTTCTTCTTTTATCTTCTCTCCCTCACAGAGCAACAATCACTACAAGGTATGATCCATAACTCAGCTACAGTAGAACATTTTTTCATATATCATCTTTCTCCAATTGTCTCTACGAAGTGAAGCATTTTCCCATCACATTTGGCTAGAACTGTTTTGTTTGAGGCTTTGAGCAGTCATAGTTACCACGGTTTCAGACATGAAAAAAAACATACAGTATTTGGTAGAGTTTTCACCCTCCATTCCACATTTTTGATAGAACTGCATAATGTCAGCATCCAACTGACCAAATTCACTAGAATTATGGATCATCTTTATGCTTTGTTCACTTCCACTTAAGTGGATTCTGAACAGAAAAAGCAAAGAGGCATTTGTAATCCACAGTGCATAGCAACAAAATGTGGAGTTTGACGTACCTAATTTAGTGTTTTGTTGAATTGGCGGAATGAAGAGAGTGATGGAGAAGACGAATACAACAGTAGGTCTGGGACGGACGAAGTCAGAGCAACTGGCGGAATCAATGGCAGCACTGAGATTACCACCAAAGGCGGAGGCAACGGCGGCGTTGGTGGATAGCAGTGGGAGCGCGAATGCATCGAGGCGATCTAGCAGGAGGACAATGTCGGCTGCGTCTCCAGGAAGAGGAAGGAGTAGCAACAACATCACGCACATCAAAAAGTCGAGCAGCGCACAACTGAATTGGCAGGTGGATGATCAGCTTGCTAGCGGCGCCGCCCTCAGTCGAGCCTCCAGTGCCAGTTTGGGCCTCTCCTTCACTCTCACCGGCTACATTATGCCGCCTGATGATATCACCGACTCCAAACCCTTCAGCGACGATGACATCCGTACGCCTCCTTTCTCTCTCTTCACTCTTCACTCTTCACTATATATAGCAATACAAAAATATAAAGTTGACAAAGAAATGCTAAATCCACTATGTAGCTGAGGATCTTGAGGCTGGAATAGAGAGGAAGAGGATTGAAGCAGAGCCTACCTTGCCTATCTACTTGAAGGTATTCAATTACTAATTAAGACTTCTTGTTGCAGCTTTAAACTCATCCTTAGTGTTTTTAATGATGTATTTGAAAAAAGGCAGGGACGACGATGATGATTTCTCTTCACTTATCAACGGAGTCCCTTCCATTAAAACATGGCTTTTCATGCTCAGGTTCAGTCAGTCTTGTAGCAATTTACTGAAATGAAACACACAATCAGGATTTCAACGACAACAATTTTAAGATGCCTGTTAAAAAAGTTCAGTATGAGTAGCTCCATGTCTTTCTTTCTCTATCTTAATGCTGTATTATGTTAGTGTGCATTCTAATTAGTGACTAATAAAGCCAAAACAATGGGATCTGCAGTTTGCTGATGTCACATACAAAGTGATTATTAAAGGGATTGCTTCAACAGAAGAGAAGCATATACTTCATGGAATTACAGGATCGGTTAATCCAGGTGAAGTTTTGGCTTTGATGGGGCCTTCAGGAAGTGGAAAGACTACGTTGCTGAATGTTCTTGGTGGACGACTAACACAGCCTACGCCAGGTGGCTCGGTAACTTACAATGATCAGCGTTACTCAAAGACAATGAAAAGCAGGCATGATTTTTTATTTTTTTATAAAAATCAGCCAATTTATGATGAATTCTGAAGAATCAATCTACTGATATTGCAGGATAGGATTTGTAACTCAAGATGATGTACTGTTTCCACACCTTACAGTGAAGGAGACGCTGAAATATGCAGCATTCCTTCGTTTGCCAAAGAGCTTGACACGAGAGCAGAAGGTGAAACGCGCTATAGATGTTATTAGTGAGCTAGGCTTAGAAAGGTAAAATTTATCAGTAAACAAAAATTTATTTAATTACATCATAGATTATGAGTTATAATGGTGATAATGCTATTTATTAAGAACAGGTGTCAGGATACAATGATTGGTGGATCCTTTGTGCGTGGAGTTTCGGGTGGGGAAAGGAAAAGAGTGTGCATTGCAAATGAGATTATAATAAACCCTTCTATTCTGCTCTTGGATGAACCTACATCAGGCTTGGATTCGACCACCGCTTTGAGAACAATTCAGCTACTGCAAGACATAGCTGAGGTAAATGATCACCAATCCGAAATGTTTAAATGGAGAATTAAGTTGGGAGATTTTTTAGATTGTTTTTTTGATTTAATGCAGGCTGGGAAGACGGTAATAACGACAATTCATCAACCATCAAGCAGGCTGTTTCACAAGTTTGACAAGTTGATCCTTCTGGGAAAAGGAAGTCTTTTGTACTATGGGAAGGCGTCAGACGCAATGCTCTATTTCTCATCTATTGGCTGCTCTCCTTTAATTTCAATGAACCCAGCAGAATTTCTATTAGACATTGCAAATGGCAACTTGAATGATATTACTGCCCCACCAGAATTGGAAGATAGAGTCCAAATGGGTAATTGTGATACTGACAGATACAATGGCAAACCATCTCCTGCACTAATCCATGAGGTATGAACAAGAAACACTGAAATGGTTGAATAAATAACTAAATATTCATTCATGTAAGAATTTGAGGCTGAACTTCTTTCTTTTGTTGGGAAAAAGTATCTTGTGGAGACATATGAATCACGAGCGGCGGAGGAGAAGGAGAGATTTGAGATTCCAATTCCGCTTGATGAAGAAATGAAAACAAAAATGTCGTGTACAAAGCGAGAATGGGGAGCAAGCTGGTGTGAGCAATACACCATATTGTTCTGCAGAGGTATAAAAGAACGGCGGCATGAATATTTCAGCTGGCTAAGGATAACTCAAGTGTTGGCTACCTCAATCATATTAGGGCTACTTTGGTGGCAATCAAGTACTAAAACTCGCACAGCATTAGAAGATCAGGTAAATTATTTCTCATGTCAAAATTTCAACTGCCTTATTTCAGAGAATAAATATTCTATATTCATACATGATTTTGATTTCAGGCAGGATTGCTGTTCTTTATAGCTGTCTTCTGGGGATTCTTTCCAGTCTTCACAGCCATTTTTACATTTCCTCAACAAAGAGCTATGCTAAAGAAGGAAAGATCAGCTGACATGTATAGATTAAGTGCTTATTTTCTTGCTACAACAACAAGTGATCTTCCGCTTGATCTTGGATTCCCCGTACTATTCCTTCTTGTCGTCTACTTCATGGCTGCCCTCAGACTCAATGCTGTCACATTTCTGCTCACATTACTCACAGTTTTCCTCTGCATTGTTGCAGCTCAGGTAACACCTCTTATATGGATTTAATAATTTAACATAATCCGTGTAAACAAAACTTAGCATTACTTAATGGTTGGATCTGACAGGGGCTTGGATTAGCAATTGGGGCTTCTCTAATGGACTTAAAGAAAGCAACAACGCTTGCATCAGTCGTCGTGATGACATTCATGCTTGCTGGTGGATTCTTTGTAAAGGTAATTAAGTTCACTTAATCTAAATGCAATATGATAGTTCTGTTATGCATATTAAAACATACTTTTTCTGCAGAATGTTCCATGGTTTATAAGTTGGATGCACTATCTCTCCTTCAACTATCATACATATAGACTTTTGCTGAAGATTCAGTATGAAGACATAGCTCCCGTTATTAATGATGTGAGGATTGATAATGGAGTGATAGAGGTTACTTCCTTGGTAATCATGGTTTTCGGCTACCGCTTTCTAGCTTATGTGTTCCTCAGAAGAATGACGCTGCACGGTTAAGATTGAGAATCTAAGCTGATTCAAGAAAGACTAAGTGCAACAACAAATGATGAGAATAGAAGAGTACTAACTAACAAACCTAAGTTGTAGTAATATGATGTGATGAATCTTTTTGTTATATTTTTGTGGTTTGGTTTAGAGATGAATTCTCATCGGTCTAGAAAAACTTAGCTTAAATAGTTAAATCCATGTTAGATATGTTGTATATGTAAAAGTGAGTTCAGGCCTACAGATTATAATCAAGTGTTTCAGTTCAAAAATATTCAACTCCACGTTAACGATTCTGGTAAATCTGTGTGCCTCTCTATAAGCCTTTTTGAGTCTGAATATCTACAAGACAAAATAACTGACGCCCAAAAGTTTGAAATCGGCGAAATATTAAGATAAGGTTCGACACCGATAGTGGGTACGAAGGAATTTAGGATCACGAAGATCGATTTATGGTCAAAGCTTATGATCGTCAAAATTGGAAGAAAAATAAAAATTAAAGTTTTAGAAAATGAGGGCCCAACCGGGATCGAACCGGTGACCTCTTGATCTGCAGTCAAATGCTCTACCACTGAGCTATGGACCCACTTTTGATATTCACGGAGAATATATTTGTACCTTGGAAATATAGCTTAGTTCATTCATTAACTTGTTAATAAAATCTAGCTCAATATATATTCTTGGAAAGTCTTTTTCTAGAAGCTTGCAAGGTATTCCTTCTGATATACTCTCTCCGTTAAGCAAAGGAATTCGTTTTGGCTTTTAAACACAAGAAGGAAGTAATTTTTATATCAAATTACCCTTCTAAAAATTATTGAAAATCAGTCCATGTCAGCCCATCATCACACAAACCTTTCAATTCTCAATGATAATAATGATGAAATCAACTTTTTCAATGTACGGTGCCTCTTTATCTTTACATATTTTCTTTTCTTTTCTTTTTAATTTCCCTTTTCTCTCTCTTTCCTACATCTTTTCATTTTCATTTTCATTTTCTCTACTTAACTTTCCCTCTTTTCATTTAATTAAAACCAATTTCGTTTTCCTCCTAATCGGAGCCAAAATTATGATATAAAACTAATTCAACCTTTTCAGGTTGGAGCCGAAATTGATTTGTAAATTTAAACATAGATTATCAATCAACTATAAATTTAAACATGCATTATCATTTCCATCCATTATTTTCTCACAAGAGATCTACTCATGGCACAATTGAAAAATAATTTTGAGTTGAATTTCTTTCCGGATGTAGATGTTGAAGAGATGTCCAATCCCGGCTAACAAGAGTACATTGAAGCAAATACAAATGCCACTGGATCGGGGATTCCATTCGATCTTAACATACCTATAATCGAAGAAGAAGACCTTGGTAATTTTTACTTAGTTTATACTTCTTCTTTTTTTCTCTCATATTCTAATTTTTTTTATGTTATCAGCCAATCTTGATGCTGAACAAATATCAATCGAGGAAGGAGAAAATCCGTCTACGAATAACCCTATAAGTAAGTACAGTAATACTTGATTTTATTTTTATTTTTCTCTTATATTCTAAATCATTTTTTATGTTATCAGTCAATCCTAAGCAAGTATCAATTGAAGGAGCAAATCACTCTACGAATAACCTTACAAGTAAGTAGAGTAGTACTTGAGTGTTTCAATTTTTAATTAGAAAATTCTTAGCTTCTACTAGTAATTCTCTACACATGTAGAGGTGTTCAAAGTCATAATGTTTAAATTCTTAGCTTCTACTAGTAATTCTATTTTGATTAATTTATTGTATATATTCTTTTTAAGGTGGAAGCCATGGAGGTAGAAGAAAAATACTAAAACGTAGAAGGATTTATAAAGCTTTGCTTGTTCGAAATGTTAATGGAAAATTGGGGAAAAATACAACAAAGGAGGTTGCTTCATTATTTTCGGTGGCTTTACAAACATACTTTTTATTTAACGCCCACCCTTTTTGCTATTTGCCGCCCAGGTCATCCGTGCGTAACGCACGGATTAAATCCATGCGTGAAGCACGGATTGCACATTCCAGAAAACTCACGGATATCACGCACGGATATCATCCATGCATGACGCACAGATTGTATCCGTACGTCATGCATGGATTTGCATATATGAATATAGGGTTATTCAATGTATTCAATGTATTTCTAGTTAAGTGTGCAAAGAAACACATTTTTAGTGTCTTTTTTAAGGCGATAAAGCCCAATTTGACAAAAACGTCATCGAAACTTTATCGAAATGGAATGAAACTTTGTTTCAATCCTTATAATGTTTATTTGATCATGTGTGTAACTTGAAAATCAAATTTATACCTTTGTAAGTGAAACATAGTTTGAAAACCGAACCAGGTCGCAATATGTATGGCGCACCATATACAATTTGAAATATAATAAGGTTGAACATTCGTCAACATAACAACAATATAAGCATTCTAAATTTAACAATAAGATTTTGCAACATAAAACCATGCGTCACGGGTGGAATGCATTCACACACCACGCATGGTTTTACACCATATGTGACACATGGTTTTACACCATACGTGACGCATGGATGTCAATGTATTTTTTTGTTGCTTATGTGGTCCATGTCAATGTATTCAATGTATTTGTACTTATGTCACACAAAATAATTCATGTTCCGTGTTGTTTTTAAAGGCTTTAAAACCACAATTCGCCATAACGTCGTCGAAACATCATCGGAATGGAATGAAACTTGTTTACAATGCCTATTAGAGATATTTAACCATGTCCGTAACTTTATATCAAAACCTTTTGCTTTTAGAGTAACACGCTCTTTGTAAAACATCAAACTACTCACCACAAGCTTAACTTGTTGCAATATATATGGTCGCAACATTGATGTTCACGTATGTTTGAAAAATTTATACACAAATGTGTTATAAGGCATATAAAGTCCCAATAATGTATCACACATACAAAACGGGATTCGAAACTATGCCAAAACGCTAAAACCACTAAAAACGGCTTAAATGGACTTAAGGCGGTTTTTGGCGAAACGACACACGAACGATGTCCGAATGTAATGAAACTTGTTTTCAGTGGCTATTATGGATATTTAACCATGTGGGTAACTCCCAATCACAACTTCTAACTTTTAAAGTACCGCCTCCTTTGTAAAAAACATACTAGTCGTAACTCTCTAACTTGTCGCAATATGTATATTCTACAACATTGACGGTGATTATTGTTGAAAATACTATACAACTTACTCTTATTAGGGATATTCAGTAGAAACAAGGTCTCACTCACACGAAATGAGGCACGTAAACGCTAAAACCACTAAAAACGCCTTAAATGGACTTAAGGCGGTTTTTGGCGAAACGACACTCAAACGATGTCCGAATGTAATGAAACTTGTTTTCAATGCCTATTAGGTATATTTAACCATGTGGGTAACTCCCAATAACACCTATTAACTTGTAAAGTAGCATATCCTTTGTTTGGACTTCTTACGTGGCCTAAATGTCCAACCTTTGACAATATGTAATTTTATTTTGATTGGAAATCATGCACACATCAGTGTTACTAAGAATCAAAGGGATCATGTGTCATTTTGTGCGTCACGCATGGAAGAGAACCGTGCGTCACGCGTGGATTATATCCATGCGTCACGCGTAGACATTAACCATGCGTGACGCACATATTTTATTTTCAGAACTCGTGCCAGCACGTACGTCTTGTCTCACCTACTGTAATAACTCCATTAATATTTTTACTATTTCCGTAACACCTACATTAATCCCTATTATCTTCCTTTCTTTCCATATTTCAAATGTCAAAAACCTTTGAACACCATTGTTGAACATTTTTTAGAGCAAAACACCATTTTTAACTATCTTCCTTTTCTTCTATATGGAGAATGAAGAGGAATGCACCAATGAAAGAGGTGGAGAAGCTCCATTTTCAAGTTACAACCTTAATAAGGTAACATTTGTTGTTCATAATAATATTTTTTAAGGTGTTGACTTGTTTTAGGGTTTGTATTAGTTAGGTTTAATAGATTTTACATGTTCAAGGTATTAGTTGTATGACTAAACATGTTGATTTGTGAATTTATGTTGTTTGAAATGTATTTGAAATGTATTATAATATTACTTTTTAAGGTTTTGACTTGTTTTAGGGTTTGTATTAGTTAGGTTTAATGGATTTTACATGTTGAAGGTTTTAGTTGTATGACTAAACATGTTGATTTGTGAATTTATGTTGATTTATGATATTTAAAATGTATTATAATATTAATTTTTAAGGTTTTGATTTGTTTTAGGGGTTTGTATTAGTTAGGTTTAATGGATTTTACATGTTCAAGGTATTAGTTGTATGACTAAACATGTTGATTTATGATATTTAAAATGTATTATAATATTACTTTTTAAGGTTTTGACTTGTTTTAGGGGTTTGTATTAGTTAGGTTTTATGGATTTTACATGCTCACGGTATTAGTTGTATGACTAAACATGTTGATTTGTGAATTTTTTTTTACTTTAGTGATTATGATGTTTGAAATGTATTATAATGTATGACTTGTTGGTTAAGGGGTTTGAAATGTATGACTTATGGAAATTCCACACGTCACGCATGGTTCAATACCGTGCGTCACACATGGAATGGATCCACACGTGACGTGTGGATTTTCCATACAGAAGCTTAACTGGTTTGTTATCTGTGTGTTTGTGCATAGATGAACTTTTCTGTGTTTACTAGATTAGACAAGATTACTATTAATGACTGCCCACCTCCGTCATACCTCGACTACATACCTTCGTTTGATTTGGGCATTGATTTTACAACATGGGAGCAACCGCAATCACAGTTTGATGATATCAACACTGGATCTTTTGGAACCGGTTACGGTTTGTCGCAATGGCCTTCACATTTGATGAGGCCACTTTCAGACACAAGTAGCTTAAATGTGTTTCGTCCTTTGCGTACTGCACCACAATTTGATATTGAAGTTCAAGAAGAACAATATGTCTCTGTTGATTACTCAGAGTTGTTTGCAAATGACTTGGTATTCGCCTCTAGACAACAGGGAGTTAGTTGGGCCGTTAACATTGCACAAGCCAACAACTTTTGCATAGTCAATGGAAGGAGTAGAGCACCTACCGAAACAAAATCTGGAAAACTTCAGCTTATGTGATAGAGGACGAGTGAATTACTCAAAAGCTAAGGGAGTGAGGAAAAACATCAAGACGAAAAAATGTAGATGTTGGTTCGAATTAAAGCTTCGAGAGGAGCATAGAGGGGCTTGGAAACTTACTGTAATGTTAGGTACCCACAACCATCCTATTGGTAGTAGCTTGTTTGGGAATGCGTTTGCAGGCAGATTGACGCCTGATGAAGTGTTTACAGTAGTTGAAATGACTAGGGCTCATTGTAAACCAAATGAGATTTACACTATGCTCAACAAGTCTCCCAAGAACCTTACAAAAAAAAAACAAGTTTACAATTTGATGGCCAAGACGAGGATCGAAAACAGGGAAGGAAGAACTGTTATCCAAGAGTTTTTCTACAAATGCAAACAGAGCGACTATTTCATAGAGTATAGGACAAACAAAGATGATGCGTCTATGATTGGTGATATGTTCTTTGCGTCCCCAAAATCAATGAAGCTCTTGAAATCATTTCCCTATGTACTTATAATGGACTCCACATATGCCACAATCAAGTAAGTTTTGTGTGATTATTGACCATTACATATAATTCACCACATATGACCTAGGGCTGATGAGCCTATGGGCTTTAAGGGGTGAAATTGGAGGCCTGGGAATCATCTGCACCCTACCAAACTGCCTAGGCGACCTATCGGGATGGTGGGGCTCGGTTATGTCCATGCAGCTCAGCACCCCGAAAAAAAGAGCAGGAGCAAAGGCAGGATCATTGAAGTCGATTTCACCATACGGGTTCCAATTAACCTAAAAACGATATCAACGTCTTGCATTATTCAAACAGTAATTTTACACCTTAAGGTACCAAAACTGAGGTAAAAAATAGTACGCAGTTTTTTTTTTGCAATTCCATGCGCCACGCATAGAATCAAGCCATGCGTCACGCATAGAATTAATCCATGCGTGACGCATGAAACAGATCCATGCGTGACGCATGGAATTGAAAAAAAACTGAGCTACCAAAACTGAGGCTTAAAAATATAAACAAAATGCAACACAAATACCTGATCCGCCCTCATTGCATCTAGTTCAGCTCTGTAGTTTCGTGCTTCAGGGTCGTAGTTTGGCAACGCTTCCTCTGGTAGAAACCGAAACGCATAAGGATGATCAACTGACCAATCAGGATTAAGCCGAACACCAGCTGCTAAGGATGGGAAGTATGTGTATATCCAACCCTACCATTTAAAAAATATAGTTAGCATTAAAACCATATAAATAAGTTATGATTGCTAAAAAATGTAGTTCCTAAATAATTAAAAACTTACTTGAAGGAGAGTGAAACAAAATGAGATCAAACCACAATTTTGGCGTGTAGCGATGCCCATTTGGCGATAGAAATATGCTAGCGTCGCAGATCCCCAAGACATACTTCTTGCCTCTTCAACACTCCCTAGAAATGCACCAAATCTCACCGGGAGCTTATGTTGTGACTTGTCAGTGAAGATTGTGGAAGCCAACAAGTGGAATATATAGCCCATTCCATGAACTACGGGATCATTTAGGCCCTCAATGTGCGCCTTAAACTCTTTCGCTCTAATTCAATAACTATCGAGCTGTTCATTTTGAAGATGAAAATTTTGCCGTCCCTTTTCACCAAAATAGTTCTTGTTCGTAGTTCTCCCGACTGAAGCGGTGGGGTCGGTCACCATAGCTTTCCCGTGAATAGGAAGCAACATCATCTTCTTGATGTCGAGCAACGTCACTGTCATCTCAGCAAATGGCATGTGGAAGCTGTTTGTTTCAGGATGCCACCTTTCTATAAAGGCGCAGATGAGCGGATAATCAATCACATCGTACATCAACAGCCTGAGATGAGTCAGCTCCGTTGCAACTGCGTAATTACCCCATGGCAAGTCAGAATTAAGTTCCCAATCTTTCAGCTGTGATTGTCTGGTCTGGTAAGGGAGTACGCCTCTATCCTGTAAATTGATTACGTAACACAAATCATTTCAATAACGCATAAATTTTTTCCAGAAATTGCAGAAACTTTGACATTCTTTGAAATGAAATTCCATGCGTCACGCATGGACATGAACCATGCGTCACGCGTGGATTTGCATTAAACATAATGCAAAGAAACCAGTTTCTGCATTCTGTGCAGCACACCTTAACCAAATTTTCAACAAAACTACAAATAGTTCAACAAATAATCCATCAATTTAATCAAATCAATTCATACATTAACAAATTTAATATCACAACACATTTACAATTCATAAATAAAAATAAACATACTTCATCTTTCATATAATCAAATAATGAACTGAATGTAATTTTTTCATTTTTTTCAACCATTTTCCTAACATTAAATTAGTTATGATAAGTATTGAATCTATAAACCAAATTCTAATTACATACCTTTCCTTTTTGCACAAGAAAGGCTGTATGAGCTTCAAAGCTTATGAGCAGCTCCGGAATTTGTGGACCTCCAGGAGTACCCCCCTCTAACTGAGGGACGTATATGTTTTTGACCGGAGGTTGTCGTCGTCGTCGTCGTCTTCTGGGTTGTTCCTCTCGCTCCTCTTGCTCTTCCGCTTCTTCATGCTCTTCATGAACATTCTCATATGTCCGATCCTCTTCCTCACCATGTTCCTCATGCTCATGCTCATAATCAGAATCAGAATCAGCATTTGCACCCCCAGCTGATGGCCCTGCACTGCTACAAGCAACCAGTGCGTACTGGTCATCACCCGTCTGAGGGTTCTGAAAGTTATGAGAACCAGTAGCTTGTCTCATCATCTCCACAAATGATTGCTCTTGTTGTGGATAGCCCGGATAGCCTGGAAACTGTGTTTGTTGTGGAAACAGTGTTTGATGTGGGATCAGAATGGGGGTGCCAGGAAAGTAATGAGGGGAACCCTGGGGATCGAAACTTGCAGCAGACAAAGCTAGTTGCTGATGTTGTTGATGTTGTTGTTGTTGTTGCTCTTGTATCTGTTGTTGTTGTTGTTGTTGCATCTCACCAGAAAACTCTAAACGACGAGAAGGCGATTCTTGTCTATTCTTCTTCTTCCTTGGTTTTGGAACTATGTGATCTTTTTTCTTCAGTTCTCTATTTCTTTGACGAGTATCGCGTCCAGGTCGACGACCACCATCCATATCTGCATCATAAAATGTGCAATTCCACAAAATTAATCAATTTACTGAATTTAATCAGCATATCATCAAAAACTCAATCAGTATATCATCAAATCCAATATGAAACTGCAGAACACAATTTCTGGAATGTGCAATTCCACACGTCACGCATGGCTTCCATCCATGCGTGACGTGTGGAATTGCACATTCCAGAAATTGTTCGTCAACAGTTTTTCCATGTTTCAAACCCTAATCTCAACAGTTTTTCAATAATTTCATTAAAACCATACCAAATTTCAACAACCTAATTCATAACCCTAATTCACAAAACCCTAATTCAATATCAAAACCCTAATAAACTATATACACATGAAAATATCAAATTGGTCAATAAATTATCAACAAAGTACACAATCCATTCATATATTACAAGTTTAATCATTTCTAATCAACTAATTAACATACACATTGGATTTTGAAGTAAATATCATCAAAACAACATGAAAACCTCATATATACATCAATACCATACCATAACAATGAAATCTTAATGTTTACATACCTTATATGCAAAAACGATGATGAGAATGATGGTTTTTGGGTAAATTGGTGCGTTTGAGAGCGCAACCGCTGTGGAACAATGTTGAGGAAGATGATAATGTGGTAGGGTTTCATTTTTGGGATTTTATAGGTAAACAAATCCATGCGTGACGCATGGTTTTATTCGGTGCGTGACGTGTGGATTTAAACCATGCGTCACGCAGGGTTATAATCCATGCGTGACGCACGGCGCCTGGGCGGTAAATAGCAAAAAGGGTGGGCGTTAAATAGTAAGGGCCTTTACAAAGTGTTCAACGGATTTGGAGCCGAGCAAAACAAACTCCAAGTGGTAGTTGTTTGTAGCGAAATTACCTACGAGAAGATAACTAAGCAATTGTAGGGCAAAGATCAAAGAATACGGTATAATCTCAATACTCAAGAACAAGACAGGAAATTAGAGTTGAAACTTTAGCTTGGTATTACTCGAATGACGGCTCAGATGATTACAAAGCAGGCGTTAGCCCTTATTTATAGGCTAACCCTAATAATATCTTTAGGAAACGAGATCTTATCTTTTCCTTTTATCTAAATAACGATATAACAAACTAGGTAAAAGATATTATTTACCATATCTTTTACCAATTACAATAATACAATACAGAATAGGATAGAATATACTCGGCCGACCTAATCCTTAAGAAGAACGAGATCTTTGCCACGTCTCGTCACATCGACGATGTCCTTCTACGTGTAGCTTCCACGCGTTCCACACTCGTCGTATTTTTAGGCACAAACAATACCCCTATGGCGTCTTACAGGGCTTGACGTCTAGTAGAGCTGGGAGACGCCTTCTTTCTTCATGGAATACGTCTTCATTACACCGGGAACGCGTTGATGATTACGTCACTTGAATTTTTATTATCGTCACAGAGCTTTGATCGTCCTTCTTCTTCAATCATTTACATGTGGCAGGCGAGGAGCTTTGTTATCTGTGCCGATAACGTTCATATTCAACGGCTAGTTTCTCTAGTGGAGAATATTGCCGTTAGAGAATATCCTTCCGAGATTCTCGCGATTTTCTTCCTATAAATGAGCGGAGACCTCTTATTTCTTCATACGCTTCTTCTAATCTATATCTTTCCCGAAAATTTCTCTGCTCTCTTCGTCTCTTCCTCGTCTGATCATCCTATTGCTCCATTTTCTCATCTACTTTTTTTCCAATGGCAACTCCAGTACTTTATGAACAAAGAAAGGTGCTCCGTGAGTCGGACCGCTACTACTCTCAAGAACATGACGTTAACCGTCTAAAGACCATTGCCGAACTTGGTTCAGACGTGAAGATTGAGATCCCTCCAGAGGGGGTTTGCGCGGATGCTCATCGGCCTGGATGGATAGCGGTCTACGAGTATCCTTTTCTAGCGGGGCATCGGTTCCCGTTCTCGCCTCTGGTCAAATCTTTTATGCTTGTTCTAGGTCTGGCGGTAGGTCAACTTCTTCCCGGGGCATGGCGCATCTTGGGTGCTCTCGACGATGCCATTGAAAAACATGGCTTGAATTTTGTCGCGGTGGATCTTGCCAATTCTTTAACCGTCTCGCTTAATTCAACGGGCAGGGTCTACTTCAAGATTAAGCAGAAGAAGGCTAGGATAGCCTTTGAGAAGATTACGGCCGATTGGGGTTGGGCTGAGGTCTTTTACTTCGTGGAGAAATCTTCCCTTGGAGATGCGTGCTCTTGGCTTATCAAGGAGTGGAATCCCGAGAGTAAGTTTCGTTACCTTATCTTAACAACTTTTTCTTTTCAGACGGACGTATATTTTGCTCGTCGATGCTTTACTTACGTATAACTTTATATGCTTTGCAGTTAACGAGGAGGCTCTCAAGACAAGGAAGGAGTCAAAAAAGGCTATAGCTGCACTTTTGGCGATTCCTGAAGTTGATCGGACCTTCTTTGGTCATGATGGAGAAGGTCATCGTTGCGGCCCTGCGACGCCATCTGGTACGTCGGCTTCTTCCCGTTTAGTTTTTACCAGCTTATTTCCTTATTTTTGTGCTCTAATCGTTTGCTCTACGTCGGTGATGCAGCTTCAATTTCTCGCGTTCGTGCTCGCGCCGAGTCTGCCACTGATCTTGTGACGTCAAGGAAGAGGCAACTTGCCATAAAAGGGTGTTCGTCTGCCGCTCCTTTGGACGTCGACCTTATGGCTACTTTGGAATCTACGCCGTCTCCTTCTCCGGCCAAGGCGACGCGTTCAAAGAAGGGGAAGGAGAAGGTGGTTGAGGTCCCCGAGGAGCAATACACATCTGTGGATGAGTTCCCTGGTGTGATTTCGAATTCTTTTGCTCCGGGAAGGGAACTTCTGAAGGCTTTGATGGGGCTTCGATCTTCGTCGTCCCTCGACCAATACACGTCGATGGACCATGCCGACGTTATGGGAGAAGATTTCGCTGCTCAATGGCAGGTAGGGTTGTAATTTCTATTTTCTTGACGGCTTTCTTGCGGACTTCTTTTCTTATTTTTCTCGTTCCTTCTTTCAGGGGATTCAGGCGTCTCTATGCGCTTGGACGCTCTTCTCTAGGTATTCGGAACGGATGGAGGCGTTGGAGAAAAAGGCGTATGACGCTTCGTAGGAGGTCGCGCATTTGAACAACTTGTTGAAAACGTCTCGTGACATAGAGAAGACGGCGAAAGAGAAGGTTACCGAGGTTCTTTCCCTTAACGAGACGATCACCAAGCGCGTCGAGGGTTTGGGGAAGGATCTTCGTACTTTGAAGGAGGATGTGGAAAGGAATAAGGAGAAGCACGATAAGGACTTGTCCGAGGCGAAGATCTATTGGTCTTGGCTATCCAGAGTGGAGGTTTACGAGGAGTATGCTGCTGGCCAGCACAAGGATTGGGATCCGGTGGGCGAACGCGCTGAGTTTAGGGAGGCTTATCCGAAACTTCCTGAATGCGTTGATGATGGTCCTTCTTGGAGGCGTCCGGATGCTCGTCCCGATGTTGCGGATGCTGAGGGCGAGGAGCACGTCGAAGAAGAGGAGGCTCCGACTGATGAGGAGGAAGGTGATGGTCACGCATCCGGATCTGGGTCATGTGAGGGCGAGTTCAAATCCTTGTAATTATCAACTTTTTCTTAGTTTAGGGTATTTGTACGCGTTGCTTGTAGTTTGGAACGCTTCTTTCTCGTTTAAAACGTTGTTGTCTTTTGTCTCTGAATTCGGATCAATATCTTTGGTGACTTTGTTCCGTCACCGCTAGCTTTCTTGTTCTCGCGTCGTTGCTATTCTTTATATATTCTTTTATTCTTTTTGGCGTAATCCTACCCCTTTTGGTAGGTTTGACTTAGACTCTTCGTAGACTAGGTTAAAGCTACCAAAGATTCTCGTGTTTGCTTCATTTGTTCCTTGCGTTGTTTTTCACGTCGAAGATGTTTTGGGACTTTTCTTATTTTCCTTTGTTTGTTTTATTTCTTTTTCCTTATTTTATTATTTCGTTTAGGATATATTTTTTACCATATATTTTTAGGGTTAGTCTCTATTTAAGGACCCTAGTTCTTTCTATCACCAGAATCATCCTTTCCATCAGACAATTTAGTTCTGCAACCATGAGCAGGAACTAAACTCCATTGTTTCACTTAGCGGTTGAAACCTTCAGTTATTAAGTTGTGAGATTTCTAAACTCTTGTTCTTTTCCTATGGGTTTGTATTAATTCTCTTGTTCTTCATCTATTGATTTCTATTAGTTTTGCTAGCTTGATCACCTAGTTTGATTGATAGTTTTCTATTGCTAGACTAGGAGTATACGGTGGAATTCCTTGTCATTGTAGCACTCATATCTGCATGATCTGGTAGTTGATTGCTTTTATGAAAGAGAATTGATTGCATGTTAATACTTGACGGTTGTAAGTTATTGCATGCATCCTTATAATTCTTGTGCACTTTGCTGCTATTTCATCTAATCTTGAGAGGTTTCCCTGATTGCTGAATAGTAAGTATTATCAGGACCGGTTGGCCTGCTGATATATTAAAGATTGGAATAGGAACATTCCCTAGGATTGAATAGAACTTGAGATAAATCTATGATCAACTTGATTGACTGTTGTGTGGATACTTGCTAGGTGAAACCCCTTCGCATAATATTCTCACCCAAACTTCCTCTGCTTGTTACTGGTTACTTGTGTGTTCTTGCAATCAACCCCCCCCCCCCCCCTTTTGTTACTTGTTACTAGTTGATATTTGACTTGACTGCATTGATTTAGTGTTTTGATTCCCTTGGGTTCGACCTCTACTTACTTTCTATACTCTAGTTAGTGTTTAGGGTTTTCTTTGATTTGGCACTACGACTTTAGCCTCATCAAATTTGGTGCCGTTGCCGGGGAATTGAAATTTTTCTGATTCTGTGTTAATTGTGAAATTATCAACTGTTTGGTGTGAACCTTTATGGTTCAGACCCGTGCTACTGATTCATCTCTTGTTGCCTTTGACCCAGAGATTGAAAGGACGTTCCTTCGGAACCAAAAAGCAGCTTTGAACCAAGATAACGAGATGGGTGATCGACATGGACCGCCATTGCCTACTATGAGGCAACTCACTGCCCCAGACTTAAACCAACAACCTTTGGCAGTGAGGTTTCCTGAGATTGAAGAAGGTGTGAATTTTGAATTAAAGGCTGGTTTAATTCATGAGCTACCACACTTCCATGGCTTAGCAGGAGAAGATCCCAACAAACACTTGGCTCAATTCCATGCCATATGTTCTAGTATGAAGCCAAGAGGTGTTACTGAGGAGCAGGTCATGCTGAGAGCTTTTGGATTTACTCTGAAAGACGCTGCTAATGATTGGTTCTATTACCAAGCTCCAGGGAGTATTGATACATGGGATAAGATGATGAAAAAGGTCTTTTTAGAGAAATATTTTCCAGCAACAAAACTGAGCAGCTTGAAGAAGGAGATCACGAATCTTCAACAACACTCAACTGAGAGTCTCTATGAATATTATGAGAGATTCAAGAAGCTTTGCTCAAGCTGCCCATTCCATAGTTATATTGACCAAGATCTCCTTATGTACTTATTTAGTGGCCTGATTGATGAGGATCGTTGAATGGTGAATGCATCCTGTGGAGGTAATTTTTTAAGATTGACTATACCTCAGGCTACTGAAATGTTTGAGGAATTAGCTGAGAGCTCAAGGCAGTTTGGCAGTAGACAGGGATCCCACTCAGTCAAAGCAATTAATTCAGATCAATTACAAACTGACATGAATGAACTGAAAGATATGATGAAGTCTTTTATGCTGAAAAGTGATTCTCTTCATGATCCCAATGCTGAGGTAAACGTTGTTGGTGGATGGCAACCAAGGCCAAGGTATGATTCTCATAATATTAATTATCAGCAACCTAGACCTCAGAAGTCCATGACTGTTGAAGATATGATCAAGTCCTTAACTCAGACTGTGATGCAACAAAACGCTAAGACGGAATCAAGCATCCAAAATCTTGAAAATCAGTTGGGACAGATTGCTCAAGTTGTGAGTAAATTAGAGGCCATGGAACCGGTAAGAAACCCGAGAGAGAACGTCAGTGCAGTGTTCTTGAGGAGCGGGAAAACGTTAAATGGTTGTTCTGTGCCAAAACCGCGATCGCCAGATCTGAGTGGCGATCGCCATGAGATTACAAAGAGTAAAATAGGATTTGCATCCCGACCGCGATCGCCATATAGCAATGGCGATCGCCATGCCACTCCAGAAACTGCATCAGAATTCGACAACAATCCGCGACCGCGGATTGATACCCACGATCGCGGGTCTCCTGCAGAACCCCAATTTGTGCGACCGCGATCGCCAAGAGCTGATGGCGATCGCCGGGAGACCCTTGAGTACATTGACGATTATGTTCGTCCAAATTTCCCCCCTCTGTTCTCTCAGAAGCTTGTTGCTCCCTTTCCTGAGGCATTGAAGGATACTCGAAGGCTGGAGGACGACAAAGAAATCTTCGAAACCTTTAGTAGGCTGTGAGGTAAACATTCCTTTGCTCAAACTTGTTAAGAGTATTCCTAGATTTGCTAAGTTTTTTAAAGAAGTTTGCACTATTAAAAGAAACCAAAAACTGAAAGGAAAGAAGAAAGTTGAAATAAGTGAACAAGTTTCTGTTGTGTTTCAAAAACGCATGCCTAAGAAATGTGGTGATCCAGGCATATTTAGCATTCCATGTGTGATTGGTGAAACTAAATTTGACAAAGCCATGCTAGATTTAGGTGCATCAATCAATGTTTTGCCTTACTCTTTGTATGAATCACTAGGCTTAGGACCTTTGCATAAAACAGGAACTGTTATTCAACTCGCTGATAGGTCTACTGTGTACCCGAAAGGGGTTATTGATGATGTTCTTGTTATGGTTGGTGATCTGATTTTTCCTGCTGATTTCTTTGTGTTGGATATGGAGCATGCTAATAATGTCACACCTATACTGTTAAGTAGACCTTTCATGAAAACTGCACAAACGAAAATTGATGTTAATAGTGGGACTCTCTCTATGGAGTTTGATGGGGATAAGGTAGAATATAATATTTATGACATGGATCCCATTGATAAGAATTCTCTATGTGCTATTGATGTGATTAATATTACTTGTAAGGATGAATTACAACCTATTTTAGAGAATATCTTAGAGCCCCCAAAAGTAGATGTTGTTTTATCTACTAACATGCAGGAGTGTCAGGCTAAGCCAGAGCCTAAAGGTAAGCTCTCTCCACATCCTTTGGGAAATCGCCCTCCATTACTTACCTCTCCAGGCGAGATACCATTGATGTCTAGTGTGCAGGCACTTGACATTGAGCTTAAACATCCGCCTGATACGGTCAAGGAGGATAAAGTGAATGAAACCACCTTCATTTCTAAGGACAAGGTGGTCAAGGTAAGAGGGACAAGATTCAAGGCGTTCCATGAGTGGTTCAAGAGGGAATTCAGACAAGAGACGGTTTTCACAAAGCCAAATGGCGTTAGTTAAATCTCTTGAGTTTCATGTCGAGCCACGACATAAAATAAGGCGCTGCTCGGGAGGCAACCCGAGGTTTGAGTTTGTTTTTATTTGTTTTTGTTCGGTTTAATTTTCTTTTTAGTTTTTCTATGGACAGGAGGAGGAAATCACCGAAGCTTAGGGTCAGCTACAGTCAGTAGCCAATCTCGCTGTAAGTCTTCTCTCCCGTCTAACAAAAAAAAAAAAAAAAAAAAAAAAAAAATCCGGAAATCATTCCGAGAAAAAAAAAAATATCGGATTAAAAAAAAAAAGAGTGCAGAAAAAAAAATATGAGAGAAAAGAAAGTAAGGAGCTGTATTACATCAAGTTTGGTTTCATTAGTACTATCATTCTAGATCTACATTCGCTGGAGCTTAGCTTGTTGGTGACCATGTTCTTTGCAAGGAGTTGATTTGTTTGAGTCACCTTCTACATTGGAGGTATTCTTTCTTTTGCTTTAGATGAGCTATGCATTTTTGGATTACATTTAGTGCTCATCTAGTTTCTCATTCTACCACACTTTGAGTTTTATTGGAGGAAGGTCATCCGACCTTGTATGTGAGTCTTCTGTCTCCTTCCCTGGGTTCGTTTTTATGTCTTCCATTTCATTGAGGACAATGCAATGTTTAAGTATGGGGGAGGAGAATGTATTCACATGTAATTATTTGGGTGTTGGTTATATCTGCATGAGCTTATTGAATATATATTGTATGAAAAGGCCACAAAAATTGAAAAAAGGCATACAAAATCCTTGGATAGCAAGTTCTATGCAATAAGAAGGTGGCTTGACCGGCATTAGGCTGGGGCAAAAATAAGTCTTGAGTGATGTGAGTTTTGTGAGTCTGGAACAATTATTGAGTGGTTGGGATGGAAACCCGAAAGGGCGCCCAAGCAAGATGAGTGTTATAAAAAAAAAATTGAGTCTTTTAGGATCATTATCATCTTGGCGTATGGAGACATAAGAAGGAGGCGTATAGGAGGATTCGGGTAGGCCACTTGGAGGAATAAGGTGTAGTTCTGGGTATGTGCTTATTGTATCACATTTGTTCTTGATTGTTGTCGTTGCGTTTTGTATGCTTTGGGCTTATTGAGTATGTAATCACTAGGAGATATTCTTGTACTTCCTGAGACTTTGAGTATTTTTATTTTATGGGTAGCTTTTCTTTAAGTTACTCGGGACGAGTAAAAGTCTAAGTATGGGGGTATTTGATACGCTACACTTTGTATAGCGTAACTAGGGATTATTACATTAGTTTAGGAGTATTATCATAAGTATTTGGAGCTATTGTTATGTTCTGAGTTGTTTACGAAGAAGTGAAGAAATGAAGACCAGAACCGAAGAAGAAGAGGATCAAAGATTGAAGACATGAAGACTTGAAGACATTCTGCGGAGCAGAGGCGATCGCCACCATCACTATGGCGATCGCCATTCTACAACAGAAGCGTTATATGAGTTCGAGAGATCATGGCGATCGCCATGGGGCGACAGAGACAAGGCAAAGCTTTACATGAAGACCGCGATCGCCAGGCATCTATGGCGATCGCCACAACAAGGCCGAAGACATTCCGGACTTTTCTTATTTTCCTTTGTTTGTTTTATTTCTTTTTCCTTATTTTATTATTTTGTTTAGGATATATTTTTTACCATATATTTTTAGGGTTAGTCTCTATTTAAGGACCCTAGTTCTTTCTATCACCAGAATCATCTTTTTCATCAGACAATTTAGTTCTGTAACCATGAGCAGGAACTAAACTCCATTGTTTCACTTAGCGGTTGAAACCTTCAGTTATTAAGTTGTGAGATTTCTAAACTCTTGTTCTTTTCCTATGGGTTTGTATTAATTCTCTTGTTCTTCATCTATTGATTTCTATTAGTTTTGCTAGCTTGATCACCTAGTTTGATTGATAGTTTTCTATTGCTAGACTAGGAATATACGGTGGAATTCCTTGTCATTGTAGCACTCATATCTGCATGATCTGGTAGTTGATTGCTTTTATGAAAGAGAATTGATTGCATGTTAATACTTTACGGTTGTAAGTTATTGCATGCATCCTTATAATTCATGTGCCATTTGCTGCTATTTCATCTAATCTTGAGAGGTTTCCCTGATTGCTGAATAGTAAGTATTATCAGGACCGGTTGGCCTGTTGATATATTAAAGATTCGAATAGGAACATTCCCTAGGATTGAATAGAACTTGAGATAAATCTATGATCAACTTGATTGACTGTTGTGTGGATACTTGCTAGGTGAAACCCCTTCGCATAATATTCTCACCCAAACTTCCTCTGCTTGTTACTGGTTACTTATGTGTTCTTGCAATCAACCCCCCCCCCTTTGATTACTTGTTACTAGTTGATATTTCACTTGACTGCATTGATTTGGTGTTTTTATTCCCTTGGGTTCGACCCCTACTTACTTGCTATACTCTAGTTAGTGTTTAGGGTTTTTTTTTATTTGGCACTACGACTTTAACCTCATCACCTGCTCATGCAAAGGGAAATAAAAGGGAAATAAAAGACGCATAAAAAGTATCTCAAACTCTTTCCTGATGATGCCTTTATGGTGGATGACGTTTCAAGAACATGTGGCTTAAGTCGGGATTTTCTGCCATAAATTTCCTCCACTTTTGAACTCGGAGATTTTGCTTACGCTTCCGTAGAAATGCGTCGTGCTTATCGACGTCTTTATCTCGCTTCATGGATGGCTTTCTCTTTGACGCGTCGGGGTTACTCTTCCACCCCTAGCCTCTTTCTTGGACTTCCTGTGGCTTTTCCTCGTTTTCAGGCGTTTGGACTCTTTGTTACTTGATGATTCAGACCATGAAGATGCCTTCCTCTTTTCTATTCTTCGGATGGCGTATGATTTTACTTCTAGAACGTATGTCTCGTCGCCTACCCGGCCTATTTCTTCTTTTATCTCGTAGAGCCTTCGTTGAGCGTATCTCACATTTTCTTCATGGTCCTTTAATTGCCATGCCTTGCTCTTTCTCTCTAGGGACGCGTTAGTTGTATTCTTCATTCCAATGATGTAGCACTCCCTTGCTATCTGTGGTTCGCCCTTGATCTCTTGAATTCCCCACGGAGATGGGAACTTCAGGGATTGATGGTACGTTGAGGGTATAGCTCTCATGTCGTGTAACCACGGCCTTCCCAGGATTATGTTATAGGGCGACTCAGCCTCCATTACCACGAATTTGGTTTGCATCTTGACCCCTTCCGCCAGAGTGGTTAGAGTGATTTCTCCTAGCATATCGGCGACTTCGCCACTGAAGCCCACTAGAGGGATGTACTTTTTCACCACGTCGTCGCTAGATAACCCAAGCTCTTTGATCGCGGACAAGGTGATGATGTTGTTCGAGCTTCCGTTATCAACGAGGATTCTTTTAACTTTGCAATTACTAATGGTTAAGGAGATAACTAACCCGTCGTGATGATCTACACTCCCGTTGGGTTCCTCGAACGTGATCGGACAATCTTTCTTAACGGTCCTGACGTGGTAGATCGGCAAGGCACTCCCTACGCCGCACAATGCTTTAATGTTTCTTTTGGCGGCGGAGGCAGTGTAGCCGCTTATGGGGGAACCTCCGAAGATCGTGTTGATTGTTCTTGAACGACTTGATGAAGGAGGCGGCGGTGTTGCAGATCTTTTTCCCTTCCTTGCTCCTTCGAACGCGTCCCTCCCCTCTTTGGAAAGTAAATCTAATAGGTCCCCCCTCTTTAGGAAACGTAGGACTTCTTTTCTCATAGTGTAGCAGTCATCTGTTGAATGTCCCGAATCATTGTGGAACTCGCAGTATCCTCTTCCTGATCCTGATTTCTTCTCGGGATTTGGCTTTTTAGACCACCTTACGTCGTGGAGCTTTTCCATCGCGTTCATGACTCTCAACGCGTAGGACTTCATGCATACGCCTCTTTCGACCGCGTAGACGCTATTGATCTCGCTCACGTTGTGCACCATGGGGGGTTCTCTATGAAATGGCTTATTTCTTCTATCGTAACGTTCGCCATCCTTTCGCTGGGGAGAATCTCTGCGCGGAGGAGTATGTCTACGTGGAGATCGAGACTTTTCTTCAGCGTGGCTTAGGAGGTCTTCTTCAAGGCGTATGGCTTCCATGGCCCTTTCCCTAGTTGATACGAATGATTCAGGGTGAGTCTTCGTTAGTTCCTTGTACAGTTCACTATCTCGGGGAAGTGCGCGTCTGAATGCGTCGGCGGCGGTGGCTTCAGTACAATCTGGGATCGTAATCTTCTCGTCATTGAAGCGTTTCAAGAAGGCCCTTATGGTCTCGCCCTTGTTCATACGAATCTTATGGAGATCTGAGGGTTGTTTTGCGAACAACTTACTGCTGGCGAATTGTAATCGGAATTGGTTGGAGAGCTCGACGTAGGAGGAGATACTTCCCTTGGGCAAGTGGATGAACCATGTCAAGGCTGGGCCTTTCAGCGTCGAGCTGAAGAACTTGCACATCATTGCTTCCTTCAATCTTGGTTCGATCGGACTTGTGGAGAGTTTAGCTTTGTAGAGCAAGACGTGTTCTTCCGGGTCGTCTGATCCGTCGTAGACGGGGAGGTCTGCGACGGTGAACTTCTTGGCGATATTTTGGACGGCGATAGTGGCAACAAACGGGCTTTCCTCGAATCCGAACTCGTCTTCAGGGACTATGGATTTGGGGGCCTCGGGCATCAACATCATATCTTTCCTCAAGGCTCCGACCTGTTGTGCTATGAGCGCAGCGACGGCGTCTGAGGTCAAGTTCTCTTTAGGAGACCGTTCTCTTTGGCTTGTTTCTCTCGACGGGACGGTGTTTGGGCGCTCCTGGGACCCGTAATCCTCTCCTTCTTCGGCTACGGCATCCATATCTAGGCGGCGAACGACGCTTTGACTACGAACATAGGTTTGCAGCTTCGTTGATTCCGTCCTAAGCTTTTTTATGATGGAGCGTAGTCGTTCATTCTCTTTGGTGAGTCCCGACGTGTTCTCTTCGCTGGCATTTTTAGCTTATGTCCACGTGACGAGGCGAATTTGTCGTGTGCCAAGTCAAGTAATCCTAACATGCAAACTAAGTAATATAGTGCGCAAGTAAGGGTCGAATCCCAAGAGAATCAGTTTATCAAATTCTTAAGTTATCACAATGACTAACCAATAAACGTAACCAAAGGGGTTTTTTTAGGGTTTTGATACGAAGTATCGAATGTCAACTTGGTTATAACAAGATTAAGCGAAGTGTTCCACTTAGCGATTATCCACAATTAGATTAACAAGTTGATCATAAAATCCTTTTTATCCTTATGTCAAGTTCTCAAGTGATCGTTCTAATTCCTGTTCTTGAATAGTTATTAGTCCAACTAGTCCTAATAACCCTTACTCGATTATAACCTCGAAACTATCGAAGTTCAATAACAAAGTAGCAATGCATTCAGGAATAGATAGATACATGCAATATCATGGACAACTAGTCGGATACTCGACATGTACTCAACTCTCTTCTCTAATAACAATCACAACTAGTTCATGCAAATAGATTGTGCTACACAACAAGTATGATAATTCAACTAGAAGTATCAAACTCTAGCAATATGAACAAGACACAACTAACTTAGGTGATCAATCTAAAGTAGTAAATCTAGTTCATCGACAATACAAACAAGAGAGTTGAGACAATCAAAGAGTAGACAAAAGGAAAGGATAAACTCACAACTTGTTGAATCCAAAAGCTTCAAACGCCAAGTGAAACAAAGGAACTTTAGCAACTCATAAGTTTGTGAAAACTCTTCCAAAAACTTAAGCAAAACAAAGACTAGCTCAAAGGTTTGAACCAAGGTTAAGACCAAGGTTAGATGATCAAGGATGATCATCCACTACCTATATAGTATCAGCTGATGTAACAGCCGAATTAAGGTCCTAAAAAAACGTATGGAAAGTTACAGAATTAAACACAAATTACTTCAAATGGCAAAGACATCAATTTGATTCTTCTGTCGAGGAACCGCACCCGCGGGTTGAGAGCCGCAGGCGCGGTTTTGGGTTTCTTCAGATTCTCAGAGGCAGAGGGCCGCGGGCGCGGTTTGGGACCCGCGGGCGCGGCTTGAGCTTTCTGGAAAACCTTGGCTGAAGGTGAAACCCGCGGGTGCGGCTTGAGACCCGCGGGTGCGGTTTGAGCTTTCTCGAATCATTGTCTGAGGATGAAACCCGCGGGTGCGGCTTGAGACCCGCGGGTGCGGCTTTGTTGTCTGAGGCAGAACTGCTGATTTCTTTAAGTCTTCGTCTTCGTCTTCGTCTTCAGCAGCTTCTTCCTTATGCTTCAATGCTTCCAATGCTTGTATCATCTCTTGGAATCTCGTATGTAAATCTTCTCTGGAACAGCTCCATGATACAGATTACATAGAAACAAATAACATAATCCTATACAAAACTAGCTAATAATCCATAGTTGCGGTATGTAAAACACCGCTTATCACCACGCTTTTCTGGAGGGTGTCGAAGTGGGCTCTGACAGAGGTCACGTTGACTATATCGTCACTCGTCCCCTTTTGTCCTGTAGGGGCTCCGTTCTTTGGAGTGTCAGGAGTGTTCTCGGGACCTTTTTCTGTGTCTTCATTCACCGGAGCCAGAGGAAACGTTGTGTGATCCTCTTCTTCGGACCTCTCTTCACCATTGCGCGGGCTGTTGGTCAGACTTGTCATGATTCCCTGCAAAAAAGAAGCTTTTTTCGTATGGAAAGACGATACCTTTTTGATCTTGCCCCACGGTGGGCGCCAATTGTTTGTAGCGAAATTACCTACGAGAAGATAACTAAGCAATTGTAGGGCAAAGATCAAAGAATACGGTATAATCTCAACACTCAAGAACAAGATAGGAAATTAGGGTTCAAACTTTAGCTTGGTATTACTCGAATGACGACTCAGATGATTACAAAGCAGGCGTTAGCCCTTATTTATAGGCTAACCCTAATAATATCTTTAGGAAACGAGATCTTATCTTTTCCTTTTATCTAAATAACGATATAACAAACTAGGTAAAATATATTCTTTACCATATCTTTTACCAATTACAATAATACAATACATAATAGGATAGAATATACTCGGACGACCTAATCCTTAAGAAGAACGAGATCTTTGCCATGTCTCGTCACGTCGACGATGTCCTTCTACGCGTAGCTTCCACGCGTTCCACACTCGTCGTATTTTTAGACACAAACAGTAGTGTTGTTGATGTGTCTCTTAGGCAACCGAAGAATTGTGGACGGAAGCGAATTGAATTTGACATGAGTAGTATCGTTAATGTTCCTTTGAGTCAAAGAAAAACACTAAGATCTCTTGTCAAGGCTTTGCGTATGAAGCATGTCACACTACACTCGCGGTTCAAAGAAGGTTTTCTTCGTCGTCATTCAAATGCCATCAAGCCACATTTGAAAGAAGAAAATAAGATGGCACGGCTTTGGTTTTGCATTAGTATGTTGGAGCCGAGAAGTTTGTCACAACAACCCACACTCGTATTATGTACAATGTTGTACATATTGACGAGAAATGGTTCTATATTACAGAGAAGTCATGTGTGTAGACATGGCTCCCGGTCCGGTCCGGTCCGGTCCGGTCCGGTCCGGTTCCGGTCCGGTCCGGTTCAATCCGGTTCCGGACCGGTTCCGGTTCCGGTCCGGTTCAATCCGGTTCCGGACCGGTTCCGGTTCCGGTCCGGTTCAATCCGGTTCCGGTTCCGGTCCGGTTCCGGTCCGGTTCCGGTTCATACCGGTTCATCCGGTTCGGACCGGTTTTTTTTTTAAAAATAATTTTTTAAAAAAATAAATAAAAAAATATAAAAATAATTTTTAAACTTAAAAAAAATAATTATAAAAAAACGCTATTAAAAAAGAATGTTTTGTCATTGTTTTTAAGTTTAAAAATTATGTTTAAAAAACTTAAAAAAAATGATTATAAAAAAACGCTATTAAAAAAGAATGTTTTGTCATTGTTTTTAAGTTTAAAAATTATGTTTAAAAAACTTAAAAAAAATGATTATAAAAAAACGCTATTAAAAAAGAATGTTTTGTCATTGTTTTTAAGTTTAAAAATTATGTTTAAAAAACTTAAAAAAAATGATTATAAAAAAACGCTATTAAAAAAAATGTTTTGTAAAACATTCTTTTTAATAGCGTTTTTTTATAATCATTTTTTTTAAGTTTTTTAAATTAAATATGAAGGAACAAAAAAATTTAAAAAAATTGGGCTTGCACTTAACAGTGACTTACTTGTTAAGTTGCCTACGTATCCTCTCGGGTTAGAGGAATCAAAGCCCACGTAGTTCTTTACCTTTTTTCAAAACCCGTTACCTAAGTCGAATCTTCGGCGGATGAATCGGTGCGTATCGTAGTAGAATCTCCAATCCACTCGTCTTCCGATGACTCGTTAATGTTACGTTGTTGCCTCATTGCGGCTCTCTTCCAATCGCAAACACAGCATTGCGCCTCCAATGACTCCGGTGCCAAATTTGATCTCTTCCTCGTTAAAGTGTTGCCTCCTGCACTAAAAGTTTGTTCCACCGCCACGGTTGAAGCGGGGACGGCAAGAACTTGAGCCGCAATCTTCGCAAGCGTTGGAAACATGCTCCTATGATCCTCCCACCACTTCAAAACATCTAAAGCTTCACAACTAACAAACTCAAAGTTGGTGTTAAGATAGTTATCAATTTCCGCATTCGTGTTTGTAACTCTTGGTCTTTTACTAAAATACTTAGCTCCAAAGGCCCCCAAGCTACTAGAGCTCGAAGAAGCCGGAGGTAATTGTGAAGGAGTCGGAGAATCCGAAAAATGAGTAAATAAAGTTTCAATGTATGTTCTAGTTCTAGAAACCATACCTAAAATATCCTCTAGTTCACCGTCGGCTAAAATATATCCATAATAGTCATCTAAAAGAGCGTGCAAAACTCCTAATTTAAGTCTAGGATCTAAAACACAAGCAACAAGAAAACAATCGGGAATATATCTATAGTATTGCAACCACTTACTCCTCATGCTTGCAACGGATTCCTCAATGCCGGGAATTTTAGCTCCCTCACTTAAACCAACCATAACATTACAAGCTTCCAAGACAAAAACATTACTACTTGGTATATAAACATGACTAAATCTCTTTGTTGCATCACTAAAACATTTTAAAAACGTTGCAATACTTTGACATATTTCCCAACCTGATTCGCTAAAATAGAAAGTAGAGCCAGAAAGGTTTTGAGAAACAAAAGACGTTAAAACTTGTCTATATTCTATACATTCACATAGTAATATGTAAGTAGAGTTCCATCGGGTACCCACATCTTTTGAAAAACGTTTTGGGTGCACCCCGTTAGTTTTACAAAAGGTCATCCAATCTCTTGTAACTTTAGGATGCCCCCAAATATACTTAATAACGTTCTTAATTGGCTCAAAATGAAAACTCATAGCACGTAAACCATCTTGAACACATAAGTTTAAAATATGACAAGCACATCGAATATGAAAAAATCTCCCACCAAATAAAGGTTGACACATTTCTTGTAAATCTCTAATAGATGCGGTGTTAGCAGATGCATTGTCGAATCCAATTGAAAAAACTCTATTAAGTAGTCTATATTCTTCTAAAATTGTACGAATCATCATAGCAATATTTTGTGCGGTATGTGAATCATCAAAGACTCTAAATGCCAATAAACGTTTTTGCATTGTAAAATGATGATCTACAAAATGACATGTAACACCCATGTAAGAATGGGTTTGAGTATTATCACTCCATATATCACTACAAATAGAAACATTCATATCATTTTGCGAAAAATAAGAAACTAATTCGTGCTTGTGTCTTTTATAAGCCTTAATTACGTTTTTCTTAATCACTTTCCTAGATACGGATTTAAAAGCGGGTTGTGTATGCTCTTTAATATACTCATTAAATCCTACATTTTCACTAAATCGAAATGCTAAATGATCAACACAAATAGCTTCGGCTAATGCTACACTATTAGCTTCATGATCAAAATGAAATAAAGGGTTACCGCTAGTAGAAGATGCAAATCCGCCGGAAATTTGCGTTTGTCCCCCTAGCATTCCCATCTCGGCGACGTGTCTGTGCTCCATGTGTCGTTGAAGGGTTCCATATCCTCCACTTTTCTTCCATTGGAATGTCGCCTCGCAAAAGTTACAAGAAACAATAATTAGTCCGGGATCATAATCCTCGGCCTCGAGTTCCTCGATACCGGGTTCTAATTTAGTAAACCACTTTGTAAAAACAGGAGATGTTAGTTTCCGGAATTGGTTCCCGGAGGACCCGGGAACGGTCCTCCCCCCCCTACCCCTAGCCGGCCTCGAACCGCTAGCTTTCCCTTGAGGCCTAGCGGTCCTACCCCTAGCGGAGGACCTAACTTGGGAGGTGGGAGTGGGAGTGGGAGAAGTGACATTATCACTCTCTTGGGTGTCAAAATGATCCGCCATAATATGATTAAGAACAATTAAATAATATGATTAAAAGCAATTAAAAACAATTAAAACAATAAAACTTAGAACAATATAATAATGTGATTAAAAATGTAAAAGCAATAAAATATTGAAAGACAAATGCTAATTAAAAGGAAGATTAAGAAATGAAGAGATTAAGAGAGATTGTTGATGGAATTTGAGAGATTATGAGATTGAGATTTGAGAAAGAGAAGAGAGATTGTTGTTGTTGGATGTGTGATTTGAAGATTGTATGGTATGGTATTTATAGGGGTTGGATATGGATTTTTTAATATTTAAAAATGTATTTTTTTATTTTTTTTTAATTTCCTAACGGCTCCTAGCCGTTAGGACCGCCGGTTAACCGGCGGTTCGGCCGGTTAACCGGCAACGGCTAGTTTACTAGCCGTTATAACCGGCGGTTAACCGGTTTTCCCGGTTAACCGCCGGTTTTGTATTTTTTTTTTAAAATTTTTTTAACCGGCGGTTAACCGGTTAACCGCCGGTTTATTTTAACATTTTTTTTTTAAAAACCGCCGGTTAACCGGTTTAACCGGCGGTTAAAAAAAATTAAAAAAAAAAATAAAAAACCGGCGGTTCGAAAAACGCAAATTCCCGAACCGGAACCGGACCGGGTCAAAACCGGTTCCTACCGGTTCCGGTCCGGTTCCGGTCCGGTCCCGGTTTTGACCCGGTCCGGTTCCGGTTCGAACCGCCGGTCCGGTCCCGGTCGAGCCATGACTACATGTGTGTACTCAAAATCGGGCCACTGAATCTTTAAGAACGATAGTAATGTTTGATCTTGACTTCACTGTTTTCCATTAGAGGTTTTCAAAGTCTCAACTATCAAATTCATAGCTTCTACATTTTCATTAGAGGTATTTAACGCCATAGTGTTCCAACCTTTCAAAAAAGTTAGACAAAAATAGGAAAGATATGTAAACTATAACAATAAAATATTAGAGGAAAGCTAAGTTGAAGATAAGCAAATAAACAAAGAAGTGTACTTACCGTAATTCCTTGCAAAGAAGGCTAGTTGAAAATGAGGAATGGAGTTGTTGTGAATAAATACATGGGGTACACTACTAAAAAACGCAGCTATAGCCATAAATGATTAGCCACGAAATGTTTTGAGGGCACTTTTATAGTTATTAGCTATAAATATAGCTATGAAACAAATTTCATGGCCATCTTACCATAAAATATATTTCATTGCTAACTTTTATGGCTATATAGCCACAAAATTTAAATTTGTGGCTAACTTTGCAACTACATTACAATAAAATAATTTTAAAGCTGAAGTTGTGGCTAACGTCGAAGCTATTTAGCCATAAATTCATTTTGTGGCTATTTTTAAAGGTATGTACCCATAACTAAATTCGTGGCTATTTTAAAAGCTATTTTCATGGCTAAATTCCAGTGTACATTAAATGCTTCGGGTACCAACTTATTAGCAATACATTAACTCACCATTTTACTTTACCAATTTGTGCTCTAAACATCCGGCCATAACAAATTTTCTCCCCAAGCTTCAAACTTCAAACTCTTCATAATATTCAACAAATCTTAGATCTTGGATTGTGAGAGCTGCTAATCAGGTAATTTCTTAATCGATTATCATTAGTAATGTGTATATTTAATTACTTTTATAATCAACTACATATGTCTAAGATTTTGTTTTGTTCTTGAACTTTTAGATCTAGTTAAATGCAAAACAAGGCAAAATTGCTAAAAGTTCATGATATTTTGATTCGAGTTCAGATTTTACATGAACAAACACTCATAAGTTATTTGTATTATGGTTAGATTAGTGATTTAATATTTTTAATTACTTATCATTAGCCAGGAATTGTCTTTGAGGCTATAATCGTAGCTAATTTATAAGTTTAATAATTTGTCAATTATAGTTTATTTTATAGTTAATATGATTATAAAGTGAAGATCTTGTTCATAATGTTTACAAAAACAACTAAAGAAGGCATAAATTTTACATGTTGAGGCTGTAGTCATTAGCCACGAACTGGTTTGTTTGAGGCTAGATTCATGGTTAATTATTTCAAATATTTGTCATTAGCCGCGAACTGGTTTTTTGAGGCTATAGTCGTAGCTAGTTTATAAGTTCCTTAACCGTAACTTGTTTAATAAGGTCAAAGATACGGTTGTTGTATATACGAGTGATTTAATTGATGGTTTGTAGGTATCGATATGGAAAATCGTAATTGGATGTATGATAGATGGCTATCTAACGACGGTGGTGGGTGGAAAACCGAGTTCATCAATGGTGTTGAAACATTTATTATGTTTGCAACATCACAAGTGCATTTGATGGACGGGGATAAGATTAGATGTCCTTGTTCGAAATGTAAGAATGGAAGATTTCGAGAGATAGACATGGTTCGAGTTCATCTTTATCAAAAGGGTTTCGTTGAAAATTATCTATTGTGGAATGCACATGGAGAATCACTAGTCACCAATACATTCTCTTTACAAGAGTTGTCATCCTCAAATCACAATGACATGGATTTCTTTGGGATAGGGAAGCATTTGTTTGATAATTTGAACCCTACTCAAAGAATGGTTTTTGATGCAGCTGGTCCCAGTTTTGTTCCACCTCCATGGTTTAACCCTAACAATTCAGCCCACGAGCCCCACACTAGCCAGTTTGAGGTTGAGAACAATATGAGTTTTGCAGAAGAACCAAACATGGCTCAACAAACAACGCCAATATTTGGTCATGTCCATGACGATACTTCTTTCTTATCCGAGCGTTTTTCTGATGTATTGAAGGCAGCAGAAGAGCCATTATATTATGGTTCTAACATGTCACAGTTAGCTGCAGTGGGCTCTTTTATGGAGTTAAAGACCAAATACAACTTGTCACAAGCTGGGTATAGCGCTCTTCTTCAAAAAGTTAGTGATGTTTTGCCAACAGACAATAAGTTTCCAACAAGTTACTATGAGCAGAAGAAGTTGACTAGAGAGTTGGGATTGCCACAACAGAAGATACATCTATGCCCCAAAGGTTGTATGTTGTTCTGGAAGGATGATGCAAATGAAACTGAGTGTAGATTTTGTAAGAGTCCGAGATATAAACCTTGTTTATCTCAGAAAGGAAAACCAATACCCAATTTGGTGTTAAGATACTTGCCTATAACCCCGCGCTTGCAGAGAATGTATGCTATGAAGGAAACAGCTACAAAGATGCGTTGGCATGCTGAACACCAAACTGATGAAGGGTTTATGAGTCACCCTTCAGATGCTGAGGCTTGGAAACATTTTGATCAAAGCTTTCCGGATTTTGCATCAGAAACCCGTAACGTGAGATTATGTTTATGTTCAGATGGATTCTCCCCTTTTGGAAAGTTTGGCAAGACATATTCAACTTGGCCAGTGATTGTCACTCCTTATAACCTACCACCTGAGATGTGCATGCAGACTCGTTTTCTTTTCTTAAGCACCATTGTTCCCGGTCCACGGAATCCAAAGAAGCTAATAGATGTCTGCATGCAACCTTTGATTGATGAGCTGCTAATGCTATGGACAGACGGTGTGCCAACATTTGATGCATCTACAGGGGAACACTTCAGGATGCGTGCAGCTCTTATGTGGACAGTGAGTGACTTTCCAGCATATGGGATGTTGAGTGGGTGGAGTACTGCAGGTAATTATGCATGTCCTCATTGCATGGAGAATACAAAAGCCTTTCGTTTACAACACGGTAAAAAGGCTTCATGGTTTGATTGTCATCGATGCTTCTTGAAAAGACAACATGCATTTAGAAAGGACAAGAAACACTTCTTTAGAGGACGAGCTGAAAAAGATCCTCCTATTCCTTATGTGTCTGGTGAGCAAATGTGGGAGCGTGTTCGAGATCTGCCAACTGCCATGGAGTCACCACGTAACTTACCAGCTGGTTATGGTGAAACTCATAAGTTCACAAAGCAAAGTATCTTTTGGAAGCTTCCTTATTGGAAGCATCATTTGCTTCGTCACAACCTTGATGTGATGCATATTGAAAAAAATGTGTTTGAGAATGTGATTCACACTGTACTAGATTCCAAGGGGCGGACAAAAGACAGCCTGAATTCAAGGAAGGACCTTCGATTATATTGTGATCGCCCAGAACTTCAAGTGGAAGATGATCACAAGGGTCCAAAGCCAAAAGCTGTATATACATTAAGTAGAGAAAAAAAGACACAGTTGCTTAGTTGGTTGACGACATTGAGATTTCCGGATGGATATGTATCCAATATTGGTCGATGTGTGCAGTTGCAAGAGGGGAAACTACTCGGGATGAAGAGTCATGATTGTCATGTGTTCATGCAAAGGCTTCTACCGATTGCTTTTAAGGAGCTTCTCGACGTGGGTGTATGGGGGGCATTGACAGAGTTGAGCTTGTTCTTTCAATCCATATGTGCATCAACACTTGACAAGAAATGTATTGAGGATTTGGAACGTGATGCACCACTCATATTGTGCCAGCTGGAGAGAATATTTCCACCATCTTTCTTTGATTCCATGGAGCATCTTCTTGTGCATTTACCATACGAGGCAAGGCTTGCAGGTCCGGTACAATACAGATGGATGTATGTGTTTGAAAGATTCTTATTTATTTTGAAGGGTAACATGCTAAACCCACAAAAAGTTGAGGCATCTATAGTGGAGCAATATCTATTCGAGGAGATCACAAATTTCACTCAACATTATTCTGAACCTCAAGATCAGCACAAGAGAAGAAAAGGTTCAAGGAACGAGGATAATGTAGCAAATGACACTTATCCTCAAATTTCAATCTTCAACCACCTTGGACGTGCAAGCGGAAAGTGTAAGGTCTTATGGATGACCGAGGGGGTAGATTTTCAAGTAGCACATACATACATCCTTCTCAACTGTAGAGAGGTTGACTCTTACGTCGAGTAAGTAAACTAAACTTATATATCTGTAATTGTTTACAAATTCACATGCATCATATATGGATATATATTAATGTCACACGTTGTCGTTTGTATTTTTAGGAAATTTCAAAATACAGATGAGCGAGGAGATGAGAATGCTCTTGCTAATCGCTTTTCAACATGGTTTAGTGATTATGTAAGTCTTATAGTATATTCTATTGGGAACAAAATTTTACCATACATAACAGAAATGTTAAGATAACATTTACTTCTTATTGTGATGTAGGTTTTAACTAAACAAAACCTTCACCCTCCAGATGGGGATCATGATTTGATACGGAGTTTGGCTTGGGCCCCTTCAAAAAAAGTTCTATCATGGCCTGCATATTTTATCAATGGTTATAAATATGAAACTCTACAACGAGGAGAAGGCAAACTAACAATGAATAGTGGTGTTTGTGTACAAGCCTTCAACGGTGATACTCAATCTGATTTCTTTGGGCTAATAGAACAAATTCTGGAGTTCGAGTTCACCGGTTTGCCTTGTAAGAAGATTGTCATGTTTAAGTGTTTGTGGTTTGATCCTTCTATTAATGGAACGAGAGTCCATCCACAATACCGTTTCCAAGAAATAAATTGGAAGAGGCGGTACAGAAATCACGACCCTTTCGTCTTTGCCCAACAATGCATCCAAGTTTATTATGCAGACTACCCAGGAGTATGTCGTAGTCGTGCAGATTGGAGGTTCGTGTGTAAGACAAAGCCTCGAGGAATAGTAGAGCAACGATGGACTGAGGATGTTGTTGAACCGATGGGTTCTGAACCAATATTACAACCAGATGATTTTGAGGTTGATGGATTTGCAGGATCATCAATTCACTCTTTGCCTTCTAATCTAAATGACCCAATCATGCTTGACGAAGGAGATTATGATGACGGGAATAGCGACGAGGATTTTGATACCGAAAATGAAGGGAGTCAAGATGATCTCCAATCAAATTCAGACAATGATCAATAATAAGCTAGTAAGTTGTATTTTCTTACCTAAATAAATTGATTTATCTCCAGTTAAATTAATTATTTAATTTTGTTTACAAAATCAGATATGAAGTGAAGACTTCAGTGAATAATTTAGGCAGTTCAGCACTACTTTCCCGCTATGCTTAATTGGAATTTGATAAATTTCCCTCTTTTTTTTGCTCTAACTCATCCAAATTGGCGCTTTTAATTTTCCATGTTTGACTCTAAAATAAGAAAACCCTCAACACTGTTATGCCTCTTCACTCAATAACCCTAGAAAACTCAACAATCTCGTCTGCCCTCTTCACCAAAACCAGAAAACCTCTCGTTCGAAAATCAGAAAACCAGAAAACCTCTCGTTCGAAAATCTCGTCTGCCCTACTTCACTCCGTTCATCAATTTGCAGTGTTCTCTTCAACGAGGTCCAGTTCTGTTCTTTCAATTTGTTCATTCCATTTTCTTTTTATTTATGGTTCTTTGAATTTTCACTTTTTTTGTTTCAGGTCTTCACGAGATCTTCAACGAGGTCCACTTCTCTTCTTTCAACACTTTTTTTCTTTCAATTTGTTCAGTGGTTGGAATTATCATATTGTGTTCTTTATTTGGAGGTTTTTTGTCCTCATATTGCCATGTCCTCATATTTCTTTGTGTGTTTGGTGGCTGCTAAACCTAATCATTTCGATGATCTATGAGTAACGGTGTTGTACAAGTATTTGTTGTTGATTAAGTTTTTTTTTTTGCTCAATTTGAAACACAGATATCAAGAACCTGTGTTGTTGTGGAGATAAATTATGGTTTATTGTGTGTAGCTTAGTAATGACTCTAATGATTGAGTAAAGCTAGGTTAAATTTTCCTTTCCTACTCTTGGAAAAAATGAGCAGTTTGTTCTTATATGATTTTTGTTAACTAGTGTCTCTTGTTCTTGGACTTCTGTTTGATCTTTTATCACTATTAGAAAATAGGTTAATGGCCTTAGATAGAACAAAGGAGGAGAATCATGGGGAGGAATCTGTGGATGAAGGTGAATTTTATGCATGAAGTGAGTTGAGACTCTATCTTTATTATAGAATTAAGGCTTAGTTGGATTATGAATATATTGCAATGATAATTGTAAATCTTTTCAATGTCCAATTGAAACACAGGTTTTCATCTAAGTATTATTTTACTTAACACCATGCAATCTGCCGGATCTGTACGTCGGTCATCTCATCAACTTTTCCGACCTTCAAGTTGTAACTTTGCTCGTGGTGCTTCTCACACTCCTCCTGGAGAAGATACTCCTAGCCCGGTCACCTCTCTAACTCCCAACAGTTCTCCACCTGTGCAAGAGCTTCCACATGAAGAGCACCATGAGCCAACTGTTGAGGGATCACCTGCTGATCAGTCCAACATTCCAATAGAAAAGATTTATGTAGGACTCGGGTCTAATGGCGCTCGGTAATTAGCTCCTAACTTTGTCTCAATAACCTAAGTTACAATTTAAAATTACTAATGATTTTATTGCTATTTATAGTGAATTTGATAATCATAATCCATCTTCAAACGTTGCTATTGCCAAAATGAAAGAAATTGTTCGTGGACACTTCGATGGCCCATGGACAAGTATTAAGTTTGTGCCAGATCATGTAAAAACAATGTGGTTTGAAGAGTTTGAGGTGATACATTTCACATTTTTAAGCATAAATGTCATATATCTTATCATGCATACGTGAGTATATTCTAATTATTTTTTCGTCTATGCAGAAATATTTCTTCTGGACAGAGACAGATGTGGCAATGAAAAAAGTTTTTATTCACGAAGCTGGTAAGCATCTTAGTCAAACCTTTAGCAAATGTCGTTATGGTGGAAGAACACCTTTCTTTGTAAAAGGCGAGCATTGGAAAAAAATGGAGAGCACAAGAACAACAAATGTAAAGATGGTGAAGCAAGCTGACGCGAACAAAAAAAACAAATCTTCCAAGAGATCCATTGAAAATGGGCCGTATCGAGGGGGTTCTCGAAAGGTAGCAAAGCACATGAAAGTGATGGTAAGTATACTTTGAAAGTAATTTAGTTCTGCTTTGTTTTTGTATTCTTATGAGTAAATCAATTGTTTCTGTATATTCAGGAGACAAAAAATGGTTGTAGACCATTGTATTCTGAAGTTGTAAGAAAGTTGTGGTCAAAGAATGATGGGACTGATATGGGGCCGCTAACTGCTTCCTGTGTAGTAAGTATTAACCAACACTCCTTATTTCAACCATTTGTTTTTGCTATGGTTCTTGACTGAATTTTTAGCTCTAGTTGTTGGGTTTCATGGTTCACTTGCTGTTTTTATTTACATCAACTGCGTTTTTACACGTGTATAAACTGTAAAAACTCAGCTGCTGAATTCAGGTGGTGTATAAAGTTGTTAAAACATCAGTTGCTGAATTTTACACTTGTTATGTTGTATTATGCAGTTCCTGTAAAAACTTCAGTTGCTGTAAAAACTTCAGTTGCTGTATAACACAAAGCAGTTGCTGTATTTTTTACAGTTGCTGTTTAATTATACAATTGTTGTTGATGAGCTGAATTTGCTGTTTGATGAGCTGAATTTTTTTACAGTTGTTGTTTGATGAGCTGAATTTGCTGTTTGATGAGCTGAATTTTTTTACAGTTGTTGTTTGATGAGCTGAATTTGCTGAATTTTGTTGAACTGAATTTTCTGAATTGAATATGCTGAGCTGAACTTGACTATATAAATTGCTGAATTTTGTTCTTATTTTCTTTTTAAGGATGAGTTCGATCGACTTGTTGCTGAAATTTCATCTTCGGAACCGCTAACTAGGACCAAGGAGATAGAGCTATGGATACAAGCATGCAATGGGCCTCACAATCATAGGATTTTTGCGTTAGGTGAAGAGGGGGCTGCCCTAGTTCGTAGTGGAAGGACTAGAAATCTCAATGGCGTTTCTACATCAAGTGCAAGTAAGTCACAACCATTTATGGAGCCTCTTAAGGATGAAATGAGGGAGATGCGAGATGAGATGAAGGCCGTTCAAGTCCAAAACAAGTTACTACAAGACATGCTCGAACGTTTGTTGCAAATGCATGGAGGTGCTAATGCTACTGCTTCTCAAGATTCCAACCGAGCCTCTAATGTTGGCTCTCCTCAAGAGTCCAACCCAACTCCTTAATAGTTGGATGCCTTTCACTTAGCATTTTCGATATTCTCTAAGTCTAGCAAGTAAAAGCTAACACCTTAGTAGTCATTTTAGATGTTTAAGCTTCTTGCTTATTTTGGTAGTTTGGATATGTTTGAATGCATGTGAATTTTAGGTACCATGAAAAGTTGATATATCATGTGCATGGTTTAGAAAACTTTGTTAGTGCACATGAAATATCAAAATTTTGTAAGATTTGTCCTTTTAATGGATATTAGTATTAGTAAATGTTTGTTTGTTTACAATAAGCTCAATTTATATATTGACTAATAATAATAATGATTTTTTTTATTAATTCTGGTTATTTGGCAACTAATATACCCAAGAATATATTTTATGGCTAAAATCCCAATATATAGCCATAAACCTATATAGCCTAGACGTTTGCCACAAATTATTTTATGGCTAATTCGATAAGAATTTAGCCACAAACTCATTTATAGCTAAAAGACATAAAATTAGCCATAAATATTTTTGTTGCTACTTAGGCACGAATTTTCCAACAAATAAGTTTGTGGCTATGTTTTCTAGCTAATTAGCCACAACATCAAATTTTGTGGCTACAATTTATGGCTGAGCTTAGCCAGGGCCATTTTAGCCAGGAACACTGTTTTATGGGTAATTTTGATGGGAGATTCGTGGCTAACATAGTTTATGGCTAACGTTGTGGCTGAAATTGTGGTTAAATTTGTAGCAACAGCTGCGTTTTCCAGCAGTGGTAGTTGAATGAGATTATTTGCAAAGCATTCTCAAGTCTCGACATGTGGACGGACAAAATATTTAATGTCGGTTGTGTTTTGGAGATAGATGTGCAGTGGGAAGATTAGTGTATCAAATCATTAAGGAGGGTTAAATGAGGGGAAAAAAAAAAGGGGGGGGGGGGGGGAATTGAAGGAAACATTAATTTGGTGGCTTGGGAAAATGTTGCAAAGCCTTTTTGGGAAGGGGGTCTGAACATTTAGGAAATCTTGTCTTGGAATAAAGACTACTATGTTGCTTAAGCTTGTGATTGATGTGCAGATGAATAGAGCAAATTTGTGCACTAAATTGGTAAGAACTATGATCCTGAAAGGTGAGGATTTATGGGCATATACTGAATCTTCTACCAGTTCTTGGATCTGGAGGGTGAAAAAGAATTGTTTGATGGATTGGCTGGTCACTGGTGTCCTTCTCCCAAGGCAGAGACAAGAAAAGACTGGGGTTTCAGGCTAAAGTAATACATATGTTTATTATATGTGGAGAGCCAATAATATATGTGAAGATTTTCAGAGATCACTTGAAGTCAGATCAACAATGTGGTGATGAGATAGAGATTCCATTAGGAGCTTGAGATTGTAAATTTTGTTTAGGAGTTGGGATGGATGGTATGGATCTGTTTTGGGGTCTCATTCTGGAAAAGTGGCCGAGCCACGATTTTTGCAAAGAGGGGGCGAAATTTTCTATAACATAAAATTATTTATTTAATTATAGTATATATTTATAATATAAATAAATAAATTAAATATTTAAAAGAGTGTATTGAAATTTAAAACAATAAAAAGTAGTGGAAAAGGTTTGAATTCTTAACCAATAGTACTTTTGTAAAACATTTACCCACCCAACTAAAAGAAACTTATTGTCATAATGTAAAATATATATTTATTAAAATTTTACCGAAAAATATTAATACTAACTAATTCGGAGCTGGAAAGAGGGGGCGGTCGGCCACCCTACTCCCCCCTTGGCTCCGCATGTTCTCCTCTTCTGATCTTAACTTTCGGTTTGTGAAAGTAAGATCTTGGGTGTAAAAAGCTTTCTTTTTGTTAATATAATCCTTACCATTAACAAGAAAAGAAAACGATTTTAAACAATGGAAGAGATGGAGAAGAAGATTCTTAGAGTTATAATATCAATGAGGTAACATTCTTACTTAAATTTTTGAATTTGTATTGTGTTTTATTTAGGGTTTGATTTGGTTTGGTGAGGTGAAGAAGAAGATTATTTAGCTAACTTTGCATGTTAAATGTAGGCCCTTACTATTTGACGCCCACTCAAATTGCTATTTACCGCCCAGTTTTTGTGCGTCACGCATGGAATAAAACCCTACGTCGCGCACGATTTTTTTTTAAAAAAAAAATCCATGCGTCACGCATGGATTAAAACCATACGTCACGTATGGATTTTTTTTTGTTTTTGCTTGTTTTTTTCCATAATCTTGTAGATAATTTCAATACGATCGCGTGCATATAAAATTCGTCCAAAACGGACATCGTTTGCCCCTTCAAAAGGCCAAAATACAAATTTATCACACATAATTTCTTGTATCAACAAGTCCGTTAAAACAAGACACCATTTTTCAATTTTTTTTATAATATGGTAGATAACTTAGCAAAGATTTTATTTAGTGATGGTAATACTTAAATAAAATTAATAACTACAATTTATAAGTACGGAGTAATAGATTTGTTACACTTAATCATAATTACTTCACTGTTTTTTGTTTTTTTGCCTTTTGAAGGGGCAAACGATGTCCGTTTTGGACGAATTTTATATGCACGCGATCGTATTGAAATTATCTACAAGATTATGGAAAAAAACAAGCAAAAACAAAAAAAAATCCATACGTGACGTATGGTTTTAATCCATGCGTGACGCATGGATTTTTTTTTTTAAAAAAAATCGTGCGCGACGTAGGGTTTTATTCCATGCGTGACGCACAAAAACTGGGCGGTAAATAGCAATTTGAGTGGGCGGTGAATAGAATGGGCGGTGAATAGAAAGTATGTAAATGTATTAGTAGTATGCTATAAGAAGGTGACTTGTGCATTAAGGTTAAACTTGGTGATTGTGATGATGCAAATATTGAGTTTATCTTGATTAGGAATTAGAGTTTGTCAATATATATGTCCGTAACAAATTTGAAATACATAAATGCAAAACAATGCGCGGCTTATGATGTAACACCATGCATGACTTTAAAGTGGATTTAAAAGAGATGAAATGACCTTGAATTGGGTGTTTCCCTGCGTCAAAAATGACGATGGGTTTGGTGCACAATGAGTTGGGTTGTCGAAAAATAGGCTTTTATAGCTATTGTGCTTCATACGTGACGTATAGTGTTATATGTTGCGTATGAAATATTGTTATACATGATATATACGCGATATATCGAGAACGAACGATAAATAGCAAAATGGGAGAGTCGAATAGCAACTATAGACCTCGTGTATTGTTTCGGTTCTAAAATGGGCTTAAATTCCAAATTTCCAACCAATAGTACGAGGGTGACTAGAGATTTGGAGGAGTGCACCATACAAAAATCTCCATATGGGAGGCAATCACAACCGGGGGCGGACCTACATAGAGACTAGTGGGGGGCCACTGACATTGAAAAATGAAGGGAATTGTAGATCTTTTTAATACGAGTTCGTGCATATAAAATTCATCAAAATCGGACATCGTTTGACCCCTGAAAACCCTAAAATACGAAACTCTCGCAGGTTGCAAACCACGCCGCCGCAATACAAGACTAGACGATCAAGATGGCGTGTTCCGAACTATTCGAGGTTAGGGACGCAACACGAGGTCTTCTTTTTAGTTCCTTACACGCTTTTTCATGTGTTGTTTCATTTTGAAACATCACAAGCTACTTTTTTCATGTGTTGTTTAATTTTGAATATTCACAAGATAGAAGAATATTTGTATTGAATTGATCTTTGTAAAAAATTCTACTAGAAAAAATTGTGTTGAACTGTATTGTGTAAAGTGTTGAGCTGATGTTAAATATTTTGTTTATATATACTTAATCCTTGTTGCGAATAGTATTGAGATGATTAATAATATTGATTGTATATACGTTATTAGAATTATGTTAAATAGTCATGCAACCAAATTTTTTTTTAGCCGAAACAGGCCCACTTAAAATTCTGGTCGTCCGGTGATCACAACGAGCTGAGCTGAGCTGAACTCTTGATAGGATAAGAGGAAGAACAACGAAAAAACAATAAAATAAAAATGGGTTCCGGAAACGGATTGACGTCCTCGTCATATCCAACGGCATCAGAACCCAAACCCTTGATACAAATCCACACACCAAATCCCAATCACAAATTCAATCCAATTCCAAACAATGCGCAGGGCGATCACCAGAGCAACACAATCTTCCCTCACATCCAATCATCCTAATCCATGTCGCCTTCTTCCGCTGCTGCTTTCCTCTTCGATTTCTTCTGTCCAGCACCATCAAGCCAGGGGGATGTGCTTAGGTGTTCTTCCAGATGGCGTCGATCGCAACTCCGACGCCTTCGCCACCAACTCCGTTGCCATGACCGGTTTACTTTCACAGCTCCACTCTCACATTAACAACGTGCTCGCTGGCGGTGGACCTGACGCTGTCAGCAGGAACACCAGTAGACGGAAGCTGCTTCCTCGACAGCGAATTGACCGTCTTATTGATCCTGGTTCCTCCTTTCTTGAGCTATCTCAGGTTTACTCATTCATCATCAATGTTTTCATGTGATGGATCGACTCTCACTTTCTAATTTTTTTAATTCATGGTGTTAGCTCGCTGGACATGAACTGTATAAGGATTTTCTTCCTTCTGGGGGAGTTATCACTGGAATAGGACCGGTACATGGAAAATTATGTATGTTTGTAGCTAATGATCCCACTGTTAAAGGAGGCACTTACTACCCCATCACAGTCAAGAAACATCTAAGGGCACAAGAGATAGCTGCACAGTGTAGATTACCATGCCTTTATCTTGTTGATAGTGGAGGTGCTTTTCTACCTAAGCAAGCTCAAGTATTTCCTGACAAGGAGAATTTTGGCAGAATTTTTTATAATCAAGCAGTGATGTCTGCACAAGGCATACCCCAAATCGCCCTCGTTTTAGGTTCTTGTACTGCTGGAGGTGCGTATATACCTGCAATGGCTGATGAGAGTGTCATGGTGAAAGGAAATGGTACCATTTTTCTTGCTGGACCTCCACTTGTGAAGGTTAGTGATCACTCATACTCCTCTACTTTTTATCTACATGTTTAAAGATGCCCCATTAGATGATCACCCCTTTTTCATTTGTGAAGGTCATGATAAGGCTTAGATGTTAACTGTTTTATTTTGGTATCGTAAATTTAATTGAGTTAATAGCATCTCACATATGGACAAGTTTTCTGGTTATATCTCAATAATAAATGTATGCAGGCGGCTACCGGAGAGGAAATCTCGGCTGAGGATTTGGGAGGTGCTTCTGTCCATTGCAAGACATCAGGGGTTTCTGATCACTTCGCTCAGGGTACAAAATCTTATCACTTCAAAATGTTGCTCCTAACAATTTTCACTGGGTTGGTTTACTAGGTAAACATGATCGGGCTTAATATAACCAGACCTTGAAACAAACTTCAGGAAGCTCTGTTTATCCGATGGGATGCACAAATTCTCTTATCGTTGTTGCCTGTTGAGAACTTGAATTTTTCAATGCCATCATCATCTCCAAAATGATCCAAGAAATTAGATGATTAGGGCCTCCTTAAGTCACAGCCTGAGTAACTAGCCCATATATAATAGCCACTAAAATTCTCTCATATGTCATGGAACTTCCTCAAATAACCGCAACACCCCTTTGTGCTTTGGCGTCCATATTGGCTAGTTTTGAATCAAGAGTGTAGTTTGCACAAATATAAAATATCCTTTTATTTGTTCAAAAGGCCTAACTTCATGATTTGAACAACAATTTTCTTTGGCCTTATAAAGGATTTTCATTTGTGTTAAAAGTGCTAGATGAACTTGGTAGCTCATATTGTTTTTTTATTGCAGATGAATTGCATGCACTTGCAATCGGAAGAAACATTATCAAAAACCTATACATGGCTGGAGAAAGAGGATTTCCCAGTGGCTTTAAAAATGTGTCGTCATCCTATAAGGATCCACTATATGATGTGAATGAACTTAGGTCCATAGCTCCGGCAGACCTCAAGCAACAATTTGATGTCAGATCAGTCATTTCTCGTATTGTTGATGGGAGTGAATTTGACGAATTCAAGAAATTGTATGGCACTGTGAGGACATTTAAAAAACCCTAACATGCTAAGTGAGCCCTACATATTAGATGCTATATAACTGACTTTTATGTATCGGTGCAGACCCTTGTAACAGGTTTTGCTAGGCTCTTCGGACAGCCTGTTGGCATCATTGGAAATAATGGAATTTTACATAACGAGTCTGCAGTTAAGGGTGCTCACTTTATTGAATTATGCAGTCAGCGCAACATTCCTCTGGTGTTTCTCCAAAATATCACTGGATTCATGGTAAAAGAATCGTATAAAACTTCTTCAGACTGTTGATTGAAACTTCAAATCAACTTTTTGCTTCTTAGATGCTTTCTATATCCTTATGTACGTTGTAGAGTGAATCAGTTGCGTTTCTACTTTCTAAATGAATTCCCTCTACCAATTTGATATGCTAAATTTGTAAACGTTAAAATGGAATGAAAAGGATGTCCCTCATATGCAAGTTAATTTTACAACCCGTGGAAAGAGATTAAAACGGGGTTGGTTCACTAGCTGTTAACACTTTACTTCAAATCAGATACTAGGTGATTTCCATGATGCCATGTTTTCATGTGGTGATAACTTAGCTGGCCTGCTGAACCATATTTGAATTTGTAAATATCTGTTTTTTAGGTCGGTTCACGAGCTGAAGCAAATGGCATAGCAAAGGCTGGAGCGAAAATGGTGATGGCTGTTTCTTGTGCAAAGGTGGTTTCTGCATTTTATTTTCTCTAGTTATACATTTTTTCATCACATTTGTTTTTTATATATTGATCTTAGTGTGAATGATGTAGCCTTCTCTCCTTTCTTTCTTGTTATGAATCTCGTAATGTTTATACAATACCAATTGCAGTATTTAGCTGTATGAAACTTCAAGTTTAGTTTTTCTGGTAGAAATATTCATTTGTCATTTGAAGTCCGGTAGTAAGATGAAAAAGCAAATGATTTGTCAGGTTCCAAAAATCACTGTTGTAATTGGAGGAAGCTTTGGTGCTGGGAACTATGCCATGTGTGGGCGTGCCTATAGTCCCAACTTCATGTTCTTCTGGCCAAATGCCAGAATCTCGGTCATGGGTGGACCACAGGTATATAACACATCTTGCCTCTTTACTCTAACTTGGAAAATGTTTGGGGATATCTCATGGTTTCTACACTTGAAAATTTCAGGCAGCTGGGGTGTTAGCACAAGTAGAAGGGGCTAACAAGAAAAGGCGAGGAATTGAGGTAAATTCGCCATTTTTGAACAAATGACAATGGACATTATCATGTATGAGGTTATGAACAAGTTTAGAATTGGTGATAAATGCAGTGGGCAAGCGAAGAAGAAGAAGCATTTAAGCAAAAGGTTGTTGAGGCGTACGATAAAGAAGGGAGTCCATATTATGCAACTGCAAGGCTATGGGATGACGGCGTTATCGATCCAGCGGATACCAGAAAAGTGTTGGGGCTTTCCATCTCTGCTTCAATGAATCGTGGCCCAGAAGAGACCAAGTATGGTGTCTTCAGAATGTAATGTAAACTAATAAAACTGGTCCAAGTAAAGGGTGAATAAAAGCAAGAAAACATAATATGCATTCATGTATTGTACAGTTTGTACTTGCCTTTCCTCTAATCCCACCCAAAACAACAAAACATAATACTACGGTACGGGTATGCATTCATGGACTATCATGGAATAATGTTTGTAGTTAAGATGAACCAAGTTTCACCAATGGGCTTGTAGCCTAGCGATAAAGGGTACTACTCCCTTACCGTGTGGTTCGAACTCATCACCGGCATCTGACCCCAGCATTAGCTAGGGTAGAGGCCCGCCTGATGAAGGGCTTCGGTCCTTGCCTAAACCCAAAAAAAAAGAAGATGAACCAAGTTTCAACAGTATGTTATCATTCACCTTAACCGGATAATAAAAACCCTACAACAATTTTGGATAAGCTTTTCTCCTTTTTTTTTCTTCTAAATCTTTATTAAAAACATAAGATAACATCAAATATTACATTATATTATTGTACATTATCTTATCTTAGTGTAATCTGGTAATGTGAATTCTCCCCTTATTAAAAATGATTCGTCTATTATCATTATACATTTACATGATATACTTAAACCCATTGTTCAAATTTAAAAATAAATAAAATAATATTTTTTAATTAACATCAATTATTCTTTCACCAAAAAAAATCCATTATCATTATCCATAAACTGGCTTATTCTTCTGCTAACTTGTTCAATTGCAAAGTAATTTCTAATTTTTCAATCAACTAACCTAGGGTTTATGAAACTGAGAAATCTTAAGAAATTGGATGGAGAAGAAGATTCAAGGGACTTGTTAGGTATTCAAGGAACTCTGTCGACGTCCCGAGATACCCGTGTGGTTGGGGATGTTGAAACCAAATTTTTCGGGCACCATTGGTGTTGGATTATGGGAGCTTTGGCTTCGTCTCCGCGAGTAATATTTCGTAGTATGCTCATATGTCTAACCAGGTTCCGTTTGAATGAGAAATGAGGGAGTTACATTTAATGTAACTAAGTTGAATTTTGAGGATTAATGTGTATCCACATTGATTAGGAGGAGATAAACTCACTAGTATATAAACTAGGAGTGGATTGTAATGGATCTGATTGGGCCAGAGGAGTCTATCCTGGTGGGCTTGGGCCTTCTAAGACCACACGCGTGCGGTTCGGTTTGGTTCAGCTCGGCTTGTGGATCGTGGGTTCTTGGGATTAGGCCGTAGGCCCTAGGAGGAGGTTCTCTTTTTGGGCCTCGTTCAAAGTCTGACATGATTTTGGACCTCGTTAAAAGGAGACTCTGCAACACTCATTTATACACACTCATGTGAGCATCTCTCCTTCACTCTCCCCCGCGTCTTTAGAATCTCTCTCACTTCTTCCTCTTCTTCTTCCTCTTCTGTTCTTGTGTTCTGCAAATCAGAAGTGTTAATAGTTGTATCCTGGGCTTCGGAACGTCGGTAACCGTCACACTACGGGGCGTTTTCAGAATTAAGGAAAGAGATTCTTATCTCGACTCGGTTCCAGTTCAACCATACGAATTTAGTATTGGTTCGATTAATAATTGAGGTATTTGCGTCAAACCACCCCTTATTTGGCCGTATTTGCGTCAAACCACCCTTTATTTTACTTTTTGCAAAGAACCACCCTATTTTGCTATTCTGTTAACATGGAATCACCCCTCCATCTATTCCGTTAGTTTTTGTAAATGTCTAATATACCCCCACTTATTTTAAAATTTTGAAGGCAAAGTTGTGATTTCTAGCTCTCTTTCTCCAGCCTTTCTCTATCCCTTCCATCTTCTTCTTCCTCCCCGATAAGTCGATCGAACCAAGATACATGAAATCTGAAAATAAAGATCGTTGTGAGAGAAATTCGGACCTTAACTTAAAATTAAGGCTTAAAATTCAAGTATGTGATTGACAGGTTTTGGTGGCTTAACGGCTCTAGAACTTGGCACATATTTCTTAGCACAAATGCAGCCAGATAAAGAGCCATACATTAATCCAGTCCAGGTGGATACCACTGAAAAGATAAACAGAAGAAGGAAAAATACGAAACTTCATAGTAAGAACAATTTCAGCCAGCAACTGCAGCCATGTGTAATTGACACCTTCAAAATGAAGGCTCAGATTCAACGAGGCTTCAACCTCAACCATGCTCCTTCGCCGCCTCTCCAATCGTCGGTTCGTTCGTGACATTCGGAGCTGTTTTTTGCAAATCTACTGTAGGTAAGGCGGAGGAAAGTCCGATGAAGAATGATGTTGTTTCTCCTCCTCCGGCCGCGAAGGTGGAGGTTACTGAGACGACGCCGATTCCTACAATGAAGGTGGAAGTGAAGGAGGAGGCTTTGGCTTCGAGGATTTACGACGCCACTGTAATTGGAGAGCCGTTGGCGGTAGGGAAAGACAAGAGTAAAGTGTGGGAGAAGCTGATGAATGCTAGGGTTGTGTATTTAGGGGAAGCTGAGAAGGTTCCGACAAGGAATTGGAGCTTGAGATAAGAATTTGAGGCGAAAGTGTGTGGAGACTGAGCGGCCATTGTCGGTCCTCTTGAAGGATTCCCGAGTGATTTAAAGGAGATGAAGAAGAAGATGGGGAAGGGATAGAGAAAGGTCGGAGAAGGAGAGCTTGAAATTACAATTTTGCCCTCAAAATTTTAAAATAAGTGGGGATATATTAGACATTTCACACAAACTAACGGAAGAGTTAACGGAATAGATAGAGGGGTGGTTCCATGTTAACAGAATAGCAAAATAGGGTGGTTCCTTTCAAAATGTGAAATAAAGAGTGATTTGGCGCAAATACGACCAAATAAGGGGTGGTTTGACGCAAATACCTCTTAATAATTCTCTTCCCTTATTCGGTTTTATTTCATACAAATTATAAATTGTGAAAATATAGGTTCCTAAAGAAGAAACAACCGACTCACAATTGAATGCGGAGGAAACAACCCATCGCTCGTGCATACACAGTTGAGAACCAACCAAGGAAGAAGGGCGAGCGGAAGCGGCTTCTCCGACGATGATGATGGTCGTCCGATGGTGCATAAGCAGATTGGATGTTGAATGTTGGAAGAAATTGCTTGAGGGAGGGAGGTGATATTTTGAGAAACACTATTGAAATAAGGAGAGCTTTGATTTTTAAAATGGACATGCCTAACTTTAAGCTAAATTGCAAGTATATCTATACATATTTGTGTCCAATATATACCTCGTCACATCAACAAAGTCATGCCTACGCATAGCGTTTGCGTACCCCTTTCTTTATTTCATAGAAAATATCGGATATCCGTTATGGATTACGCTCACGCAATATGTTAACGTGATTAATTCACTCCTACGCGTTTCGCATGCGTGACAATATGAGTGCATTTTGCAAAAATAATGAATATATATAGCATCAACCATTATAAATCCACATCACAAAATTATACTCCGTAGCCAACAATTGTAATCTATTTATCTCGAAACTAAAATGAAAGTTCATATATTAGATCTCATTTTTTCCAAAAGTATATTTGTTGGATCATATATACATAGTCTGATAGGAAATATTTGTGTCCAATACACCTTTCTTAACTAAATTTTCTGTTTTTGCACCTTCAATTTAAGTTCTAATATTCTACCCTAGTTTATAAACACTCGCTCCTCTCTCGCTCAATCTCCCCCAAATGAATTCTGATTTCCTTCCTCCAGATCTGCTTCTTCTCTAGCTCCCTCCCAGATCTTCTTCTTCACTTGCTCACTCCCAGATCTGTTTCTTCCTCCCAGTCGCTCGCCTTCAGCCGCTCATAATCCACCGCACTCACCTCCGATCTCGCCTCCGACGTCAAGCAGGAACAATAGCGAACAACGAAAAGCTTCAGATCTGTCAGCGAACACCGCACTCACCTCCGATCTCGCCTCTGACAGTTCAGTTAGTCAATGTTTGGCCCTCAGTACGAGATTCAGTTGTCAGAGTTGTCAGAGATGTTGTGGATTGTGGATTGTGGACTAAAAAATTTGGGATGGTTGTGGATTGTGGACTAAAAAATTTGTTGACAGAGATGTTGAGAAGTTGAGAAGCCTGCATATACCATTGCAGCACATTGAATCGGAGCACAGTGCGGATCTCCCTGTGAATTTTCAGGAAGAGCGGCGACTACTAGCAAGGAGGTGAGGCCACGACTGTCATGCCTTTGCCGCATATGTTCGTGATCCGGAGGAGTATCTTGGCCCTGCTGCGCTGCTGCATGCTCACAGGTTAGTTAAGATGAATTTCTCTTGAAATTGCTCCTTGTTTGATGTTTTGATATAACTTTCTGAATCAAAATCAGAATCTGTATATATGCTATTGATAAATATGTTCTAAATCAGAAACTCTAGTTTTTGTTGGTGTTAGATGAATCACAGAGATTAGTAGATCATTGAGTCTGCAGAAAACGAATCTTGGTTAGAACTATGAATTTGTTGTTGATTCACAACTACACTATGAACATGAAAAGACAACATAAGTACACCAGTAAGATATATTTTACATTCAAGAGGACTTTCAGTTTTTCTACTATATGAAATCAAGTGCTTTTGCTGCTGCAATGGTTCAGATGCGTCTAAGAGAAGCTAGCCTCTTCTCGAGATCCTCGACATCCGATGATTCAGGTCTGCAGATGAGAGTAGAAAAACATTATTTTCAAGTAAAACTACATTGTTTGTGATATAATGTCAAGGAAATTTACTTGGGATCAACAACAGTTTGTTGTTGTTGCTTTGTTGCAATTCTTCCTTTTGAAGAAACAAAGATGGATCAGGATATTGATGACAACAATCAGCAAACTGAATCTGGTATGCTCTCCTTCATATACAACTCTGATTAGCAAACTGAATCAGGATATTGATGAACTGTTTTTGCTGTCAACAGATATCTGGTTGCTGTTGTTGGCATACAAACTTTTAGATGTAGTTTTGTTGAAGTTTTAGATGTTTTTGCTGCCAACATATATCTGGTTGCTGCTGTATAGCATGATTGTTGATGTATGACAGTGAATCTTGAAGTTGACTGCAATGCTCTCATATTGCAGATGATCTGAGAAGTTTTAGATGTAGTTTTGTTGACTTCAATTTTTCATATTTTTTGTAGCACAACTTCTGATTTGGCTTTTAATGTGATTCGTTCTATATACTTGCTTTGAAGCTCAAGTTGTGGAATAGAGGATCATGACTGATTTTTTGTATTTTTTTTCTTGTGATCTGTAAACAGAGGTGGAAGCTAATTTAGTCTCATCGGTAATTTAGTATGTTGACAGTAGAGGAAGCTATGTTGCATATGTGAAGATATCTGCATCAAAGCTGTTGAAATCAACTGAGCAATTGCCATGAACATCAGAACATATTGATACACTTTTTATTGTTATTATGAATTTGTAGTGGTGTTGACAAGTTTTGTAAAGTGTTGACAATATTGACGATTTTGTAATATTACTCGTGTTGTATGTTGGTGACCGTTTATTAGTCGTGAAAAAAATTTATTTAGTTGGGTTGACAACTTATTTAGTCATGTTGACAACTTATTTAGTCATGTTGACAACTTATTTGTAGTGCTGACACTCATTTGTTGTTTTGTTGACAAGTTATTAGTGGTGTTAAACAGATTATTTAGTTGGGTTGACAACTTATTTAGTTATGTTGACAACTTATTTAGTCGTGCTGACAACTTATTTAGTCGCGCTGACAACTTATTTAGTCGTGTTGACAACTTTGTTAAAAAATTTGTTGACAGCTCAACAACTTACTATTCTTGTTGACAACTCTGTTAAAAATTTTGTTGACAACTCTGTTAAAAAATTTGTTGACAACTTTGTTAAAAAATTTGTTGACAGCTCTGTTAAAATTTTTGTTGACATGTTAAATTTTTTGTTGACAGCTCTGCCACGTCAGCAAAGGGGTATTTACTTATAACTTAAAAAAGTGATGCAAAAACTTAAAAAACATAACAGTTTTGGGGTATTTACCCAAAAAACCGGGTCTGATAGTCACATGTTAAATGCGAGTTATGAATGTGGCCCCTTTTCTAAAACTTCGAAAACAAAATTTGGAAAATCGGTTTCACCTAATTGATTTTCAAATAAGAAAACCGGAAAAAAATCGTAATTGGGGATTACAAGATAGTTGGAGTGTAATAAACGACACCGGAACAAATCTCAGGGAGGAAAAAAAGAGGGAGAGATGGCGTGTTTCCCGTCTTCTTCTTTGTTGCCGTCTTCGTCTCCGTCGCAATGTTCGTCTCTTTGCCCGAAATCTTTCACCAGGTGGTTCTTTCGACAGGTTAACTACGTCGGAAAGGGAAGCTTCAATCTTCATTTGCGCCCTGTCTCACGGAATCTACCTTCCTCTACTCGGATCTCTTGCCTTTATAAAGGTAACATGCTCGGTAGAATGCTGGAGATCATGTTTGATTTACTTTGGTGCTGTTTTCATGTTCAATCTTTTACGGAATCTGAGTGAACGACTCGTTTTCCCTTTGAATCGCAGAATAGCTTTTAATCTAGCACTTTTCTAATGTTCTACAGTACATCGGGTTAGATGATTTGGCCAAAAAGAACTGGATTAGAGTAATTATTCAACTAGATTGAACAATCGCAGTGCTGTCCACTGATTTTCTGCAATAGCACTTTTTTTGGGTGCGCATTGTTTTGACCTTGGGAAGCTATGGTATAGAAATCCAAGAAAGTTTGCTCGCTTACTGCTGCGTGTTCGGAATTGAAAAGATTGCTAGTAGTGTCACGTTATTGGCAGGGAACGGCAGACTATTCTGGTCCTTTCTTGAGTTATTTATAGGCTTAACAATGAATCTTGAAAGAGATTTTCTTATGGTGCCGTGACAGTCTGAATACATATCTGGTAGGATTAGATAGATCTAGGAGAGAAAGGATCACTAATTCAGTATCGAGTGTTTTTTATGGCTAATCAGAGAAATGAGGTTGCACTGTTGCAGAAAGCTTGCCTGCCTATCATTATTGCATTCCAGTTGTGAAATACATTGATTTAGTAGAGAAGATGCACCTTGAAAATCTTTGATTTATTCTATTTTATGCCACTGGTTCTACCCAAACAACTTATGGTTGGTTTTACATAGTTTCTAGACGAAACAAACTGAACAAGCTTGGATACCGTGGATCAAGAAAGCCAAAATGCTAGGTCTTGCTGTATAACTTCAATATAGCATCTTTCAGTTTGAACTGAACATTATAGATAATTCACTTAAGAGACAGTGAAGCATGTTTAAAAGTTGTAAAGCTTTCTTCTCTGGCTGTGTGACTATTCATTGTAAGCAGGATTCACCCTCATGCTTTTGTTTTCTGTCACAGAGCTGAAATGCAGTCTTAGGCTTGTTCTTTAAAAAGAGATTCATGCCTAAAGAGTAGGTCTATTTTATCTGTTCATGTTTGTATTCCATCATTTGTGTCAAAAGGAGGTAAACCCTGATGGAGTATATTCTCAAAATTAAGTACACGAATTAAGGGAGCAAATCTTCCCATGGTAATGGTTTTTCATATTTTTTAATAGAACTGTGAATTAGGTTTGCATATTTAATGAAACAATTGATCAGCTTCTTTAGAGCCATCTTTCAAAACATTTATAATTTTCATTCTTCTGCTTACTCCTCATTTAGTCTTACAGAAAGTTCACATATATCTGAGTTGAGGAAGGGATGATTGCCACATAATTTATTACCGTTTTAGCATGCTGATGGCATAGATTGGAATGCTATGTAGGTCTAGTTCATAACAGCTTTTCCAAGATGTTCTCCTATTAACATGCAGACCTTGTGAAATTTCTGCTTTAAATCCTTTTATTCCCCGGCATTGTAATGCTAGTGAAGCATATAGTTCCTGCTTTTTGCATCACGCAAGTTCATTCTCTTAGGTCTGTGCTCCATTTAAACAATCGCCTTGTTCTCTGTTGTTGTGTCATCCAGCACTTACTATATAGACAAGCTTGCCTATGTTGATAACTTGAGATTGATTATGACTTCTGATGCAACATAAGATAAACCCAAATAAGCACCTTTGCTGCTAATTTAATATGGGTTATTGATGTGCACATGAGCTGCACCTCATTTTATAGGGAAACTTTTTGCGTTTTCCTTCTCTGACTTATACAGCGGAGGGAGACATAAGAAGATAAATGATATATGTCCATTAGTGTTATTGGGATTTGAGTTGATTGAATCTGATGTGCCTGTTATTTTCATATTTGACAATGCAGCTAAAACAGTAACCACAGAGTCATGGGACAATCTGGTGATCAAGAGTGAAGCTCCAGTGGTGGTGGAATTCTATGCCAGCTGGTGTGGGCCATGTCAGATGGTCCACCGAGTGATTGATGAAATTGCTGCAGAGTACAAGGGCAGAATTCAGTGCTTAAAGTTGAACACGGACAATGATCTAAACGTTGCTGACCAATATGATATCAAGGCTGTTCCTGTGGTGTTGATCTTCAAGGATGGAAAGAAACAAGGATCTGTTGTTGGGACTATGCCAAAGGAATTCTATGTGGCTGCCATTGACAAGGCATTAGCTTCATAATTCCAACTCTATGACTGCAATTTCATCATGTACAGAAACTCTTATTCCTTTAGCATTGTTTTGTTCCTTCTCTTGGGAAACATTACAATTTTGCTTAGAGAGATTTGGATGTCCGTGACAAATAGCTTGGTTGCTTGTTGAGAATCTTGTAAATCAATGCAAACTTGGGGGTAGTAGATAACTGGATATGTCATCCTTGAAAAACTCTTTTCATGATTCCATATGAAAGTTTTCCTAGCAGTGTTCTTCCATTTCTGAGTCACTGAGTACCTTTATCAGTCCTTGTATATCCTCATTCCTCAGCTTGCATAGAACAAAAAGTATTTCCTCAAGAGTATAAATGTCAAAACGATGGAAATTTCCCCTTCTAAGTTCTAAACCACCAGATTTTGACAACTCGTATTTATGTTTTAACTAGCGGAGTGCCCCGTGCCGCCATGCACGGGGATATGTTTATAAAAATTAGTTAATAGTATTTTAATAATCGCTTATAACATATTTTATATATATTTTATATTATTTTATATTACCACGACCTCAATAAGTTTTTATGTCAAGTAAGGTTTTTTTTAAATTATGTACTTGTAAAATAGTTTACTACTCCCCCGATCATAATTATAGTTCGTTTTGGACTTCTTCTCTTGAACATAATTATAGTTCGTTTTAGACAATTTTAAATTTTTAAATGCTAGTTCAATTTTCAAGTCTCTTCTAATTAATGTTGTACTTTCTCTCTCATGTTTTCCATATTAGATTAACCAAACACTATATGTCACATAAGGTACGTGTAAAATTGCATTTCAACCAACACTAATTATCTCTTGCTTTTATGGAATTTAATGTGATTAAAGGTTGCATTAAATTTTTCTTAATCTCTGTGTCTTGGGCTTAAACAAAATACAATTACGATCGGAGGGAGTATAAGCTTTTCAATAGATAGATAAATTATTTAGACAATTCAATATATTAAACTTAACAAATAGTAGTATGACACTTTATTAATAATTATAATTGTTACAAAGTGTGTGCAGCTTGCACAATAAGCCAAGCCCATTTATATCTGGAAATAAGTCTTCATTTTACAGCCCATGTATATATACATATGTTATGTTTCTCAATGAAAGACAACAGTCGTCATCTTCATTTTGCTGCACAGTTGTGTTGTGGTTCAGCTGTTTTTTTCCTTCAAATTGGTTTATGGTATTAGAGCGGGAGAGGTTTCTGACTGAATCATGACAGGCGCAAGTGTGATCCAACCTAAGAAGACTCATTCTCCATTCGAGTTGAGCAACAATGATAATCCCGACAACATTATCACACAAGTTCAGTTGAATGGGGGTAATTACGATGAGTGGTTGAGAGCTATGCGCACCTCCTTGAGAGCTCGCCGAAAATGGGGGTTCATCGACGGAACAATTAAGCAACTAGCTCAGGTCCCCGCTTTAGAAGAATGGTGGACGATGCACTCCATGATGATTTCTTGGATATTGAACACCGTGGAACCGAATCTGCGGCCGACCATGACGTACATGGAAAACGCTAAAGATCTGTGAGATGACATGGAAAAAAGATTCTCAATGGCGAACGGGCCAAGAGTTCAACAACTGCGATATGAGTTGGCTGAATGCAAGCAAAAAGGTCTTGCTTTGGTGACCTAATGTTGGAAGCAAGGTTGCAAAGAAAAGAGAAGATGAGAAGGTGCATCAATTTCTGATGGGGCTCGATGACACAGTGTATGGAACTGTTCAATCCACTTTATTGGATGTGGACCTTCTTCCAACTCTCAACAAAGTCTAGTCTACCCTTACCCAGGAGGAGCGGGTGCAGACGATAACTCGAATTAAAGAAGAAAAAGAGAAAGCTGAAATTGTGGCTTTAACTGTTGTGCACAATCCTACCAAGCAGAGAGGTAGAGGAGAGAACCGTGATCGTAGCGTCACGTGCTCTCATTGCAGCAAGCGAGGACATGAAGCGTCAAGCTGCTACCGCTTAATCGGTTATCCTGAAGGGTGGGGAGAGCGCCCTCAAAATGACAGTAGATACGCAGGAGCAGGTCGTGGTTTTTCTGGACAGAACAAGGGTAGTTTTGGCCGCGGGCGAGGAGGGAATATTCGTGCCAATGCAGCGTAGGGAATGAAAGTTGAGACTGATTCTCGTCCGAATGTGGAAGCAGAGGCAAGAAGCCATTCAGGACTCGGCCAAGATCCAATTCAAGCTTTAATTGAGTTGTTGCAACATCAGAAAAGTGCTGGACCCGAAAGGATGACTGGTAAGCAATATCGTTTTAATTGGATTGTTGATTCACGGGCGACTAACCATATGACAGGTTGTCGTGAAAGATTTAGTGTTTTGACAGAAATTCCAGGTTGTCTTGTTGGACTGCCTGATGGTAGTCAAGTGAAAGCTACTATGGCAGGAAGTGCGCCTGTATCTGAGAACGTTTTGCTGGAAAATGTCCTATTTGTGCCAAATTTGAAATGTGAACTTATCTCAGTAACTCAATTGCTTGATGAAGCAAATTGTCATGTTCAGTTCACTCCTAATATATGTGTGATTCAGAACCGCACTACGAAGACTCTGATTGGTGCGGGTAAGAGACGAGGTGGTCTCTTCCATTTTGTGGCGATGTCTCATGTAAAGGTTATGACAACTTGCAAGTCCGTAAAAGATGGATTGTGGCATGGGAGGCTGGAACATCCGTCAATTGACGTGCTCAAGTTAGTTTCCAAGGTTGGAATTTATGGCAGTGACAATGTATTGAAAGAAGCTTGTGATATTTTTCAACGAGCTAAAAAGACTTGATATAGTTTTACTTTGAGTACGTTTAAAGCTTCTACTGCTTTTGAATTGATACACTGTGATTTGTGGGGGCCTTATCGTCAGGCCTCCTCTTTTGGAGCACACTATTTTCTGACTATCGTAGATGATTATACAGGAGATGTTTGGTTTTTTCTTCTTGTTGATAAGAAAGAAGTGAAAGGTGAATTGTTGAAATTCTTTGCTTTGGTGGAACGTCAATTTGGAAAGAAAATAAAAACTTTTCGCAGTGACAATGGCACTGAATTCACCTGCTTAAGATCATTGTTTCAAGAACAGGGTATTTTTTTCCAATCTTCTTGTGTAGGTACTCCTCAACAAAATGGTCATGCAGAGCGCAAGCATCGTCACATTTTGAATGTTGCTCGTATAGTGCGGTTTCAAGGCAATCTGCCCATTATCTTCTGGGGTGAATTCGTTTTGACAGCTGCGTATTTGATAAATCGTTTGCCTTCTCCTGTTTTGGATGGTAAGAGCCCTTACGAGATGCTTTATGGCACGCCACCTGCATACAAACATATTCGGGTGTTTGGTTCTCTCTGTTATCCCCATATTCAGGCGCGCGAAGGTGATAAGTTTGCTAGCAGGGGATGACTTTGTGTGTTTGTTGGATATCTTGCAGGGAAGAAAGGATGGCGTCTCTTTGATCCTCTAACAAAGGACTTTCTCATTTCTTGTGATGTCACCTTCTTCGATAGTGAATTCCCTTTTGCTGAAGTAGCGTCTGAGGCTCGTGATCAACAACCTCAGAATCAACCTCTTGACTCATGTGATGATGGGGAGAGTGTGTTGGCACCAGATCGAACACTCTTGAGTCATCTCCTGCTGGAATTAACAACAATGAAACAGTGAGGAGAGAAGCAAACCAGCCCATAGATATCTCTGTTCCTCAAGAACCAGCCACAGGTCGTGGACAACGTGTACGTCGTCCCTCAGTTTGTTTGAATGAGTATGTCACCAATACTGCTCGTATTTTAGAGTTAGTTGAGAATCCAAAGGCATCGGGTACACGTTATCCATTGCACAAATTTCTGGGATATGAACGTTTTTCTGCTAGTCATCGCAGTTTTTCAGGCCACTATAGTTGAAGAACGTGAGCCTACTCACTTTGGTGAGGCAGTTCAGCACAAATGTTGGCGTGAAACTCAAGCTTTGGAGAATAACGACACTTGGGCATTGATTACTCTGAAACTTTGGCCCCCGTGGAAAAAATGGTAATTGTAAGAACTTTGCTTGTAGTGGCGGTGATTAAGAAGTAGGAGCTGCATCAAATGGACGTTCACAATGCGTTCCTCCATGGGGATATTGGTGAGGATATATATATGAAACTTCCTCCTGGTTTTCGCACAATTCGATCTGGGGTTGTTTGCAGATTGAAAAAGTCTCTGTATGGTTTGAAACAAGCGCCAAGGTGTTGGTTCGCGAAGCTCTCTACAACACTTCGTGGGTATGGATTCTCTCAATCTTACCACGATTATTCCTTGTTCACCCTTATTCGTGGAGAAGTGCAGCTGCATGTGTTGGTTTATGTTGACGATTTAATCATTTATGGGAATCAGAGAGGTGCCATTGATCGTGTGAAGAAGTACCTTAACTCGTGTTTTCACATGAAGGATCTTGGTTTTCTAAAGTACTTCTTAGGAGTGGAAGTTGCTCAATCACCAGTTGGAATTTTTTCGTTCCAGCGGAAATATGCTCTCAACATTGTGTTTGATGTGGGGCTACTTGGTGCTAAAACAGTAGATTTTTCAATCGATACACATCACAAGATGGCTTTATCCTGCTCGCCTTTTCTCCATGATCCCGAGAAGTATCGTCGATTGATTGGTCGACTAATTTATCTCTGCTTCACTCGTTCAGACTTGTCTTATTCTGTCCATATCCTTTCTCAGTTTATGCACGCACCCACCACTAATCATTGGTGTGTTGCACTCAGGGTTGTAAGATATTTGAAGGGACATCTAGGACAGGGCATTTCGCTACGTTCTTCTAGTTCTCTTCAGCAGACCGGGTGGTGTGACTCTGATTACGCAAGTTGTCCATTGACTCATCGTTCTCTCTCCAGATGGCTGTTATTTTTGGGTGATTCTCCTATCTCCTGGCGAACTAAGAAACAACACATTGTATCCCGATCCTCCGCTGAGGCGGAATTATGGCAACCATTACTTGTGAGCTGAAATGGCTAAAGGGGATATTGAGAGATTTTCGTGTCCATCGTCGTCAGCCCATCCGACTTCATCATGAGAGCCAGTCCGCACTTTATATAGCTCAAAATCTCGTCTTTCATGAAAGGACAAAACACATCGAGGTCGACTGTCATTTCATTCGTGATGCAATTCTAGATGGAGTCATTGGCCACTCCTATGTGCCCACTAGGACTCAACTCGCTGATATCTTCACAAAGGCTTTAGGGCAGTGGCGTACGCAGGATTCAAACTTAGGAGGAGCTAAATTATATATTAATTAAAATTAATTAAAATACTACATTTCAGGAGGGGCTATACGAGAAAAAACACAATTTTGTACACTAATTTTTTTTTTCGTGATTTTTTTTCCGAGGAGGGAGGGGGGGCTATATCCCCTCCTCGGCCCAACGTGGGCCCGCCCCTGCTTTAGGGAAGACGCCATATCGGGTTTTTCACGACAAGTTGGACATCTTTGATTTGCATGCTCCAACTTGATGGAGGGTGTTACGAAGTGTGTGCAGACTGCAGCTGGCCCAATAAGCCAAACCCATTTATATCTGGAAATATGTCTTCATTTTACAGCCCATGTATATATACATATGTAATCTTTCTCAATGAAAGACAACAACAGTCATCTTCATTTTGCTGCATAGTTGTGTTGTGGTTCAGCTGATTTTTCCCTTAAAATTGGTTTATAACATTTTTATTGGTTTTTAATTTTTAAAATTAATAATTATTTGTAAAATGCTAACAACATATGCTAAAATCACTCTCATGTCTTAAAAAGTCTCAGCTTTAATATATAAGATAAATTGTTTCTTTTTTAGTCAAGCAAAATGAATAAACCAATAATGTCGAGATGATAGGGTACATCTATCAATAAAATAACTTGCATATTTATTGTTGAAAGAAATAATAATTTTTCAAGATTTATTGTTAATAATTAAAGATAAAAAATAATAATTATATAACAAATTAAGCCTAAAATCATGTAAAATGCTAGCTTTAGTATATAACATGGATTCGTTTGAAATAGCCACAATAGCTTCTTTGTCGTTTTGTATCCCGTTTATCACTGTCGTCTCACGCTGACTCTTTTTTAAGGACTATTCAGTTACCCTTTCCTTGGTTCGCCGTCGCCGCCGCCGCTCCCACCTTCTTCGTCACTGAAGAAGCAGCCCCCGCGGCTTTATAGTCCACTTCGGCGGTCACACCCTTTCACTGGTATTGCCCTCTTCAATTTTCTAATTGTTCTGTTCACTTTATCTTTCCTTTTAGCCAAGTTTTGTTGTCTATCTTAAATAATTTCTTGCTCTAGTTTCTCCATTTCACTGCCCGCTTCTATTGCTTTTGATTGAGCGGGACGATCTTCCAATTTGAGGTGGTTGTGGGTTCCTTCACTGTCCTTACGGTTAGGGTTTAAGTAGGTTAGAGAAGAAATTGCATATCAAATTCAGCTTCATTTTCACGCTCAGTACTCATTTAAAGACACTCTCAGCTTCAAATTACTTTCCCTTTTCTAACATCTGTGTATCCGTCTCATATGAACTCACTGATATGCTTTCTGCCTCTTCCCTCCTGTTTCATGTGCCCTTAATATTATGAATGGGGATGTCAACATCTGGAATTTTTGACTTGATTCAATGCCATACATATGCTTAATTGCTTAGTACGTATTAGGTGCTATTAGGGTTGTCGTACATATCAAAACCTATTTCTCTCTGCAACTCTCATTCCCATTGCTGTTGTTTCTCATAGCGCGCTACTCTGTCCATCTGGTAACAATCTCACTTGACTACCTCTGTTCCCTCTTCCTTCTTTCTTTTCCTTTCTGTTCTTCCTTTTTAAGTTGAGATTGTGTTTTTGGGGATGGAGTTTAGCTGTTGTGTAAATTGAGGTTGTGTGGTTGGTGTTGTTGCAAAGCTTTGATCTTTATATCAAGTTTGAGAAAAATTGGGAGAACTGTGGCAAAATAAGGACGGATTCAAAATTCGTATAAAAGGGAAAATCATGGCAAAATAAGGACGAATCCAAAATTGTGCAACTGATATCTAATTGCGTTACATTAAGTTTTTTGTATGGATACAGTTAATTTCCATAATTTTGGAATCAGCACAGCCGATATCTAATTGTGTGATGAATGCTGAAATAATGTATTAACAGTTGCGAAATGTTCAAATACTGTCAATTTGAGTCGTAAAATCTGCATTTGAGATTAAGTTGAGATGGATCTGCAAGAACGGAAGCAGATTAAGTATTAACAGTTGAATATTCTAGAACTCAGCAAGAATCTGCCTTTGAAATAATGTATTAACAGTTGCATAATTTTTCTGAGAGGGAATCTGAATGTGTAACAGTTGAATGATCTTGATATGTATAGCTTGTATCGAGTATCTCTATGGTTCAAAGAGTTTGATCATGAAACAGATTAAGTTGAGATGAATCTGCATTTTAGAAACTGAAACTTGACTTAAAATACTACTCCCTCCGTTCCTATATAATTGTCATTCTAGTGTGTTCTTCTTGTTTCCATTTAATTGTCGTTTTAGCTAATTTGGCAAGATTCTGTCAGATTTACCCCTCTAATTATTACTAGATTTGGAAGTTTAAATAATTATCATTTTATGATATAGATATTTAAGGAAATGAAGCAAGGATAAAATGGAATAAGAATCAATCCTTAATTTGTCTTAAAATTCCTAAAACGACAACTTTAAAGAAACTGAGGGAGTATATAATAGTTGAATTTGCAAGAACTCAGCAAGAATCTGCATTTGAAATAATGTATTAACAGGTGCATAATTTTTCTGAGAGGGAATCTGAATGTGTAATAGTTGAATGATCTTGATCTGTATAGCTTGTATCAAGTATTTCTTTGGTTCAAAGAGTTTGATCATGAAAAAGATTAAGTTGAGCTGAATCTGCATTTGAGAAACTGAAACTTGACTAAAAATACAATTAGAGCTTATTACAAACTAAAACTCAATATAGGGTATTAGAAATGCAGTATAGAGTAATAGAAATATTATGCCTAAACGATTGTTCAAAATCGAGCTGAACAAGTTTCAGTTTTAAGCGGAGCTTTTTGAATCCAGTACAGTTCAGTATAGCTTTTTAAAATGAAGTATAGGGTATTCGAAATATTATGTCTAAGACGATTTTGTTTTGTCCATATTTAAGTTTCCAAATCGAGCTTAGTCGTCTTCATTGGTCTTCTCATTGTACAGTTGAATGCATAATTAGGATTGCCCTTTTTTGCAGATTTATTTATTTATTTATTATGACATTATTACATGTGTGTGCATTGACAAATCTTTCGAAGTATTCATAAAGAGTTCTGGTCTTATAACAAACATATATTCTTATGTCTAGCCTGCTATTGACTGCTCTCTCTCTATATCTGTTCATGTTGTGTTTGTGTGTTTTCCTCAACATTAAACTAACTCTTCAGTGCTGTAACTCATTATTACAGGTTTCTCAAGTCTAATTTTTGAAAAATGAAGAAAATGATAGCAATAGGGTTTGAGGGCTCAGCTAACAAGATTGGTATTGGGGTAGTAACACTAGATGGAACCATCTTATCGAACCCACGACATACTTACATTACCCCTCCTGGACAAGGCTTTCTACCCCGTGAAACCGCAAATCATCATTACGAACATGTTTTACCACTGGTTAAATCTGCTCTAGAGATCGCCCAAATCACTCCAGATGATATTGACTGCATCTGTTACACTAAAGGTCCTGGGATGGGGGCACCGCTGCAGGTTTCTGCCATTGTTGTTAGGGTTCTGTCTCAGCTGTGGAAGAAGCCTATTGTTGGTGTGAATCACTGTGTTGCCCACATTGAAATGGGAAGGATTGTGACTGGAGCTGATAATCCAGTCGTGTTGTATGTTAGTGGTGGTAATACCCAAGTAATTGCTTATAGTGAGGGTCGATATCGGATTTTTGGGGAGACCATTGATATAGCTGTGGGAAATTGCTTGGATCGTTTTGCTAGAGTTCTGACATTGTCTAATGATCCAAGCCCTGGATACAACATTGAGCAGGTACTAATACTACAATTTCAATATGAAAAGTGACTTCAGTTAATGAATATTTTCCTCATTATTTATAATCATGATGATGTTCAATCTGATAAGCATCCAATCCATATTATTATTCAATTGATTTAAGAATTTCAGTCCAGTTTTGTGTGATTCATCTTGGGTTTTGTGAAAACACATCTGAGCAACTAAAAAAATATTTCTGGTTTTTTACTTTGAAAGAATGTGATTTATACTAATCCTTTTCCTTCTTTTCTCTTTGTGTGCTTCTGTTCATTTAGTTGGTTCTTGAAACAAGTTCTCTATTCCCTAAAAGTTAAGGTTGTTCTTTGTAGTTCTGCAAGTGGATTCCCTTCTTGAAATGGTTTACTCCTTTCTGTTGGGTAGAAAGATCAGACCGCAACAGTATCATACTGTTACTATTTCTACTTTCTTGTGTTGGTCTGAACTAGATAAAATAATCCCATTTGTGAATGTTTTATTGAAATCTTACGAAGAATCTGCATAACCTAAATTTCACTCTTGTGCATGTTAAAGTTTTGAACAATAGAATTCAGGTGAAACAAAATTTTATTTGACAACCTTTAGTAAACTTCTATATAACTTTTATTCTCCTCTCTATTTATGATGTTTCATTTAGCCTATTCTTCAGTATGTTAGGCGCGATGTTCTTGATTACGCTCTGCCGCCAGATCTTGTGTCTAGTATTCTGACTCGATAGTGTTCTTCCCTAACCAGCTTGCCAAAAAAGGAGACAAATTTATCGATCTTCCATATGCTGTGAAAGGCATGGATGTCTCATTTAGTGGAATATTGAGCTACATTGAGGCCACTGCTGATGAGAAACTTAAGAACAACGAATGCACTCCTGCGGATTTGTGCTACTCCTTGCAAGTAAAAATATATTCTCAATTTTATCCTTTATTTCCCAAATTTCTCGTCTTTCATATTTTTCAAGTGTTCTGTTGCTATGTATTAGGAAACTCTGTTTGCTATGCTTGTGGAGATAACGGAGAGGGCAATGGCGCACTGTGACTCAGAAGATGTTCTCATTGTTGGTGGTGTTGGGTGCAATGAGCGGCTTCAAGAGATGATGAGGATAATGTGTTCGGAGAGAGGCGGTCGACTCTTTGCAACTGATGACAGATACTGTATTGACAATGGTGCTATGATTGCATACACTGGCCTCCTTGCGTTTGCCCATGGATTATCAACTCCATTGGAGGAAACCACTTTCACTCAGAGGTTTCGAACTGATGAAGTGCATGCAATTTGGAGAGAGAAAGAAGATCAAAACCGAAATGATGTTGTTTCAAAGAAGGTATGAGTTACATAGATCTGGAAACTGTAATCCACTGTTAAATATTTTTTTTTCCTAGACTATCATTATCTGAGAAACCATTTGTGAGCAAAAGGAATAATTTTCATTGTTAACTTTTCTTGCAAGATTGATAACATATGTTGTTGGTAATGATTACACTTTCTTTTCATACTTTGACTTCTTCAGATGCATCATCATGTTTCTGCCACTGCTAATTTGACAAATCAATATAAATAATCTCCATCATTTGACAATTAAGCTAGAGAATTAGGTCAACTTAAGATTGTTTTATGCTTGTTATGAAGTTGCTCTCGTTTTCCTTCTTTTTACCGAGGGCTAATACTTTGGTTTGATGTGATTGTGATCATGTCTTAAAACAGGCTTACCATTTAAAAAAGCTAGTCTTAAAAATAACCACTTTTCACTTCTATAAGAAGGCTCCAAATTTTGATCCTTCTGCCACAATACAAGAATTGCAGTAATGGCTTCATCAGCGGGTCTCTGAAATTAGGTTGATTTTTCAAAAATTGTAAAAAAGAAGACAAGTTTGGTAAGAAAAATCACAAGGAAAGAAGAGTACCTCAACTAATTTCTTTAAACTGCCGAGTATATCTCAAGACTCTCGATTTATCAGGTGTGTTTGATATATCGAATTTATTTCGTGATAAAAAAAGAATGGTAATTTGAGGGAGTTTGTAGTGAGACTATGATGTGACCTTGTCTGCGAAGAGTCACAACGTCTTGATGGAGGATCGAATTGAACCTGTAGTGGGGCGTTCTTCCTTGCAATTAACTAACTAAAGATGCGGAATTTGGTGGTGATTGTGATTGTGGGATTGATGAAGGCGAAGCGGAATACAATCTTAAGGAGCAAGCTCGCCAGAAGATACTACAGGATTCAAGATGATGTCTGTTTTAGAGAAAATGAATTTTGCCTCAACTAATTTTGAATAATAATTAACCTAACTCTAAAAGGAATACATAAGGTTACTATATTCTTAGGTGATCGGTCCAACATGTAAGAAGGAACCCTAAATCACCTTACTAAATAAAGACATAAATAAAAGTTGCAACATGACAAACAAAGCAGCTATGTCCTAGTTCGGACGACCTGCTAATAAAAGAAACTGCTAAATAAGGAAAGTTGCTAAAACTAGAAACATCTAAAAATAGTAACTAAAGGGGGACGCCAAGGTCGAGGGCGTTGCTGGCTCGCTGAGACCTGACTCTTGGCTAGGTAGGATCGCATCAGACTAACATGAAGAATGTCTGATAAAAATACTTAGTCTGGTATTTATAGATGAGTTTGGTAAATAACCAATCTGTATGTTTTTATTAGGAAAATACCTCATTTAGAAACTAACCCAACTAATACAAACTACATGAAACTAATTTTCTTATTAAAAACTTTCACTGGGGCAATGTAACACACTCCTCTCGGTTTACCCACATCTTCATGCAACAGGAGGACCCACAGCTTCCAAAACATAAATGAATAGAAATATACAGCTCTCAAATTGCCACAATGTAATCTTACCCAAAAAGACGCCAATGCTTAAAACTCTTCCATCTTTCCTGGCTTGTTCTCAACACAAATGAACAGAAATATACAGCTCTCAAAAATTTACATATACACTTAACTTCTGTCATAGCATGGAATGATAAAGATGCATTGTAAAAAGACTCAACTGACATCACTCTCACCATTAACCTGCAACCACTATCTCGTTTGTGATCGTTTCGGGCTGGGTGGGTCCCACTGTCATTCCGTCTTCCTGAGTAGGATTCTCACCAATGTCTTCATTTTCATTGTCTGTATCCTTAGGGGATATGTAAGGTTTAGAGCTTTCGGATTCTTCCTTGGTATCCACAGCCATATTTGCATTCTCGGGGTCTTTCTTCTTTGTTCTTGATTTAACAGCCTTTCCTTGAGCCTTTAATTCTTGAGGTTGAGTCTTGGGTTGTGGCTTCTTGATCGACTTCTTCAAAGAAACGACGGTTCTGTCCAAATGGGGTTGGGTAGCATCAGGTCCATCAACCTCTGATTCCTTTGGTGTAGTAAGAGAACTCTTGTTCCTTCCAAGCTTCGGAGAAACTGGACGAGTCGTCGGTATCTATGGCGAAAAAAGCACATGAAAATCACACTGAATTCCAGTTGATGATTCCATTTTGTTAATTCATAAGCAAATGAATCTTTGTTAATGAATTACCTTCTTCAAATCAACTTTTGGAAGAGGTTCTCTGTAGAAATTTGGCATTGGTGTGGCTTTAAATGTCAAGCTCTTCCTGAGTTGCTTAATCTCTGCCTCCTGACTCTCCTAAAAAAACGCCAGAAAATAAGAAACGAACAAGTAGTAAACTGATCAGTGGAGGCAAAAGAATTAGTTAATAGAGACACAGGTAGGTCTTAAAGAATTTCACCTTTGACTTAGCCTGGATGTTATTCTTCTCTGTCTCTTTTGCAGTTATATTATCTTCTACCTTCTGATTAAACTGGTCAAGATCCATGAAAACCATTTAAATGAGAAGATATTGTTGAAGAACAGTTTGTTATATAAAGAAAGTTATATACTTTGCCTACTTGTTTTCGTTTCTCTGCACGTTCATCCAACCTGAATGAAAATCCAGAACAGCTGTTCCTCCTTCCTGAATTCTGACTATTGCTTCTGCCAAGAATCGCAAAATTACTTTGACTCAACATTATTCATGAATCAAATGACAAACAATCTTCAGGTAAGACGATTACGGAGATGTAGATTTAGCTTCATTGTTTTCCATTGTCATATCTTCATTATCAGGACTTAATTCATTCAACCTTTGATCACTTTCTCTGCAAATGAATTATCATACACATGTACATGTCAAACACAAACCTGCATCAACAACCACACAAAACAATGTTCTATAATAAAAGCTGAGAATGAATACATACAGCAAAGCATCAGAGGTGAAGCTGTCATCATTAGTCTTAGAATCCGGCTCCACTGACTACAACATGAAAAAACAAGGCTAAAGTAGAGGCGGTAAAGCCAACATCTAAAGATAAGGGAAGATTTGACAACACAAATTCTTACTACATTTAGCTGAACAATAGGCTTGGTGGTTGTAGAATCCTTCACAATGTCTTCTTTTGAAATCATTTCATTGGCTGCATTTTTCACACTAGAGGTTTTGGTAGGAGAGGTGTTCGACGCTGAAGCCTTGGATTTTTTCACACCAGTGGTTTTCGAAAGAGATCCATCCACACTCTTCTTCAATGTAGTACCGCTAAGATTCTTGGATGGGAAGGAAATGCTCTGGGTAAGACTCGGCTTCTGGGTCCGGGCCAAAGCAGATTCTCCCTTTGAATTGGCTAACTCTCTTGTTGTTTTCTTGGTCTTGTGACTACTATCTACTTTAGCCCCAGATTCCTAAAACCACAGAAAGCACACATTATATATAAACTGAACTAGATCGATTATGATATTTATGCTAATTTCTCCTATATACCTTGGAGGGTTTTACTCCTCGAGTATCCATACAGGAGATGCCAACCTTCTTCTTGGAGGCATCTAGTTTCTCAGTGTTGTTCGCCTCATTGAATAAAACTTCATTGGAAACCAAGACCTTGTTACCCTTGTCAGCATTTGGACTCTCATTGTTCAGTTCCATAGTTGATTCTTCCACTGTACTTGTATCAACAACGTTCGTATGCTCACGAGTAACCCCATTGTTGCACTCCATTGCTTCAACATGTACAAGATATTTATTAAGAGAAATTTAACATATAATAATCAATGGCTTCTGCAATGATGCCTTATTTCCAGAAGAAGGAGAGGAAGAAGAAGACAAAGAAAGCAATTCAAAAGTAGGGACAATTGGACCACAATGAAGATTGACCCACAGCAAAATTGACAGATTCCAATGAATTATCAAAGCGTCCACAAAAAACGGAAACAATCCATGTTCAGATCCAGCACAAAATCGATTAAGCCAAGAACAAAATGAAACTTACAAGAGCAGAAGTTAGGAAATGAGAGAGAATTCAGCAATGGAGTAGCTGTTAAAGAGGTGAGAATGGAAGGTGGGAGAAAGGGTTGGAGTGTGTTGAAAACAGTTGGATGATGGGATTGAGTTTAGAATTTCGAAATGCAAAAGACTAAAATGACCCTTTTTTTTTTTTTTTCTTGAGCACTAAACTAGTGAGGAAGTAGTAGGAGGGAGGTCTTTTACAAGAGGAGCCATCATGCCTTGAACTTCTTCTACTACTAGCACCCCACAAACAAACCTTGTCATCTACTAGTTTTTTTTGTTTATGAGGTTATGCTTATCATGTAGGATACAGAAAATTTAACTTTCTTTAAGAATGCATAGACGACAATGATGTGCAAGACTGACATGTATCTTTGATGTATAAAACCAAGATGCACGCCAGTCATACCTTTAGACGAATCATATGAGACTTGTAACATTTACGAGCACATACTTGGCTTTCATGCCTACACATCTCCTTCACTATTTGTAGTTAGGGTTATTCTAGAATACACATCTAACTAGTAACTAGTGAACGTTCACGTTAATCATTCACTATTTGGAAAACAAAACTCATGTTGAGGTTGAGCCAGAGCCTTGGTCATTGGATCTGCTAGCCGAAGTGATGAGGGAATGTAGGAAGTTTGCATAAAACCTCGTTCAATTTGCTTGCGAGAAAAATGACTCCAAATGCTTAGTTCGCTCGTGATAACAAGGATTGACAACCATTTGTTGAGATGCACGATTGTCACAAAATAATGTGATTGGAAGTATCGCTGGAATATGCAAATCCCGGAGAATGTAACTAACCCATAGGAGTTATGTAGTAGTTGCGATACTCAGACTCGGCAGATTAGCGCGAAACAATGGGTTGCTTTTTGGTTTTCTAGGAAATCAAAGCATGACCAAAGAAGACGCAGTAACTAGTGACAAAACGCTTACAAAAGACGCCCAACAAGTCGCCTATATTGTTCTGGATTATCAAGGATCTTCCCCACATCCATTTCCAAATGTGTACCAGCATGCAAAGTATAATAAATAGGCTTATTGTCTTGCATACATGTGTCCTTGATGATATCTGAAGCATATTTGCGTTGACTCAAATATATCCCATTATCATCCCTATATAGTTCCATTCCCAGAAAATACCTAGCCAGATCAAGATGCTTAATGTTAACTTCTCATGATGAGTTGTGTTGATATGTGCTACAACAGTGACATCATTCCCAGTAATGAGGATATCATCAACATAGACTAACAAAGTTGTGAATGAGTTGGGTTGATCATGGGTAAACAGAGAATAATCTGCCTTTGATTGCACATACCCATGTTGAACCAAAAATTGACACAATTCTTCGTTCCACTGTCGAGAAGCTTCAGTCTATAAAGTGATCGCTTGAGTTTACAAACATCAGTGGGAGAAACCTTATTATATCCTTCAGGTGGAACCATATAAATTAACATCCTCATCAATGTTTCTATGAAGGAACACATTTTTAACATCAAGTTGATACAACGGCCAAACCTTTGCAACAACTATAGCAATGAGAATACACTTTGTGGGAAGCTTAGCCACAGGGTAAAAATGTGTGCTTGTAGTCTTTTCTAAGTTTTTGACTGAAACCCTTGACTACAAGGCGCACTTTAAACCTTTCAAAGGAACCATCAATATTGTACTTCACCTTATAAACCCACTTGGAATGGATGGCCTTATGCTTGGTGGTAAAGAAGTCAGTTCCCATTGTTGGTTTCCAAAGCAAGGAGTTGTTTATCCATGGCCTCAACCCATTCTGGACTTTTCTGCGCTTCAGTGAAAGAGTATGGTTTTGCAGTACTAAGCACATTGGCCAAGGAAGTTGTATACCCCTTGCTTACTGTGCTGACAACATAATATTTCATCCAAACTGGCTCAACTGTAACTCTTGTAGACCTTCTCACTTCTGGCTCTATAGACACAATGGCTGAATCATTAGTAGCACTTGTACAAGGAACATCAGCAGTAACAACCTCCTCATTTGCAACAGTTGCACAAGGATCGTCATTAACCACCACTTCCTCCACTACATGATCATCAATTGGATTAGCCAAGGGAACAACACTGGAAGTTCTAAAGTCTTCATAAGTTTCCTTGTCCACTTGTCCAACAGGCATAAAAGTGCTAGGACTTACTCCTGGAACAATGGAAGAGTCATATCCTGGAGCAAAAGGAAAAATATGCTCATGAGACTCCACATCTCGACTGAGGAAAACTTTATGAGTGACAAGATCATATAGCTTGTAGCCTTTTTGGTGAGTAGGATAACCAAAAAATACACATTGACGTCCTCTGGCTGCAAACTTGTCAGTACTCCTCTTCATGACTCCAGCATAACAGAGACAACTCATGGCTCTCAAATGGTCATAGCTAGGAGTACTATTCAACAAGATTTCACAAGGAGTCTTCCAATTCAACTTAGATATAGGCATTCAATTGATTAGGTAAGTGATTGTTAAAATACAATCACCCCAGAACTTGATGAGAAAATGTGATTGCAATCGAAGTGCTCGAGATGTGTCAAGGAGATGGCGATGTTTTGACTCCACAATCCCATTCTGTTGGGGTGTGTATACCATGCTTCGTTGATGAACAATTCCAAGATCCTTCAACAATCGTTGAAAATCAAGATTGATGATCGCTGAACCATTATATTTGTGTAGACCGCAAACCAAACTGATTTTGTATGAAAGCAAAGAAATACACTACGTCAAAAACAACTTTATATCTCGCACTATATAACCCGGGCGTTCAACTTGCGAATAGTAAGTAAAAAATGGTACAGTATCATATAACCCAGGCCTATCTACATCCGGATTATATTAAACAAATAACATGACTATATATCACGTAGCCACCTATGTCCGGGTTATATGAATATATAAAAAAAACCCAACGAGTTTATCATCCGTCTTATTTTGTAGACATTAGAACAAACAAACAAAACGCCCGGGATATTAGATACTACATGGGAAGAGATTCAGTGATCAATTCGAATCTACCGCAAGGTCTTAACGACTCATCAAGAAAAAGATTATGTTAATTAGAAAGAGATGGAAGAGAGTATCATCGTATATACTCTTTCCTAATATATTGAGAAGAGAATGCTAAGAGGAATCAAGTTAAGTCAATTTAAGCAATCTATTAGAATCAATGGATGAGATCAATTCAAGTATACCCATAGATTTCAAGAGAAATAGTCCACCACTCTAAAATATTTCTGAAATTTTGGAAAATGCCGCTGTAAACTTATACCGTCTTCATCGTTACCTCCAAAGTATCTCTAAATTTTTGGAAAATCCCGCTCTAAAATTCTACTGCATTCTCAAACCCTAAACCACATAGCGCCTCTCTTCTATTTCGTTTGTTCTCGGTACTCGTCAGTTGTCCTCTTGTAATTCCGCCTCTTCAATCTCGTTCGCTCGTTGGTTGGCCTCTGCCTCTCCAGCAGTAATTCTCTTTGCTGCAAATCTGTGTTGAAGGTACGATACTATAGATTAAAGACCTTCTGTAGAATTTTCTGCAAAGAGTGGCATTTCATTACTAGGGTGATGTTCTTTCTTGGTTAAGCTTTGTACTCTAATGTTCTCAGTTGTTCCACTTGTTAATCTGAATTGGCACAATTGGGGGTTAATATAGAGCTTTATTGTTGTGTTCATGTGTTTCTTGTTACTGTCTACTGTTGTTTATGTTTTTTATTTTCATCAGAATTGAATAGTTTCTTGTTGGTTTACTCAGTTTGGGGGTTAATATACGCAAGTAGTGTTTTACTCAGTTTTTTGTTATTGTCAATCCTCTTTTTATCCAAACCAATGAATAAAACTCTTCCACATCACATGTCCGATGGAATTACATACTTAGATAATAGAGTCTGAATGTTAATATTTAGTTTATTGTTTAATGAGGCTTTGTTATATTCATCACTATTACTGTATCATCCAATAGAACTTGGCCGTATAATATGTCATTATAATGATGACATTAGTGACCTCTCTTCCAAAAATTAGTGGCCTAGGATGTGTCATCATATTCAATATAATAATGTGTCACTATAATGATACATTAGTGGCCTATGATGTATGGTTGAGTGACATTAGTAGCATTAGGGCTGTTCATTATCGGATATCCGATCCGATCCGGCGTTTCGGATCGGGTATCCGCCAAAAAAAAATTCCAATATTGCGATCCGTATCCGTATCCGAAACGTCCGGATATCCGATCCGAAATCCTCGGATCGGATTGGATATCCGAGGCGGATATCCGAAATATCAATACAAGCCATTGGTGGGTCCACTAGTGGTCATTAAATGTTGGTGAGTCCATGAATAATTAGCCCAATACCATTATATCACTAATGGGCTTTGTCCAAATAAATGCAGAGGGTTAAGTCCAAACAATACTTGAGTATTGACGACCACTTACATATTTTTTTTTGCATTTTTTATTAGATATAATGTATTTATATTATTTATATATATAATTTATTATTATATTAATATAAGTGACATACCCCCGGATATCCGCATGATATCTAACCCCGATCCGTATCCGATCCATTGATCCGGAAATTTATCCGGATCGGATCGGATACGGATACATAATCCATTGGATACGGATATTTACGGATCGGATCGGCGGATCGATGGATCGGATCGTCCGGATCGGATAATTATGAACACCCCTAAGTAGCATAGTCATATTGATTTCATATAACTTTTCACTATCTAGCATATTTACTATGACTAGAAGTAGTCATTGATGAACTCAGCGACATTACTTGAGATTATGTTGAAGTAAAGGAGTCTAATCATATATTTCCTGCATGTTTTTGTTATGTTATTTTTATTTTCAGATTTCAAATGCTTGATCATGTAGCTACTTTCTAACAACATCTTTTTCTCCATTATACTTTCTAACAACATCTTTTTGCCTCAACCTAATGCCGGTCAAGCCACCTTCTTATTGCATAGAACTTGCTATCCAAGGATTTTATATGCCTTTTTTCAATTTTTGTGGCTTTTTCATACAATATATATAATAAGCTCATGCAGATACAACCAACACCCAAATAAATACATGTGAATACATTCTCCTCCCCCATACTTAAACATTGCATTTGGCTTTGTGAAAACCGTCTCTTGTCTGAATTCTTTCTTGAACCACTCATGGAACGCTTTGAATCTCGTCCCTCTTACCTTGACCACCTTGTCTTTAGCAATGAAGGTGGTTTCATTCACTTTCTCCTCCTTGATCGTATCAGGCGGCTGTTTAAGCTCAATGTCAAGTGCCTGCACACTAGACATCAATGATATCTCGCCTGGCGGGGTCAATAATGGAGGGCGATTGCCCAAAGGATGTGGAGAGAGCTTACCTTTAGGCTCTGGCTTAGCATGACACTCCTGCATGTTAGTAGACAAAACAATATCTACTTTTGGGGGCTCTAAGAGATTCTCTAAAACAGGTTGCAATTTATCCTTACAAGTAGGCTTAATCACATCAATAGCACATAGAGAATTCTTATCAATGAGATCCATGTCATAAATATTATATTCTACCTTATCTCCATCAAACTCCATAGAGAGAGTCCCACTATTAACATCAATTTTCGTTTGTGCAGTTTTCATGAAAGGTCTACCTAACAGTATAGGTGTGACATTATTAGCATGCTCCATATCCAACACAAAGAAATCAGCAGGAAAAATCAAATCACCAACCATAACAAGAACATCCTCAACAACCCCTTTCGGGTACACAGTAGACCTATCAGCAAGTTGAATAACAGTTCCTGTTTTATGCAAGGGTCCTAAGCCTAGTGATTCATACACAGAGTAAGGCAAAACATTGATTGATGCACCTAAATCTAGCATGGCTTTGTCAAATTTAGTTTCACCAATCACACATGGAATGTTAAATATGCCTGGATCACCACATTTCTTAGGCGTGCGTTTTTGAAACACTGCAGAAACTTGTTCACTTATTTCAACTTTCTTCTTTCCTTTCAGTTTTTGATTTCTCTTGATAGTGCAAACTTCTTTCAAAAACTTAGCAAATCTAGGAATACTCTTAACAAGTTTGAGCAAAGGAATGTTTACCTCACACCTACTAAAGGTTTCGAAGATTTCGTTGTCGTTCTCCAGCCTTCGAGTATCCTTCAATGCCTCAGGAAAGGGAGCAACAGGCTTCTGAGAGAATAGAGGTGGAAAATTCGGGCGAACATAATTATCAATATACTGAGGGGTCTCCTGGCGATCGCCATCAACAACTGGCGATCGCGGTCGCGGATAATTTTGCATCTCAGCTTCTGGAATGGCATGGCGATCGTCATTTCCATATGGCGATCGCGGTCGCGATGCAGACACTGTTTTGCTCTCTGTAATCTCATGGCGATCGCCACTCAGATCTGGCGATCGCGGTTTTGGCACAGAACAGTCATTTAAAGTTTTTCCGCTCCTCAAGAACACTGCACTGACGTTTTCTCTCGGGTTTCTTACCGGTTCCCTGGCCTCTAATTTACTCACAGCTTGAGCAATCTGTCCTAACTGATTTTCAAGATTTTGGATGCTTGATTCTGTTCTAGCATTTTGTTGCATCACAGTTTGAGCTAAGGACTTGATCATATCTTCAACAGTCATAGAATTCTGAGGTCTAGGTTGCTGATAATTAATATTATGAGAGTCATACCTTGACCTTGGTTGCCATCCACCAACAGCGTTTACCTCAGCATTCGGCTCTTGGAGTTGTTGACCACCACTTTGCAGCATAAAAGACTTCATCATATCTTTCAGTTCATTCATGTCAGTCTGTAATTGATCTGAATTAATTTCTTTGACTGAGTGGGATCCCTGTCTACTGCCAAACTGCCTTGAACTTTCAGTCAGCTCTTCAAACATTTCAGTGGCCTAAGGTATAGTTAGTTTCAGAAAATTACCTCCACAAGATGCGTTTACCATTCGACGATCCTCATCAATCAGCCCACTGAATAAGTACATAAGAAGATCATGGTCAGTATAACTATGAAATGGGCAGCTTGAGCAAAGCTTCTTGAATCTCTCATAATACTCATAGAGACTCTCAGTTGAATGTTGTTGAAGATTCGTGATCTCCTTCTTCAAGCTGCTCAGTTTTGTGGCTGGAAAATATTTCTCCAAGAAGACTTTCTTCATCTTAGCCCAGGTATCAACACTCCCCGGAGCTTGATAATAAAGCCAATCATTCGCAGCGTCTTTCAGAGTAAATCCGAAAGCTCTCAGCATTACCTGTTCCTCAGTGACACCCCTCGGCTTCATGCTAGAACATATGGCATGAAACTGAGCCAAATGTTTGTTTAGATCCTCACCTGTTAAGCCATGAAAGTGTGGAAGCTCATGAATCAATCCAGCTTTTAGCTCAAAATTCACACCCTCAGCTATCTCAGGAAACCTCACTGCCAGAGGTTGTTGGTTTAAGTCTGGGGCAGTGAGTTGCCTCATAGTAGGCAATGGCGGTCCATGTCGATCACTCATCTCGTTCTCTTGGTTCAGAGCTGCTCTTTGGTTCCAAAGGAACGTCCTTTCAATCTCTGGGTCAAAGGAAACAAGAGATGAATCAGTAGCACGGGTCTGAACCATAAAGGTTCACACCAAACAGTTGATAATTTCACAATTAGCACAAAATTGGAATAATTCAATTCCCCGGGAACGACGCCAAATTTGATGAGGCTAAAGTCGTAGTGCCAAATCAAAGAAATAAACTCTAAACACTAACTAGAGTATAGCAAGTAAGTAGAGGTCGAACCCAAGGGAATCAAAACACCAATCGCTATGCAGTCAAGCGAAATACCAACTAACAAACAAGTAATAAGTAACCAAGGGGGGTTTTGATTGTATGAAACACAAAAGTAACAAGTATCAAGCAAAGAAGTTTGGGTGAGAATATTATGCGAAGGGGTTTCACCTAGCAAGTATCCACACAACATTCATTCAAGTTGATCATAGATTTATCTCAAGTTCTTATCAATCCTAGGGAATGTTCCTATTCCAATCTTTAATATATCAGCAGGCCAACCGGTCCTGATAATACTTACTATTCAACAATCAGGGAAACCTCTCAAGATTAGATGAAATAGCAGCAAAGGGCACATGAATCATAAGGATGCATGCAATAACTTACAACCGTCAAGTATTAACATGCAATCAATTCTCTTTCATAAAAGCAATCAACTACCAGATCATGCAGATATGAGCGCTACAATGACAAGGAATTCCACCGTATATTCCTAGTCTAGCAATAGAAAACTATCAATCAAACTAGGTGATCAAGCTAGCAAAACTAATAGAAATCAATAGATGAAGAACAAGAGAATTAATACAAACCCATAGGAAAAGAACAAGAGTTTAGAAATCTCACAACTTAATAACTGAAGGTTTCAACCGCTAGGTAAAACAATGGAGATTAGTTCCTGCTCATGGTTGCAGAACTAAATTGTCTGATGGAAAAGATGATGCAAAGATGATAATAACTAGGGTTCTTAAATAGAGACTAACCCTAAAAATATATGGTAAAAGAAATATCCTAAAACTAATTAAGGAAAAAAGGGAAAGAAAAGAAATAAAACAAAAAGAATAAAAGGGAAGCATAGCTCGGATGTACGGAGTATTTGCTTCCAATTTGTGCAGCCCACGTGGGCTCCACCGTCCTTTTCTGATTCAAGTGCAGCTTCCTCCAAAAGTTTGGGCCCACCTTGCTTCCTTCACGTGGACTCCTTCCAACAATTGGGCCGGGCTGCTTGCTTCAAATCCACGGCCCGTCTTGCACACGAAGGGGAATTCAGCACAATACCCGCGATCGCGGATATTAATCCGCGGTCGCGGATTTATTAAATATTCTCGGCTCCTCTCTGTTTCTCCACCGCGATCACCGCTGATCCATGGCGATCGTCGTCGGTGATTTCTTCAAATCTCCAATATTCTTTGGTTCTGATCTTCAATTCTATACTTCTTAATAAATATCTCAGAACATAACAATGACTCGAAACACATATAATAATACTCCTAAATCAATGTAATAATCCCTAGTTACGCTATACAAAGTGCAGCGTATCACTAGATTTTTTAAGATTTATAGAAATAGTGATTAATCATTGTGCTTGTTTTGATGTATTTTTATGTTTGAAGTGATTGAATATTTTAGAAAGCTTTGAACAACATGGATGCCTCCTGCGTATCACGAGAAGTCTTATTCAAGGAGGCGAGAAAAGATAAAGACGATCAATACAGTGGAAAGTCACAAGAAGTTTGTGAAAAATTTGTAAGTGTCATGTTTCCCTTACCGAAAATGTATCTGAACTTGACTTATTTGTATGGATTAAGGGTTCTATATGAATATATGATCAATTTCTTAGCTTCATATTGGGAATGCTTACCAACTGGTCCATATGTCAATTTTTTACAGAAGGTTTGTAGTAGTAGTCCATACTATGAGGCACCAAAAAATTTGACAGCAAAAAAAAAAACTCAATAAATTCACTAAATTCAGTTTGCTTAGCTTCATATTGGGAATGTTCATTGAATCCTTAGGTCAATTTATTTTATATTGAATTTAGCTGATGTAACATTTGAAAGTAAAACAAACAAAATTGTTGTTAAAAAAATTCAATTGCTGTAACTTTGACAACAACTGTTGAATTCAATTATTGTTGAAATAAATACCTGTAAAAAATCAGATGTGTAAAATTCCAGATGCTGTAAAAAATTATCAGTAACTGATTTTCTTTATCTTGAATTCATGTAGTAAAAAATGATTATTGTATTGTTGCCAATTGATTTTTTGTTGTTGAATTTAGTAGATGATTTTTTTACAACAACTGATTTTCTCTGGGTTCTTGATTGCATTATTTCAGATGACAATGAGGATATTATCTATTACTTGAAATGTTGAACCCATAAATCTATGGGTGCAGTTTATGCTCTTATATTCACCTTTACATGTCAATGAGGGTGTTTTCGTGAATGAAGGTTATTTTGTGTGCAAGTTGTTGATTGTGGAGTTATGGAAGTTGCATGAATGAAGGGTTGATGTGTTCTATATTAACTAAGAGGTGTCTCTTTGTTATTTGTACTTAGGTAGTTGAGATATGACAATGACATGCTTTCTTTTCATTTTTTGTAGTTAAGAGATTGAGTTGACAATGAAATATATTATCGTTAGTTATTATATTGCAAGTAAGAGGTGTCTCTTTGTTGGTTGATCCTAATTTTTATGTATAATCACTTTAGAGTTTAAAATATCATTTTTTCAGGTTCTTGCCTACAAGAAACTAACCTGTCAAATTAATTTAGAATCATATATAATCGGACTGGAAATATAGGTTATGTAATCTAGTCAAATAACCCGGACATAAATTTTGGGCTATTACTGAATTTTGGACTAACGTGTATAACACGGACCTAGTCTATCCGGGTTATTAGTTAAATCAAATACCACTGATATATTTTAATTATCAAATAACCCATTTGTGAAACATCCGAGTTATTTAATAAACTAATATAACAGATATATTGAATAACCTAATAACCCGGACGTGCTAATATCCGAGGTATTAGGTATTCTAATAACACGGATTTGAAAGGTGATTAAAAAAACGTTGACATCTAATAACCCGGGCGTTTTCATTTTGGGTCCGTGTTATTAGGTCTATACCAAATATAGCGTGCACCTTTAACCCGGACCGGATCCGTGATATATAGTATCAAACGCCCGGGTTATTTGCTTAGTTTTGTAGTAGTGAATCTTTAAGTAGTTGACACAATTGTTGTTTATTGGTGAGTAAAAAAATCCAAGTTGATCTGTTGTGATCATCCACAAAAGTAGCAAAATTAGAGGAACCATTTAAAGACACTACTCTGTAGGGACCCCACAAATCAATATGCATCAAATCAAAAACCCGTGAAGCATGATTTTCACTCTGTGGAAAGGGCGATCTATGAAACTTTTCCATAGAACAGATGTCACAAATGATAGAGGCACCCAAATGTGCTTTACAATCTGGAAAATGTAATAGCTTGGAATGGGTACATGACCCATTTTTTATGCAGCAAAAAACTGAAGCATCAACTATAGTGTCTTTCTTATAAATATTAATAGAAGCCTCAAATCCTTCTCCTTGCATAGCCTGCTTCGAACAAGATCCAACTCTAAGATTTTATAATCCTCCTACTTGAGGTCGCACACCAAGCTCCTTATTAGTTCTGAGGTCTTGCAAGACACACTTATCCTCATACAACATTGTATATATGCCCTAAGTTTTGTTCAACTTGGACACTGATAACAAATTTTACTCAAACTCAGGGACATAAAGAACCTCAGTCAACACTAAGCCATTGTCCAAACATACAGTCCCAACTAGCTTCACTGTCCTAGTGAAACCATTTGGCATGACTATGTGAATAGGACAATGCAATATGTTGTGCTATGTAAACAAACTGAGATGAGAGGTCATATGATCAGTGGCACCCGTGTCAACAATCCACTCATCCGTGGCTCCTGCATTACTAAAAGAAATTAAAGAAGTTTTACATGAAAATTCCATAGAAGACTGGAATGGTCAAGTAATTGTCATGGATCTGCTATCTGGCCTAACAGACCTCATGATTTGTTGAGAAACATTGGTAAGACTACTCACAACATCAACAAACTTCTGATCATAACCCGAAGCTTCTCTAGTGTGCATCATATCTAGACGACTCTCAACATTGTCATCACCATTACTTTCAACATTCGCCACAACCTTACTTCCTTTCCTTTATACCAGACTGGATAACCTATTAACTCAAAACACTGATCATGATTGTGTCCTTCCTCCTTGCAATTATTACAAAACTTCTCTCCTTTATTCCTCCTAACTTTCTTATTACCAGATCTTCCACTAGTGCCTTCATTAGGATTATAAGCTCTCTGGCCAGCTAAGAATACAACCTGTGTAATACTATCCTTTCTAGTTATATGCTTTTTCTTTTCCACTTGGAGAATAATATGATAGACTTTGTTAACAAGAGGTAAAGGTTCAGTAGAGAGAATTTGACTCTTAATGGATTCATAATCAAGATTTAGTCTCATAAGAAAGTCCATGACCTTAGACTGATTATCCATAGCCAAAACTCAATTACGTATTCCACAATCACACGCAAAGATGCCACCACAATTGCAGACATGATATCCATTCAGATTATGCAATTCATCCCAAATAGTCTTAAGTTTGAAAAAATATTCAGTCACAGTTAAGCTACCTTGATTTACTTGAGCCAATTCTTATTTCAATTGGTAAATCAGAGGTCCACTGCTTTGTTGGTAGCGTTCATGGATCTCTAGCCATAGTCCAAGAGCCGAGTTGGATTGAACAAAGGTTGATGCAATCTCACAAGTAATTGTGTTCATAGTCCAACACGGCACCATGCGATCGCAACAATGCCAACACACATAGATAGCGGCATTCAAGGCTGGCCTCTCCATAGTTCCATCGATGAAGAACAACTTCATCTTAGCGCCCAACGTCATCTTAAACTAACGACTCCAGAGCATAAAATTTCCTCCATCAAAAATCACCGGGGCAATCACATGTCCAGGTGAATTTGAGTTTCCTAACATAAAAGGATCACTCTGGAGTGCGATCTGATGTTGTTCTCGTGTGACTAGATCGTCGATCGCCATGATAAACTCAGATCTAGGTTAAAATCGATGCGGAAGCGATTATAAGAAAGAGAACAGAAATGTGATCACAAATCTCACAATCTATGCTCTGATGATACCATGTACATTGGGAGAGATTGAATGTGAAAACACTGAAATGTATAAATTGAAGTGTGATGAACACAATCAAACAAAGAAGAACTAGCTCCAGTAGAGAGCGTTCATTCTGTTACAACGAAAGAATTACCAGAAAATGGAATTCAGTAATGAAAATATCTGACAACTTCCTATATATACTAAGCCACTTATTCACTAGACATAATCAAATTATTTCGCCAATTACAACGTGCCAGCTCAGCACACCAAACCCCACGCCGTCTCTGCTTGGCTCCAACTTGATGGTTGAGTGACGAGTGTAGTTAGGACTAACATGTGGCGAGTAACATCAACATCCAACAATTTTCATTAATTTTATTTTCCATTCATTGAGTTTTCGGTGTGAACATGTCATGGACATATTTTGCCTAAAGCCATGAACATTAAAGTTCAAAGTCATGGACATTTATGCCCAGTGTAGATCATGTTCACTACATTTGTTTTTGACATGTTCATTATTGTGAAAATACATGAACATTGTTTTCAGAGTCATGAACATTGACGTTCGTGTCAATGAATATTAAAGAGTCATGTTCATGGGTTCATATAACAATATTGTTCGTGAGTTGCTAGGTTGCTCCCTTGTTGTCTAGATTGTAATTAATTGTTGCACATTAGCACTTACTCCGTATATTGTAATTAATTTATTTTTGACTTTATCATCACCTTATACGTAAAAGTTATGAGTCCTGACGTGACACACGACACTAATGAAAGATAATCTTTCAAATTATAAGTACAGATTTATATGTGCCTATACGCCACAACAGGATAAAAAGGTTCATGGTTAGTGTTTCACTTGAAGTACTCTTCTTAGCTCAAAGGACAATGCTTCAAGTATGCATCAGAATTAGAAAAAAGAATGTTATTTACAATGTTGGTTTTCTTGACTCCAATTAATGGAGTTGTATGCAGCAAAAAGTTGTACACCCTTGCAATATGTTACAATCTGCTTATCACAATCTTCATTTCTTCTCTTCACAAAAGTCTACATTTCTCACCCTTCTGGTTATACGGCATCAGTAACGCGATATCAACACCAGATGGAGCAAAACCAGATAAAAAAGATCACTGCCCACTATTGTTTTTACTTGGAGAATTTGAACGAATGTACCAGATTATGCTCGTCAAGTATTACATCAAATGGTCATGTCTTGTAAGAATTGGCTGGGTGTCTGATTCAGTAAAGAATGGAACATGAACAATCTTGAATTTTTTTTTTACGAATCTGAATTAGATGCTCTAAACAAGAAATTTAACATACCAGGAATGTGTTTTAAGCAACCTCTACAGCCTCTCTAATTCCCACACTGAAATTTTGAATACCCCTTCTACCCAATTCAACGTTTCCTCTTTGCATCATGGCAACAAACTCGTTGTAATCAATCCGGCCATCCTAAAGATCAAACAAGATACACACTTTTTTAGTAATTATCAAGTAATAAAAAAAGGAGTGAAGTTTTTGGATGTAAGAAAGAGTTGCTTACATTGTCCTGGTCTACTTCTCTGATTATGTCCTCCAAGTGAATCTCTGCAATTCCAAATTGCTGACAAGCTTGCTGAAGCTCGTCTCTCGTGATGTAACCGCTTCCATCTTTGTCAAAGAAGGAGAATGCTGCAAAAAGATGGTCTTCCTTATCAAGTCTGTTTAGGTGCAACATTGCAGCTATGAACTCTCCATAGTCAATGGTGCCGTTGTTATCAACATCAGCCTGCAGTTTTCATTCAGCTTAGGCCAACAACTTTATGATTTTATTACTAGAAGAATACACACATTGAAAATGGTTTAAAATGAAATAAACTTACTGCCTGCATTAGATCATGGATTTCGGATTCTTCAAGGTCAGCTCCGAATTTCTTGAGCCCCTCTTTGAGCTCTTCGAAAGTAATATTACCGCTGTTGTCCGTGTCAATCATGTTGAACATCTCTTTGAGGCCAGCAATTTCCTCCTCAGAAAGCCTCTCTGCTATCACCTGAGAGAGGGACAGAAAAATGAAGTCAGTCAAAACATCCATATAGAGTTTCTCATTTCGTGATACAAGAAGCGCCAAAATCACATACTCTTAGGGCCATTTTCTTAAGCTTGTTCATGGCTGAAAACTGCTGCAAACGCGTTAGCACTGCAGAATCAAGAGGCTTGTCAGGAGCCAAGCCATCAGCCATTATCCATGGGTGACCTGCATAAACATTACTACTTATTAACACAAAGTATTGATAAATCCAATAAATAAGAATATAGCCAAAAAAGTTGTGTTGCTCTGAAAAATGGTGGCCACCGAAGTGTAATGAGTTGATCAGGGTGGAGAAATCATGTGAAAGAAACTCACATAGGACCTCATGAGCGGTTAGTCGTTTCTTTGGTTCTCTAACGAGCATTCGTCGTACCAAGTCTTTTGCGCCTTCAGAGATATTTGGCCATGGATCAGCCGAGAAGTCAAGATCCCCATGAAGGACTTCTTCAAATATTTCTTCCTCGGTTTCTATACCATTTTGGAGAGGAACACAGTTTATAGTCAGTAACAAAATGAAGTTGGAGGACTTTAATACACTATCTATTGAAAATGTCCAACTAAGGGTACAATTTCAAAATTTCCTTACCTGCCCAAAATGGTGGTACACCACTTAGGAGAATGTAAAGGATGACTCCTGCACTCCACACATCTGCCTCAGGACCGTAACGTTTTCGAAGGATCTCGGGTGCCACGTAATATGGACTCCCAACCACATCAGTGAAAATATCCCCTTTAAACAAGTAGTGTAAGTTGATCAGTCAGATAAAAATTGCATACAATATCATTCAGATGCATAACAGAAAATGAAACTTATTATGAGAATTAGCATCAAATCCCTACCTGGGCTGAAAAATATAGACAAACCAAAGTCAATGGTCTTCAGAGGTGATTCCTCGTCCTCACTGACAAAGAGGAAATTCTCAGGCTTAAGATCGCGATGCATTACTCCCAAAGAATGACAAGCTTCAACAACACCAACTATAGTTCTAGCTAGAGAGGCCGCTTTCCTCTCACTATAATGCCCTCTCTTAACAATCCTATCAAAAAGCTCACCTCCTGCACACAACTCCATAACAACATGAACAGCCACCGCGTCCTCAAAGGCTTCCTTGATTGAGATAACACTAGGATGACCTTTTAAATGATGCATGATCTCAATCTCTCTCCTCACATCCTCAACATCATCTTTTGTCACAAGCTTCCTTTTGGCAATGGATTTGCAAGCAAACTCTTTTCCCGTCGTTTTCTCTATGCAAAGAAAAGTGGTCCCGAATTGCCCATGTCCAAGCTTTCTTCCCATGGAGTAATGATCCTTTAAGTTTCCGGTTTTTCTTTTTAAAACCGAGTCCACTTGGAGGCCGGCACTTGAGACTCTCTTCATATGGGATGGTTTTTCTTTCTTTTCTTTCTTTTCTTGTTGTTGTTGTTGTTGTTGTGGGATTGGTTGCACTTGATTGTTAGGCTGCGGAACTCTTAGCCTGCTACTTTGCTGCCTTAATAGTTTACTCCCTTGTCTTCCTACTCTGCTCTCTTGTCTTCCAATCTTCATTGACCCTGGTGGCTTTACCATAGCTGATTCACCCTCTACTAATGAATTTGAAGGCTTCTCTTCCCCACTTTCTGCTCCCTCGCTCTCGTTTTTCAACTTGTTTTCGGGCTTCAACTGCCCCAGATTTACAAGCCTCGAAACACAAGTATTGCCCATTTCAGTAGTCAACTAGCCCCTATTCTTGAAAACCCACCTCCCTTTTGCTAGTTAGCATTGGTGATCAAAATGCTTTCACATGGAAAAATAGATTAAGGCACCAGCAAATTCAGCAATAAGATGCCGTGAAGAATGAGTCCTGATAGAAACCAAACTGGGTAAAAATGAAAATGTGAAAGGTTTGAGTTTCCAGAGGCTTGGGGTTTATAAGCAAATGTATATAAACTCGAACCCACCCAAAAAAAAAGCAAGCTAAATGCAAGAAAGGATCACTTTGCAGAGCTGTTGAGAGCTGAACAAGAGTTGAAGGTAGGAGAGAAGGTTTCAAATGACATGGATTAAGTTAACAGTTTTTTCTGTTAAGGGAAGGAAGTAAGAGGCAACGTGGATAGCACGTTTGGCTCTATGGATAGTTGAATTCGGGTCGGGTATAGATCCGACCCGAATCTATAAGTCACGTTTTCAGTGGACGGCTGTGTCCACATTGCGTTCCACCTTCTGTGAATAAGAAACTAAGGAGGTTTATTAAATGTTTTGTGAACCTGTAATGGCTAACTTGCTTGCACGTCAGTTAAATAGACCATGCAACCATACTGATACTAATAATAACTAGAAGAATCTCAACAAGGGAAAATTATATATCATTTATTGTTCATCAACAGGCACAAACCTAATCCTTGAATACAAAATATAGCACTCTATGAAAATATTTGATCCAAAATAACACAAGGCACTGAAGAGGATCCCACAAAAGTAACTTGCAGTTATACTCGCAAAATCAACCTCTTAATATGAACACAGCCTCAAAGTTCATAGACAAGGGCCTCAAACATCTTGAGCAAGTCCCGAGACATCGAGACCTCCGGAGCCAGAAGTGTTTCTCTTAGTATCTTTTTCAGCATAGTCTTCAATCGGTACGCCACGACTCCTGGGCCTGGCTGGTGAGGAGGAAGACGTGGGCGGTTCGGATCCAAATAAGGGAATGTCGTCCAATGCTTGGAAAAAATCTTTCTTCATCTCTTCAGCTGCATTAAAGATGTTGCCAAAAACGGATTCAATGTCATTGCGCAGTCCTGGAAATTCAAACGGATCAATCTCAGAATGCCCTTTTCTGGATGAGCCTCTCAACACTTCATCCGTGATGTCCTCTTCCGTGAATTCTTTAATTGATTGCAACACTTCAGTTGGCCTGGTAGGCAATATACAAAAAACACCAAATGATCTCAGCATTGGAGTTTTTTCTATCATCACAAAGTGAATGCATTGCTTCCACTATCATCTGTACTTGGGTGTATTTAGTTTAAAAACATGAACAATGTCTAGGGATGTTCAAGGTTAGGAAGTAGATAGTAATTGCAAGGTGCACACCCACAACATGTAATTAGAAGTTAGGAGGTTGCTATTGATTTCAAAAATCATCCATTGGTCACTTCCAAATTCCAATAAGAGGAATAGAGCCATAAACGCAAAACAAGATGTGGTCTGAGTAAGCAAACTCATCCTATCCTGATACAGTACAGCAGGATAAGTTTAGTGAGTACAATTATTCACAGCCAGTAACACCTGCAGTCTTTAACAGTCCATTTTATACAATCTTCACCAAAATTTGAAATCAAAGTTGCCTCGAAAATGGCTTCCAGTTATATGAGCTGTAAATCAATACAAATTGAGGGGGATGGAGGCAGACACAAGACTTCAAACTCAAAGTATCATTATGCATTCAGATTGGCATTGTTACCGAGGATAGATGAGTATAACCTCTACCTCATTCGGGTACACAGTGCATCAACCTCTCTTGGCTTGACCATCTAATGACTGGCATGAAATTTACTTAAAATTAATCCAAACAAAGAGATTTTTTTTCATGGAAGAAATCAACCGTCGAAGAAAATGGGAGGATTAAGACCATTAGTTCCAATCTAGGAACCAGTAAACAGTTGTCATCCCACAACAATTATACCAATAATAAACTGATGATATGAAGATTGTTACATTGTACTCAAGGGATAGGTTTTTTCTCCCTCCCTAATTATTAAGAAAAGAACGGTAGCGGGTAGAAATAATTTTTTTCATTAATAGAAGACCTTTTGTTAGAAGTTTTGGGACAACACTCTATATACACTGCTGAACACTAAATCCATCTGAGCTATGATAAATTCCATATAGCACCGATATTTAATGGGCGTATACCACTTTGTAAGACAAACGAAGACAGCTATCCGCAAAAGCAAAATTAGTTCCTCTTTTCATCATGGTGATGACGAATTCCGCAGAAAGAAAAGATGGACAGGGGAAAAAACGAGGGATACTAACTTGCCAAGGCAATCTTTGAGAAGCTCCTCTGTTTTCTGGCACTTGCGAACGAATTTCCCAGGCTCGACCTCTTCGGTCCTGCAATCAGACTTGACAATCCTCCTCGTAGAGTAGAAGTCGCCATCATTAGGGTTTTGAATCTTGGGTACGGCGTGCAAATCGGAGTTGTTGTTGTCGTCGTGATCGTCATCTCTCCAAACCCACCCCATCCTCCGTTTCTGTGTATCAGACGCAAGCAATCCAGGCAGTCGGTTCGGTTTGCTCTCCAGAAAGTTGCCACCTTATGAATAGCCGGGGGCCCGGGGTTGGCTTCAAATTCTACATTGTTGTCTTCTTCTCCAAGAATGCAAGAAACCGGATTCGGGTCCGCTTAATTGGGTCCGGTTCAGGCCTACCCAAGAAGAAAAGAGAAATTGCACCCCATATCCTTTTTCAATATCTCATTTGTAAAAATATCTAATTGTTTTAATGTTTGCAAATATACCCTAGTGACATTAAATTTTGTAAGGGTGACATTTTTTTCCAGTGCTTATGCTTTTGTAAATATACCCCGACATTTTATTTAATTAGACCGACATTTGTATTATTAAACCCGACATTTTTTTTTCTATACTTATTCATTTGCAAATATATTATATTTGGTGTATTTTTGCAACTCTAAATTTTTTTGGGTATTTATGCAAATCATTTATCTTGATGGGGTATATTTGCAAATGCCTGAAAAGAAAAAGGAATTCAAGGGCAAATTCTCAAACACCGTCACCTTTCTCGCATAACGTGCGTGATATGCAAAATTTCGAAATGCATGTCTTGCGTTACGCGAGGATGCATGTCTTGCGTTACGCGATGATGCATTTCCTTCGTTACGTGAGGGACAAAAACAGAAATGTTGTTCAACTTCATTTAATAGATGTATTATTTGTCCCCACTAAACTATATTAACTATCCCTTATTTTAAGAAATTTGTAACCCTATCCTAACACTCATTTCTATCATCCTTTACATCTATTACCCTCCATTAATACTCATTTTCAAACCTCCAAACATCCTACAATCATGGATGATGAAGAGGAATTCAACAAAGGAAGAAGGGAAGAAGATGGTTAATCAAGTTATCATGCGAATGAGGTAATGTTCTTACTAAAATCTTGAATTTTAATTTGATTTGCACCCTTAAGAGGTAGAATGAAGTTATTATGTTGTATTTCATGTTAAATATAGTAGTGATAAGTGTTAAAAGGATGACTTGTACCTAGAATATTTAAAAGATTTGTTCATTAATGTTTTTTTATTTAGGGTTAGGATTTTAATGTACAACTTTATTTTGTTCATGTTTAGGGTTGGAGATTGCTCTATTATTTCTTTTAATGTATAACTTTGTTTTGTCTTTATTTCTCTTCATGTTTTAGAGGGTGGTGGATTATAGAAACTAGTAAAATCTTATTTTTTCATTCGTTGGCTTGTTTAAGTTTGAATGACCCTGTAAAAATCTATTGGGAAAGTTTAAGAAATTTTATGCGTTACGCAAGGATGGATGTCATGCGTAACGCATGCAACTTGTTCTTGCATAATGCATGATATTGCACTTTTAGAGAAACTAAATGTGTTTGTGTTTGTGTGTATTTTGTTGTGTATAGGTCAACTTGTCTTTGTTCACTGGATTGAATAATATATTTTTAAAGGACTACATCATGTCAATGGAGATGGTGTCATGCATGCCACTTCATTTGATTTAGGGTTTGGGTTTGGAGATTATTATCCACCATCTACATATGAAGTGTCATCAAGATATGATGAGTTTGGTTCACAGTTTGCTAATTGTTGGATCGTTAGTTCAATTACTTATGAGGGAACAAAGTGTATTGTTCCTTCAGAGGTGTAGCAGCGGAATATTAACGCAGGAAGTATAGAAGAACACAAGTATTTAGAGTGGAAACCTCAACCACTAAGAGTTGAGTAAAACCACTACCTTCAAGCTTCTCACTTGAAGGATTTGAATGAGTATACTTATCTTATTAATTTCTTGTTTGTTACAAAAGAAAGCAAGGATTACGATCACGAATCTCTTCTTTCACTCGAGCCCAAACTCAACGCCTAAGATAAAGTATTGCTCACTCTTTCTCTCTTTTCTTCTTGTTCTTCTTTTGGACGATCACACTTGATTCGCACAAGTAAAACTCTCTCAATCGTCACACCATTCCTAAGCCTAAGACTAGTTTATATAGCAAAGATAAAACTAGGTTTAAACTAAGGAATAAACAAGATTATGGAAAATATATCTTTCGCATAAGAAGATATTATTTCCATCTTTTAAATATATCTCTTTCCTTAAGATCTTCATGAAATCTTTGCAGCTCAACCGTATTTTCCATAAATAAAACATTGATATCTTTGTTGTGCTCTTTCAGCCATTTCTTTCCTTATTTAGCTCGCCTCTGTTGAGTAACGTTCCTGCTCAGAGTAGACATCCTGAAACACTCAAGTATACATTATTAGGAATGTTTGTTATCATCAAAACCAGAAGGAACTTTACTTCAGCTGTAGCTTCAACAAATTCCCCCTTTTTGATGGTGACAAACATACTCATTGAATACTTCTAAAACACATCTAAACAGTTCTCCTAAGGGAACGTTACTTATAAGGTTTAAGTACAGATGTTCCCCCTCAAACCTTGACCGTTCCTTTCTTCCCCCTTTTGGCATCATCAAAAAGTAAGTCTAAACATGTACTTGAAATAAAAGAACTCCAGAACTCATCAAAACAAGCTAGTCATAGATTAAAACAAGCGTCATAAGAACGGACGCTGATACATATACTGGACTGGGAAAAGAAAACACAAGCATAGAGAAATTTAAAAGAAGACACATAAAACCCTAAGCAAAGGGTACAATAAGCGCAAAAGAAGACGGATAGATGTGCTAGGAACAGAGAGTGGGGGTCAGATAGAGGAGGAAAGGTGTGGAGAAGAGACTGTTAAACTGCCAAGGGAACCTCTAGTTGGATGACGTCCAACGACGTATCTCAGCCTTCAAGGCAGCAACTTCATTCACCAGATTTCCAACCAGTGAGCACAACTCTTCCATCCTCTGATGTTGATAGACCATAGTTGGTTCTTCACTCTGTTCCTGTGGAGGGTCCTCAGATATATGCTCTGTTTCACAAAACTCAGCAGAGCGGACCCAATCTCCATCGTCATTCTTCTCAAATTTCATCTTCCTTAAATTTGCTTCAGCTAACTCCCTGGAAAAGACAACCTCAGAAGGACCAGCTTCATACACCCTCAGATACTCTAGGATCTTCTTTACTACTCCTGGGAAGGGAAGACCGTGCCTATCGTTCCTCCGAGCATGGGCCATGTGTAGCATGATAATTTTTGGTAGATTTATGGCTTGCCTGAGGAGGAGCTTGTCCATGAGGAGGCAGTCCTGAATGAGAATGGTAGTGCGCTTCTGCTCTCTGGGGGTAATGTTACTGATAAGATAGATGTGCAGAATCCGGTTCGCTACCCCCATGGACGAGGTGGTCATCTCCCCAACAACTTCAGTGGAGTAGTCCTGAGAAACCCTTTGGATCGCAGCCAGCCCTATGTCTTTTGGCCACTGCCCTTTGACGTATTCTTCAAAACCTTCGTGAGGTACCCCGAGTATGACACCCAGTTCGGTGCTTGAGACCACGTGGGTGTCCTTCCCAAGGACGAAGGAGGCTTGTATGGCGTGAGGCCTCTCAGTGATGGTGAAGGAGCTGTAGAACTGCTTTATCATTCCCTCATTTACCTTTGGCGCTGTGCAGAATAAGTTTTCCCAACCTTGGTGGCGGATGATGTCCACCAGGATATCCATCCTGTTGGCGACTAGAAACTCCTCATCAAACAGAAGATCTCTGATGATGGTTCGTTTCCCCAAGGCTTTTCCTGCAGCCACTTGTTTGGGAACTTTCCTTCCTTTGGGTGGCTTGGCTGCAGCGCTCCTTGTTCGTGGACGAGAAGGGGAAGGCTCCACTTTTGCTCTTTTGAGCACTGGTTCCTGAGGCTCGTCGTCTTCCTCACTGAGATCAAGAATCTCAGGGAACTTTCCCTTAAATAGTGGCGAGTTCTCCTCCTCGATTTCGGCAAGGATCAGGTCTGTATGTGGGGGAGAGGAGTGTGGAGGGCTAGGAGTGGTTTCTTTTTGGGCGTTTTCTTGAGAGATGGGGCTTGGGACTTTTTCAGTGGTAGGGGAGGCTAGTTTTTCAGTAGAGGTACTTGACTGGGATAGGGTGGGTGTGACCGGCGGTGTTGTTTCTTTTGCCGGCGAGGGTTCTTGAAGGGTTTCTTTAGGAGATGATGATGGTTCTTTGGCTGGGGATTGTGGCTTTGGAGATTCTGTGGGGATGCCCAGGGAAGCAAGGATGCTTCTTAGTGTCTCTGGGCTTTCGTTTCCTGTGAGAGAAACAGATGTGGTGTTCACCATTGTTGCAGGGAGGATTTCTGAGAAAGCTTGTGTTTAGGAGAGGGTAAAGAAAAGGTTGTGGACGATGGAGGTCTGAGAGAATGCCCTTAAGTAGTTGCCAGATTTTCCATATCTGAACATCAGATCTCTCGTTTCAAATTCAAAATTTCTTTTTCCAAATCTGAACGGTTTTCCATAATTGTGCCGCTTTTTCCTCCAATCAAATATACTCAAAAACCATCATTACTTTCTCGGTTCCAGAACCTACTCTAGTCCTTTAGACTCCTGCCGAATGCATGTATCTGTCACCTCAGAGCTATTAATCCCCTCAGCAATTTTTCGAATCTCAACCCTTATCCTTTCCTTTCTCAATCTGATATCGAAGGTATTGTGATGCTTGGGGTATGTTTACCAGGGATGGTACAAAAGAACATCACATAGAAAAATTTCACATAATATGAATTTAAAATATTTTATATCATGATGAGGGAGTCCAGTTGTGGATGGAAAAACATGGCTCATAGGACTATCGATCATGAAGGTTCATAGGGTGGCCGTAGATTCCCTCTATCCTTTGGGCTTGTATTGAGGGATCAGTACATCAAGAGGGATCTTTTGGGTTAGAAAATAAGACCTTTGCCTAAGGAATCATGCATTTATCAGTTTCAATCTCTAGAAAGGTATCTTTCCTAATCACGTATAGATCATGCAAGCAGTTCAAAGGACTCAAGTTTATTTCATAGAAAAGCAGGTATTAATATGCTTAAAGGACTAATACTCAAGATGAATAAGCTCACTAATTTCACCAATCATTGGGGGTTTCAAGGAAGATCAAGATTAGTTGAGAGAAATCATACCTAGACCCATACGTAATTTCTCAAAGGGAGCCTTGTTTAGTGGCTTTGTGAAGATATCCGCGATTTGATCCTCAGAGCGGACATGTTCCATAGAGACAATTCCTTTCTCCACACAATCACGAAGGAAGTGATGTCTTATGTCAATATGCTTAGTCCTAGAGTGCTGCACAGGATTCTTAGAAATATCAATAGCACTAGTGTTATCACAAAGTATAGGAACGTTACCTGAATTTATGCCAAAGTCACTTAGCTGTTGTTTGAGCCATATGAGTTGAGAACAACAAGCTGCGGCGGTGACATACTCAGCTTCGGCAGTGGATAGGGCGACAGTGGTTTGTTTCTTTGATCCCCAAGACACAAGACAAGGGCCAAGGAATTGAGCCATCCCAGATGTTGATTTCCTATCTGGCTTGTGTCCATCAAAGTCAGCATCTGTGTACCCTAGTAATTCAAGACTTCCCCCTCTTGGGTACCACAGACATAGATCATCAGTCCTCTTAAGGTAACGCAGGATCCTTTTCACAGCAATGACATGAGTTTCTCTGGGACTTGCTTGAAATCTAGCACAAAAACATACACTCTGCATGATATCAGGCCTACTGGCGGTTAGATAAAGCAGTGAGCCTATCATTCCACGATAGACCTTTTGATCAGCTTCTTTCTTGTCGGCATCCATACCTATTGAATCATTTGGGGACATAGGGGTTGAATAATTCTTTGCATCCATCATACCAAACTTCTTGATGCACTCTCGTAGGTACTTTTGTTGATGCACCTTTGTTCCTTCCTCTGTTTGAACAACATGTAGGCCTAGAAAGAACTTAAGCTCGCCCACCATACTCATCTCAAATTCACTCTCCATCAGCTTTGTGAACTTGGTAACTAAGTGCTCGTTGGTGGAGCCAAAGATTATGTCATCCACATATACTTGTACTACCAAGGTATGCTTTCCCTCTCTTAATAGAAATAAAGTTCTGTCTACTTCCCCTCTTACGTAACCATGAGATAAGAGGAATTGAGAAAGTCTTTCATACCAGGCGCGAGGAGCTTGCTTCAGACCATAGAGTGCCTTATCAAGTATGTAAACGTGGTCAGGATAGGAAGAATCTTCGAATCCAGGCGTTTGTTCCACATAAACTTCTTCCTTTAGTACCCCGTTCAGGAACGCTGTCTTGACGTCCATTTGTTGCAACTTGAATCCATAGTGGGCAGAGTAGGCGATCAAGAGACGTATTGCTTCTAATCTTGCAACTGGTGCAAAAGTTTCATCATAGTCAATTCCCTCTTGTTGATTGTAGCCTTTTACTACCAGTCTTGCTTTGTTCCTTATCACTTGCCCTCCTTCATCCATCTTGTTCCTGAACACCCATTTGGTACCTATGACGGAGCGATCCTTAGGTCTGGGAACTAGTCTCCATACTTTATTCCTCTCAAATTGATGAAGTTCCTCTTGCATAGCATTGACCCATTCTGGGTCTTCTAGGGCGTCTTTCACTGTTCTTGGTTCAGCTGTGGAGACAAAAGCACAGAAGGCATGAAATGTAGGATCTAATGTGAGTACGGAACAAACCTTGTCGCTGGGTTCAAGAGATAGATCGGAGGAGGGAAGCGAAGCACAGTTGCATACGTAGTCCATGAGTCTTGATGGGGGCCCATGGATACGAGTGCTGCGTCGCGTTCCTTCCTCTTCATGGTGAGTATCTTTTTCAGATTGTTCCTGAGATGGGGATTGTTCCCCCTGAGTTCCAGAATCTTCATTAGGTACACTTGCATCTTGATCAGGGACTGCTTCTTCTTCTGCGTTCATGTCCGTAGTGGGGATGCATTCCTCAGCATCAGCGAGAATGAATTGTTCCCTATCGGCTTCAGTCAGTGGAGGAACGTTTGGATCATGGACAACGTTACCTGCCATGATCTTTTCATCAAAGACCACATGGATGCTTTCCTCCACCTTCCTTGTCCTCTTGTTGTAAACTTTGTAGGCCCTACTATGTGTGGAATAACCTACAAACGTTCCTTCATCACTTCTTGAATCGAACTTGCCCAGATTGTCCTTTCCATTGTTGTGGACGAAGCACTTGCACCCAAAGACCCTTAGATGAGAAATGTTCGGCTTCCTTCCTCTGAACAACTCATATGGTGTCTTCTCAATCATAGGTCTCAACATGGCACGGTTCAGTACATAGCAAGCAGAGTTGAGTGCTTCAGCCCAGAAGTTTCTTGGCAATCCACTTGCAATTAGCATTGTCCTTGTCATATCCTCTAGAGTCCTATTCTTTCTTTCAACAACTCCATTCTGTTGAGGCGTTCTTGGCGCAGAAAAATTATGATTTATGCCTTTGTTCCTGCACAAGGAAAGAAACTGGGAGTTCTCGAACTCTGTACCATGGTCAGTGCGTATAGCCCTTAGATGAAATCCAGATTGATTTTCAATAGCATATAACCAAAATTCAAACTCATCGAACACATCCTCCTTTGAAGCAATGAAAATAGTCCAAGTAAACCTAGAGAAATCATCTACAATGACGAACACGTACTTGTTTCCCCCACGGCTAAGTGTGCGCATAGGCCCACACAGGTCCATGTGAATAAGCTCTAAGGGTTCAGAGGTACTTATCTGGTTTTTGGACTTAAATGATGATCTTACTTGTTTTCCTCTTGTGCAAGCAATGCACACCTCTTCAGATTGACTCTCTATCTTTGGTAAACCAATAACTAGGTCTTTATTGTGAAGTTTGTGTAGAAGTCTAAGGCTTGCATGAGAGAACCTTTGATGCCATAGATTTGATTCCTCAGATTGTGCAGAAAGGCACAGTTCCTCTTCAGGGATAAAAGATGGATCTACTTTGTATAGGTTGTTCTCTATGATTCCCCTGAGGAGAACCTTCCCTGTCTCAACATTCTCAACCAAACACTCATTAGTAGTAAAGATAACCCTATTTTGACCATCCTGGCACATTTGACGTACGCTCAATAGATCAAAGGTTAGGTTATCCACTAAAGTAACGTTATTCACAACAAGATTGTCAGAGATCCTTACCTTTCCCATGCCAATTACTTCACCTTTACTGTTGTTCCCAAAGGTTATAGAACCTTTGTTTTCAGGATGGAGAGATATAAACCATGCTTTGTTCCCAGTCATGTGTATTGAGCAAGCGCTATCTATATACCAGGAACTCTTCTTCTTTCCATCCTGCAAGTAAGGGATTAGTTTTTGCGCACCCAGGCAAGCCTAGGCTTACCTGGGATGAAGAACAATCTTCTATCCTCATTATCTTTTAAAACAACCTTGATCCTGGGAGTGTTCCTAACAGAAGAATTATTGCAATAATTGTAGGCTATCTCCTCATCTCTTGATTTTTTCCAACACTCTTGTTGATGATGTCCTGACTCACCACAGTACCAGCAAACCCTGTGGTGTTTCAGATTGACATACCTACTTTGTCCAGGCCAGATGGTTTTGTTTTCAATTCTAGACCTAAAATCCACCTCTACTGGCTTGGTGCTATTGGCATGTTTTTGCCATATCTTATAGGCCTTCTGTCCATCAAACCACACCGTCTCTTCCTGAGCAATTTTCTTCCCTTTATCTTCAGAACCATTGTGGGAACAATGTGTGATTGATCCTCCACAGGGTCCTTTATGACAGAGGGAATTTTGTATACCAGGAGACGAGATGGCAGTTTGTGGACAAGAGGCGCTATCATAGCCTAACCCAGCACGTGGTACAAAGCGTTTAGAGAAATCAGCCTTCTCCTTATCAATTTTAGAGGTGATATATTCATCTAACCAAATTTTCCTTTTGTTTTCTTCCTCTATTAGAAATTCATCAACTTTCTTAGCAAATTTTGAATTTTCCTCAGTCAAAGTTTTAATTTCAGATTCAAGAATGACAATTTTCCTTTCCAGGGAAGCTATATCAGACACATACTTAGGACAGGATTTGCACGAGTCCGACAAAGGGAACGAAGCCTTTTCAAGTCTAGCAACCTTAGAAGCCCAAAGCTAGTTTTCCTCAATTAGACATGAAATGGTTTCGTCCTTCTCGTCGATCAAAGAATTCAGATTACTTTGTTCCTTTCCTAGAGAATGAATGAACCTAATAATCTGAGCTTTTGATTTGTTTTCTAAGAAAGAGTCAAATTCATAAGTGTTTACCTCATCTTCGGATTTTTCTCCTGTAGCCATTAGACATGTGTAGGGAGATTCTTCTTTGGAGTCGGAAGTCCCTCCTGTAGCCATTAGACACGTTTCCTTGGGAGTGTAGAGAAATTCGTCTTCAGAGTCAGATGTCCCCCATGTTGCAATCATTGCTTCCTTCTTTTCCCTTTGAGAGACATTTGCTTCTCCTCCCTTCTTTTTGAAGCAATTTCTCGCGAAGTGTCCCTTCTTCTGGCAGTGATAGCAGATAATAGTACTCATGTCTTTGTTCCCATCAGGGAGACGTTGTTTTTCTCTGCTATCCTTCCAAACTCTTCGAAAGGCTCTTGTGAAGAGAGCAACTTCTTCATCCTTATCAACAATTTCGTCCTCTTCCTGAGCAAGATCGAAGGCTTTTTCGATTTTTAGAGCAATGTTCTGGGACTTCTCTGCCTTCTCTCCTTCCCTTCGTAGCATCTTGCTCTGTTGAATCCCCGCGTTGCTCTGGAGACGAGCAACTAGTTCCTCCAAGGTGATGTTTTTGATATCATTCTGAGCTTGGAGTGCAAGAGAGAACGCGTCCCATTTAGAGGACAATCCCTGAAGAAATTGATGTGTCAGTTTCCACTCAGGGATCGTTTCCCCTAAGAACTCGAGTTGGCCTACGTATCCCTGGAAACGTGAATGGTAGTCATCCAAAGACTCATTCTTTCCTTGAACAGCACTATCATACTCCTTGATGAGAGTCAAGATCCTATTTTTCTTGATGTCTTCATTCCCCTCATACATCCTTTTGAGGGATTTGAATATGTCGTGAACAGTCTTGTACTTTAGAACCTTCCTTTGATCGGATGGACCAAGGGCAGCGAGTATGACCTTCTTTGCTCTCATGTTGAGCTCCAAGACTTTGTAATCAGCATCTTGATAATCTTCTCTTTTCTTGAGTGTTCCTCCAGTCTCATCTGAGGGATCGAGAATCTTCACATCTCCAAATTCCACAATTTTCCACATCTGTCCATGCAGGGAACAGATATGTGATTCGATTTGTTCCACCCAGTATGAGAACTCTCCTGATTTGAGCATTGGTGGCTTCCAAAAGGAGTCGTTGATGGCTGTTCCTGACATTCTTCCTGCAAGGGTAACAATCTAGAGATCAGGCTCTGATACCAATTGTTGGATCGTTAGTTCAATTACTTCTGAGGGAACAAAGTGTATTGTTCCTTCAGAGGTGTAGCAGCGGAATATTAACGCAGGAAGTATAGAAGAACACAAGTATTTAGAGTGGAAACCTCAACCACTAAGAGTTGAGTAAAACCACTACCTTCAAGCTTCTCACTTGAAGGATTTGAATGAGTATACTTATCTTATTAATTTCTTGTTTGTTACAAAAGAAAGCAAGGATTACGATCACGAATCTCTTCTTTCACTCGAGCCCAAACTCAACGCCTAAGATAAAGTATTGCTCACTCTTTCTCTCTTTTCTTCTTGTTCTTCTTTTGGACGATCACACTTGATTCGCACAAGTAAAACTCTCTCAATCGTCACACCATTCCTAAGCCTAAGACTAGTTTATATAGCAAAGATAAAACTAGGTTTAAACTAAGGAATAAACAAGATTATGGAAAATATATCTTTCGCATAAGAAGATATTATTTCCATCTTTTAAATATATCTCTTTCCTTAAGATCTTCATGAAATCTTTGCAGCTCAACCGTATTTTCCATAAATAAAACATTGATATCTTTGTTGTGCTCTTTCAGCCATTTCTTTCCTTATTTAGCTCGCCTCTGTTGAGTAACGTTCCTGCTCAGAGTAGACATCCTGAAACACTCAAGTATACATTAGTAGGAATGTTTGTTACCATCAAAACCAGAAGGAACTTTACTTCAGCTGTAGCTTCAACACTAACCTACAATGACCTTCACATATGATGAGATCGGTTACAAACGTAGTAGAACCGTTATTATTTATTCCCGCTTTACGCATTGCACCAAAGTTTGATGATCCTGTATGTGAGGACGATGTGGTTTCTAGATATTATTGAGATGTTTTATACAATGGAGGAAGTGTTTGCCTCCCGGGAAGAAGGACACTCATGGACGTTAAAAGTTGCAAAGCAACATAACTGTATGATCTCTATTGGAAAGACTAGACCATCAATACGAGGGCAAAGTGGAAGGGTTCAAAGCCTTTGTGAGAAAGTGGGAAAATATGTCCCTAAAAGTCTTTTAGGGAGGAAAAACGCCAAGAGCAAGAAAATTGGGTGTCCATTTGAGTTGAAGCTTATGGAGAAGCCTAAAGATTCATGTAAACTAATTGTTCTTACAGGTACCCACAACCATCATATTGGCTCCAGTTTGGCCAGGAATGCATTTGCTGGGAGGTTGACCCCTTATCAGAAGAAAACAGTTTTGGAGATGGCACGTTATCATAGTTCTCCTCATCAGATATACACTGAGCTGAACAAGAATTCCTTGAACTGCATCAAGAAGAGACAAGTGTACAATGAAGTAGATTGGATAAGGAAACAACAAATGGAAGGTAGAACCGTGGTTCAAGAATTCTTCCACAAATGCAAAGAGAACAACTACTTCATGGAGTATAGGTCAACTAAAAAAAAATCTTTCCAAGATAGGTGACTTGTTTTTTGCTAGTCCCGAATCAGTGAAGCTCTTAAAGACATTTTCATATGTACTTGTAATGGATTAGACTTATAGCACGAACAAGTAAGTTTTTTGATATTTATATTTTTATCATTCTGTTTTTTCACTCATTTATCCTTTAATATATATGTTAAACACCTTCACGCGTAACGCATGGATAGGTGTCATGTGTTACGCATGAAAACTCATTCCAAGCAATTTATGTGGAAATTGCTTGGAATGAGTTATGGACACTGTATTTTCATGTGTAACGCATGAAACACACTCATGTGTTACGCGTAGTGTTTAATGAGGCGTTACGCACAAAATCAAATTACATAATTCTCCACAATTCTCTTGCTTAATTGTATTTTGATCACATGTATAATGTTCCTTTTCTAGAGATAGTTGAGTTGACTTCTACGTGGAAGAAATTTGTTGTTTGCGGGACATTTATAGAGGGAATAGTAAAAAAAGTTATTTGTGGGCAATGGAGTAGTTGCAGAAGATGTATTTGAGAATAAGAGACTCGCCTACATGCATTGTCACAGATCGTGAGATGGCACATATGAATGCAACATATATGCTATGGTCAACTACAAAGTTTCTATTATGCAGACGACATGTAAGGAAGAACATAGAGGTCAAAGGCAAGAAAGATATGGGAACACACACATTGGGAACAAATATTTATGTGGAATATTTTGAGTTGTTCAAAGAAACCACTGAAGAAGGATACTGCACAAAGTTGAGGATACTTGAGGGTGTTTGACAAGCTTATCCGACGGTAGTGAAATACGTGAGAGACAATTGGCCTAACCTTTACAAGAAAAGACTTGTTTCAGCAGGGACGGATACCGTCTTTACTCTTGAGGGTGTTTGACAAGCTTATCCAATGGTAGTGAAATACGTGAGAGACAACTGGCCTAACCTTTACAAGAAAAGACTTGTTTTAGCAGGGACGGATACCGTCTTTACTCTTGGGCATAACACGACAAACAAGTATTTTTACAATTTAGAGTGTTTAATGTCATGCAATGTTATTTATTATCACAAGGTTGTAAATCTACGATACAGTTTATGTATTGCAACTCCACGTGTAACACAAGGATGCATGTCTTGTGTTACGCGAGGATGCATGTCTTGCGTTACGCGAGGATGCATGTCTTGCGTTACGCGAGAAATTGCAATACAGAAACTATATTGCAGATTTACAGTTTCTGAAATTTTGTTGAAATGATATGGTCTTTTTCAAACATTTTATAGTTGAAGAAGCACATTTTTGTCTAATGTCTTACTTGACTAGTGGAAAAGGTAGACTAGATACAATGTTCGATGAATACCAAACAATGACAGCGAACACACTTAAGGAGATGGTTGTTTCTTTCACCGAGAGCATGACAAAGAGTTTCACAACTGTTGATGGGAGTGACTTGTTTAAAGTCTTGAAGTTCAAAGTGTCGTACAAAGCAATAGAGTTCTTGTTTGAAGAATATGAAGAAGACGAGAAATGGGGTTTGTACAGTCCTATGTTTTGCAATTGTCAAATCAAGATTAGAGATGGGTTGTTGTGTGTCCATTAGATTGGCCAACATTGGAAGAACCAAAAGCCTCTTTTACCATCAGAGTGGCATCCTTTTCGGAGTACATTGAGTTTGTAAGAGGTTGATGTACCCGGAATACTCGAAGTTAAGAGTAAAGTGGCAATACGTCTTTTTGACAGTTTCTATGAAGATATATTTCCGAACTTGTCATCCCATGATCAAGAGAAGTATGCACTATCAGTTTTAGAGATTGTGAAAGTAAATACTCCTCTAAAAGAGCCGGCCATTTCAAAGCACACCGGGGGTCGTCCCCAAGGAGCTCAAATAGTCAAGATCAACCCAAAGAAGACCGTCTGCATGGGAGTACACTGATGAAGAAATGGATGCTAGATCTTTGGAAGAAACACCTGCAAAGAAGCAAATAAATGCTTCTATTTCTACAACATTGAAGAAAAAACCTTTGAGGGCGCCGTTCAAATACAAAATTCAGGTACCTCAATGCATGTGCAACTATATGATGGATTGGTTTGAAATATTTGGAGATGGAAATTGTGGATTTAGATCAATAGCGTTTGAGACAGAGGAGAACCAACACTCATGAAAGTTAATACGTGATTTAATGAAAGCTAAGGTCGAGGATATTTGAGATCTAGTAGAAGGAACTTGGATTGGACCTCGGGAAAACACAACTTTGGAGAGAGACGTACACCAACTTACATGAGAAGGAATCCGAATGCCTCCAGATGATCATTGGTTGGGTATCCCGGAAATGGGATGTCTCAGGACTTTGGCATTCAATGTAGTGTTTGTAAGTGTGGGAAAAAACGCTAACTACACTTTCTTGCCTCTTCAAGTTCCTACTTGGTATCAACTGGGGTGCACACTTAGCACTATTTTCTTATTATATATTGCGAAGGAGAAACATTTTGTTCCGATAAGTTTCTAATCTTGTCTTAGTAGTACACTTTGCATTTAATATGCAACTTTCTAATGTTGTTGTTTTATTTTAGGTGCGCCTTCAAGATGACACCCCATTACCACCTATGTACACTCCTTGGTAGTGATATGCAGATCCAACTGCCCATTGTTTGTACCAACTAGTGACACATCGATGTGATGCTTATGCACCACCAAAATGAGGATGATGATTAGTTTCTAAGTTAATGTAATTCATACTTATGTTTTATGTACCGGCTTTGTAATGTAATGTTGAACTGGATGTACATGTCTTTTTTGAAATAGGCCTAATTCAATAGCATGATAATGTGCATTTTCATGCGTTATGCATGAACATAAATTTGTAGAGAGCACTAAATTCCTTCATTCAAAAATGCATTATTTACGTTATTGTTTTTTAAAAAAATCATAAGATAATTTATAAGCAATCTTTTGTATATTTAAAAAAAATAAAATTAAACAATCTTCTTTGTAACATTCATAATTAACTTGAAAGCATTTTTTTGATATGAAAAATCTATTTATTAATAGAAAATTTTAAATAAACGGGAAAAAAAATCATAACCAATAGAATGTTGACACGTGAATGACTTAAAAATGAGGGCTGATATATATGTGGCATAGTTAGGGGAAAAAGAAATTTTACTTTATTAATTATATAAAGATTAAATAAGTTTGAAGAGAAAAAATAAGAAAAATTAACCTATTGAAGTTGTGAGTTACTCAATTTTGTGTAACAAGTAAAATTAAATAGGAGATTGGACAACCATTTTGAGGCACCGGCGAGGAGGAAGGAATCTAAGCTATGCATTCGATTTTCCACGTTTTTCCGCCGCCGAGATCACCGCTCTCTCCTCTTTATCTTCCGCCATATCCACTCCTCCCAAAATCAACCCCCCGTTTTCTCAGACTCCTGTTTGGCTCCCGGATTTAGGGTTTCGGAAACGTTTCCTTATACGGACAATTTGAAATGCTTCTGCTCTCACCCTGCGCCAACGACGAATCCAAATGCTGCTTTCACCCTCTGCTGGATAACTTCCACATATTTGGCCTGCCTGTAAGTCTCTTTCTTCTTCGCGCATTGTTATCGTTCCATTTATGTGCGAATTTAGGTGTTGTTGCTGTTAATTCTTCATCTGTGATGAATTTTGTACAATCTCAATATGCGGAGTTTTCGAATTGGATTCAGTTACTTTTATGTGGACTCAGCTTCCTGGCTCTTGCAGCCTGTATAGTGTGAGAGACTGAGGTATTACTGAAGCAGCGATATTATACTAAGGTGTTATCAAGATTGATCAGACAGACCAAGTTTATTGTGGGAAACTGTAGTTTGCATCTTGCTTTAAGAAACCAACCTCATGTTACTATACTCAAGTGCTGTAAGTTGTAACCCAAAAAGCTGTGCAACAATTAAAATCACAAAACTACACTTTTGGTAAGTAGCCGGACCACCGATTGAAGCTTCAGTTTTCCAGTTACAGGGATGTTAGCTTAGGTGTATATATTTTCTTCGAAACTATCCGAATAAAGTCACTCGACTGCCTATCAGGTTCAATGTTTTGTGTTTCATTCTCTTGGAGCACATTACTTTATAGGAAGACAGGAATTGTATACCTTCTGCCATGGTGTCAATGTTATCTGTTCATTCAAGGACATAAATTAATTGTTTGTGCTTTTATATTTTTGTTGTGATTTAAGTATGTTTTTGTTCACTCTTCTGTGCATGCATGGCCAACAATTCATCTTGAAGAGGGCAGTCTAACAGGCAAATTACAGGAGAAACTGCATCCTGATCTAGTTCAGTCAAAACCTGAGGTGTGTGTCTCAAGGATTCAAGGGCTGTGATCCCGTATAGTAAGCATATATTCAGTCTAATTGCATCCTGTGATCCCTGTATAATATGCACCTAAACAATCTACTCATGTTATCGATGCATGCAAAACTCTGAACAATCAGTATCAGTTAAGGCCATATATTTCGTACAACTCATAACTCCTTAATCTGTAGTGCACATATATGCATTAGTGTAGTAGAATAAATCCGCTGTACCATATTAAATTTCTGATATGGCAATCCATCTATTTGATAACTTGATCAAACTCCTTAAATGGAATGTGCAGACAAAGAAACACGTGACGGGTGGGGGATGGAATCCCCCAATTCACCTCCGACGCCCAAGTCAGATCAATTCAATTTACTCTCCTTTGTCAATGGAGGCACAAAACTTCATTAACAAGCATGTGAATATCGATCCCAATAAGAGAGGCGCTAGGGTTACCTATATACCTGATTTATTCGCCGCCTCCTTATCCTTCATTATTTTATTGTTTGATAAACTAACAAGATTATTTCCTTCCTTCTTTTTAGGGCTAAATTAATATCCTTATTATTTAATTGACCTACAACCATATTCAATATTTATTTACCTTTCGGATATCATTGATGGGCGAAATATCCCTTTCAATTAGTATTTGTTTTCGGAGAAAATACATTTATAACTTGTGTTACACTTTGTTTAGAACAAAATAAAATGCAGTAGGCCATCTTCTTATCTTGGTCCCTAAGCTTCTTCCATTACTAACAAGAAGGTTTTTATTCTCCGAATAACCTTTTCATGTAAGCTATAAGCCTATATAACCTGCTCTGTCGTTTTGATTGTATGGAAGGTGGAGCTACAAGGTATAGCTGTGGATAAGGAACAAACCATTTTAAAACCAGATTTGCTTTAAGAGGTATGATGGATGTGAACTGTTTCTGTTGAAATTTTGTTCAATTATTCCCCTTGTGTGTCACCGATAATGACTACATTGCCATGCTGTGTATCATCCTTTTAAAAATCAATAACACAATTGGATCTTGCTCTCTGTCTATCTTTGATAAATGCTTCTCAACGCTATGTTGAGTTACGTCACTGGTTTTATGGGACTGATTAAACACCGATATCATCAGTATAATTACACCAAAGGGAAACTGTAGCCCCTCATACAAAACTATTTGTTTTCTTCAGATTACTGTGTCTCTAATACAAAACTAATTTTTCCAGGCCAGAATGTAGCCCCTCATAGAATATAACATATTTGAAACTTAATCTGTATTGCCTGTGAATTTTCCTCCCTTGTAGAACAGGTTATGTTGCTCAAATGCAAGACAATTGAAAATAAAAAGTAGTCTATTCTGTAATGCTTAAAAACATATCTACTTGAAGCATTTCATTTCTGAATTGCATTGCAGACTGGAAATCAGGAAGCTGAGCTACTGGTTCAGAGACATTAAAGCAAATGCAGTCACAGTAGCTTTAGCAAACTTACATTCAGGTACATTTTGAAACCAGATTACCAAAGTAGCAGTGAACGCCATCCATAGAATGAAGTACTAGCAGCACGTTATTAGTTATATATATTTGGGCTCATTAGAATTATCTCGTTGTAGCCTTGAAACTTTGAAAACTACTTGTGAGCTACTTCTCAACTAAAAATATGCATGTTTATTGAACTAGAACTAGGATACTTATACTAGCAGTTGTTATGGTGTTGTAACATGCCTATTTTTACAGTATATGAGTATCAAGCTGCATTGGCAGTGGCAGCTCATTAAACCTGACACGAAATTCAGGCATGTTTTTTGGTCCACATTATCTCATACTTGTGCCGAGACGTACGGTCACATGGCTCCAAAAAATGTTAATTGCGGCCTACCCTTTTCTTTCCATGCTTTCTATTCGGGAAATAGACCAATTTTCTAATGCACCTCAAACGGTTAAGTTTGTGAGCTTGCATAACAAACCATAAGTGTCTTAAAATATACTCCGTAAAGTATTTGTACAAACTAATTGAAAACTTTTAACTTCTGAGCTGTATCAAACAAAAGTTTTTTACCAACTAAAAGTTTCAGAAAGAAACATCCATGGTGAACCATATGCTAACTGCATTATTTGAACAGAAACAAAAAAAGGGCAACTGAGAAAATCCTATTCTCCGTCATGAAAGGATCTGGTCAGACAGGGAGGGAAGGCGGCGAAAGAAGTTGGCAGGAACGGAGGGCATGTCTCCACGGAATCTGGGATGGCGAAGATAGTAGAATTCGAAGCCTATTGCAAACACTTTGAAGGGCACGAGATAAAACAGAAGCGACGCCAACAAACAGAAGACCACAAATATCCCAGTAGCCCTGGGGTCCTTCCAGTTGTATAAGGCCTCCACCCTCTCCCATTGGGCCGCCATGTCACCCAAGAACGACTGAGCCCGCCCTGCCAATGCTCGTAGTCTGTCGTACCGGATTCTAACCACATCAGGACAACGTGTGCTCGGGAATCCATCAAACTCCTCATCGAGCTCGTCTGGGCCCACACCATCCAAGTAAGACAGCCTGGGATCCATGGTTAGTGGGATCCTTTGCCTGAAGCGCACCCTCAGTGCCAATATCAAGAAAGCATACATGAAGAGTGTGGGGAGTACAAGGTTTGGGCAAAGCACAACTGCCATCAACATCAAGTGGACCAACACAGTAGTGGGCGAATGGACCCAAGTCCGGATCTCATCTAACCAACGGGCCAGAATTGCGATTTTGGAGAGCCCGGCTGCGACTCGAAACCAGTTGACCTTGCTCTTCCTCATGCTGAACACGTGAGTGTCTGTGTCGAGCATGAAGTGGACCACCTCTTGGGCCAAAGCAGGCTCGGAGCGCCCCATTCTTGCAGTCACAATCCGCATTGCTGTCTGACGGAGTATATCCTGTTGGGCACGGCCCATAGGACAGACGTAGTGCATCCTCGGGAGAACCGGGGTGGTGTAGGCCTGCAATACAGTGATCCATGATGCACAAGTGAAGCGGATGGCTATCTGGATCTCTCCCATTCTCTTGGCCCCGTTTGGTAACAACACGGTTAGCGCGTGCGTCGTAAAATAAGCTCTGTTGGTATCCAACGTGGAGAGCCTGATTCGAACCTTCCCGATGCACCCATCTCTTCCTTGTTTGGACATACAAGCCTCTTTGTTGTATCGACCATTATCGAACACACCAATGGTTAGGACCGTGCAAGGGTCGTATACGTCCCACGTGTACTGCTCGTTCCAGTTGGGATTGAAGCGGTCGAGTATGGTGCGGGTTCGGACCCACTTGGGCCCGTACTTGGCCACCACATAAGCGTCGGTAGTGCCACGTGTACCGTCCTTGGTTTTAACCGGTAACAAATTAGTGGCCCCGCGAATTCCAACTTCAAGCAAGCCTATTGGAGGCTTGGACAGCTGCTTCGCCGAGGGCTGGACGTCGCTGGTCACGTGCGCAGCCTCATCAAGCACGTGATAGCCTCCTTCAAGGCAGACGGTGACGTGTATCCGACCAGCGTAAGGGGAATCTTCACCCGGGCCAACTAGATTGAACCACCTGGATTTGGGGTCAGTACGATCGTCCATCCTCTTCTCGATGCTAGCCACGCTGACGTTAGCATATCCCACAGGCTTCCCAGCTGCTGCGTCCTCAACGGTAATGACCAAAAGGGGCTCAAACGGTTCGGCTGCGACGAAGATGAGATCCTCGTTCCATGTCGGGCCAGCTGAGTTAGTCCCCGCTGTGGTCCTTGATGTTTTGAAGATCTGCAAGCCCAGCTGAGCTTTGACGTAAAGCGGGGCGGAAGGTGACCCCTCTGTTTGCAAGTCTTGGGTTTGGATGACCGTTAGCCTGAGATAGCAGAGCTTGGGAGATAGGTAAACCTTGGATCGGGTTTCGGGAATCAAGCCGCCTGAATCCGATTGCCAAGCCTCCTGAAACGCCTCGTCAGCCTGTGTTCCCATCCACACGGCAACCATAACCTCTGAGGTTAAAGCCTCTTCACCTTTGAGAGTGTACCACTGAGGAGCTAACGGACTGTCTGGTGGTACACGTTTCGGCACTTCCTGAAGGTCAAACCACACCCTTCCCAGGCAACTCTCAGTCGTGGAAACTGAAATCTCCAGGGAGCTTGAGTTCAAGCCTTCCTTGTCAAACGCGAACACCTGATCCCAGTCTTTGTTATCGGATTGCGGTTTCGTTTTGACCTCATGAGTTCCGATCACAAGCTTGGCGAAGACGGAGGAAACCTCCTCCGTCTTCGCCTTCACCACTCGGACGTACAGAAATGGCATCCGATCAACCAGATCATACGCGCCGTGACCAGTTCGTAGCTCTAGATCGCTGCTCATCTTGCTAGTACTGGTTATAATCTCCTCTTTGGGCCTCTTCTCTGCTTGTTGAGCAATCGCGGGAGCTTCCACCTGCGGTGGAGGAGCCTGTGGATCCTCTTTCTTTGCTTCATCCTCCTCCTGCTTCGGTTTCTCCTCTGATTCAGTCGGCTGTTCTTGCTCTGTTTTCTTCTCCTCCTCCTCCGCGGATGCTGCGGTCGCAGACTCAGCTTCTGGCTTCTTTTCCTCCTCGATCTCAACCTGAATCGCAGACTCGGTTTTCTTTTCAGCTTCACACTCGGGAGGCGGCGGAGCAGGATCTTCGTACCAGACCTTGACGGCGATCTCACCCTTAACCTGGGAAAACACGCTTCTCTTCTCGAGAGGATAATAGATAAGCGACTCAGATCCAGCGGGGGAGAAAACAGAGCCAGCGATCTTGACTCTGCCGAGGAAGTTACTCCTCCGCCCACCAGCGGCGCTTGATTTGTCGTTGTAGATGTTGATCTCGAGTGTCTCGGAAGCCATGTCCATCGACTCCTCGACAACAGAGAAGTCGAGACGCTCATCCCACTTAGGGTTGAGGTCTTTTGAGACGGTTCTAGTGCGCCGCCGCTGTCCGTCGAACTCCACCATCACGTAAGCACTCGCCGTACCTTGCCCGTCTTTCGGCATCAAATTTCTAGCGTTGCATATTTCCACCACCAGCTTTCTCCCATTGCTTTCCCCTGCCATTATCCCCACAATTCTACTCTCAGCTTTTCTGTGTTTTCTACTGTATGTGCTGTAGACTGAAAATGAGGGATACTGTTTATTTGGACATGAAAGAAAGATGACAAGTTTATAAAAGAGGGGGAAAAAGGGAGCTGTGTCAGATGACCGTTGGACCTCACGTGAAGAGTGCGTGCACTTTCCACTTGCTGTTTTTTTCCTGCTCAAAGAGTATCTCGTCTTAATTGTCCTCTTTCTTTGCCTAATTAATTCTGCACAAAATCAGAATCTCTAAAGTTTTAGTGCAGATTTGGATTCATGCACCATTTTATGATACTTTTGTTATTAAAATCAAGATTCTAGGATCGGATCGTATATATCTTTTAGATTCGGATCGTAGATTTGTATCGTAAAATTATGTTATACAGAAAAAGTGTATATATTATAACTTTGTATTATTTTCGTTATAAATTACGTTTTAAAATACTATAAATCTTATATATGAGGTAATTACTAAAACTATCAAGATAAATCATGATGTTAATTAATTGTTAACACTATATACTTAAACACGATGATACAATAGTAATTTGTGTGAAATCGTAGAATCGTATACAAGATTTTACAAATTTTATTTCGATAAATTAAGATTCTACATTAAATAGGATGACTCCTCCTAGTGTGAATCATAAAATCGTTAAATCTACGATTTTGATAACCATGATCTAAACCATTACGAGTGAAATAAATAATCTAGCTTTTCAATTGATTCGCTGTAAAATTTAGCTTCTGAATTCTGACGGTCGGTTTACAGCACCAAATCCGTCAAATAGTGGGTGGAGCTTGTTTTAAAAATACCAAAAAAAACGGCCACTTATTAGGAGCCATTGTCGTAAACCTGAATTCATTTTTCCTGACTTCTCACCCCCAAAAAATAAAATCATTTTTCCTGACATTATATAATTATTACTAGTTATATAATTATAGTGTAGTGACCCGTGCCATGCACGGGTATTCCAGATTGTTCGTAGTAGAAATTCGTATTGTTTAAGCCAAGTTCGTCGGAAAATTACGTTTAACTCTCACCAAATAAGCGAAATAAATTTAATTTTTTATTTGTAGATATTATTAATTAATACATATTCATTTCATAAACGATATGTAATTTAATTGTATAAATATCTCAATATGTATCATAAATATATATGGAAAAATGACCAAAAATAGTCTCAACTTTCACTTATGAACCAAAAATAGTATCAACTTTCATATCAACAAAAAATAATCCTAACTTTCAATTTATGAACCGAAAATGGTCCAAATGACTTTTTTGATTGAAAGTTTGCTTAACTTGATGATGTTTACTAAAGATTTTATCATAATTGATCATAGTAATTGTTGTCTATGTGTGTAATATTTATTATAAGATGTCGTCTTGTTATAAAATTACCTTAAACTTTAAGAGAAAAAAATAGTTTGGACCATTTTGGGTTGATAAATTGAAAGTTGAGATTATTTTTGGTTGATATGAAAGTTGAGACTATTTCCGGTTCATAAATGAAAGTTGAGATTATTTTTGGTCATTTTTCCAATATATATTGACCTTAAAGTTAATTTTTATTCTTAATAGGATAGGATTGGATAATTTGTATTTTTTGTTGTTGAAATGTGTGATTGTTTTATAAGATTTATTTGTTGAGCTAATTAAAGTTAAAGTTAATTTATATTATTAATTAAAAAAAAATAAAAAAATATAGCTTAACAACCTAGCCTAAAATCACTATAGAGACATGAAAAGACTCAACTTTAATATATAAGATAAAGCTTTAATATATAAGATAAATACTTTTGTGAAACCAGTGTTTACGACTACGTCTTGTAAATGAGTTGAAGTATTAGGAAAATTCATTATAGAACATTGCATTTAGTATGAGCTGCATTTCTGTTTGGCATGATAAATTACACAGCAGCAACAAAATCTCACAGATTCACATATAGGCAGAATGTTCTTTCCTATCTTTGGTTTGTGAATTTGTGTACAAACTACTTTTGTAGGCAAATCTGTTCTCTGCTACTAAGAAATAAGCCGCCCAGAAACGAGGTGTAAACAACACATCCTCCACTTCTTACTCTGCCCAGTTTTCTTCTGTTTATCCTCCACTATTCCATTGGTACTACTGTTTGAATTTGGGGTTTTCATACACCCATTCTCCATCAAATTCGGAGTTACTTGAGGGCTTGCATTTGAACTTGAAAGAATCAGTTCCGGTGATGCCGGTGCATTTAACCTGGATACGGAATAAAAACGATAACTTATTAATGCTTACGTCAAAGCATTGTTTTAAACATAATTCTTAAGCGATTGTAACAAAATTCATACCTAAAACTGGGTACACTGCTCCTGTTGCCATGGATTTGTCGAGTTCTATCCATTCTTTCTGCGTTTGGAGGTGTCAAAGGAGCTGCAGTATTCGAGTGTACTCTTTCATAATCCTCCATAGCTGTGAGCTTAGCTTCAGAAATTTCCAATTTTGGAGAGTCTTCCGTAGAAAAGCCAGCTGGACTAACGGCTTGACTTCTTGTTCTTGACTCTCTTACAACGGAAATAGCTTTGTTTAAAGTTCCCAGTGCTTTCTGAACTTGTGGACTTAAGCGAATGTTCTTATGATTGAAATTACTCTCTGTTAAGTAATTTTTCTTGGGACTGTTATTGGATGACATGCTCTCCTTCTCTGTGCTTTGTTGATATTCCAAATTGCATTCCTCTGAATTCTTGATTTCTTGGATCTCTTCTTCCTTGATCTCATTTGAATGGAAATTACTGGAGGCTATATTCTCTGATGAAGACTCGCAAACACGTTCGTCATCCCCAGGAACTTGTTCATCATCCAACTCACCTTGGTTACCCAGTTCTTGCTGATCAATCATCATACTTGCAATTTTTTCTACTTCAATACTCGGATACAAAGCTTTTCTTATCCGAACATAAAGAGGGTCATTTAATGCCTTCACAATATCTTCGTCATCTTTAGATTTGGAGGTAAGTATCTGCAGATATGATAAGTGTCTCAAATAAAACATTGCATAATTAATACGCCAAACTAAAAACCTTGCAGAGTTAATATGCCAAACTAAAGCAACTGATGGAGCCAAACGATTCAAGAAAAATGAGAAGGTTCAGAGGAGGATGGTATCTTACCTTTTTATAAAGCTTGAAACCTGTGCCTATCAGCTGCCTTGACATAAAATTAATCATCCAAGGAGGAACAAAATCCAGTTTTACATCCATACTTGATATCGTCCTGTTAGATAACATGGCGGATAAGTATTAGTCATCAACAACTTATTAGTTCATACTTCATAGAGCTAACAGATCATTTTTCACCCTCATAAATGAACATATAAACCACATCAAATATAACACCCCAGTCCATATAGAACATATTATTAAGTAAATGCTGTACAGAAGAAAATTTAAATGGAAGCATATCTTGCATTATTAAGAAGATCAGCATAAAGATTAACCATTATCTTTCTTCTGAAGAGAACCTTTTTTCATAAAGGGCAACCTATGTGACTAGGAAGGTAATGCGTAACTATGTTTCTACCCCAGCCAGAAAACTGTTTACAAACAAGTAATGAAGTTAATTGTTAAGAAGTCTATGTAATCAAGTGACGTAGAACATGTTCCTTTGAGTTAATTAAGTCTCCCCTTGTTTGAATCTTGTGAGTTCTCTGAGAAGTTCGCATATATTTAGCGATTCTGAAAAGGTTGAATTAAATTCATTTGTTAGTTTTACACGATTCCCACCCGTCTTTCATTCATCTGGACCACACACAGACTTATTCTAAACTGCACAATCTGAATGTGCAATTGTTCCACGCACAGCCACATAAGCCATCACTTCCTTTACCTCCAAAACTTCGCCTTACAACATTTTATCATGATATTTATAGGTTTACCAGTGATTGCTGAACAAACCATCCACAAATGTTCATATTTATCCACATAAGAACTATCAACTATCAGCTATCAGATATAGTTGACAAATTGAGAAAGTACTTGGGAGTAGCCACAAATGACATACCTAAAGTAGCTCCTCTCTTCTGTCACCTTCTGTAAAGCAAAACCTCCAACAACACCAACTCTCACTGTTTCCCCTGCATCTAGTACCTTGTCATCTGAAAAATCATGGATTTCCTTCCGGATGCTCTCTAAATCAGGCTAATGGAAATATCCATTGTCAGATAAGTTATTCAAAAAACTATACAGACTTTAATCCCAACAGTTTGGCCGACAATGCAGCTTGGCAAACATCATGTAAAAATCTTCCTAAGTAGTTACCGTGTGTGTCATGACAATGACTAGACCGTCTTCTAAGTACTCAAACTCAAAAAAGTGCACGAGAGCTTCTCTGTTGGATAAGGGCCATGAAAGCTTCATCCTACCTTCCAAAGATTTAAGGAAAATCACCATCATGTAACAAAGATTTCAATTAATGAAGTTATAGAGTATGTTTTTGAGCCATGGCTTTTACAAACCTCACTAAAGAAATATGTTCTCCGATTCTTATCCTTCTGAGGCACTGGGCAAGGATGATTTTAAAGGTAGGAACCCTGGTTTCAGGAAACCTATAAATATTTTCCAAAGTAAATTGAAGTTATTACTTTACAGGAAAAAGTTAGAGATCAATCACATCAGTATTGCAAGTATTTACTAAACATCAATTATATGGCTAATCTTAACAATTAAAATGGATGTATATGTTGTTTGTCCAAAAAAGGAACACTTGCCGACAGTGAATATTTTTGGTCATGAATGTTCTAAAGCAAATCCCTACTCTTTTACCGAATAAACAATCTAGGTTAGCTCATGCGAGACTAAACATTAATTATATGGCTAATCTTAACAATTAAAATGGATGTATATGTTGTTTATCCAAAAAAGGAACACTTGCTGACTGTGAATATTTTTGGTCATGAATGTTCTAAAGAAAATCCCTACTCTTTTACTGAATAAACAATCTAGGTTTAGCTCATGCGAGACTATGGAGATCTCCAAGGATGTATTGGCTTTTACATCACTTTATTTACAAGAGATGACTCTGTAAACTTCCTAAAGATATTTATATCTCTAGTTGATCATCTCCTAAATATTACTCTCTCTGATCGTTTTTATAGTTCGTTTTAGAAAAGTACACGAGAATTAAGACACTAGGCATATTTGATTTTCACTCAATTGGAATTAAATCCAACAAAAAATCCCATCAAGTGTATCTCGAAATCAAATCCAGATTTTTTATATTAAAAAAATCAGCCAATACAAGGAAGAATGGAGTTAATGAAGCATTAATTAAATTTATGGGAAACGAGGAAGGGTAGGTTCCATTAAGATAGAGGCCTAGAACGAACTATAAATCAGTTCAACAAAAAGGCCTTAAAACGAACTATATAATCGATCAGAGGGAGTATAATTTAAGCATTAAATGTCTAAAAAATACTCTTTCACAATCCCCGAACAAATCCAGAGAGTAGATCCCTAGAAAGAAGTGGGAGATAATGGCCTTCAAGGGGAATGAATAGGGCTCGTCTCTTGTATCACATGCAATACCCTTGACCTCGAAATTTCTCAGGATCTTAACAAGTGACAATATAATATCTCAACAAGGTAAGAAGACTACGATTGAAGGGAAGATTTCATAGGAATACTTGATGACATGCAAAGGATAGACTGTAATTGCATTCACAACGAGATTCAATAGAATGTCATTAGTTTCTGCAGGATTATTATACTTGTTGTACAGTGATTTCTTACCAGGTCGGATAAAGGGTTACGTCACAGGAGATACATAAACCTAGCAGAAAGTGCAGACCAAAATTTGAGGTTATGAATGAAGTCAGGAAAATAATGCTATTAACAGATTGGAGATAGTGCAAAATTACCATAAGGTGTGCACTTATACAGGAAATCAAAACTTACAAGCATCTATTCGTGCATCAACATAACCTTCAGCAAGTAAGGTATGATATGGAGAACCTTCAGGTCCCTCACGGTACATAACACGGATCTCTTCAGTATCCTGTTTCAACTGTTATAAAATGTGGAATTTCAGTAATATTAGATGAATCATTTGATATATGTAATAACACTAACAAATGAATCCACCAATGTTAGAAAAGGAAAGCTATAGTGACATAAATGCAGACAGAATGAGCAGGAAGTCAATCAGAGATATTGCTTACTTTCCACGAAGGATGAGATGTTTTTTGTGGCCTCCCCTCATTGTCATCAGATGTGCTTCTCAGCATACCCAGAAAATTTGATAGTTCACTTGTCCTTTTATTTATAACATACTCAGTAGATTCTACAATATACACATAATCCAACGGAATTACTAGTTTTGTTACCACCTTCAGCTGTCAAAGTACATAAACAGTCGCCGCAAACTTAAATTTCCAATACCAACAAACAAAGAAGTTATTAACTACTGACCTTGATTATCATGCTCTTTCGAGTGCAGCATATGATCCTTCACAAGGGTTTTAAGAGTTTCTTCATCTGTAAGATCATGAGATGCCAATGTTTTGTCCAACCTCTCTCGGTACTCAGCTATTTGCCCTTTCACAGTCATCTCATATCTCCAATCAAGCTAAACCCAGCAGAGCAGACATATAAACTACGAAAAGGTCAGTTTGCCGGGGACGTCGATTCTTTCATTATTCAGGTAATTACGCTTGAGAGTTGCGAACATATGTAAACTATGATGACAAATAAAAGACACCGTCTAAGGTTTGTAAAGAGGAGGTTCGGATTTCATTTTCAACTAATTGATTACGAATGATAGCGGAGCTCCGCATTCAATTCAGAAAAACAATGACTTAAGGCATGTTTGCTAACAGTCCCTATCTATTTTGTTTGATGAATCCTACACGAACAAGGAGATCAACCAATGAAATCACACGAAAAGCATAAAGATTAGCAGCTCACGCTCCTCCCCCTCTTCTAAAACACCTCATAGAACAAAGGAAAACAGAGAAACCCAATTCAAAACTTCAAAAAAAATAAGAATAAAATTCCGTGTGGTCATCTGAGCTATCTATACATAAACTGATGCAAGCGATTGAAAGAGCTCTAAAAACAAAAAGGGTATGAGAAAAAGGGATTGCAAACCTTAAAGAGGCTTAATCGGAGATACCCAGATGAGGAGAAGGTAAAAATTCATGAGAATTCAAAGCACACTGGAACCTATAATTATAGTATAGCTGTGAAAGCGCATCGATGAACACCTTGTGAAGATAGCAGATCTCAATGAAAAGGGGTTGGAAGTTGGGAAGAAAATGTATAGATGAGCTTATTTTTAACGCCGCCGAGACAAGATACGTGGATGTGGGGACCTGATTAGTGGATATTGACGAATTACAATCTTACATACATGAAAATTCAATGTTTTAGCCCCCAAAAGGATAAAAGGATAAAAGGAGTTGGACAAACGAATACATTTATAGAGGCAGTGGTCAGCGACCCAGTCTCTATACTTGCAATAACCCCGTCGTACTGTCGGAGTAAACAGAATAGACCGCTGAATAAAAACGAAAAGGGAGACCTTAAGGAAACAAAGAAATATTGATCCTTCTGAAGCTAATCTCCGGCTTCCGTCTCAATCTCATTCGCACAAATATACGTATTCATAATGCACAGTTTTTGGAATCTATTTATTATGTAAGAGGTGGTTGTAAAAATGAGGGTCGCAAGAAGGAAGGTAAGCTAAAGTCTTTCTTATAGTTTTCAGAAAGGTTATATACACGTCATTTTTTTGTTTAAATGAACGCGATCCAAACACATAATTTGGGCGTGTACTATTGATACGCATAACCTATGCGTGAAGCTTTCGAATGGCAAAAAGGGAAACAAATTCTAAACTTTAGTAGAACCTTAAGCATATATTATGCGTACACATAGTTAATACCCTAAATTTGATCTAGAAATATTTGCCCAATTTTTTACCGTCAATGCCCTAGTTTTTTCCCTAAATTATGCCCTAAAGTACACGCTCTAACTATGCGCATAAGATGTTGACTGAAAAAAACCCTACACGCATAAAAAGTGCGTGTGATTTAGGGCTTGGGCCCCAAGGCATATCAATCACAAACATTATTTAGGCTTGTAGATTAGGGCTTCTTCAACACGCTTCGTCCCCGGCTTCCCTTCAACAGCCGTGTAGATTAGGGCAAACAGTACACCGCCGATCACCGTAAACCCAAAAAATCACTGGCGATTACTTCTCAACCCAATAAATTCTCAATGGAATCCCAATCCCCACCCGAATCCGCACCCAAAGAGACCCAAGAATCTCAAGATCCCAGAGCTTCTACATCGGCTGCAATGGCGGATCCGCCGACGATTATATATCTTCGACCATTCAAATGGATGAAATGGAGACCCGAAGGGGATAAAGGAGGAGAGACAATAAAAAAAGTGCTGAACTACAAAGATCTATGGAGAATGTTGGATGTGTCGCCGTCGGTGTCGAAGGAGGCGCAGTCGTCGACACCCCTACCTCCATGGAAGAAACAAAAGATAGACGAGGAGACAGTCCATGCCCATATGCGGTGGATGGCTGAAGGAGGAGGAGGAGGAGGAGGAGGAGGAGGAGGAAAGGGTGATGTCGAAGGAGGAGAGGTCGAGGGTGATGTCGAAGGAGGAGGAGAAGGGCAAAAAGGAGGAGGAGAAGGGCAAAAAGGAGGAGGAAGGCGGTATCCTACGCGTCAAGCGGTGAAGGAGGGGGCAGTTGCGCAAAACCCAACTATGGCTCGCCTACTGTTCCGGGGAAGTCGACCGCTCCAACAACTTCTACGGCTCCGACATCTAGCGGGGAGTTCCACTGGTGTCGAAACGTCGACGGAGACCCTGTTCGTCCCGATCGGAGGATTAAAGAAATCGGTTAGTTAAAACTTGCTTGTTTATGAAACTTATGAAATAATGTAGTTTCAGGATCATAGAAATGTACGGTTGTAATTCGTATTTTGAATTTAGTAGTTTATTAGGATTGAGTAACTTAATTATTAAGTAATTTGAAATCCGTATTATAGACCTTTCATGCGGTGATAGACATTGGATTGACCGAGCCTACGCCAGTCGCAGAGCGTCCTAGACGACAGGTTGGTATTTCAAAGGAGATACGTTCTCGTAGTAGGTTCATGAACCAAGATATTATAGATTGTGTGCCAATGGGTTATGAGAGTGATGATATGGAGATACCATCAGTTGTTGATGATGTGGAGGAAGAATCTGACCGTTTTTTTAAGAGGCCTGTCGTTGAGGGTACTGATGATCCTGATGCGTATGTTGAGCGTGTTTTAGGTAGAGATGAAGTTCAGGAGCCAACTGTAGAGGCTACTGAAGAGTGTCCGTAAATGCATATTGGCGATTTGGGGGTAGAGGATTTGATTTCACTATGCCGTTTTCCTCCCCATTTTTTCAAGAGACGATGTCGCTAGTAGATGTAGATCCTACAGTTGCTGAGGCAAGAGATGTTGAGGGTAGATACGTTGTTCCTCCAGTTGTTCAGCCTGAAGTTGGAGAGGCTATTGAGGTTGGAGATGTTACAACAAGACCTGTGCGTACATTTTGTCAGTGGCTCGATAAAGTTCCCCAACCGCGTTGTCCTCACCCACTTCCAGCTTCAAGACCCACATTGCTAAGGCTATTTATGAGAAACCGCTCCCTGAGGCTGGTCCAGATGTTGTTCCACTAGTACAGTACAGGAGACGAAGACTGTTTGTAGCGAAATTACCAACGAGATGATAACTAAGCAATTGTAGGGCAAAAACCAAATAATACGGTATAATCTCAACACTCAAGAACAATATGGGAAGTTAGGGTTGAAGCTTGAACTTAGTATTACTCGTCTGGTGGCTGAATGATCTACAAAACAGGCGTTAACCTTTATTTATAGGCTAACCCTAATGATATCTTTTAGGAAACAAAATCTTATCTATTCCTTTTATCTAATGACGATATAATAATAAGGTAAAAAGATATTCTATCTCGTATCTTTTACCAATTACAACAATATACAAGGAAATAAGATAATATATACTCGGCCGACTCCATCTTTATGGTAGACGAGATCTTTGCCACGTCTCGTCGTGTTGACGACATTTTCATTGCTTCTCGTCACGTCGACGTGATCATCCTACGCGTAGCTTACCACGCGTTTCTTACTCGTCGTATTCTTAGGCACAAACAATACCCCTAAGGTGTCTGATGAGGCTAAAGTCGTAGTGCCAAATCAAAGAAACAAACTCTAAACACTAACTAGAGTATAGCAAGTAAGTAGAGGTCGAACCCAAGGGAATCAAAACACCAATCGCTATGCAGTCAAGCGAAATACCAACTAACAAACAAGTAACAAGCAACCAAGGGGGGGGGGGGGTTTGATTGTATGGAACACAAAAGTAACAAGTATCAAGCAAAAAAGGTTTGGTTGTGAATATGATGAGAAAGGGTTTTACCTAGCAAGTATCCACACAACAGTCAATCAAGTTGATCATAGATTTATCTCAAGTTCTTATCAATCCTAGGGAATGTTCCTATTCCAATCTTTAATATATCATCAGGCCAACCGGTCCTGATAATACTTACTATTCAACAATCAGGGAAACCTCTCAAGATTAGATGAAATAGCAGCAAAGGGCACAGGAATCATAAGGATGCATGCAATAACTTACAACCGCCAAGTATTAACATGCAATCAATTCTCTTTCATAAAAGCAATCAACTACCAGATCATGCAGATATGAGTGCTACAATGACAAGGAATTCCACCGTATATTCCTAGTCTAGCAATAGAAAACTATCAATCAAACTAGGTGATCAAGCTAGCAAAACTAATAGAAATCAATAGATGAAGAACAAGAGATTTAATACAAACCCATAGGAAAAGAACAAGAGTTTAGAAATCTCACAACTTAATAACTGAAGGTTTCAACCGCTAAGTAAAACAATGGAGATTAGTTCCTGCTCATGGTTGCAGAACTAAATTGTCTGATGGAAAAGATGATGATAAAAGATGATAAAGAACTAGGGTTCTTAAATAGAGAACTAACCCCAAAATATATGGTAAAAGAAAGATCCTAAACGAAATAATAAAATAAGGTAAAAGAAATAAAATAAAAGAAGGAAAATAAGGAAAGTCCGGAATGTCTTCGGCCTTGTTGTGGCGATCGCCATAGATGCCTGGCGATCGCGGTCTTCATGTAAAACTTTGCCTCGTCTCTGTCGCCCCATGGCGATCGCCATAGAGTCATGGACATCGCCATGCTCTCTCGATCTCATGAAATGCTTCTGGTATAGAATGGCGATCGCCATAGTGATGGTGGCGATCGCCGCTGCTCCGCAGAATATCTTCGTCTTCATGTCTTCATTCTTTGATCCTCTTCTTCTTCGGTTCTGGTCTTCATTTCTTCACTTCTTCATAAACAACTCAGAATATAACAATAGCTCCAAATACTTGTGATTTGGCTTCTGTGGCTTCCTTGGCTTCGTCTTCAGCTGCTTCCAATGCTACCTATGGTCTTCTTCAGCTTCGACTCCTCTTATTATGCTTCAATGCTCCGCATCATCCTCTGTAATCTCATATGTGACTCAACTCTCCAGAACTCCATGATTACAGAAAACATCATAACATCTAGCATAATCCTATACAAAATGAGCTAATAACCTTTAGTAGCGCTATGTAAAATACCGCTTATCAGTTGAGGTGAATGATTTTCCTGCGGTAGTATCTCGTTCCATCGCGCCTACACGTAACTTCGTCCCAGCGATGCAAGCTTTGGTTTCTTCTTCTTCGTGGAACCATTATTTTTCTATACCGGTCGCGGATGTTTTGGGCGACTGTTTGTAGCGAAATTACCAACGAGATGATAACTAAGCAATTGTAAGGCAAAGATTAAAGAATATGGTATAATCTCAACACTCAAGAACGATATAGAACGAAGTAAGAATTTAGGCTTTGAAGCTTGAACTTAGTATTACTCGTATGGTGGCTGAATGATTACAAAACAGGCGTTAGCCTCCTTTTATAGGCTAACCCTAATGATATCCTTTAGGAAACGAGATCTTATCTCTTCCTTTTATCTAATAACGATATAACAATAAGGTAAAAATATATTCTTTAACGAATCTTTTACCAATTACAACAATATAATAAGAAATAGGATAATATCTACTCGACCGACTTAATCTTCAAGGAGAACGAGACCTTTGCCACGTCTCGTTACGTTGACGACATCATCCTTTCTTCTTGTCACATCGACGCAATCATCCTACGCGTAGCTCGTCACGTATTCCTTACTCGTCGTATTTTTAGGCACAAACAATACCCCTAAGGCGTCTTACAGGGCTTACCGTCAAGTAGAGTTGGGATCGTCTACGATCCCAAGATGATTCTCAGCGATGTCAACCACCGTTCTTCTTCGGCTCGTAACATTGAGTATTTTCGTTCCATAGCCGGGCTTTTTGCTCATGTGGAAATTGCCATTCCTCCTCCTGACGTGTTCGCTGACGCCTTACGTCCAGGATGGATTTGCGTCTACGAGTACCCCTTCTTGGTCGGACATCATTTTCCATTCTCTCCCTTAGTCCAATCTTTCCTGACTATTCTGGGCATCGCCGTAGGGCAAATTCTTTCGAGCACTTGGAGTGGTTTGGCGGTGTTGGACCATATTTTGGCTAACTTTGACATCACGTTCACGATCGCCGACGCCATGCATTCTTGCATACTTTCTACTCCTTCGGCGGGAAGAATCAACATCAAATCTCGCGTCGGGGTGCCCCCTTTGGTGAACGAAGGAACTTCGTCCGACCGTGGCTGGGCAGATAAACTCTATTTCATCACAAAATCTACCTTAGGGAAAGATTACGCTTTCTTGCTCGAAGAGTGGACTCCTTCCAGTATGCTTCTTTACTTTTATGATTTTCTTTACACTTATGTATCTTGACGCTTATTCTCACGTGTGACTTCATGTGTAGTTGATATCCACGCTATTGTGACGCGGGAGGAATTAGAGGAGATTACCAGGTAAATCATGGCGATTCCACTGGTAGAACGTACCTTTACCGGCAACGACGGGAAAGGGTATCGTCTCGCGACCTGTTTGTGCCGAAAAATACGACGAGTGTGGAACGCGTGAAGAGCTACGCGTAGGAACACTGTGTCGACGTGACGAAAGGAATGAAGGATGTCGTCGACGTGACGAGACGTGGCAAAGGTCTCGTTTATCTTGAAGATTAGGTCGGCCGAGCATATTTTACCTTATTCCTTATTATATTATTGTAATTGGTAAAAGATACGGTAAAGAATATCTTTTACCTTGTTTGTTATATCGTTATTTAGATAAAAGGAAGAGATAAGATCTCGTTTCCTTAAAGATACTATTAGAAATCAATAGATGAAGAACAAGAGAATTAATACAAACCCATAGGAAAAGAACAAGAGTTTAGAAATCTCACAACTTAATAACTGAAGGTTTCAACCGCTAAGTAAAACAATGGAGATTAGTTCCTGCTCATGGTTGCAGAACTAAATTGTCTCATGGAAAAAATGATTGAACTAGGGTTCTTAAATAGAGAACTAACCCTAAAAATATATGGTAAAAGATATATCCTAAAACTAATAAGGAAATAAAAGAAAAGGAAAACAAATAAAGTGAAGAAATCAATCCAAGGTGAAATACTGAAATCGTATGAATTGATTTCTCCTGCTTGCTTCCAAACTTGGGCCCACAGTTTGATTCATATTGCAGACATTCTTCCACAAATTCGGCCGCTGCCTGCTTCTTTCACGTGGACTCCTTCCAACAGTTTGGGCCGGGCTGCTTGCTTCAAATCCACGGCCCGTCTCGCGCACGAAGGGGAATTCAGCATAATACCCGCGATCGCGGATATTAATCCGCAGTCGCGGATTTATTAAATATTCTCGGCTCCTCTTTGTTGCTCCACCGCGATCACCGCTGATCCATGGCGATCGTCGTCGGTGATTTCTTCAAATCTTCAATATTCTTTGGTTCTGATCTTCAATTCTTCACTTTTTAATAAATATCTCAGAACATAACAATGGATCGAAACACATATAATAATACTCCTAAATCAATGTAATAATCCCTAGTTACGCTATACAAAGTGCAGCGTATCACTCCCTTTCGGGTTTTCATCCTAACCACTCAATAATTGTTCCAGGCTCACAAACTCACATCTCTCAAGACTTATTTTTGCCCCAGCCTAATGCCGGTCAAGCCACCTTCTTATTGCATAGAACTTGCTATCCAAGGATTTTGTATGCCTTTTTTCAATTTTTGTGGCTTTTTCATACAATATATATATTCAATAAGCTCATGCAGATACAACCAACACCCAAATAATTACATGTGAATACATTCTCCTCCCCCATACTTAAACATTGCATTGTCCTCAATGAAATGGAAGACAGAAAAATCGAACCCAGGGAAGGAGACAGAAGACTCACATACAAGGTCGGATGACCTTCCTCCAATAAAACTCAAAGTGTGGTAGAATGAGAAACTAGATGAGCACTAAATGTAATCCAATAATGCATAGCTCATCTAAAGCAAAAGAAAGAATACCTCAAATGTAGAAAGTGACCCAAACAAATCAACTCCTTGCAAAGAATATGGTCACCAACAAGCTAAGCTCCAGCGAATGTAGATCTAGAATGATAGTACTAATGAAACCAAACTTGATGAAATACAACTTCTTACTTTCTTTTCTCTCAATTTTTTTTTTCTACACTACTTTTTTATTTTTTTTAAAGGCGGGAGAGAAGAGTTACAGCGAGATTGGCTACTGACTGTAGCTGACCCTAAGCTTCGGTGATTTCCTCCTGTCCATAAAAAAACTAAAAAGAAAATTAAACCGAACAAAAACAAATAAAAACAAACTCAAACCTCGGGTTGCCTCCCGAGCAGCGCCTTATTTTATGTCGTGGCTCGACATGAAACTCAAGAGATTTAACTAACGCCATTTGGCTTTGTAAAAACAGTCTCTTGTCTGAATTCTTTCTTGAACCACTCATGGAACGCTTTGAATCTCGTCCCTCTTACCTTGACCACCTTGTCTTTAGCAATGAAGGTGGTTTCATTCACTTTCTCTTCCTTGACCGTATTAGGCGGCTGTTTAAGCTCAATGTCAAGTGCCTGCACACTAGACATCAATGGTATCTCGCCTGGCGAGGTCAATAATGAAGGGCGATTGCCCAAAGGATGTGAAAAGAGCTTACCTTTAGGCTCTGGCTTAGCAAGGAACTCCTGCATGTTAGTAGACAAAACAATATCTACTTTTGGGGGCTCTAAGAGATTCTCTAAAACAGGTTGCAATTTATCCTTACACGTAGGCTTAATCACATCAATAGCGCATAGAGAATTCTTATCAATGGGATCCATATCATATATATTATATTCTACCTTATCCCCATCAAACTCCATAGAGAGAGTCCCACTATTAACATCAATTTTCGTTTGTGCAGTTTTCATGAAAGGTATACCTAACAGTATAGGTGTGACATTATTAGCATGCTCCATATCCAACACAAAGAAATCAGCACGAAAAATCAGATCACCAACCATAACAAGAACATCCTCAACAACCCCTTTTGGGTACACAGTAGACCTATCAGCGAGTTGAATAACAGTTCCTATTTTATGCAAGGGTCCTAAGCCTAGTGATTCATACAAAGAGTAAGGCAAAACATTGATTGATGCACCTAAATCTAGCATGGCTTTGTCAAATTTAGTTTCACCGATCACACATGGAATGTTAAATATGCCTGGATCACCACATTTCTTAGGCATGCGTTTTTGAAACACAACAGAAACTTGTTCACTTACTTCAACTTTTTTCTTTCCTTTCAGTTTTTGATTTCTTTTGATAGTGCAAACTTCTTTCAAAAACTTAGCAAATCTAGGAATACTCTTAACAAGTTTAAGCAAAGGAATGTTTACCTCACACCTACTAAAGGTTTCGAAGATTTCGTTGTCGTTCTCCAACCTTCGAGTATCCTTCAATGCCTCAGGAAAGGGGGCGACAGGCTTCTGAGAAAACAGAGGGGGAAAATTCGGGTGAATATAATCGTCAGTGTACTCAGGGGGCTTCCGGCGATCGCCATCAACAACTGGCGATCGCGGTCGCGGATGATTTTGCACCTCAGCTTCTGGAATGGAATTGCGATCGCCATCGCCATATGGCGATCGCGGTCGCGATGCAGACCTTGTTTTGCTCTCTGTAATCTCATGGCGATCGCCACTCGGATCTGGCGATCGCGGTTTTGGCACAGAACAGTCATTTAAAGTTTTTCCGCTCCTCAAGAACACTGCACTGGCGTTTTCTCTCGGGTTTCTTACTGGTTCCCTGGCCTCTAATTTACTCACAACTTGAGCAATCTGTCCTAACTGATTTTCAAGATTTTGGATGCTTGATTCCGTCTTAGCGTTTTGTTGCATCACAGTCTGAGCTAAGGACTTGATCATATCTTCAGCAGTCATAGAATTCTGAGGTCTAGGTTGCTGATAATTAATATTAGAAGAGTCATACCTTGGCCTTGGTTGCCATCCACCAACAGCGTTTACCTCAGCATTGGGATCATGAAGGGAAGCATTTTTCAGCATCAAAGCGTTTACCATCTCTTTCAACTCATTCATGTCAGTTTGTAATTGATCTGAATTAATTGCTTTGACTGAGTGGGATCCCTATCTATTGCTAAACTGCCTTGAACTTTCAGCCAGCTCTTCAAACATTTCAGTGGCCTGAGGTATAGTTAGTTTCAGAAAATTACCTCCACAAGATGCGTTTACCATTCGACGGTCCTCATCAATCAGGCCACTAAATAAATACATAAGAAGATCATGGTCAGTATAACTATGGAATGGGCAGCTTGAGCAAAGCTTCTTGAATCTCTCATAATACTCATAGAGACTCTCAGTTGAATGTTGTTGAAGATTTGTGATCTCCTTCTTCAAGCTGCTCAGTTTTGTGGCTGAAAAATATTTCTCTAAAAAGACCTTTTTCATCTTAGCCCATGTATCAATACTCCCTGGAGCTTGATAATAGAGCCAATCATTTGCAGCGTCTTTCAGAGTAAATCCAAAAGCTCTCAGCATGACCTGCTCCTCAGTAACACCTCTTGGCTTCATACTAGAACATATGGCATGGAATTGAGCCAAGTGTTTGTTGGGATCTTCTCCTGCTAAGCCATGGAAGTGTGGAAGCTCATGAATTAAACCAGCTTTTAATTCAAAATTCACACCTTCTTCAATCTCAGGAAACCTCACTGCTAAAGGTTGTTGGTTTAAGTCTGGGGCAGTGAGTTGCCTCATAGTAGGCAATGGTGGTCCATGTCGATCACCCATCTCGTTCTCTTGGTTCAGAGCTGCTCTTCGGTTCCGAAGGAACGTCCTTTGAATCTCTGGGTCAAAGGAAACAAGAGATGAATCAGTAGCACGGGTCTGAACCATAAAGGTTCACACCAAATAGTTGATAAGTCACAATTAGCATAGAATTGGAATAATTCAATTCCCCAGCAACGGCGCCAAATTTGATGAGGCTAAAGTCGTAGTGCCAAATCAAAGAAAACCCTAAACACTAACTAGAGTATAGCAAGTAAGTAGAGGTCGAACCCAAGGGAATCAAAACACCAAATCAATGCAGTCAAGTGAAATATCAACTAGTAACAAGTAACCAAAGGGGCGTTTTTGATTGCAAGAACACACAAGTAACCAATAACAAGCAGAGGCAGTTTGGGTGAGAATATTATGCGAAGGGGTTTCACCTAGCAAGTATCCACACAACAATCAATCAAGTTGATCATAGATTTATCTCAAGTTCTATTCAATCCTAGGGAATGTTCCTATTCCAATCTTTAATATATCAGCAGGCCAACCGGTCCTGATAATACTTACTATTCAACAATCAGGGAAACCTCTCAAGATTAGATGAAATAGCAGCAAAGGGCACATGAATCATAAGGATGCATGCAATAACTTACAACCGCCAAGTATTAACATGCAATCAATTCTCTTTCATAAAAGCAATCAACTACCAGATCATGCAGATATGAGTGCTACAATGACAAGGAATTCCACCGTATATTCCTAGTCTAGCAATAGAAAACTATCAATCAAACTAGGTGATCAAGCTAGCAAAACTAATAGAAATCAATAGATGAAGAACAAGAGATTTAATACAAACCCATAGGAAAAGAACAAGAGTTTAGAAATCTCACAACTTAATAACTGAAGGTTTCAACCGCTAAGTAAAACAATGGAGATTAGTTCCTGCTCATGGTTGCAGAACTAAATTGTCTGATGGAAAAGATGATGATAAAAGATGATAAAGAACTAGGGTTCTTAAATAGAGAACTAACCCCAAAATATATGGTAAAAGAAAGATCCTAAACGAAATAATAAAATAAGGTAAAAGAAATAAAATAAAAGAAGGAAAATAAGGAAAGTCCGGAATGTCTTCGGCCTTGTTGTGGCGATCGCCATAGATGCCTGGCGATCGCGGTCTTCATGTAAAACTTTGCCTCGTCTCTGTCGCCCCATGGCGATCGCCATAGAGTCATGGACATCGCCATGCTCTCTCGATCTCATGAAATGCTTCTGGTATAGAATGGCGATCGCCATAGTGATGGTGGCGATCGCCGCTGCTCCGCAGAATGTCTTCGTCTTCATGTCTTCATTCTTTGATCCTCTTCTTCTTCGGTTCTGGTCTTACTTTCTTCACTTCTTCATAAACAACTCAGAATATAATAATAGCTCCAAATACTTGTGATTTGGCTTCTGTGGCTTCCTTGGCTTCGTCTTCAGCTGCTTCCAATGCTACCTATGGTCTTCTTCAGCTTCGACTCCTCTTATTATGCTTCAATGCTCCGCATCATCCTCTGTAATCTCATATGTGACTCAACTCTCCAGAACTCCATGATTACAGAAAACATCATAACATCTAGCATAATCCTATACAAAATGAGCTAATAACCTTTAGTAGCGCTATGTAAAATACCGCTTATCAGTTGAGGTGAATGATTTTCCTGCGGTAGTATCTCGTTCCATCGCGCCTACACGTAACTTCGTCCCAGCGATGCAAGCTTTGGTTTCTTCTTCTTCGTGGAACCATTATTTTTCTATACCGGTCGCGGATGTTTTGGGCGACTGTTTGTAGCGAAATTACCAACGAGATGATAACTAAGCAATTGTAAGGCAAAGATTAAAGAATATGGTATAATCTCAACACTCAAGAACGATATAGAACGAAGTAAGAATTTAGGCTTTGAAGCTTGAACTTAGTATTACTCGTATGGTGGCTGAATGATTACAAAACAGGCGTTAGCCTCCTTTTATAGGCTAACCCTAATGATATCCTTTAGGAAATGAGATCTTATCTCTTCCTTTTATCTAATAACGATATAACAATAAGGTAAAAATATATTCTTTACCGAATCTTTTACCAATTACAACAATATAATAAGAAATAGGATAATATCTACTCGACCGACTTAATCTTCAAGGAGAACGAGACCTTTGCCACGTCTCGTTACGTTGACGACATCATCCTTTCTTCTCGTCACATCGACGCAATCATCCTACGCGTAGCTCGTCACGTATTCCTTACTCGTCGTATTTTTAGGCACAAACAATACCCCTAAGGCGTCTTACAGGGCTTACCGTCTAGTAGAGTTGGGAGACACCTTCTTTCTTCAAGGAATATGTCTTCGTCAGATTCGAAACGCGTTGGATATTTACTCGAACCGTAACTCTTATTTAGTAATAATCTCTTTTCTTCGATTCTCATTTAATGCGGCTAACCAACTCATATCCACTCCAACGGCTACTTCTCCAACGTTCGGATTTGCCCATAACGGTAACAAACCGATTCTTGGAAAATCTTGAGCGAGATCTTTTCACCTTCTCTATTTAAGCCTGTTTCGCTTTTCTCTTTCTTCTCATCCGCGATCTTCTTGCAAACCCTAATTTTTGCTATCTCTTCTCAATGGCTCCGATCGTCTACGATCCCAAGATGATTCTCAGCGATGTCAACCACCGTTCTTCTTCGGCTCGTAACATTGAGTATTTTCGTTCCATAGCCGGGCTTTTTGCTCATGTGGAAATTGCCATTCCTCCTCCTGACGTGTTCGCTGACGCCTTACGTCCAGGATGGATTTGCGTCTACGAGTACCCCTTCTTGGTCGGACATCATTTTCCATTCTCTCCCTTAGTCCAATCTTTCCTGACTATTATGGGCATCGCCGTAGGGCAAATTCTTTCGAGCACTTGGAGTGGTTTGGCGGTGTTGGACCATATTTTGGCTAACTTTGACATCACGTTCACGATCGCCGACGCCATGCATTCTTGCATACTTTCTACTCCTTCGGCGGGAAGAATCAACATCAAATCTCGCGTCGGGGTGCCCCCTTTGGTGAACGAAGGAACTTCGTCCGACCGTGGCTGGGCAGATAAACTCTATTTCATCACAAAATCTACCTTAGGGAAAGATTACGCTTTCTTGCTCGAAGAGTGGACTCCTTCCAGTATGCTTCTTTACTTTTATGATTTTCTTTACACTTATGTATCTTGACGCTTATTCTCACGTGTGACTTCATGTGTAGTTGATATCCACGCTATTGTGACGCGGGAGGAATTAGAGGAGATTACCAGGTAAATCATGGGGATTCCATTGGTAGAACGTACCTTTACCGGCCGCGACGGGAAAGGGTATCGTCTCGCGACCTGTTTGTGCCGAAAAATACGACGAGTGTGGAACGCGTGAAGAGCTACGCGTAGGAACACTGTGTCGACGCGACGAAAGGAATGGAGGATGTCGTCGATGTGACGAGACGTGGCAAAGGTCTCGTTTATCTTGAAGATTAGGTTGACCGAGCATATTTTACCTTATTCCTTATTATATTATTGTAATTGGTAAAAGATACGGTAAAGAATATCTTTTACCTTGTTTGTTATATCGTTATTTAGATAAAAGGAAGAGATAAGATCTCGTTTCCTTAAAGATACTATTAGGGTTAGCCTATAAATAAAGGCTAACGCCTGCTTTGTAAGTATTCAACCACCATTACCAGTAATACCAAGTTCAAGCTTCAAACCCTAAATTCTTCTCTCCTTCTATATTGTTCTTGAGTGTTGAGATTATACCGTATTCTTTGATCTTTGCCCTACAATTGCTTAGTTATCTTCTCGTAGGTAATTTCGCTACAAACAATTGGCGCCCACCATGGGGCAAGATAAAAAAGGTATCGTCTTTCCATACGAAAAGAGCTTCTTTTTTGCAGGAAATCATGATGAGTCCGACCAACAGTCCGCGTGATGGTGAAAAAAGGTCCGAAGAAGAAGATCACGTAACGGTTCCTCTCGTTCCGACGGAAGAAAACACGGGAAAAGATCTCGAGAACACTCCTGGCGCTCCAAAGAACAACGTTCCCACAGAAGAGCAGGAGATGAGCGGCGATATGACCAACGTGACCTCTGTCAGAGTCCACTTCGATACCCTCCAGAAGGCGTGAACAGAAGCTAAAAACGCCAACGAAGAGAACACGTCGGGACTCACCAAAGAGAACGAACGACTACGCTCCATCATAATAGAGCTTAGGGCAGAGTCAGCGAAGCCACTCACCTATGTTCGTAGTCAAAGCATCGTTCGCCGCCTGGATATGGATGTTCTCGCCGAAGAAGGAGAGGATTACGGATCCCAGGAGCAACGAAACACCACCCCGTCGAGAGAAACGAGTCAGAAAGAAAAGTCTAAAGAGAACTTGACTTCGGATGCCGTCGCTGCGCTCGTAGCACAACTAGTCGGAGCCTTAAGGAAAGAGATGATGTTAATGCCCGTGGCTCCCAAATCCATAATCCCTGAACACGAGTTCGGATTTCAAGAATGCACTTTTGTTGCCGCTATCGCCGTCCAGAAGATCGCCAAGAAGTTCACCGTCGCTGACCTCCCCGTCTACGACGGATCAGATGACCCGAAAGAACACGTCTTACTCTACAAGGCCAAGCTCTCCACAAGTCCAATCGAGCCAGAGTTAAAAGAAGCAATGATGTGCAAATTCTTTAGCTCGACGCTGAAAGGTCCAGCCTTGACGTGGTTTATCCACTTACCCAAGGGAAGTATCTCCTCCTACGCCGAACTCTCCAACCTGTTCCGACTACAATTCGCCAACAATAAGTTGTTTGCAAAACAACTCTCAGATCTCCATAACATGCGTATGAACAGGGGCGAAACTATAAAGGCCTTCTTGAAGCGTTTCAACGACGAAAAGATTACGATCCCAGATTGCAGCGAGGCTACCGCTGCCGACGCGTTCAGACGCGCACTTCCCCGAGACAACGATCTGTACAAGGAGTTAAAGAAGACTCGTCCTACTTCATTTATCTCGACGAGAGAAAGAGCTATGGAAGCCATACGCCTTGAAGAAGACCTCCTAAGTCACGCTGAAGAAAAGTCTCGATCTCCACGTAGACGTACCCCTCCGCGCAGAGATTCTCCCCAATGGAAGGATGGCGAACGTTACGATAGAAGAAACAAGCCGTTTCATAGAGAACCTCCGATGGTGCATAACGTGAGCGAAATCAATAACGTCTACGCGGTCGAAAGAGGTGTATACATGAAGACCGACGCGTTGAGGGTTATGAACGCGATGGAAAAGCTCCATGACGTGAAGTGGCCTAAAAAACCAAATCCTGAAAAGAAATTAGGATCAGGAAGAGGATACTGCGAGTTTCACAATGACTCAGGACATCCGATAGATGATTGCTATACTCTGAGGAAAGAAGTTCTATGTCTCCTGAAAAGAGGCGACCTGTTAGATTTACATTCCAAAGAGGGAAGGGACGCGTTCGAAGGAGCAGGAAAAGGAAAAAGATCTGCAACGCTACCACCTCCTTCATCGAATCGTTCAAGGACAATCAACACAATCTTCGGAGGCTCCCCCCATAAGTGGCTATACCACCTCCGCCGCCAAAAGAAGCTTCAAGGCATTACGCGACGAAGGAAGTGCTCTGCCAATGTACCACGTCAGGACAGTTAGGAAAGATTGCCCAATCACGTTCGAAGAACCCAACGGGAGTGTAGATCACCACGACGGGTTAGTCATCTCCTTAACCATTAGTAATTGCAAGGTTAAAAGAATCCTCGTCGATAACGGAAGTTCGGCCAACATCATCGATCACCTTATCCGCGATCAAGGAGCTCAGATTATCTAGCGACGGCGTGGTGAAAAAGCACATCCCTCTAGTAGGTTTCAGTGGAGAAGTCGCCGATATGCTGGGAGAGATCACCCTAAGCACCTTGGCGGAAGGGGTCAATATGCAAATCAAATTCGTAGTAATGGAGGCCGAGTCTCCCTATAACATAATCCTGGGAAGGCCGTGGTTACACGATATGAGAGCTATACCTTCAACGTACCATCAATCCCTAAAGTTTCCATCTCCGTGGGGAATTCAAGAGATCAAGGGTGAACCACAGATAGCAAGGGAGTGCTACATCATAGGAATGAGGAATACAACTAACACGTCCCTAGAGAAAAGGAGCAAGGCGTAACAATTAAAGGACCATGAAGAACAAGTGAGATACACTCAACAAAGGCTCTACGAGGTAAAAGAAGAAATTGGCCGGGTAGGCGACGAGACATACATCCTAGAAGTCAAATTCTACGCCATACGGAGAGTGGAAAAAATAAAAGCATCTTCATGGTCTGAATCACCGAATAGTAAGAAGTCAAAACGCTCAAGAATACGAAAAAGTCATGGAAAGTCCAAGAAAAAAGCTAGGGGGTAGAAGAGTAACCCCCGACGCGTCAAAGAAAAAGCCATATGAGAAGCGAGATAAAGGCGTTGATAAGCATGACGCATCTCTACGAAAACATAAGCAAAATCCCCGAGTTCAAAAGTGGAGGAGATTTATGGCGGAGAACCCTGACTTAAGCTACATGTTCTTGAAACATCATCCACCGTAAAGACACCATCAGGAAAGAGTTTGAGATACTTTATGCGTCTTTTGATTCCCATTTATTTCCTTTTGCATGAGTTGCATTAAGTTTTTAACAAGAACATGTCGTTATCGTCTAGTCGAAGCGACAAGGGGTCGCGGCGACTAGGGGTAGGCGTCAGAGTCAATGCTTGTTATCGCATGATGCATCTTTTATTAATATATAAGTAGACCTTTTTTTCCAACGTGGTAAGCATGCTGAGTTGTTACATTTCCACGACTTGCTCTGTGTCTATTAAGAGAACGTGCCTCTTGAATACGGCGTACCAAATAAGCAGAAAGAAGGCCACGATTAAAATCCGCGCCGGAGGCAAATTTCGTTAGTCTACGCGTTCGAGGCTTCATCTACGCGTAAGCAACGTTAGCCGAACCGCCGACTCCGAGTCGACGCTTCCCATGATTGTTAGCGACGTGTGGCAATGGTCATGGGGAATGAAGCCCGGTACCTCACGAAGCCGGCCGAATCCTCTGAGCAAACAAGGTCGAACCTATTTGACACGATCATTCTCCAGGAACGCGTCTTCACGCCTTCCATCCCCTCTGAGAGTCATGAATCCACGGGCAAAATGCCAAACCGGCAGGGATGTGTCCACCGGCATCATAAGTCCTGACAATCTAGAAATCAGACGCTACACGATGAATAGGCCCGTCGATTAAAAGAGTTCGACGTCGACCTAACGCTAGCGTGAGGCAATGGACCCACCTTAAAAGTAAGGGGTAACGTCACAAGTTGATAAAAATCACGCGCTGACCTATGTCCGCCACTCGCTTCAGGGTTCGGAGGAAATGCTCGACCCAACCTTCATGTAAGCCGGCAACGTAACTAAAGCAGCCGCAATGACCATACTACCTTATTAAGAAAATAAAGCCCTCTAAACGTGTTCACTACAAGCAAAGTATCATACTAGGGGTAGAAAATCACACCCTACAAAGAAAAAGTAGCAAAAGCAAAAACCAAGAACCAAACCTACGTACTCGTAAACAAGCTACGCGTAAGGGGTTAAGTAAATTAGAATCAATAAGAAACAATTTCTAGACGTACGCAAAACAAGATACGCGTACCGAAGCACAACGCATAAAAAGGGTATCAGAACCAAAGAAAGAGTAAGCTCCCAAGACGTCTCCGACGTGAAGAACAACGCACATGACGCGAAGAACAAATGAAGCGAGCATAAGAATCTTTGGTAGTTCTAACCTAGTCTATGAGGAGCCTAAGTCAAACCTACCAAAAGGGGTAGGATTACGCCAAAAAAGAATGAGAAGTGCCTAAAGGATAACAGCAACGTGAGAACAAGAAAACTGGCTGCAATAAAACGCTATCACCAAAGATGTTGATAGGGATTCAAGGAAAAAACAATAACAACGTTCGAAAAAGAAAGAAGCGATCCAACTACAAGCAACGCGTACAAATACCCTACCCAAAGAAAAAGATAAAAATTACAAGGACTTGGACTCGCCCTCAGACGACCCAAAGCCGGACGCGCGACCATCGCTTTCCTCTTCATCAACCGCAACCTCCTCCTCGTCGACGCGTCCTCCACCTTCAGCATCTACCACGTCGGGATGAACACCTGCAAGAGGTTTCGGAAAAGCTTCCCTAAACTCAGCACGCTCGCCCACCGGATCCCAATCTTTGTGCTTACCAGCAGCGTATTCCTCATTAACTTCCACCCTGGACAACCAAGACCAATAGACCTTCGCCTCCTCCAAATCCTTGTCATGCTGCGCCTCGTTCCTCTCTACACCCGCCCGCAAAGCATTGAGTTTCCCCTCCAAATCCTCGATCCGCTTGGTGATCGTCTCGTAAAGAGTAAGAACCTCAGTAACCTTGTCCTTTGCTGCCTTCTCCGCGTCGCGAGACTTCTCCAACAAACCATTTAGACGCGTAACCTCCGACGAAGCATCATACACCTTTTTCTCCAACGCCTCCATCTGTTCTGGATACTTAGACAAGAGCGTCCAAGCGCATAGCGACGCCTGAATCCCCTGAAAGAAGGAACGAGAGAAATAAAAAAGAAAGCTCATGAGAAAATCGCCAGAGAAAGTAAGAGTTGCGATCTTACCTGCCATTGAGCAGCGAAAGCCTCTCCCATAACGTCGGCATGATCCATCGACGCGTAATGGTCAAGGGACGATGGAGAACGAAGCCCCATCAAAGCTTTCAGAAGCTCCCTTCCCGGAGCAAAAACATTCGAAATCACACCAGGAAAGTCATCCACAGACGAGTATTTCTCCTCAGGAACCTCGACCACTTTCTCCTTTCCCTTCCGTGAGCGCGTCACCTTAGCCGGAGAAGGAGATGGCGTATATTCCAAAGTAGCCATGAGATCAACTTCCAAGGGAGCAGCGGATGAACATCCTTTTATGGCAAGCTGCTTCTTCCTCGACGTCACGAGATCAGTGGCAGACTCTTCACGAGCACGAACGCGAGAAATCGAAGCTGCACCACCAACAAAGAACAAATAGTTAGAACGCAAGTATGAAGGAAAAAGTCGAAGAAAGCTAACGAGGAAAACAGCCGACTTACCAGATGGCGTCGCCGGGCCACTACGATGACCCTCTCCGTCATGACCATAAAAGGTCCGATTAACTTCGGGAACCGCCAAGAGCGCAGCGACCGCCTTTTTTGATTTCGCCCTTGTCTTAAGAGCCTCCGCGTTGACTGGAAAGCACATAAAGTTACACGTAAATAGAGCACCAACAAGCAAAACGTATGACCTTACGAAAAGAAAAGATCGGTAAAAAAAAGTAAAGAAGCTCACTCTCAGGGTTCCATTCCTCGATGAGCCAAGAACACGCATCTCCGAGGGAAGATTTCTCCACGAAGTAAAAGACCTCGGCCCAACCCCGATCGGCCGTACTCTTCTTAAAGGCTATCCTAGCCTTCTTCTGCTTAATCTTGAAGTAAACCTTTTTTGATTTCGCCCTTGTCTTAAGAGCCTCCGCGTTGACTGGAAAGCACATAAAGTTACACGTAAATTGAGCACCAACAAGCAAAACGTATGACCTTACGAAAAGAAAAGATCGGTAAAAAAAAGTGAAGAAGCTCACTCTCAGGGTTCCATTCCTCGATGAGCCAAGAACACGCATCTCCGAGGGAAGATTTCTCCACGAAGTAAAAGACCTCGGCCCAACCCCGATCGGCCGTACTCTTCTTAAAGGCTATCCTAGCCTTCTTCTGCTTAATCTTGAAGTAAACCTTGCCCGACGAATTAAACGAGACAGTCACGGAATTAGCAAGGTCCGCCGTGACGAAGTCCAAGCCATGTTTTTCAATAGCATCGTCGAGAGCGCCCAAGATGCGGAATGCCCCGGGAAGGAGTTGACCCATTGCCAAACCCAGAATGAGCATAAAGGATTTAACCAGGGGCAAGAACGGGAACCGTTGCCCCGCCAGAAAAGGATACTCGTAGACTACTATCCATCCCGGCCGATGAGCATCCGCACAGACCCCCTATGGAGGGATCTCGATCTTCACGACTGGACCAAGTTTGGCAATGGTCCTCAGACGGCTGACGTCATGTGCTTGAGAGTAGTAGCGATCCGACTCGCGGAGTACCTTTCCTGGCTCGTAGAGTACTGGAGTTGCCATTAGAAGAGAAAGTAGATAGAAAAGCAGAGCAATAAGACGATCAAACAAGAGAGAAATGAGGAGAGCAGAAAGATGTTCGGGATAAATGAAGATTAGAAGAAGTGTATGGAGAAAGAAGAGATCCCCGCTCATTTATAGGAAGAAAATCGCGAGAATCTCGGAAGGATATTCTCTAACGGCAAAATTCTCCATTAGAGAAACTAGCCGTTGAAGACGAACGTTGCTGGCACAGATAACAAAGTCCCTCGCCTGTCACATGGGAATGATTGAGGGAAAATAATGATCAAAGTTCTGCGATGATATTAAAAATTCAAGTGACGTAATCATCAACGCGTTCCTAGTGTAATGAAGACGTATTCCTTGAAGAAAGAAGGCGTCTCTCAGCTCTACTAGACGTTAAGCGCTGTATTACGCCTTAGGGGTATTGTTTGTGCCTAAAAATACGATGAGTGTGGAACGCGTGAAGAGCTACGCGTAGGAAGACTGTGTCGACGCGACGAGAGGAATGAAGGGTGTCGTCGACGTGACGAGACGTGGCAAAGGTCTCGTTTATCTTGAAGATTAGGTCGGCCAAGCATATTTTACCTTATTATATTATTGTAATTGGTAAAAGATACGGTAAATAATATCTTTTACCTTGTTTGTTATATCGTTATTTAGATAAAAGGAAGAGATAAGATCTCGTTTCCTTAAAGATATTATTAGGGTTAGCCTATAAATAAAGGCTAACGCCTGCTTTGTAAGCATTCGGCCACCATTACGAGTAATACCAAGTTCAAGCTTCAAACCCTAAATTCTTCTCTCGTTCTATATTGTTCTTGAGTGTTGAGATTATACCGTATTCTTTGATCTTTGACCTACAATTGCTTAGTTATCTTCTCGTAGGTAGTTTCACTACAAACACGACCCCTACCCCTTCTCGAGGTGAGTTCTCTCGTACAAGTTACGCGCTTCTTTTCTTTTTATCTTTTATACTGAGCGTAACTTTACTTCAGGCGTCACATCTCGTACTCGTCAAGAGTCTGCTAACGACTTGATTACTTCTAAGAGGAGGTGCATCTCGGAGGATAAGTTGAAAGCTGTGTAGGAAGAAGCTGCTCCTACTCCAGCATGTGTAGAGGAGACAACTCCATTAGCTACGGGGGTGCAAGTGTCTTCAGACGCGCCTCTAAACGTAGGGACAGAGGAACCTTCCGTAGACCCGTCGACGAAGAGCGAGAAGAGCAAAACAAAGCATCCCGGTGCAGCTTCCGTCACATATGTTGAAGTGAGCGATTTTCTTGCGATGGTGTCTCATTCCGTAGCACCTATGCGTAATTTTATCCCGGCGATGCAAGCTCTGGCTTCTTCTTCTTCTTGGAATCACTATCTGTCTATGCAAGCCGTGGACGTTTTGGGCGATTCTCTCGTGGCGCAGTGGCAGGTGTGTACCTTTTCTTGTCTTTTTGTTTTTATTTTAGGCATTGTGTCATTTCTTACCTGTTGGGGTCTTTTAGGCCTTCCATGCTTCGCTGTGTATTTGGGAACGTTTCCATAAGTGCTCTGAGTCCGAGGATGTTTTGAAGGGTCAGGTGGGCGATCTTAGTAAGAAGATCAAGGAACTTAATAAGAAAGTTTCTCGTCTTACGGCATCTGAGAAAGACGCTCGTATGGAAACTTTGGAGACAACGAAGCAGAGGGGTGTGCTGGCGCGACGCGTCGAAGTGTTGACTGGGAAGGTCGCGTCCCTTGATGCCGACGCTGAGGAGAAAGCAAAGGTGTATGAGAAGAATTTGCGAGAGACTAGTACTTACTATTCGTGGTCATCTCGTATTAAAGCTATGGAGGAGTTTCATGGGGGTCGCCACGTAGACATGGATGTGGAACGTGAGCGCAACAAATTTTCTGTTCTTTATCCTGTTCCGCCTGAGGGGGTTTCTCTTGTACGCGTACCCTCGAACTCGTCAGCCTTAGCTCCTAGTGACGCGGACGTTGCTTTAGATGACGACGTTGTTCTTGCGGATGAAGATGTTTCTCCTTCTCCTTAGTTCTTAGGATTTTTTCTTTTGCTTGTTGCACGGCTTCTTTTGTGGACTATGGATTTTAGCTTTTCGTCATGTTCCTGTGTGGCAATTTCTTTTTAAATATGCATTGGATACTTATCGTTTCCTTCTCTTCGTGGTTTTTGCTTATCTTTAACTTTTGGTGGGAGTACTATCCCCTTTTGGCGAATTCAGCTTCAGATCTTCTATGGAGTCGGGTTCGCCAAATATTCCTTACTTGTGACGCGTAGGTTGATCTTTGCTTTTGTTTTTAATGTCTTGTCTTCGAGGTTTTCGTTTTTCTACCCCTGGTATAGTCGTGGTCAATGCAACTGCTTTTGTTATTTTGCCGGCTTACATGAAGGTTGGGTCCAATATTTCCTCCGAACCCGAAGCGAGTGGCGGACGTAGGTCAGTGTGTGATTTTTTCAGCTTGTGACGTTACCCCTTACTTTTAAGGTGGATCCTTTGCCACACGCTAGCGTTAGGTCGACGTCGAACTCTTTTAATCGACAGGCCTATTCATCGTGTAGCATCCGATTTCTTGATTGTTTGGACTTACGATGCCGGTGGACGCCTCCCAGCCGGTTTGGCATTTTGCCCGTGGATTCATGACTCTCAGAGGGGCCGTGGAAGGCGCGAGTACGCGTTCCTGGAGAGTGGTCGTGGCAATAGGTTTCCCTTCTTTGCTCAGCGGACCTGCCAGTTTCGTGAGGTACTGGGCTTCATTCCCCATGACCATTTCCACACGTCGCTAACAATCATGGGAAGCGTCGACTCGGAGTCGGCGGTTCGGCTAACGTTGCGTATGCGTAGATGGAGCCTTAAACGCGTAGGCTAACGAAATTCGCTCCCTGCGCGGATTTTCACCGCGGCCTTCTTTTACTTTGTGTTACGTCATAGACACAGAGCAAGTACTTTGAAATGAATCAACTCGGCAAGTATTGCATATCGGACAAGAAAGTGCATACTTATGTATTAACGAAGACTTCATGAATTTTGACGATCTAAGACATCTACCTCTAGTCTCGACGACCCCTTGTCGTCTCGACGCTAAAACATGCTTGGACATAATAAGGAATCTAAGATATGCATAAAGACAGATAGAAGTCAAATCAATTATCACGTTGTCTAATGGTAATACTTCTTAAGATGTGTCGCATTCCACGAACGCATCAGTGGTACTCCTTCTGGTGTGACGAGCTCGTAGGCTCCTCACCCTACGACTTGTGCTACTTGGTATGGTCCTTCCCAGGACGCGGCGAGTTTACCGGCGCTCTTATCCTTAGTGTTTGGGAAGACTTTTCTTAAGACCTAGTCTCCTACATGAAAGGTTCTTGCTTTTACTCGTCGATTATAGCTCTGGGCTGCGATCTGTTTCTGTTCCGCCATCCTTAATGTTGCGTTATCTCTTAGCTCGTCTATGGTATCTATCATGAACGCCATCATTGGAGTGTTTCTTTCCTCAGGGAGGGACCGGTATCTTTCTGTTGGTACCTCCACTTTGATTGGTAGGACGACTTCACAACCGTATACGAGACAAAACGGTGTCCTTCCCGTCGCTCTCTTAGGCGTTGTTCTGTCGGCCCATAATATAGCTTGGAGTTGATCTGCCCAATTTCCTCTGCACTCCTCTATCCTCTTCTTGAGATTACTTACGATGACCTTGTTACTTGATTCTGCTTGTCCGTTTGCTTGAGGGTATCTTGGCGTCGAGTAGACTAGACGTATACCTTTGTCTTCGCAGAACGATACGATGTTCTTGCTGATGAATTGTGACCCGTTGTTGCATACAATGGTATGAGGGATTCCGAATCTCGTGATGATGTTCCTCTCGATGAAGGAGATGACATGGGAATCTTTAATACTCTTGAATGCTTCGACTTCTATCCACTTGGAAAAGTAGTCCGTAACAACGAGCATTAGCGTCTTCGGTCCTAGGGTTAAGGGCATGGGTCCTGCTATGTCCATCCCCCACTGCATGAATGGCCACAAAGACGTTATGGAGTGGAGCTTCTCCGCCGGCTGATGTGGAATTGGGGCGTGTCTTTGGCAAGCGTCGCACCTTTTTACATGATTCATAGCGTCTTGTCTCATCGTGGGCCAATAGTATCCTGCTGAGTGTGCTTTGGCGGCCAAACTCCGTTGTGTAGCTCGCGTAGAATGTCTTGGATCTTTTCCTCTGTTGGGCACATTAAAAATACGCCATTTTACGACCATTTTAATAGTTGACCTTTGTCTACTATGAAGGTAGTTGCTTTTTGCTTCAACAGCCTTGCTTCGCACGCGTTACTCGGGAGGCGTCCGTGTTGTAACCACTCGTAGTAAGGAGTTACCCATGAGTCTTGCTTTCTTACTGTGTGTGTCTGTTCTGGAGTTTCTTCCTTGTTGATGGACGCGTTACTTAGATGGAGGAAATGGATCTTCTGATATTCTCTTGGGTTGATGGATGAGCCTAGCTTTGACAATGCGTCGGCTTGCGCGTTGGCGTCTCTAGGGATCTGTCTGATTTGGCAACTTTCGAATTTCTCGAACAAGTCTTGTACTACTTTGAGATATAAAGTCATCTTCGAATCCTTAGTAGCGTACTCACCTCGAACTTGGTTGACTACTAGCAATGAATCACAGTAAATATCAAGCTTCTGAACTTGTAGGTCGATGGCGACCCGTAGACCAGCGATTAGGGCTTCATATTCGGCTTCGTTATTCGTCGCTTTGAAGTCGCATCTTATGGCTTGGACAACCATATCCCCTTGTGGCGATTTTAGGACGATGCCTAGTCCTACCCCGTTCTGGTTCATTACCCCGTTTGTGTGTAAAGTCCACTTTGCGAATTCTACTTTGTTTACTTGTGAGACTGCTTCTTGTTCTAGGGTCGGACTGAAATCCGCCACAAAGTCTGCTAACGCTTGGGATTTGATTTCTTTCCTTCCTTCGTAGATGATGTCGTAGCCACCAAGGTGAACTGTCCATTTCGTCATTCTTCCCGACAGTTTTGGTTTCTTCACTATGTTCTTTAAAGGCGACGTGGTTCTTACTTCGACGGTGTGGGATTCGAAGTAGGGCTTCAACTTCACCGACTCCATCACTAATGCCAAGGTTAGCTTTTCCATGGCGGAGTATCTCGTTTCCGCTGATGATAACGTCTTGCTCACGTAGTAGACGGGCTGTTGTTCTTCCCCTTCTTCTCTTACGAGTACGGTGCTAATAGCTATTTCAGAGACTGCTAGATATACAAACAAAGGCTCTCCCTCCTTAGGGTTCGATAGGAGTAAGAGATTCGTCAAGTAGTTTTTGAGCTCCGTGAACGCCTCTTCATGGCGTTTCGTCCAGGAGAAAGACTCGTTTTTCCTGAGAGTATTGTAGAAGAGTCGGTTTCTGTCGGAAGCTTTGGAGATGAATCTGTTTAACGCGGCGACTCTTCCTGTCAGCTTTTGGATGTCTTTTACGCAGCGTGGAGATTCAAGATCAAGTATGGCTTTGATCTGTTCGGGACTAGCTTCTATTCCTCTCTGCATCACCACGTATCCAAGGAATTTCCCGGATGAGACTCCGAAGGAACATTTGGTAGGATTGAGCTTCATGCTATACTCTTCTAGGATCTCGAACGCTTCCTTTAAATGTGTTACGTGATCTTTTGCTCGTTTAGACTTTACAAGCATGTCGTCTATGTAAACTTCCATCGTGTCGCCTATCTGTTCTTCAAACATCTTGTTTACCAGTCTTTGATACGTAGCTCCGGTGTTCTTGAGGCCGAAAGGCATGACCTTGTAGCAGTATATCCCCTGGTTCGTTATGAACGCGGTCTTTTCTTGATCGGCGGGATTCATCTGTATCTGGTGATATCCGCTAAACGCGTCCATGAATGTCAGCATCTGCCCTGTCATTGCGTCTACCATGGCGTCGATATGAGGGATTGGGAAGGAGTCTTTAGGACAGGCTTTGTTAAGATCCGTGAAATCGACGCATACTCTCCACTTCCCGTTTTTCTTCTAGACAACCACGACGTTGGCGAGCCAGTCGGGATACTTTGCTTCTCGTATCTTGCCCGTCTCGAGGAGATTTTTGACTTCTTCGTCTACCACTTTGTTTCGTTTGGGGGCGAATTTCCTCCTCTTCTGCTTGACTGGGGTAGACTTTGGGTCGACGTTTAGCCTGTGGAGCATCACGTCTGGAGATATACCTATCATGTCTTCATGGCTCCAGGCGAAGCATTTGGCTTTCGACTTCAGGAACGCTACCAATTCTTCTTGAATCTCTTTGGGGACGTCGATCCCTATCTTTACGACTCGTTCTGGTCTAGAGTCGTCGATAATCACGTCTTCTAACTCGGGACACTTTGGCTTAACGTACTTAGTTGGCATCTTAACTTGGAATTCCTTTACTTCATCTTTTTTGATTTCTGGCGTCGAGATCCCCTTCATCACAATTCGGTAGCACTCCTTGGCTGTATAGGGTTCGCCTTTAACTTCGCGTACCCCCCAGGGTGTTGGGAACTTCAAGGATTGGTGATACGTGGACGAAATCGCTCGCATATCGTGGATGCACGGTCTTCCTAGGATGGCGTTATAGGGAGATTCTACCTCCATCACGACGAATCTGGTTGGGGATTGACGCCTTGGGTCGTTGTCTCTTGGGTGATTTCCCCTAACATCTCTGCAACTTCTCTGCTAAAGCCTTTCAAACGGATACGCTTCCCGACGACATCGTTGACTGAAAGCCCGAGTTCAAGAATAGCGGAGAGGGTGATGATGTTGGTCGAACTTCCGTTGTCTGCCAAGATTCTCTTTACGTTGCAATCTCGAATGACCACGGAGATCACCAGGCTATCGTGATGTTTGGCTCTTTCGCTAGGATCTTCGAACGTGATAGGCAGATCGCGATTCGTCGTTCTAGTGTGGCGAGTTGGAGTGGAGTCGTTTTGTCATTCGATAGTTTTCGCGAGCCTTTTCGTGTCGGAGGTTGTATAGGACGGCGGGCCTCCTAAAACGGTGAAGGTTCTGTTGTGAGAACTCTCGATTGATCTGGGATCTTCCATGGCATCTTCGGGAGAAGTCGTTCTTTTCGTATGCCGAGACGACACCTTTTTGATCCCGCCCCACGGTGGGCGCCAATTGTTTGTAGCGAAATTACCAATGAGATGATAACTAAGCAATTGTAGGGCAAAGATCAAAGAATATGGTATAATCTCAACACTCAAGAACGACATAGAACGAAGTAAGAATTTGGGGTTTGAAGCTTGAACTTAGTATTACTCGTATGGTGGTTGAATGATTACAAAACAGGCGTTAGCCTCCTTTTATAGGCTAACCCTAATGATATCTTTTAGGAAACGAGATCTTATCTCTTCCTTTTATCTAATAACGATATAACAATAAGGTAAAAATGTATTATTTACCGGATCTTTTACCAATTACAACAATATAATAAGAAATAGGATAATATCTACTCGGCCGACTTAATCTTCAAGGAGAACGAGACCTTTGCCACGTCTCGTTACGTTGACGACATCCTCCTTTCTTCTCGTCACATCGACGCGATCATCCTACACGTAGCTCGTCATGCGTTCCTTACTCGTCGTATTTTTAGGCACAAACAACGACTTTCTCGTAGCGCAGTGGCAGGTGCGTACCTTTTCTCGTCCTTTTGCTCTTACTTTTGGTGTTGTGTCGTTCCTTATTTGGTGGGATCTTTCATGCTTTCCAAGCTTCACTGTGTATCTGGGAACGCCTTCATAAGTCCTCCGAATCCGAGGAAATGTTGAAGGGTCAAGTGAGCGACCTTAGCAAGAAAGTCAAGGAGCTTAACAAGAAAGTTGCCCGTCTTACGGCGTCTGATAAAGACGCTCGCATGGAAACTTTGGATACGGCGAAGCAGAGAGGCGTGCTGGCGCGCCGTGTCGAGGTGTTGACTAGGAAGGTGTTTTTGCCTAAAAATAAGACGAGTATGGAACGCGTCCAAGGCTACGCGTAGGCCGATCACATAGACGTGACGAGATGTGGAAAAGATCTCGTTTACACTGATGACGAAGTCGGCCGAATGATTATAATCTTATTTCTTTATTATATTGTTGTAATTGGCGAAATATACTAGAAAGAATATCTTTTACCTTATTTTTGTATCGTCCTAGGATAGAAGGAAAATATAAGATCTCGTTTCCTTAAAGATATTGTTAGGGTTAGCCTATAAAAAGAGGCTAACGCCTGCTTTGTAATGATCCAACCACCATTCGAGTAATACAAAAGTTCAAGCTTCAACCCTAATTTTCTATATTGTTCTTGAGTGTTGAGATTATACCGTGTTCTTTGATCTTTGCCCTACAATTGCTTAATTATCATCTCGTTGGTAATTTCACTACAAACAATTGGCGCCCACCGTGAGGCTAGATCAAAAAGGTATCGTCTCTCCATACGAAAAGAGCTTCTTTTTTGTAGGAAAACCATGACCAGTCCGACGAACAGCCCGCATGACAACGGGAAGAGATCCGAGGAAGAAGATCCCGCAACGATTTCTCTCGTTCCAGTCGGCGAAGAAACAGAGAAAGCTCTCGAGAAGGCCTCCACTACTCCAAAGAACAATGCTCCCGGAGAAAAAGGGGTGGACGGCGAGGTAACCGACGTAGCTGCCGTCCGAGCACAATTCGACGCCTTCGAGAAGACCTGGGCAGAAGCCAAGTGCGGGAGTGAGAAAACGACGCTGGAGCTTACTAAGGAGAACGAGAGGTTGCATTCAATAATCAGGGAACTCAAGGCGGGATCTGCAGGACCACACACCTATGTTCGTTGTCAGAGCATCGCTCGACGTCTCGACATGGACGCAGCCATCGAGCAAGACGACGTATACAGACCCCAAGAGCACCATGATTACGTCCACCTTGGAGAAACGGTTCAAAAGAGGAAACCTGAGGAATATATGACCCCGAGCGCCGTCGCCACACTCGTAGCACAACAAGTCGGAGCTTTAAGGAGAGAGATGATGCTAATGCCCGGGGCACCTAAATCCATTATCCCAGAACATGAATTCAGATATCAAGAAAGCCCATTTGTCGCCGCCATCGCCGCCCAGAAGATAGCCAAGAAGTTCACCGTCACGGATCTCCCCGTCTACGATGGATCCGATGACCCAGAAGAGCATATCCTACTCTACAAAGCCAAGCTCTCCATGAGTCCAATCGAGCCGGAACTAAGAGAGGAAATGATGTGCAAATTCTTTAGTTCAACGTTGAAAGGTTCGGCCTTGACATGGTTTATTCACCTATTCAAAGGAAGTATCTCGTCCTATGCCGAGCTCTCCAACATATTCCCCCTACAATTCGCCAGCAGTTAGATGTTTGCAAAGCAGCCTTCAGACCTCCATAATATGCACATGAACAAAGGCGAAACCATAAGAGCCTTCATGAAGCGTTTCAACGATGAGAAGATTACGATCCCAGACTGCAGCGAATCCACTGCTGCCGACGCGTTCAGGCGTGCTCTCCCCCGAGATAGTGACCTATACAAGGAATTGACAAAGACTCGTCCTGACTCATTCGTCGCGACGAGGGAAAGGGCTATGGAATCTATGCGTCTAGAAGAAGATCTCCTAAGACACGCAGAGGAAAATCCTTGCTCTCCGCGTAGACGTTCAAGGCTCCATCTACGCGTACACAACGTTAGCCAAACCGCCGACTTCGAGTCGATGCCTCCCATGATTGTTAGCGACGTGTGGCAATGGTCATGGGGAATGAAGCCCGAATTCTCACGAAACTGGCACGGTCCGCTGAGCAAAGAAGGGAAACCTATTGCCATGACCACTCTCCAGGAATGCGCACATGCCAAACCGGCTGGGAGGCGTCCACCGGCATCGCAAGTCCAAACAATCAAGAATCGGACGCTACGCGATGAATATGCCCGTCGATTAAAAGAGTTCGACATCGACCTAACGCTAGTGTGTGGCAAAGGATCCACCATAAGTAAGGGGTAATGTCACAAGCTGATAAAATCACACGCTGACCTACATCCGCCACTCGCTCTGGGTTCGGAGGAAATGCTGGACCCAAGCTTCATGTAAGCCGGCAAAATAACAAAAGTAGCCGCGATGACCATAATACCTTAACAAGCGAGCAAAGAATCCTTCTAATGCGTTCATAAAACGAACAAAGCACTATCAGGGGTAGAAAACCGAACCATAAAGACAAGTAACAAAGGTAAAAAACCGGACTTATATACTCAAAGCACACAACGCCACGAAACATACGAGCAAAGATAATATGGAAGTATTTGGTAGCTCTAGCCCAGCCAACAAGAAGCCAGAGCTAAATCTACCAAAAGGGGTAGAAATATACCCAAGAAATCAGAAGAAGCAATCTATCATGACGACGACTAAAAGGAAAAGTGATAACGCCATCACATAGGCAATAAGGAACTCATACGAGAAGAGACGCCACCGCCGAGAGAAGCACATTTGAACGTAACAACATACCCAAAGCTTAGAAGATCCAGGAATTAAAGAAGATATATTACAAAAAACCCATCAAGAAGGGCAAGAACGATAGTATTTACAAGAAAGCGCCCCAAGGGCCGGTGACGCGTAAACAAAACGAAATAAGAAAAAGGCTTTACAAAATACCAAAAAGGAGCGACCCCGAAAAATCATGAAGATTCACTCTCGCCTTCAGAAGAACTCGATGAAGAACCATCCGCGTCCTCGTATTCATATTCACCCTCAGAATCTGGCACAACGACCTCCTTGTCGATGCCCTCGTCATCTTCAATGCCTTCAACGGGACCAACATCGTTAAACCTAGGAGCATCTTCCTCCATGACATCAGGATCATTTGGAGGAGGCAGGGACGAAGGACCCGCCTCGACGCCTTCGGGAAGCTCCGGGAGCGCCGCCTCAAACTCCCGCCGCTCCTTTATTGGATCCCAACCAAGGTGTTTCCCAGCACCGTATTGCTCAATAACCTCTACACGAGAAAGCCAAGACCAATAGACCTTTAGTTCACGGAGGTCCGAAGCATGCTTCTCCTCCTTCTTAGCTATCTCGTCTTCCAAAGTAGCAATACTCGCCTTCGAGTCCCCGACCTGTTTAACATGCTCATCGTAAAGTTTGAGCGTCGCCGTAACCTTCTCCCGAGCCTCGCTTTCCGCCTTACGCAACACTTCGATCGTCGCGTTAAGCTCCTGGATCTTTATCTCGTCGGCCGATTTCTTTTCTTCCACGGCCTTCATCTGGTCAACAAAGTCGGAAAAGCGCCCCCAAACGCATAGTAAAGATTGAAGCGCCTAAAAGAACAGAGAAAAAGAAATCAGGATCAAATCAAAGATAATAAAAACAACGGAAAAGTTGAGAAAACCTACCTGCCATTGCGTAGCAAGAGCCTATCCCATCACATCCTCCGTTTCCATTGGCAGATAGTGGTCAAGCGTGGCAGGAGTTTGAAGCCCTTTCATAGCGGGCAAAAACGCTCTCCCGGACGCAACGACACGAGAAACGACTCCCGAAAAGTCGTCGATAGTCTCGAAGTCAAACTTCAACTTTTCGACAACCTTCTCCTTTCCCTTGCGCGACCTCTTCGCCTTAACTGAAGAAGGAGACGGGGAAGAAACGAGAGAAATCATAGGCGTAATGTGGATAGGAGCCTCAGAAGCGGTTCCCTCTCCAATGCGACTACTCTTCCTTGATGCCATAAGAGCGGATGCAGATTCCCCTCCACTACGAATGCGAGAAGCGGCTGCAGACACTAAAGAACGTCGGAAGAAAGAAATTAAGACTCTCGAAGCAAGAAAGAAGAAAGAACAAGGTAAAGGAACAAGAGCTCTATACTAGTCAAAGCCGTAGGAACAATGCGATGTCCCTCCCCGTCGTGACCATGATAAGTTTGTTCAGTCTCCGGAATCTCGAGGAGTCTAGCGATGACCTTCTTAGTCTCTCGCCTCACCACGATAGCATATGTGTTGACTGCAAAAAGTCTAAAGACGATACCCGACATGAGTAAAGCATCGACGTACAGAGACATAGATAGGGAAAGAAGGAAAACTCACTCGCAGGGTTCCAGCATTCAATAAACTAAGAACATTCTTCTCCCAATGTCGATTTGTCCACGAAATAGAAGAAGTCGGCCCAGTGACGATCAGCCTGGCTTCCCTCGATGGCGATTCGGGTCGCTTTAGGTCTCGATTTCAGACCCACTCTCCCGACCGTTTTGGTCTGGATCATCAAAGACTGGGCGAGATCATCAACGACGACCTCAACGCCATGCTTCCCCGCCACGTAGTCCAAAGCACAAAAAATCCTCCATACACTCAGTAGGAGTTGCCCGACGGCTACTCCAAGTGTAAGCATAAATGCCTTCGTCAAAGACGAGAAAGGAAATTGATGGCCAGCGAGAAAAGGATATTCGTACACCGCGATCCACCCCAGGCGATATGCATCAGCGGATACCCCTTGAGGAGGTATTTCGATCTCCACTTCAGGACCAAGATTCGCTAATGATCGCAGCCTTTCGACGCTACGCGCCTCTAAAGATTTGCAATCAGAACCCTTCAAAATGTTTTTTGGTACGTAGAAAGAAGGCCTAGCCATTTTAAAGAGTTATAGATGAAAGAAGAATTTGAGCGAAGAAGGGAAAGTAAACTGCCTGGTAAGCTTGAGTAGATGAGAAAGCAGAGAGTATTCGAAGAAAATAGGTCGTAGAAAGGTCGAAAGAAAGAAAGATCGCAAGAAACGCAGAGAAGATTTCAACGGCATTATAGCCGTTGGAAAAACTAGCCGTTACGGATGAACGTTGCCGGTACAGATAACGAGGCTTTCCATCAGATACGTGGAAAGTGATTGAGGAGAAATGATGATCAAAGCTCTATGACGGTACTAAAATCTCATGTGACGTAATCATCAACGCGTTCCAGTTTTAGTGAAGACGTATTCCTTGGATAAAGAAGGCGTCTCCCAGCTCTACTAGATGTTAAGCCCTGTAAGACACCTTAGGGGTATTGTTTGTGCCTAAAAATACGACGAGTATGGAACGCGTCCAAGGCTACGCGTAGGCCGATCACGTCGACGTGACGAGATATGGCAAAGATCTCGTTTACACTGATGACGAAGTTGGCCGAGTGATTATAAACTTATTTTTTTATTATATTGTTGTAATTGGCGAAAGATACGATCTCGTTTCCTTAAAGAATTTATTAGGGTTAGCCTATAAAAAGAGGCTAACGCCTTCTTTGTAATAATCCAGCCACCATTCGAGTAATACAAAAGTTCAAGCTTCAACCCTAATTTCCTATATTGTTCTTGAGTGTTGAGATTATACCGTGTTCTTTGATCTTTGCCCTACAATTGCTTAATTATCATCTCGTTGGTAATTTCGCTACAAACAGGAGGTCGCGTCTCTTGAATCTGACGCTGAAGAGAAGGTGAAGGTGTACGAGAAAAACTTACGAGAGACAAGTACTTACTATTCTTGGTCGTTTCGTATCGAAGCTATGAAGGACTTTCGCGCAGGTCGTCACGTAGATTGGGATGTGGAACGTGAACGCAATGCTCTGTTCTTTATCCCGTTCCGCCCGAGGGAGTTTCCCTTATACGCATTCCTGCAACTTCTAGCTCGCCAGTCCTGGCCTCTGGTGGTATGGGAGCCGTGTTAGATGGCGACGTTGTCCTTGCGGATGAGGAGTTTCTCCTTCTTCTTAATTTCTGGGATTCTTTTTTCTTTTTGCTTGTTGCACTTCTTGTGGATTATGGATCTTTGGTTTTTCATCACCTTCCTGTGTGGCGATTTCCTTTTGGATATGCATTGAATACTTATTGCTTCTCTCTTTATGTAAGGTTCTTGTTTATGTAGCAGGCTTGTTAAAGCATGGAAAGGTATCCAACACAGTTATTATTTCATCACAGACACAGAGCAAGTACTTTAAAATGAAACAACTCAGCATGCGTTGCATATTGGACAAGAAAGTGCAAACTTATGTATTAATGAAAACTTCACGGACTTTGACAGGCTAAGACGTCTACCCCTAGTCTTGACGACCCCTCATCGTCTTAACGCTAAGACATGCTTGGACAGGATAATAAATCTAAGACATGCATAAGAACAAATAAAAAACATATCAATCATCACGTTTCCTAAAAATCATATCAATCATAACGTATTAATGGTACTCCTTCTGGCGTGACAAGTTCGTAGGCTCCTCGTCCTACGACTTGTGCTACTTGATATGGGCCTTCCCAGGACGCGGCGAGCTTACCGACGCTCTTATCTTCGGTGTTTGGAAACACTTTTCTTAAGACCCAATCTCCTACTTGAAAAGTTCTTGCTTGTACTCGTCGATTATAACTTCGGGCGGCGATTTGTTTTTGTGCCGCTATCTTCAACGCGGCGTTATCCCTTAGCTCGTCCACGGTATCTATCATGAACGTCATCATTGGAGTATTTCTTTCCTCAGGGAGAGACCGATATCTTTCTGTTGGTACTTCCACTTCGATCGGTAGGACGGATTCGCAACCATAGACGAGAGAGAATGGTGTTCTTCCCGTCACTCTCTTAGGCGTAGTTCTATCGGCCCATAATATGGCTTGGAGTTGATCCGCCCAATTTCCTTTGCATTCCTCTATTCTCTTTTTGAGGTTATTCACGATAACCTTATTACTTGACTCCGCTTGTCTGTTTGCTTGAGGGTACCTTGGCGTCGAGTAGACTAGACGTATACCTTTGCCTTCGCAGAATGATACGCTGTTCTTACTAATGAATTGTGATCTGTTGTCGCATACGATGGTATGAGGGATCCCGAATCTCATAATGATGTTTCTTTCGATGAAGGAGATAACATGGGAATCTTTGATATTCTTGAATGCTTCAGCCTCTATCCATTTGGAGAAGCAATCTGTGACAGCGAGCATCAACGTCTTTGGTCCTAGGGATAGGGGCATGGGACCTACTATATCCATCCCCCATTGCATGAATGGCCAAGGAGATGTCACGGAGTGGAGCTTTTCCGCCGGCTGATGTGGAATTGGAGTGTGTCTCTGGCAGGCGTCACATCTCTGGACGTGATTCATCGCGTCTTGTCTCATTGTAGGCCATTAACACCGTGCTGAATGTGCTTTGGCTGCTAGGCTTCTTCCTCCTGAATGATTTCCATACTCCCCGCTGTGCAACTCGCGTAGGATATCTTGGATTTTTTCTTCTGTTGGGCACGTCAGGAACATGCCGTTGGATGACCATTTCAACAACTGGCCTTTGTCTACCACGAAGGTAGTCGCTTTTTGCTTCAAAAGTCTTGCTTCGTATGCATTACTTGGGAGACGTTTGCGTTGCAACCATTCGTAGTAAGGCGTTACCCATGAATCTTGGCTTCTTACTGTGAGCGTTTGTTCTGGAGTCACTTCTTTGTTGATGGACGTTGTTTGTGCCTAAAAATACGACGACTATGGAACGCTAAGGAGCTACGCGTAGAAGCATAGAAGTGACGCGACGTGAAGAACGAAGGATGGCGTCGACGTGACGTTGTAAAGAAGAATGTGTCGTTAAGCTACGGAAATTAGGTCAGCCGCCACTTAGTTACCTTGTTCTATATTATATTCGTGTAAATGGTAAAGGATAAGATGAAAGAATATCTTTTACCATATTTATTATATCGTTAGAAGGAAAAGCAAAAGATATTATTTCCTTAGTAAGATCCTAGGGTTAACCTATATAAAGGTCAACGCCAACCTTTTGTAATCATCGTACTACGCCGTAATATCAATACCACAAGAAAGTTCAAGTTTCAACCTTATTCTCTCGTCTTGTTCTCCTAGTGTTAAGATTATACCGTTCTCATTGATCTTTTCCCTACAATTGCTTAGTTATCATCTCGTTGATAATTTCGCTACAAACAATTGGCGCCCACCGTGGGGCCAGATCAAAAAAGGTGTCATCTTTCCACACAAAGGGAACTTCTTTTTTGCAGGAAGCCATGACGTCTCCAACCAATAGCCCTCGCAGCAACAAGGATTCAGAGACCGAAGAACGCGTAAAAGACTCCCTCAGTCTCAAGAACAAAGAACGAGTTACAAACCCCAACGATCCAATGCAGGGAGATTCAGAAGAAGAATTCGAGAACGTTTCCGACGTCGCCAGAGACGACGATCCCGCAACCAAAAAGAAAGTCGATGATGACGTCACCAACATGGCCTCCATCAAGAATCACTTCTACAACGTCCAAAAATTCTGGGAAGAGGCCAAGAGTGCCAGTGAAGAAAAAACGATGGGACTCGCCAAAGAAAACGAGCGACTACGCTCTGTTATAAAAGAACTCAGGACAGAGTCTGCTAAGCCTCCCACTTACGTTCGCGATCGGAGTGTCGTTCGTCGCCTGGACATGGATGCCGTAACTGACGAGAAAGAAGACCTTGAGCTCTCAAGTCGCCCAAGACCGATCACATCGACGAGAGCGGGCCGAGGAGAGCCATCCAAAAAGCAAGCCCTAACTCCCAACGCGGTCGCGAGTATCGTAGCCCAACAAGTCGGAGCCTTAAGAAAGGATATGATGCTTAGGCCAGGAGTTCCAAATTCCATAATACCCGAAGAAGAGCATGCGTTCGAGGAAAGCCCTTTTATTAGGAGTATCGCCATCCAGAAGATCGCAAAGAAATTCACCGTTACGGATCTCCCTGTCTACGATGGGTCAAGCGACCCCAAAGAACATATCTTACTGTACAAAGCCAAGCTCTCCACAAGTCCTATCGACCCAAGATTTAAAGAAGCAATGATGTGAAAATTCTTTAGCTCGACATTGAAAGGTCCCGCCTTGACATGGTTCATCCACTTGCCTCAAGAAAGCATCTCGTCCTACGCGGAACTATCCAACCAATTCAGGCTACAATTCGCCAGCAGCAAGCTCTTTGCGAAACAACCGTCAGATCTCCACAACATGCGTATGAACAGGGGTGAAACAATAAGGGAGTTTCTTAAGCGTTTCAACGACGAGAAAGTCACGATCCCAAGTTGCACGGAAGCTACCGCCTCCGACGCGTTCAGACGCGCCCTCCCCAAAGATAGCGATTTATATAAAGAACTGACAAGGACATGTACCGAGTCATTCGAGATAACGAGAGAAAGAGCAATGGAAGCAATACACTTAGAGGAAGATCTTCGAAATCACCTCAAAGAAAGGCGTCGATCTCCACGAAGGCACTCTCCATCGCGAAAAGACTCTCCTCAGAGATGAGAGGGGGATCGCCATGATAGGAGGACTAAGCCTTTCCATAGAGAACTCCCCATGGTTCATAACGTCAGCAAGATCAATAACGTCTATGCGATCGAGAGAGGGATATGCATGAAGGTCGACGCGTTAAGAGTCATAGGATCAATGGAGAAGTTACACGACGTAAGGTGGCCCAGAAAACCCAACCCCGAAAAGAAGCCAGGATCAGGAAGAGGATATTGTGAGTTCCATAACGACTCGGGGCACCCAACAGACGATTGCTATACCTTAAGAAAAGAAGTTCTCCGTCTTTTGAAAAGAGGCGACCTGCTAGACCTACTCTCCAAAGAAGGTCGTGACGCGTTCGAAAGAGGAAGAGAAAGAAATAGACCCGCCTCGCCACCACCTCCATCAAGCTGGTCAAGGGCAGTTAACACAATCTTTGGAGGATCTCCGGTTAGCGGCTATACGGTCTCAGCCGCCAAGAGGAACGCCAAAACACTACGCGGAGAAGGAAGTGTCGTACCGGTGTATCACGTGAGGACCATCAAGAAGGACTATCCCATCACGTTCGATGAGCCAAACAGGTCGGTGGATCATCATGACGGCTTAGTTATTTCCCTAACCATTAGCAACTGCAGGGTGAAGAGGATCCTTATAGATAACGGAAGTTCAACAAACATCGTCACCTTATCCGCAATCAAGGAACTCGGGCTCTCCAGCGACGACGTAGCGAAGAAATACATCCCTCTAGTAGGATTCAGCGGCGAAGTGGCCGACATACTTGGAGAAATCACTCTAACCACCCTAGCGGAAGGGGTAAACATGCAAACCATGTTCGTAGTAATGAAAGCCGAGTCTCCCTATAACATGATACTGGGAAGGCCATGGTTACACGACATGAAAGCCATCCCATCCACGTATCATCAGTCCTTGAAGTTTCCATCCCCCTGGGGAATACAAGAAATTAAAGGCGAACAACAAGTAGCGAGAGAGTGCTATAGCGTAGGGATGAAGAACACCAACAACACATCAATAGAAAGGAAGATCAAAGCATAGCAACGAAAGGACCATGGAGAACGCCTAAGATACGCCCGATGGAAGATTTGCGACATGAAAGAAGAAGTGGGCAAGATAGGCGATGAAGTATACGTTCTAGAAGTAAAGTTGCATATTATCCGAAAGATAAAGAAGAGAAAAGCTTCGTCAAAGCTTCGTCATGGTCAGAACGCCCAAACAACAAGAAACTCAAGAAGAACAAGAAATTAGAGAGGAAAGCCAAAAAGAAAAAGACGCATCCCAAAAGATTAAGAAAAGATTCATCCCCTACGCTGAGCAAAGACGTCGATAAGAACAACGTATCCCTAAGGAAGTACAATCAGAGTCTCCGAGTCCAAAGATGAAAAAAAAAAATTATGGCGGAGAACCCCGATCTAAGCTACATGTTCCTGAAACGCCATCCGCCGTGATAAGTCATGGTCGAGAGAGTAATCAAGATGCATTTTATGCGTCCATTAAATTACCCTTCTATTTCCTTTGCATGAGTAGTTTTTAAGTTTTCAATAAAGACATGTCATTCACGATTAGGTCAATACGACAGGGGGTCGTAGACACTAGGGGTAGGCGTCAGTGTCACGTTTAGTTCAAGTATGATGCATCTTCTATTTTATATACAAGTAGACCTTTCTTTTCGACTTGTCAAGCATGCTGAGATGTTTCGTTTCCAATTATTTTCTCCATGTCTATTAAGAGAACGTGCCTCTCGAGTACGGTGTAACAAATAAGAAGCAAGAAGGCCGCGGTGAAAATCCGCGCCGGGGGAGAATTTCGTTAGTTTACGCGTTCAAGGCCACATCTACGCGTAGGACACGTTAGCCGAACCGCCGACCCCGAGTCGACGCTTCCCATGATTGTTAGCGACGTGTGGCAATGGTCATGGGGAATGAAGCTCGGTACCTCACTAAGCCGGCCGGATCCTCTGAGCAAACAAGGGAAACCTATTTGACACGATCATTCTCCAGGAACGCGTCTTAACGCCTTCCAGCCCCCTTGTGAGTCATGAATCCACGGGCAATTTGCCAAACCGGCAGGGACACGTCCACCGGCATCGTAAGTCCTAAGAATCAAGAAATCGGACGCCATACACGATGAATAGGCCCGTCGATTAAAAGAGTTCGACGTCGACCTAAACGCTAGCGTGAGGCAAAGGATCCACCTTTAAACTAATGGGTAACGTCACAAGCTGATCAAAATCACACGTTGACCTACGTCCGCCACTCGCTTCTGGGTTCGGAGGAAATGTTGAACCCAAACCTCATGTAAGTCGGCAAATAAGCTAAATTAAGTCGCATTGACCACACTCCTTGATCATGTCAACAAAGCACACCTCGAGCACATGAGTTACGAACAAAAGAGTATCGAACTAAGGGGTTAAAAAGTCACAACCCATAAAGAAAAGCGAATCCTACGCATTCATAAGATAAAGACGCGAAAAACCAAAAGATCATTAGCACAAATTTCTTTGGTAGCTTCAAACCAAGCGCATGAAAAAGGCTTGGATCAAACCTACCAAAAGGGGTAGAGATAGAGATATAAGAAAGCACGAGTGTGCAGACAAGAAACAAACGCAAGAAGAAAGACGGCGAAGGAACAAATAAGATTGAAGTTTCATTCAAAGAAAGCAAAAGGCAAGATAATAAAACCCAAGAAAAGGAGGGGTAACAGTCGCATAAAGTTACAAAGATCTGGATTCTCCTTCGGACGACCCGGAAGCACCATTCGCATCCTCCTCTCCTTCCTCCGAATGATCTTCTCCATCGACATCCATATCTTCAGGACGAGATTCCGGACGCGTAGGACAAGAACCAGTTTCAACACCTGCAGGGGGCTCAGGATAAACGCTATGGAACTCAACACGTTCGCCAACAGGATCCCAGTCTTTATGTTTGCCAGCAGCATACTCCTTGTAGACCTCAACCCGAGACATCCAAGACCAATAAATCCTCGCCTCAGACAAATCCCTCTCGTGTTGCATCGTCTTCGCCGTTACATCCATCTCCAAAGTACGAAGCTCCTGCTCGGACCTTTGGACGCTTTCAGTAAGCTTCTCATTAAGGGAAACGGTGTCGTCCACCTTCTTCTTCGCCGCTGCTTCCACATTACGAGACTCGTCCAAAGCACTCTATAAACGAGCAATCTTAGAAGTAGCGTTAGCCATCTTCTTCTCCAACGCCTCCAACTGCTCTGGATACTTCGATAGAAACGTCCAAGCACACAGAGACGCTTGAATCCCCTAGAGAGAAGAACAAAAGAAAGATAAAGGACACGTACTAAAACTACAAAGTCAAAAGTAAAGCAAACAAGCATAGTCATAACCCTACCTGCCAATAAGCAGCGAAAGCCTCCCCCATAACGTCAGCAGGATCCTTCGATGTATAATGTTCGAGAGAAGAAGAAGAACGAAGACCCATTAAAGCCTTCAAAAGGTCTCGTCCAGGAGCAAAAGCAGCTGAAACTACACCAGGAAAGTCGTCAACCGAGACGAACGGCTCCCCAGGAACATCGTCTACCTTCTCCTTCCCCTTTGTGGAACGCGTCGCCCTGACGAGTGGAGGAGACGGAGAAGACTCCAAACTCTTCATAAGCTCCACATTCACAGGAGCACCGGACGAACACCCCTGCAAAGCCAGACGCTTCTTCTTCGACATCACAAGTTCAGTAGCAGAAACAGAAGGCGAACGAATACGAGAGATCGACGCTTGACGAGGCGAATTGTCGTATGCCAAGTCAAGTAATCCTAACAAGCTCACTAACAAGTATAGTAGGCAAGCAAGGGTCGAATCCCAAGGGAATCAGGTTATCGATTCTTAAAGTTATAATAATGATTAACGAGTGTAAGTAACCAAGGGGGGGGGGGGTTGTATGTTTTAAGAACAAAGTAACGAAGGTTGATTTGGATTGTAAATATATCAATGGAAGGTGTTTCACTTGACAATTATCCACTAACAGATTAACAAGTTGATCATAAACTCCTTTTAATCCTATGTCGAATTACTCATATGATCGTTCTAATCCCTGTTCTAATGTAGTTCTTAGTCCAACTAGTCCTAATAACCCTTACTCAACTATAACCTTGAAACTATCAAGATTCAATAATAAAGCAGCTTTAAGTTCAGGAATGGATAGATACATGCAATACCATAGACAACTAGTCAGATACTCGACATGTACTCAATTCTCTTCACAATTGACATTCACAACTAGTTCATGCAAATTGTGTGTGCTACAAACAAGTATGGTATTTCAACTAGAAATAACCAAACAATAGCAATATGAATGAGATGAAACTACTTAGATGGCCAATCTAAATGAGCAAATCTAATTCAATAACAATACACACAAGAGAATAGAGACAATCATAAGAGTAGAACAAAGGAAAGAAATCTTACAACTTAATCAATCCGAAAGCTTCAAATGTCAAGCAAAACAATGGAAACTTAGCAACTCATGAAGTTCTTGAGCAAAACTCTCAAAACATGGAAATGGAATGTGGAAGATGATTCAAGATCATCAACCCCGAAAACCTATATGTATCTGCAGAATTAAACTGACAAATTGAAGCTAAAAATGTTATAAAAACGTTACAAAACTTAACACGACATACTAAATCGGGCAAATGAAGAAAGTATTCTCTGGCGGATTTCCGCGATCGCGGTTTGGGACCCGTGATCGCGGATTTTCTTCTGTGATCTGGCTTCTTCAGGTGGCATTTCCGCGATTGCGGTTTGGGACCCGCGGTCCCGGAATTTCTTCTGTGATCTTGGCTGGTCCAGTAGGTTTTCCGCGATCGCAGTTTGTGACCCGCGATCGCGGATTTGGCTTCTGTGGCTTCCTTAGCTTCGTCTTCAGCTGCTTCCAATGCTACCTGTGGTCTTCTTCAGCTTCGACTCCTCTTCTTATGCTTCAATGCTCCGCATCATCTTCTATAATCTCATATGTGACTCAACTCTCCAGAACTCCATCATTACAGAATACATCATAACATCTAGCATAATCCTATACAAAATGAGCTAATAACCTATAGTAGCGCTATGTAAAATACCGCTTATCAAACTCCCCCATACTTAGACCTTGATCGTCCCCGAGTAAGCTAAATGAAACTTACCCTTACAATCAGCAGACATAGATCTCAGGAAGTATAGAGAAAGAATGAACTACAAGTTACAAGCACACTTCGCCTCCAAACACCATAGTGAGTACAAAAGATAAATCTAATCCTAGCTCTTATCTAGCTCCTTATTCCTCCATAGTGGCCTACCCTTTCCTCCTTATATCACCACTTCTTATGACACCTCGCCAGCAGCAACAAATGGTCCTAAGACACTCATTTCACTCATTCTGCCTAGGCGCCCCGAAGGGTTTTCACCTAGCCACTCATTTCATTTTGCTAGATAACTCACCAATGGTTCACATCTATCAAGTCCACTTTTGCCTCAGCCTATTGCCGACCAGACTACCTGCTTATTGCATGGAACCGCCCTTTCGGGTTTTCAGCCCATCCCAGGATTTTCATTTGCCTTTTTTAAGATATTTGTGGCTTTTTCTGTTTTTTTTTTTTTTTTATTATTATTATTTTAAAACAAATACAAACTGAATTCGAAGAACTGAATGAAAACTACTGTAAAGATAAGCAGTAAACTAAATCCCTCTCTCCCATACTTGAAGTACACAATGTCCTCAGTGTGAAAGACATAGAAAATAAATGAGGAAGAGAAGGGAGTAGCTCACTGATCCGGGTTACCCGGTGGTGGAAGATCGGTGGCGAAACAAGCAACAACACTAATCCAGAACCAAGGAGACAAACACTTACAGAACCGAGCAAAAAGGCGAGACAAATGGAAATCCGCGATCGCGGTCGGAATTCCGCGGTCGCAAAATTGTCACTGGTTGCTGAGGGAGAAATCCGCGGTCGCGGAAAATCGGTTTGGAGGTTCTGTTGGCTTTGTCGAAATCCGCGGGCGTTGATTGCGAAGAAAGAACGGGGAGATGACGAACAATAGCCGGTGCGAGGTGACTGCTGGAGTAGTCTCGGTGGGCCTTGGAAACGCCGGCGAGAAGGTTTCGGACTTGAGATGGTGAGGGAAGAGGCTGCGGGATTTCAGGGTTGGGAAGAGGTGAGGTTGTTCGGTGGTGGGTGTAGGGACTCCGAGGCTCGAAGTGGGGAAAGGGAGTGGTTGTGGGTGGTGGACTTTCGGCGAGGTTGAGGGTGAGCAGTGGGAAATCCGGTGAATTTGGTGAGGTAGAGGGTTGGTGAGAAGAGGGAAGTGGTGAAGGGCTGCGGGAGTGTTTCTTGGAGATGAAACTACTTAGATGGCCAATCTAAATGAGAAAATCTAATTCAATAACAATACACACAAGAGAATAGAGACAATCATAAGAGTAGAACAAAGGAAAGAAATCATACAACTTAATCAATCCGAAAGCTTCAAATGTCAAGCAAAACAATGGAAACTTAGCAACTCATGAAGTTCTTGAGCAAAACTCTCAAAACATGGAAATGAAATGTGGAAGATGATTCAATATCATCAACCCCTAAAACCTATATGTATCTGCAGAATTAAACTGACAAATTGAAGCTAAAAATGTTATAAAAATGTTACAAAACATAACACAACATACTAAATCGGGCAAATGAAGAAAGTCTTCTCTGGCGGATTTCCGCGATCACGGTTTGGGACCCGCAATCGCGGATTTTCTTCTGTGATCGCGGTTTGGGACCCGCGGTCGCGGAATTTCTTCTGTGATCTTGGCTGGTCCAGTGGGTTTTCCGCGATCGCAGTTTGTGACCCGCTGTCGCGGATTTGGCTTCTGTGGCTTCCTTAGCTTCGTCTTCAGCTGCTTCCAATGCTACTTGTGGTCTTCTTCAGCTTCGACTCCTCTTCTTATGCTTCAATGCTCCACATCATCTTCTGTAATCTCTTATGTGACTCAACTCTCCAGAACTCCATGATTACAGAATACATCATAACATCTAGCATAATCCTATAAAAAATGAGCTAATAACCTATAGTAGCGCTATGTAAAATACCGCTTATCAACGCTGCAAAGAAAGAAACGAGAAAAATCCTTAAGCACAGAACAAGAAGAAGTACAAAAAGAAAAAAAAAAGAACGAACAAGAAGAAGCCAAAGTTACCAGACGGCGTACCAGGCCCACATCGATGACCCTCTCCTTCATGACCAAAGAAGGTTTGGTCAGCTTCAGGAATCACTAAAAGTGCAGCCACAACCTTCTTAGACTCCTTACGAGCCTTAAGAGCTTTCTCATCAACTATAAAGCACAAAGACGTAAGGCTACGCTACAAAAACGAAAGAAAAACATTCCAGGCAGGGGAAGTAAAGCTTACTCTTTGAGTTCCACTCCTCGATGAGCCAAGAAGATTCCTCTCCAAGAGAAGATTTCTCCACAAAATAAAAGACCTCGGCCAAACCACGGTCGGCCGTACTCTTCTCAAAAGCTATCTTGGCCTTCTTTTGCCTAAGTTTGAAGTAAACGCGACCCACATAATTGAGCGCCACCGCCATAGACTCGGCAAGATCCGCCGCGACGAAGCTTAAGCCATGTTTCTCGATAGCGTCGTCTAGAGCCCCAAAAATCCTCCAGACGCTAGGCAAAAGCTGCCCCACAGCTACCCCCAAAGCAAGCATGAAAGCCTGAGTAAGGGGTGAGAAAGGGAATCGATGTCCCGCCAGAAATGGATATTCATAAACTGCTATCCATCCCGGGCGATAGGCATCCGCACTGACTCCCTCCGGAGGAATCTCGATCTTGACCTCCGGCCCTAGATCGGCAATAACCCTCAAGCGATTGGGGTCGCGAGCAAGCGAAGAGTAGTGATCGGAGTCGCGGAGTATTTGTCGAGGCTCATAGATCGCTGGATTTGCCATTGAGAGAAGGGAAATCGAAGAAAAGAGTGAATGGGAAGAATGACCGAGAGAAAACGGAGGAAATGACGAGAACAAATATCGCCAGAGAAGGTAAGAGTTCAGAATAAGGGTATGTAAAATAAGATACGTTCGCCACTCATTTGTAGGAGAAAATCGCGAGGATTTCGGGAAAAGATACTCTCTCCAATGGCATTATCTTCTACCAAGAAGTAGCCATTACGATATAGACGTTGTCGGCGCGAGAAACGAAGTCTTCCTCCCGACACATGTAAATAATTGAAGAAAAATCCTGATCGAAGCTTAACGACGATGTCGAGAATTTTGGTGACGATATCATCAACCCGTTCCAGTAATTCTGAAGACGTATCCTGCAAAGAAAGAAGGCGTCTCCCAGCTCTTTTTAATATCACGCCCTGTAAGACGCCTTAGGGGTATTGTTTGTGCCTAAAAATACGACGACTATGGAACGCTAAGGAGCTACGCGTAGAAGCATAGAAGCGACGTGACGTGAAGAACGAAGGATGGCGTCGACGTGACGTTGTAAAGAAGAACGTGTCGTTAAGCTATGGAAATTAGGTCAGCCGCCACTTAGTTACCTTATTCTATATTATATTCATGTTTATGGTAAAGGATAAGATGAAAGAATATCTTTTACCATATTTATTATATAGTTAGAAGGAAAAGGAAAAGATATTATTTCCTTAGTAAGATCCTAGGGTTAACCTATATAAAGGTCAACGCCAACCTTTTGTAATCACCGTACTACGCCGTAATATCAATACCACAAGAAAGTTCAAGTTTCAACCTTATTCTCTCGTCTTGTTCTCTTAGTGTTTAGATTATACTGTTCTCTTTGATCTTTTCCCTACAATTGCTTAGTTATCATCTCGTTGATAATTTCGCTACAAACAGACGCGTTGCTCAAATGAAGGAAAGGGATCTTAAAGGAACACTTGGTAGGATTGAGCTTCATGTTATATTCTTCCAGAATCTCAAACGCTTCCCTTAGATGTGTGACGTGATCCTTTACTTGTTTGGACTTCACGAGCAATGCGTCTATATAAACTTCCATCGTGTCTCCTATCTGCTCCTCGAACATCTTGTTCACCACTCTTTGATACGTAGCTCCGGCGTTTTTGAGGCCGAAAGGCATGACCTTGTAGCAGTATATCCCCTGGTTTGTTACGAACACGGTTTTTTCTTGGTCAGCGGGATTCATCTGGATTTGGTGGTATCCGCTGAATGCGTCCATGAACGTCAACATCTCGTGTCCTGCCGTCGTGTCTACCATGGCGTCAATATGTGGGAGTGGGAAGGAGTCTTTAGGGCAGGCTTTGTTTAGATCGGTGAAATCTACAAATACTCTCCACTTCCCATTTTTCTTCTGGATGACCACGACGATGGCGAGCCAGTCGGGATACTTTGCTTCTCGTATCTTGCCTGTTTCAAGGAGATTTCTGACTTCTTCGTCTACAACTTTGTTGCGTTCGGGTGCGAATTTTCTCCTCTTTTGCTTGACTGGGGTGAACTTTGGATCAACGTTCAGCTTATGAAGCATCACGTCTGGAGATATACCTGTCATATCTTCGTGACTCCAAGCGAAGCACTTGGATTTTGACTTCAGGAATGCCACCAACTCTTCTCTTATCTCTCTGGGGATGTCGATTCCTATCTTCACGACTCGTTCTGGCTTGGAATCGTCAATAATCACGTCTTCTAATTCGGGACACTTTGGCTTAACGTATTTGGTTGACGCTTTTACCTGGAATTCTTTTACTTCATCTTTCTTGGTTTCTGGCGTCGCGATTCCTTTCATCCCGATTCGATAACATTCCTTAGTCGTGTAGGGTTTGCCTTTGACTTTGCGTACCTCCCATGGCGTTGGAAACTTGAAGGATTGGTGATACGTGGATGGAACCGCTCGCATGTCGTGGATCCAAGGCCTCCCTAGTATGGCGTTATAAGGCGACTCTGCCTCCATCACGACGAATCTTGTAGGGATGTCGACGCCTTGGGTCGTTGTTATGAGGATAATTTCTCCTAACATCTCTTCCATCTCTTCGCTGAAACCTTTCAAACGGATACGCTTTCCGACGACATCGTCGACAGAAAGTCCGAGTTCGAGAATGGCGGAGAGGGTTATGATGTTGGTCGAACTCCCGCTATCTACCAGAATCCTTTTGACGTTACAATTTCTAATGATTACGGAGACTACCAGGCTATCGTGATGTTTTATTCTTTCACATGGGTCTTCGAACGTGATAGGCAGATCGCGATTCGTCGACCGGGCGTGGTGAACTGGCATGGAGTCGTTATGTCCTTCGAAATTCCTGGCGAGCCTTTTCGTGTCGGAGGCGGTATATGTTGGCGGGCCTCCTAAAACGGTAAAGGTTTCGCTGCTGAATCTTTTGATTGATCATGGGTCTTTCATGGCTTCTTGCGGGAGAAACAATTCTCTTTGTATATGAAGACGATACTCTTTTGATCTTGCCCCACGGTGGGCGCCAGTTATTTGTAGCGAAATTACCAACGAGATGATAACTAAGAAATTATAGGGCAAAGATCAAATAATACGGTATAATCTCAACACTCAAGAACGATATAGAAAATTAGGGTTGAAGCTTGAACTTGTGTATTATGCGAATGGTGGCCGAATGATTACAAAGCAGGCGTTAGACTCTATTTATAGGCTAACCCTAGTTTAATATTTAGGGAAACGAGATCTTAAATTTTTCCTTCTATCCTATGAAGATATAAAAATAAGGTAAAAGATATTATTTCTAATATCATTCACCAATTACATTAATAACATAAAGAAACGAGATAATATTCACTCGGCCGACCTTATCCTTAACGCAAACGAGACCTTCGTTCCATCTCATCACGTTTCACATGCCATTCAGTGAGATTACCATCACACTTGCGGACATTCTATGTATTCTAAGAGTTCACATTCAGGGGAAGAGCTGCACATCAGGATCTATGGAGGAGCTTGAGATGTTCAATCTTGTTGAAGAGCATTTGGAGCAAGTGAAGAGTTGGTATAAGGCTGGGGGCATTCTTGTAAAGTGGTTGAGGCGTTGGCTCAGGCGGAAGATGTGGTTTCCAGAGGAAGAACGGCCTGTGGGCCGTATTGCTATGTAGTACATTTTGTTGTTGCTCTGTCTTGGTGGACAAGAGCACTAATGCCGTAAAGATCAAGTGGGTACGTTTTTTGTTGGACCCAACCCGCTATGATGAGTATGCATGGGGTGTTGTCATTCTTGCTTATGTTTACCGTAATCTGGGAGAGGCATCTAGGGCTCATGGTCAGGGGATTGCTTCAAGCGGGATATTGATTAGGGTAAGTTATCTTTAATGTATCCACTAGAACAAGTTTATATTCATATTCTAAAAAACAAATTTGTTGAATTACAATGTTGGGTTTGGGCATATTTCCCTCATTTTCGTGGACATATAGTTACCAACCCCTATTTATCGGAAAAGATAGAGCAGATGTTCAAGATATGGGAGAGGTGCACGTAGCAAGGATCCAAAGCCTCTTGTTGCTATTTGCCTATTACTAGACGAGTTGAGATATGAGGAGGTAATCTATTTGATATATTTACACAGCTTATGTTACTTGATATTGTTAAATACTTCATTAGGAATACGTTATATTTTCTTATGTAGGTGAACTTGGTCCCATGGCCCAATCTTGACTTATAGCACTCTGCAGCTGTCGCCGACTCGTTTTGAGGGGGTGTTGAGTTGCTGGGATGTGCATGAGGCTTACAACTCTGGCAGAGTCTTGCGTTAGTTTGGACGTTTTCAGCTAGTTCCAGAAACCCCTATTCAACCTAGCAAAGCCGTAAGAAAGCTGGAAATCAAAGGATACAAGGTTGAATTAACCGAGGAGCGGCTTGGCGCATGGGATACGGACCCGAGACCGTTGATTGACCTCACTAGTAGAAAAAACACCTGTTGCAGCCCCCCTGTTGAGGCAGTCACTTTAAAAACCGCCGCAAAAAACCTTTTTCCACTATCTGTTGAGGCGGTCAGTCTTTTTATTCGCTGCAACAGATGCTTTAGAGGCGGGCAAATTTTCGTTCGCCTAAAAAATATGTATGTTTTTGACCTGTTGAGGCGGTCACCGGGGCGTTCGCCTCTAAAGTTTGAGGCGGGCACGAACTGACCTCCTCAACAGCCCTCGTCGCAAACATAATTAGAGGCGGGCAGTCAGTGCCCGCCTCAAAATCCGTCGTCTCAAAAAAATTAGAGGCGGGCAAAAAACGCCCGCCTCAACAACATTCGTTTTAAACAGAATTAGAGGGGGTCACTATCCGCCCGCCTCAAACAATTATCAAAAACATAATTTGGGCGAATTTGTCTCGACATTTCTATTCCCTCAAAATTCTCTCGCCGCGCCGCCTCCTCCAACTCGCCTCCTTGCCGGCCACCACCATCTCGCTGCGCCGCCTCCTCCTCCTCGCCACCTCCTCCAACTCGCCTCCTCGCCTCGCTGCCTCGTCGCTGTCGTCGAGCCTGTTCTGGCCTCGTCGCTGCCTCGCTGCCTCGTCAGTAATTTGTCGCTCCTTATAAGGTAATTATGGAGGAACTTTGGTCTCCCCTTGTGAATGGTTACGATGTTGAATGATTGTCGTCTTTGAAGGCAATGTGAATATGGTTTTATAGTCATCTGATTACGTTACCCCGAGATTTGTTCTCGCTTCCAATTGCTGAATTCTGGGTTGAGAATGACAATTGTTGCACTGCATACAGATATCTTGATGTAGATTAGAGTTCACCTGTTCTTTACCCATTCTTTCCATGTTACTTCCATGGCATTCTTTTGGTAGATTGTTTCTGTGGTTCAACTAAACTGAACCTGGTGAAGTTATGGGTGAAATGTGTTGAGTAATTGGATTCATGAGTTACAAATTCCAATGAAATTGCTAGTTTGCATGTAATATTTTCTTTACCTTTACTGAAGAATGATTTGGTGATAATGCTCATTTGGTTCCTTCCTTGCAGATATATTAGTGACCCGATACCCCTGGTGGCAATTCATTTGGCGATTCTCATCTTAGGGTTCCTTCTCGATTATTCCATGTCTTTCATCTTCATCTTTTTCATTCATCTTCTCGCTTTTTCATCCCCTCGTCTTTTCTTTGGGTTCGGCTCTACTCTCTAGATCCGACGAAGTCGAGCTTTCTCCTCTCCACAACCGAAGAAGTCAAGGTTCAAATAAAAGGATTTAGTTCTCCTCTCCACATCTAGCGAAGTTCAGTTCTTTGTGGTTCCTCTGTCCGACGAAGTCGAGGTATTTTTACCCTAATTTCTTCCTCTGTTACATTTCTAGGGCTCCTATTAATTCCTACGGTTTGTCTTATTTCAATTTCTACATCTTACTGAAGTTCAATTTTTTGCTATAATGTTTTACAGTAGAGTAGTAGTTCTCAATACATGACAACACCATTAATCCTTGTTCTTCTCGACTATTGAAATACTGACTCTTTGTTGGTAAATTATGTAATTGCTCACATGTACCTATTGATGTTTGTTTTATTCTTTAAGAAACCCCTGCTGATGTCCATTATTTTCTACAATATTTGACAGTATAATATGACCTAAAATATGTAACTTTACATCATAGTTTCTCTATTGATGCTCGTTTTATTTAGCCTATCCATTGTAGTTGTCTGCCATGAAGTTAAAAACTAATAATAGTACGTATCCATTCTTTGATGGATGTATCACAAATTCACATTATGGAAGATGATGATTACACTTCTTAGAATAATTTTATGATTGCATTCATGCTTGGTTAATTGGAAACGTGTCATCTTATATGAAATATATTCATATAAGATGAATCTAGTATATTTTGATCTCTTGCCACTTTGAGACACCCCTTGTTTTAAGAGTTATCTTTTCCTACTTCTCTCCATTAATGCAGGCAAAGAAAACAGAGTTGAGCTGAAAACATTTAGAAATCAACCAAGTAACGGACCAAAGGAAAAGGCTAGCTGGTCCTATTGCTGGTACATACAATTGCTAGAGATCTCAAAATCAATTTAGTACTTGGTAGTTTTACTAGTTCTTGTTAATACCTTTCATGTATGTTTAGGACTATACTCTACCTCTTGTCTATATAGTCAATTCATATAACTAAACTTAATCTTGTGACTTTTTAGCATGACTTGATAAAAATTGTAGGAAAACAAATGAAATATGTCGATGAGTGTTTTCAATGTTATGTATGTATTGGTCTTTCTACAGTTTTCTTCTGTTATTAGAAATGAGTCGTCGTTGGATGTACGGTGATCATACTACAGCTGAATATTTGAGTGGGGTTGGGGAGTTTATTAGATGTGCTTTAGCCAACCAACAGAGTACAAAAGCCGAAAAAATCTATTGTCCCTGCCGTGATTGTAACAATGTAAGGAGGTTAGCAGACATTGATGAGATTGAGGATCATTTATTTCGTCGTGGGTTTAAGCAAGATTATCATGTTTGGTTTTGGCATGGAGAGAAAATACCTGATCGTCTAAGTTCTAGTGTAAACGAATTTGATCTTCAGGTAGACAGTGATGAGAGTGATGATAACATTTCTGAGAATTATGAGATGGATGATGATGATGATGATGATGATGATGAGCAAGAGGATGAAATGGATGAGATGATGGATGGGGTGAGAGATTGCTTGGATGAACGACCTAAGGTGTTAGAACAACTAACAAAGGCTGCTGAGACGCCTTTGTATCCTGGGTGTACAAAATTTACCAAGTTAGAAGCTTTGTCAGTGCTATACAACTTGAAATCGAAGAGTGGCTGGACTGATTCGAGTTTCACGACCTTATTGGAGTGGTTAAGTGAAGTTTTGCCGGAAGGCAATGAGTTGCCCACCTCTACCTATTATGCCAGGAAAGTGATGTGTCCCTTTGGCTTAGAGGTTGTCAAAATAGATGTTTGTCCAAACGATTGTGTTCTTTACAGAAAAGACCATGAAAATTTGGATGAGTGTCCAAAGTGCGGTGTATCTCGTTACAAGCGTAAAGGGGTAAATTCCGCTAAGAAGGGGCCGCCGGCTAAAGTTATGTGGTATCTTCCAATCATAGATAGATTTAAGCGTTTGTTTTCATTAAAGAAACAAGCAAAAAATCTGAGATGGCATGCAGAAGGGAGGAAGAAAGATGGACTCCTTAGGCATCCTGCTGATTCTCCTCAATGGAGAAATATCGATAAGAAATATCCTGAATTTGGCAAGGAGGTTAGAAATCTGAGACTTGCTCTGTGTACAGATGGTGTGAATCCTTATGGCACTCTAAGCACTCAGCACAGCACATGGCCGGTTCTTCTTGCGATTTATAATCTTCCTCCATGGTTGTGTATGAAGCCCAAGAATATCATGTTATCACTCCTCATCTCGGGGCCTAAGCAACCTGGAAATGACATAGATGTGTATCTAGCGCCACTCATAGAGGATTTGAAATTATTATGGAATGAAGGTGTTTCAATGTACGATGCACACACGAACTCAGACTTCACACTGCGAGCTATGGTTTTTTGTACCATAAATGATTTTCCAGCATATGGAAACTTGTCTGGGTACAAAACCAAAGGAGAACAAGCATGTCCAATATGTGAAGAAGACATGGAACCCACATACTTGAAACATTACAAGAAAAATGTGTTTGTAAAGTACCGGAAGTTCCTTAGTCGGTATCACCCTTATCGTAAGAAGAAGAAAGAGTTCAATGGTCACACCGAGGAAGGAGTGGCTCGTGCACCTTTAACGGGATCGCAGGTTTATGAACGTATTAAAAATGTTGAAACCAAATATGGCAAGTTCATGAAGCCCACGTCTAAAAAGGGTGTTTTATGGAAGAAAGTATCTTCACTATGGGATCTTCCTTATTGGAAAGATTTGTCGGTTCGTCATTGTCTCGATGTGATGCACATTGAAAAAAATGTGTGTGATGCTATTATTGGGACTTTGCTACACATTCCCGGAAGGACTAAGGACAATAAGAAAGTTCGGAAAGATATGAAAGAGAGGAATATGCGTCCAGATTTGTGGCCCGTGAAAAAAAAGGATGGTAAAAGGACTTTTCTTCCTCCGGCGTGTTACACAATGTCAAGAAAGGAGAAAAAGACGTTTTGCGAGTGCTTACATGGCATTAAGGTGCCATCGGGATATTCATCTAATGTAAAACGTCTAGTTTCTCTCTCAGACCTGAGGTTGATCGGTATGAAGTCTCATGATTGTCATGTACTGCTTAATGTTTTCTTGCCAATTGCACTTCGTGGGATATTGCCGAAACACGTGAGGCATGTTATAACAAAACTATGTGTGTTTTTCAGTTCAATATGTGCTAAGGTGATTGATCCAGAGAAACTGGATAGTCTGCAAGATGATATCGTTGAAACTTTGTGTCGATTTGAAATGTACTTTCCGCCCTCTTTCTTTGATGTAATGGTGCATTTAATTGTCCATTTAGTGCGAGAAATCAAGTTATGTGGCCCGGTGTTCTTAATATGGATGTATCCCTTTGAGAGATATTTTGGGTCTTTAAAAGACAAAGCAAAGAATCCGGCGAATCCAGAGGGTAGTATAATTCGGGGAATCTTTCATGAAGAGATATGTGAATACGTAGATGAATTTTTGTCGAGGCTTGAACCAATAGGCCTTCCGAAATCTCGTCATGTAGGGAGGCTTGAAGGGGTGGCAGTAATTGGTAAAAAAGTGATCTCGCCTCCTTCTGAAAGGAAGAATAAGGCACATCTTTGTGTGTTGCAGCATCTTACAGAGGTCAGTCCTTACGTAGATAAGCATGTGCTTGAATTGCAACATAATAATCCTAAATTTAATGAAAGGGAATTGATGTGGGAACATAATCGCTCATTCGTTGATTGGTTTAAGAAGGAAGTAGCTGAGGAACTAAAGAAAGGGCATGATGTTTCTGATATAGTCAAGTGGTTAGCTCGAGGTCCTCGTCTATGTGTTCGGTCTTATGAAGGGTATGATATCAATGGGTTCACATTCTACACGTCAAGACAAGATGAAAAGAGTGTGGTGCAGAATAGTGGAGTGAAGGTTGTTGCATCATCTAGGGTCTATGCAAGCGCTAAGGAAGAAAGACCGGTTGATGCGACACAATCGTATTACGGTGTAATCGAAGAAATATGGGAGCTTGATTACAACAGTTTTGTGATTCCTGTTTTCCGGTGCAAGTGGGCCAACAACCATAATGGGGTGAAACAAGATGATATTTACCCGAGTTTAACATTGGTAAACTTTGACCGATTAAGTGAGAGTGACGAGCCATTCATTCTAGCGTCACAAGCTAAGCAAATTTTCTATATCGTAGACAATGTTGATCCTAGATGGCGTGCAGTTGCACAAGGGAAAAGGCATATTCTCGGTATTGATGATGTTCTGGATGAAGATGAGTATGACAACTACGATGACTCACCCCTGTTATCAACTGTTGTTCAACCATTACCAGAGGAGGAAGATGCAAATAATACTAATCACATGCGCACAGATCATAGGGAAGGAATATGGGTTTCAAAGCGCAAATGAATAAGATGACTCTGCTTCTGATCTGATTCTGGTTTGCTTCTGATCTGATTCTGATATGATTATGATTTGCTTTTGGCGTGCTTCAGTTTTTCTTCGGTTCTGATCTGATTTTGATATGATTCTGATATGATTCTGGTATGATTCTGATTTGCTTCTAATTTGCTTCTGGCGTGCTTCAGTTTTTCTTCGGTTCTTCCCTTGATTCTGGTTTGTTTCACATCTTATCTATCATTGAAATATGTTGTGCTGCTAGAATCTTTAATGTATATTTAGTATCTTTAATCTTTATGTATACTCATTGTTTTCTTTCTTATGATGCAGGAGTGTATTTGTCAGTGTTAAAATGAATAACCAAATTGTTGCTGGAAATGATTCGGAAGGTGACAGTGATCCAGTTATTCCTCCTACAACAGGTGACGAATCACTGGATGCTAGCACGATTAGAAAGATTGTCCGTGGTCGATCAAAAGGAGTCAAGGCAAAAAAAGCTATGTTCCTTGAGTATAATGAGCTTAATATCCCTGATGGAAAGTGGTCGGCGGAATACGGGAAGCAAGTTGGAACTTGTAATGCTAGAATTAATATTAATGAGAAAGAATACCGAAAGATAGATGAGCAAACAAGGAAGGGGTTTTGGGAGGAGACCAAGGTAAAACGTTGGATATGATTTCACATGTTTTTAATACTATGTTCATAATTTAACAGTTTCTGAAAATTGGCAGCTTTTGTTCCACATTTATGATGATTCGAGTAATTCAAGGGAAAAATATTTTCACCATGGTGTGGCAAAACGATTTCGAGATTTCAAGAGTAAGTTGGTACGTCGATGGATCACTAAAAAAGAAAAGATGCCGAAGACACAGTCATCCAAGATGCCTTGGGAAGTCTATGACCACATCACAGAGGAAGATTGGAACACATTTGTTCAACAATACTTCATGCCGGAGTCATTGGTAAGTTATTGTTTTTTATACAAATGGTTTCTTATGCATCATGTACAAATCTGTTTTTGGTGTTGAATTTGGTTTTGAATGGTAATTGAGTTAAATTTTCTTTCAGAAATCATCTTTAACATCCTTTTTGACAGGCTCGTAGTGAAAAGGCAAGGAACAGTGCACCATTCAACAAAAGCCATCATCGCACTGGCCAGAAGGGTTATATCAGAAAACGACATGAATGGATAGACGATGGACGACTTCCACCAGAAGCAGCATTAACTTTCTCAAGTAGTTCCTTGGTGAACTCTTCTGTCACCTCAACGCTAGCTAGAGTTAAGAAATTTAGATCAAAGGAGTGGATATTGGCTCATCAAGTTCTAAATAAAGATGGAGAGTGGGAAATTGACTCAAATGATAAGGAAATTGCAGAAATTGCCAAAAAAACTGTAAGAAGTGATATCTAAGTAATGTTTATTTTCTTTGATTATAAATTATGAACTAATTCTTACTTTTCTAATTGACATAGATGGAGTACATTGAAGAAGAAGAAAAAGGTAATCTTGTTTTTGAAGATCAAGAGGATGCCCTCACCAAAGCTATGGGGAAAAAAGATCATCGTGGGCGTGTCAAGGCAATGGGTGGAAATGTTTGTCATACAGTTGCTTTTGGTCCGAGAAAGAGACAAAATAAATTTGCTGATAGTGAAGCTTCTTCAGATGTAATTGAATCAATTAGAGCTTCAATGAGAAAGGAGTTTGAAGACGACCTAGATAAAATAGTGGAGAAAAGAGTGCAAGAGGCCCTCCAAAAGCAACTAGCCGCCATGGGACATATGGCCCAATATGCCTTCACTTCCAACCCTGTAGATGATCTCCATGGACATGCTGAACATGATTCTTCCCCTCAACCACGCGAGCTAAAGGTACAATTTAGTCTCATGTTGGCTAAAAATAATATATTACATTCTTTTACTTGTAATCAAATAAATCTTGTTAGAATAATTCACATTAGCTTCATTATATGAAGAGTAGCTAGGAAAGGGTTCCATGTCTATTAAAAAACTGAATCTTGTTATAATCTATTAAATAGAGTATATTTGCATCAATTTCATTATTTATGCAGGAAAGGATTCCATGTCATCTTGCCCTTGAGGATGAAGTTTCTGGTAACAAAGTCATTGTGGCGGATGGTATGGTACAACCCTCAGATGGTGCATTGACCCAACATTTTAGATTAATGAAGCCTGGTCACTATAAAGTCCAAATTGATTTTGTTTACGAAGGGCATGTTGATGATATTCTTCCGGTACCTACTGGAGATGGTTTAACTAACTTAGGCGGTGCTCAGGGTAGTTTTGTACAAAGGCCAATCCACTTAGTGATTTTCGAAGACGACGAGGTATGAATGTTTTGAACGAATATGATAATGCAAGCATTTGCTACATCTAATTGTCTACTCAATCTTGCTCATGTAGTATTTTTGTAGGAGTTCACTCCACGCCTGATAAAGAAGTCTAAGTCTAAGTCACTCCAGGTATATGATTAGCTAGAACTTGTATTTTTTATTCATGACATATGTTCTATTTGCAATTTTTCTTTTTATTAGTTATGGTAATGCACTGCTGAATGTTGTTCTTATTTTTCTGCATTGTTGTTACAGTTATTGTTGTTACAGTTATTCATGACATATGTTCTATTTGCAATTTTTCTTTTTTATTAGTTATGGTAATGCACTGCTGAATGTTGTTCTTATTTTTCTACATTGTTGTTACAGTTATTGTTGTTACAGTTATTCATGACATATGTTCTATTTGCAATTTTTCTTGTTTATTAGTTATGATAAAAAAGTCTAAGTCTAAGTCACTCCAGGTATATTTTTGCTCTTATATTTTGTTATTATTTTCATATGCAAAGAAGTCTAAGTCAAACAAAGAGGTGGTGGGTAGTTATGATCGTAAAACTCAAGAGTCAGCCGCCAAAAGCAAGAAAGCGAATTTTGCAAACGATGCAATTCAAGGTCTTGGCCCGCAATGCAAATATTTGCATTTTTTCATCTCTTCAGCTCCCGGCGAAATATACGATAGTACTCCCATCAAGTTGGATGCTTCGATTTGGCATTATTCGCAAGATCAAGAAACATACGTAACTAAGTCCGATGTTGAAGAGTTCCTTAGAGGGGCGTGCTTAAACATTTCAGTGATCCAAGTCTACATATTGTAAACATTTTCATCAATCTTTATGTTTTAGTTGTTAATTATTCTTTCTGTTAGATTTTTACTTTACAGATACTAATAGTGTAATCTTGCATATTTTGTAGGTATTTATTGCATGATCACAGCTGGGCATTTGAAAGATCGTCTCAGATTGGATTCTTATGTCCTGAGACGATGTCAAGCACTAGAATCAAGGTTGATCCTAATGTCCCAACAGAGTATTTAAAAAAAATTTCGTTGCTGAAATTCAAAAGGAGAAGATTAATGATCCTAGCATAACCAAATGGTTTTTGCTTCCATATAATCAAGAGTAAGTGTGATATAGCAATCCTTCTTTCTTGTTCTGACTACATCTTTTGACTTGTTTTCTGATGTTATACAATATCTTTTATAAATGACGCAGAAATCATTGGATTCTATATGTACTAGACCTACGTAAAGCCATTGTGTATATTTTCGATCCTCTCAAAGAAGCACGCAAAGAGTATGATGTATGGGGCATCTTGAGTTTGTAAGTTTTTTACTTAAAAATTGTCTTTTCAAATATTTACAAAATCAGAATTTTTGACTTGTATGTTGTTTATTTTACAGGACATACCAAGTGTATAAGTTTAATGGTGGGGTGCGTCCGAGTAAAACGACTAATTTCAAGTCTTGGAGACCCATTCATATAGAGGTATACCATCATAAATTACCTTTTTCTTTATTTTTTATATCTATTGATCTTAAAACTAAGACGATGTATTATATTGTTATTTTAGTGCGCTCAACAAAGTGGCGGAACCGAGTGTGGATATTACGTTATGAAGTTCATGTTGGAGATTGTCACGACATATCAAGAGTCTAATGAGCGACTAGATAAGGTAGTTACTTTACCTAGTCCTTTCATTTCATATATGTAAAATCTAATTTTTTTCATGTTAATTACTTCACTAAGACGATGTACTATATGTTTTTGAAGGTCTATGTTCACAGGAGTGCGCCTTATACAAGTGAGGAACTCGATGTTGTTCGTGAGCAATGGGCTAAGTTCTTTACAACCAAATATCTATTAGTTTAAGCGTATGTTTTGGATATTTGAATAATAGGTTTTGTACTTGCATATATTCTGTTGAAACTGAACACATATTGTATGTGAAATGTATCTGCAAGTGGAACTAGACGTTCAGAATGATTGAAACAAGTTGCTTATTCTGTTTCGTACAGGTTGGTTACTGTAAATTCAAACCGAATATTTTAAAAAAAAAACACTTGTTGAGGCGGGCGGAAGAATGACCGCCTCAACAGATTCATCATTTGTCCCATCTGTTGAGGCGGTCACCCTGCTGCCCGCCTCAACAGACCCCCTCTGTTGAGGCGGTCACCCTTCTGCCCGCCTCAACAGAGGTAGAAAACGTTGCACCTGTTGAGGTGGTCACCCTCCCGACCGCCTCAACAGCTCATGACCTGTTGCAGCCCCCCCTGTTGCAGCGACCCCTGACCGCCTCAACAGGGGGGTTTTTGACCGCCTCAACAGGTGTTTTTTCCACTAGTGCCTTCAACAAGATCACCCCCATGCTAAGCGCAAATGGGACTTGGCTGATGACTACTTGGATTGGTATGACAAGATGTCGCACCCTTTGGTGAACCCCGTGTCTGTTAGACGAGACCGTCCAATTCTGCCTGTTCGTGTCGTACGTGCTGCTGATCACCTCGTGGTATGTGTTTTCGTAATTAAATTAAATTTTATTATATTGTTACATTAAGTCGTTAATCATTTTGGAATAGTTTGCTTACAGCGTTGTTGCTGGAGCTATTCAGTCCTACTTGGAGACCGATCCCCTAGACCGGCCATTCGCAGGGGATGTGTTTCGACAGTGCTTAGAGACATTGACATCTGAAGAAGGGCATGTGGCCCCACCTCCACCTCGTGCTTCACAGCCCATGAACCTAGCTCTTATTGTATTTGAGGATTCTGTAAACGAGGTCGGCCAAGGGAGTGGTAATCATGCAGCTGCGGATGATGATCATGTTCAGGACATGATGTAGCGTTTTTTATCTGTTGCCACGTTAGAGTATGTTTGGACTATCCTTATAAAATGTTTTGTTTGTAATTTTGAATTTATGTTCGCTCTATGTTATTGACATTGGTTACAGATGACTTAATCGGTTTTAGTTGGTAGAACTGTTTTTTATCTGGTGCCACGTTAACAAGTAAGTAGAGGTCGAAGTGTCGAACCCAAGGGAATCAAAACACCAATTCAATGCAACAAGTGAAATACCAACTCAAGAACAAGTAACAAGGGGGGGGGGGGGGGGGGGTTGATTTTAATGACTAACCAGTAACAAGTAACAAGTAAGGCAATGATGGTTGAGAATAATATGCGAAGGGGTTCCACCTAGCAAGTATGCACACAACAGTCAATCAAGTTGATCATAGATTATCTCAAGTTCCAATCTTTAATATATCAGCAAGTCAACCCGTCCTGATAATACTTACTACACAACAACCTAGGAGACCTCCTAGGTTAAATCAAATAGCAGCAAAGAGCACAAGAATCACAAGGATGCGTGCAGTAACTTACAACCTTCAAGTATTAACATACAATCAATTCTCTTTCATATAAGCAATCGACTACCAGATCATGCAAATATGGATGCTACTATGACAAGGAATTTCACCGTCTATTCCTAGTCTAGCAATAGAAGACTATTAATCAAACTAGCAAAACCAACAGAAACCATATAGATAGAAACAAGAGAATCAATACAAACCCAAAGGAAAAGAACAAGACTGATAAATCTTACAACTTTATCAACTGATGGTTTCAACCGTTAGGCAAAACAATGAAATTAGTTCTTGCTCCTGGTTCGCAAGACTAAAGTTCTAGATGAAAAGATGATAAACATAAGATGAGAATTATGGTTCTTAAAGAGAGTCTAACCCTAAGAAAATACCGAAAATAACACAAGGAAAGTCTTCCAAACGAAATAATAAAACAAAACGTAAAAGGAAAGTCTGAAATCTTCAACCCGGAACACGCACGCGATCGCCATCTAGAGCCACGCAATCACTATCTATCTTCACAATCTTCTTTGGCTTCTGTCTTGAGATGGCGATCGCTATGTTGAGATGGCGATCGCTATGTTGAGATGGCGATCACTATCTTGAGATGGAGATCGTTATCTCTGTTGCGTACCTTCAATTCTTCAACTCCGAGCGTCTTCAATTAAATCTACTCCTCAATCTTCTAATTCTTCACTTCGGCTCATATAATCCAAGTAGTAGAAATGACTCCAAACCCATACAAATACACTTTAAAGATAGTGTAATAATCCCTAGTTATGCTATAAAAAGTACAGCGTATCACATCTCCTTCAATTCATTCATATCAGTTTACATGTACTATGAAGAAGAGTCCATTTCCTTAAGACTCTCTCTTTTGCTGAATTGACTTGAGCCCTAAGACAGTTTCTGAAAAATTTCAGGAGCTTGAGGAGGAGTTTTGTGTAGAATGTTACCTCCACATGTTGCATTCACCATTCAACGATCTTCTTCAAGGAGACCATTGTACATATAGAGGATGAGATCCTGTCTGTGTAACCATGGAGTGGACAACTCGAACAATGTCTCTTGGATCTCTCATAATATTCACATAAGCTCTCAGCGGCCCTGTTGTTCATAATATTCATACAAAGTGAATGTCGTCCTGAAACAACAACAAAAATTGTATTCAGACTCTCACCGGTGAAGAGAGCAGCTAGGTCGGGCGATTCGAGAGTAAAGGAGAAGAAGAATATGAAGCGCCGGGTGTTTAGATTTGGGATCAGAGGAAATAACAAATAAAACTTTATGATAAACAAGATATTACGTATTAAAAAATGCCACCAAACAAGCTTTAGAAATAGTGTTAATTATAAAGAATAAAGAAAACTTTATAGTTAGAGATCCAAATGGGCTCTAAGTAAAACAAGGAAAATCTCAAAAACAAATTCGGTAAGGTCTTCTGTAGGACTACCGCGGTTGCAGTTAAGTTCAAGGTGTGCGGTGACAGGGTGTTGTGGCTTTTTCATAACAACGACCATTCCGCAAACGCTTCACAACGTTATATTCCCAACTCGGATTACCCTCATCTTCTAAAAACATGTATTAGACTTTAAAATCTAACTCCTCGGGTTAGAATCACTCCATTTGGATGTCAGAGTGGAGCGAACGAACCAATTGAGTCAGCACATTGTTCTTCTACTCTTCTTTCAGCCCCTAAACTCTTCCAATGCATCTTCAAATGTTCCACCACCATGAGTGTGATGACCTTCAACCTGTCTAGGAAGCTTTCGGAAAATTGATCACCGTCACCGCGGGTGCGGTCAGAACACATGAATATGTCTGATTTCCATAAATTTCACCGCGGGTGGAGCTAGGGTGTAGTGGGGGTTATGGGGAATTTTCACCTTTTTTCTCTTCTGCATCAACACTCAATTTATTTCCACTTCTAAGCTTTATGGAACACAGACTCTCCCTTCAGTTGACTACCGTTTGAGATGGTAGTTTTGCGGAATCTCTAGCCTCTAACTTACTCACATCTTGAGCAAAAGACATGACTTGACTTGGTTTCAGCATCTTTCTGCATTACTATTTGGGCCAAAGACTTGATCATCTTTTCAACTGTCATGGATGGGTGGGCCTTGGTTGTTGTAGGTGGTGAGGGTTTTGGACATTGTCTTGATTTCCCCATCTAAGGTTAGGATGATCTCTCGTTCCCGGATTGTAATTGTTTGAGAAGGTATCGTACCTTTGTCTTGGTTGCCATCCTCCTGCAACATTCACCGTGACATTGGGCTCCTGCAGTTGTTGGCATGAGTCTGTAGGATGTCCCACTTTTGTGCAAATTCCACATGCTCTTGCTTGTGGTGGAGTACTCTTAAGCAGAAAACACTTCATCATCTTCTTCAATTCGTTCATATCAGTTTTCATCTATGATGAAGAAGAGTCCATTTCCTTAAGACTCTTTCTTTTGCTGAATTGACTTGAGCCCTAAGACAATTTCTAAAACATTTCAGAAGCTTGAGGAGGAGTTTTGTTTAGAATGTTACCTCCACATGTTGCATTCATAATTCACTATCCAACACTCTTCTTTAAGGAGACCATTCTACAAATAGAGGATGAGATCCTGTCTGTGTAACCAGACAACTCGAACAAAGTCTCTTGGATCTCTCATAATATTCATATAAGCTCTCAGCGGCCCGTTGTTCAATAATACCAATGGATTTCTTCAGGCTATTGAGCTTTGTGGTTGTGAAGTATTTCTCTAGAAAAAATTTCTTCATTTGTGCCCATGCCATGTAGTGATACTTCTCGGGTCAAGATAGTAGAGCCAATCATTGCCTTGTCTCTCAGCAAAAAACTAAAGGCCCTTAACATGATTTGGTCGTCAGTGGTACCTCGTGGCTTCATACTAGAGAAAACTGCATGAAATTGTGCCAAGTGCTTGTTTAGATCTTCTCCACTCAGACCATGAAAGTGTGGCAATTGATGAATCAATGCGACCTTCAACTCAAAATTCACACCGTCCGCCAACTCAAGAATGGTCACTGCTAGAGGTTGTTGCTCTAAGTTTGGGGTAGTCAAGTGCATCAAAGTTGGTGGTGGCTAGTCTCCCATCTTGTCAGTCTGGTTCAGAAGTGCTCTTCGGTTCTGGTGGAACGTCCTTTCCATTTCTGAGTCAAAATCAACAAAAAGTATGTCAGTAGCATGGGTGTGGACCATAAGATAGGTCCACACAAATATTGGTAACAAATAAAAACACAAAAACAGAAAACTAGAATCTTGGTGGAAAACGATCTATCCCTAAAATGCTCTAAAACAAGAGTTTAAATACTAAAAGAAATAACTTAAAAGATAAAGAAATATGGAAAATAACCAAACTTGGAAAACAAGTTTCAGAAGAAAACACAAAAGGAAAATAAGTAAAAAATAGGAAAATCCCGAAAACAAATCCGGTAAGGTCTTCTGCAGCGCGGGTGCGGTTAAGTCCAAGGTGTGCAGTGACAAGTTGTGGTTGATTTTTCAGAACAGCGACACTTTCGTAAAATCTGTGGATTCTCGACTCGGATTACCCTTATGTTTTAAATACTTGTAGTAGACTTCAAGATCTAACTCCTCGAGTTAAAATCACTTCATTTGGATGTCAGGGTAGAGCGAACGAATCAATTGAATCAAGACATTGTTCTTCTACTCTTCTTTCAGCCCCTAAATTGTTCCACCACAATGAGTTTGATGGCCTTCAACCTGTATCTTCATGCATTCTTCATCTTCAATTTAATCTTCACTCGAAAGCTTGTAAATTCCTTGATATCTTCACTTGTCGTCCTCTTGTCCGGATTACACAAATACATCTCAAAACAACTCCTAAAATGTGTTAACTATTCTTAGATACGACATATGAAACGTCGTCTATCATTACACAACATCAATGCTACAAGGAGAAATCGACTAGGAATCTGAACTGGCATCCATGTCAGAGTTTACCACCGACACATTTGGCTAGTTGGGAGCGACCACCTAGTGGATGGATGAAGCTGAACACAAACAATTCATATAAAGGTAGCTCGGGCTTGCTGGAAGTGGTGGCAATATGCGCTCTACTAATGATATTTTTTCTATGGATTTTACGTTCTCTGAATGAAAAGATTCAGGTGAGAATGAATTATTATTGTACAAATGTACGAAAATTCACGTGCACAATCTTTTGTATTCACATGCACACCCGCACATGTGTGCATGTCTTTGACAATATATGAAAAATACACACACATGCCTGCGTGTGCATGATTATGTGAAATGTTGTGCATGTGAATATAGAAGGTTGTGCGTGTGAATATTGAAGGTTGTGCATGCGAATGAAAAATTTGTATATTCACACTATATTAATTATTCTCACCAGATTCGAATCCTTCTCTGAATTCTATAGGAGGGCTCTAAGTGATGAATTAAATGCCATTTTTCATAGGCTGCTTCCGAGTCTTGAGAGGGGTGTGCGACAAATTCTTTTCGAGTCTAATTCTGTTGAAACCGAATTTTCCGGGCACCGTTGGTGTCGGATAATGGGAGCGATGGCTTCGTCTCCGCGAGCACTATTTCGTATTATGCTCATTTGTATAATTCGGGTTCCGTTTGAATGAGAAATAATAGAGTTACATTTAATGTAACTAAGTTGAACTTTGAGGATTAATGTGTGTCCCACATTGAATAGGAGGAGAAAAACTCACTAGTATATAAACTACGAGTGGATTGTAATGGATGTGATTGGGCCAGAGGAGGCTATCCTGGTGGGCTTGGGCGTTCGAAGACCACACGCGCGCGGTTCGGTTAGGATTGGCTCGTGGGCTAATTGGATGGGTCGTAGGCCCGAGGAGGAGGTTGTCTTTTTGGGTCTAGCTCAAAGTTTGATATGACTTTTGGACTTTGTTCAAATGGGCCTCATTTAGAAGCCAACCCAAGCATTCAAGCTGCTGATTGCAGGCATTAATGCCACGTGGAAAAGCCGAGCACTTAATGCCACGCGGTGTTGACTTGGACCAGCCCATTTAAGCTACCTGATCCGCCCATTAATCCACGCGGATTGGGCCATTCATTACATGGATTCTCTCCTGCAACCTATAAAAGGAGGTCCTGCAAAACTCAAAAATACACATTCAAAATCATCTCATTCTCCTTCCTCCACTCGGTTTTAAACTCTATCATCTCTTCCTCTTCTCTTGTTTGAGTCTGAGAGTACACACTAATAACTAGAGTTCGTTGACTTTTGTTCTTTGAGTTGTGCAAACAAGAAGTGTAGCAGTTGTATCCTGGGATTCGGAACGTCAGTAACCGTCACACTACGGGGCATTTTTAGAATTAAGAAAAGAGATTTCGATCTCGACTTTAGTTCGACCGTACAGTTTCGGTATTGGTTCGACTATTTTCTCTTCTCCTTAATACTGATTTATTCTTGTATTTTATACATGTTTATAAGTTGTAGAAAATAGGTTTCCTACAATCTTAATTATGAAAAAAAAATTCCTACGTTTCTACGACTAATAAATCTGTTACTTTGAGTAAACAATTTAAGGCAAAGTCGATGAAAATTTTATTCTCGTTTTTTGGACGAGAAACTCCGGAAAAAATATATTAATATTTATTTCGAATTTAATCTAATGTGATTAAATAATTTTTACATTTATTCGATTCGAATAAAATAAAAATCGGTATTTAAATTATTTAATTAAATTAAATTCGTAATTAATTAACTAAATTAAAGTCGGTTAATTAATTAATTAAATTAAATCGGAAATAATTTCTTGTATTTCCTATTGTTTCGTTGTTGCATTTGTTCTAATCTGTTTCAATTTTATTTGGTCTCAGATTGTGAAAAATGACTAACGGAAACGACAACGTTGTGGATGCTACTGCTACAACTAACAGTGAAGAGTCGACACTCCAAATTCAGTTTGGAGATGGTCTGCCATGTGTGACTCTGGATCAGAATCCGGTTTGGAACCTTGAAACGACTCCGTCAATGACCAGCCTTCGGTCGAGAACCAGGCTCGGGTCGTACCGAAACCGTTTGGACAGTCTCAAACAAGCTAGCCTTTGGACTTGTCGGATGTTCAAATGGCCCATGTGAGGGTACCGGAAAGGTAGTACAAATCTAGCATGCCAAGTGCATTTCATGTTGAAGTTCTCCCCGACCAACACTGATGCCCTTGCTGATTGGGTCAGGGGGGGACTATTCCTGCGGAGGCTATGTGAAGTGCTGCATGATAGACTCGTTGTACAAAGTCTATTGCAACCATGAAACCGCCAAGGAATTGTGGGATGCTCTAGTCAAGAAGTACAAGACTCAAGACGTTGGATCAAAGAAAGCAGTAGTGGCAAAGTTTTTGAATTACGAAATGGTAGATTCAAGGTCGGTGATGGAACAAGTTGAAGAGATGCAACTAATGGTCCATGAAGTGCTCTCCGAAGGCATGAACATTTGTGAGACGTTCCAAGTACGTGCTTTCATTGAGAAGATTCCTCCATCATGGGAGCAATTCAAAGTCTACTTGTTGCTAAAGAAAAGGCAATGGGGCTTGAAGACTTGATTGTGAGGCTTCGGGTTGAGGAGAACAACAAGAGGGCCAATGGATATGGACCTTCTAACAAGGCAAACCTGGCAGAGCATCAGGACAGGGGGAAGAAAAGGAAGTTTCAACCCCAAAACTCCAACAACTTCAAGAAGCAAGGAGCTAAGAAGTTTAATGGAAAATGCCACAAGTGCAACAAAGTTGGACACAAGGCCGATGAGTGTCGAAGTAAGGTCGACACAAAGAAGGACAAACGCAAGTCTCTAGCCAACCTAGCTGAAGGGTCGCTCACAGCGGATGACTTGTGTGCGGTAATGACTGAAGTCAACATGGTTGGAAGCAATCCAAAGGAGTGGTGGTATGACATCGGTGCAACTAGGAACATATACTCGGACAGGGGTCTCTTCACGACTTATAAGAAGAGCCACACCGAAAAGCAACTCTTCATGGAAAACTCCGCCACTTCCAAGGTTGAGGGATATGGGAAGATCGTGCGGAAGATGACTTCCGAGAAGGAGTTGACACTGAACAACGTCCTTCATGTGCCGGACATTCGCAAGAACCTTATTTTGGGAACTCTACTCTCCAAGAGCGGGTTCATGATCAAGTTCGTGTCTGACAGACTGGTTCTCTCCAAGAAGGGAGTCTATGTGGGTAGGGGTTATGTACAGGATGAACTGATCAAAATGAATGTAATGACAGTCCTCCCAAATGCTATTGTAACCGATGTTTCAATGAATAAGAATAACCCTATTACTTATGTTGTTGAGTCTTTTAATATTTGGCATGAAAGATTGGGACATGTTAACTATAAGTCTATAAGTAGATTGATAAGTTTGAATATGATTCCAAAATGCAAAACGAGTAAAGACAAATGTGAAATATGCGTTCAAGCGAAACTCACAAAAACACCATCACCCCATGTAGAGAGGACAACCGAACCTCTAGGATTAATTCACACAGATTTATGTGATTTAAAGTTTGTGCAAACTGGAGGAGGTAAAAAGTATTTTGTGACCTTCATAGATGATTGCACAAGATATTGCTATGTGTACTTCTAACGTAGCAAAGATGAAACTTTAGAAAAGTTCAAAGAATACAAGTTGGAAGTTGAGGACCAACTTAGTAATTAAAATGATTAAAATCGTAAGAAGTGATAGGGGAGGTGAGTATAGTGAACCTTTTAATGCGTTCTGTAGAGAACATGACATTGTTCACCAAACTACCGCTCCTTATTCACCGGAATCCAAAGGATTAGCAGAATGTAAGAATCGAACTCTTAAGGAAATGATGAATGCAATGTTGCAAGAATCTGGGTTAGCCCAGAACATGTGGGGGGAAGCGTTGCTTATCTCAAATTACATTCTCAACAAAATACCACATAAGGTGTCTGGAAGGACGCCTTATGAGTTGTGGAAAAGTAACGTACCTTCGTACAAATACCCCAAAGTGTGGGGGTGCCTAGCAAAAGTAGTGGCACCACCTCCTAAAAAGGTCTCAATTGGACAAAAAACAGTTAATTGTATTTTCATCGGGTATACACATAATAGTAGTGCATATCGTTTCTTGGTATACAAGTCAGATAATAAAGTCAAGAAACGCATCATTTATATGGAGATTTGCAAGGTGCTTATGACTCGTACTATCTCTACTCATTCAGATTATTATCTCATCAAGCGGTGTTGGAGTTCAAAGTTCATCATGTTAGACAATCTTCTATCTATATATAAAAATTCATGAGTTTGAGAAAGTAATGTCAATTGGTACTCATTAATGTTAAACCTAATTCTTTCTATCTCTCATTATCCAATGATAATTGAGACTTATTAAATGTCTAATAAAACCATAATTATGTGCTTAATTGGTTAGTATTTCCACCATTTTCATCTTTTTTTTCTTCGCTCTTCACCGTCAATCTGTATGACGATGAAGAGCAATCCGAGCAATGTAAACGACTATGTGACTTTGGTACATATATAAGATATATTCAATTCATTTTATTATAATTTACTATTAAAAATACATATCTGAAAAAATATATTAAGTATATGAATATAGACAAAAAAAAAATGTGTTTGGCTCGCGCAAAGCGCGGGTAATGACCTAGAAAGTTGTCATTAAGTCGCCATTACTATGTGGCCTCTTGAATTCCTCTTATAATTTCAACTTTTGATCTTCTGACTTCTCCGAATGGGATTTTGTATTGAATTCTCCCATCAAGTCGTCGTTACTCTTCTGCATATTGTATTTCGCCGTTACTCATGGTTATTGTCAATTTGTAATTGAACCAGTCAATTTTCTATTTTTCTCACTTCTATTGTTCGTTTATTTGTTAGTCAATGTCTTGACCTGCATGTTAGATTTGGTTTGGCCTGAATTGGATAGAATTATGCCCAAATTTTTTTTATAAATATATAATTATCCCAATCCAAGTTTGAGATAAAAAATCATAATTACCTCGCGCGTAGCGCGGGGGTCCGATTCTAGTCTATATATAAAAATTGATGGGTCTTGACAAAGTAATGGTAATCGGTACCGATTAAATGCACCGAGTTAATGATGTTTGATGTAATCATATTCCCTATTTACATAGTGTCTTTTTCTTTTGTTGAAAAAATCATTTATCATTTTCTTGATTGATTCTATTTACAAGTTTAACTTTGTTGAGGTTAAATCGTTGCATTGAAAGTAAGCCTCAATTCAATTTCCGACGTCTATTTTACAGCGTTAAGCCGCATATAAAACTATTATCCCTTGAGAAATTTATGACAACCGATACCTATTCAATGTATGAACTAATTCCTTTTCATCAATTCCTTCTCATCTTATTCATGAATTTTAATAAAAAAACCTTTATCTTCTCTTAGTTGCAACCAATACAATTAATATCTACATTTCTTCATATTCTTAACCTTCATAATATCAAATTTAGTTAATGAATGCATAAAATTAATAAATTTTTAACACTAAAAAATTGTTAGTATTTATTAATAAAAATTAGTGTAACAAAATATATCTATATCGAATTGGTGAGAATGTCAGGTGAGAAGTTTTAATTTAGCCATATACATAATTGTTGTTTCGTATACGTGCCATATTTTTATTAAAATAAATGAAACGAAAAAAAAATAAAGAAAAAAGATAGTTCATCGTCACCCTCATTCGTGTGAAGATCTCCATCTTCTCTTCATATCCATTGTCGTCCGCCGCCTATCTATACCTTAAATCGTCTATTTGCAACATTATACCATATACGAAAATTCCTAATTGACCCGCGCGTAGCGCGGGGGTCCGAATCTAGTCTAATAATAAGGTTGCAAATAGTTTAGCTCAATTAACTTTTTCATTTCATTCAAATTTTATTATGCTTTCTTTACTTCCTGCGGAAACACAAGTTTTGTATGATTTGAAGCTCTTGTTTACTATGGACAATATCTCGGCCTCGGTTAATAAAACACCGATCTTGGCTAATAAAACACCCTCGAACTAGGCCCGTCGTTCAAATCAAAAAATAATAATTAGCATATATATTGAGAATCCGGATCAGGTGCGAATGTATATTGTACGAATATCTCATTCGCACGTACGTTCTTCAGTAATGACATGCACATGCAGGTGTGTGCATGTACTTTTCACATATTATCAATGATATGCAAATCTGTCAAAAATGCATGTCGCTGGCTTAAATGTACATGTCAATGGCTTAAATGTGCATGCGAATATTTTCATTCACATATTCGCACGTTAATAATAATTCTCACATGAATCTTTTCCATACATTAATACTACCGTTAGTTACTGTTTCACCTAATCTTTTTTTTTTGAAAAAGACAAGAACCGAAGTTTCACCTAGTAACAAGTGACAACTCCTGACCATCCTGACGGATGATCCTGAATAAGTCAGAGTACCAGGAAAACATACTCGACTGTAAGAACTCTAGTCTCATTGTTCTGATATATTCATCAGATAATGAATGGTCATGATTACAGATGGTAAATTTTCACATTGTTGAACGAGTTTAAAATCTTATGAAGATCTGTAATAATATTCCAAATTTCCCAAGGTATTTTCCAAATTTTTTTAATGGAATTAATCACTGAAAGATTGTCTCCTTCTATAATAATATTCTTATAATTTAATTTAATTGCAAGCTTAGCTGCAGACAGAGCTCCCAAAGCTTCAGTAATAAGGGGAGGTGTGGAAAAAATCTTTTTGTTGTACAAATCTACAACTTTTCCATCACTATTTCTAGCTATACATCTTACATAGGAATTTTGAATTAATTGATAAGAGCCGTCGAAATTAATTTTTAACCAATTTGAGGGAGGTTTATTACCAACGGATTTTGATGACCCAACGTTCCCTCAAATTGTGCGAGCAATATTTTCTAGGCTCTTCTACAAAGTTTCAGACAGGTGCTGGGAAATGTTGTTGGCTTCGTATGAGCGGCTATTGAGAGATGAATATGAAGAAGAATGTACTGACCATTGGGTGAGGAACTGCCTCGGGTTTCCCTGTGTCAACGCCATTGGGAATGCAATTATTTCTAGCACACCACTCATTCAAGAAGACGTACATGAGTTCTGGAGGGACTTGGAGTGGGAAGATGACAATGATACAATAGTTGTTGGGCCTTTGGAAAATGTCTGGATGGACATTTCGACGCTAAAACTTCGTGAAATGTTTGGAAAGTTGGATTCCGGAACCCTGAAGAAAGAAACTGCATACCAACTAGGAGAGTTGTATCACGACTTGGAGCACCCAGAATAGAGTACTATGTTGGAGCCGACCAAGATAAAGGGAAAAGGAAGGCCATGAGGTGCGAAAAACAAGGACAAGGGGGACGATAAGGAGGACGAGAAGGAGAAGGTCGATGAGAGGGAACCTAGCTATTTTGAGCACAAGAAGAAAGAACTAGAACAATATGAGAAATAAGAGGCGAACAAGAAGGCAAAACCGAAACCCCAGAGTAAGGTGAAGGTGAATGAGATGTCATCCGAACATGTTCCACCGAAAAAACGGCCAGGGCGCCCTAGGAAGCAACAAGAAAGTTCATTTAGTGCAGTGGAGATGGACTTTGATCAGATGTCATCTCAATACCCGAGGAATCACAAGCAGAGGAGTATGCGTGTGGTACTGAACAAAGTGCCCCTCATATTCATTTAGGGGTTAACTTTGGTTTCGACAATGTTGATGACTTCTGGATTTCGTACATTACGAATGTTAGAGATGTACATTCTGATGGACATTGTGGATACAGATCCATGGCCTTGTTGCTCGCAAGGGAAGAGTCCGAATTTGCAACAGTTCGACGCGAGCTGGTTGGGAAGTTACTTCAGAACCGAGAAATGTACGACCCCATAAGGGGCCGTCTGTGCCCAGGTACTTGGCAAGAACTTATTCAAGATATGTACCACTTTACAAGCCCATGCACATCAAAATATTGGTGTCACATGCCATTCATGGGTTTAGTTTTCGCCACACTATATCAGGTTGCTCTAGTAGTGTTGAGTTGGGATGTCCCGACGTTGTGGTTACCACTAAGGTCGAGGTCTTTAGGGAATGACCCTCCGACAATAATTTATGGAATGGCACATGTTGGCAACCATGACCATTTTATACCTGTAAGTTATTTGTATATTCGTTACGAGAAATAACGCCTAAGTCACGTACTGTTTATTACCATTTGACCCTAATTCACTTTTTTATTGGTTGTGCTCATGCATGGTTCACCATTACCCCACACTTCAGGTGTTTGGTGTAGAAATGTTGATCCAAACATATTGTGGTGGGAAACAGTCTTTGCTGAGAATTTGAAGGAGTATCGAGATTATCAGATTTCCAATGGTCACCCACCAGATCCTTTTATGTATTCTGGAGACGGGTCTGTATTTGTAATTGATTGATAATGTCAACTCTTTGATAATGTCTCTTGTCCTCTCTTCATATCTTGGATCAATCCACTAAAAGGTACGACAAGATCCTGGAAACTTCTTATTTTCCCAATAAGTCTTACATGCATAGTACCGTCTTTTGTAGCAACCTAACCCGCGCTCGTCACATGTGTACAATTCAATTGGAAAACTGCACTGGCACATTCGAACAATAAAGACTGGCTCATCGTAAAACGGTGCTGATAAGGAGGACGCCATGTAATAATTATAAAAAGTTATTAAAATACGAAATTATCGAAAGAAATCGTTTGGAGTGAGAATCAAACGCCAGATTTTTATAGTGGAGAAGGCCAACCTGCACGCACAGATTATACGTGAGGATTGGATGATAAAATCTACCAAGGTAATACGCATAAGTTATGAGTGTGCTTATTTTCTGGGGTTGGATTGAACCGAGATTTGCGAACACCTCTATGTTTGGATGATACAAACTAACTTATAGAGGTGTTAGCGAATCCCAATTTAATCAAACGCCAAAAATATGTACGGATTTTATTTTTTTAGTGAGTGGTCCCAAGAACAAGGCTTTATATAGAATCTCAGATTTGGGCTTATTATACACGCATAGGTTACGAGTGTAAAAAAAGATATAGATTTGTGCTTATTCTACGCGTAGGTTACGAGTGGAGAGTAAAGTAGATCTACGTGTGTAGCTTCTGCGTATAATAAAATATTTCAGAAATGCACTATCACTTACCCCATAATCTACGCGCATAGCTTATGCGGTTGTTAAAATGTTTCAGAAATGCACTATCACTTACCCCATGACTAACTATCACCCTATAAATACCTAACATGAAATGCCACTATTGGTCATCCTCCCAGTCTTTAAATTATCACAAAATGGATCGCGTTATGGATTTGACTAGAGTGTACACTGAAGTTCACTATGGTGGTTCCCTTGTCCCACGACACCAGGAGAAGAATGACCACTGTCACGAGCCACACATACGAAGGTGGTCTCTGTGAAGATTGGGGTCCAACGGAAGATAGTGTGAGGGACATCAATTGGCTAAGTTATGGACCCTCAACAACCGCCAGAACAACACACACTATTTTTTTGAGATGGTTCATGCTCATGGAGGGAGGAACACTATAAGAGTCTTGCAACACGTACTCACGTGATGCTCATGCCCTTGCCGATCTAGGAAGGTCTGTTTCCCTAATCAAGATCTTCATTGTAACCGATCAACACCCTTTATAGCTGAAAAGGAGGTGGAGACGTGACTTCAAACCCCCGAGCAGGGACATGGACTTTCGTTTGGACATACCATACTATGGAGATGCTAATGTGTAATCTATGTAGTTTGTATGCTTTAAGCTGCTCTAGGAATGTCGATTTTTTAGTTTGTATGCTTTAAGCTTCTAATATAATGAAAAATTAGCTCTATTTACTGTGATATCATTACTATAGTCAAATGTAACGAGAACGTCTTATATGATCAATACTATAATCAAATGTAACGAGAATGTATTATATGATCAATACTATAGTCACATGTAATGAGAACGTCTTATATGATCAATACTATAGTCAAATGTAACGAGAACGTCTTATATAATCAATACTATAGTCAAATGTAACGAGAACGTCTTATATGATCAATATTATAGTCAAATGTAACGAGAACGTCTTATATCATCATTACTATAGTCAAATGTAACGATAACGTCTTATATGATCAATACTATAGTCACATGTAACGAGAACGTTTTATATGATCAATACTATTGTTAAATGTAACGAGAACGTCTTATATCATCAATACTATAGTCACATGTAACAAGAACGTCTTATATGATCGATACTATAGTCAAATGTAACAAGAACGTCTTATATGATCAATACTATAGTCACATGTAACGAGAACGTCTTATATGATAAATACTATAGTCACATGTAACGAGAACATATTATATAATCAATACTATAGTCACATGTGGCAAGAACGTCATATATCATCATTACTATAGTCAAATGTAACGATAATGTCTTATATCATCATTACTATAGTCAAATGTAACGATAACGTCTTATATCATCATTACTATAGTCAAATGTAACGATAACGTCTTATATGATCAAAACTATAGTCACATGTAACGAGAACGTCTTATATGATCAATGCTATATTCACATGTAACGAGAACGTCTTATATGATCAATAATATAGTCACATGTAACGAGAACGTCTTATATGATCAATACTATAGTCACATGAACGAGAACGTCTTATATGATCAATACTATAGTCACATGTAACGAGAACGTCTTATATCATCATTACTATACTCAAATGTAACGATAACGTTGTTTGTGCCTAAAAATACGACGAGTAAGGAACGCGTGGTAAGCTACGCATAGGATGATTACGTCGACGTGACGAGAAGCAATGAAGATGTCGTCAACGCGACGAGACGTGGCAAAGATCTTGTCTACCTTAAAGATGGAGTCGGTCGAGTATATATTATCTTATTTCCTTGTATATTGTTGTACTTGGTAAAAGATACGAGAAAGAATATCTTTTTACCTTATTATTATATCATTATTAGATAAAGGAAGAGATAAGATCTCGTTTCTTAAAAGATATCATTAGGGTTAGCCTATAAATAGAGGCTAATGCCTGCTTTGTAATTAATTCAGGAACCATACGAGTAATACTAAGTTCAAGCTTCAACCCTAATTTCTCATATCGTTCTTGAGTGTTGAGATTATACCGTGTTCTTTGATCTTTGCCCTACAATTGCTTAGTTATCATCTCGTTGATAATTTCTCCACAAACAATTGGCGCCCACCGTGGGGCCTGATAAAAAAGGTATCGTCTCTCCATATGAAAAGAACTTTTTTTTACAGGAAAACCATGACGAGTCCGACGAACAGCCCGCGTAACAGCGAAAAGAGATCCGAGGAAGAAGATCCTGCGACGATTCCTCTCGTTCCAGCAGGCGAAGACACAGAGAAAGATCTCGAGAATACTCCCAGTACTCCAAAAAGCAACGCTCCCGTAGAAGAACATGGAACGAACGGCGAGATAACTGGCGTGGCTGCCGTCAGTGTTCAATTCGACACCCTCCAGAAAGCATGGGCAGAGACCAAAAACGTCAGCGAGGAAAACACGTTAGGACTCACCAAAGAGAACGAGTGACTGTGTTCCATAATAAAGGAACTTAAGGCAGAATCGGCGAGACCACACACCTATGTTCGTAGTCAGAGCATCGTTCGATGCCTAGACATGGACGTCGTCGCTGAGGAAGGAGAGATTTATGGGTCCCAGGAACATCAAAGCATTGTCCCGTCGAGAGAGACGATTTCAAAAAGGAAAGCCGAAGAAGCCATGACGCCGAGCACTATCGCAACACTCGTAGCACAACAAGTCGGCGCCTTGAGGAAGGAGATGATGCTAATGCCCGGAGCACCTAAGTCCATAGTCCCTGAACATGAATTAGGATATCAAGAGAGTCCCTTCGTCAACGCCATCGCCGTCCAGAAAATAGCCAAGAAGTTCACCGTCGCTGATCTCCCCGTCTACGACGGATCCGATGACTCAGAAGAGCATATCCTACTCTACAAGGCCAAGCTCTCCACGAGTCCAATCGAGCCAGAACTGAGGGAGGGAAAGTATCTCGTCTTATGCCGAACTCTCCAACATATTCCGCCTACAATTCGCCAGCAGTAAGATGTTCGCAAAGCAACCTTCAGACCTTCATAACATGCGCATGAACAAAGGCGAAACCATAAGAGCCTTCATGAAGCGTTTCAACGACGAGAAGATTACGATCCCTGACTGTAGTGAATCTACTGCTGCCGACGCGTTTAGGCGCGTTCTCCCCCGAGATAGTGACCTGTACAAGGAATTGACAAAGACTCATCCTGATTCATTCGTCTCGGCGAGAGAAAGGGCCATGGAAGCTATGCGTCTTGAAGAAGATCTCTTAAGGCATGCTGAAGAGAAGTCTCGATCTCCGCGTAGACAAACCCCTCCGCGCAGAGATTCTCCTCAACGGAAAAGTAGCGAACGTCACGATAGGAGAAACAAGCCGTTCCAAAGAGAGCCTCCCATGGTGCATAACGTGAGTGAAATCAATAACGTTTACGCAGTCGAAAGAGGTGTACACATGAAAACTGACGCGCTATGAGTCATGAACGCGATGGAGAAACTCCACGATGTGAAGTGGCCCAAAAAGCCGAATCCAGAAAAGAGACCAGGATCAGGAAGAGGATATTGTGAGTTCCACAACGATTCAGGACATCCCACAGATGATTGTTATACCCTGAGAAAAGAAGTGTTACGCCTCCTGAAAAGAGGCGACCTACTAGATCTACTCTCTAAAGAGGGAAGAGACGTGTTCGAAGGAGCGGGGGAAGGGAAAAGATCTCCAACTCCATCGCCGCCCCCGTCAAATCGTTCAAAGACAGTCAATACTATCTTTGGAGGCTCCCGCATAAGCGGCTACACCGCCTCCACTGCCAAGAGAAGCGTTAGGGCGTTGCGCGGTGAAGGAAGTACTTTGCCTATCTATCACGTCAGGAATGTTAGAAGGGATTGTCCAATCACGTTCGAAGAACCCAACAGAAGCGTAGATCATCATGATGGGTTTGTTATTTCCCTCACCATTAGTAATTGCAAGGTTAAAAGGATCCTCATCGATAATGGAAGCTTGGCCAACATCATCACCTTATCCGCAATCAAAGAGCTCGGACTATCTAGCGACGACGTAGTGAAGAAATAAATCCCCTTAGTAGGTTTCAACGGCAAAGTTGCCGACATGCTGGGAGAGATCACCCTGACCACTCTAGCAGAAGGGGTCAATATGCAAACTAAGTTCGTGGCAATGGAAGCAGAGTCGCCCTATAACATGATCTTGGGAAGGCCATGGTTGCATGATATGAAAGCCATACCCTCGACATACCATCAATCCTTGAAGTTTCCATCTCCATGGGGGATCCAAGAAATCAAAGGTGAACCACAGATAGCGAGGGAATGCTACATCATAGGAATGAAGAATACAACCAACGCGTCCCTAGAGAAAAAGAGTAAGGCATAGCAATTAAAAGACCATGGAGAACAAGTAAGATATACTCAAGGAAAACTCTACGAGGTAAAAGAAGAAATTGGCCAGGTAGGTGATGAGACGTACATCCTGGAAGTCAAATCTTACGCCGTCCGAAAAGTAGAGAAGAGAAAAGCGTCTTCATGGTCTGGATCACCGGGTAACAAAGGGTCGAAACGCTTAGGAATACGGAAGAATCATGGACAGCCTAAGAAAAAAGCTAGAGGTAGAAAAGTGACCCTCGACGCGTCAAAGAAAGAATCATCCAAGAAACGAGATAAGAGCATCGATAAGCACGACGCGTCCCTACGGAAACGTAAGCAAAATCTCCGAGTTCAAAAGTAGTGAAAATTCATGGCAGAGAACCCTGACCTAAGCTACATGTTCTTGAAACACCATCCACCGTAAAAATACCACCAGAGAAAGTTTGAAAGATTTTTATGCATTTTTTTGATTCCCTTCTATTTCCCTTTGCATGAGTAGGATTAAGTTTTTTAATAAGAACGTGTCGTTATTGTTTGTAGCGAAATTATCTACGTGAAGATAACTAAGCAATTGTAGAGCAAAGATCAAAGAACACGGTATAATCTCAACACTCAAGAACAAAGTAGGAAATTAGGGTTGAAGCTTTAACTTGGTATTACTCGAATGGTGGCTTGATCCTTACAAAGCAGGCGTTAGCCTCTATATATAGGCTAACCCTAATAACATCTTTAAGGAAAATGAGATCTTATCTCGTCCTTCTATCTAAATAACGATATAATAAACAATGTAAAAGATATTCTTCACCGTATCTTTTACCAATTACAAGAATATTATAAGGAATAAGATAAAATACGCTCGGCCGACCTAATCTTCAAGATAAACGAGACCTTTCCCACGTCTAGTCACGTCGACGACATCTTCCATTCCTCTCGCCGCTTCGAGACAATCCTTCTACGCGTAGTTTACCATAACTTCCTTACTCGTCGTATTTTTAGGCACAAACAATACCCCTAAGGCGTCTTACAGGGCTTGACGTCTAGTACAGCTGGGACACGCCTTCTTTCTTCAAGGAATACGTCTTCATTGCACTAGGAACGCGTTGATGATTACGTCACTTGAATTTTTAATATCTTCGCAGAGCTTCGATCATCATTCTCCTTCAATCATTTCCACGTGACAAGCGAGGAGCTTCGTTATTCGTGCCGGTAACGTTCGTCTCTAACGGCTAGTTTCTTAATGGTAGATGTTGCCGTTGGAAGAATATCTTTCCCGAGATCCTCGCGATCTCCTTCCTATAAATAAGCAAGGATCTTTCCTTTCTCCATACACTTCTTCTAATCTTCATTTCTCCCGAACATTTCTCTGCTCCTCTGATTTCTTTCTCGCTTGACCATTCCATTGCTCTTCTTCTCTACCTACTTATTTTCCAATGGCTACTCCAGTACTTTATGAGCCGAGGAAGGTACTTCATGAGCCAGATCGTTATTATTCCGAGGCGTATGACACCAATCGTCTGAGGACCATTGCTGAACTTTGTCCAGACGTGAAGATCGAAGTTCATCCGAGAGGGGTTTGTGTGGATGCTCATCGACCGGGATGGATAGCGGTCTACGAGTAACCTTTTCTGGCGGGGCATCGATTCCCGTTCTCGCCTTTGGATAAGGCCTTTATGCTCACTCTAGGCTTGGCGATGGGTCAACTTTAAGATCAAGCAGAAGAAGGCTAGGATAGCCTTTGAGAAGAGTACGGCTTATCGGGGTTGGGCCGAGGTCTTTTACTTCGTGGAGAAATCTTCCCTCGGAGACGCGTGCTCTTGGCTCATCGAGGAATGGAACCCTGAGAGTGAGCTTCTTTACTTTGTCCTACCAACCTCTTCTTTCCATAGGGACGCATGTTTTGCTCGTCGATGTTTTACTTACGTGTAACTTTATATGCTTTTCAGTCAACGTGGAGGCTCTTAAGACAAGGGCGAAGTCGAAAAAGGTGGTAGCCGCGCTCTTGGCGATTCCTGAAGCTGATCGGACCTTCTATGGTCATGACGGAGAGGGTCATCGTAGCTGTCCTGCGATGCCATCTGGTAAGTCGGCTTCTTCTCGTTAGCTTTCGTCGATTTATTTCCTCATACTTGTGTTCTAACTGTTTATTCTTTGTTGATGGCGCAACTTCAATTTCTCGCGTTCGTGCTCGTGACGAATCTTCCACTGATCTCGTGACATCGAGGAAGAGGCAGTGTTTGTGCCTAAAAATACGACGAGTGTGGAACGCGTGAAGAGCTATGCGTAGGAAGACTGTGTCGACGCGACGAGAGGAATGAAGGATGTCGTCGACGTGGAAAAGGTCTCGTTTATCTTGAAGATTAGGTCGGCCGAGCATATTTTATCTTATTCCTTATTATATTCTTGTAATTGGTAAAAGATACGATAAAGAATATCTTTTACCTTGTTTGTTATATCGTTATTTAGATAAAAGGAAGAGATAAGATCTCATTTCCTTAAAGATATTATTAGGGTTAGCCTATAAATAAAGGCTAACGCCTGCTTTGTAATCATTCAGCCACCATTACGAGTAATACCAAGTTCAAGCTTCAAACCCTAAATTCTTCTCTCGTTCTAAATTGTTCTTGAGTGTTGAGATTATACCGTATTCTTTGATCTTTGCCCTACAATTGCTTAGTTATCTTCTCGTAGGTAATTTCGCTACAAACAATTGGCGCCCACCGCCGGGCAAGATAAAAAAGGTATCGTCTTTCCATACGAAAAGAGCTTCTTTTTTACAGGAAATCATGTCAAGTCCGACCAACAGCCCGCATGATGGTGAAAAAAGGTCCGAAGAAGAAGAGCATATAACGGTTCCTCTCGTTCCGATGGAAGAAAATGCGGGAAAAGATTTTGAGAACACTCCCGACGCTCCAAAGAACAAGGCTCCCATAGAAGGGCAGGAGACGAGCGGCGATATGACCAACGTGACCTATGTTAGAGTCCACTTCGACACTCTCCAAAAGGGGTGGACGGAAGCTAAAAACGCCAGCGAAGAAAACACGTTGGGACTCACCAAAGAGAATGAACGACTACGTTCCATCATAAAAGAACTTAGGGAAGAGTCAGCGAGGCCACTCACCTACGTTCGTAGTCAAAGCGTTGTTCGCCGCCTAGATATGGATGTTGTCGCCGAAGAAGGAGAGGATTACGGATCCCAGGAGCAACGAAACACCATCCCGTCGAGAGAAACGAGTCAGAAAGAAAAGTCTAAAGAGAACTTGACTTCGGACGCCGTCGCTGCGCTCGTAGCACAACAAGTCAGAGCCTTAAGAAAAGAGATGATGTTAATGCCCGGGGCTCCTAAATCCATAATCCCTGAACACGAGTTCGGATTTCAAGAAAGCCCTTTTGTTTCCGCTCTCGCGGTCCAGAAGATCGCCAATAAGTTCACCGTTGCCGACCTCCCTGTCTACGACGGAACAGATGACCCGGAAGAACACGTCTTACTCTACAAGGCCAAGCTCTCCACAACTCCAATCGAGCCAGAGTTAAAAGAAGCAATGATGTACAAATTCTTTAGCTCGACGCTGAAAGGTCCAGCCTTGACGTGGTTTATCCACTTACCCAAGGGAAGTATCTCCTCCTACGCCGAACTCTCCAACCTGTTCCGACTATAATTCGCCAACAGTAAGTTGTTTGCAAAACAACCCTCAGATCTCCATAACATGCGTATGAACAGGGGTGAAACTATAATGGCCTTCTTGAAACGTTTCAACGACGAAAAGATTACAATCCCAGATTGCAGCGAGGCTACCGCTGCCGACGCGTTCAGACGCGCACTCACCCGAGACAGTGATCTGTACAAGGAGTTAACGAAGACTCGTCCTACTTCATTTATCTCAACGAGAGAAAGAGCTATGGAAGCCATACGCCTTGAAGAAGACCTCCTATGTCAAACTGAAGAAAAGTCTCGATCTCCACGTAGACGTACCCCTCCGCGCAGAGATTCTCCCTAACGGAAGGATGGCGAACGTTACGATAGAAGAAACAAGTTGTTTCATAGACAACCTCCCATGGTGCATAACGTGAGCGAAATAAATAACGTCTACGTGGTCGAAAGAGGTGTATACATTAAGACCGATGCGTTGAGGGTTATGAACGTGATGGAAAAGCTCCATGATGTGAAGTGGCCTAAAAAACAAAATCCTGAAAAGAAATCAGGATCAGGAAGGGGATATTGCGAGTTCCACAATGACTCAGGACATCCGACAGATGATTGCTATACTCTGAGGAAAGAAGTTGTACGTCTCCTGAAAAGAGGCGACCTGTTGGATTTACTTTCCAAAGAGGGAAGGGACGCGTTTGAAGGAGCAAGGAAAGGAAAAAGATCTGGAACGCCACCACCTCCTTCATCGAATCGTTCAAGGACAATCAACACAATCTTCGGAGGCTCCCCCATAAGTGGCTATACCGCCTCCGCCGCCAAAAGAAGCGTCAAGGCATTACGCGGCGAAGGAAGTGTTCTGCCAATCTACCACGTCAGGACCGTTAGGAAAGATTGCCCAATCACGTTCGAAGAACCCAACGGGAGTGTAGATCACCACGACAGGTTAGTCATCTCCTTAACCATTAGTAATTGCAAGGTTAAAAGAATCCTCGTCAATAACGGAAGCTCGGCCAATATCATCACCTTATCCGCGATCAAGGAGCTCGGATTGTCTAGCGACGACGTGGTGAAAAAGTACATCCCTTTAGTAGGTTTCAGTGGCGAAGTCGCCAATATGCTAGGAGAAACCACCCTAACCACTCTGGCGGAAGGGGTCAATATGCAAACAAAGTTCGTAGTAATGGAAGCCGAGTCGCCCTATAACATAATCCTAGGAAGGCCGTGGTTACACGATATGAGAGCTATACCTTCAACGTACCATCAATCCCTGAAGTTTCCATCTCCGTGCGGGATCCAAGAGATCAAGGGTGAACCACAAATAGCAAGGGAGTGCTACAGCATAGGAATGAAGAGTACGACCAACGCGTCCCTGGAGAAAAAGAGTAAGGCATAGCAATTAAAAGACCATGGAGAACAAGTAAGATATGCTTAACGGAGGCTCTACGAGATAAAAGAGGAAATAGGCCGGGTAGGCGACGAGATATAGTCCTAGAAGTAAAATCCTACGCCATCCGAAGAGTAGAGAAAATGAAAGCGTCTTCATGGTCTGGATCATCAAATGATAAAGAATCAAAATGCATGAAAACACGGAAAAGCCATAGAAAGTCTAAGAAAGAGGCTAGGGGTAGAAGAATAACCCCCGACGCGTCAAAGAAAAAGCCATCCAAGAAGCAAGATAAGGGCGTCGATAAGCACGACGCGTCTCAACGGAAATGAAAGCAAAATCTCCGCGTTCAAAAGTGGAAAAAATTTATGGCAGAGAACCCTGACTTAAGCTACATGTACTTGAAGCACCACCCACCGTAAAGACACCATCAGGAAAGAGTTTGAGATACTTCTATGCGCCTTTTTATTCCCATTTATTTCCCTTTTCATGAGTAGAATTAAGTTTTTAATAAGAACGCGTCGTTATCATCAAGTCAAAGCGACAAGGGGTCGTGGCGACTAGGGGTAGGCGTCAGAGTAAATGTTTTTTATCGCATGATGCATCTTTTATTAATATACAAGTAAACCTTTCTTTCCAACGTGTTAAGCATGCTGAGTTGTTTCAATTCCACGACTTGCTCTGTGTCTATTAAGAGAACGTGCCTCTTGAATACGGCGTACCAAATAAGAACCAAGAAGGCCGCAGTGAAAATCCGCGCCGGGGGCGAATTTCGTTAGTCTACGTGTTCGAGGCTTCATCTACGCGTAGGCAACGTTAGCCGAACCGCCGACTCCGAATCGACACTTCCCATGATTGTTAGCGACGTGTGGCAATGGTCATGGGGAATAAAGCCCGGTACCTCACGAAGCCGGCCAGATCCTCTGAGCAAACAAGGTCGAACCTATTGACACGATCATTCTCCAGAACAAGATACGCAGAACAAGATACGCGTACCGAAGCACAACGCATAAAAATGGATATGAGAACCAAAGAAAGGGTAAGCTCCCAAGACGTCTCCGACGTGAAGAACAACGCATATGACGCGAAGAACAAATGAAGCGAGCATAAGAATCTTTGGTAGTTCTAACCTAGTCTACGAGGAGCATAAGTCAAACCTACCAAAAGGGGTAGGATTACGCCAAAAAAGAATGAGAAGTGCCTAAAAGATAGCAGCAACGTGAGAACGAGAAAGCTGCCAGCAATAAAACGCTATCACCAAAGATGTTGATCTAGATTCAAGAAGAAAAAAACAACAACAACAACAACGTTCAAAAAAGAAAGAAGCGATCCAACTACAAGCAACGCGTACAAATACCCTACGCAAAGAAAAAGATAAAAATTACAAGGACTTGGACTCACCCTCAGACGACCCGGAGCCGGACGCGCAACCATCGCTTTCCTCTTCATAAGCCGCAACCTCCTCCTTGTCGACGCATCCTCCGCCTTCAGCATCTACGACGTCGGGATGAACACCTGCGGGAGGTTCCGGAAAATCTTCCCTAAACTCAGCACGCTCGTCCACCAGATCCCAATCTTTGTGCTTACCAGCAGCGTACTCCTTATAAACTTCCACCCTGGACAACCAAGACCAATATACCTTCGCATCCTCCAAATCCTTGTCATGCTGCGCCTCGTTCCTTTCCACATCCGTCCGCAAAGCACTGAGTTTTCCCTCCAAATCCTCAATCCTCTTGGTGATCGTCTCGTTAAGAGTAAGAACCTCAGTAACCTTGTCCTTTGCCGCCTTCTCCGCGTCGCGAGATTTCTCCAATAAACCACTTAGACGCGTAACCTTCGATGAAGCATCATACGCCTTTTTCTCCAACGCCTCCATCCGCTCCGGATACTTAGACAAGAGCGTCCAAGCGCATAGCGACGCCTGAATCCCCTGAAAAAAGGAACGAGAAAAATAAAAAAGAAAGCTCATGAGAAAATCGTCAAAGAAAGTAAGAGTTGCGATCTTACCTGCCATTGAGCAGTGAAAGCCTCTCCCATAACGTCGGCAGGATCCATCGACGTGTAATGGTCAAGGGACGATGAAGAACGAAGCCCCATCAAAGCTTTCAGAAGCTCCCTTCCCGGAGCGAAAACATTCAAAATCACACCAGGAAAGTCATCCACACACAAGTATTTCTCCTCAGGAACCTCGACCACTTTCTCCTTTCCCTTCCGTGAGCGCGTCGCCTTTGCCGGAGAAGGAGATGGCGTAGATTCTAAAGTAGCCACGAGATCAACGTCCAAGGGAGTAGCAAATGAACATCCTTTTATGGCAAGCTGCTTCTTTCTCGACGTCACGAGATCAGTGGCAGACTCTTCACGAGCACGAATGCGAGAAATCGAAGCTGCACCACTGATGAGGCTAAAGTCGTAGTGCCAAATCAAAGAAATAAACTCTAAACACTAACTAGAGTATAGCAAGTAAGTAGAGGTCGAACCCAAGGGAATCAAAACAACAATCGCTATGCAGTCAAGCGAAATACCAACTAACGAACAAGTAACAAGTAACGAGGGGGGTTTTGATTGTATGAAATACAAAAGTAACAAGTATTAAGCAAAGAAGGTTTGGTTGTGAGTATGATGAGAAAGGGTTTCACCTAGCAAGTATCCACACAACAGTCAATCAAGTTGATCATAGATTCATCTCAAGTTCTTATCAATCCTAGGGAATGTTCCTATTCCAATCTTTAATATATTAGCAGGCCAACCGGTCCTGATAATACTTACTATTCAACAATCAGGGAAACCTCTCAAGATTAGATGAAATAGCATCAAAGAGCACAAGAATCATAAGGATGCATGCAATAACTTATAACCGTCAAGTATTAACATGCAATCAATTCTCTTTCATAAAAGCAATCAACTACCAAATCATGCAGATATGAGCGCTACAATGACAAGGAATTCCACCGTATATTCCTAGTCTAGCAATAGAAAACTATCAATCAAACTAGGTGATCAAGCTAGCAAAACTAATAGAAATCAATAGATGAAGAACAAGAGAATTAATACAAACCCATAGGAAAAGAACAAGAGTTTAGAAATCTCACAACTTAATAACTGAAGGTTTCAACCGCTAGGTAAAACAATGGAGATTAGTTCCTGCTCATGGTTGCAGAACTAAATTGTCTGATGGAAAAGATCATAGAAAAGATGATAAGAACTAGGGTATATAAAGAGTCTAACCCTAAAGAATATGGTAAAAGATAAATATCCTAAAACTAATTAAGGAAAATAAGAAAATAATAAAAGAAATAAAAACAAAGAAAAATAAGGAAAGCCCGGAATATCTTCGGCCTTGTTGTGGCGATCGCCATAGATGCCTGGCGATCGCCATCTTCATATAAAACTTTGTCGTAGCCTCTGTCACCCCATGGCGATCGCCGTAGATTCATGGCGATCGCCGTAGATTCATGGCGATCGCCATGGATGCCTCGAACTCACATAACTCTTCTGTTGTAGAATGGCGATCGCCTGGATGGTAGTGGCGATCGCCGCTGCTCCGCATAATATCTTCAAGTCTTCATGTCTTCAATCTTTGATCTCTTCTTCTTCGGTTCTGATCTTCATTTCTTCACTTCTTAATAAATATCTCAGAACATAATAATGACTCGAAACACATATGATAATACTCCTAAACTAATGTAATAATCCCTAGTTACGCTATACAAAGTGCAGCGTATCAAATACCCCCATACTTAGACTTTTACTCGTCCCGAGTAACTTACAGAAAAGCTACCCATACAATAAAATACTCAAAGCCTCAGGAAGTACAAGAATATCTCCTAGTGACTACATAACCAATAAGCTCCTTCAAAACACAACAAAAATAATCAAGAACAATGTGATAAAATAAGCACATACCCAGAACTACACTTTATTCCTCCAAGTGGCCTACCCGAATCCTCCTATACGCCTCCTTCTTATGTCTCCATACGCCAAGATGATAATGGTCCTAAAACACTCAATTTTTTTTTTTTTATAACACTCATCTTGCTTGGGCGCCCTTTCGGGTTTTCATCCCAACCACTCAATAATTGTTCCAGGCTTACAAAACTCACATCACTCAAGACTTATTTTTGCCCCAGCCTAAGCCACCTTCTTATTGCATAGAACTTGCTATCCAAGGATTTTGTATGCCTTTTTTCAATTTTTGTGGCTTTTTCATACAATACATATTCATTAAGCTCATGCAGATACAACCAACACCCAAATAATTACATGTGAATACATTCTCCTCCCCTATACTTAAACATTGCATTGTCCTCAATGAAATGGAAGACAGAAAAATCGAACCCAGGGAAGGAGACAGAAGACTGACATACAAGGTCGGATGACCTTCCTCCAATAAAACTCAAAGTGTGGTAGAATGAGAAACTAGGAGCACTAAATGTAATCCAATCATGCATAGCTCATCTAAAGCAAAAGAAAGAATACCTCCAATGTAGAAGGTGACCCAAGCAAATCAACTCCTTGCAATGAACATGGTCACCAACAAGCTAAGCTCCAACGAATGTAGATCTAGAATGATAGTACTAATCGAAACCAAACTTGATGAGATACAACTCCTTACTTTCTTTTCTCTCATATTTTTTCTGCACTCTATTTTTTTTTTGAATCCGATATATTATTTTTTTCTCGGAATGATTTTCGGATTTTTTTTTTTTTTTTTTTTTTTTTAGAACGGGAGAGAAGACTTACAGCGAGATTGGCTACTGACTGTAGCTGACCCTAAGCTTCGGTGATTTCCTCCTGTCCATAGAAAAACTAAAAATAAATAAATAAATAAATCGAACAAAACAAATTCAAACCTCGGGTTGCCTCCCGAGTAGCGCCTTATGATACTTCGTTCGTGGTGAACGTGTTAGAGGGTTTTTACTTACTTGATAGGGTGGTATGTTCATTGCGGCTACTTTAGTTACGTTGCCGGTGATAAGCGGTATTTTACATAGCGCTACTATAGGTTATTAGCTCATTTTGTATAGGATTATGCTAGATGTTATAATGTATTCTGTAATCATGGAGTTTTGGAGAGTTGAGTTACACATGAGATTACAAAAGATGATGCAGAGCATTGAAGCATAAGAAGAGGAGTCGAAGCTGAAGAAGACCACATGTAGTATTGGAAGCAGCTGAAGACGAAGCCAAGGAAGCCACATAATCCAAATCCGCGATCGCGGGTACCAAACTACGATCGCAGAAAACCTACTGGACCAGCCAAGATCACAGAAGAAATTCCGTGACCGCGGGTCCCAAACCGCGATCGCGGAAATGCCACCTGAAGAAGCCAGATCACAGAAGACAATCCGCGATCGCGGGTACCAAACCGCGATCGCGGAAATCCTCCAGAGAAGACTTTCTTCATTTGCCCGATTTAGTATGTTTTGTTAAGTTTTGTAACGTTTTGATAACGTTTTTACCTTCAATTTGTCAGTTTAATTCTGCAGAGACTTATAGGTTTGAGGTGTTGATGATCTTCCATCATGTTACACATTCCATTTCCAAGTTTTGAGAGTTTTTCCTCAAGAACTTCATGAGTTGCTAAGTTTCCATTGTTTTGCTTGACATTTGAAGGTTTCGGATTGATTAAGTTATGAGATTCCTTTCCTTTGTTCTATTCATATTGATTGTCTCTATTCTCTTGTGTGTATTGTTATTGAATTAGATTTGCTCATTTAGATTGGCCATCTAAGTAGTTTCATCTTATTCATATTGCTATTGTTTGGTTATTTCTAGTTGAAATATCATACTTGTTTGTAGCACACACAATTTGCAGGAATTAGTTGTGAATGTTAATTGTGAAGAGAATTGAGTACATGTCGAGTATCTGACTAGTTGTCTATGGTATTGCATGTATCTATCCATTCCTGAACTTAAATCTGCTTTATTATTGAATCTTGATAGTTTCAAGGTTATAGTTGAGTAAGGGTTATTAGGACTAGTTGGACTAATAACTACATTAGAACAGGGATTAGAACGATCATATGAGTAATTCGACATAGGATTAAAAGGAGTTTATGATCAACTTGTTAATTTGTTAGTGGATAATTGTCAAGTGAAACACCTTCCATTGATATATTTACAATCCAAATCAACCTTCGTTACTTTGTTCTTAAAACACACAAACCCCCCCCCCCTTGGTTACTTACACTCGTTAATCATTATTATAACTTTAAGAATCGATAACCTGATTCCCTTGGGATTCGACCCTTGCTTGCCTACTATACTTGTTAGTGAGCTTGTTAGGATTACTTGACTTGGCATACGACAAATTCGCCTCGTCAAATTTGGCGTCGTTGCCGGGGAATCAAATTTTCTTTTCTTTAAAGTTCTTGTTTTGATTAACCTTAGTGTTGACTAGTGAATGGTCAACACCCGTTCTACTAATCAGTCTCTTTTTATTCTTGATCCAGAAATTGAGAGGACTTTCCATCGAAATCAGAGAGAGAACAGAGTTGAGACTGATACAGGTGCAATGGAAGACGACCAGTTGTTGACTCCCGAGCAAAGAGCTCTTGCTGACACCCAACGTCAATTGGCTGAAATTCAGTTAGTTGTTAATGCCCAACGGGAATTGCTTGCGGCAAGGCAAGATGCAAATGCTCTAAGAGACGGCGGTGTCGTCCGCACATTGAGGGAGCGTACTACTCCCAATCTGACACAGCAACCTCAAGCTGTGGTTCTTCCACCCCTTGATCATGGGGTGACTTTTGAGCTCAAGTCAGGGGTGATCAATCTGCTTCCCACATTCCATGGTTTGCCTGGTGAGGATCCAATCATGCATTTGAATCAATTCCATGACACTTGCATGACAACCAAACCACCAAATGTCACTGAGTCAGCAGATCAAGATGAGAGCCTTCGGGTTCACTTTGAAAGATGGTGCTAGGTCCTGGTACTATCATTTGCCTACCGGTTCGGTAGATAGCTGGGAGAAGTTGCACAAGGTGTTCCTGGGTAAGTATTTTCCAGTTAAAAAGGCAAATGCTCTGAAGAAGGAAATTGCCCATGTAGAGCAAGGTGAAGATGAGACTCTCTATGATTACCTTGAGCATTTCAAGGGGTTGTGTGCTAGTTGCCCTTTTCATGGGTATGATACTGAGGACCTGGTCTTACATGTTTGCAATGGTTTCCTTAATCATTAAAGGAGAATGGTAGACGCTGCTTGTGGTAGGAGTATTCTCAACATGACACCAGAAGATGCCATGGAAAAGTTGCAAGACATGGCTGAGAGCACTAGGAGTTTTGGTAGGACATACACTAGGAAAGGAGTGAATGCCACAAGCTCAGGAGACCCCGCTCTTATGACCGAGCTCGTTGAGCTAAAGAAGATGATCTCTCAGCTGCACAAAGCACATCAACAGGTAAAAGCATGTGGTATTTGTTCTGACCCTTCTCATTTTACAGACAAATGCCCTGAGCTACAAGATGATGATGTTGCTGAAGTCAATGCTGCTGGTGGATATGGACCTCCACGACCTCGAAATGATCAGCAGAACAACTACAACCCGAGGTATAGAGATCATCCAAATTTCAGATGGCGTGATCAGAATGAACCCCAACCTCAAGCTCAAGCCCCACGACCCAATTCTGGACCTTCAACTGCAGATATGTTGAGATCATTGACTCAACATTTCACAACCTATGTCCAAACTACTCAGTCTAGTATCAAGAACATGGAGAAACAAATAGGGCAGTTGGCTGAAGCTGTGACCACTCTTGCAAAGCAAAAATCCAATTCACTACCATCTCAAACGGTAGTGAATCCGACCAGAAATGTTAGTGCTGTGACAACAAGGAGTGGAAAAGTGTTGGAAAATGCTGCTGCTGAAAAGGCAGAATCTGAAACAGGTGAGAATTCACGACCGCGGGACGAGAACCGCGATCGCGGAAGTTGTTTTGAAGAAACAGTGGGAATTCCGCGACCGCGGGATGATATCCGCGATCGCGGAATATCTTCTGAGGAAACAGGTGCAAATCCACGACCGCAGACTGACAGCCGCGATCGGGGAAATGCTCCTGGTGAGTCCGAGGTTGAGGAGTTTTCAAAAGATGCAGATGAGGTCGAGGACCGGGGCGACTTCCGATTGAGACAAGACAACTATGTCCGCCCCGACTTCCCACCTCTCAACTCAACCAAACCTCCCGCTCCTTTTCCCGATGCTTTGAAGGACACGAGGAGGCCGGAAAATGACAAGGAGATGTTCGAAACCTTCAGCAAATGCGAGGTAAATATCCTTTTACTCAAACTCATTAAAAGTATTCCTAGATATGCTAAGTTCTTGAAGGAACTCTGCACCATCAAGAGAAATAAAAAATTGAAGGGACAGCAGAAGGTGACGGTAAGCGAGCGTGTCTTCGCTGTATTCCAAAGGCGAATGCCTAAAAAGTGCAGCGATCCGGGTATGGTAAGCATTCCTTGTCGTATAGGTGATACTCACTTTGAGAGAGTTATGCTTGATATTGGTGCATCTATAAATGTTTTGCCTTACTCGTTGTATAAGATGCTTGGTTTAGGCCTTCTTCATGAAACCGGAATAATTATTCAACTAGCTGATAGGACTACTGTTTATCCTAAAGGTGTAGTTGAGAATGTTTTGGTAATGGTTGATAATTTGTTCTTCCCTGCTGATTTCTTTGTGTTAGACATGGAACATGATGGTCAGGCTGCACCTATTTTGTTAGGAAGGCCTTTTATGAGAACCGCTAACACAAAGATTGATTTAGCTAGTGGGTCTCTTACTTTAGAGTTCGATGGGGAAGTTGTACAATTCAATATTTTTGATGCTATGAAGCACCCCATTGAAGATGCTGCTTCTATTTGTTCTATTGATGTGATTGATCCTATAGTTCAAGATACTTTTAATATCTTTGGCTTGGATGAATTGCAATGTGTTATGGAAAACAGCATCATTCACCCACCACAAGTTAATCTCTTTCTTTCTCCTGATATTCATAGGGTTCTAGCTCAGCTAGACACGTCAGGTAGATCTTTGGCTGGCAGGCCCATGTTACTGACTTTGGAGAGCGAAAAGCTCCCCCCTTCTGTTTTGCAGGCACCAGTGATTGAACTTAAGCAATTGCCAGAGCACCTGAAGTATGCTTTTCTTGGAGAGAATGATACCCTCCCGGTAATCATCTCTAGTAAGTTGTCCGGTGAGCAAGATAAGAGATTGGTGATAGTGTTGAAAGAGCACATTACAGCTCTCCGGTTGTTCCCTTTCGTGTTTTGAAAGAAAAAGAAGAAAAAAATAAAGCAGAAAATCGAAAAAGAAAAAAAAAAAAAAAGAGAAATTCAAAAACCCATCATCTCCCAATTTCTCCCATCTCATCATCTCTCAATTTCTCCCCCACCAAACCAATTTCCCATCATCTCTACCATTTCTCACCAAAATCTCTTCAATTTCTCCTCTCCCAAATTTCTCCCCAAAATATCAATTTCTCCTCTCATCTCCCACCGGATTCTCACCACCTCACCGGAGCCCAGTCACACCGCGCTCGCCAGTCGTCAACCCCCACCCCACCGGGTAACCCGGATTAGTGAGCTACTCCCTTCTCTTCCTCATTTATTTTCTATGTCTTTCACACTGAGGACATTGTGTACTTCAAGTATGGGGGAGAGGGATTTAGTTTACTGCTTATCTTTAGAGTAGTTTCCATTCGGTTCTTTGAATTCAGTTCGTATTTGTTTAAAAAAAAAAAACCAGAAAAAGCCACAAAAATGATAAAAAAGGCAAATGAAAATCCTGGGATGGGCTGAAAACCCGAAAGGGCGGTTCCATGCAATAAGCAGGTAGTCTGGTCGGCATTAGGCTGAGGCAAAAGTGGACTTGAGAGATGTGAACCATTGGTGAGTTATCTAGCAAAATGAAATGAGTGGCTAGGTGAAAACCCTTCGGGGCGCCTAGGCAGAATGAGTGAAATGAGTGTCTTAGGACCATTTGTTGCTGCTGGCGAGGTGTCATAAGAAGGTGGTGATATAAGGAGGAAAGGGTAGGACACTATGGAGGGATAAGGAGCTAGATAGGAGCTAGGATTAGATTTATCTTTTGTACTCACTATGGTGTTTGGAGGCGAAGTGTGTTTGTAATTTGTAGGTCATTCTTTCTCTATACTTCCTAAGATCTTTGTGTGTTGATGGTAAGGGTAAGTTTCATTTAGCTTACTCGGGGACGAGCAAGGTCTAAGTATGGGGGAGTTTGATAAGCGGTATTTTACATAGCGCTACTATAGGTTATTAGCTCATTTTGTATAGGATTATGCTAGATGTTATGATGTATTCTGTAATCATGGAGTTTTGGAGAGTTGAGTTACACATGAGAATACAAAAGATGATGCGGAGCATTGAAGCATAAGAAGAGGAGTCGAAGCTGAAGAAGACCACATGTAGCATTGGAAGTAGCTGAAGACGAAGCCAAGGAAGCCACAGAAGCCAAATCCGCGATCGCGGAAAACCTACTGGACCAGCCAAGGTCACAGAAGAAATTTCGCGACCACGGGTACCAAACCGCGATAGTTTCAAGGTTATAGTTGAGTAAGGGTTATTAGGACTAGTTGGACTAATAACTACATTAGAACAGGGATTAGAACGATCATATGAGTAATTCGACATAGGATTAAAAGGAGTTTATGATCAACTTGTTAATCTGTTAGTGGATAATTGTCAAGTGAAACACCTTCCATTGATATATTTACAATCCAAATCAACCTTCGTTACTTTGTTCTTAAAACATACAAATCCCCCCCCTCCCCCCCTTTGGTTACTTACACTCGTTAATCATTATTATAACTTTAAGAATCGATAACCTGATTCCCTTGGGATTCAACCCTTGCTTGCCTACTATACTTGTTAGTGAGCTTGTTAGGATTACTTGACTTGGCATACGACAAATTCGCCTCGTCAAATCTTACATGATGGTTGGGTCCAGCATTTCCTCCGAACCCTGAAGCGAGTGGCGGACATAGGTCAGCGTGTGATTTTATCATCTTGTGACGTTACCCCTTACTTTTAAGGTGGGTCCGTTGCCTCACGCTTGCGTTAGGTCAACGTCAAACTCTTTTAATCGACGGGCCTATTCATCGGGCAGTGTCCGATTTCTAGATTGTTAGGACTTACGATGCCGGTGGACGTATCCCTGTCGGTTTGGCGTTTTTCCCATGGATTCATGACTCTCTGAGGTGCTGGAAGGCGTGAAGACGCGATCTTGGAGAATGATCGTGTCAAATAGGTTTGACCTTGTTTGCTCAGAGGATTCGGCCGGCTTCGTGAGGTACCGGGCTAACAATCATGGGAAGCGTCGACTCGGAGTCGGCGGTTTGGCTAATGTTTCCTACGCGTAGATGAACCCTCGAACGCATAGACTAACGAAATTCGCCCCCGGCGCGGATTTTCACCGTGGCCTTCTTGCTTCTTATTTGGTACGCCGTACTCAAGAGGCACGTTCTCTTAATAGACATAGAGCAAGTCATGGAAATGAAACAACTCAGCATGCTTAACACGTTGGAAAGAAAAGGTCTACTTGTATATTAATAAAAGATGCATCATGCAATAACAAACACTGATTTTGACGCCTACCCCTAGTCGCCGCGACCCCTTGTTGCTTTGACCTAAAGATAACGACATGTTCTTATTAAAAACTTAATCCTACTCATGCAAAGGGAAATAAAAGGGAATCAAAAGACGCATAGAAATATCTCAAACTCTTTCCTGATGGTGTCTTTACGGTGGGTGATGTTTCAAGAGCATGTAGCTTAAGTCAGGGTTTTCCGCCATAAACTTCCTCCACTTTTGAACTCGGAGGTTTTGCTTACGTTTTCGTAGAGACGCGTCGTACTTATCGACGCCCTTATCTCGCTTCTTAGATGGCTTTTTATTTGACGCGTCGGGGATTATTCTTCTACCTCTAGCCTCTTTCTTAGACTTTCGATGGTTTTTCCGCGTTTTTAGGTGTTTCGATTCTTTATTACTCGATTATCCAGACCATGAAGACGCTTTCCTTTTCTCTACTCTTCGGATGGCGTAGGATTTTACTTCTAGGACGTATGTTTCGTCGCCTACCCGGCCAATTTCTTCTTTTATCTCGTAGTGCCTCCGTTGAGCATATCTTACTTGTTCTCCATGGTCTTTTAATTGCTACGCCTTACTCTTTTTCTCTAGGGACGCGTTGGTTTTATTCTTCATTCCTATGCTGTAGCACTCCCTTGCTATCTGTGGTTCGCCCTTGATCTCTTGGATTCCCCAAGGAGATGGAAACTTCAGGGATTGATGGTACGTTGAAGGTATAGCTCTCATATCGTGTAACCACGGCCTTCCCAAGATTATGATATAGGGCGACTCGGCTTCCATCACTACGAACTTGGTTTGCATATTGACCCCTTTCGCCTGAGTGGTTAGGGTGATTTCTCCTAGCATATCGGCGACTTCGCCACTGAAACCTACTAGGGGGATGTACTTTTTCACCACGTCATCGCTAGATAATCCGAGCTCCTTGATTGCGGATAAGGTGATTGTTTGTGCCTAAAAATACGACGAGTATGGAACGGGTGAAGAGCTATGCGTAGGAAGACTGTGTCAATGCAACGAGAGAAAAGAAGGATGTCGTCGACGTGACAAGACGTGGAAAAGGTCTCGTTTATCTTGAAGATTAGGTCGGCCGAGTATATTTTATCTTATTCCTTATTATATTATTGTAATTGGTAAAAGATACGGTAAATAATATCTTTTACCTTGTTTGTTATATCGTTATTTAAATAAAAGGAAGAGATAAGATCTCGTTTCCTAAAAGATATTATTAGGGTTAGCCTATATATAGAGGCTAACGCCTGCTTTGTAAGTATCCAGCCACCATTACGAGTAATACCAAGTTCAAGCTTCAAACCATAAATTCTTCTCTTGTTCTATATTGTTCTTGAGTGTCGAGATTATACCGTATTCTTTGATCTTTGCCCTACAATTGCTTAGTTATCTTCTCGTAGGTAATTTCGCTACAAACAATTGGCGCCCACCGTGGGGCAAGATCAAAAAGGTATCCTCTTTCCATACGAAAAGAGCTTCTTTTTTGCAGGAAATCATGACGAGTCCGACCAACAGTCCACGTGATGGTGAGAAATGATCCGAAGAAGGAGATCATGTGACGGTTCCTCTCGTTCCGGTGGAAGAAGACGCAGGAAAAAGTCTCGAAAACACACCTCGCACTCCAAAAAGATGTGCTCCCATGGAGAAACGAGGGGTAGACGGCGAAATAACCGACGTGGCCGCCGTCCGAGCGCATTTCGAATCCTTCGAAAAGGCCCAGGCTGAAGCCATGTACGCGAGCGAGAAGACGGCGTCAGAGCTCACTAAGGAAAATGAGAGACTGAACTCCATAATCAGGGAACTCAAAGCGGGTTCCACAGGGCCACATACCTACGTTCGCGGTCAAAGTGTCGTCCGACGCCTTGATATGGATGCAGCCATCAAAGAAGGCAACGTATACCAGCCTCAAGTACACCATGGTCATGTCCTCCCAAGAGAAACGATTCAGAGAAACAAATCTGAGGAAAGGATGACGTCGGACGTCGTCGCTGCGCTCGTAGCGCAACAGGTCGGAGCCTTAAGAAAGGAGATGATGCTGATGCCCGGGGCTCCCAAATCCATAATCCCTGAGCACGAGTTCGGATTTCAAGAGAGTCCTTTTTTTGCCGCCCTCGCCGCCCAGAAAATCGCCAAAAAGTTCACCGTCGCCGATCTTCCCGCCTACGATGGATCAGATGACCCGGAAGAACACGTCTTACTCTACAAGGCCAAGCTCTCCACAAGTCTAATCGAGCCAAAATTAAAGGAAGCAATGATGTGCAAGTTCTTTAGCTCAACGTTGAAATGTCCAGCCTTGACGTGGTTCATCCCCTTACCCAAGGGAAGTATCTCCTCCTACGCCGAACTCTCCAACCTGTTCCGACTACAATTTTCCAGCAGTAAGTTGTTTGCGAATCAACCCTCAGATCTCCATAACATGCGTATGAATAGAGGCGAGACCATAAGAGCCTTTATGAAGCGTTTCAATGATGAGAAGATTACAATCCCTGATTGTAGCGAAGCCACCATTGCCGACGCGTTTAGACGCACACTTCCCCGAGATAGTGACCTGTACAAGGAATTGACGAAGACTCGCTCTGAATCATTCGTCTCAACAAGGGAAAGAGCCATGGAACCCATACCCTTAGAGGAGGATATCCTAAGATACAACGAAGAAATTTCTCGATCTCCACGTAGGCGAACTCCTCCGCGTAGGAATTCTCCTCCACGTCGACACAACGATCGACATCAGGAACGAGGGGAACGTCACGACAAAAGAAATAAGTCGTTCCAAAGAGAACCACAAATGGTGCATGCTGTGAGCGAAGTTGATAGCATCTATATGGTGGACAAAGGTATCTCTATGAAGACCGACGCGTTGGGAGTCATGAGCGCAATGGAAGGGTTACGCGACGTGCAATGGCCGAGAAAGCCGAATCCTGGAAGGAGGCCTGGAACAGGGAAGGGGTACTGCGAGTTCCATAACGATACGGATCACATGACGGATGGTTGTTACACCCTGAGAAAGAGGTGTCAAGGTTGCTGAAAAGCGGAGATTTGAAAGATCTACTCTCCAAAGAAGGAAGGAACGCGTTTGTAGGGGTGAAGAGAGAAAAGAAGTCCCCTACTCCTCCTCCACCTCCGTCAAGTCATACCCGGACTATACACACCATCTTCGGAGACTCTTCCACGAGCGGCTACACCGCATCCACCTCTAGAAGGAACATTAAGATTCTACGCGACGATAGTGATATGACGCGAGTTTACCAAATTCGTCCTTCCAGGAGAAATTACCCGGTCACGTTCGAGGAGCCAAACGAGGTGGTGGAGCATCACGACGGGTTAGTTATCTCCCTCACCGTCAGCAATAGCCTGGTCAAGAGAATCCTCATAGACAATGGGAGTTCCGCCAACGTAATTACTACATCTGCTATAAAAGAGCTCGGACTATCCAACGACGGCGTCGTAAAGAAATACATTCCTCTAGTGGGATTCAGTAGTGAAGTAGCAAGCATGTTGGGAGAAATTACATTGGCAACCAATGCAAGGGGTATCAATATACAAGCAAAGTTTGCGGTGATGGATATTGAATCGCCATACAACATTATCCTAGGAAGACCTTGGCTACACAACATGAAAGTTGTACCCTCGACGTACCATCAATCTTTAAAATTCCCATCTCCATGGGGGATCCAAAAGATCAAAGGCGAGCTTCAAGTTGCGAGAGAATGCTATAGCGTTGGAATGAAAAAAGCCACTAAGTCATCATTAGGCAAAGAAAAGAAAGTGTAGCAATCAAGGAATCACGAAGAAAAAGCTAGGGAGGGAAAGTCGGTCCCTGACATGATGAGAAAAGCAAAGTTTGACAAACAAGAGGATACCAATCCACCAAGTAAGTACGAGCAAAAAGTCCAAGCAAAAAGCAACAATTTGAGCTACATGTTCCTGAAGCACCACCCACCTTAAAGTCGAAAGAAGTGATAAGAATTTCCAAATTCCGTAGTATTATTTTCTTTGTGTTCTTTCTTGCATGAGTAGGATTAGTTTCTTCCAAGAATTTCAATAAAGCTAGCGTCGTTATCTTAGCATCGAAGCGACGTGGGGTCGTGACGACTAGGGGTAGGCGTCAGTGTCAAAGCTTGTTAGTTCATGATGCATTCCTTTATTAATATATGAGTACACTCTTTTTCCTCTGACGTGTTAAAGTATGCCGAGTTGTTCTATTTCCAAATTACTTGCTCTCTGTCTATGACGTAACATCAAGCTTAATAAGGCCGCGGCGAAAATCTGCGCCGGGGAGGAGTTTCGTTAGTCTACGCGTTCAAGGCTCCATCTACGCGTAGACAACGTTAGCCAAACCGCCGACTCCGAGTCGACGCTTCCCATGATTGTTAGCGACGTGTGGCAATGGTCATGGGGAATGAAGCCCGGCACCTCACGAAACCGGCACGGCCCTCTGAGCGAAGAAGGGAAACCTATCGCCACGACCACTATCTAGAAACGCGTACTTGCGCCTTCCACGGCCCCTCTGAGAGTCATGAATCCACGGGCAAAATGCCAAACCGGCAGGGATGCGTCCACCGGCATCGTAAGTCCTAATAATCTAGAAATCGGACGCCACACGATGAATAGGTCCGTCGATTAGAAGAGTTTGACGTCGACCTAACGCTAGCGTGAGGAAACGAACCCACCTTAAAAGTAAGGGGTAACGTCACAAGATGATAAAATCACACGCTGACCTATGTCCGCCACTCACTTCAGGGTTCGGAGGAAATGTTGGACCCAACCTTCATGTAAGCCGGCAACGTAACTAAAGCAGCCGCAATGACCATATCACCCCCATCAAGTGAGTAAAAACCCTCTAACGCGTTCACCACGAACAAAGTATCACACTAGAGGTAGAAAACCACACCCTAAAAGATAAAGTAGCAAAATCAAAAGCCAAAGGACCAAACCTACGTACTCACAAACATGCTACGCGTAAGGGGTCACGGAAGTTAAAAGTCAAGAAGAAAAAGGTTCTATACGTACGCAGAACAAATTACGCGTGCCAAAGCGAAGTACATAGGACATCAAATCCAGATAAACGATAAGCTCCCAAAACGCCCCGACGCAAAGAACGACGCATAAGATGCAAGGAACGAAGTACCAAATGCAACAAGTAAAGAAGATTCTTTGGTAGCTCTAACTAGGGGTGGGCATAAATAACTGAAACCGAAAAACCGAATTGAAAAACCAGAAAACCGACCGATTTTTCAATTAACCGTGCCGAAATAATCGAAGTTTTGGATACAACTAACCGAACGATATTATTTGCGGTTATACGGTTAGGAAACGGTTAATTAAATTGTATTTGTGGTTAACCGAAATAACCGAATATATAATATATAAATAATTTTAATATAAAACAATATGACTGTAATAGATTTGTATAATAAAATTTTATGTTCCAACACTATTTATCTTCATTTTATATTCAAATCGGTCTATTTACACAATATAAGATTATTGCAGAACATTATGACTTTTTTAGCTCTTTAATTATATTGTGTAATTGGAATTGTGATATTTTAGTTCTTTGAACTAATTTCTTTTAGTGTTCTTTTAGTTTTGTTCTTTTTTCTTAACAATTTTAAGAGCATATTTTTTAGTTTTTGTTATATTGGTTAACCGAACTAACCGACTTATTTGTACCGAAAATTTGGTTAACCGATATTGGTTAACCAAGAATTACGGTTAGGTAAATGGTTGTTAGAAATTACTAACCGAACATTTGGTTAACCGAACATTGGTTAACCGACCACGCCCACTCCTAGCTCTAACCTAGTCTACAAGGAGCCTAAGTCAAACCTACCAAAAGGGGTAGGACCGCTCGAGGACACATGAAAACACACCCAAAGCCAAGGAACGTATAGGATACGCGTCAAAACAAGACTAAGACCACCTACCTGTAAAAGAAAGATAAGGAAGTCAAGGAGCACCCCCGAGGCAAAGAAATTGGGAAGACAAAGGTTGACTCAAAGGGATCCAAAAGTTACTCGCGGACAAATACGCCACCGCCAACGAAAGCATACCTGGACGCAATGACATACTCGAAACATAAAAGAACTTGGAGACATCTTCGTCAACAAGTAAGCAATTCCAAAAAGTTATATTATAGAGGCCCATCACGAAGGGCAAGAACGAAAGTATTTACAAGAAAACGCCCCGAAGGCCGGCGACGCATGAACAAAAAAAAATTAATTACAAGAAGTCCAAGGGAAGAATGACCCCGGAAAAATCACAAAGAGTCACAGCGTCCAGGTGAGCTCGATGCAGAGCCATCCGCGTCCTCATACTCATGCTCATCCACGCCCTCGTCTTCAGAGTCTTCCACGACAGCCTCCTCACCAACTATCTCGTCATCTTCGACTCCATCATTAGGATCAACCTCGTTAAGATGAGGGACATCATCCTCCATGACGTGAGGATTCGCCGGAGGATTCATAGGCGTAGGTCCTTCCTCGACACCTTCAGGGAGCTCCGCGAATGCTTCCTGAAACTCCCTCCGCTCCTTTACAGGATCCCAACCGTGGTACTGACCAGCAGCATACTGTTCAATGACCTCCACCTTAGCCTCCTTGAGCTCGGAAGCAAGCTTCTCCTCCACCTTAGCCTTCTCGTCCTCCAGGGCAGCAATCTTCGCCTTCGAATCTTCAACCTATTTGGCAAGATCGACGTGAAGTTTAAGCGCCACCGCAACCTTTTCTTGAGCTTCATTCTCCGCCTTACGCGACGCCTCAACCGTCGCATTAAGCTCCTTAATCTTCGCCTCGTCGGCCGATTGCTTGGCCTCCATAGCTTTCATCCGATTGACAAAATCAGAGAAACGCCCATAGACGCACAACGAAGATTGAAAAGCCTAAGAAAAGAGAAGATAAAGAGGTCAGAATATAATCGAAGACAAGGGACTCGGCGTAAAAAGCAAGAAAAAATACCTACCATTGCGTAGCAAGAGCCTCCCTTATCACATATTTCGTCTCCATCGGCAAATAGTAGTCGAGCGATGGAGGATTTTGAAGCCCCTTCATGGCAGGCAAAAATGACCTTCCAGGCGCAACGGCACGAGAGATAACTCCCGGAAAGTCATCCACGGTCTCGAAGTCGAAGTTCAACTTCTCAACGACCTTCTCCTTACCCTTACGTGACTTCTTCGCCGGAATTGAAGAGGGAGATGGAGACGAAACGAGAGAAAGCATTGGCGTGATATGGATAGGAACCTCAGAAGCAGTTCCCTCTCCGGTACGACTCCTCTTCCGCGACGCGATGAGAGCAGGCGCGGATTGTCCTCCACTGCGAACGCGTGAAAGATCTGCGGATACTAAAAGATCAACAAGAAAAAGAGATCGCGAAGAAAACAAAAGAAAGTTCAACGACATTATAGCCGTTGAGAAACTAGCCGTTACGATTGAACGCTAGCGGCACGACTAACGAAGCCCCCCATCTGTCGTATGGAAACGATTGAAGGAGAATGATGACCGAAGCTTTGCGACGATATTAAAAACTCAAGTAACGTAATCATCAACGCGTTCCTGATGCAATGAAGACGTATTCCTTGAAAAAAGAAGGCGTCTCCCAGCTCTACTAGACGTTAAGCCCTGTAAGATGCCTTAGGGGTATTGTTTGTGCCTAAAAATACGAAGAGTGTGGAACGCGTGAAGAGCTACGCGTAGGAAGACTGTGTCAACGCGACGAGAGAAAAGAAAGATGTCGTCTACGTGACAGGACGTGGAAAAGGTCTCGTTTATCTTGAAGATTAGGTCGGCCGAGTATATTTTATCTTATTCCTTATTATATTATTGTAATTGGTAAAAGATACGGTAAAGAATATATTTTACCTTGTTTGTTATATCGTTATTTAGATAAAAGGAAGAGATAAGATCTCATTTCCTAAAAGATATTATTAGGGTTAGCCTATATATAGAGGCTAACACTTGCTTTGTAAGTATCCAGCCACCATTACGAGTAATACCAAGTTCAAGCTTCAAACCCTAAATTCTTCTCTCGTTCTATATTGTTCTTGAGTGTCGAGATTATACCGTATTCTTTGATCTTTGCCCTACAATTGCTTAGTTATCTTCTCGTAGGTAATTTCGCTACAAATAGAGATGATGTTGGTTGAGCTTCCGTTATCGATGAGGATTCTTTTAACCTTGTAATTACTAATGGTTAAGGAGATAACTAACCCGTCGTGATGATCTACGCTCCCGTTGGGTTCCTCAAATGTGATTGGGCAATCTTTCCTAACGGTCCTGACGTGGTAGATGGGCAAGTTACTTCCTTCGCCGCGTAATGCCTTGACGCTCCTTTTGGCGGTGGAGGCCGTATAGCCACTTATGGGGGAGCCTCCGAAGATCGTATTGATTGTCCTTGAACGACTCGACGAAGGAGGCGGTGGCGTTGCAGATCTTTTTCCTTTTCTTGCTCCTTCGAACACGTCCCTTCCTTCTTTGCAAAGCAAATCCAATAGGTCGCCTCTTTTCAGGAGGCGTAGAACTTCTTTCCTTAGAGTATAGCAATCATCCGTCGGATGTCCTGAATCGTTGTGGAACTCGCAATATCCTCTTCGTGACCCTGATTTCTTTTCAGGATTTGGCTTTTTAGGCCACTTCACGTCATGGAGATTTTCCATCGCGTTCATAACCCGCAACGTGTCGGTCTTCATGTATACTCCTCTTTCGACTGCGTAGACGTTATTGATCTCGCTTACGTTATGCACCATGGGGGTTCTCTATGGAATGGATTTTTTCTTCTATCGTAGCGTCCGCCACCTTTATGTTGGGGAGAATCCCTGCGTGGAGGGGTACGTCTACGTGGAGATCGAGACTTTTCTTCAGCGTGACTTAGGAGGTCTTCTTCAAGGCGTATGCCTTCCATAGCTCTTTCTCTCGTCGAGACGAATGAAGTAGGACGAGTCTTTGTTAACTCCTTGTATAGATCGCTGTCTCGGGGGAGGGCACGTCTGAAGGCGTTGGCAGCGGTTGCCTCGTTACAATCTGGAATTGTATTCTTCTCATCGTTCAAACGCTTCATGAAGGCCCTGATGGTTTCGCCTTTGTTCATACGCATGTTATGGAGATCTGAAGGTTGCTTCGCAAATAACTTGTTGTTGGCGAATTATAGTCGGAACAGGTTGTAGAGTTCGGCGTAGGAGGAGATACTTCCCTTGGGTAAGTGGATGAACCACGTCAAGGCAGGACCTTTCAGCGTCGAGCTAAAGAACTTGCACATCATTGCTTCCTTTAATTCTGGCTCAATTGGACTTGTAGAAAGCTTGGCCTTGTAGAGTAAGACATCGGCAACGGTGAACTTCTTGGCTATCTTCTGAATGGCGATAGTGGCGACAAAAGGACTTTCTTGAAATCCGAACTCGTGCTCAGGAACTATAGATTTTGGGGCTCCAGGCATTAACATCATCTCTTTTCTTAGGGCTTCGACCTGTTGCGCTACGAGCGCAGCAACGACGTCTGAAATCATCTTTTCCTCTGATTTCTTTTTCTGAATCGTTTCTCTCGATGGGATGGCGTTTCGATGCTCTTGGGACCCGTACTCCTCTCCTTCTTCAGCGACGGAATCCATATCTAGGCGGCGAACGACGCTTTGACTACGAACATAGGTGAGTGGCTTCGCTGACTCTGCTCTAAGCTCTTTTATAATGGAGCGTAGTCGTTCGTTCTCTTTGGTGAGTCCCGACGTGTTCTCTTCGCTGGCGCTTTTGACTTTCGTCCATGCCTTCTGGACGGTATCGAAGTGGACTCTGACAGCGGCCATGTTAGTTACATCGTCGCTCGTCCCCTGCTCTTCTGTGGGAGCGTTGTTCTTTGGAGCACTAGGAGTGCTCTCAAGATCTTTTCCTGCGTTTTCATCCACCGGAACGAGAGGAACTGTCATGTGATCTTCTTCTTCGGATCTCTTTTTGCTATCACGCGGACTGTTGGTCGGACTTGTCATGATTTCCTGCAAAAAAGAAGCTCTTTTCATATGGAAAGACGATACCTTTTTTATCTAGCCCCACGGTGGGCGCCAATTGTTTGTAGCAAAATTACCTACGAGAAGATAACTAAGCAATTGTAGAGCAAAGATCAAATAACACGGTATAATCTCAACACTCAAGAACAAAGTAGGAAATTAGGGTTGAACCTTTAACTTGGTATTACTCGAATGGTGGTTGGATCCTTACAAAGCAGGCGTTAGCCTCTATATATAGGTGACGAGACATACATCCTAGAAGTCAAATCTTAGGCCGTCCGAAGAGTAGAGAAGAGAAAGAATCATCCAAGAAACGAGATAAGAGCATCGATAACCACGACGCATCCCTTCGGAAACGTAAGCAAAATCTCCGAGTTCAAAAGTGGTGAAAATTCATGGCGGAGAACCCTGACCTAAACTGCATGTTCTTGAAACACCATCCACCGTAAAAATACCACCAGAGAAAGTTTGAAAGATTTTTAAGCATTTTTTTATTCCCTTCTATTTCCCTTTGCATGAGTAGGATTAAGTTTTTTAATAAGAACGTGTCGTTATCTTTAGGTCAAAGCGACAAGGGGTCGCGGCGACTAGGGGTAGGCGTCGGTGTCAGTATTTGTTGTTCAATGATGCATCTTTTATTAATATACAAGTAGACCTTTTCTCTCCAACGCGTTAAGCATGCCGAGTTGTTTCATTTTTATGACTTGCTCTATGTCTATTAAGAGAACGTGCCTCTTGAGTACGGTGCACCAAATAAGAAGCAAGAAGGTCGTGGTGAAAATCCGCGCCGGGGGCGAATTTCGTTAGCCTACGCGTTCAAGGCTCCATCTATGCGTACGCAACGTTAGCCGAACCGCCGACTCCGAGTCGACGCTTCCCATGATTGTTAGCGACATGTGGCAATGGTCATGGGGAATGAAGCCCGGTACCTCATGATGCCGGCCGGATCCTCTGAACAAACAAGGTTAAACCTATTTGACACGGTCATTGTTTGTAGCGAAATTACCAACGAGATGATAACTAAGTAATTGTAGGGCAAAGATCAAACAATATGTTATAATCTCAACACTCAAGAACGATGTAGGAATTTAGGGTTTGAAGCTTGAATTTAGTATTACTCGTATGGTGGCTGAATTATTACAAAGCAGGCGTTAGGCTCCTTTTATAGGCTAACCCTAATGATATCTTTTAGGAAACGAGATCTTATCTCTTCCTTTTATCTAATAACGATATAATAATAAGGTAAAAAGATATTCTATCTCGTATCTTTTACCAATTACAACAATATAATAAAGTAATATGGTAATATCTACTCAGCCGACTTAATCTTCAAGGAGAACGAGATCTTTGCCACGTCTCGTCACGTCGACAACATCCTCGTTCCTTCTCGTCACGTCGACATGATCACTCTACACGTAGCTTATCACGCGTTCCTTACTCATCGTATTTTTAGGCTCAAACAGTCATTCTTCAGGAACGCGTCTTCACGCCTTCCAGCCTCTCTGAGAGTCATGAATCCATGGGCATATCGCCAAACCGGCAGGGAGGCGTCCACCGGCATCGTAAGTCCAAACAGTCAAGAAATCGGACGCTACACGATGAATAGGCCAGTCGATTAAAATAATTCGACGTCGACCTAACGCTAGCGTGTGGCAAAGGATCCACCATAAAGTAAGGGGTAACGTCACAAGCTGATTAAATCACACGCTGATCTACGCCCGTCACTCGCTCCGAGTTCGGAGGAAATGTTGGACCCAATCTTCATATAAGCCGGCAAATTAACAAAAGCAGCCGCGATGACCCAATCTTCATCTACACGCTCATAAGCAAAGCACATGTAAGGAACCACAAAAAATCTGCGGAAAACACACAAGCACCGCAAGAACATCAAAGGAAAATATGAAGTCTTTGGTAGCTTCAGCCCAGCCAACAAGAGACCTGAGCTAAAACCTAACAAAAGGGGTAGGACTACACCCAAGAAACCAAAGGAATACGAAGTATCTAAGAAATAGCAACGACGTAAAAACAAGAAACTCGACAACAGTAAAACGCTACCGCCAAAGGAGCATAGAGAATTTAAAGAATAGAAATACAAGTACATTAAAAGAAAGTTTCACCAAGGAGAAAAAAGGTAATAACGTTTAAAAGAGAAGCGCCCCAACTATGGGCAACACGTACAAATACCCTACGCAAAGAAAAAGAAAAAATTACAGAGAATTGGAATCGCCCTCAAACGACCCAGAGCCAGACGCGTGACCATCGCCCTCCTCATCATCAGTCGCAGCTTCGTCCTCATCGACGCGTTCACCGCCTCCAACGTCCGCAGCATGAACATCCTCCTCCATAACGTCGGGATCTGCGTCGACACGCGAAGAAGAAGGACCTCCCACGACACCTTCGGGAAGTTTTGGATAAGCCTCCTCGAACTCCCTACGCTCGCCCACCGGATCCCAATCCTTATGCTCGCCAGTAGCATACTCCTCTTAAAACCTCCACTCTGGATAACCAAGACCAATAAACCTTCGCCTCGTGCAAGTCGGAGTCATGTTGCGCCTTGTTTTTCTCCACGTCCGTCCTCAAAGTGACGAGATTCTCCTCTAAATTCTTGACTTGCTTGGTAACCGTCTCATGAAGGGTAAGAACTTCAGTAACCTTATCCTTCGCCGCCTTCTCCACGTCACGGGTTTTCTCTAGCAAGCCGTTGAGACGCGTAATCTCCGACTCTGCGTCAGACGCCCTTTTCTCCAACGCCTCCATCTGTTATGGATACGTAGATAAGAGCGGCCAAGCACACAACGACGCTTGAATCCCCTAAAAGAAGGAGGAAGAAAAGTAATTAGAAAGAAAGCTCACGAAAAGATCAAAGATAAAATAAAGATTACAATCTTACTTGCCACTGAACAGCGAAAGCCTCTCCTAGAACGTCGGCAGGATCCATCGACGCGTAGTGGTCAAGGGACGACGAAGAACGAAGTCCCATCAAAGCCTTCAGAAGTTCCCTTCCTGGAGCAAAGGCACGCGAGATCACGCCGGGGAAATCATCTACGGACAGGTATTTTTCCTCGGGAACTTCAACCACTTTCTCTTTCCCCTTCCTTGAATGCATCGCCTTAGCCGGAGAAGGAGACGGCGTAGATTCCAAAGTAGCCATAGGGTCGATGTCTATGGGAGAAGTAGACGAGCATCCATTTATGGCAAGTTGTCTCTTCCTCGACGTCACAAGATCAGTGGCAGATTCGTCACGAACGCGAACGCGGGAAACTGAAGTTGCACCACCAACAAAGTATAACAGGTAAAAAACAAGTATGAAAAGAGGAGTCGAAATGAGCGAACGAGAAGAAGCCGGTTTACCAGATGGCATCGCAAGGGAACTACGATGACCTTCTCCATCATGCCAGTGGAAGGTCCGATCGACTTCAGGGATCGCCAGAAGCGCGGCTACCGCCTTCTTCGATTTAGCCCTCGTCTTAAGAGCCTCCGCGTTGACTGAAAAGTACATAGGGTTACGCGTAAACAAAGCATCAACAAATAAAAATATACTTCTTTGAAAAGGAAAAGTTGATAGACAAGGTAAGGAAACTCACTCTTGGGGTTCCAATCCTCGATAAGCCAAGAACATGCGTCTCTGAGAGAAGATTTCTCAACGAAGTAAAATACCTCGGCCCAACCCCGATCATCCGTGCTCTTCTCGAAAGCTATCCTAGCCTTTTTCTTCTTGAATTTAAAGTAAACTCTACCTGGTGAAGAAAGCGAGACGGTCAAGGAATTGGCAAGATCTGCCGCGACAAAGTCCAAGCCATGTTTTTCAATGGCATCGTCAAGGGCACCTAGGATTCGCCAAGCCCCAGGGAGGAGTTGACCCATTGCCAAGCCAAGGGTGAGCATAAATGCCTTGACCAAAGGCGAGAACGGGAACCGATGACCCGCCAGAAAGGGATACTCGTAGACTGAGATCCATCCCGTCCGGTGAGCATCTGCACAAACGCCCCTTGGAGGGATTTCGATCTTCACATCTGGACCAAGTTCAACAATGGATCTCAGACGGCTGACATCATGCGCTTCAGAATAATATCAATCCGATTCGCGGAGCACCTTCCTTGGTTCAAGAGCATTGGAGTCGCCATTGGAAAGAAATCGAGATGGAAGGGCGGCGTAATAGAATGATCGAATGAGAAAAAATGAGGAGAGGAGAGAAATTTTCAGAAGAAATGAAGTTAGAAGAAGTGTATAGAGAGAGGAAAGATCCCGCCCATTTATAGGCAAGAAATTGTGAGAATTACGGGAAAAGATATTCTCCCAACGGCATCATCCTCCACTAAAGATACTAGCCGTTGGAGATGAACGTTGTCGGCACAAGTCCCGAAGCATATTGTCCGATGCGTGAGAATAGTGAAAAAAAAACGGTGATCAAAGCTCCACGACGATATTAATATTTCGAATGACGTAATCATCAACGCGTTCCAAATGTAATGAAGACGTATTCCTTGAAGAAAGAAGATGTCTCCCAGCTCTACTAGACGTTAAGCCGTGTAAGACGCCTTAGGGGTATTGTTTGTGCCTAAAAATACGACGAGTAAGGAACGCGTGGTAAGCTACGCGTAGGATGATCACGTCGACGTGACGAGAAGGAATGAAGATGTCGTCAACTCGACGAGACGTGGCAAAGATCTCGTCTACCTTAAAGTTGGAGTCGGCCGAGTATATATTATCTTATTTCCTTGTATATTGTTGTAATTGGTAAAAGATACGAGAAAGAATATCTTTTTACCTTATTATTATATCGTCATTAGATAAAAGGAAGAGATAAGATCTCGTTTCCTAAAACATATCATTAGGGTTAGCCTATAAATAAAGGCTAACGCCTGCTTTGTAATTCATTCAACCACCATACGAGTAATACTAAGTTCAAGCTTCAACCCTAATTTCCCATATCGTTCTTGAGTGTTGAGATTATACCGTGTTCTTTGATCTTTGCCCTACAATTGCTTAGTTATCATCTCGTTGATAATTTCGCTACAAACAAACGTCTTATATCATCAATACACGCATAAGTTAAATCCTAAATCTTAAACCCTAAACCTTAACCCTAAATCCTAACCCTAAACCCTAGAATACACGCATAGGTGAAATGTACGGAAGCAGGCATATGGTGCACGCATATGTTATGCGTACCTTGCCTTGGATTCCAAGGAAAAGACGAATATAAAACCCCCAGGCAGTTTTTGATTCAATCCGTCTTCATATGTCTACCAACTCCATAAACTCTTCTATAACTTCTATAGATACCTCCTCTAACACCACATTCATTATGGCTTCAAACGCAAAGGATATTTATGGATCCACCGCCTCCTCTTCACGAAGACGGTGCAATTGCAATAAACTACCTTCTCTGAAAATGTCCCGGTCTATAGAATCTTATGGAAGACGGTACTATACATGTTCAGTACGCTATGACAAAGGTCCTGAAGGGTGTTTGTACGTCGTCTAGATTGATCCTGAATACGACAAAGCGCTAATTGAGATAATTAGACAACTGTTGGACAAAATAGATAATCTACATAGTCAGTATGAAGTTCTGGATTTTTGTGTCCAGTGAACGGAAAAAAATAGGGGAACAGGAAAATAGATATTGTTCCTCCTGTATTTGTATTTTATGTTTGTTCATTGTACGCGTTTCAATAATAAAATAGAAAGTGTTCGTTCGCCAGAATTTGTATAACTCACACGCATATATACAATATGAGTATTGACATTTTACCATCACACACATAAACTATGGATGTAGAAATTTTACCATACAAAAAGTCACACGCATAAACTAGGAGTGTAGGAATTTTACCATACAAAAACTTACACGCATAAGATATGAGTGTACGTCTTTTCGCCTGGTAAAAACTTACAATCTTAATTTATACGTGTGCATGGTGGTGGTGGTGGTAAAGTTACTATAAAAGGGTGCATGTGCATGGTGGTGGTGGCGAAAATCTACCAAGGAAAATCCACAAGAAATTACCAAAAATGGCATCATCAAGAAATTCATGCACTGCATCAAATGCGAACTCCGGTCCTCTCATGTGTTGTTGTGACAAAAGGGCGCAAATCCGATCCTCGAAGCAGGACATAAACTATGGGAGGAAATATTATGCATGTCCAGAACACAAGAGTGACTACCAAACACATGGTTGTTGGTTTACCAAATGGATTGATCCCGAGTACGACGACAACACCAAAGTAGTTTTGGAGGGCCTTCTTACGAGATTGTTGGAGCTTGAAAATGATGTCAAGCGTCTACATGAGACACTCAGAATCCTCGGGGATTTTCAGGATTAGTGTTGTAGTGTTGTAGTGTTATATATATAGTAATGTAGTTCGTAGTGCCTGTGTTTTTGTTATTGTTGTTGTGTTGAATTATCAATACCTATGAATCTTATCTAATGTAGTTATTATCGCACAATACATTTCTACCAACTAAAACCGATTACTTCACAGAGCAAACGTAAATTCAAAAGTGCAAAACAAAATGTGTTATAAGGATAGTAAAAACGCTACATCAAGTCGTGAACATTTTCATCATCCGCAGCTGCATGATTACCACTCCCTTGGCCGACCTCGTTTAGAGAATCCTCAAACATAATAGGAGTTGGGTTCATGGTCTGTGAAGCACGAGGTGGAGGTGGGGCCATAGGCCCTTCTTCAGATGTCAGTGTCTTTAAGCATTGTCGAAATGCATCCTCTACGAATGGCCTGTCTAGGGGATCGGTCTCCAAGTAGGACTGAATAGCGGCGGCAACAATCTGACAATGCTGTAAGCAAACCATTCCAAAAAGATTAACAACTTAATGTAACAAGATAATAAAAAAATAAAATTTAATTTAATTAGGAAAACACATACCACAAGGTGATCAGCAGCACGTACGACACGAACAGGAGGAATTGGACGATCCCGTCTAACAGACCCGGGGTTCACCAAAGGGTGCGACATCTCGTCATACCAATCCAAGTAGTCATCAGCCATGTCCCATTTGCGCTTTGCATGGGGCGATCTTGCTGAAGGTCAATCAACGGCCTCATGTCCACATCCCATGCGCCAAGCTGCTCCTCGGTGAATTCAACCTTGTATCCATGGATCTCCAGCTTTGTTTACGACATTGCTAGGTTGAATAGGGGATTCTGGAACTGGCTGAAAACGTCCAAACTGACGCAAGACTCTGCCAGGGTTGTAAGCCTCATGCACATCCCCGCAGCTCAACACTCCCTCAAAACGAGTCTGCGACAATTCCGGAGTGCTATAGTCAAGATTGGGTCATGGGACCCAGTTCACCTACATAAGAAAATATAACGTATGGAATAAGTATTTAACACTATCAAGTGACATAAGTTGTGTAAACATATAAAATAGATTACCTCCTCATATCTCAACCCGTCTAGTAATAGACGAATAGCAACAAGACGCTTTGGATCCTTGCTACATGGCACCTCTCCCATATCTTGAGCAGCTCCTCTATCGTCATCGATAAATAGGAGGTTGGTAACCATATGCCCACAAAAATGAGGGAAATATGCCCAAACGTAGCACTGTAATTGAACAATAGAAGATAATTAGAATGTGAATATAAACTAGTTTTGATAGATAGCTTAACGGAAGAGGACTTACCCTAATCAATATCCCGCATGAAGTAATCCCCTGATCATGAGCCCTAGATGCCTCTCCTAGATTACGGTAAACATAAGCAAGAATGACAGCACCCCATACGTACTCATCATAGCGGCCTGGGTCCAGCAAAAAATGTACCCACTTGATCTTTACGGCATTAGTGCTCTTGTCACCAAGACAGTCGATCCACAGCAATAAAATGTAGTACATAGCAATACGGGCCGCAGGTTGTTCTGCCTCTGGAAACCACAACTTATGCCTCAGCCAACGCCTCAACCACTTTACAGGAATGCCCCCATCCTTATGCCAGCTCTTCACTTGCTTGTAATCCACCTCCAAATGCTCGGAAACAAGAGTGTGCAGCTCAGTGTTCCCCATAGATGATATGCAACTCTTCCCATGACTTTCATAATACATAGAATGTCCCCAAGTGTGATGGTAATCTCACCGAATGGCATGTGAAACGTGTTCGTGTCTGGCTGCCATCTCTCCAAAAAGGCTGATATTAACGCAGAGTCCACATCCGATGCAATACCAAGAGTGCGTAGACCAATAAGGCCACTCCGCTCAGCAATCCTAAACCAGTTGTCTGGGTCTGGTCTAATGTAACGCTCCAACTTGTACAACTTTGTTGACTGAAAGTAGACCTTCAGAATCTTATATCTCTGCATACATTAAAATTAAAATTTCAGATTACTCAAATTAGTGTCACAAATTTACTAAAATACACTGCAATTAAGACTTACCAAGTCCTGTGCAGCAGCCGTATGAGCTTTACCACGAACAGGTGCAGCTGTTGAACCATCCTCGACCCCATGCTCATCTCCACCTCCATAACCTTCATCGGCATTTCCCCCATTACCACCAGCAACACCGACTCCAACACCAGAACCTCCAGCTCCAACATCACCAGCATCGACATCACCAACACCTCCAACTCCGACATCACCAGCACCGACATCACCGACACCGACATCACCAGCACCTCCAAGACCTCCAGCTCCGACACCACCAGCCCCTCGAACTCTAACACCACCAGGACCTCCATAAGGGACATCTTCATCAGTGTCCTCTTGACCAGGTTTACGCTTAGGTCTTCGTCTCTTGTACTGTACTAGTGGAACAAAGTCTAGAGTAGCCTCAGGTAGCGGTCTCTCATAAATTGCCTTAGCAATGTGGGTCTCGAAGCTGGGAAGTAGGTGAGAACAACGCGGTTGGGGAACATTATCGAACCATTGGCAAAATGTACGCACAGGTCCTGTGGAAGCATTTCCAACCTCAGTAGCCTGGACAGCTTCAGGCTGAAGAACTGGAGTAACAACTGGAGGAACAACATCTACAGAAGTCGACGTCTCTTGAAAAAATGGGGAGGAAAACGTGAAATCGAAATCCTGAACCCCTAAATCGCCAATATGCGTTTCAGGACACTCTTCAGTAGCCTCTACAGTTGGCTCTTGAACTTCATCTCTACCTAAAACACGCTCAACATACTCATCATGATCATCAGTACCATCATTACCCGCAACGACAAGCCTCTTCAACAAACGGTCAGATTCTTCCTCCACATCATCAAGAGCTGATAGTATCTCCCTATCATCACTCTCATAACCCGCTGGCACACAATCCATATTATCATCATTCACGAGCCGATTACGAGCACGTATCTCCTTTGAAATACCAATATGTCGTCTAGGACGCTCTGCGACTGGCGTAGGCTCAGTCAATCCAATGTCTACCACCGCATGAAAGGTCTATAACACAGATTTCAAATTACTTACTAATTAAGTTACTGAATTCTAACAAACTATTAAGTTCAAAATATGAATTACAACCATACATTCCTATGAACTTGAAACTACATTATTTCATAAGTTTCATAAACATGCAAGTTTTATCAATTTCATCATATTTTATCATGCAAATCTAATCTAATCAATTCATGCACTTTTAATTAAACGACAGGTTGCGAATAACTAACTGATTTCTTTAATTCGCCGATCGGGGCGCATGGGGTCTCCGTCGACTCCCTGCTGCAGCAGAGGCACTAGCTGTCGGAGCCCTAGAAATTGTCGGAGCGGTCGACCTCACCGGTACAGTAGGCGGACCCATAGTATGGTTTTGCGCAGCCGTCCCCGCCTTCACCGCCAGACAAGTAGGATACCGCTGACCTCCTCCTTGTTGCCCTTCTCCTCCTCCTCCTTCGATATCACCATCGGCCTCTAGGGATTCAACATCACCATTTCCTCCTCCTACAACATTGACTTCACACAAGAATTACATACATTCCTTGTATGTCTGCTCATCAACCATATATTCATCAAACAATCTATGTTTCTTCGATGGAGGTTCTGACAGCTGCGCCTCCGACGACTACGCCTCTGAAGACACCGGCCAAGACACATCCAACTGTCTCCAGAAATCGTTGTAGTTCGACTTCGCCTCTGACCCCACCGTCGTCTCCATCTGAACGGTCGGAGATATAATAGCCGGCAGTTCCGCCATTGTAGCCGAAGTAGAAGCTCCAGGATCTTGAGTTTCTTGTGTCTCTTTGGGTGCGGATTCCGGTGGAGATTGTGATTCCATTGAGAATGTGTTGGGTTGAGAAGTAATCGTCGGTGGAAAGGTGGATTTACGATGATCGGATGTTTGCCCTAATCTTACCGTTGTGGGAAGTCGAATATTGTGTTGAAGAAGCCCTAATATACACGCATAATATTTATGCCTTGGGGCTCAAGCCCTACCCACACGCTTTGCGAATCCGTGTAGGTTGTCCTAGTCAACATCATAGCGTGCTCTTAACTTATGCGTGTATGTTTGGGCATAATTTGGATACGGATTAGTCAACATGATTAGGGTTATGGGCATAAACAATGCGTGTACGTTAGGGCATAATTTGGGGATTTACATTAGTTTTATGCGCATACACTATGCGTCTACATTAGGGCATAATTTGGGGATTTTGATTAGTGGTTTGCACATACTCTATGTGTGTAAATTAGGGCATAATTTGAAGATTTAGATTAGGGGTTTGACGGCCAAAATTAGGGCAAATATTTCTCGTCCAAATTTAGGGTATTAGCTAGGCGTACGCCTAATTGTGGACGCCCCACTTATGCGTATGGAATCGCGTCCATTAGACAAAATATAGCGTGCATATAGCTTTTCTGTTTCTTAATATAGTTCATATTGTTCATATTAGCATTAGCAAATATAATTGTATCATCCGCAAAACAAAGAAAAAGAATGCGCGATCCATTTCTAGTGAGTTGGATCCCAACTTTATGGTTCGATTTTTCCGCCTCTTTTTGAAGATTTCTTGATAAATATTTCATTACTAATATTAAATATGAAAGGCGCTATAGGATCTCACTATCGTAAGCCACACTTTGGTTGAAATATTGAGTCTGGTTCATTATTTACTAATATTGAAAAGATGTCGAAGTAATACATGACATTACTCAATCTATCCATTGTTTATGAAATCCAAATGAAGTTAGAATTTTGATAATGAAAGGTCATTGTACTTTATCATATACTTTTTCCATGTCAAGTTTTAAGGCCATTCACCCCCTTTTTCCTTTTTTCTTTTGATGGAAAGAATGAAAAATTTCATGGGAGATTAAAATAAAATATTATCAATTATTGATCGGTCTTGAACAAAAGCTGCTTGGCAAGGATGAATAAGTTTTGGTAATAAATTCTGAAATCGATTTTCCATTAGTTTGGTAATTGATGACTCCTGCGTCGGAGTAGGATCACAATAGGCTAGGATTTGAGCACAGGACGTCGAAGAGACGTCAAAAGGAAGCAATCGGCGAAGGACCTCTCGGTCGGCGACGGATATGCTGGAGGCGGCGACTGCTGATTGACGACGGCAGCAAGGGTGGTGGTGATGTCGAAGTAGAGATGGATACGTGAGATCGTTGTAGAAGACGATTGAACGAATAAGATAAGAAAACGACACCCTTCTAGGAATCCACCTAGAATGATTCGTCCGACTTGACGAGGCCCTAGGAATCCACCTAGGGTTCTTTCAAGGTTTGAATCCTCGAAACGCTGAACACACCAAAGTTTCTCGAACTCGGGCTGATCTAGAGCTATCGGACACACCAACTACTCCTTCTCACAGTTGAATTGATAATGAATCCACACAATCAATCCAATCAAAACTTCAACTAGGATTCTACAAGCTAAAGCTAAAACAACTAAACGTATCAATTCTTTGGCAAATTCAATCTGAACTGAAACCCTAGAAAACCTTAAGCATTTATACTAATAAAAAGATATGCTAAAAATGGAATTGTTCAACACACAAGCCTCACGAAATTGATCTGATTGTTCCAGTAGCCCTCGACATCCAATGGACCTCATTTTTGGACACATGAAAGATAATTCCAAAAACGGACACATATCCAAAAATGGGCTCAAACAGATAAATGGTTCGTCCGAACGGGCTGTTGCAATTTATGACCTTGAACAAGCCATAACTTGATCATCGTTTGTCCGTTGGGCTTCTACTTTGGAAAGCAAGTCATTTGGTCCTGGTCCCAGGCATATCATAAAATGAGCCTAATTGGGTTAGCCAATTGTGAAAATCACTCTTCCCTTGTTTCATCCTATCTTCGATAGCACCGCCTCTTGTCGTCTCTTCGGCCTTCAGATTGGCGACAGGATCACATCATGGGTTGTTTTGGGAGACGCTCCAGCGTACGTACATCAGTAATGGCCTTATATATTGTTGAATAAAGGCTTATTAGTCGATAATGATTTATTGAAATGGGACTATCAATTTTAGGTACTAGGGTGATAAAGGATTGTGCATAGTAATGCTTGGATAGCTTGAATTACAGAATTTTCAACAATAGGACAGTAGTGTTGGTGGAATTCAACATTAAATCCATCAAGACCAGGAGTTTTATTGTGAGGGAGCTGAAAAATAACATTTTTAATCTCTAAAGAAGTAGGTTGCATTAATAAAGCATTATTATGTTCATCCGAGATTAGCCGTGGTATTATTTGGAATTCATTATTTGTAAAATGAATTGTATGTAAAGGTTGAAATCTTGATTGTAAATCAGTGGTAATAGCTATTTTGATATCCTCATTATTGTAATAATTCAATTTGCTTAAAGACTCATAACAATTTATTTTTTGTTTATAGGTTCTTATTTTCACCATTGTTTCATCTGATCTTAAACCTAATCCATTAACTTAGATTTGTATTATTTCGTAATGGATTAGTGAAATATGTTAGTGATCAAAATAGATGAAAATTACCGAACGATAATGATAAACCAAAATATCATCGCAATATGTAAGGGGAATCCCATATAACAATAACAATAGTTTTGTGGGTGTTTCTACCAAAAAAAAGTTTTGTGGGTGATACGTATTTCAGACAAAAGAGGCATGAAACTGGAAGAGTAATATATGCCTACCCAACAATTTAAGCTAGCAAAATCCCAATAGAGAAATGGTTGTACATGCACTGCAAGTCTGCAACAACTGGTAAGAGGGCCCGTTTGTTTTTAGTGTTCGGAAACGAAAAGTAAACGTAAATGAATCTAGATAATTATTAAGTGATGATTCATTGACAACTAGATTTTGAATTCTAAAATTTGTATGCCAAGAGAGGAGAATAGAAGGGGGAGAGGAGGGGAAGGTGAGTTGGCGAGGAGATTTTGAAACTCACCCCAAAGTGAGGTTAACAAATACCCTAACAAATACAATACTACTAGGAGAAGGGGGGAAAGAAATAAAATCACAATTTTGATCAATGAACAATTCCATTAAAATGGACTAGGTTCGTTTCTTTTCCGTTTCCATTTCCGATAATCTAAACAAACGCCATCTAAATTTGTGTTTTTATTTTAGGCTTTGTGGTTTGTTTTATAAGTAAACAAAGACAAAGCATGCAATTGGTTGGCTCGCCGAACTCAACCCTTATTTTGGTTGACTTCTACTGTTCTACTATTTCAACATCATTCTCCTATATGTCCTTCCTAATCATGTTCATATGTTTCTTCCAGCATGACATCCTCAACTCCTAACACATCATTATTGCAAAACTTCATCATAATAGTAATGATAGTAGATGCATAAATTCACATTTTGTATAGTTGCGTAAATAAAAAGTACAATAGTATTCTGGATGATATGTTAATAATCTAAGTCATAAAAATTTATAAATATTTTCAATGAGGACGTAGTGACATACTTGTAATTACTGTAAATTTTTTTTTTAAATGACACTAATTTTTTTTGCGAGATTATGAACATTACCGCTCAAACTATAAACGTTAACTGTTATATGTGAACGCGAAAACTTCGTTTTTCCTACGTTAAACATTTTTCTCACCAGAACCTTTTTCTATAAATAGCAAACTTATTGTATGCATATAGATTGGAAACCAAATGAGCATCCATTACGATGTCGTTTTAGAATTAACTGCTCCGCAACGGACGGGCCAAATCCGACAGAAACACGGAAGCAAACCAAACCAAACCAAAGTCTCTCCCACAGAAATAGAAAGTAGAAACACCGGAAAATACCACCAAAATTTGGCGAATTAACCACACGTGGTGAACTCAACCCTACCCTGTAGTTAAACTAACTCATCTCCCACGCGCTTACTTAACTTAGCCCCATATCTCTTTCTTTCTTTCTTTCCCTTTTACATTTTCCACAACAAAGGCAAGGCAACGCAACGCAGAGGAGGGAGAAGAAAACCCGAAAAAGCCTCTTTTCTCTCTCTTTCGCATCTCTCCATTAACGGCAACTCGCAAACCCAACCAAATCCCAAATCACATACTACCATTCTTCCAATTACAAACCTCACCTTTCTCCAACATTCTTTGAGATCCGATTTTCTTGGTCGAGCAATGTAGAGATGTCCGGACTTGGCCTCTCAATTAGTGCTACGATAGAGTGACTATTGTGTCCGAATCTTGAATGGTGGTCAAGATGATGAGGTGGCCTCCGTGGCCGCCATTAGTGACCAGGAAGTATGAGGTCAAGGTTGTCGTTAGGCGTTTAGAGGGATTTAATTTGGTGCGGGACGGAGCAGATCCGCCGTCGATTGGTGAGGGATTGACGGTGGAGATTCGGTGGCGAGGTCCCAAGGCGGTTAGCTTGATGAGTTCGCTAAGGAGGACCGTCAAGAGGAATTTAACCAAGGAGCTTCTTCTTGCCCAACAAAACGACGACGTTTTCGTCTGGGAGGAGGAGTTTCAGAGTCTTTGCAATCTTTCTACCTATTACAAGGACAATAATTCCTTTCATCCTTGGGAGATCGGCTTAACTCTCCTCAATGTCAGTCTCCTTCTCTTTCTTTTTCGCATAGATGTTGAGTGATTGAATTTGCTAAATCTTCCTTTTAGATTGTTTTTCTTTTTAGGTAATGTTCTTTGCTTGAAAATTTCCATTTTGGCTATATGGATGAAATCTAGTGTGAAAGGTTGTTTGTGGGTCAAAGTGGAGTTGCTATGAGATCATTTTCAGGGGCCCCAACTGTGCTTAATCAATAGTGATCTTCCCAGGCTTGACTGACGTTTCTTGATGGGTCAAACTTGAGCTTTGTATCTTAGCAGACGAATATTCGGCTCCGCTCTGTTGTTTTTTATATGCTTAGATGCTGAGTTGGGGGATATGCCTCTCCCCAGCTCAACTGAATATGAAATGACACCTTGAATTTTTAGCTCTTAACTTGTAATCAATTATTTTGGATTTGTATGATGCTAATTGTCAGTTACTGTACGTTCATCAGTATGATTTCAAGTCTCTTACTGCCACGGGAGATTTAGGAAAGTTATTTATGGACGTCTGCTTAAGTTTATTACTGTGTCTAGGATATGAAAACTCTGTTTAGGTTGTTACTCCCTTCAGTTTTTGTGTATGTCAAAAGTCTGACTTAAATTTGATTCCTGTAGCTCTCACATGCACATAGTTATATGAAAGAGACACTGAGTTGTGCAAGGCTGTTTGCATAGGAACATGAAAATGAGATATGTGAAATGATCACAAAACGATTAACTGATTAAGAAAATCAATCAAGCTAAGAGGCCAACACCGAAATAATTGATATACTCTTCTCTTGCCTCATTAACTGAAAATGCTTCCCATCTTTTTGATAACTGTTGACTAATCTAATATCACTTGAGGAGACACCAGAATTCCCATTAAATTATGTCCTAATGTCCTTAATCCCATTGTAATGTCTCATTTTAGGGCTCAAAGCAAGGCACTAAGAACAAGGTTAACATGGTTGGTGCTGCATTGCTGAATCTTGCTGAATTTGCTTCTAGAAGTGATGAGAAAGAGTTTGAACTAAGCATCCCTCTCACGATTCAGTGTCCAGCTGCTGAACCTCAGCCATCACTCTGTGTATGCAGATTTTTACTTAAATTTTTTCTTATTTGGTGCTTGCATGCATAATCTCTTTAGTTATTTATTTTACTTTTCATCTGTGATCTGACATCAACGTGGTAATTATCACAGATAATGTTGAGCATGGTGGAGTTACGAACCACTCAAGATTCTGGAGATTCAGTGCAGAGATCATTAGTCCCTGCTATCACATCTTCAAATGCTTCCAGCGAAGCACCACAACCTGCATTAGAGAAAGATGAACTCTCTGCCCTAAAAGCTGGTCTTAGAAAGGTAAAGATATTGACTGAATATATGTCATCTAGAAGAGTAAAAAAGGTTTTCCGTGATCGCGAAGAGGATGGTAGTGAGGAAAAATGCTCAGCAAAGAGTGAGGATGATGATTACCCGTTTGACTCTGACTCGCTCGATGAGTTTGAGGCTAGAGAAACAGATGAAGGCCACATAGGGAAGGGAGATTCATCTAGTTTTAGAAAGTCATTTAGTTATGGAACCCTAGCTTATGCTAACTATGCTGGTGGATCTTTTTTCTCGAGTATGAGGGTTAACAGTGAAGATGAAGGATGGGTCTACTATAGCAACCGTAAGTCAGATGTTGGTTACTCAGTTAAAGAAGACGTGACAGAAACAGTTAGTGAGGCACCTTTGGTGTTGAGCTCCAAACGTAGTATTCTTCCTTGGCGTAAGAGAAAGCTAAGCTTCAGATCTCCTAAAGCAAAAGGTGAGCCGTTGCTAAAGAAAGCTTATGGAGAAGAAGGTGGTGATGATATTGACTTTGACCGTCGACAGCTTACCTCTGATGAGTCATTAGGGGTAAGAATCTTTTATTCCTGTTTGGAAAATCATATTTGTTATTTATTGGCTATTATTATATTGGAGATTTGTTTGTTTTTCGTCTATAGATGGATACTTGAATTTGTACTCTTTTGTTGTTCCTGAAGTGGCAGAAGACGGATGAAGAATCAGCAGCAAATCGTTCTTCAGTATCCGAGTTCGGCGATGACAGTTTCACAGTTGGCAGCTGGGAGAGTAAGGATATTACAAGTCGAGATGGGCACATGAAATTACAGACCCAGGTGTTTTTTGCTTCAATAGACCAAAGGAGTGAAAGAGCAGCTGGAGAGAGTGCGTGCACAGCTCTTGTTGCCGTTATTGCTGACTGGTTCCATAACAACCCAGAGATAATGCCCGTCAAGTCTCAGTTCGACAGTTTGATCAGAGATGGGTCCTTGGAGTGGAGGAATATGTGTGAGGACGAAATGTACAAGGAATGTTTCCCTGACAAGCATTTCGATCTAGAAACTGTTCTTCAAGCCAAGATAAGGTCACTCTCTGTTCATCCTGGAAAGACTTTTATTGGGTTCTTCCACCCTGATGGAGTCGATGAAGCTGAGGGCAAGTTTGACTTTTTGCATGGAGCCATGTCTCTGGATGGCATATGGGATGAGATTATATCTGAAGACAGCAATGAACCTAAGATTTATATTATCAGCTGGAATGACCATTTCTTTGTCCTAAAAATAGAGCTTGAGGCTTACTACGTGATCGATACATTGGGTGAAAGGCTCTACGAGGGCTGTAATCAGGCTTATATACTTAAGTTTGATAGAGATACTAAAATCTATAAACTGCCGAGCACTTCAATTAGTGAAGAAGTAGGTGGTGCTGGAGGTGATCAGATAGTGGGTTCAACTGTAGAGGAGGCAACCAAGGATGATGATGATGGAGGAAAGGAAGAAGAGTTGGTGTGCAAAGGGAAGGAGTCTTGCAAAGAGTACATAAAAAGTTTCTTGGCTGCAATACCGGTACGAGAACTGCAAGCAGATCTGAAGAAAGGGCTTGTTTCGTCAGCCCCGCTTCACCAACGGCTTCAGATTGAATTCCACTACACCCAGCTTCTACAATCTATCCAGAGTATGGAAGCTGCCTGCTGATGGAATATAATAACTTTTAACCGCTTTTTGATCCTCTGGGTCCTAGAGAAACGGGGGAGCTATTAAATTTAGAATTACTAAGTCAAGTGTGTTTTGTTAGGTTAACTAGAAAGAGCTCAAATTGGAGCTTTGGTTGTTATTCTATACCCTTTAATGTTCAGTGTTACCATTTCTGGGTTAAGAAGCTTTTAGTAGTTTGTACATGACTGACTAGGTGAAAAGTGTTATCCTGCTGCTGAGTACTGAACCTGATCTTTCTAACTTCGAAAGATGTCAACTTTTTTTCACCTGGCATAAGAAAAGCTTCTCTGTTTTTGTTGCTTGACAGGGATTATTGAGTGAAAGCATCATGTTTTGACTGTTTTGGTTGGTTATGATTGGTCTTTATTTTGGATAATTGGGTTGTGAATTTCTGGTCAGTGTGGTTCAATTGGACCCTCACTCTGCTGGCAAACAGTAGTAGAAGTGCAGTGCAGGTCTGAGTGAGTATATTCTCTGATGCTTCTTTTTTTCTACACCACTTGCTGTAATTATCCCCTTTTTTGATGGGCGCTTGTTTTTTGGCACATGCTGTCTCTTTACTGCCCTCCACTGCTGTCCTGGTTAAATCTTCTTCTACTTATTCTCTGCTGTTTTCATTTGGTTTTTACAGTCAGTTTGAATGCCTTACGAACTGCTGCTACAGTGGATGCACATGCTAATATGATATGCATTCATTGCATTCCTAGTAAATTTGTATCTTTACATCATGTCTGTTACTTATAAGAATTCACTGACAACATACAAGGATTTTAATAGTCCTGCTTGTAATTCAAATTTAACTCACCAAGCAATTGGCTCTAAACAGGTTTGAAAATGTAATACTGTAGTAGATTGAGTTGTGCAACTTAGAATCAAAGTGAATACTTGGAAAATAAAGTATGGAGCAGTAGAAACAGGAGATGAAACTTGATATTATGGAGACTTTGAACTCCTGCAGCAGAATCATTCCTATAAGATCTAAATAATGACAGGAGCATATGTTATAGAGGATGGAACACAGAAAACAGAAAATTATGCAGATCATTACAAACAGAAGCTAATTCAGAAACAAATTAGTGATATATACTGCTTTTATCACCACAGACAACGGTTACCTGTTAAACTAATACTCGTACTAGACAACGAAAATTTGATTAGTGACAAGTTGCAACTGAGGTAGTTCTTCCTTCATCCTTTGCAGTTTTATGCAGATCATCACAAACAGGGCACTTGATCAAGCCATTCTCATTACACTTTAAGCACCTAGAGAATGACCCATCTTTTCCTTCGCCATTAAACACCTTCGTGCTTCCATGACAACTACAGCACAACACAAATCTGATATTACCACATCCCTTACACTTGTTCTTACGAGATACAAGAGCTATACCTTCAAGAAGGCCCTTCAGCTTCCCACATTCATGTAAAGTGACGACTTCATCTGCCCCACCTACGAGTTTTCCCTTGATGAAAAGCCTCGGTGGAATGATCCGTCCACCCAAGATCTTCCATAACTCTTCCCTGAATTCCAAGTGCATTGAAACATCTCTCTCATCATACTCAACCTGAAAACTGTCCAACAAGAACTTTATGCTTTGACAGTCTTCAAAAGTCTTCTTTATTCCTCTGAAGCTCGTGGTGTAGAGGATGACCGAATTACTCCCTTCCATTTGAAAATGCTCATTATGGAATGCTTCTTCACTACATTCTTGAAATATGTCTTCCATTTGAAAATGCTCATTATGGAATGCTTCTTCACTACATTCTTGAAATATGTCTTCCATTTGAAAATGCTCATTATGGAATGCTTCTTCACCACATTCTTGAAATATGTATTCGTTGTCTCTAACGGCAGCATAGTGGCCATAACCAATCATATCCTTGACTTGTAGCTTGTTGTTAGCTTCAATGTGTCCTTTCCTACTTGATTTTAGTCTTAAATCAAACTCTTCCTCCCTTGTTTTATGCTCATGTTGTTTGTAAGTTGGAGGGTTTTGGGTTTGATCATATATAGTAATATGATCTTTGGACGGATGAAATTGTTGTAGAGACTTGAATCTCTTTAGGACTCTGACCCTTATCCCCTTCATTGATCTAGCTTGGATTTGTGTAATACTACAAGAAATGAGAGTGGAAACTCAAGCAAGGATGATATTAAGTGTGACTGTTGAAGAAGAAAAGATAAAGAGGTGATGCCAATCTTTCCTTGATCATTTCCCCTTTGTTCCTTCTCCTCTCTCATACCATATGATGTCTGTAAGGCTTTTTATGTCTACTAGCTTTTAAGAATTTTCATGATTATTACCCTTTTGTTAGCCGAGTGGACAATAGCATGAGTGCAAAAGCACTTGTCCATTACCCTTTACCCCTTTTCACTTTTTTTCCTTCATCTTCGTCAATCACGAAAAATTGTTAAATAAATACATTTGACATTGCAATTTACACTTTATATATATGTGCGAGTGGTGATTGAACCTTTTGGTACTCACCCTGGCCCTCTTGTAAAGCCTTTTTTTGGGCCTTAGATTATGTAGGATAACACTTTGATATTTCATAGTCAAGAGGATGTCGTTTCTCAAAGTGCTTTAAAAACCACTATTGAGATGAATTTCCAAAGCCATGTGTTGGGTAAGATGTCGTTGTTATACGGCTTCAAATTGGTCGTCTATCAATTGCGAAGCTTTATTAACTTTTTTGGATGCGGACGAAACCCGATCATGAATGTGATTGTCATGGCTTCATTAGATGCCATTTTTTGTATCATTGTGTATTGTGTATATTTCTAGCTATCTCCATGGCGCCTCGGGCTTCCGGAATGAAAGAGGTAAATCAAGACATATGAAAACAACATCAGGAATCGTGTTTTGCCATTTGGATTTGAAATTTGCACATTACGATTGAGGGTGATAAATGTGAGATTTTATTCGTCTAAAGAAATGTGAAATTCTAAATGTGAGATTTGGTTCATCTAAATTGTAAAAGTTGATGAACGACTGTGGACCTATGTTGCACGGATACGGACATGGTATCCGGCACGGGACACGACATGATATCGAAAAACGGTGCATCTAAAATATACAAGAATTGGACATGGCGGGACATTTTAATATTATATATCGTTTTATAGCGAATGTAATGAAGATCACCAGTATATTACTAAGAAACACATAAAACATAAGTAATTCAAGTCTTCAAATCTGAGGCAAGCATAGAAAACTAAGTCTTAAACATGTAGGATCTCGGAATTGACGACACCAACGAGGTGGAGTCAGTTGTGGAGCAGATCGTGGAAGCAGTTATTGACTCTGTTGGGCGTCCCCAACGAGGCAGTTAAAAATTTAAATTTTGAAGCCCAACTTCCAGATCCAGCCCAATTCAGCAAAAAGAGAAGCTCGAGCCGCGACCGCGACCACGACAGGACGGACGGACCGCGCGAGGGGAGTCCAGGTCCTCTCTCCATACCTCTCCCAAGGTCTTACCAAGGGTAGGGGGTTGGGGTTATAGAAACCCTTCAAATTCATCCCCAATTTTCGATGTGGGACAAAAATCAACCCAAATTCAGCTCAAAAATGTCATTTGTACTTAGACAAGCAACCAAGTTTGAGCCCTCATTTCTCATTCAAACGGAACCCGATTTCGACGTGTGTGTACACTACAGCGTAGTGCTCGCGGAGACGAAGCCAACTCTCCCATAATCCGGCACAACCGGTGACCGCAGCCCACCGGAAAAGTGCTTGGAAGTTCAGTCAAAATTCAGTTCCAACAATCCCCCACATGAATAGAAATAATTCTATTACACGTGCTTAGACACGACAGACAGAATTTTGAGAGTACGGGCGAAGAATCACTGCATCTGAGCTGGTGGCGTTTTTCAGCCTTGAACCACCCATTGTGAGTAGCTATCGGATTTACTCGACCAGGTAGTGAGCATGATGTCTTGAACCACCCGGGCTTTGACGTAAACCTAGACAATGACTATCACACAGTTTCATCTTCTCAACGAACTAGGTTCTCTTATTGTGTTCATTTTGGCCTTGAACATCCCTGGTTATTCATGAGTGAACTTGGAGAAAGCAACCTCTCTTCTTTCTCCTAGAAACGGCCCCATTTCATACTCATAAGGTGATTGACCATAAATGGTATTACTTATACCCTACTTTGTTCTTCAAAGTTTATGGAATCATTAAAAGCAAATGCTTAACCTGTACTTTGCCATCGCACTTTTATCATTCTAGGAATCGGGGAGAAAGATATAATATCTCCAAGTGCTCTCTAGATTCAACTTGAATTTGTTTTCCCCTTGAACCTATTTCTTGGGATCTCCAATCACTTAGGTAGGGTTGCCATCAAACATCCTCTTTAGTTATAGGCTTTAAACCCATTCCTCTAGATGACTTAACAACTTGCTCTCTTGACAAACCCTCGGTGAACAGATTTGCTAGGTTGTCGGCCGACTTGATATAATCTATTGAGATTACACCAGTTGAGAGCAATTGTCTTATGGTTTTATGTCGTCGTCTTATGTGACGAGACTTACCATTATATATTGTGTTCAGTGCCCAAGAGATAGCCGCTTGACTATCACAGTGTACACCTAAAGTTGGCAGTGGTTTTTCCCACAAAGGAATATCCTCCATAAAGTTTCGAAGCCATTCTACTTCTTCAGCTGCTTTGTCTAAAGCAATAAACTCATATTCCATTATGGATCTAGCTAATAGCGTTTGTTTTGAGGATTTTCATGATATAGTTGCACCACCCAGCGTAAATACATACCCACTGGTGGATTTCGAGTTCTTTGAATCTGATATCCAGTTAGCATCGCTATAGCCTTCCAGAGTGGCTGGATAACTTCCATAGTGCAGCCCGTAACTCCGAGTATGTCGCAAGTAGTTGAATACTCGAGTTATTGCTTTCCAGTGATTATGTCCTGGATTACTGGTATATCTACTCAGTACGTTGACAGCATGTGCTAAGTCTAGTCTTGTACAGTTTGTCAAGTACATAAGACTTCCTATCACACGAGCATACTCTAACTGTGATATGCCATTACCCGAGTTTTTCTTCAGTTTGAGATGCGGGTCCACTGGACTTTTTGCAATCCCATTTGAATAGTTCTTGAATCGCTCAAGTACCTTCTCGGCGTAATGTTGTTGAGACAAGACTATTCCATCAGAATGTCTAAAGATTTTGATCCCTAAGATCACATCCACTAGTCCCAAATCTTTCATGTCAAACTTTCCATTAAGCATGTTCTTGGTTTGTTTGATAATGTCATTGTTTCTACCTATGATGAGTATGTCATCCACATATAGGCACAACAGAATGTATCCTTTTGGGGTTTCCTTGACATAGATACACTTGTCACATTCATTAATTTTGAAACCATTTGACATCATTACTTGGTCAAATTTTTCGTGCCACTTCTTAGGAGCTTGCTTTAGTCCATATAAGGATCTCACAAGTCTACACACTTTGTGTTCCTGTCCAGGGACGACATAACCCTCGGGTTGTTTCATATAAATTTCCTCTTCTAGCTCTCCATTCAGAAAATCCGTTTTTACATCCATTTGATGTATTTCTAGATTGCGTATAGCTGCAATGGCTATTAGCATTCTTATTGAAGTTATTCTCGTTACTGGAGAATAGGTGTCAAAGAAATCCAAGCCTTCTTTTTGCCTAAATCCTTGCACCACAAGCCTAGCCTTGTACTTCTCTATCGAGCCATCGGTTTTCAATTTTGTTTTGAAAATCCATTTGCTCCCAAGAGCTTTCGAGCCTGATGGCAACTCAGCTAACTCCCTGTATGATTTTTCATAATGGAGTCGATTTCACTTTTCACCGCTTCCTTCCAAGCAGGTGCATCTGGTGTTGACATGGTTTTTTTAAATGTTCTAGGTTCATTTTCCAAAAGATAAGCCATTTCAAATTCAGGATCGAATGATTTTTCCTTTCTAGCTCTTTTTCTACGTCTAGGTTCATCATTGTCCTCTTCTGTTGGTTGAACAAAAGTGCTTGCTTCACCTTCTTCACGAGTCCGTTTTGGATTTTCTTTTTCCTTACACGGAAACACGTTTTTGAAGAAGGAGACATTTCATGATTCCTGATGCGCCCCTGCCTTGCCTAGAGCCAAGCCATGGCTCGCCTCAACGAGCGTCTCTTGCCTCCACTCTTCATGAAGATCATTTTGAGGTTAAACACCGTTGGCGCTACATTTCTAGCCTTGCCCAACGTCTCGTCCTTTCATGTCTCAAGCGTGGCGCCAACACTGGAACTACCGGCGCCACCACACTTCCTTCGGCGCTCTCCTCGATTCCACGTGCGCCTCCTCCAAAGACATCCAACCACCTCATTTGCGCCGGAAGCAGACTTGTCGACGCCGGCGACGCCTGCTTCAAAGCCTCCTCCAACAACTTGGCGACCCAGCGCCTCGTGTCTATGCGTCGTCCTTGGCGACCTCCTTGGCTCGACACTATGGCGCGTCACCAAAAGCCTTGGTCAACTTGGTATGATCAAGCCATGGTTTTTCCATGTCTTTCTTTATCTTTCATCTTTGAGACTATTTTAGACACTCTCGGGAAACTTACTATTTTTAGCAGGTTGCTATTTATAGTAAGTACTATTTTTAGCCCTCGTTTCCCGAGATAGAATTGCATGTTGAACTTTTTGTTTTTAGTAACTTTCCATATTTAGCAGGTTTCCTTTTTAGGAAGGTCTAGGTTCGGGTTTTACTAGAGTTTTAGAACTTTCTGTTTTTAGAAAGTTTCTAAGTATGGAGTGCTCCAGCCTTGCATGGTTTGGGCCGTCCTATTGGGCTCTTGGCACTCAAGCCCAAGCTCGCCCAAACCCTAGCACAAGCCGTAGCCGCCACCTCTTAGAAACCCTAGCCGTCTCTTGCTTTGTTTTCCCTTTAAAAGGCTTTTGCCTCCACCATTGTAAACTTACGCTTAGATTAATGAACCTAGAACCATTGTTGAGACGAATGAATTTCTCCATCTTCTAGGTCTGGGCGTCACCTTCCTTCGGGCTCTGCCTTCTCATCTCCTTCACCATATCTTCTAGCCTTTTTCGTCTACATCCCTAGCCTCATAAGTTCCCATAGCTTATAATCCCTTTCTTCTACATCCCTAGCCAAAACTTCACCATTTGAGTAGCCCTCAATCACCATAGCTGACCCCTCCCAAAACTAGCTTGTTGAAGCTTTCAACATTCATATCCCAATTCGTCAACGTCTATATCCAAATCATCCGCTGCATACTCCCATATCAACCCTCCTTCACCACAAAAGACATCCACCAAAAAACTTCCAAGGTTTCAGTCGAACATCTTAGAGCGCAATTGGCTTTCCGGAGACCATGCGCGCATCAATTCCATTATTGTATTTTCATGTATATCTAGTATATCAGACTTGTATACCAAGAAACGATATGCATTACTATTGTGTGCATACCCGGTGAAGATACAATCAATGGTTTTTGGTCCTATTGAGACCTTCTTAGGGGGTGGCACCGCCACTTTTGCTAGGCACCCCCACACTTTGAGGTATTTGTACGAAGGTACATTACCTTTCCATAACTCATAAGGCATCTTTCCAGTCACCTTATGCGGTATTTTGTTGAGAATGTAGTTGGAGGTTAGCAACGCTTCCCCCCGCATGTTTTGGGATAACCCATATTCTTGGAACATTGCATTCATCATTTCTTTAAGAGTTCGGTTCTTTCGCTCCGCAACCCCGTTAGATTCAGGTGAGTAAGGCGCAGTAGTTTGATGAACGATTCCATGTTCTCTACAGAATGCATTAAACGGTTCATTATACTCGCCTCCTCTATCACTTCGGATTATTTTAATCTTTTTACTAAGTTGGTTCTCAACTTCCAACTTGTATTCTTTAAACTTTTCCAAAGTTTCATCTTTGCTACGTAACAAATATACATAACAATATCGTGTGCAATCGTCTATGAAGGTCACAAAGTACTTTTTACCGCCTCTAGTTTGCACAAACTTTAAATCACATAAATCAGTGTGAATTAGTCCTAGAGGTTCGGTTGTTCTCTCTACATGGGGTGATGCCATTTTTGTGAGTTTCGCTTGTACACATACTTCACATTTGTCTTTATTCGCTTTGCATTTTGGAATCATGTTCATACTTATTAGTCTACTTATAGATTTATAATTAACATGTCCCAATCTTTCATGCCAAATATTAAAAGACTCAACGACATAAGCAATAGGATTATTCTCATTCATTGAACCATCAGTTACAATAGTTTTTGGAAGGACTGTCATTACATTCATCTTGATCAGCCCATCCTTTACATAACCCTTCCCCACATAAATCCCATTCTTAGAGAGAACCAACTTGTCAGACACAAACTTGATACATAACCCATTCTTGCTGAGAAGAGTCCCCGAAATCAAATTCTTTCGAATGTCTGGCACATGAAGCACGATCTTCCCATGACCTTCAACCTTTGATGTCGCGGAGTTCCCCATGAAGAGTTTCTCCTCTGTTCGGCTCTTCTGATAAGTGGTAAACAGGCCCTTATCTGAGAAGATGTGTCTAGTGGCACCTGTATCGTACCACCACTCCTTTGGATTGCTCCCAACCATATTCACTTCAGTCATCACCGCACACAAGTCGTCTTCTGTGAGCGAGTTTTCAGCTAGGTTGGCTTGAGACTTCTTTCCTTTGTCCCTTCTTGTGTCGGCCTTACTCCGACACTCATCTGCCTTGTGCCCAATCTTGTCGCACTTATGGCATTTCCCACCGAAATTCTTAGGTCCTTGCTTCTTGAAGTTGGTGGTGTTTTGAGGTTGAAACTTCTTGTTCTTCCCCTTGTCCCGATGCTCAGCCAGGTTTGTCTTGTTAGAAGGTCCAACTCCATTGGCCCTCTTGTTGTTCTCCTCGACCCGAAGCCTCACGATCATGTCTTCAACCCTCATTGCCTTTTGCTTCAGCAACAAGTAGACTTTGAACTGTTCCCATGATGTAGGAAGCTTCTCAATGATGGCACCTACTTGGAACGCCTCACAGATGGGCATTCCTTCGGAGATCACTTCATGGACAATCAGTTGTAGCTCTTCAACCTGTTCCACGGCCGACTTTGAATCTACCATCTTGTAGTTCAAAAAATTTGTTACTACAGCTTTCTTTGAGCCAACGTCCTGCGTCTTATACTTCTTTGTCAGAGTATCCCACAATTCCTTAGCGGTATCATGGTTACAGTAGACCTTGTACAGCGAGTCAACCATTTGGTGAGTAACATAACCTCTGCATGCATAATCCCCTTTGACCCAATCAGCTAGGACGTCAGTGTTATTCGGGGAGAACTTAGGTTTCTCCTCCGTCAAAAATCTGTCCAGATTCATCATGCTCAGGAAGAATTGCATCTTCTAAGACCATATTCTGAATCCGTTCCGGTCAAATTTGTTAGGCAGAACCCCAGCATGGAGTGTGTTTGGCATAGTTGTCATATAAGGCCTGTAGAGAACCATCACATCGGACAATTGAACATCAGACAGGTCCATAGGATGACTCGTTTGACACAGATGACTCGTTTGAGCTGGCTGACTCGTTTGAGCCGTAGCCACTTGTTGCGGATCCACATGGACGACCAGGGTCTCCTTGATCGGACTCTTCTTGGTCGGGCTCTTCTCAGCCGAACCCCTCTCAACTATCTGAACCAGAAATTCAGGAACTGGAAACAGAACTGAAAATCTGCGAACTGTAAAAACAAATCCAGAAATTCACGAACTGTAAAATAGAACCAAAAATCTGTGAACTGTAAAACACAGATCCAAAAATTCACAAACTGTAAAGCAGAACTGAAAATCTGCGAACTGTAAAAACAGATCCAGAAATTCACGAACTGTAAAACAGAACCGAAAATTTGTGAACTGTAAAACACAGATCCACAAATTCATGAGCTGTAAAACGGAACTGAGAAACAGGGAACTGTAAAACACAGAATTCTGCAAACTGTAAATACAGAATCAGAATTCTATGAACTGTAAACACAATTTTTCTGTTCGTTACAGATTGACTATAACTGATTCTGTAATACAACAGCAACCTCAGAATTTCGAAATTAAATTTCGGTTTTACTCGAATCTGAACAAAGATCCAAAACTGTACTGAGTACAGACAATTTTCTTCGGAATGCAACTTTCTGTTCCTTAAAAACTCAAGCAGATTGTTAGCGACATGATAAAATTGTACAGAATTAAGATTGTAAGACCTGTAATCCGCGAATTGAACAATATGTAAAGAGAATAATGAAAGAACAGAATTAAGAAGAGTTATACCGAAGTTTTGTCACGAAATTGATCTGCAGAGGCGAGTAATAATCTATGTCCTTAATTTTGTAACGCCCCGTATATGTGACGATTACCGGCTTTGAGAATCCCAGGACACAACTGCGAGCTCTTCTGGTTTGCACAATCAAAAGCAGAAGCCAACGAACCAGTTTTGTGTTGTACTCTCAGAAAAGAAGAGAAGAGAAGAGATGGGGAATTGCAGATTTTTGGATGATCCAGAATGAGAGTCAGAACTCTCCTTAAAAAGAGTTTCTGAACTGTTAGTGGAGGAAGAGATCTCGGAACTGACGACACCAACGAGGTAAAGTCAGTTGTGGAGCAGATCGTGGAAGCAGTTATTGACTCTGTTGGGCATCCCCAACGAGGCAGTTCAAAATTTAAATCTGGAAGCCCAACTTCCAGATCAAGCCCACTTCAGCAAAAAGAGAAGCTTAGCTGCAAGACCATGAGCCGCGACCACGACCGGACGGACGGACGGACCGCGCGACGGGGGTCCAGGTCGTAAGGGGTTGGGGTTATATAAACCCTTCAAATTCATCCCCACCTCTCCTACGACCTTTGTTCATTCGCGAGAGTCACGCTTTTTCATCGTCTCTTCACGAGCGTTTAAGGCAAAGACTACTTTTATGCTTCCTTGTTATTGGGTTTCCCCCTTTGACAAGCTCGTGTGCATTAAGTTTACTCTCGAACTCTAAGGGGGCACTTAGGGCTTCACGCCTCATGGCTTGTGGGTTGGACACATGAAACCAATGTTATGGGGCTTGAAAAGAACTTAGCACCTATGCACGTGAGAACATGAGATGCAAGATCATCGGTATGATGCATGGCAAAAATGACACTCATGCACGTAAGGAAAGAGTTTGTAACAGGCCAAAGAGCCTAGAAAGATCGCGAGGTTGAGTGGCAAGTATCCTCACCCGGACCATGAATCCGTGTCGCTAGAGGGAGTATACACTCACCTAGGTCGCGAAGCCGTGACGTTGGAGCTCCAAAACAGGTATTCTCGCTCTGGTCGCGAAGTCCTTCTATTTATTCGCTATAGCGCTCGCGAGCGTAAAACCTAGAAAGACTAGGTTGACTCTTCACTTAAGCTTGGGAGCTTCCCTTAGCCTTTGTTCATCCACATTAGGTCGAGAGCTTCCCTGCGTTGTTCATTCGCTAGAGCGCTCGCGGGCGTAAAACCTAGCAAGACTAGGTTGACTCTTCATTTAAGCTCGGGAGCTTCCCTTAGCCTTTGTTCATTCACATTAGGCATGAAGCTTCCCTTGGCTTTTATTCATCTACAAGTGTCGCGTCCTTTCGTCGATTCCTTACGAAAGTTTAGAGAATGAGCCATTTTTATGCTTCTCAACCATTAATTTTATCCTTTGGAGCCAGTCCTCGCGAATGCTAAAGTTGAACGATATGAAGACGCGAACTAAAACTTAAACAAAATATAAAGAGGAGTATCGAGGGGAGGTCGGTCGCGATTCATCCTCAAGATCAACATCTCGCACTACCGTAAGACGAGCTCGGTTAATGAAAACAACATTCTCCTAAAGAAGTTTAAAAGCACTTTGAACTTTTCATGAGGCCCTCTCGCGAACTCTGAAAATGCTAAAACGCTGGAGCTCCATCCCGTACGTAAGCCTATGTTCATTCGTGGATGATATATATTCTTTATGGTTTCTCCGCGAATGCTTGGAATGAAGGTCATATTCTCTCTTCCTCATTCTTTGGATTAACTCCCTTGTGAAAATCTTTCACAAGTTGTAAAGAGTTGAAACTAGGACTATAAGTGAATTAAAGTATAAATAATAACGCATGAAATACAAGATTAAGAGCAAAAGTATAAAGAACATGCAAATGACTACGAGTTTGTTCCTGTTCTTCGAGTTCATACTCGAATTTTGGAAAGTAAACCCTCGGGGTTTTCGCACCAACACATTGAATTCATTTCGAAACTCTAAAGTACCTCTAAAGACTTAGCGCCTCAGGCACGCGAGCCTGAGTTCTTTTATGACCTTATTCAAGTTAGTTTTATGTACGAAATGGTCAGGCGAGGCGCTGATAATACATACTCGCGAGATCATTGAGCGGGCGTAAGACTTACAAGAGGTCCAATGAACCAAGCCTTCGTTGAGACAACGAAGAGCTTGGGGAGCTGTGTTGGACCCGGGAGAAAGCAGGCCCAAATCTTATTATAATACAAAGGCCCAATAGGTTAAATAAGGAAAGTTTATATAAGGATGAACAGTGAAATGGAGAAAGGGGGGCTGACAGAGGCATCAAAAGAAATCGGGAGAGAGCATGAGATGTGAGCTTGGCCTCCACCTGAAAACAGCCTCTTCCTTTACTCTGATCAGCCAGAGATAAAAGGGAATTGAGCTTGGCCTTCACTGGAGCCATCCCGAGTCGGAAGCTCGCCTTCATTGGCTGAATGATCGTCTTCAACCTCACCCAACGAAAATCCGATCCCAGCCGGTCCCTAGATGAACTCTTGATAGACGAGTTCCGCGTTCCCGTTTGCTTAGCTCAGTGCCCTGCTCCATCGAGCTCTCTCTCCGTTGTCAATGACCTAACCGGAACCCGCTCACGAGCAAAGCTCATCCACCTCATTAGTATCATCTTGGCTCAGATGGCCTAAATCCCTCATCTCTCACACATATTCTCCTTACATTAGAATCAATTGATATGCCATAGTAGCTCTTTTGCTTAACTTTAATCTCTATTGGATGCATGTACTTGATCGTTTAGGCTCTTTCCTGCTTAACCCTCTGCACGTTTACATGCTCTTTACCAATTCAGCCTTGTCCAGGTTATAACCATTAATATTGTGCTATGTCAAATAGGTTCATGTCTTCTTGAATGGTCAGATTAGTTGTCTAAATCTAATGAATTAGATATAAATCGTACATGCTTTGCAATATGATGATGATGCTATTTACGAATGGTTTTATTATCCATATAAAGTGATTAAGCTATCAAGCAACATGTTCTCTGGTTCAATGAAGGATTTATGATAATGACTAAGCTACTTGATAGTTAGTAGGTTATTGGAATCAAGGATGGGTTCATACGCACCTTTAGGAATATTACATCATTTTGGCATTGTTCATGCTTGGTTAAAGGTTTATCTTGTGGGAGTAAATGTTATTGGAGTATTAAATCCCTTTTAAGGAAAGTCGTTCTCACGCAAATGCTTAGATTCTCATGATTCTTTATACTTGCTCGTTTGCCTAATACATCTTTTATACGATTACTGACTTGAGCGTCGGAGTGCCCTTCCCGGGGATCCCCGTCTCCGGGTTTGGCTTTTGCAGGAAACTTGGAGATGACATCTCACTCGGAAGTATGAAATCTAGAGAGCTCGCGAGAAGAAGGAAAGACGTAGACTCGAGAATCGGGAGTGTTGTCGGTTACTCTTCCGTTGGAATGAGGTTCCAACAGGTCCGATTTCCAACAAAGCGGAATAAAAAATACGTAAATTGTACACGTTGGTTTTCAACGTACAGCTATAATTTGAAAAAGTAGCCGTTAAAAAAATAGTTGTTGGGAAAAAATAGTTGTTGGGGGAATTTTAGCCTGTACGTTGGAATCCAACGTACGCTCTTTGGGAGAATATGAACTTTGGAAAAAGCCTATTTATACCCCCACTTGGTTGTGTTTTTTATTCGAGTCATCCAAAAATGTCAAATAATAGAGTTACAAACTTGAGTGATGGTGAGGAGATTGAATATGTGACGGAGATTGAATATGCGAGCGGCGAAGAGGACGAGTATGTGGGTGGCGACGATGGTGAAGGCGACGACGGCAATGTCGATGCGATCGTGGACGATAAAGAGTATTTCAGTGAACCTGATGATGGGATGTAGGACGATAGCGACGAAGAAGAAGGAGACTTCGACGCCAGTGATTTTTCGGTTACTGATTTATTCTGTATTAATTGTTTTCTCTCTATTTAGGTGCATATAAATTCGTAGAATTGGTAGTTGTGATTCATATGGATTAATAAGATATACATGCGATTATTATTGTAGTTTGGATTAATTGGGGTTAGCCAAAATTAATTATAGGGTTTGGATTACTCGGATGCGTTTGAATCCGAAGAAACGTTTCCTACTAAAGAACATTTGAGGCATTGGGTTCAGAGTACTGGTAGAGAGCTTATGATGGTATTAGTGACTAGTCATAGTAATATACTTCAGATGAACATTATGTGCGAGCATTCTGGAGTGTATAGATTACGGAAAAAGAAAGTGGAATTAGAAGATGGAACGGTGACTGTTCAGACACAACGGGAGACTAGGGATATGAGGACGAACTGTAAGTTTGAGTTCAGAGGTTATAAGTTCAAGGATAGGGATGCCAGAGATGGATGGTATTTGAAGGTAAAGCACGGACAACACAATCACAAGATTTGCACTAGCTTCATTGGCCATCCGTATATGGGTCGAATGACGCCGGATGAGGTGACATTGGTGACGTCGTTGGCGAATGTATTCACTCCGCCGTCTGGTATTAGTCTTCAGTTGAAAAAGAATTTTCCCGGGAATGTAACATCCACAAAACAAATTGCAAACTTTATTCAGAAGTTGCATTTTGAGGATTGTGGGGATTTGAGTGTTACACAGTGGACCTTGAAGTTTCTGAAAGAGTGCATCTATGTACTGCATCCCCTTTGCAAGAAGAAATCACACGAGGTGGACATCTCGTTCTTTGTCCATCAAGACTCGTTGCACTTGTTGAAGATGTTTCCGTACGTTGTTTAATGTCCCATTGCGTCCTTTTATAACTATATTATTCAGGTATAAGATGTCACTTGTGGAGATTGTCGGGTTCACCTGCACGCATAAGACATTCAACATTGCGTATGCATTCACGCGTAAGGAGGAAACAATGCACTACTTGTGGATAATTCAGAGGCTTAAAAAGTTGTTTGAGGATGCTGGAGTAATGACGACTGCAATAATGACCGGTCGAGAACTAGCTCTCATCACTGCAATCAAGATAGTGTTCAAAGATCTTCCGGTTCAACACCTCTTGTGTTGGTTTCATATCAAGCACAACATCGAGGTAAATGCTACCAGAATTTTGAAAAACAAGGAATCGGTGAAAATGTTGTGCGGGCAAGTATGGAGACTTTTTCTATCAAGAACGGAGGAGGCATACGAGGAGAGGCTGGTACGGTTGAGAACATCTTGGGGAAGCGGAATCGTTGGATACCTTGATAAGGTCTGGCTTATCCCTTACAAGACAAACATTGTTTGCGCGTGGACGGAACACCATCTTCACTTCTTCACGAGGACCTCAAACAGGTATGTTATACATAAATATTTCACATTTGTTTATTAGTTGATTAGTTAATTGTTGTCTTAAATAAACACGCCTTTGAATGAATAAACCATAGGGTTGAGGGAATGCATAAGGTGTTGAAGAAGATAGTGGGTTCAAGCATAGGCGGTTTTAACGGAATGGTTGTCAGGATCAATGCAGCCATCGAGGGCCAGATTGTGAAGGTGAGGGCCAGCATGGAACAGGATCGGATCAAGACACCCGGGATTTTCAGAAATATGAATCCACACGCCAAATTGATCTTTCGGCATCTATTCCATAATGTGTCGGATAGAGGGTTGAAGAAACTGTTTGCGATATGGGAGGATATAAAGGTCAAGAATTTTGAGGTACATTGCGATGATTACTAGATGCGTGAATGTCAGGGCCTACCGTGCATCCACGAGATAGTCCAACATATTATTGAAGAAAAGCCAATCAAGCTGAACGAGATCCACAGATTCTGGAGGCATCTACAATGGGATAGAATTGAACTTGATAGCGGAGAGATAGAGATTGGTGTACCGAAGACCACTCGGGAGTTGAGATTCATTGATCTCAACGAGAGATGGAAAAGGGGGGAACTTCCGGAAAGTCAGTGGTCTCAAATAGCGGACTTGTACACAATGTTGGAGTATCCGCATCAAACTATTGCGGTGGAGCTGACGGGCATCCAGGATCCTGGCACACCAAAAGGAGCCGTAGGAAAGAAATGGGGAACTGAGAGAGAGAAGAGCGGGTTTGAGTACGCAAGGGAAGAATTAGAGAGGCGAAGGCGAAGAATAAGGAGGTTAGGGGAAAGGGAAAGGGAAAAGCAAAGGCGACACAGCCTACTTCCACTAAGCCTACTATAATTGGGGAGTTTGAAGTTGATGGGTGCACTGCGGGAGAGGCGTTTTGTTATTCAAGTGGCACTGCTGGAGAGGGGTTCGGATTATCAGGTTGCACTCTTACAGATGAGTTCCCTCAACCAACAATGACAAAATGTGGGGTAGACTTTGGGGTTGACAATGTTGATCTCTTCATGTTTCCATACATTGTAGATGCGAAAGACGTAAGGGCAGATGGACATTATGGATATTGGTCACTAGCTATGTTGTTGGGGTTTGACCAGTCTGAGTATCCTCGCATTCGCATTGAAGTGGCTTCAGAGCTGTTACAGAACAGTGATATCTACAGACAAGTGATGACCAGAATACGCCCAGATTTGGCAAAGAACTTTGAAGCTCTTGTTCAAGAGGTCAACTATATCAGGTAACCTTGTCCCAAAAAATACTGGATGAGTATGCCCATGATTGGATTAGCATTTGCCACTCGGTTTCAGGTTGGTTTGATATACTTATCCAAAGTATGGTCCTATTTGTGCTTATCGATGAGGGTGTATCAACAAAGCTCCAGTCAGGGTTTGAAGATTTATGGAATGGCTCGTGTGGGCTTAGCAAACCACTACATACCGGTATGATTTTCACTAAAGTATTTGTGTTTTCACTCAATTTTCTTAATGCTTAACATAGAATTTATGTTTTAACATTTAGGTGTGTCTTAGAGAAGACTGTCCGGTACCATCTGTACCTGGAGTTTGGCACATGTTCAAGGATCCTAGTGCAAATGGATTGGATTGTGGGTTCGCGCTGAGGATGCAGCATTGGAAGGACTATCGCATTAGTTATGGTAGTATAGATGTTGATCTCTAGTGAATTCAGATGTGTTGAATGTTTCACCTTTTGTAACTTTAAAGGACTTGTCTTGTATGCTTTTGAGATTGTAGTTGATGACATCTGTTGTATGTTTGTTCTTCTTTTAATGACTTGTCTCCTTTCGACAGAGGTATTGTCTTGTCTGTTATTTTTTAATGTTTTAGATGGGTTAAATGAAACAGATTCTGATAAACTAAAAGGGATTACTCGTTAAATTAAAACATACAATCCAGAAACTACAACAGACTTAGCATAAATTAAAACAGACACTCAATAAACTTCAAAAGACTCAACATAAATTGAAACAGACTCATTCTTGAAATTGAAACTAAACACAGACTTAACAGAGACTAAACAACTTTCAAGACACATAACAACATTACATCCTAATCGGAATCAGAAGCAGGAGCAGGACCATATTCATTGGGAAACCTCTGTCCAAGGTGGAATTTGGCTTAGTCCATACTCGAAGCCCTGTTAAAAATTCTCAGTTTAAGCTCCTGGTCAGCGTTTTCCTTCAACAATTTTGCCATGACTCGGAGATGATGAGGGTCGTATTCTGGCTCAAGATACACGATCCTAAAGTTACAGTCGCATGTAACATACCTTTGGCCATACGTATGGGGATTTGTCTTGTCTTTAGCACTGAACACCGTGATTGTTTTTTAGCACCTTCTACTCGGGCACTGGATCTCACTACCTTCTGCTGGAACTGAGGAGGATGAAGATGATGCCATGGTTGTTTGAATCTGTAATACAAAGTAAGAAAACATGTTAGAAACTATCAAGATAGCAAATAAAATCTGTAAAAATGGGAGTTTTAATTAAAATACACAGTAAGAACTTCAAACCTAATTCTTTTACGGCGCAGTGAGAATGAGAGCTGAGCGATAATTTGGCTGTGAATTTATAGACGATGTTACTAGAGTTTTTCATATTTGGGCCGACAACAACAAAAGCCCAATAACATTATTCGGCCCATGAAACTTAGTCCAGAAGTGACTTACAGTTGTGTGCTAGCTGTAACACACCCAAGGCAAATAAGTGACTTACAGTTGTGTGCTAGCTGTATAACACTGAAGCCCATAAGTGACTTACAGATGTGTAACTTAGCTTTGGGCTGATGTACACAAAAGGCCCACAACAAAAGCCCAATAACATTATTCGGCCCAATAACGTTATACAGCCCATAAAACTTAGTCCAGAACTAGACAACTTTATGTGCTAGCTGTAACGGGATTAAAACGGCGCAAAAATCGAGTAAAACGGGATTAAAACGAGAAACAGCGCGAAAATCGAGTAAAACGGGGTTAAAACGAGAAACGGCGCGAAAATCGAGTAAAACGAGATTAAAACGAGAAACAACGAAAATCGAGTAAAACGGGATTAAAACGAGAAACAATAATACGACTATTACCTTAAGAAAGAGTGGACACCCAGCGAACCCCATGGACCGTGAACGAGATGCCTGACCCAACTGTCGATACAGTTCAGCCAAGACAGCTTCACCCCAAGAGTAGTCCCATGTGTGGTTGTGGTCGAGTAGGATGCTGAGATATCTGTGCTTCACCTTCATCCCTGACTTGTCTATAAGAATGGTGCTGCCCAACAAAGCGAGCAAGTACAGTGAAACAATATCGCTCTCCTGCTGAGGAGTCCTGAATTGACAAAGAAACGGTGATTTGTTAACGTCAATACATAATTACATAGTGGTTCATAAAGGTTGGGAAGAAACAACTTTTTTACCTATCCCGTATAGCAAATAACTCCTGCAGTCGGGTGTGGATCGTCCTCATGTCGGCTCCTCCATGGATAGTCAGACCACCCTTTACAAATGTAAATAAGTAATAAATTCTACGTGAAACGTTTTGATGGAATTAACTAAATGAACATTAATTGTATAAGTAATAAATTATACGTACGTCCGCATAGCAGCTTGGCATCCCCGCATGTCTCCAACCCGAAGTTACGCTGAACGTGGGTATAGACAAATGAATCTATATCCCGTTCAGTAGACTTGACAGCGACGCCATGGATCGGTAGCTCAAAGATCTTCAGGACGTCGATCAGTGTGGGAGCCATCTCACCAAAAGCGAAGTGGAAGGTGTTGGTCTCAGGATGCCAACGCTCCATAAACGCTGAAATCAGAACCGGGTCTATAGTCCTGAACTCCTGTCGAGGATCTACAAGGGTGTGCAAATGGCTCTGCCGAACGAGCTGCCACCGTAAACCAGGAGCATCTGTCTTGTGCGTATCAAACTCGCCAAAATAAGACTTGCGCGTATATAACTTAAGCACCCTCCTCAGCTGAGATACGAAACAGAAAAACAAATCAAAATATTAAAAACGACTTTCTTAAAAAAAAAATTGGGTTAATAATTTATTAAGGGGAATTGGAATACCGGCGATGTAAGCGGTATGATGTATGCAGGGTCTCTCTGAAGCGCCTCAACAAGACGCTCTGTCTCGGTCCATATGACAGGAGCAAAGTGAGTGTTGTAGTCCACCAGAAGTAGCGAACTAACTAGACCTCCAGGCGTCCCCAAATAATCAGGATCTCCTGAAGCCGGAACACGTAGACCATGAGCAGGTTCCTCCTCAGCGATATCAATCTGCTGCTGCTAAGACCCATTTCTTATGTGAACTCTTGTAATGTACGGAGGAACAACGGCTCCAGCAGCCCTACTTCAAGATGAAGCGGTGATCCCCCGCACATCAACATTGCGGGGGCCCCTGTGCTTCTTTCTAATAGAACCAGGGGAAAGGGCCTTATCTAACGCCTATTTTCATAATTAATATTATTATTTCTATAATTTAACTAATTATAATCAATATTTATACATATTTTAATATTTACTATTATTTATTTAATAAAAAACAATTCAAGATTGTTTTAATCGTTATTTCTCAAATAACGTTACACGTTTTACGAGAAATAACTATTAATTCTATTTAATATATTATTTATTAAATCATTTTCTTTTATTCGTTATTTCTCGATTAGCGTGAAACGTTTTAATTGAGAAATAACGAATACTAAAAAATAATTCAATATTATTTTAATCGTTATTTCTCGATTAGCGTGAAACGTTTTAATCGAGAAATAACAAATAATAAAAAACAATTCAATATTATTTTAATTGTTATTTCTAGAATAATTACGAGAAATAACGATTAATTCCATTTAATATATTAGTTATTAAATCATTTTCTTTTATTCGTTACTTCTCGATTAGCGTGAAACGTTAATCGAAAAATAACAAAAAATTAGAAAACAATCCAAGATTAATTTAATTGTTATTTCTCGAATAACGTTACACGTTTTACGAGAAATAACGACTAATTCAAATTAATATATTATTTATTAAATTATTTTTATTTATTCGTTATTGTTCGATTAGCATGAAACGTTAATCTAAAAATAACGAATAAATAAAAAACAATTCAAAATTATTTAATCGTTGTTTCTCAAATAACGTTACACGTTTTACGAGAAATAACGACTAATTCAATTAATATATTATTTATTAAATTATTTTTATTTATTCGTTATTTTTTCGATTAGCGTGAAACGTTAATCGAAAAATAACGAATAAATAAAAAACAATTCAAAATTATTTAATCGTTGTTTCTCAAATAACGTTACACGTTTTACGAGAAATAACGACTAATTCAATTAATATATTATTTATTAAATTATTTTTATTTATTCGTTATTTTTCGATTAGCGTGAAACGTTAATCGAAAAATAACGAATAAATAAAAAACAATTCAAAATTATTTAACCGTTATTTCTCGAATAATGTTACATGTTTTACAAGAAATAACGACTAATTCAATTTAATATATTATTTAATAAAACGCTTAATTTAAAAAACGACAAATTACAATTAATTAAAATTTAATCGTAATTTGTCGGTTTATTTTAAAACGCAAAATTACGTACCTGGTAAATTGTGCGCGATTTTTCCGGCGATTCCGACGGAGCCCCTTTCCGGGACCCGGTCGCATCACCCCGACCCGCTGCAGCCCGACCCCGACCACCTGCAGACCGACCCCGACCACCTACAGCTTGCCCAGCCACCAGCCCGACGCCACCGCCTCCGGCAACCTCCTCGACGACCTCCTCTGCAACTACTCCGGCGACCTCCACTGCAGGATTTGAAGACCCAGCGGCTCCGGAAACCTCCTCTGCACCGCCTCCGCTCGCACCGCCTCAGACTTGAACGCCACCAACGAGCCTCCTGACCGGCGACGGCGATGAAGGTTTTTTTGATTTAGGGTTTTTGATTTTTGGAGCCATTTTGATGCGGGATTCTTCAAATTGATAAGGGAATTCCGATTGAAATTGAAAATCGATGAAGATTGGATGTGGAACGAGGGAAAATGGTAAGGAAATGGAGAAGAAATGTTGTGGCAACGAATTTTTTAGGTTACAACTCGCGAGGAAGAAGAAGAGGGGAGGAAGAAGAAGAAGAAGACGACGCGGGATATTTAATATCTCTCATACGTTGGAACTCAACGTGCAGTTTTTTTTTTAAAAAAAAAAAATTATACCTTTACGTTAGAACTCAACGTGGTATTTAAATTTTATACGTATACGAATATTCAATATGTATACCAAAATTTTTGCATGTGCGTTAGTTTCCAACGTACGTTGACTTTCAACGTAATTAATTGTAGTGTCAAAAGTTACAAAATGTAGTGGAAATAGCCGGAACGTTATTTTAATGCTTATTGAAATTTTGTAATAAAAAATTAATTAATATTTGAAAATTATGTAATGATTGTATATCACAAAATGATTGCTTCGATCCGGTAGGAAAAAAAACTTTGCACGTTAATCTTTTTTAGATATTTACTTGTCAATATCCTATTATATTATTTTTACAGATTTATAATCTTATTTGTGTGATTTCTAATCTATTATTGTATATTATAAATATTTTTTTAAATAAAAAAGTAATGAGCAAAATCCCAAGAAATTTAAGGCCTTTTAGCGTTTACGTATAGTTTCGAGCCTCGTTTTGTGTGAGCAAGACCTTATTGGACCTTTATATGCGTAATAACACTAAGTTATATAATTTTTTCAAATATAATCAACAACGATGTTGTAGACTATACATATTGCGACTAAGTTAAAGAGTTATGACTAGTAAGGTTTTTACAAAGGATGTGTTACTTCAAAAGTAAGGGGTTTTGATTGGGAGTTACCCACATGGTTAAATATCCCTAATAGGCATTGAAAACAAGTTTCATTCCATTCCGACATCGTTAGGGCATCGTTTCGCCAAATTGGGCCTTAAAGCCGTGTGTGTTACGTTAGAGGACTTCGTTTTTTAGTCTTTTGGAGGGGCAAACGATTTCCGTTTTTTTGTAAATTTTATATGTACAGAATCGTATCGGAATGCTCTATATGATTATCAAAACAAATTTTAAAAAAAAAAATTAAATTTTTTTTTTGCTCGCCTATGTGTTTTTAATTATTTTTTAATGTTTTTTCCAAATTTTTGTTTGCAAAAAAACCAAATTTTTTTGCTCGCCTAAATTATTGCACGCCTAATTTGTTATTTTTTAAAAAAAATTGTTGTTCGCCTAAATCAAGACATATGAAAACAACATCATGAATCGTGTTTTGCCATTTGGATTTGAAAGTTGCACATTACGATTGAGGGCGATAAATGTGAGATTTAAATAAATGTGAAATTCTAAATGTGAGATTTGGTTCATCTAAATTGTAAAAGTTGATGAACGATTGTGAACCTATGTTGCACGGATATGGACACGGTGTCCGACACGGGACACGACATCGAAAAACGGCGAATCAAAAATATACAAAAATTGGACATTGCGGGACACGGCGGGACATTTTAATATTATATATCATTTTATAACGAATGTAATGAAGATCACATTAATATTACTAAGAAACACATAAAACATAAGTAATTTAAGTCTTCAACATAAATTAAGTTTATAAAACCAAATGTGAGACAAGCATAGAAAACCAAGTCTTATACATAAACCAAATCTGTAACACAAACATAAAACACAAACCAAATATCTAACACAAAAATAAAACACAAGTACTTCAAAAGAAAGACATAATCCGACATAAACCATGTCTAGAAGACGAACCATATATTGTTGGGCTGGGGGCCAAGAAACCCGAACCCCGCCAAAGCATCCAGAATAAATTAGTGATATTAACGCTATTCACTAAATCCTGTGGATAATCAGTTCTGGGAACTAAAAGATGGAATAATGGTTGATTTGCTTCAGAATTGTGGAATTGTGCCATTAAGAAAGAAGTCTTTAACAATCTCAAGGACACTCTTCTTCAAGAATACTCCAAGATTTATTGAAGTCCAAATGGAGTTCCTCCTTTGTAACAAGCCAAATCAAGGTTAAGCCCAGTTCATTGCTTAGAGAAGGCCCAAGACCGAAAGGAGATATAAAAATAAAAGGTGTAAAGAATTGAAAGGAGAGATGTGGAATCTAAGAAAAGGAAGACAACAAAAAGCGATCATTGAATCTAAACTTGTGAATTTTGGAATCGAAATAGACTATAGTTCAAGTAGCTGATATGCCAAGTAATTTAAACTTTGAAACAAAGGCAAAGGATCGAACAACTTACTACCCAAATTTATTATTTCCATGTATCAAGCTAAGGTCGAGGTTGTATAGTATTAAGTTGATCTTACTTTAGTTAAAACATGACCTGCTTGTTTGTTGTGCATCGTCATGACTCATGACAATTATAGTATTATACGTAGTATCTTTATTCCCATATTGTTGGAGAGAACGAGGGTGGTTAAGTGAGAAAGCTGACCGATTTCCCGGGGAACTTGGCCGTACAAGCCTGGATTGAAACCAAGGTCGAGGTAACGAAGGTAGCGGAGAAGGTAAAGGATGTTGTTGGAGCCGGGGAAGCTTCCATTGAGGTCGTTGTAGTTAAGATCGAGCTCCACCTTGTCATTCCCTGTGACTAAGATGTCATCAACATATACAGCTAAATATGATTGATTCACCTTCTCGTTTATGGAAGAGGGAATGATCATTCTCTGACTATAAGAATTTTTGGAAAAGAAATACCTCTGACAACTTTGAATGACAATGTCTTGAGGCTTGTCTAAGTCCATATAATGACTTGTTGAGTCTGCAAGCTTTGCCTTGAATAGGGGAGATGCCTAGGGGAATCTTCATGTAGACTTCTTCAAGTAAGCCTCCATGCAAAAAAGCATTGTTGACATCAAGTTGACAAAGTTGCCATCCTTTCTTCAATGCAATTGCAATTAAGCTTCTTATTGTTGTCATTTTTACCACTGGAGAATATGTTTCTGTGTAATATATCCCTTCTTTATGAGTACAACCTTTGATCACCAATCTTGCTTTGTATCTTTCCAATGTGCCATCAGCTTTACATTTGACTTTGTAGACCCATTTAGAACTGTTAGGCTTCTTTCCATGAGGGAAATCAACTATATCCCATGTATGGTTTGCATCCAATGCTGCAAGTTCTCTGTGCATTGCTTCCTGTCACTCTGGTGAAGAATTGGCTTATTCAAAACAAGTTGGCTCTTCCAGAAGACTGACATTAGCTACCAACCTTTGACTTTCATAAAATATAGTGTTGAAATCTACTACCTGAGAAGCAGAAGTAGTTAGAACACTATTACAAGAAACATTTGTACATACAAAATCTTGTAAGTAAGAGGGTGGATTAGTTGTTGATGAGGCTAAAGTCGTAGTGCCAAATCAAAGAAATAAACTCTAAACACTAACTAGAGTATAGCAAGTAAGTAGAGGTCGAACCCAAGGGAATCAAAACATCAAATCAATGCAGTCAAGTGAAATATCAACTAGTGAACAAGTAACAAGTAACCAGGGGGGGTTTTGATTGCAAGAACACACAAGTAACCAGTAACAAGCAGAGGAAGTCTGGGTGAAAATATGATGAGAAGGGGTTTCACCTAGCAAGTATCCACACAACAGTCAATCAAGTTGATCATAGATTTATCTCAAGTTCTATTCAATCCTAGGGAATGTTCCTATTCCAATCTTTAATATATCAGCAGGCCAACCGGTCTTGATAATACTTACTATTCAACAATCAGGGAAACCTCTCAAGATTAGATGAAATAGCAGCAAAGGGCACAAGAATCATAAGGATGCATGCAATAACTTACAACCGTCAAGTATTAACATGCAATCAATTCTCTTTCATAAAAGCAATCAATTCTCTTTCATAAAAGCAATCAACTACCAGATCATGCAGATATGAATGCTACAATGACAAGGAATTCCACCGTATATTCCTAGTCTAGCAATAGAAAACTATCAATCAAACTAGGTGATCTTAAGCTAGCAAAACTAATAGAAATCAATAGATGAAGAACAAGAGAATTAATACAAACCCATAGGAAAAGAACAAGAGTTTAGAAATCTCACAACTTAATAACTGAAGGTTTCAACCGCTAAGTAAAACAATGGAGATTAGTTCCTGCTCATGGTTGCAGAACTAAATTGTCTGATGGAAAAAGTTGATAAGAAAGAAAGAACTAGGGTTCTTAAATAGAGACTAACCCTAAAAATATATGGTAAAAGATAAATATCCTAGAACTAATTAAGGAAAAAGGAAAAGAAAAGAAATAAAACAAAAGTAATAAAAGGAAGCAAATTCGGTGAAACCAAATAACATATTTGCTTCCAATTGTGCAGCCTCTGCTTCTTTCACGTGGCCTCCTTCCAACATTTGGGCCGGGCTGCTTGCTTCAAATCCACGGCCCGTCTCGCGCACGAAGGGGAATTCATCATAATACCCGCGATCGCGGATATTAATCCGCGGTCGCGGATTTATTAAATATTCTCGGCTCCTCTCTGTTGCTCCACCGCGATTGCCATAGAGTCATGGCGATCGCCATGCTCTCTCGAACTCCTGAAACACTCCTGTTGTAGAATGGCGATCGCCAGTGATGGTGGCAATCGCTTCCGCTCCGCAGAATATCTTCAAGTCTTCATGTCTTCAATCTTTGATCTCTTCTTCTTCGGTTCTGATCTTCATTTCTTCACTTCTTAATAAATATCTCAGATTATAATAATGACTCGAAACACATATGATAATACTCCTAAACTAATGTAATAATCCCTAGTTACGTTATACAAAGTGCAGCGTATCAAATACCCCCATACTTAGACTTTTACTCGTCCCGAGTAACTTACAGGAAAGCTACCCATACAATAAAATACTTAAAGCCTCAGGAAGTATAAGAATATCTCCTAGTGATTGCATAACCAATAAGCTCCTCCAAAACACAACAACAAAAATCAAGAACAATGTGATATAATAAGCACATACCCAGAACTACACCTTATTCCTCCAAGTGGCCTACCCGAATCCTCCTATACGCCTCCTTCTTATGTCTCCATACGCCAAGATGATAATGGTCCTAAAACACTCAATTTTTTAATAACACTCATCTTGCTTGGGCGCCTTTTCAGGTTGTCATCCCAACCACTCAATAATTGTTCCAGGCTCACAAAACTCACATCACTCAAGACTTATTTTTGCCCCAGCCTAATGCCGGTCAAGCCACCTTCTTATTGCATAGATCTTGCTATCCAAGGATTTTGTATGCCTTTTTTCAATTTTTGTGGCTTTTTCATACAATATATATTCAATAAGCTCATGCAGATACAACCAACACCCAAATAATTACATGTGAATACATTCTCCTCCCCCATACTTAAACATTGCATTGTCCTCAATGAAATGGAAGACATAAAAACGAACCCAGGGAAGGAGACAGAAGACTCTCATACAAGGTCGGATGACCTTCCTCCAATAAAACTCAAAGTGTGGTAGAATGAGAAACTAGATGAGCACTGAATGTAATCCAATAATGCATAGCTCATCTAAAGCAAAAGAAAGAATACCTTCAATGTAGAAGGTGATCCAAACAAATCAACTCCTTGCAAAGAACATGGTCACCAACAAGCTAAGTTCCAGCGAATGTAGATCTAGAATGACAATACTAACGAAACCGAACTTGATGTAATACAAATCCTTACTTTCTTTTCTCTCATATTTTTTTATGCACTCTATTTTTTTCTAATCCGATATATTATTTTTTTCTCGGAATGATTTTCGGATTTTTTTTTTTTTTTTTTTTTTTTTTTTTTTTTTTTACGGACGGGAGAGAAGACTTACAACGAGATTGGCTACTGACTGTAGCTGACCCTAAGCTTCAGCGATTTCCTCCTGTCCATAGAAAAACTAAAAAGAAAATTAAACCGAACAAAAACAAATAAAAACAGTTTCAAACCTCGGGTTGTCTCCCGAGTAGCGCCTTATTTTATGTTGTGGCTCGACATGAAACTCAAGAGATTTAACTAACGCCATTTGGCTTTGTGAAAATCGTCTCTTGTCTGAATTCTCTCTTGAACCACTCATGGAACGCCTTGAATCTCGTCCCTCTTACCTTGACCACCTTGTCTTTAGCCATGAAGGTGGTTTCATTCACTTTCTCCTCCTTGACCGTATCAGGCGGCTGTTTAAGCTCAATATCAAGTTCCTGCACACTAGACCTCAATGGTATCTCGCCTGGCGAGGTCAGTAATGGAGGGCGATTGGCCAAAGGATGTGAAGAGAGCTTACCTTTAGGCTCTGGCTTAGCCTGACACTCCGACATATTAGTAGACAAAACAATATCTACTTTTGGGGACTCTAAGATATTCTCTAAAACAGGTTACAATTCATCCTTACAAGTAGGCTTAATCACATCAATAGCACATAGAGAATTCTTATCAATGGGATCCATGTCATAAATATTATATTCTACCTTATCCCCATCAAACTCCATAGAGAGAGTCCCACTATTAACATCAATTTTCGTTTGTGCAGTTTTCATGAAAGGTCTACCTAACAGTATAGGTGTGACATTATTATCATGCTCCATATCTAACACAAAGAAATCAGCAGGAAAAATCAGATCACCAACCATAACAAGAACATCCTCAACAACCCCTTTCGGGTACACAGTAGACCTATCAGCAAGTTGAATAACAGTTCCTGTTTTATGCAAGGGTCCTAAGCCTAGTGATTCATACAAAGAGTAAGGGAAAACATTGATTGATGCACCTAAATCTAGCATGGCTTTGTCAAATTTAGTTTCACCAATCACACATGGAATGCTAAATATGCCTGGATCACCACATTTCTTAGGCATGCGTTTTTGAAACACTGCAGAAACTTGTTCACTTACTTCAACTTTTTTCTTTCCTTTCAGTTTTTGATTTCTTTTGATAGTGCAAACTTCTTTCAAAAACTTAGCAAATCTAGGAATACTCTTAACAAGTTTGAGCAAAGGAATGTTTACCTCACACCTACTAAAGGTTTCGAAGATTTCGTTGTCGTTCTCCAGCCTTCGAGTATCCTTCAATGCCTCAGGAAAGGGGGCTACAGGCTTCTGAGAGAACAAAGGGGGAAAATTCGGGCGAACATAATCGTCAATGTACTCTGGGGACTCTTGGCGATGGCCATCAACTCTCGGCGATCGCGGTCGCGAATAATCTTTCACCTCAGCTTCTGGAATGAAATGGCGATCGCCATTGCCATATGGCGATCGTGGTCGCGGTGCAGATCCTGTTTTGCTCTCTGTAATCTCATGGCGATCGCCACTCAAATCTGGCGATCGCGGTTTTGGCACAGAACAGTCATTTAAAGTTTTTCCGCTCCTCAAGATAACTGCACTGACGTTCTCTTTCGGGTTTCTTACCGGTTCCCTGGCCTCTAATTTACTCACAGCTTGAGCAATCTGTCCTAACTGATTTTCAAGATTTTGGATACTTGATTCCGTTCTAGCATTTTGTTGCATCACAGTTTGAGCTAAGGACTTGATCATATCTTCAACAGTCATAGAATTTTGAGGTCTAGGTTGCTGATAATTAATATTATGAGAATCATACCTTGGCCTTGGTTGCCATCCACCAACAACGTTTACCTCAGCATTGGGATCATGAAGGGAAGCATTTTTCAGCATCAAAGCCTTTACCATCTCTTTCAACTCATTCATGTCAGTCTGTAATTGATCTGAATTAATTGCTTTGACTGAGTGAGATCCCTGTCTACTGCTAAACTGCCTTGAACTCTCAGCTAGCTCTTCAAACATTTCAGTGGCCTGAGGTATAGTTAGTTTCAGAAAATTACCTCCACAAGATGAGTTTACCATTCAACGATCCTCATCAATCAGCCCACTGAATAAGTACATAAGAAGATCATGGTCAGTATAACTATGGAATGGGCAGCTTGAGCAAAGCTTCTTGAATCTCTCATAATACTCATAGAGACTCTCAGTTGAATGTTGTTGAAGATTCGTGATCTCCTTCTTCAAGCTGCTCAGTTTTGTAGCGGGAAAATATTTCTCTAAAAAGACCTTCTTCATCTTAGCCCAGGTATCAATACTCCCCGGAGCTTGATAATAGAGCCAATCATTCGCAGCGTCTTTCAGAGTAAATCCGAAAGCTCTCAGCATGACCTGCTCCTCAGTAACACCCCTCGGCTTCATGCTAGAACATATGGCATGAAACTGAGCCAAATGTTTGTTTGGATCCTCACCTGTTAAGCCATGAAAGTGTGGAAGTTCATGAATCAATCCATCTTTTAGCTCAAAATTCACACCCTCGGCTATCTCAGGAAACCTCACTGCTAGAGGTTGTTGATCTAAGTTCGAGGCAGTGAGCTGCCTCATAGTAGGAAATGGCGGTCCGTTTCGATCACCCATTTCGCTACTTTGGTTCAAAGCTGCTCTTCGGTTCCTGTGGAACGTCCTCTCAATCTCTGAATCAAAAGCAACAAGAGATGAGTTAGTAGCACGGGTCTGAACCATAAAGGTTCACACCAAACAGTTGATAAGTCACAATTAGCACAAAATTGGAATAATTCAATTCCCCGGCAACGGCGCCAAATTTGATGAGGCTAAAGTCGTAGTGCCAAATCAAAGAAATAAACTCTAAACACTAACTAGAGTATAGCAAGTACGTTGAGGTCGAACCCAAGGGAATCAAAACACCAAATCAATGCAGTCAAGTGAAATATCAACTAGTGAACAAGTAACAAGTAACTAGGGGGGGTTTTGATTGCAAGAACACACAAGTAACCAGTAACAAGCAGAGGAAGTCTGGGTGAGAATATGATGAGAAGGGGTTTCACCTAGCAAGTATCCACACAACAGTCAATCAAGTTGATCATAGATTTATCTCAAGTTCTATTCAATCCTAGGGAATGTTCCTATTCCAATCGTTAATATATCAGCAGGCCAACCGGTCCTGATAATACTTACTATTCAACAATCAGGGAAACCTCTCAAGATTAGATGAAATAGCAGCAAAGGGCACAAGAATCATAAGGATGCATGCAATAACTTACAACCGTCAAGTATTAACATGCAATCAATTCTCTTTCATAAAAGCAATCAACTACCAGATCATGCAGATATGAATGCTACAATGACAAGGAATTTCACCGTATATTCCTAGTCTAGCAATAGAAAACTATCAATCAAATTAGGTGATCAAGCTAGCAAAACTAATAGAAATCAATAGATGAAGAACAAGAGAATTAATACAAACCCATAGGAAAAGAACAAGAGTTTAGAAATCTCACAACTTAATAACTGAAGGTTTCAACCGCTAAGTAAAACAATGGAGATTAGTTCCTGCTCATGGTTGCAGAACTAAATTGTCTGATGGAAAAGATGATGGAAAAAGTTGATAAGAAAGAAAGAACTAGGGTTCTTAAATAGAGACTAACCCTAAAAATATATGGTAAAAGATAAATATCCTAGAACTAATTAAGGAAAAAGGAAAAGAAAAGAAATAAAACAAAAGTAATAAAAGGAAGCAAATTCGGTGAAACCAAATAACATATTTGCTTCCAATTGTGCAGCCCCTGCTTCTTTCACGTGGCCTCCTTCCAACATTTGGGCCGGGCTGCTTGCTTCAAATCCACGGCCCGTCTCGCGCACGAAGGGGAATTCAGCATAATACCCGCGATCGCGGATATTAATCCGCGGTCGCGGATTTATTAAATATTCTCGGCTCCTCTCTGTTGCTCCACCGCGATCGCCATAGAGTCATGGCGATCGCCATGCTCTCTCGAACTCCTGAAACACTCCTGTTGTAGAATGGTGATCGCCATAGTGATGGTGGCGATCGCTTCCGCTCCGCAGAATATCTTCAAGTCTTCATGTCTTCAATCTTTGATCTCTTCTTCTTCGGTTCTGATCTTCATTTCTTCACTTCTTAATAAATATCTCAGAACATAATAATGACTCGAAACACATATGATAATACTCCTAAACTAATGTAATAATCCCTAGTTACGCTATACAAAGTGCAGCGTATCAGATGCTCTGGAAGATCTTCTAGGTGGATTGTCTGGAATAGGGATTTCTTCAGTGGGCAAGATATTATCTACAAGAGAAGATTGAGAAGATATATTATCATCAATGAAAAGAGAAGGTGTTGGAAAAATGCAATAATCAACATCTCTCTTTTCTGTGAAAGGCATGACTCCTTCATGAAAAATAACATCTCTGGAATAAAGGATCTCTTTTGTACTGAGATTCATCAACTTATAGGCCTTCTTTGTAGCATGATATCCCATAAAGATGCATTGTGAAGCTCTAGGCATGAACTTATCTCGACGAGCTGCAATAGTAGAAGCATAGGCAAGGCATCCAAAAGTTCTCAGCAAACTAATATCTGGCGGCTTGGAGAACAAAACTTCCTAAGGAGATTTCCATTTTAGGCTACTAGAAGGATATCTATTTATTAGAAAACATGCTGTCAAAACTGAATCTCCCCAAAACTTCAAAGGAAGAGATGCATCAAACAAAAGTGCTCTAGCAACTTCTAGTAAATGTTTGTGTTTCCTCTCCACTACTCCATTATGTTGTGGAGTATAGACACAAGTAGTTTGATGTATTATGCCTTTGACCTTAAAGAATTCAGAGGCTGAATTACTGGATCCTAGTTCATAAGCATTGTCAGATGTTACTATCTTGACTGTTTTGCCAAACTGAGTAGAAACCATAGCAAAGAAAGACTGTAAGACAGTAAATGAACTCGATTTATCTTTGAGTAAATGGATCCAAGTAACTCTGGAAAAATCATCTGCAATAGTCAAGAAGTACTTATAACCATCATAGGTGGCAGTATTGAAAGGACCCCATGTATCAACATGTATAGTCTAAAAAATATCAATTGTAGAAATGGAACTACTGGGAAAAAAGAGTCTAGCTTGTCTAGCTTTAGCATAAACAAGACAACGCAGTATACAATCCTTTAAATCCCTAGTACAATCTTGCTTACACATAAGCTTGAGTTTATAGTATGGTAAATGCCCTAATCTTTTGTGAAGAAGAACAATCTTATTTTCCTCACTTGTGGTAGCAGAATGAGCATTAGATCCCTTCAATGCAGGATTAGTTAATGAATTCAACTGCTCTAAGAGGTATAATCCATTGGAAGCTTTACTAAGAACTAAAGGCTTTGTCAAGTTCAGCCCCTGGAATGCACATGACTCATCAGTAAAAATAGCATGACAGTGTAACTGTTTTACTATCTTTTGTACTGAAAGCAAATTAAACTTGAAGCTTGGGACATAAAGGACTCCCTCAATAACTATTTCACTGGTGATCTGAGCTCTGCCTACAATATTAACCAACATAATATTGCCATTTGGAAGATGAACTTTAAAGGATTCCTCAACTCATTGTGATCTAAGAAAATACTGAAATCACATGCCATATGATCACTAGCTCCAGAATCTATTATCCAAATATGATTAGATAAAGATCTTCCAAAGCCAACAAAGCAATAAGAGTGTATACCAGTCATGTTGCAAAAAGCAAGCTCTTGAGTTGAAGAATTCTGGCTGAGGAAGGATCTGAGTTGAGCTAACTCTGAAGCCGAAAAACTAGTGTCACTACTTTCAGAATGAACATTATGAGCATGAGCACCAGATTTCTGTCCTTGACCATTCTGTCCTTGACCATACCCTTGTGGATAACCAATAATTTTTTAGCAAGACTCAACCAAATGACCATGCTTCTTACAGTAGGTACAAATCTTGGGATTTTTACCTTTGTAACATGTCTTTGGATTGTGAGTCTGTAAAGAACTAGCATTGAATGAAACTGCACTTTGTGAAGGCTGAGAATAGACTTGATTTCCCTCTGCTGCTCTTCTTGCACCAAAGTAGAATAGGCTTCATCTATTGTTGGCAAGGGATGTAACATCAAGATACTCCCTCTTACTGCTGTATAGGACTCATTAAGCCCCATCAAGAACTGATATAAGCGCTCTTCTTCTTCTTCATAAACAACCATAGCAGGACCAGAAGAACATAAGCAAGGTGGAATCGATCTCATCGAATCCAATTCATCCCATAGAACTTTTATCCTGGTAAAATATGACGAGATGCCATCAGATCCTTGAGTAATCGAGGCTATCTCCTTCTGAATTGTGAACTTCTGTGCTCCATTGGTTCTTCCAAACCTAGAACCAAGTTGCAGCCAAATTGCTTATGCAATAGACGCAAACAAGACACTATCTGCAATATTCTTTTCTAAAGAGCCAATCAACCAAGAAATGACGAGATCATTACAACGATCCCAAAGGGGAAGATGAATTTGATCATCACCAATTGAAGAGCGGGGGAAAGATCCATCGACGAATGCGACTTTGTTCTTTGCACTCAAAGAAACCAGGATTGCGCGACGCCATGACATAAAGCTTTTCCCGTCGAATTTGAAAGCTAAAGAAGCTCCCGGATTGTTCGAAGGATGAACATACAAAGGATCACTACTGTCAATCGGAGCTGGATTCACCATTGTCGCCGGTGGATTTCAAGAAATTCCGATCAAAAAAATTGAGTGAAGCTGAAATAGGGGAAACGATAAAATTGATCTCAGAATGCGGAATAGAAGTTTTGCAGAATCGAATTTCTCTGCTCTGATACCATGTTTGTGTATTGAGAACAATAGAAACAAGGTGGGAGAAGGGAGGAAGAAGAGAAGAGAGGAACAGAACACTGTTGTATGGAATGAGTGAAGAGATCTATTACAGGAGTAGACTATATATAGTATCACCAACTAACTATCTCAACTTAACTAATCCTAATATACTAAGACATGCTTCTTCCCGGAGTTGAGATTTGTTGATATTACCTTGTGAGGATTGACTGAGACAGAAGTCTTCAGCTCCCGCAGGCGTCAAAAGTTAGGGATTTGTAGCATAATCGATCTCCCGCAGGCGTCAATGGTGAGTCGTTTAGTCGTTGTCGATGAAGATCGGTTGTAGAAAAGAAGGGAATTGTAGCAAAATCAAAGTGAGATCAGACTACTCATGTTCGTGCTAAGAAATTTGAGAGACGGAGACTAAAAGCCATGCTAGTAAAAGTCGTGCATGCTCACCAACTCCAAGAGTAAAGAATTTTGGAATTTGAGAGACAGAGTGTGTGGAGATCGACTTAGGAACTTTGAAGCTTTTTTGTTTTTATTCTTAATAGCACGCCTTTTCATTCACTTTTTCCCTCAAATTAAAATGAGTTTTTTTATAAAGCTCTCTAATTCTTTTCACCCTCTTCTTAGCCCATCATTTATTTTTAATAGTGTTGCTATCTAAGCGCCACTAAATCTTGTTTTTCTAGTAGTGTAGGCAACTTAGCCCTACAATAAAGGTCAATTGTTAATGACGAAAGATATTGATGAGACAGGATCCAAACTAGATGCGAGTTAAGGTCAAAAGAAAGGATTTGCTATCTTCTTAACGTGAAAACCGAAGTGTTTGTATATTAATCTCGTGAATAAATTGATTTGTAACTCTATAGGCGAGGTGCCAGATTTGGCAGATGATGTAGCTAAAATCTACCTGTAAGTGTATGTGGTCAATTATAGTAGTCAAGAACTTGGCTTAAAAAATATGAAATATGAGAAATTATAACTAAGCTAGCAAATAATAGTGATAAGGAAACATGCAAATTTCGCCTATAGATGGAGTATTTAAGGTTAAGGATCACTGCAACAATGTTTGAGTAAATAAAATCACATTTTGTCAGAATCTAGTCCAATTGAGGATAAGTAATCTAGGGTAATTTACAAAATCCTTACGAATAATAGTAAACATGTCTGATCTAAACTAACAATCGCTACCACATATGTGTCCTTGAAAATGTGGTCAGCACCTACTTATCCCTCATTTGGTTCATACTCTACTTCCTAGCAAGTAGAACTATCCTATGAAGTATATTTTCTTCATGTGTTTGGTTTAATAAAAAAACGTACACAGGAACTTACTTCCTAGGAAGTTGTAAATCCCCCAATCATGTAAACTGCTCTTACCTTGTTTAAGTAGGTAAATTTAACTACCTCTATTTTTAACTAACAAAATTCTTAATTCATATATTAATACATGCTACATCAATTTAAACCAAACATGATTTCTCGTATTATAGTAATTTAATTTTTTTATGCAGTAGATATGTTTCGGAGAACTTAATTTCCCACCTTGAACCGTTCAAACGAGGGTTAACATTTGCAAACATAAACAGTAGTGGGCCCGTAGTTCAAGAGAAATCTTTGTAGCATGCATTATTTTTCCCAAAAACGGGTTAAGTAACCCTTTTTGCATTTTGAATTGTATTTTCTAACCCTAAAAATTTCTAATGTGGTAACTAACCTCTTGGGTTGATGACAGTAATATTTTTTTATGACAGTTTGGGTTGATGACAGTAATATTTTTTTATGACAGTTTGGGTTGATGACAATAATATTTTTTGATGACAGTTTGGGTTGATGACAGTATTTTTTTTTATGACAGTGATTTTCGTTGATGACAGTAATTTTTTTGATGACAATAATTTTAGTTGGTAATTCGCATCGAAGACAGTAATTCGCATTGACGACATTAATTCGCATTGAAAACAGTAATTCGCACTGACGACAATTTTAGTTGATGACAGATTTGGTTGATGAAATTTGTGATGAAAGTATAGGTTAATAACATTTTTTATAATATTAAATGTGAGATGGAATGTCATCCACAAAATATTTAGTGTCATCAAAACTACAAAACTGTCTTAGGAAGGAGTAACTTTAGCAAATTGAAATTCTCAAACACAATGACTTGCATACACACATTCACAAACACAAATTTATTGTCATCAACTTGATATTGTCACCAAAAAACTTCCTTTTCTCCTGCATTTTTCTCCCATGAAGTGTCATCAACTTCTTTTATGATCATCTACTTCAGGTTATCAGCCAAAAAGCACAAAAGGATGCAAACATCAACCACCTGCGAACATCACTGACAAACTTCACTACACCAAATAAACTGATTCATTGAGATGAAAATATCTTATAACTATAAACTTAATCACTATTAAAATGTCATCATCTTCTTTATTAAATCAATCCGTAGTTAAAGATGAAAAATAACTAAAGAAGTATCAAATTTGATGTAATACTCCTTGGAAAGATCCAGCTATTCGATTAGACAACATATAAATTGTCATCAAACTAATAGAAGTCTGTCATCAAGCCAAATTACAAACTTGTTGTCTCAATATATAATATAAGAAATCATCTAATTTCCTACAAATACCACGTATCATGAAAACCACACCATTCAAATTAATTTAGAAAGGTTGAGAGGGAGGATATCACCTGCAAGGCTGCAACAGTTCATCATACATAATAGAGGGAGTGAACATAGGAAGAGATGGATCAACAAGAGCTTGTCGCAACCAAAACAATCCTTCATCCGCATGCGGAGCTTCTTCGGATCTGATGACCGATGACAGAGGTGGATTTGACGACAGGCGGAGCTTCGGTCCTCGCTGATGACAGTCTGGCCTCGAGAAGTGCTCCCATAGGAACGACCGATGACAGAGGTGAATCTGATGACAGAAGCAGAGCTATTGTCCTCTCCGATGAGAGAGGTGGATCTGAAGGCTTCTTCGGATCGTTTATGGAGAAGAGATTACCGCCGAGTCTTCAACTTGTTATTGTTCAATCGTTTATGGGAAGAGATTCCGATAGAGGCGAGAGCATACCTAGTTTCCTCGGGCGATGAGTCAGATCCCATGGTGACGAGCTCGGTGGCGTTGATCCGGTCGTCGTAGTCTTGAAAAGGAGCACTTCTCGAAGACAGAGGTCGGTCTTCCAAGCACACTCACCTTCGGCGGAGGATCTTCAGTCGACGGTTAAGATCGCTGTCGATCGAATCATGTCTCCTTCCATGGCGGTGAAGAGATCTACTGCCGCAAAGCTGCGTTGTTCGCGAATGCGCTAATTCACGTTGACGAGGTGTTGATGAGCCTAGCGATGGTGGACGACATCGATGATGGCCGACGCTTCCTCGGCGGGGAGGTTGGATCTGAATCTGGAGAGATTGGGTGGAGGTTGTGGAGAGAATGAGATGGGAAGGAGAATAGAACAATTATATACTAGGTTAAAAAAAATGGTTAGTTTTCTTACCTTATATGAAATCCCATTAGAAACTCCTCTAATTATTGAATAAGAGGCAAAGGGCCCCGTATTGCGTTATTTTTCCATACTTCCATCAAATACAAACACACAAACACATAGAGAGACATTTGATCCAAAACTATAAATGGACAACTTACATTAAAAACATTAATAAGCCCCGTATTTTCCTTATTTTGCGAGGGTTTAGAAATTAAGTTTTCATCCAAATTAAAAAATCAGAAAGGAGAAACATGTAACCATAAGATGAAGGGGTTTTATAGTTGTAGTTAAACTCATGCAAGATAATTAACTAACATATAATTGATTGGGAGGATCTCTTCCATTGAGCTAAAGTCGTTGCTCTGTTTCTTGTTTTCTTTAGCGTAATCAAGGTCGTCACCATTTTGAGCTGCATGATTTTCTTGTATGGTACTAGTCACAAGAAAATCGTCAAAACATTCCTCCATGGTTTTGTATGTCTCATTTAGATACAGATCTCCAATCTCAACTTCATTTGGCCTATCAATTGGGAAATCCACTTGACAACCTTTAATGAAAATGTCATGTGTGAATGATGCCACAATGCTCTGTGGAATACAATTTGCTGCACCAAAAATTTAACTATTCACATCAGATAAATTCGACTTTACATAAAAACAGATAATCTGTAACGTATTATCAAACCCAAACCCGAAGCGATTTATAAGTTTTTTTGTATGGATCTAGATTGGATGCTCTAAGACACTTAACTAACCTGCAGCAATGGTCAACAAATCATCTTCGGTGACGGTAATCCTAGGGAGTGTCTTTCCAATCTTCTTCTCCCATAGAGAAGCGAGTTCGTTCATGTTGAGAAAGTTGCAAGGTGGTCGAAAATGGACCATCTTATTTAGGGTACGCGGATCTTCAATTGCCTTCATTGTGAACTTTCCAATATCAGACCCAGCTACAAAGTAAGCTGCATCAAACCCAGAAAAGTTTCACACACAATAAATGAGAGTCTGTATTACTACATAACTATTAATTTATTTTCCATTATACGCTCATCAATTAATAAAAGTGTGTTAAGTAACCTACCTTTAATGGTACCATCACCATAGATTTGGAAAGAGTCCATTGGAGGAGTGACTTCAGAAGGATGAGTATTGTCATAATAAGGCCATGATGCAATGGAGTTGCAACATATGTGAGTGAACGGAACCCCAGCCTCCTCGGTCGCTCATCGCACCGCACGTTTCTCCATGTACATGGTCAGCCCCGGTTCGACCGGGTTTGCCCTGTCCACGTCATGCCCAAACTCCGATGCCAGAAACCTCTGTATACATATATATGTCAGACTCAGATCAATATATACCTTATTGAGCAATTAAGAGTTTGTTTGGTAGAAAGAGTTTATAAACTAAATATCATGTCAAACAGATCCAAGTAATCAATTCAAATCACAATAAAAAGAGGAGATATTACAATGATTTAATTAGTAAACTGTATTATGTGTATACAAGTTAATTTATGTACCTTGACAGTGGGAACGGATTTGATGGCATGCACAAGAGGAATCTGATCAAGAATATTGTTCCCACCGACTAATGATATGACCACGTCAATCTCATTCTCTCTCAGCAGTTTCTCCATTATTTCTTTGTCATTTATAACGCCCTGTAGTTTGAGTTTCAAATGATTAATTACTCATAATGACGTCACCATATCTGGGTGATCAGAATTATATGATATTATTAGAACGGGGTAATTACGGTTTTTCGTCTCAAAATTGTATTAGGCTAATTATATATTAATTACATTTTTCAGGCATAAATTTATGCAATTCAGGGTAAAGTAATTCTAACTTGCAGATCAAGACATCAACACAAAAATAAACGAACAATAAAAGTGATAAAATAACAAATTGATTGGTTTAATTACAAATTGAAAATAACCATAGTAACGACGAAATACAATATGCAGAAGAGTAACAACGACTTGATGAGAGAATTCAATACAAAATCTCAGTCGGAGAAGTCGGAAGATCAAAAGTTGAAATCAAAAGAGGAATTCAAGAGGCCACAAAGTAATGGCGACTTAATGATAACTTTCTAGGTCATTGCCCGCGCTTTGCGCAAGCCAAACACATTTTATTTTTGTCTATATTCATATACTTAATATATTTTTTCATATATGTATTTTTTAGTAAATTATAATAAAATGAATTGAATATCTCTTTATATGTACCCAAATCACATAGTCGTTTCCGTTGCTCGGATTACTCTTCATCGTCATACGGATTGGAGGTGAAGAGAGAAGAAAAAAAAAGATGAAAATGGTGGAAATACTAACCTATTAAGCACATAATTATGATTTTATTAGATATTTAATAAATCTCAATTACCATTGGATAATAGGAGATAGAAAGAAAAAGAAAAAATTAAGTTTAAACATTAATTAGTCTCAATTGTCATTACTTTCTCAAACCAATCAATTTTTATATATATAAGATACTATACTATATACTATAAATCAAAGCCGTTTCTCCTATCTACAGCATATATGAGATGTAGGAGGGAACTCTTATTATAAGTCTCATCATTAAACACAACACATACTCCGTATGTTGTCTATGATTACAATATGGAAACAGCGTTAAGTTGTATAATAAGGAAACAGCGTTAAGTTGTATGATTACATACGATTCTTATAACCCAATATCTCATCAGCTGTGTAAATGATAGCATATTTCCGTTAGGTTTTTATGTACATTTCCGTTCAGCACATTCATTCATTGTAAGAAAAACGAGCAACATGTTAAGAAACTTAATGAATGCACGATAGATGCACATATATTATATTTTATATCCACATGCATGCTACACTACTAGAAAAGGGCCTTTCTCCGACGAATCCTTGCCGACGAGTAACAGTGTCGGAAGTGTACCGACAAATATATTTGTCGTAATGACCGTCAGATTATATGTCCAACACTTATAATCGTCGGATCAAGTTCCCGACAAAAGTTAACCGACATTAAAAATCATCGATAAAACACCAACAATTAAAAATATAAGTAGAACCGACGAAATTAAGTTGTGATGGTTATAAATGTCGGGAGGAGCTATTGGGTGAAATAAAATTAAGTGATTTTTGTAAAAGTTTTCAAATTTGGGTAAAAGTTTTCAAATTTCTTAATTTTTCTTTAAAAAAACATGTAAGTGACATGTATATATAGCCTTAGACGTGTCTAGAGCAGTTCCATTACAATATTTCTCATTCTTCACTTCCTCCTCTTTCAGTTGATTACTAAGTTTCTCCTCCATCTTCTTCTCCAAGGTCTTGTATTATTTCTCCTTCTCCGGTGCATGTATTTCTACTCCCTCTCTTCCAACAGTTCACGATGCAGTCTCAATAGTCAATACCAAGAGAGGGTGCAACAAATGGATCCAAGTAGGTCTCCTCTCTTCCTCCAGTTTTTCAAAACAACATGTCCTTTCAATTGCTCTTGAACGGTGCAGAGGGACCCCATTAATGCATATTTTGGTGGACCAAACTTAAATGGGAGTGGAGGAGATGATCAATATTCCTAGGAGATTATGACACAAAGCATGTTGTTCTAAATAACTCTTAGTTTGGTTGATTTTAGTAGTTGTGAACTACTGTTGGTTTGGTTTCTTTGATTTTTGTAAGCATGTATTCACTTGGTTTCTTTTATTTTAGTAAGCAGGTATGTACTTGATTTCTTTGATTTTAGTAAGCAGGCATGTAATGTTGGTTTGAATGTTTATTATCTTATACGGAGTAATAACTTATTAATATTATATATTATATTTGGATTGTGCGATTAATTTATATGAAACAAGCTATACATTATTATCACTAGATACGGGTTTCGCGCTACGCGCGAGGAAATTACGTATTCACGTATGAGATTTAATATAGTTACACATTATTTGTTAATATTTTTGTTATTGTTATTAAGTTTGTTAATGATTGTAATTATAATTTTGTTAGGAGGAAGCTTACTGTATTTTATTTGACAAAATGTTTTTCTAATATTACACTCATTAATTTCAACATGGATTAATGTAGACAATACGTGTGAATAGATTGAAATAGGATAGGATTATGAAATTGAATGCATATATTGAAATATGGTAGAATTATGGAATTAAATGCAGGACCATTTACATTTACTTTTGGCAATAGACAGTCAACCTTTATATTGATAAGATATATTAATTTATATTTAGAATTTTTTATTATTTAAAAATTAGTATAATTGTGTGTATCCAACAAATATAGTCGCTTTTATATATGACAAATAAAATCATTAAAAGATTGATTCCGATTAACTCAATCATCAATGATATTAACAATTATAGATGTCGGAATTAGTTACCGACGAACGAAAACATCGGTGTTGTCTTTTAGTTAATCGACAATAAAATTTGTCGGGGATTATTACCAACAACTATGGACGTCACTCTAATTTTTTTTGGCGACTAACATTAGCGTCTATATTTTCAACAATTATATTCGTCGGTATTATAGACGTGACGGCCAAATCCGTCAGAAAATTACTGCTGACAAACAAAATTGTCGGTAAAGTCAATATACATATCCGTCGGTATCAACCACACCGATTATTCCGACGGTTGGTACATTATCAATGTTTCCGACAAAATCCAAAATTATATCGGCATTCCTGACTAACTCAAGTACTCAACCATCACTAAAATGCATTAATTAGTAACTAAATACCTGTAGAATAATGGCGCCTTTGTCTTGGAGAGATTTGATAAGATGAGCCTTGGAAGTAGGTTCAGTCCGAACCAGAATGAAGGTTGGGTGGCCCGCCTCCAAGCTAGCTTCGGCGATGAACCGTCCTATGAACCCTGTTGCTCCGGCCACCAAGTTTCGCCCCTTTGAATTCCCACAAACGATTGACATATTGTTGGACGTACTACTGTTTTTATGATGAAAACAATAAAACAGTTTTGAGTGAGTGTGAAGTTTCAGAGGAACGAATGGGCTTTATATAATCCTATCACGAGAAACATACTCAATTTTTAATAATAATTAGTTTAAGAGCGAGGTGATGCAATTATTTGTCTTATATAAACTCATCTACAAGACTACAAGGCACGTTAGAGACAGATTATGATCAGGATCCTAAAAATTTCGCCAATAATCCTTGATTTATTTTTTTACCCCTTTCTCTTTTTTGTGAATTTTTTTCTGAAATGGGCTTTTTTTCAAAAACAAATCCCGACGTAGGCTCTTTTCAAAAGAAATTCCCAATATAGGCACTTATGCCAGCTTCGGATTTTTTTTATGTGTGAGAGCGTCTCTCGTCCGAAGCTGGTAATTTTTTTTTTGAATTTTTTATGTATAAGAGACGCTGGCCGAACCAACGTCTCTTATACAGATTTTTTTTTTAATTCCCCGTGTAAGAGACGCTGGTCGCGTAAAATGTTTTAAAAAATTTTTTATTTACCAGCGCCTTATACAAAGCATTTGTTAATTATTATTTTTTCAAAGTTTATATATATATATTATTATACATGACTTACTCGTGTTTGGATGGCTCGTATGGGCTCGTTTGAAATCGGAATCGATCACGACCGATTTCGTTGGGTCCGTATTGATCCCAGCTTTCACCAGATATGTCTCTCGCTCGATTCTGATTTCGAACAACCCCATACGAGCCACCCGAACAAGCGTAAGTCTCGTGCGTACCTTCTACTGTAAATGGATATTTACAAATCCTTTCCTCCATATCACGCGATGAGAGACATATCTGGTGAAAGATGGGATCAATACGGACCCAACGAAACTGGTCGTGGTCAATTCCGATTCCGAACAAGCCCATACGAGCCATCCGAACAAGCGTAAATCTCGTGCATACCTTCTTTCACCAGTTCGGAATCGGAATTGATCACGACCAGTTTCGTTGGGTCCGTATTGATCCCAGATTTCACCAGATATGTCTCTCATCGCGTGATATGGAGGAACGGATTTGTAAATATCCATTTACAGTAGAAGGTACGCACGAGACTTACGCTTGTTCGGGTGGCTCGTATGGAGTCGTTCGAAATCATAATCGAGCGAGAGACATATCTGGTGAAAGCTGGGATCAATACGGACCCAACGAAATCGGTCGTGATCGATTCCAATTTCAAACGAGCCCATACGAGCCACCCGAACAAGCGTAAGTCTCGTGCGTACCTTCTACTGTAAATGGATATTTACAAATCCGTTCCTCCATATCACGCGATGAGAGACATATCTGGTGAAAGCTGGGATCAATACGGACCCAACGAAACTGGTCGTGATCAATTCCGATTCTGAACTGGTGAAAGAAGGTATGCACGAGATTTACGCTTGTTCGGATGGCTCGTATGGGCTTGTTCGGAATCGGAATTGACCACGACCAGTTTCGTTGGGTCCGTATTGATCCAAGCTTTCACCAGATATGTCTCTCATCGCGTGATATGGAGGAACGGATTTGTAAATATCCATTTACAGTAGAAGGTACGCACGAGACTTACGCTTGTTCGGGTGGCTCGTATGGGCTCGTTTGAAATCGGAATCCATCACGACCGATTTCGTTGGGTCCGTATTGATCCCAGCTTTCACCAGATATGTCTCTCGCTCGATTCTGATTTCGAACGACCCCATACGAGCCACCCGAAGAAGCGTAAGTCTCGTGCGTACCTTCTACTGTAAATGGATATTTACAAATCCGTTCATCCATATCACGCGATGAGAGACATATCTGGTGAAAGCTGAGATCAATACGGACCCAACGAAACTGGTCGTGATCAATTCCGATTCCGAACTGGTGAAAGAAGGTATGCACGAGATTTACGCTTGTTCGGATGGCTCGTATAGGCTTGTTCGGAATCGGAATTGATCACGACCAGTTTCGTTGGGTCCGTATTGATCCCAGCTTTCACCAGATATGTCTCTCGCTCGATTCTGATTTCGAACGACCCCTCTACCAGCGTCTCTCACACATAAAAAAATCCGAAGCTGACATAAGTGCCTATATTGGGAATTTCTTTTGAAAAGAGCCTACGTTGGGAATTTTTTTTGAAAAAAAGCCCATTTTAGAAAAAAATTCCTTTTTTGTGGTCTCATTTCTTTTTCACTAGTGTTGAATGTCACTATGTTCTGACTTTATCATCTCCATTTTTCATGAAACATGGTCTTTGTTTTGTTGGTTAAATTCATGATACATGATATATGGATTATGTACAAGAATTCGGATCTAATGAGAATAATTAATATGGTACGAATATACGAATTTTTTATTCGTATGCACTACCTTCAATATTCACACGCACAACCTTCTATATTTACATACACAGCCTTTCACATTCACATGCATACGCAGATGTGCATGTATTTTCCATTCTCACTTAAATCTTTTCTTTTGTATAATACAACTATACATATAATAATACGCTATTGGATGCAATTTTTATGGGGTATAATGTTGAATTTGTTCGTCATTGAACGGGTCGACGTTGAGAGACGTCGGCGTGGAGAAGCCGGTGTTGTTGTTTTTTCGAGAACAATATTTCGCCGGGATGACATAAATGATAAATTTTGATTTCTAATGAGTATTTTTGGAAATAAATAAATGGTGATAAATATTCACGGTGACATATAGCATCACTCTTACTCAAGGAGTCCCAATTTATTATTGAGTTGAGGGCGGTTCCCGTGGGAATGGGTTCTCTTAGAGAGAATAAGCGTAGCGATTGATCAGACGACTAGGATAAAAGCATCCAGATTGCTTCTTTATCCCTCCACGCACACACTAAGTCGTGTGAAGCACGCACATAAATACGAAAAAAGGAGGTTTACCAATCGTCATTTCATCTTCATCCCTTCCGCCTCTGAAATTCTCTCCCAGTGAAAGGTGACAGTACAAAAACCCTAGACCTATGCTAAGAACGAAACGCTTCTCAAAACTCGCTAGATCGAAGAACATAGATGCCTCAAACAAGAATACAACTCAATCCATAGGTATATATAAAACTCATAATTGATGTTTTCTCGCATCGTCATATGCTCAATTTTGTAAAATATTGTCGAGTTTTACAGTTCTTAAGTGCGTTGTAGATTGTTGTTGTTAAATTGTAGTGTAATCACATATTTCAAACGCTTAGAGGAACATGATTTTGTTTCTTAATGTTCACCAAAACATTGCATGTCCACAAATTTGTAGGAATATGCATCAATTTCTGTAGAATATAGCATTGGAATATGCGCATCAATGTGTAAAAAAATTGATTTTCAATCTTCATCAATGTTATTCTGTATGTTCACCAATATTATTTTGCATGTGCATCAACTTCATTTTGCATGTGCATCAACTTCATTCTGGATGTGCATCAATATTATTTTGTATGTGCCTCATTTTTTATTTTTTATGTGCATCAATATCATTTACAACGTTCATCAATATGTTCTGTATGTGCATCAATTTCATTCTGAATGTGCATCAATATTATTCTGTATGTGCTTCATTTTTTATGTTTTATGTGCATCAATATCTTTTATAATGTTCATCAATATGCATCAATTTCATTCTAAATATGCATCAATATTATTTTGTATGTGCCTCAATTTTATTTTGTATGCACATCAGTATCATTACACAATGTGCACCAAAATCAGGGTCGTCCCGAAGTTTTTCGGGGCCCGGTACGAAATTATTTTTAGTCGTTTTTTTAAGTGGTACTCCGTAGTATTTTAGAAGAAAATGAAGTAATTAGTACGATATATTATCATTTCCTTCCATCTATTTGATAGTTCATTTTGCTTCTTTTATATTAATCATATGTCGATGCAATTTACTCGATTATTCTCAATCTATAAAAAAAATATAGCCATGTGTTGTTTGATTCGTTTCAATATATAACTTAGTAATATTAAGATTTTACAATTTTAAGTAATATGTAGTTTGAGATATTAACGATGTAAACTTGTCTCGACAATGCAAAAAGATGAAAGTGGACTAATAAAATGAGACGGGGGAAGTCTAAAAAGACTAATTTAACATTAAAATTCAAACCTATTATTTTTTATAATTGTTCAGTTAATAAATTTAGACAAATAATTAACAATAATTTTCTTTTAAATGTCAAATCTTGATTTTTTGTTGTTGCAGAGATATAATATTTTTATGTGTAAATACAATTAAAACAAATATTTACATGACATTGTTTCACATGGATTTCAAGTGTTGATTATTTTTTATTAAAAAAAACCTTTTTCACTTGGTGTTTTATATTGATATATACTCCATATATCTAATATAAACTAAACGAGGGAAGTTTTGGGCCCTCCCGTGAATTCAATTTAATGAAATAAAAAATGGATGTCATATGCTTGAAGAAAAGTTTTGGGCCCTCCCGTGAATTCAATTTAATTCGGCAGAATATAATGGGCCCCAACCAAACTTTGGGGCCCTGTGCAATCGGTCAGGTTGAACCGGTCGATCGACGACCCTGACCAAAATGCTTTGTATGTGCATCAATTGTATTATGAATGTGCATTAATATTTGAAATCTATGTATTCTAAATGTGCATTAATATTTGAAATTTGTTCATCACTTTATGCATTAGCTGTGTTTTCTTTTGTCATGGAAAAGACAATAAAAAAATACAGCACCTGTAGTAATCTAATTTTCAGACGTAGTTATGAACATTGCCACAAATGTACAAGAATGATAGGTTGCCAGAGATATTCGTTCAAAGAAGTTGAATGAAAATAAAGCTTCAAATGAAGGTGCCTATTCATGAATTGTCTTTCTGAATGTGCATCAATATGCTTTGAATGTTCAACAATGTGCTATTATATGTGCATAAAATTACTTCATGATTATATATGCATGAATTTACTTTCTAATGTGAATTAATTTAGTGACCATTGTGCATTAATATACTGACTAATGTGCATCATTATAATACAACTCTTGCTTCTCCTAAGAGAAGGAAGACCACATCAAACAAGCAAATGATATATGAAGTTAGAAGTTCTCCATGGTTAAACAAAGACAAGGAGAAGATGAGTCAAGAAACAAATAATGATGACATTCCAATGCAGCGTAGAGAGAATAAAATGAGGATGGCACAGAAGCCAGGAAACCTAGTCATAATGGAACTAGAAGCAACTACATGTTCAAAGAGAAAGAATGAAGTTGTTGTGATGAAACCAAAGAAGAAAGCCAAAACAGGGATGAGAGAAATAAAGTAGGACTTCAAATCTTTGAAGTGAAGAAGTTCACCCGCTTGTCTAGTTGAAACATTGAAGGCTATGAATCCATATCAACAACAATGTGTTAGAGATTGTGGTTTTGGTCACTTGCTAGATTGGAAAATGGATAAACATCCATGGAAGCTTAGCCGTTGGCTTCTAGAGAACTTCGATCAAGTATCTTGTTATTTGAAGTTGAGTATAACTGAAGAAAAGCACAAAATTACAAAATATGATGTGCATGGCTATTTGGGATTGCCAGTAGGTGGAATACCTATTAATCTAAGTCGGAATACATCTAATGAAGAGGATCTTTTGCAAAAGAACTTTTAGAGGAATTCATTGGTCAATTTGGAGAAGTTGAGGATAAAAATATTGGAGAAATGAGGCCAATATAATTAGAGAAAATTCATCCATCAACTATTGAAGGGAAGCTTCTGAGTTGCAGTGTACCCGATGAACGGTTCAAGAGGAACCTTGTCATTTTTATCATTAACACTATATATCATGGAGAGCCATCAAAGTGGACGACTTAATGTGAAAATACAAGGACACCTCGACAGAACATATAATATTCATGAGTATGATTGGTCGGCTTATGATTAATTTTCTAGTCAAAGCAAAAGAAGCATGGGATAAAACTGATGGTGGTTATTTCAGAGGTCCAATCTTGCTTCTACTGGTATGTGCACTTCTTTAAACTTGAATGTTCATTACTTATGTAGGTAATGTACCTTAGTTAAACCGTTTATTGTTATTTTTCTTTTGCAGATGATATATGTTGATCGTGTTGCACTTCAAATTGAAGATATATATAGGTACGTTCCAGTCATTACCAACTGGAATTCAGAAATGTTTAGGAAAAGAGAGATTGAGGAGATCAGGATTGGGAGTTTTTAGAAGGGTTATGTGAGGATTCCTTTGAACTTCAAGGAAGAAAAGCTGGTGAGAGAAACAGATGTCGAGCCAGAAATATCTCAATATAAGGAAGAAGATAAGAGAGAAGAGGAACTCCGTAAAGATGATGATGCTACATTTTTTGTAAGCCCCTTTGAATCTATCTTCTCAATTTTTTTAAATGTTCATCAGTGTAATTTTATTCTGAATGTTCTTTAGTTTTATTAACAATGTTCACCAATTTTATTTTTCATTCTTCTAAGATTTTCTAATAGAAAAATTCATGTAACAGTTTGATTTTGAGGAACACATTAAAAGCACCCAAAAACTTGCACTTGGGATTAGAAATTATGTAGAGACGAATAGCCAAGAAATATTTGTTCAAGAAGGTCAATGAAGCAAATAGAAAAAATGTTTAAAGTAAAGATCTCTTTATCTTAGGATGAGCCACAAGAGGAAGTAGAAGTTAATCCGGCTATGAATGAAAAACTGTTTTGAGACGAAGCTTTAAAGTGCCTAGAAGAAATCGATAAGACAATAAAGGGAAAAGAGCTCTATGATATGCATTCATTCAGTTTGGGGATTAAAAATACTCCACCAAGAGAAATTCCTCCTATACATGTACAAGACATTGTCTCAAAGTTTTATAGGCGCACTGTCTTCCAGATAACCGCCTTCAAAATTATGTGCATCAATATTATTCTACATGTGCATCAATAATATTAGAGCAAAGAATACGACAAAATCTGAAGCTTCTACCACTGTTAATACTGATTTGGAAAAATATCCATTAACAGATATCAACAATGATAATACTATAGATGTAAAGGTATACAAAATGTTCTCTACTTTTCTTCTAAATGTGCATCAAATTTCTTATAAATGTTCATCAATGTTTTTCTAAATGTTCATCACTTTAACAATATACATAAGTGTTTAATAATTGAATTATTTTTGTTGTTCAATAGGGAATTGCTGAATCTATTGTCCATGAGGTGGAACAAGGGTAGGAGAAGGTAAGAAATGTTATAAACTTTGCTCTTATAAGAAATTTTACTAGATAAAATAAAATATATACATGTTCATCGGTTTAATGAAAATATGCACCATTTTGATGCTAAATGTGTCACAATTTGTTAATAAAATGTTCATTATTGTTGAATAAGAAAATCCAAAGAAAACTTTAATGAGAAGGTAGAGAAAAATAAGGAAACAACGAATGTGAAGGATGTGGGAAATCTTAATATAATATAAAGTTAAATGTTTGGTAATAAATTGGGGTTTTTTGCAGGAAAACACCCGTTATTTGTCGAAATTTGCAGGTAACCACCCGCTAATAACGTATTTATTCCAAACTACCCAAATTGTATCATTTTCTTACAATTAACCACCCTTTGGGTCTGTTCGGTTAGCGGATGCTGATACTTTTTAATGCTGATACTTAATGATGTTGTTGTTGCTGTTACTTTTATTTATTGTTGTTGCTGTTGTTGTTGCTGATACTTATTGTCAATATGTATGTTCGGTATAAAATACTTATTAATACTTAAAATTTATAATTTTTTATTGAAAATGACTAAAACACCCTTTTTTTAATTTTACAATTTTAAAGCACGTGTATATTCAACATAATCCATAAAAAGCTATCACCCAGATTCTTCTTTAATCCGATAGAACACGGTAAAACCCTAATCCTTTTTGAAAATCGGCGCCTTTGAATGACCAACCTCAACTACTCTCAAAAGATTTATCGCTCGTCCTCCGATGTCTCCTCATTCGTCTTCCTTAGCTACGTCGTCCTCTGCCTCTATTGCTAGAAGGTTCGTCGTGTCCAGAAGCTTTGCTCTTCAAGCTTCATCCCCGGAAGCGTTGTCTGATTACAGGTCGACATACTTAGTTTATGCACTTGGATTGATTCAAGCTATATGTGAAATTAGTTTCGAAAGTTTTACCATGTATTATGTGCTACTGGTTTGGTGTATTATTGATGTTAGGTAACCCGTTTTTTTTTTCTAGAGTTGGACAAGGATAGATTGACAACTATATTCATCTACTCATGTGTTATGTGTTACTTTATTCATCTAGTTTATCTACTGCATTTCCATCCTATGTGTTACTTGTTTACTCATTCAGTTGGCACAAGTTGACTACTTAATTTTCTTATCTTATTAGAATGGCTGACCATAATCTAGATATCCGAAATTCAAAAGGAACAAGCAAGGACAAACCAAAGGGGAAGTCATTCCAATGGACTGAACCACTTTTGATAAAAAAATTTGAAGTGTTAAAATTTGTTATAATGAAGAATGGTTTCACAGTGGGGTTCAGCTGGCCTGAGATATGTGGAGAGTTTACAAAGAGAACAAACAAGGACTTAACGGCAAAAAGTGCTCAAAATAAGTATAATTCTCAGAAAACATTATGGACCAACTGGGGGAAGATAAGGCACCTAGAGACTGGCATAGGCTGGGATCAAAAAACCGGTCGAATCATTGCGGATGACGAATGGTGGCTGAAGAAAAAAGGGGTACGAGTACAATCTTTTTCTTTATCATCTACTTTCCTTACATTCAATTTATTATTTTTTAATTTGACATTGTATATTGTGTTTGTGCAGGAGTTAGGCAAAGCGTATCAAACCTTCAGAAAAAAAGGAGTAAAGGAGGAGTTAAGTGATTTATGGGATGACGTCTATTATGAACTTGTGGCATCTGGAAAGCACGTTGTTGCTGCAACGATGGATTCAGGTTCAATTCCTCTATTGATCGGAAATGAAGTAGTTGTATCTGATGAAGATGACGATGATACACTTGAGGAGCAATTGGATAAGGATGCTGCAGCTGATAATGATGACTTCATCACCAACTTGGGTACTCAATCACGAAAAGATGCATCTCAGGGAACAAACTCATCACATGCTAATGCCAAAACAAAGAGAATTCCTTCAGGAAATAATCCCGACAGAAAAAGGAAAAGGCCTTCAGCAGGAACGACTGTGTATAACGAGCAATTGGCGGCATTGGGAGAAACTGGTAGGCACATGGTTACTTTGATGAAGAATGATTTCGAAGCTAGTAAGGACACCTCTCGCGATGATAAAGCCTATGATCAAGCAGTTGAAGTCCTAGACCGACTTGTGGATAACCATCTCTTGGACGGGGGATCGAAGGTGTGGTGTTTTGCCCTGACTGAGCTATACAAGCCAGACAGACGTCGTATTTTCATGAAGATACAAAACGATGATTACAAAATCAAGTGGTTGGAGAACGAGAATGCGAGAGATGTGTGATCTACAATGGCTTTACTTGGAGCACATTTTGCAACTTTATGCAATTATGCATTTTTTGAGTTGGGCAATATGTTTGCTAATTTTGTTGTATACTATATGCAATTATAGCAGTGGTATCTCCAACTTTCTGTCTGCATTCAAATGCTTATATAAGAATTTTAGAAATGGGGCACATTTTGTGTATTTGTGTGTTTGTGAAATGGCTCTGTTGTAAGTTATAAAGCTCAATGAGTCACTTTATGTTTCAGTCCTGATGTGCAAGGTTAATGTTTGTGTTGTTCAGTCCTGATGTGCAATGAGTTAAACTCATAGAGAGCTGATGCAAAAATTCAGCATGTTCAAAAATTAAGCAAATGCAAAAATTCAGCATGTGTTAAACCCAGCAAAAATTCAGCCAAAAATTCAGCAAATCCACAATAAGTTATTCAACTGGCACACATTATGCTAAAATAAATCATGAGAGCTGATCAACTCAACTCACTAATGTCATACAACTTAATACAAAGTTAATACAACAACATAGAGTACGAACTTAATACATCAAAGATATCTTGATTTGTTGGCCCAAATTTCAGTTGCTATTGCAGCACGAAGTACACCCATCCCTCCAGGAAGTTCGCCGGCTCCTTCATCTTCTCGCCCTTGGTAAGTTTCAATAACCTCCTCGTCTTCAAATATTGTATCATTAAAATTGTGTTGCAAAATATAGTTGTGGAGGCCAAAACAAGCTAAAATAATGTCATTCTGCGTTGCAATATTGTATCTCGGCATGCCGTTTAAAATCCTCCATCTCTTTTTTAACACACCGAAGCATCGCTCAATGGTTGTTCGCAAAGAAGAATGAATGCGGTTGAATCCCTCTTCTGCATTCTTTGGAATCTCCCTTTGGAATTGTGATTTATGATACTTTACCTTTGAATATGGCACCATATAGCCTGTTCTATCTGCGTAGCCCTTGTCCAACAAATAATAGCGACCTAATAACAAACTCAAAATGTTAGCAATATGGCACCATATAGCCTGTTCCACAAGGAAACGATTTCCAAATTTTACCTGGTGGTGGGTGTGGAAAGTTGAGGCTTGGCGTGTTTACAGCATGGTCTAACACTCGTGCATCATGCGCACTTCCCTCCCACCCGGTATGTACAAACGTGAAATACATGTCGAAATCGCAGACAGCCATAACATTAAACGAGCAGTATTTTTTTCGACCAAAATATGGATATTGATCATGCTCCGGTATACAAGCGTCTATGTGTGTCCCATCAATGCATCCAATTGCTCCCTATGAGTTGCATTAAAACATTGCACATGCACTAAGAAAATTAAAGCTAGATAAAATGTTGCATTGTTTATTTCATCCAAGAAAATGCAAGCTAGATAGTTCAATTCAGCTGAAATGAAAAAGAACAAAATAGAAACTTCACTAAAATGTAACTTTTGTCAGTAAAAGAGCAAACACGTACCTTAAAAACTTGATACCTCTCATTTGACTGAATCTTGTTAGGAATTGTAGAGAAATTTCGGTCACGAGGTTGTAAGAGCGTTCGTACAAGACCATCAAATCCATTATTTCGTCCAACTAAAGAATCCAAAACTTGATGAAAGATTCGACTAATTGTATCTCCGGATCTCTGAAAGCGCTCACACACAACTCTATTGGATGCTCCTATAGCAATTGTGTACAAAAAGATTCCCACTTTCTCTAACACTGCCATATTGTGAGATGCTTTAAGTCCGTATGCCTCTAAATCCTTACACAAGTTAGTAAGGACATGCCTTTCCATTCGAAATGCATTCAAGCACCTGACATCTGATTGTGAATCCATTATTTCCCTCATCCACATGATCCCCCTATAATCTGAATCAAAACAGGGGACCTTACTTAAGTACCTCAGTTGATAAGCTGTAAGATGTTGTACAACCATGTCCAGCCATAGCCAACAACGAGGATACCATTTCTTCCGGACCCCAGTTTTGCTAGATCTACTCTTTGCTTGTCGTTTTTTGGCAGCCATTAATTAATAACCTTGTAATGTATGAAAATGAAAGAATTTAAACCATGAAATGAACCAATTTAAGAGAGCTATTATTGCTATTCCAATCTATGAACACCTTATTTCTTACCCCTTATTATAGATCTTCATATTTGATCATCCTCTACTAAACATTTCTTACCCCTCCTCAAATTGGCCTTTTCATTCCTGCAAAAGGTACAGTCCCATAAATTAGGAAAACATGAAGCATACCCCATCTTAACCAAGCCAATCTAGCCACATCCAGGATATGCACATAATGCAAAAGTATACAACCTAAACTGCAGCCTATCAAACCCAAATAATTCAGATAGTGTTGTAAAAGATCTACAAATGAAATAGACAGCTCAGAAAATAGAAAATGCTACTGAGAAAGATTCTACTCTTATGCAAAAGTGATGAAAGAATCAACAGTCATGAAAAAATGAAATTGGTTAGCAGCAGTCATGAAAAAATCAGCATTGAATTTTATCTACACCAGTAAACCTAGAATCAGATAACACAAACCTGTATAGAAGTCGGTGATGACTCGAGGCTTCAACACTGAAGAAGTCGTCGGCGGCGTCTCGAGGCTTCGACGCTGAAGAAGTCGGCGACGACGACTTAGCTCAAACAAGAACAAGTAAGACGAAGAACTGTGCGTATTCCCTCACCTCCTTGTGTGTTCGCAGAAAACTGGAATTAAGAACCCTAGCTCACCTCCTTGTGCGTTTCTATTACGAATCCAAGAAATATCAGATCTGGAAAGGAAGAATTGGAAGAACCCTAGCTCACCTCCTCTCACATGGATTCGATGAAGGAGTGAAGGGTTTGATTTGTCGTCTTGTCGGGGGTAGTAATTGGAAACGGAACACAAAAAATCCTAAGAAAAGCACATAGAAATTGAAAAAGCATGGTAGCTCAGCTTTTGTTTTGGAACGTTTTTAAGTAATTGGCAGCAATCGAAAGTACAAAGTGTAAATAAAAGTAAAATTTACCGAACGTATAAAAAGTACTTAATTTTGATAAAAAAAAAGCAAACAGGGTACAATAAGCATTTAAAAGCAATTTTAGTAGACTGTCCGAACAGACCCTTTTTTACCAGTTTCTGTTAGATATTCCGTTAAAACATGAGAAATTACACTTTTACCCCTCTATTTTTACAGAAAATAACAATTTTGAAAATTATGGGGCAGTTTATGTAATTTCTTAAAAATTGATTGAAATGATTTCACTCCCTAAATCAGATTTTGTTTTATTCTTCTCCAATTTCAATCTCATTCATATCCCAATCTTCAATCAAATCAATTAAAAAGCCTTAAATTTACTACTAAACCACCTCGTTTCCCCTTTTTCCTTCCTGTTGAAATCTCATGCTTGCATCGACCTTATCAAGATCCTGTTAATCTCCATCGACCTCCATGGAACTCTCCCTTCTCTCTCAGCTCTCGGAACATCCCACAGGCGTAAATCTCACAGGGGAGATTCCGAAGGAGATAGCGCTTCATCTTCCTCTTCTCAGCGATAATTCCCTCACAAGCGAGATTCCGGCCGAAATTTGCAGTCTTGCCTTCCTCGAGGAGCTGCATCTCAACAGTAACAATTAACAAACTCGTAGGTTCGATTCCTTCCGCAATCGGAAACCTAGCCAGACTGAGGCTGTTGATAGTGTACGACAATCAACTGAGCGGGATTGTGCCTTCGAGTATCGGCTCGCTGAGGAATTTGACGGCGATTAGGGAAGGAGGGAACAAGAACATCGAATGCAAGATTCCATGGGAGATTGGGAGTTGCGTAAGCTTGGAGACGCTCGGATTACCGGAGACTAGCGTTTCCGGTTCGCTTCCGTCTTCAATCGGATTCCTTAAGAAGCTTCAGACGATTGTTGTCTATACTGCGCAAATCGGGCAAGATTCCGGAGGTGATTGGCGATTGCGAGAGCTTGTAGAATATCTATCTATACGAGAATTCGATTGTATGTGTTATTCCGAAGGGGATAGGGAGGCTGAAGAACCTTCAAACGCTTAAACGTGCTAGGTCAGCAGTAACAAGTTTGAAATTGGGGAAGAACATCTGATTTAGGGAGATGATAGGGAAATCATTTCAATCAATTTTTAAGAAATTACAAAAACTGCCCCTTAACTTTCGAAGTTGTATTTTTCTGTAAAAATAGAGGGGTAAAAATGTCATTTCTCATGTTTTAACGGAATATCTAAGGGAAACTGGTAAAGGGTGGTTGATTGTAAGAAAATGATATAATTTGGGTGGTTTGGAATAAATACGTTAATAGCGGGTGGTTACCTGCAAATTTCGACAAATAGCGGGTGATTTCCTGCAAAAACCCCTAATAAATTCCAAAACAGTCAAAAGTTAATCCCACATATCAATCCAAATGGGTCTCATTACTAATCTTAGCCCATACCCATCCCACTTATTACCCGCCCGATACATAAGAAAAAACAAGATTACACCCATCCCATATACCCTCCCTCCCGGCTCACCTCTTCAATCACCGGATATTCTAATTCAACTTTAACCCTAACCCTTTCAGGGCCCGTTTGTTTGTAGTATTCGGAAAGGAAACGGAAAGGAAACGCAAATGAATCTAGACAATTATTAAGTGAAGATACATTGACAATTTGATTTTGGATTCTAAAATTTATATGCCAAGAGATGAGAAAATATGAGGGAGAGGAGGGGGAGGTGAGTTGGCAAGGAGGGGGTGGTGAGTTGGCGAGGGGATTTGAAAACCCCTCCCAATGGGAGGTTAACAAATATCCCAACATTACTACTAGGAGAAGGGGGAAAGGAAATAAAATCACAATTTTGATCAATGAACAATTCCACTAAAATGGACTAGGTTCGTTTCCTTTCCGTTTCCGTTACCGACAATCTAAACAAACGCCACCTCAATCTCTTTCCTTCTCCCATCTCATCTGCACTGCCTTCAATCCTCTCCTCCGGTATTTCTTTTGCACCGCCTCTCCTCCATTATTTCTTTTACACTGCCTTCATTCATCTTCTCCGATCCAGTTTTCAACATCAAGGACTACGCTTGCTAGCGTCGTCCGCAAGGTCGCCACAATAGAGGTCGGCGACAGTGACAACAGGCAATCAAAGGTGGGGAGGCAAGTGAGGATATGTGCCAAGGGAAGTGAATCCAACGAAGAGGACATGCATATTTCGGTGGAGCGAGATCCATGGCAAAAGAGGAGGTCGGACTGAGAAGGACGAGAAGGTCACCAAGACGGCCGAGAAGGTCTCTCTTTCCCAACCTTTTTTTTTATTTCACTCTCTCTTTCGATTTCAAGGTGTTAATATATGGATTGAAATTCAATATAATCAAATTATTCCTATTTGTTTTGAATCGTTTATCTCATTGTGTTATCAAATTGATATTTATCGCAACAAACAAAGAAGTAATATATGTTTACGTCTTTTGGGTGAATTTGATGATGAAGATCTCTTTGATTAGTATTTCAGGTTCAAGCAATGTAGTATGTATGAGTTTCAACAAAATTAGTTTAAATAATGAGTTTCAACAAAATTAGTGATTATAGTGTCGTATTTGCATCGATCTGTTCGAAGAAGACTTCAAAGTGAAGGTTTTTCTTAGGTGTGCACCCCACTACCACTGCGATTTTTCGAGTGCATTGGAACCTGGACTTGGTACGTGTTATAAACTCAGAACTATTTGTGCATTCCTTCAATTTGTTTGCTGATGTTTTGGTGTGATATTTAAATGATTTAGGTGATGCTGCAGGAAGATGAATCCTACATGATTTGTCCAACAAGTTCGAATGAATATCTTAAATCTTTTTGGTGAGTGTTTGTTAAATTGTCAAACTGTGAAATCTAAAGGTTTTGTTCTGATTTAGTTACCCATGATTGCTATATCTCTATTTTAATTGTGAGGTAATTTTGGGGTGATGCTCACTCATTTTTTTTTGTCTATTTAGACTCAGATACCCACGCACTCGCAACGCGTGGGCGTGGCTAGGTACCCACGCACACGCAACGCGTAGGCGTACGTTTAAAACGGATATCCGACCATTAAAGTCACGCCCACGCAACGCGTGTGCGTGGGTATTTTGATAAAATATTACGCCTGCGCAAACTGTACTCGTAGGGCAATTTCGGAAATATTAAAATATACCCACGCACACGCAACGCGTGGGCATGGGTGTTTTAAAATATACCCACGCACACGCAACGCGTGTGCAAGGATGTTTTCAAAAATATACCCACACCCACGCGTTGCGTGTGCGTGGGTACCTGACATTGGTACATGCTTTTTGAGAACGTTTAATATAATTTATTATAAACGAGATTAAGGAAAGACTTTTTTACATAAGCAGTGACTGTATAGCGCTTAGCTTGGAGTCATGTTCATGATGAACAGAAACGAACTGCATAAGGGTCTACACCTGGACGGAATGATTAACTGAGCTACTGAGGTGTCCTCAGGTTGATACAGCCAAATTGAAAAACGAAACAGAAACAAACTTTGGTTTTAGGACAAGTATTTACCCCTAAATTCTCAATTTGATTTTAGGATTAGGAGGTCATATAACTACAAAATCTATCATCATAAAGTATTATATCCAAAATAACATACTGACATAAAGTATAAAAACTACATAATCTAATGTGGATCAGATCTATCCTCTTCCTCGCGCCCAGAACCGCTACCCTCACCACGCACATGTTCCGAGTTTTGAAAAAGAGATGCACGTTGAGGTGGATCCGGAACGGGGTAAGGTTCCCCAGTCATAAACCCGATGAGAGAGATAAGGTACTCCGTCTCGTCATTACTGATACTTGGACATTGGAGACGCTCGCGTACCGATCCAAGAGATAACTGAAGGCGCTGTGTAATTAAAATATATGTAAAAATCACGTAATATTACTTAAAATATAATAACCTTGTATAAACGAAATTACTTACCACAGTAGCATCAACAGCCGGAGGCCGAGGGACTTGTTGTGGTTGTGAGGTAGGATCCACATAAGGGTGAGTGATGTCGAGAAAATAGTCCATATAATGTTCGTCACACTCCCACGACCACCTACATCGCTGATACGCATCAATGTCGAACAAATGGCTCTCGCGCTCTTCCCAGGTAGGATACTCGTCTCCATTAAACTCCACTTTGTAGTCACTAATATTTTCTATTCGATTTTCAGAGCTTGGAGCATAGGGTTGAAGTGGAGGAACCTGTCTAAGCCCAAACTGTCGTAGGACTCGGGTGGCGTAATATGGCTCTTGGACATCCATGCAACGAAGAATACCATCCAGTCTAGAGAGTCGATGAGTAGTCCTAAAATTGATCTCTAAAAGTCCATCACCTTCCCTCCAAGGCATCCACTGCACCTGCAAATAATACAACAAGAGGGGGAGCAACATCCACCATCATACAACCATAGAACATTATCCAACACATTATTCAGCAAAATTTCGCAACCTAAACTCAGCAAATTCAGCAACAATAAATTTTGTCTACGCAAAAGAACATTATCCAACACATTATTCAGCAAAATTTCGCAATTTAAACTCAGCAAATTCAGCAACCATAAATTCAGCAAGCAAAATGGTTACATTATCCAGCAACCATAAACTCAACAAAATTCAGCAACCATTATTCAGCAAAATGTGTATCTTATGCATGTTCAGCCTATCATTAGGGAAAGAAGGCAAGCAGAAGATAGAAATAAAACCATACCTCCTCAACCGAAATTCCGTCTAGCAAGCGTCTAATTTCAATAAGCCTATCATGAGTTTGATTCCCAATGGGTCCAGGCTCGTCCCTAGCAGCTGCTCGTGGATCTCTCAACCTCTCTGGGTTAAGTGACGGAGGTCCTCCAAAACGAGGGAAATAACGCCAAATCCAACACTGCAGAAATTAGAAAAACAATGTGAAATCATATATCTACCTCTAATGCTTAAACTATCAGAAAGCATACCTGCAACAGTCTCAGACACCCTGCTATTCCAGCTGCATGGGCTCGGGGCGCCTCTCCCAAATTGCGATACAAGAGTGCCAGAACTCCGGCTCCCCATGCAAACTTGTCAGTTTTGTCATGGTTCAACACAAGTTGCATATATTTGTGTTTCACCTTATTGGTGGACCTTTTTATGCATAAAACATGAAAAATTGTTACCAAACATAAGCATGAACTTGAAATAAACTAAATTGCTCGATTTATTCAAATTTATACCTATCGCAAAATATCGTACACAAGTGTATATCAACAAATAAATAATATATCATAGTTCCACTGATATCATAATACACCAAACACTCATGTGAGAATCTCATAAACTGGTTCCATATCAAGTTAGATAATATCGAATGCATCCTAATTCCTAACTCAATCACAATGAAAACTTGACATTTACACTTAGAAAAGATGGTTATCTCAATAATAGTTAAGGAGGAAAAATGAGTTCATCATCACTACCACTATGTTATCCTATTTCACGTGCAATACATGATGTGTTTTTCTTAGGCATTTCAACAAACATCTCATGTGCACTGATACTCACCACAGTTGAAGCTGAATGGAGTGCAATGTCACAAGTTCATGATACCAGGTTCTTGTTTGCTAAGATTAGAACCACTAAGTAACACTAGAGATGGACATATTAACTAAACAATCAGATTTTCATTAAAAAAAAAAAGTAATACAAAATCTCCAGTGTATCATACATCCAGTTCATCAAGTATTAGATTGCTATACAAACTTACAGCCAAATCACTTTATTCATCCTCATTATTCAACCAATCGTAACTAGCTCAAAAGAATTAAAAAAGAAGGTTCTTTAGTAGTATAGCTGAACATGTTGAGCAAATAACACAACCTTATTAATCTTTTATGTGCAGCTTTCTTAGCAATTTCCCTATCTCTCCATTCATCTGCCTCATAATCACAGTGACCAAACTCAGTATCAGACAAAGGAGCAGGAGATGGCAATTACAGGATCTGATCAGTGGCCAGAGAATTAAGAAGACATTAGAATCCATATTAGTAGCACTAAATGCAATCAACTTAACAGTATCAGAGATACCGAATTAACTTTAGTAATATTTGACTTCAAAATTATGTCTTCTAGTCTCATAAACTATTTTTGAATAAAGTCAATAGGCATTTTATCGAACAAAAAATGTAGCTGAAGATTGAAGAATGATATATCCTATGCAGACAAATAACTAATCCACTAACCAATATATATTAACATATGAAGAAACACTAAATTTCTCTAAATTGGCATTTCATCGAACACCTTGTATGCATCTACACCTGTCTCCATAGAATCAATTCCAGGCAATTAACAAATGACACAACTGGATTGAAACACAAACAAACAAGCAATTTGCACCTATGTTCAAATATCCATGCGTTTCATTTGAATTTAGGGTTAGAAAATCACCCAAAAAATCGACATTAACAACATATAGAAGGTTTCTATGGCAAAAAACAAGAGGCAAATCTGGATTAAAATTGATTCATCTAGCTTCATAAGCTGTTTATACAATTATAAACACTTCATTCATAAGTGAGTTACAGACTGAATTTCAGGTCATCCTAATTCCTAACTCAATCACAATGAAAACTTGACATTTACACTTAGAAAAGATGGTTATCTCAATAATAGTTAAGGAGGAAAAATGAGTTCATCATCACTACCACTATTTTATCCTATTTCACGTGCAATACATGATGTGTTTTTCTTAGGCATTTCAACAAACATCTCATGTGCACTGATACTCACCACAGTTGAAGCTGAATGGAGTGAAATGTCACAAGTTCATGATACCAGGTTCAACAATAGTCTTCGCAAGACACATAAATTGAAAGTTGAATCTACTTCATAATCACAAAAGAACAATCAGCTAGTAGCTCTATGAGCATCAATTTCTTACCATAAGCAATCGCGTGAGATGAGTACTGCTGAAGAGAGTACCTGTGGTGTGGCTAGATCAATTGGCGGAGATGAGTACTGCTGCCTGCTAGATCGAAGAGAAGAGAGAGATGCGTGTTAGGCTTTGCAAAGGAGACGCTCACCTTCATTCGTAGCACTAGAAGGGCACACTTCCTTTCAGAAGGGCGAAGGCAAGCAGATAAGGCGGAAGAGAGTACCTGTGGTGTGGCTAGATCGATTGGCGGAGATGAGTACTGCTGCCTGCTAGATCGAAGAGAAGAGAGAGATGCGTGTTAGGCTTTGCAAAGGAGCTCGCTGAGGCTCTCTCTGGCTCCTAGGTCGTGGACTCGGCAGCCTCTCCTTCAATCTCAAAGAAGCGGGAGAATAATTTTTTGGGCCCATTTACAGTGTAACCCATTAATCCAACTCAATTACTAACATTAACTTTTTACTTTAACTTATTTTTAATTAAATTTAATTAAAATATTAAGATTAATTATGATAAAATCAAAACAATGCAATGATTATAGAAAAAAGGTGAGATATTTAATTAAAATATTAAGATTAACAACATAATTTTAGAAAAAAAATTACGATAAAATCAAAACAATGCAATGATTATAGAAAAAAGGTGAGCTAATATAGCCATATCTATGTCTTAATCACACCGGCGTGTTTGGTTCCCGTCCTGCGCTAATTCTATATTTTTTCCACTTTTCAATCCTATCCTTGAAGCCGTCATCCCAACCTTCAACAATTTTGTCTTTGAATTGATTCCAATACAATGAAACTGGCGGTAGTGGAGCAGTATCACGGAGCCACACCTATAATAAGATAAACAAAAAATTATGTTATAACTTTCAATAACATATGTTAAATAAAATATTTATTTAATTTACTTACTTACCGGAATGAAGTGGTTACTGAATAGAGCAATAGAAAAGATCTCTGTTGGTGGTTCGACATCATGACTAGAAGCCGTCATCGGCAAACATAAGCACGAGCCACTCCAGGACAAAAACACAACAACTACTTGAAATCGAGTAGCAAATGCTAAGCCAGCCATGGGCATCTCCATCCAGTATGTCCGAGAACAAGGACTATGCAAGTAGTTGACATTTATGCAAAGTTCCTCATACGGGGTAACAACGGGAGATAGGCTCTCGTATATATGTTGGTTCTCCACCAGCTCCATCCCGATCTCCATGCGGACTCTCCAGAATTCATGCTCGGGCCATTTCTTCAATACTGATAAGCTTCGATAACCACAATGTCCGTCATCTTCCACATTTCGAGCTTGGGTGATGTAGGCAAACATGAAGTAGTCTATACTCTCAGTTGGAAATTTAATCCCCCAACGCTCCAACTCCATATGTGGTAGTTGCCCAACAATTTGCTCATCTGGAGTCTCACCTTCATTCGTAGAAGACGCTCTACTACGTGTCTTGCTCCCTGGGGGTCGTCCTCGTTTAGGCTTGCAAGCTTTCAAGGTATGTTCCCACTCACTGGCATCCCTTTTGTTATCCCATTTGGTTCCTCTAGCTTTTGGAGGTCTACCTTTGGGAAGGACACCTGTAGGCTCCTTCAGAGATGTTTCATGAGGCCTTTTCAAGGTATTGTACAATGAGGTGACCTCTGATAAAAAGTCTTCACTCATTTCACCAGTAGCCACATCAGATGTCATCTCCCTCCATCTAATATAAGGTATTGATACTGGAACTGTGGTATCTTGCTCGATATTCGGATCTGTAACCCCTTTCCACGTCACTTGTCTCCAAAAGAGGTGTATCTCTGACTCTATAAGGGGAGTATTTTGAAGCATGGCAGTTCCAATTCTATGGATACACGGTAGCCCAAGACATGTTCTCCACCAATGATCAGTGCAAGATCCTGGGATTTCGCCGTTCAGTATAGAGTAATACAGATCCAACAACATCATCAAGCACTTCGACGTGACTTTTCGGAACAGAGGAGAAAATAAGGCAAATATCTCAGGGTCAAGGTCATATACCTCCGTCAAAACCTTTGTTCGTGACATCTCGATTGTTTCCCTAATCCTATCACGTTGAGCCTCTAAAGCATAATGTATCCTCACAACCAATGAGTTAAATCCATATCGAGAAGATTGCAAAATATCTTTCAAACTTTTGTGGATGCCCTCAACCCTATAGGAAAACAAAAATATTAAAAACTTTTGTTGCGCAATCAACTTAAACATGCATACATATCTTATACAAGGTTACCTGTTTGTGGTCCTTGTGAAGAAATGAAGATGAAGGTCAGTCCAAGCTCGGACTATATTCTCCTTGTAAGGATTGAGCCATGTAACTTCAACATACCGAACAAGGCCATTGTTCCACGATTCTCGCAACTTCTCGAGCCTAATTTCATAGCTCCTCTCTGTGCACGACATAAATAACCCCCAACATTGGTTCGCAAAATTGTCAGCTTGGTCCACGTTGTTCATGACACGCAAACCATAAGACTGAATGTTGTGCTTAATGTGAACCCAACACAACAAATGTTTCACTGTATCCCCGTAAACACTTTAAATTGCAGATATGAGAGCCTGGTCTCGATCAGTAACAATTGCAGTTGGCTTCTCTCCCACAAATGCAAATAACTTCTTCAACCGCTCTAGTATAAACACGTAACGAGAAATATCCTCCCCCCTCGTGAATGCAAAAGCAATGTTGAATGTCTTTCCCGTGGAAGTAAAACCAACCATCTCAATCAAAGGCATGCCATACCTGTATATATATATATTATTACAAGTATAGCATAACTACTACAAGAATCGTATAAAAGATTAGTAAAACAATAACAATACCTATTAGTCTTGTATGTGCCATCAATAATAACAACATAAGGGAATAGCTTCAGCAGATGCAGTGTCTTTGGGTTCGCAAAGAATAAGATATCCACTTGATTAGTAGGGCGCTCATTCCTGTGATACACTTTGTATCCCTCTTGTTTTAGGTATCTAAGTGCCCATTGCGTTATGGTTAATTCTCCCTGATCCTCAAATTGCATCTTCTGGCGAAAGTTGTTGATTTGTTTGGAGGATGTAACATTTCCCGGAAACCGGTCTCTAAGCTCAGTAATAATCCAACTTGCCTTGTTTCCCATCTCGGTCCACCTCCTAACCAGTCTCTCTTGTTCTGAGGTCATTCTGCCAACATATGCATGCCCAAGAAAACTTGTAGGAAGGGCATGGTTGTGGTATCCGAAATCAACTTCAAGCTTCCCCCATGTTTCTGCTTTTGTTACCTTGTCTACGGTCAACCTATATCCAATTACCATGAATCGACAATTGCACTTTTTTGTTTGAGTTCTCCTCCCTTCCACATTATTCTTGAGCTTATACACACCATAATTCTCACATACCATTATCACTCTATTAGGATTTGAGTTTTTAGTAACGATAACCATCATCAACTCTTTTCCAAATTCTCTAACCCAATTGAACATTTTCTTCGGGCAATCCCACACATAGTCCACAGTAAAATCATCTGAGTAGTCTCTTGTGCATATCTATTTACAATATCGTTATTTAGATAAAGTAACATTATTATTCGAAAATAGACACATCGTTATTAGATTACAAAACTAAGTACAACCATACAATAAATACAAATACTACAGTTTCATGCAGTTTTACCTCCTTAGGATCAATATAGTTTGACCTCAATTCTCCTTGCACCGATGAGTCTCCATCTTGATTTGACATTGTTTTTCTTATGGTGTGTTCAAATTGGGATAGAAGAAAAGAATAATATAAGTTTAGGTTTTATGCTTGCAAGACTAAAATTTTACTCTCCAAAATTCGCCGAAAAGAATCTTTTGAAAATCTTTCGTTCAAATTTATTACCTTAAAAGATATTGCGTCGGTTACAGAAAAAAAATTCGGAAAAAACGAAAACACCCACGCCCACGCGTCGCGTACGCGTGGGTCTTAAAACCAAACAAAAAAGGCACGCCCACGCAACGCAAGTGCGTGGGTCTTGATTTTAAGTTTTTTTTTTTTTCGATTATGACCTACGCGTATATGAAGCGTGGGATTGACAAAAAAAATTATACCCACGCACACGCTTTGCGTACCCGTGGATTAAATGTTTCGGATATCCATAAAATGGTCTCGCACACGCGTTGTGTATGCGTGGGTCATACCCACGCCCACGCGTCGCAACTGCGTGGGGTATTGAGTGTATATAGACAAAAAAATGAGTGTATATAGCCGTTACGTAATTTTGGTACCATAATTTTTTGATTAATTCATTATAAGTGGGGATGAACAACGGTTTTTAGAAGCATCACTGGATTTTGTAGCTTGGAAAGTCAATACAGACTGTTGCCGAATTTAATGATCTGAAGCTGAAAATTGGGGTTTGTAATCCTTCCATTTTTTCCATAATTCTACAACTGATAGAAAAAATTGATAATATATCAATGTGAATATCATAACATAACAAGCATTCTTGCTGGTGAAGTTGGGTATAATTGAATGAGATTTTTAACCTTTTTTTTTTTTGCTTTAATAGGTGCACAATGATATGACATCTGGCTAAATCAATATGTTCCTGTTGTACGTTTCAGTAGGTGTTATAATAAAACCATTCAAAATTTGCTTTTCTTGCATGCAAGTTTTCATTCACCAAAAGTGTGAAGGTATGTTTCTTTGTTGAACTATCTCTTCTGACTCCTTTGCGCACTAATCTCTTTGCTAAAAAATGTGGGTTATTAAATTTTGCAGTGGCTAATCTCTTCGATTTGCTTCTTTATGGTTTACCCTAATTCTCAAATTTGCATTCATATGTTGTATTACTTCTGTTAGATTTGTGACTGGTGGAAAAAAGTATGAGAAGGAGAAAAATGGCCGCATCAAACAAAGCCGAAAGGCAGCTTCGTCTCCCTACAACCCTCAGAAATACAAATGGTTCGCAAGCGTTATCCAAGGTATGAAATCACATGTCTACATGATCTTTATTATTAAATTGAGAAGAGAGGTGCAATTTGGTGTCTAAATTTACTTATCAACATATTGCCTTCAAGGTGTTCGATAATATGCCACAATGAGTTGAGTAAGCTCTATTGTTTTATCTAAGAATCTTCAAGTGAGTTGTTCTCTTCGATATAATTTTTTAGCAGAAAACATGGTTTGTGTTGTGATGAATATTTCATTTTGTGTATCTCATCATGAAAAAATATTAGTAGTTGAATTATCAAACATGTATTGATATTTTGTTGATACAGGGGCTTACGGATTTCAACAAATCTGCAAGTGAAATGATCCAAAGACTGCAGAAGATAGATGGTGATGATTTCCCAGAGGTGAGCATTTTCTAGTTGTAAAACTAGGGGAGTTGTGTTGCTTGGTTGTGCTGTTGTAGGTTGTGGATTATGTATAAAGGGGTTCCATAAAATATACAAACTTTGAAGTTGAATCACATTATAATTTCTGCATTGAGTAGAGTTACTTTGTAGCCTTATTTCGCTGGATTTTTCCACATAAAAGATAATGTATAGGTATTTTAATTGATGTGTCATACGCTTTTAGCCTACCAATGATTAATATTTTTTTATGTTTAGGGCCTGACTGAATCTCTACTTCCTATCCACACGGATGAGTAGCCTGAATATGAATAGACATCCTTAAAACGCCATGTCAGGAGAGATGTATTTTTGAAGATGGAAATATTAGGTCCAAAAGCTTGGCGGGGAGAGAGTTTATGGAAATTTGTGGTCCTTAAAACGCCATGTCATGAGAGATGCACTTTTGAGTTGTGGTGCTATTGTTATATCAAGAATCAACAAACCAAAGTTTTTTCTTCTAATTTTATCTCATTTTTATGTTTGTATATCTTTTTTTTTGCAGGTACTGCTCCATGTGCATTCACAGGAAGGTCAAACACTAATCCATCACTTCATTATTTTTTTATATTTTTTCGGTGATTAGTTAATCATTTTTTTCCCAATTATTGAAACAATATAAATGGAAGTGGCAGCAGTGGAGGTTGGCCTCAACATCTTTTTACGTAAATTGCAAACAACATGATTTGGTGAAAGCTAGCATATAGTTTGAACACACTTTTTAAGAACTCCACTCACCTGTATCCAACCTTATAAATGCTACGTTTTTCAGTCTTTCCTTCTAATATGAAACATGTACATATTAGATTATCAAATGTGAGTATTTCCCGCATTGTTATCTGCTATGTCAAGGCATTCATTTTTATTGGGGGTGTTTCATATTTGCATTGAAAGTTGGTATATATTTGTTAAAACATTTCATGATGGATATTCTCTTAAGGTTGACCGCCTCATCTTTCACGGAGTTAGTGCATTTGCACCTGCAGTGGATGTGCTTAGTGAGGAGTAGGCTTCAATTTCGTTTCTTAGTGAAGATCAACACTCTAATCATACAGCTTTTGCACAATTGTCTTACTTTATACACTCCTCCTGACATCCCTGAGGATGGAGGTAAATTTTATGACACTGAATTTTGGAAATTGTTCTATCATTGTACTCTTTATTCCATATCATGTGAATGTCATATACCATTAAAATGGGTAATTGTTGTTTTCTCATAGTTGGGAATGCAAAGATTATGAATTTGAGGGCCATCTTCTTTTTACAAGCCTTATATAAATATATCCCGTGGTGCTGCAAATCATCATTGGCTAAACAGTTTAAGTTTAGCTATTCTGTATCTTTCTAAACTTTTCCCTTTTTGTAAATCAACTTAGATTGAATGGTTATTAGCTCAGTATATGTATATTTTGTCATTCTATATTATATTCTCTTCTGAATTTGGTTTGCCATGAATATTTAGCCTATCATAAGTTTTACATGACCTCTAAACTCTTAGTTTAGCCTATGAATTCGACGATGATAATGAGAATTATGCGGTGTCATGGACATAGATTAGACTATTGTTAAATATGCACTGAATACTTATAACTATTTTATCCTATTGCAGACATTGAGTACTCGGAGTGGAGAGTGGAGGTAATCAGAGCCACAGTGGAGATCTTTCGAGTGGCCTAAAATTGTAGACCATTTGTCAATCTCTAAAATTTTAAATCATTTATAAGCTTCAAGAAGATGCCATCTGTTTCTTTAGTATCTTATACTTATAGACCTGAATTGTAAGCAACGTGCTGATTTGATGATCAAGAAAGACAACCCAGCTTCATGTTCCAATTTTTCTATGTTTTATCTATGAAATCATCTCAAATTTGCAGGAAAATCAATTGAAATTTTCATTTCAAACATATTATCTTGAAGCTTAAACGAATGGATGTTTAACAAGTTTGGGGTTTGGACTTTGTGGTCCAAGTTATAGGGTCTGAAATTTTGCGAGAAGTGGATGGTGTTACGATGAGTTCAGGTAATGTATACCTTTCACCTGAGGAGAGACAAAAGGTTTAAATTTGTCCTATTAGAGCATCTACATTGGTGTTATCTATTTTGAGTAACATAGCTAATTTTTTAATATTTTATATTAATGTTTATTATTTTAGTCCTACAATGGTGTTATTCTACTCAAGTTTCATACATCCATATTTTATTGCGATGACAATTGTGGATTGGGTAAATTGTTGATTTAGTGGTGGAGTCTATTTATTAATCGATGGTAGAAAACCACTTGGCAAAATGTGTAAGTGTTACTTGTTGGATGAGTAACACTTCTATGTTACTTCTCTCCACTCATGACATTGGTTCTATAAAAGATTATGACACATCATTTTATTTTTCATTTTTTAATTTGATTATGTTACTCCAAATAACATGGATGTAGATGCTCTTAGATTGAAGTAGTATTCTCTTTTACTCAAAGTCCCTAGAAATATGTCTGGCTGTGTATATTAGATTTCTTGCAGATTCTAGACTTATTTCGTTTTTCAAAAATGCTTAGTTCAAAAGACAAAAGTGTCTTTATTGAATTATCTATGTTTTACTCATTAAATATCCATGAAAATATCTTCATTATTACGATTCCTTATTGTATAGCTTTAGTTATTAACAGGTTATCATACATGGTTCGTCTTGATCCATTAAGGTTGAAGCATGATGCATTGTTTCTTATGTTTTACTGTATTAAGGTTGAAGTTTAGTAATTTCTCTAATTTCACAAGCTCTGTAAAGTGCCTTCTATGCAATTCGAGCAAAAGGGAATCCCCTACATCAACACTTACGATGGTCACACCATCCGCTACCCTACCCATACCCTCTCATGTAAGGGAACGACTCCAAGGCTAAAGTCGGGCCTCCATGGCCTCAACATCCACGACCTTAGTGACACCACTAATGGTTGCATACACATTGAGTAATAAGTAAAGGTTAAAAATCCCACAAGGGTTTATAATAAGTAACGGTTAAGGTTTTTGAGGCAATAATTCATTCAATATCCATTAATGGCTAAATGCTCAAAGTCGAAGTTTCGGCCAATGATTATTTGAAATGCAACAACAATCTCTAATAGGTGTAACTAGCGTGTGTTCCCGTACCATGTACGGGTCGCATGTAATAAATATTTTAACAATATATTTATATTTTATATTATTAATCAGTTTATAGATTATAGTTTATACTTTATGGTCTAATTAGATCATAGTTTATACTTTATGGTTTATAATTTATAGATTATAGTTTATAGTTTAAGATTTATGTTTTATAGTTTAAGTTCATTAATAACTCAATTTTATTAGATTGATAACATAATAATAGATAAAGATATTTATATATATATATATATATATAAGATAAAGATATAATATAATAAAAGATAAAAATCGATATTTCTTTTTGTAATATATAACCTATTGGATATCTTTTTGATTTCTTTTACTTATTTAATTCAAAGATATATATCAAAATATAAAGTCGGGTTTTTGTTTGCTTGTACAAATAAAAATAAAAATATAAAGCCGAATGATGTGGAGAATGAGATGGTGGATGATGTAGCATAGGTTTGAGGTCGACACATAGGCGAATTGAATACAAGGGCGACATGTATCAAAACACCGCTCTGTTTTAGTATATGTATAGATTCCTACCTCTCAGGAGTCTCAGCTAAGAGAACCTACTGACAGTATTGCTATGAAAAAGAAAGAAAATAACAAGACTATTACTGGGGGAAAATCAACTAGAACAAAAATAATAAAATCAGACAAGGAATAAAATAAAAAGAAAGATATTTGTTTTGGCACTAGGTTACAACTGAGAATCTATCACCGGTGGATGACATTCTCACATTATCCAAACAGGTGATCCGAAAAAATGTTAAAAGTTATAAATGGTCAAATGTACACGATCTAGTGGTATATATGACCAACCACAAGGAACCAATCATATGCTTTAATAGGTAAATGGTCGTAACATCGTTATCAAACATCAACCAAATAAACAAAATAGCTTGGTCAAGGAAAAGGGGCAAGTCATGGCAAAATACTTTAGCGAGTAATACGTCGTAATATAAAACGGTATAAGCCACCACAAGCAACAAATCATATGCTTTAGCGAGTAATTCGCCGTAACATCAAACGATAATCTAATTCGACAACCACCCAAAACGTAAGAAAACGAAAACGAGATATACACAGAGAATAAAAAGCAGTCGAATTATACCCGCGCGAAGCGCGGATTTCCGATTCTAATTTTCCAGAGATTAGAGTCTTTATGAAAGTCATTCTAACGACACAATTGAATGCATAATTTTGCCTAAAGAGTTACCTAAGCTAAGTGATCTCTTTCCTTTGTAAATAATATTTTTATAAGAATTCAATTTTTTTTATTTATCTTCACAAAAGTTGATCAGTTTTTATGATTTTCTCTCTTATTAGTAGAATATTGGTTTAGATTCTCGCATGAGCACTTCAAGAATATAATGAAGATTTTGATTTTTCAGTCAAAATTCTGAATGAACTCCTATCTAGAGTTGCAAATAATAGCACAAGTTCTGGTGGCAATCAGTTTTAAATACCATAAATTGCACCTGAGTAAACAAAATGTATATGCTATGATTTACAAATATAAAACAAGGCAGTACATCTTAACTTACTGGTTTCCATGGCATTTTGCATATTAGTGTCCTATTTATTTGGCATTTGTCTTCAATTTTTTACAACTTTATGATGTTATGTGTTTTCATGTTATTGTCTCATACTACAATTTTTTATTCATGATAGTATTGACTCTTTAACTTATTAAAGGTGTTAATTTTATTTTCGATGTTGCCCTGGAATGTGTATTGTGCGATCTCTATGATAAACTCACAATTACTCAGGCTATCATTTTCTGCAACACAAAGTGAAAGGTACACCCACAACTACTCATAATTACACTATAAAATTAATTTAGAAGCCCTAGAATATATGGCTCTGAAAGGGGACTCTTTGATCAATATACTGAATAGATCTTACTTATCAAATTTATATGGACAAGTTGATTGGACAACTGAGAAAATACAGTCATAATTTTTTGTTTCTTCCATGGATGGAGATATGCCTCAAAGAGAGTGAGAGGCTTAAGTTTTAATGAAAGTCCAGTTTTGTTTACCAAGGCGAGGGATTGCATGATATGAAGATTATGGTGCAGGGTGTTGCATGATATGAAGATTATGAGAGACATTAAGATGTTTTTTTTTTTTCTCCTCATCGGGGATTCCACAAAAATATCTCAGTGGCTTGAGACATATAGTTTGTTATTGTTCTTAGATTGCGTTGTGCTTTGAGTTATTATAATGTGCATGAATGTTGGTATAACACACATATGATACCTTTTTTTAATTTCTTACAAACTTCATCTTTTACATTGTCCCTATGTTGTTGCAGGTTTGAAGCAGGTGTAGGACATCCAACTATCAAATTGCTTCAAATATATTACTATTTTGATTGTTTTGGTATTTATAAATTCCGAGAAAGCACTTAATTTCCATTGTGTTTCTTAGAGATCTACTACATTGACTTTTATGAGAGTGAATATCCAGTTGTGGGAAAATTGCTTCTTCTAATAGACAGTTCTGATGTACTTAACACCTACCTTTTAGTCACGATGGAAAATTCTGTTTGCAGATTGAATTTTATTATCTTCTGGCTAAGTAGTTCTGTTTAAAATTAATTATTCATTGTCCTTACACCCAACTATGGGTAGTAGTCATCATGTTTTCATGTCTGTCAATTCGCGATCAAGTCAAAAGAAAATTATAGTGATAATAAGTCCTATTTTTTGTCCAACATATTTACCCTAATTATAACATAAAGTTACGAAATGAGTTCTCTTAAAAACTAAAAAATGGACAACAATTCGATCAATAAAAAACTATTAGCCCTTGAGAAAGTTATTACAACCGATACCTATTCAATGCATGAACTAATTCTTTTTCATCAATTCATTTTCATCTTATTCATGAATTTTAATAAAAAACATTTGTTTTCTCTTAGTTGCAACCAATACAATTAATATCTACATTTCTTCATATTCTTAACCTTCATAATATCAAATTTAGTTAATGAATGCATTAAATTAATAAATTTTTAACACTAAAAAATGGTTAGCATTTATTAATAAAAATTAGTGTAACCAAATATATCTATATCGAATTGGTGAGAATGTCAGGTGAGAAGTTTTAATTTAGCCATATACATAATTGTTGTTTCGTATACGTGCCATATTTTTATTAAGATAAATGAAACGAAAAAAAAATAAAGAAAAAAGATAGCTCATCGTCACCCTCCTTCGTGTGAAGATCTCCATCTTCTCTTCATATACACTGTCGTTCGCCGCCTATCTATACCTTAAATCGTCTATTTGCAACATTATACCATATACGGAAATTCCTAATTGACCCGCGCGTAGCGCGGGTTCCGAATCTAGTTATACTATAAAAATTGTGGATTGTCCAAAGTAAAGACACTCCATTAAATTTTCTGGCATTTTCATTGGCCTGTCACTTAATTGACATTTTTTATTATATTAATATTAAGTAATTTAATTTCAAGTATTCTACTCAATTTACAATAAGAAAGTCATTAAATTGCCTTTTAGGATATACTTTATGAGTCTATATAAAGCTTAATATAAATAAGATTGTGAGAACCAAGAAAGAAAAGTTTGGGTAAGAAGAAAGGTTAACGTAGGAAAAATGAAGCGTTTGCATTCAAAGATAGCAAGTTAATGTTCATATTCTGGATGATAATGTTCATAATCTAACGAACATGTCCATTCCGGTAATTTTTAGAGAGTTCCAAATTTGTCTGTGTTCAGATTATGAACATTAACATCTAGAATATGAATATTGATACGTAAATTGTGAACGTAAACGCTTCGTTTTTCCTACGTTTTCTTCCTACTTGAACCTTTCTCTAACCAAAGAGAGGAAACACTTCGATCACGTTGTTTCATTATTTAAATCTTTTTCAAAATGCATAACCAATAAGCGCAACATGTAAATTATTTTCACATGTATTAATCAAATTAATAAAGAAAAATAAGGACCCGCGCGTAGCGCCGACAAATCTTTCCCGGTGAAGTTGTAAAAGAGAAGAGAGCATTTAAGAATGTGGATTGCAAAGCAAAAAGGATCAAAACCTCTTATATGCCCTTAAATCAAAACATCTCATAATATCGTTACAGAGGGTATATATCTCAAATTAATGATAAATATTATAATTAATTAAGTGTTAAGTATATAATTACATTGCTCGCTTAATATTTGAAGCTTAAACACATTCACATGATCCACCAAATTATGCAACTTCATAGAATTAAAAACAGTAACATGTCCTTCACAATAAGTTGACTTTATATTAAAAACAGTACCAATCAATTTTTAGTTTCTACGCCATGTGAAGTCTGAGAAGAAGCTCTTGCCAGTTGGCACTTGGCAGTTGCCACCCATTTCATAGGATGGTTCTTATAATGTATGATAGGCTCGATTTACTCCTTAATTAATTAGGGAAAAAATAACTTTTATTTGTCTGAATTATCAGATCCCTATATAATTAATTAAACCAAAATACATGCTAGATACGGGTCTCACGCTCCGCGCCAAAAAATTACGTATTTCACATGTCATTTAATATAGTTACACATTATTTATCAATATTTTTGTTGTTGTTATCAAATTTATAAATATTTGTATTTATAAGTTTTTTCGATTTCCTTATATATATATCTTTAAAGTAGTTTTAGAACAAAATAGGTTTGTCATAAGAAATGTTTACTCAATACTTTATTTTATTTGATAACATGTTTCTAATATAACACACATGAATTTGTGACTTAATCAGGTTTCTAACATAATATAGAGGCCTTATAAAGGAAATAATACTTCATATTTCTAATATCAAAATACGAATTTATTTGTAATTGTGACTTAATCAAGTTTCTAAATAAAACAAAGGCCTTATAACGGAGTTAATACTACGGAGTATAATTTATTTTTTTACTATAATTCTAAGATATATTGTATTAGATTGGAATTAGAATAAGATAATTAATTAAGAAAAACTAAAAGACTTAAATGGATTTTGAATTAATTAGATACCAAGATAATTAATTAAGAGAAATAAAAAGGACCTTAAATAAATTTCGAATAAATGTTAATTAATTAATACAAAATTAAATGGGTTTAGCATTAAATAGGTATCGATTACATTCATTTTGTTCAACCATCAGCTAACCATTATATATGACTAGAAACGGGCCTCCGCGCTACGCGCGGGGAAATTACAGTTTTTAATATGATTTAACGTTGTTTAATAGGCGTCCTAAAATTTGATTGGGCTAATCATATTCACAACCCTTTATGATATAGAATCTAACCTCGACAAAGCAGTCTATAATCTTTGTTCTATCAAAAAGAAAAAAAAAAGTTTAATTAGTGATTATGTTTTTCCTAAATTTTTTATTAATCATTTTAGCAATTGACACACAACTACCTATGAATTCGTCTCTCCCTTTAAAATCATCACATTACCTAATTAGCTCGGGTGCTTTTTTTTTGTCAAACAATTAGCTCGTGTATTGGTGTTCCTATTTTATTAGGGCTTAAATCAACAGACTGAAACCCGCGTACGGGTCTTGCGTAATTATAATTTCTTAAATGTTTCATAATAGATATTGAAATGATATTATATCATATAATCAAATGAGTTTGATGATTTGTACCTCTTCTCTCAATTCGCCAAATTGTTATATCATTTTGGAATATTATTGTAATATACGGGACATAAGTTTTTAAAAATATGATTTTTAATATTCTTGTAATGTACAAGACATAAGTTTTTAAATATATGTTATTTGCGTATGCAATTTCTTCAATGCTCTATATGCTAAATTTTTGTTCAAGTCTTGTTTGCAGTATTATTACCAACTCCACAGATTTTGGTATATAAAATAAGGTAATCTATTTTGATTTATTAATAGCCAAGTTGGTGAATATATGATCTATTTTTCTGTCTATAACTCATTACAATTGAATTAACTCGAGGACCAGTTATTAAATGTCATTTCCCCATTGTATACATTTTTGACATGTTTACTAAATTATCATGCTTGTTGGAAACTGAGAATAAATGTTTGAAAACAACATGCTAGCATATTGCAATATGTAATATTGTTTACAATTACTAAAATTAGATGCAAACAACCTCCGATAAGGGCTCAAAGTTTGGTACTAATGACGAAAAATGTAGTTTAGGATAAGTAAAAAGTAAACACTTTAAGCACAAAGAAATTGAAAGAGGAAAAAATGCATACCATATAGTTCACAACAGATCTCCCTCTTTGTATAAATTTAGTAATTGCAAAAGTTAAATCATTTTACAAAGACACATGATACATGAATTGAATATAGGGAATTTATATTCTTTGGTAAGTCGGTCCTCTAAACTCTGTAAACCTGCATATTATTTGTATATATATATATATACTCCATCCGTCCCAAAATATGAGTCTCATTGTACAAAAATATCTTGGATTAAGGCAAATGCTTTAACGTACATAAGTGCATTGTAAATGATGAATGTAAAATATTAAAATAATTCATTAACCAATGGGAGAAGAGTTTACAAATGAAAAGTACATAAGTGCATTGGAAATGATGAATGTAAAATATTAAAATAATATGAGTAAGGGTATAATTGGAAGAAGTTTATGGACAAAAATAGAAATGAGACTAACATTTCGGGACGCCCAAAAAGGAAAATGGGACTCATATTTTGGGACGGAGGGAGTATAATTTACTAAAGCCTTCATGTGTACCTTTGAAAAAAGTTATTGATCTGACTTTTTACTTTTTACTTTATTAATCTAATGACAAAGTCAATTACTGCAAAATCATACCATCCACTCCAAACCTCTGTCCACATGAGAGGTTTGTAAGGTCTGTTTTAGTAAACACATAACAGTAAAATTCGTTGCAAGTATATTAATCTGTCACAATAAGATCATTAACTATTAAAAAATTTATTTTGAAAAGAATTAAGATTGTCAACAAGAACACTGGAACTTATAGCAGCCCATCTCATGTGATCACAACCTTCTTGTCCAAACATCTTTCTTTGCATTTTATATTTATATTTGATCTGAAAACACAAACTGATAGCACATAATTCAGTTTTTGAAATCAGAAACTCAAATTAATTTGACTAATCTTAATTACAAGAGATCATGAAAAAAAGAGTCAATGAAAACATACAACATTGAGTGATGTTAAGGCATTGAATTTCATGTGTACAAGAGTGATTGCCATGGAATTTCTTTTTATTATTGCCTTCAAAATGCTCAAAAATTCGATCTAGTTTTGGGCGCATTCTAGTTGCGCCCAAAACTGAACTGGGTTTTAAAAAAAAGGTTTGGGTGTCAGTTAAAATTTTCCGAGTGCGGGATTTTTCCCCACAATCATATGGTCAAGTATGTGCGCGAAGGGGATAAAAGACAAGTAGACATCATTCACTGTCATCTATGTAAGAAGAAAATTACCACAGTCAAAATTGAGGTTGATCGGTGAATTTGAAAGGGAGAGTGGGGATCGAGGAATTGAGGGTTATCGACAGTGGCGGATCTAGAAAATTTCTACCGTGGGGGCTCGTATTAGAATTAAGATTATAAATTATGTTCTCTTTTTCTTGAGTGTTATCAATTTGATTTAAACATATTCAATATAATATTAACCCACATTTAAATTTTAAATTAATTTAATTTATTTGTGGTAAAATCAATAATAAATATTCTTCTACTTTTTATTCTTGTATCAAATAAATATCTTGTACATAGAAATATCATATAAAAATTATTATTTTTCTATAATATTACCGATATTTAGTGGGTTTCATAGATATTAAAAATATAAAAACTTTGTATGTAAAAATTACATTTAGTTTCCTTACATTTTTAATAATCATGTTTTTCTGTTTAACACACCTCTTACTTTTCTTACCAAAATTCAAGAATAAAATTGAAAAAATCTCTATATAACTACTAAAGAAAATTACATTTCTTCAATTCTAGCTATGTCACGTGGCATACTCTTCATTCAGGCCATCCACCTGTCGTCATTTCATTGGTCATGATTTTTTATAATTTATTGTAATTTTCTCAAAAAAATTTAATTAAATTTGGAAAATCGTGTGCAAAAATATTACAAAAAGATTGCTTAAGATCTTTCAGATTACAAAAAGATTTTTATGTGTTAATTTTCTAGATTTTGACCTCCCAATATCCTATTATTTTATTTTACAAATATATATTTTATTTTTATGATATGACGTATCACAAAAAGATTGATTTCTTAATAAATAAAAGAAATAATTATATTTTTGTGTTATTGTAGTGTTTTCAATTATATATTTTTATATATGTTGAAATCAATTTATTTAAATTTGTTAAAAATTGACCCATGATAATTTGATCAAATAAGATTTTTGGTATTAAAAATTCATGTATATTCGTTGTTTATTATATTTAAAATGTAAAAACTTAATTATATATCAATATCATTTTAAGATATAAACTTATTTTCATATAAAATTTTATATTACATAATACTCCTTACTACTAATTCACTATATCGAGTTATATAAACCCGCGCATGGCGCGAGACCTAGTCTAGTTTGTGTATAAAATTAAAAGGCTAAAATGACTTACGTTATATTACATGAAAAATAAAATCAAACCAACTTCATGTAATTCTATTAATTACTTAATAATTAATTACCGTTGTGTAAATTGAATTTTAAAAAATATATTAAAAAGATAACTACTTATATGATACTAAACCAGAGGAGTATAATCAGTATATCACATTTTTACTTCAAATTTAAAACAATTGAATCTCTAGTTTGGAAAATTTTAACTGTTGTACATTTTTACCACGGATCTAATGAAAGAAAAAAAAGGAGGGTGTTTAATTTTTTAGCAAAACGCTTCGTTTTGATCTTTTGGACATCTTTTTAAATTAGAAAAAATGGTTGATGTAAATTTATTTAGCTAAATCCTAAATTTATCAATGGAGGGAGCAACATTTATGAGGTACCAATTTCATTCAATTTTGGCATTGGATAGCCAATCTTTATATAGATAAGACTAGATACGGGTCTCGCGCTCCGCGCGAGAAAATTACGGATTTTCGTATGTGATTTAATATAGTTATACATTATTTGTTAATATGTTGTTGTTGTTATCAAATTTATTAATATTTGTAAATATAAGTATTTTTTATTTCCTTATATTTATGTTTGAAGTAGTTTTAAAATATAATATTAGAATAAGTTTGCATTGTCATAAGAGAAGCTCACACATTAATTTAATTTGTGACTTAATCAAGTAGACTATAAATAAATATAACATAGGGATATAAGAAAGATATTTAAATACATGCCCAAAAGTCCAATAGGAGGTGATTAAGAAATGAGTAATGCATTAAATTGGTACCAATTTCATTCAATTTTGGCAATGGACAACCAACTTTTATATAGATATAAGATTGAGGCAGAAGAGTAGAATATGATGGATCGCTAGGCGACTGGATGGTAGGCGTCAGGGAGAGATCTGAGGATAGGATTTGGTAATGGTTGCAGAAGGGTCGTCATAAGCGTACCCGGTTCTAGGGTTTCAGTTTTCTTTTCTAGGGTTTCTGAATTGCAGAATTGGAACCCTTGCTGTGAGATTTTGATCGGAGTATTTGAAATCGAAAAAGGTTTTGCTGCACTACTCCCCATTTGTTGATCTTGCTTTGGCAGGGGTATTTGTTGGTTTTGCTGAGTTGTGTAGGCTGTTCTTTGCAGGTTTTTTGGCATTTTGCTTGACTTGGCAGTGCCACTATTTTTTATTGCTTTGTTTTGCTTGCTTTTGGCAGCCTCGGTTTTTGTCTTTTGTGTGTGGTTCTACTGCTCATTCTGTCTTTCTGCCTCAGTTTTGCCCATCATGAGTGATCCGGCTGCTGCCCGGATTTCTTGCCCCCTGCGAGGCTGTGATGGATGCAATAGTGGGAGTGGTAGAGGGCTTACCACGAAATATTTTATTTCCCACTTGGGTTCTCGTCATTTTAAAAGCGTTGACTTGAAGACTTCTCACAAATCTCGTATTGAGAGTGATTATTGTTTATTTTCTACTTTGGACTCTGCGCTTCATCAGGCTAGCATCTGGCTTTGTGGGGAATGTTTTTTCACTCACACTTACGGTAAGAATTGTAAACATGCTAATGGTGTTGTGATTCTTCCTCCTTGTTTTGGTGATATTGCTATCCATGGGATCCCCGTGCCTCTAGGCCTGATTTGTTGGTGGTTGATGATGCGGTTGATTATGAGTCTGTTAGTCTTCATGTTGCTCTTTCTCAGTTGTCCCTGCCTGGGGATGATTCCTCTTGTTTTGATATCAATCTTCTTAGTCGTATTTTTTCAAGGAAGCTGAAGACAGTGAAATGCATTCCCCCTAAGTTGTGGCTTGGGTTTGCTCGAGTTTTCCTTAGTGCTCATGACAAGGTTTTGGCGTGTCCGGGTGATCTGTCAGCTTGGGTGCAACTCCTTGTCTTGCCTGGTTGCATTTTGACTACGTTTGTGCCTAAGAACAGGGCTCAATGGCGTTCAGGTGAGAGAGGACGATGCCAGTTTGATTGTAAGTCTTGCACCATTCTTCGTTGGAGAGACCTTGGGGATAGGCTTCGTTTGGTGTTGGATCATTTGTCAAAGGCAACCCCTTTATCCGGTGGTGGGATGAGACCGAAAAGTCCGGAAGAGGTTAACATTTTTCAATGCAAACGGAAGATGGGAGATGGGCATTTTACCGCGGCTATTAAGGTGCTTACGTCATCTGGTGTTGCTCCGTCTAATTCTGATACGCTTCGTGACTTGGAGGCCAAACACCCTCATGCCCCCTCTCCTATCCTTCCTTCTTTTGTGCTTGGCGGGGATGCTCTTTTTGTCCCTAAAGATGTGGTGTTGGGTAGGATCCACAGTTTTCCCAAAGGTACTTCGTGCGGCCGTGACGAGCTTCGTGCCCAACATTTTGTTGATATGTTGGGTGGTTTTGCTTCTGCTGTTGCCGATAATTTGTTGGGTTCCATCAATGGGGTTGTCAACCTGTTCCTCAGTGGAAAGTGTCATTCCCAGTTAGGGGAGTTTATTGCTAGTGCTCCTTTGACACCCTTGGCTAAGCCAAGGGGTGGCATACACCCTATTGTTGTTGGCACGGTGTGGAGGAGGCTTGTCTCCTAGGTCGCTTCTTCTTCTGTGGGTAATACAATGAATAATTACCTGCAAGATTTTCAGTTTGGTGTGGGTGTTCCTGGGGGCTGTGAAGTTGTTCTGCATTCCGTGAACAGACTTATTGAATCCAAGGGGGACGTGGTTGGGCTTTCTATGCTTTTGGTGGATTTTAAGAATGCTTTCAGCCTTGTCGACAAGACTGTTATGCCTCAGGAAACAAGGATGCGGTGCCCATCTATTGCTCCGTGGGTTGTGTTTTGCTATTCTCAACCCGCTAGACTCTATTATGATGATGCTATCCTATGGTCTTGTCAAGGAGTTCAACAAGGTGATCCTTAGGTCCTCTGTTGTTTGCCCTGACTTTGCATCCTTTGGTTCAGACCATTAATCGTGTTTGTGAGCTTGCCCTTCAGGCTTGGTACCTTGATGATGGTACTATCGTGGGTGACACCCTTATGGTCGCCAAGGCGTTGGAAATCATCATGGTTGATGGTCCAACTCGTGGCTTGTTCCTAAATGTAGACAAGGCAGAACTTTTCTGGCCCATTGAGGACCCTAGAAGTAGGATGAATGGGGTTTTTCCAAAAACTATCTCTCGCCCACACGATGGGGTTAAACTTCTTGGTGGCTCCATCAGTTTGGACGTGGGTTTCTGTCGGGATCTAGCTTTGAAAAGGGTCTCCAAAACTATTGAGCTAATGGAGGCGGTCAACAGACTTAATGATCCCCAATGTGAGCTTCTCCTACTTCGTAATTGTGTCGGGGTTGCTAAACTGTCAACAGACTCAAGCTCATTTTGATCAAGCTTTGCGCATCTCCTTGGAGAAGATTGTCATTGCTTCAGGGTCAGGCTTTGGGGATTGGCAATGGCGGCTTGCCACTCACCCAATTAAGTTGGGCGGTCTTGGTATCTTATCTGCAGAGGGTGTAATCCGCTATGCTTTTCTTGCTTCACGCCTCCAAACGAGTTCATTGCAGGCCAAGATTCTGGTCAACACGGGTATTGTCTCTTCTGGCTCTTCTTTTCAGCATGCTCTTGATGATTTCAATGTCTTTTGCAACGTTGATGCTCTCTCTCACTACTGGTACAGCTGCCCCCCAAATGATGAAAACCCTGGCAGAATGTAACTTTGGTGTTATTGAGAAAAATCTCGTTGCCAGATTCATGTTTAGTCCAAGGCAGGTTGTTGTTCTTAGTTCTATTTGTGCCCCGCATGCGCAAGATTATCTGTTTACTATTCCTATTGATGGCTTGGGGCAGCGGATGAACCACCACCAATTTCGTTCTGTGTTGTGCTACAGACTCACTATACCTTTGTTCTCTGAAGGTAGCCTTTGCCCTAGTTGCAATGCCCCCAAGATAGACTGTTGGGGAGATCACGTTGTTCATTGTTCTAGTGAGGTGGGTGTGAAGTTCAGATATAATTTGGTGTGTGACATCCTTGTTGATATTTTCTCCAAAGCTAGGATCGGGGTACGCAAGGAGGCTCCCATGAGGTTTCTTTCAGATGATGGGAAGGATCTTAGGCCTGCACACCTTTTACTGTTTAATTGGTTTCGGGGTAAGGATGTTTGTTTGGATGTGACTGGTATCTCTCCCTTTGCTGACATGGGTGTGAGTTCATGGGCTCCTGGTGTTGCTTTGCACAATGCGGTGGAGAAGAAGAAAAGGAAGTATGCATCTAAGTGTGAGGAGAATGGGTACAAGTTCATCTCATTTCCTTTCTCCACCTTTGGAGAGTTGGACAAAGAGGCATTGGACACACTTTCACGTATCAAGACCTTTTCTATTAGTCACTCTAACAATGCTAGGAATAGTACATTTATTTTTCACATATTGAGTTTTTGTATTCAGAAAGGTGTGGGAGCGCAACTTGTTTCTCGGCTCTCATCGAACTTTATATGATAATAATATTTCGTAATTATAAGGAAAAAATACAGAATAAGACTTATTTGCTGAGTGGCAAAACAAATCTTAAGATATGAGTACAATTGATCTAAAATTGGCCTGCTGCAAGTGTTCCGTAGTTGAAAAGAACTTCTTGAGGCAGAAGATGGCATTTGATTTCCAGATCTTCAAAGATTTGCTTCAGTTCTAAAATAAGTCCAGATCTCCTCCTGCTTTTCTCCGGGTAGTCTTGGAAGTTCATCGTGTGATTAACATATAGAGCAATCTTGATCTTGTTCACATTCTCAATCTCTTTCATTACTACATTGTGATCCGGATTCCAAATTGTGGGATTCCTTACTAAATACCTGTACAGACGCAAAGCAGATTAAAAGATAAGTCTCTCTTCTTGCTTTAACGCAGAGATTCGAAGATCAACAACTTCAGTATTCAAACTAATCGATCAGTTATTATATGATAAAACTCAATGCAGTAAGAATCATCCTTCTCTCATATATTTTGTATCGGAAACAATGATCTATGCAGGTCAAGATAGTTACCTTCTGAATCTAAACAATGCTCTTGTTGACACAACTGATTATAATCTAAAACTTCATTTCTAACAAATTGATTGCACTTCAGCCTAGGATTATGTGCACAAGGTTTTTTCTGAGTTATAAATTGAGAGAATATCTTCAGTGGAAACTGGAAAGTATAGTGTTTATAAGATAAAGCTGAGTACATCTTCAGCTGAAAACTACTACGTAAGATCTGCAGGAAAAAAGAATTAAACTTTGGGGAGGAAATATAGATGTCTGACTAAAAAAGAGGTAAGATCTCCAGAATTTGTCCAAAAAGAGAATAAGATTAGTCTGTGTATCCTATTTCCTCTCAAGCAAAATATAAGATGTTGTGCTACATATTAAGTCCACATTGTTTATTAATTTCAAAGACCATGAGACTTTTCTAACAAAAAAAATTAAAAAAAATCATCATTCATCAGGAGAGAGCTTTACATCTTTATTCTGTCTTTGAGCTCTCCAATCTTTGCTAATGGGGTCATAAAATCAATGAAGAACTCCACTGTGTAGCCTTAATTGTCTGGGCTCCTGTAGAAGTTGTTGATTGGCTTTGTAGCCAAAACAGTATTAGGATAATACACTTTTTCCTTATCAGGTTTCAACATAACTGTAGTTAAGATGTTCATTTCCTCAACAATAAACTGCAGGAAACAATAAATTTCAAGAGTTAAACTTATCGGGATTAGAGAAACATAAAATCATTTTCACATGTATCTTGGGGAAGATTAGTACCATTTGTCCATCAACCACACAACGATCCCCGACATCAAATGGATGAATCACAAATACATATATGATGGCTTCAAATATGGTCTTGCACGTGTTACCAAATATAAAACCCCTACCACAAGTTGGGATGAGAAGAAGAGAAGATGTTTTGTGGATGCTAGTTCTGTAAGAAGAAGCCACTATATGAAGACTATAACGCAGAGGATTGCAGTAACAAAATGCAATTCTGACTACATTGTCAAAATTTCCAGTTGAGCAACCACTCCAAGACATAAAATACAAATATTAGCGCCAAATAAAAAACACACCACTTCAGAATGATCCGGAAACAATACATGTGAGTTGTTGACCAAGTACTATCTCAAGAATCACATGGAAGTTAGATATATAATTACAGTATAACCAAATGAGTCTATTTTCAAATCACATGGCAAAATCAATGTAATTAGAACAGGTAGCAAGGTGGAAATAGATATAAGAACTAGTAAAAAACAGAGCGAAATAATCGGTTTACACCTACTAAGTTTTCAAGCAATTCAGTCGAAGGGAGCTAAATCTGAAGACCAGTAGAATCACATACATGTGCAGTGATGAGAGAAACGTACCGAACAATCAGAAGGGATGTCGTACTCCCCGATGGAGGAAGATTGGAATATTGATAGGAAGATTGGGACATCCCTTTTTCTGCCTTCTTTGCTGACAATAGACTCATTTGATTGGGAAATATATTTGTTTGGTTAAATTTTGTTGATATTGAAATCATGACTATCTTAAAATGCAAGCATTGTAAGATAGGTGTTAATTTGCCGATCCATGGCTCCTTCTTAAGATGCTTTTCTTTTTTTGTCTTATCATGCTGTTTTCAGGATTTTACTTGTGGACTGTTTTTTACGGGTCAAAAGGCCCAAAACCGAACTTCTTCACATGCTCTTTTGGATTGGAATAGATCAGTAATTACCATCAGCGACGGTGGTGGAGGAAGCAAGAGTGACGCTTGGGTGAGAATGAAGGAAGGTGGCGGCGGTATTTTCGACAGCCGCAGATCCGTTCAATTTCTTTCAGTTTGGGCTAGAAAGAAGGCATTTGGAACTGCTTCAAATGGAGGCTATGCTTCGTGATTCGAACGTCCCGATGGCCACCAGATCCAGCCAAATTGCAGCAGTGGATCCGCCAATCTGTCGGATTCTGAGTACGCTACTTGATCTCCGACAACCAACCGTCAAGTGAGCGAGTGCACTCCGCCTTGGGTTCACATTTCTCGTCGGATTCCGAGTACCACCTTGATGATTTTGTTTTTCAGTACTTGCTAGATTTCCTTCTCTAATTCTTGTTGTTTCCATCGCAGAAGAATCGGCTGATGTACAATATAGAACTCCACCTACTCTGCTATTCGGGTTAGGCGCTAATATGTGTGCTATACCATGGTTTAATTCACCATTTTATATGAGCTTCCTTATGCGATTTTAGGGTTTTCTGATTTTTATTTTTCAATGACAATCTAAATGTAGAAATCAAAATTATTATTGTCGCATTCCAGGGCAGGAGAGGAAGGGGGGAGATTCATCCAAGGTACTTCGAAATCAAAATTGTTGTTCTTGCAACGATTTTCTATTGAAAAGAATTCCTCTCTTTAGTGTTACTTTATGTGTTTTCATGAGCTGAATTTATACTTGCTTGTTTGTTTGCTTAAAATTCCTGAAACTGGTTGATTATTGTGTTCATCATTTCTGACTTCTGCACCAATACAAATTTGGGGGAATGAGAATTAGAAACCGCTCGACGATTGTTTGTGCCTATAAATACCACTACGGTTGCGACGTGTTAGTAAGGTCAACGCGTTGTAATGTACATGAAGACGGGGTGACCAATAGAAGACGTCCAAGCATGTAACATGATCGACGACATCACGAAGTTAAGCACGGAGTACTCTTTTTACTCTTCTCATGGTTTTTTCCACGAGGTTTTCCTAAGAAGAGGTTCTAACGAGGCTCCCAAGGTCATTCATCGCCGTGACACCATCAACATGGTCCCCGACATCATCTACGAGATCATCTACGAGTTCCCAAGGTCACCTACGTGAAGATTAAGTACGTCAACGAGAAGAGATACGCGTAGACGACGGCGAGTACGAGAAAGAACGAGTATGAAGGCGTCGTCAAGATCAAGATAAAGTCGGTTGAATATATTTATGTCTTTTATTTAATATTCATAATGTAAACAGTAAAAGATATTGGAAAGTTTTATATTAGGTTAAAGATATAAGGAAAAAGATAAGATTTTTTCCTTAAAGATAGAACTAGGGTTTGCCTATAAATAAAGGGCTCCCTTATCATTGTAAACCAGTTTTTTTTTCCCCAAGTAATACACAAGTATCTCAAGTTCTCTCTCTTTTATCAATGGTGTTTTCTAGATGAAGTGTTGGCACCCTCAAGTTTGATCTTTGCCCTACAATTGCTTAGTTATCATCTCGTTAGTAATTTCGCTACAAACAATGGCGCCCACCGTGGGGCATGATAAAAAAAAGTGCCTTCTTTTCATCAAAAGAAACCATCTATTCTTCACAAAAAAGCCAAAACCTAACGAGCCTTCAAATATCAAAGAAGAAGATCAAAATCCGAAATCATTCCCTGTTCACGTAGCTGTCTGCGACACAATGTTTAAAAACTCGTATCTCTCCCGTCCGACGTCCAAATTCGATGAAATTTTGATGAATTAAAGTAGACTTCAATATCGGTCGAATGGCGTTGGAATCATTCAATTCCGAATTTTCTACAGAGCATACCGACATAAACAAGATGACTGCAAAATCCAGAAAGTTGCTTGTTCTCGAAGGAAGATTTCTCTTTCACCAAAACGGTAATATCTATCCATAATCTTCTTCCTTTGAGTTCTAAAAGGTTCAACTTGATTATTTCCATATCGATTCAGAATAAGTTGCATAGAAATCATGCTAAAGGAAAATTCTTAAGTTCATTATCATGAGATTTCCATATCTAGATTTGCATATTCACCATAGAAAGCATGTTAGACTTGATCTAAAGATTAAATCTTTCTGATTCTTATTTGAGATTCAAGATTATAGCATGAGAATCTAAAAAGATCAGAATTTTATGGTGAAGTAGAAGTTCATAAAGTTTGTACCTTGATTAAGCATGGTATACATCTACCTAAGCATATCGTGTTGTTTTTGCTTGTATATGATGACAACAATGCCATACCTTGCTCATAAATGACGAGTAAACTATTGAGAATCTACAAGGAATCAAGGAAATCTGCTAAGGATTAAAAAGATCATGTAAGACCCTCCAAGAAGACGATCAAGGCGCTAAGACGTCATGAACAACACGTTCCTGAGACGTCAAAGACAGCGTCAGACGAACTCCTCTCCAAAGACAAGAAACACCGCGTTGCTTTATTCGCATCTCCATGACAAGGGGTAGTATCTCCACAAGTTTGGTACGTCCATGATGGTGTCTAAGGAACACGACGTCCAAGAAGCCAATTACAAAGGCTAAAGATAGATGATGCATCTCGATCTGATCACGAGCAAACAAGAGCTCATAAGCTAAGTTCTCTACTCCTTTATTCTATATCTTTATTCAAATACCAAGTTTCCATGATCATATCTCACCTAAACGTGCATGATAAATAAGATTCAACTAGCATAAAGATGCATGCTACCTCTATATACGCTCATAAACTGAAAAGTAGAAGAATTGCATGTCAAATATGAGATTACCTCCTAAGTCTTTCGTTAAACTCTCTCCTTAAAGTCTTTATGATCTAAATCACACTTGATTGGATAAGCTCTTCAGAATTGTTATTGTTCAAGCTAAATAAGAGTACAACAAAGAGAATGACGACGTAGGACAAGACTACGACTTTGGATTACTATGTGATAATCTCACTCTGAACACCATCCTGAAATCATCACAAGGGGGATAGGATACTGTTTGTGCCTAAAAATACGACGACTATGGAACGCTAAGGAGCTACGGGTAGAAGCATAGAAGCGACGCGACGTGAAGAACGAAGGATGGCGTCGACGTGACGTTGTAAAGAAGAACGTGTCGTTAAGCTATGGAAATTAGGTCAGCCGCCACTTAGTTACCTTGTTCTATATTATATTTGTGTAAATGGTAAAGGATAAGATGAAAGAATATCTTTTACCATATTTATTATATCGTTAGAAGGAAAAGGAAAAGATATTATTTCCTTAGTAAGATCCTAGGGTTAACCTATATAAAGGTCAACGCCAACCTTTTGTAATCATCGTACTACGCCGTAATATCAATACCACAAGAAAGTTCAAGTTTCAACCTTATTCTCTCGTCTTGTTCTCTTAGTGTTAAGATTATACCGTTCTCTTTGATCTTTGCCCTACAATTGCTTAGTTATCATCTCGTTGATAATTTCGCTACAAACAATTGGCGCCCACCGTGGGGCTAGATAAAAAAAGGTGTCATCTTTCCACACAAAGGGAACTTCTTTTTTGCAGGAAGCCATGACGTCTCCAATCAATAGCCCTCACAACAACAGGGATTCAGAGGCCGAAGAACGTGCAAAGGATTCCCTCACTCCCAGGGATGAGAACGTTGAGAAGAACCTCGAAGTCACCCCCAACAGTTCAACAGATAACGACCCCGCTGAAAAGCAAGGGGTAGACGGAGAAGTTACCAACGTAGCCGTCATCCGAGCATAAATCGAGTCCTTCGAGAAGGCCCAAGCCGAATCCTTGCAAGCAAGTGAGAAGACGGCGTCGGAACTCGCCAAAGAAAATGAAAGGTTAAACTCCACCATCCTAGAACTCAAAGCAAACCAGTCCGGACAATACACTTACGACCGCAACCAAAGCGTCGCTCGACGCTTAGATATGGATGAAGCTCTTGAAGAGAACGACGCCTACCACCCCAAAGAACACCGTGGGTGCACCTTACCCAAGGATTCCGCGCGGAAGAAGAAGTCCGAAGAAACCCTAACTCCGGATACCATCGCCGCTATCGTGAAACAACAAATTGGGGCCTTCAAAAAAGAGATGATGTCGATGTCGGGAGCCCCTAGATCCATAGTGTCGGAAGAAGAACACGCGTTCAAAGATAGCCCGTTCATCAAGAGTATAGCCATCCAAAAGATCGCCAAGAAATTCACCGTCGCGGATCTTCCACTCTACGACGGATCAGGTGATCCTGAAGAACACATCTTGCTCTACAAAACTAAACTTTCCACGAGCCCCATTGATCCGCGATTCAAAGAGGCAATGATGTGCAAATTCTTTAGCTCAACGCTGAAAGGACCCGCCTTGACATGGTTCATTCATCTACCACAAGGGTGCATCTCGTCCTACGCCGAGCTCTACAATCAATTCAGGTTACAATTCGCCAGTAGCAAGCTCTTTCCAAAGCAGCCATCAGACCTCCATAACATGCGCATGAGCAAAGGCGAAACCATAAGAGAATTCCTCAAACGTTTCAACGATGAGAAAGTCACAATCCCAAGTTGCACGGAAGCTACCGCCTCCGACGCGTTCAGACGCGCCCTCCCCAAAGATAGCGAGTTGTATAAAGAACTGACAAAGATGTGCACCGAATCGTTCGAAATAACGAGGGAAAGGGCCATGCAAGCCATAAGATTGGAAGAGGACTTGAAGCAATACAACGAAGAGGTTTCCAGATCTCCACGTAGGCGGACCCCTCCGTGAAGGAATTCTCCCCAACGTCGATATATCGATAGGCACCAGGAACAGGGAGGACGCAATGATAAAAGAAACAAACCTTTCCAAAGAGAACCCCAAGCGGTACATACTGTGAGCGAGGTAGAAAGCAACTACATCGTAGAGAGAGGAATCTCCATGAAGACCAACGCCCTACGCGTCATGAGCGCAATGGAAGGGTTACGCGACGTGCAATGGCCAAGAAAGCAAAACCCTGGAAGGAGACCTGGAACGGGCAAGGGGTATTGCAAATTCCACAATGATACAGGTCACACGACGGATGGATGCTACACCTTAAGAAAAGAAGTGATGAGGCTGCTAAAGAGAGGAGACCTGAAAGATTTACTCTCCAAAGAAGGAAAGAACGCCCTCGAAGGGATAAAGAAAGAAAGAAAGTCTCCCACTCCACCTCCACCTCCAGCTCACCACGCTCGTACCATTCATTCCATCATCGGAGAACCTTCAGCAAGTAGATACGCGTCTACGACGACAAAGAAAAGTATTAAAATTCTAGGAGACGAGAGTAACGCGACGAAAGTCTATCAAGTACGCCCTACCCGAAGCAAGCAGCTTATCACGTTCGAAGATTCGAACGCGACGATGGAGAATCACGACGGGTTAGTAATCTCTCTCACTATTAGTAACCACCTCGTTAAGAGAATCCTCGTGGACAATGGTAGCTCGGCCAACATCATCACTACGGCCGCCCTGAAAGAATTAGGATTATCCCTTAGCAACGTGACCAGGAGATGCGTACCACTAGTAGGTTTCAGCGGCGAAATGACAGAGATGATAGGGGAAATTACGCTATCAACCTACGCCAGGGGTATTAATACGCGGGCTAAATTCTCCGTAATGGAGCTTGAATCGCCATACAACGTGATCCTGGGAAGACCATGGCTGCACGGCATGAGAGCAGTCCCGTCAACATACCATCACTCCCTGAAATTCCCATCGCCATGAGGGACGCAAGAAATCATGGGAGAAACTCAAGTTGCTAGAGAATGCTACGATATCGGAATGAAGAAAGCAACCAAAGCGTCGCCGAGGAAAGAAAAGAAAGTGTAGCAATCAAAATATGAAGTGCGACGATCTAAAGTCTTTCACCAAGATACCAAGCATCAAAAGATCCAAGTAACAAGAAACGATCTAAGCAACATGTTCCTAAAGCATCACCCTCCGTAATCTTAAAGAAAGCACAAGAGTCTTCCGAGATCCTTCTCGACCTTATTTCCCTTTCATTTGCATGAGTAGGAACAATCCTTTTTTCCCGTTCCTGAAGTTTTTCTTTATAATAAGGTAGAATAGTTGTCTTAGCGTCAAAGCGACAAGGGGTCGTGGCAACAAAAGGGTCGACGTCTACGTAGTAGTCTTGTCTTCATGATGCATCTTTTCAATATATGAGTATACCTTTTTTTTCTCCTTCCCCGATGTGTTCAAGCATGATAAGAGATGTTTTATTTTCAAAGTACTTGCTCTCTGTCTCTGATGTAACACCCAAGCTCAAAAGGCGGCGGCGAAAATCCGCGCCGGGGGCGAATTTCGTTAGTCTACGCGTTCAAGGGTCCATCTACGCGTAGGCAATGTTAGCCGAACCGCTGACCTCGAGTCGAAGCTTCCTATGATCATTAGCGACGTGTGGCAATGGTCATAGGGATTGAAGCCCGGTACCTCACGAAACCGGCATGGTGCTCTCGGGAAGAAGGGAAACCTATCGCCACCACCCATCTCCAGGAACGCGTATTCACGCCTTCCACGACCCCTCTAAGAGTCATGAATCCACGGGCAATTCGCCAAACCGGCAGGGACGCGTCCACGGGCATCGTAAGTCCTAATACTCAAGAGAACGGACGACATACACGATGAATAGGCCTGTCGATTAAAAGAGTTCGACGTCGACCTAAACGCTAGCGTGAGGCAACGGATCCACCTTTAAAGTAAAGGGTAACGTCACAAGCTGATCAAAATCACACGCTGACCTACGTCCGCCACTCGCTTCTGGGTTCGGAGGAAATGCTGGACCCAAACCTCATGTAAGTCGGCAAATGAGCTAAAGTAAGTCGCATTGACCACATCTCTCGATCAAAGCCAATAAGCACATATCAAGCACCCAAGTCACGAACATGAACTACCATACAAAAAGATCAGAAAGCCGAAAGAAAGCTCTACGCGTTCGCGAGATTAGTAAAAAAAAAGGGAACAACAAGGTATATAAAGTTAAAGTATACAAGACTTCTTTGGTAGCTTTAAACTAAGCCTACAAGAAGCTCAGATCAAACCTACCAAAAGGGGTAGAGATATGTAAGAAAGGAAAAGAACTTCCCAAAGGAACGTATAAACGTCATAAGAAACCGACGACGCGTTGATACATGCCGTCGCAAGAGAGCTAGGAGCGAAAGCCTGTTACTTCAGAATTTGGAGAGTAACAGAGATCGGAGGCTTTGATAAATAGCCCATCATAAAAAGGCAAAATTCTTTTTACAAAAGAAAGAGAGAGAAAAAGCTACACGTACATGTACAAATGTACAAAAGAAGATTCAAAGAAAGTAAATCAAGAAGATTCATCGCTAGAAGAAGGATCGCCGTCTTCATATTCACAAGCATCCTTCTCCTCCTCAGAATCCTCCGCGACGACGTCCTCGCCGTCGCCTTCATCGTCCTCGACGCCGTCGTTGGGATCAACCTCGTTGAGATGAGGAGTAACATCTTCTTCAATATGGGGCTCAACCAGAGGCTTCATCAGCGTAGATCCCACTTCAACGCCCTCGGGACGCTCCGGGTACGCGTTATTGAATTCCCTTCGCTCCTTCACCGGGTCCCATCCATGAGTACGACCAGCAGCATACTCCTCGATAACCAAGACCAATACTCCGCAACATTCTTGAGGTCGGAAGCCAACCTCATCTCCACCCGGTACTTCTCAATCTCCAAAGCACCAATCTTGGCTTGAAGATCCTTGACTCGCCCAGAAATATCTTCACGAAGCTTGAACTCTGCCTCCACCTTCTCCTTCGCCTCGTTCTCCGCCTTCTATGACGCCTCGACCAATGACGTAAGCTCCTTAATCTTTATCTCGTCGGCCAATTGTTTAGCCTCCATAGACCTCGTTCGATCAACGAAATCAGAGAAGCGCCCATATGCGCATAAAGAAGCTTGAAGAACCTATAGAAAGAAGACGTTCAAGTACGTATATTACAGAGAGCAAGAACGAAAGCTCCAGTAAAAAAAAAAGCAATTCAAATTGAAACATACCTGCTACTGCGTCGCGAGAGATTCACCCATCACGTCCTCAGTTTCCCTCGACAAGTAGTAATCAAGGGAAGAAGGATTTTGAAGTTGTTTCATTGCAGGGATAAACGATCTCCCAGATACAACCGCACGAGAAATCACCCCCGGAAAGTCCTCTACAGACTTGTAGCCAAAGTCCAACTTCTCGACTACCTTCTCTTTGCCCTTACGCGATCTCTTCGCCGGAGTAGACGAAGGAGACGGGGATGAAAGAAAAGAAATCATAGGGATGGCCTGAAGCGTAGTCCCTGAAACCGCCATCTCCTCGACGCGACTCCTTTTACGCGACGCTACCAAAGCCGACGCGGACAACCCTCCACCACGGACGCGAGATAAATCCGCAGAAACTGAAAGAACCAATAGCACACGTATAAGAATCATGAGCAAAAAGAAAGAAGAACCGAGTAAAACTCACATGAACGAACGCGTTACCTGTCGGGAGTACGGAAACAATTCGACTCCCTTCTCCGTCATGACCATGGAAAGTCCGATCCGCTTCAGGAATGGCAAGAAGCCTATCGATGACCTTCTGGGTCTCTCGCCTTACTATAATAGCATCCGTATTCACTACATAAAGGAAGAAAAAATAAGATCCAGGCCTTGAACACATAGTGCGAGTTTCGAAGAAATCAAAGTTTACCTGTAGGATTCCAGCAGTCAACCAACCAAGCACAGTCTTCGCCAAGAGAAGACTTCTTCACAAAGTAAAAGTATTCAGCCCAGTGACGATCGGCCTGACTCCCCTCGATCGCGATCTTAGGCGCCTTCGGCCTAGACTTAAGGCCTACTCTTCCCACCGTCTTCGTTTGGACGTTGAAAGAATAAGCGATATCCTCGACGGCTAGATCGACACCATGTTTCTCCACCACGTCGTCTAAAGCACCAAAGATCCTCCAAACGCTTGGCAGGAGCTGCCCCACTGCAACCCCCAAAGCGAGCATGAACGCCTTGACCAACGGCGAGAAAGGAAAGCGATGGCCAGTAAGAAAAGGATACTCGTACACCGCAATCCATCCCGGCCGATGCGCATCAGCAAATACCCCGGGAGGAGGTATCTCGATCTCCACCTCAGGACCAAGATTCGCCAGAGACCGTAACCTTTCAACATCACGAACCTCTGTTGATTTACATTCAGAGCCCTTCAAGATAAACTTGGGAACGTAGAAGGAGGCCATCTGGAAGTAATAAGAAGAAGTTTAGAAGAAGGTACGAAGAGAAAGAATGAGCAAGAAAGTTCGGATCAAAGTAAAGAGGAAGCAAGAAGACGATAGTGAGTAATCAGATGGGAGCAGAAAAGTAAATGAGATTGGAGATTCACCCATTATATAGCCAGAGAAGGTCGCGAGAATCAAGGAGTATTTAACGGCATTATAGCCATTGGGAAAACTAGCCATTGCGTTTCGACGTTCCCGGCACAGGAAACAAAGCTTCTCCCCGGCACGTGTTAAGAATTGAAGAAAAATCCTGATCGAAGATTAACGACGATGTCGAGAATTTTGATGACGTTATCATCGTTCCAGTAACTTTGAAGACGTATTCTGCAAAGAAAGAAGGCGTCTCCCAGCTCTTCTTGATATTACGCCCTGTAAGACGCCTTAGGGGTATTGTTTGTGCCTAAAAATACGACTACTATGGAACGCTAAGGAGCTACGCGTAGAAGCATAGAAGCGACGCGACGTGAAGAACGAAGGATGGCGTCGACGTGACGTTGTAAAGAAGAACGTGTCGTTAAGCTATGGAAATTAGGTCAGCCGCCACTTAGTTACCTTGTTCTATATTATATTCGTGTAAATGGTAAAGGATAAGATGAAAGAATATCTTTTACCATATTTATTATATCGTTAGAAGGAAAAGGAAAAGATATTATTTCCTTAGTAAGATCCTAGGGTTAACCTATATAAAGGTCAACGCCAACCTTTTGTAATCATTGTACTACGCCGTAATATCAATACCACAAGAAAGTTCAAGTTTCAACCTTATTCTCTCGTCTTGTTCTCTTAGTGTTAAGATTATACCGTTCTCTTTGATCTTTTCCCTACAATTGCTTAGTTATCATCTCGTTGATAATTTCGCTACAAACAGATACCCAAGTCATCATTAAGAAACAAGGTGACAAAAGCTCTCCCTCCAGAAAGATCAAGAGCAAAGCATCACGTCAAAGATGAAAAGTCAATAGAAGTCGACCAGCCACTGCGTAAGCAAGTTATCAACGTCGCCCCTCAACGCGACGCCTTCTCCTAAACGTGTCTGATGGACACAACGTCCTAAACGACATCCTTCTCCAACGTTTGTAGACGTGAAATCAAGAACTCCATCATTATATGATCTCCAAGCTATCATTCAAAGTACGAACTAAGTGGAATACAAGAACGCGACGGATCAAGACAGTCTCAAGTTTGGACACGACGCTAAGAATCGCCTAAGGAAGTACAAAGTGCAGCAAAACCAAGTAAGTTCTCTATGGAACCTAAGCCTTTCAGATCTTACTTTAATCTGAGGAAAAGAAAAAGATACTTCATCAAGTTGAAAGAAAAAATAAAGATCGTGTCTCAAGACGCTAACTAAAGACCACGCAAAAGAGAGTGTAAGATCAAAGTAATCCTTCTCAAGTTTGCGAATAAAAAGCAATTCGCCAAAAAGAACAACACAAGAAGTTACAATCGAAACACCAAAAGCAAAAGTGTTCCAAGTAAGATAGTTGAGAAAAGAATCTTCCAACACCGAAATGAAAAACTCCTAAGGATGAGAGCGTTGGGAAACTCGACGCGTCCTAGGAAGACCCGTAAGAACTTCATTGATTGTTAGCTAAGTTGAAGTGCATATTTATCAAGTTACTCATGTCTAAATAAGTTTACTTTCTGCATAATCATGTCATCGTCATAGCGTCGAGGCGGCAAGGGGTCGCGTCGACTAGGGGTAGCTTTAGAATGTCGTCATGTCGAGTCATCATGATTACTTATTTGCATAAGCATATTTTCTCTCCGACCTGTCAAGCATGCTGAGCTGTTTCATTTCAAAGTACTTGCTCTGTGTCTATGACGTAACACCAAGCTTAATAAGGCCGCGGCGAAAATCCGTGCTGGGGGTCAATTTCGTTAGCTTACGCGTTTAAGGCTCCATCTACGCGTATGCAAAGTTAGCCGAACCGCATACCCCGAGTCGAAGCTTCCCATGATTGTTAGCGACGTATGGCAATGGTCATGGGGAATGAAGCCCGGCACCTCACGAAATCGGCACGGTCCTCTGAGCGAAGAAGGGAAACCTATCGCCACGACCACTCTCCAGGAACGCGTACTTGCGCCTTCCACGGCCCCTCTGAGAGTCATGAATCCACGGGCAAAATGCCAAACCGGCAAGGATGCATCCACCGAAATCGTAAGTCCTAACAATCTAGAAATCGGACGCCACAAATGAATAGGCCCGTCGATTAAAAGAGTTCGACGTCGACCTAACGCTAGCGTGAGGCAACGGACCCACCTTAAAAGTAAGGGGTAGCGTCACAAGCTAATAAAATCACACGCTGACCTATGTCCTCCACTCGCTTCAGGGTTCGGAGGAAATGTTGGACCCAACCTTCATATAAGCCGGCAAATAACAAAAGCAACCGCAATGACCGTATCACCCTAACAAGTAAGTAAAACTCTCTAATGCGTTCACTACGAACAAAGTGTCATACCAGGGGTAGAAAACCACACCCTAAAGATAAAGTAGCAAAAGCGAAAAAGGACCAAACCTACGCACTCACAAACGAGCTACGCGTAAGGGGTCACGGAAGTTAAAGTCAAAAAGAAAAAGTTTTACACGTATGCGGAGCAAGATACGCGTACCAAAGCATAGCACATAAAACATCAAAACCAAAGAAAGAGCAAGCTCTCAAGACGTCTCTGACGCGAAGAATAATGCGCACGATGCAAGAAACAAAGTGCAAGATATAACAAGTAAAGCAAGCCCAAGGGTCTTTGGTAGCTCTAACCTAGTCTACGGGGAGCCTAAGTCAAACCTACCAAAAGGGGTAGGACCACTCAAGGAAACAAGAAAGATAGAAGTATTGTCAAGACGACCCAAAGAGAAAAGTTACTCGTTCAACCCATAGACGAATACGCTATCGCCAAAGAAGATCATGAGAAGTCGAAAACGTCACGCAAGATAAAAGGAAGAGTTTGCAACAAAGAAAGACGAGACAAAGGAATCTCGATCGAAAGCAAGAAATCAGAAAATATCCAAGAGCTAGAATATGAGCAAGAACGGCAATCACGAGCTGGCCAAGATCACCCAAATTCTACGCGTAGAGAACGCCAAAAACGCCCAGAAGAGGAAGAACGCGATCAAAGGCATCGCGACAAGTATAAAAACATTTCATCAAGATAGGAGATAAAAGCATCTCAAAGAACCCTCCTGAGGGAACAAAGCATGCTCTAGTCAAAAGAAGCATTAGTACGACTGAAAGCACGAGGAGGTCAAAGTAATCGCCGAACAAATCCAAGAAAAACATTCAAGAGAAGCAGTGCTCCCAAACGTATTAAGTCAAAGTCAGTGTAGTCGACACAAGGTGTCATAGCCAACGCGTTCCCAGATGTGCAACGTGTTCTCCAAAGACGTTTCCCGACGCGTTCTCCAGAACATTCTCGTTACACCTCCTTAAGACTCGAAGCAATCTAAAAGCATCGCATGAAGATCACGTTGTGCCGCCATGATAACGCCACCAGGGGTCGGACCTATGACATAATCGCCATAAGAGCAAGAAATTCACGGCGTCCTTGAGTTATTAGAGCAAGAATAACTGCACTTTCCTAAACTGCTAAGCATAATCTATTCATCCCGGGTACGTTGCTCAAGACCTCCTTTTACTTAGTTATTCTTCTTCACATACCTCCATTGCTCGTCTACAAGCTTCACCTCGAGCAAGTCCATCTCTCTCTCCAACTTCTAGCAAGGCTCCAGGCAATAGAGGCCAACATCCATCTGCAAGGAGTGCCGTAATTATAACATACGCGTTGAAAGTAAGAACGCGTAGAATCACCAAGGAGAAAAAAGAGTACCTTATGAAAAAAAGTATGTCAAAGTAGACACCGAAGTTTAGAAGTAGCATCATAAGAAGAGACGCCAGAACTCCAAGCATATACCAGAGAAGAAAGAAAATATGAAAACACGAAGAGATAGAACGCATCGCCATCGCCCATCGTGACCTCCAAAGAGTACCTCCACACTAAGCAAGTGCATAAGGAGAGAAATCAAGAAAGCTGAAAAGTTCCACGTCACCCAAGTTAGGGGTGATGAATAGAGCCTCTACAAAGTCTAAGAACGAGCGACGAAGTGTCCTCATGAAACTTCCCTGAGTAAAAGCAACGATTGGCCGAGAAGAAGCGTAAGAGAAAAAGATCTGAGTATGCAGTAGCAAAGAAAGAAAGAAGTTGAAAGAGTCGATTGTTTCTCTCATCCGTGACGAAGTAATAGTTTCTCCAAAAGTGATATCCTTAGAAAAAGGAACGGAAGATGCTCGAAGTACCACTTTAAGAAATCCAAACATGATATTGGCAAAGGTCCAATAAGGAGATATGTTACAAGAAAGAAGTAAATCGCCATCTAAAAATTTGCTTGAAGATAGGATGATCCAAGTAACCCAGCTGAGGATTATGGTGAAGCAACGACTTCACTTACGAAGTCCTCATTATCCATGATTTCATATTCGGTCCGCGAACATTTCAGAGTCGATTAAGCACATAGTTGATTCTGTCCAAAGAACGCGTAAGAAGCCCAAGATCCAGATCGCCTATCGCCAGTTAGAAAGAAAAGACATGTTCAAACGTAGAACACGAGTTCAGGGAACTGATTATGCAGCAATAGAGTTTCAAGCATCAAGTTATAGCAGCAACGCGTTGAGATTAAGAGAAGGCATTGAAGAAGATGAAGACGTTTCCCAGATCTGCATGGCAATAAGATCTGGGAAATGCCTTAGGAATATTGTTTGTGCCTATAAATATCACTACGGTTGCGACGTGTTCGTAAGGTCAACTCGTTGTAATGTACATGAAGACGGAGTGACCAATAGAAGACGTCCAAGCAAGTAACATGATCGAGGACATCACAAAGTTAAGCACGAAGTACTCTTTTTACTCTTCTCATGGTTTTTTCCACGAGGTTTTCCTAAGAAGAGATTTTAACGAGGCTCCCAAGGTCATTCATCGCCGTGACACCATCAACATGGTCCCCGACATCATCTACGAGTTCCCAAGGTCACCTACGTGTAGATTAAGTACGTCGACGAGAAGAGCTACGCGTAGACGACGACGAGTACGAGAAAGAACGAGTATGAAGGCGTCATCAAGATCAAGATAGAGTCGGTTGAATATATTTATGTCTTTTATTTAATATTCATTATGTAAATAGTAAAAGATATTGGAAAGAATATATTTTACCATGTTTTATATTAGGTTAAAGATATAAGGAAAAAGATAAGATTCTTTCCTTAAAGATAGAACTAGGGTTTGCCTATAAATAAAGGGTTCCCTTATCATTGTAAACCAGCCTTTTTTTCCCCTAAGTAATACACAAGTATCTCAAGTTCTCTCTCTTTTATCAATGGTGTTTTCTAGATGAAGTGTTGGCACCGTCAAGTTTGATCTTTGCCCTACAATTTCTTAGTTATCATCTCGTTGGTAATTTCGCTACAAACAACGATCATGTCACTTGCTTAGATGTCTTCTATTGGTCACCCCGTCTTTATGTACATTCCAACGCGTTGACCCTACGAACACGTCGCAACCGTAGTGGTATTTATAGGCACAAACAGCATACTTTAACACATCGGAGAAAAAATAGTGTACTCATATATTAATAAAAATATGCATCATGAACTAACAAACTTCGACCCTGGCGCTTACCCTTAGTCGTCACGACCCCTTGTCGTTTCGACGCTAAGATAACGGCGCTAACTTTATTGAAACTCTTGAAAAAAAAAACTAATCCTAATCATGCGAGAAAGAACACAAAGAAAATAATGCTAGGATATTTGGAAACTCTTATCACTTTTTTCGGATTCGACTTATGGCGGGTGGTGCTTTAGGAACATGTAGCTTAAGTTGTTGCTCTTTGCTTGGACTTTTTTCTCGTACTTATTCGGTAGATTGGCGTCCTTTTGCATGTTGACTTTTGCTTTTCTCGTCGCGTCGGGGATTGACTTTCCACCCCTAGCCTTTTCTTTGTGATCCTTTGATTGATACGCCTTCTTTTCGTTATCCAACGATGCCTTAGTGGCGTTTTGATGCGACCCTGCCATCGTTGACAGCTGTAGAGGAAGAGGAAGCCATGAGCCTTCGCTCACTTGGACCCGTGACTCGATCCCGAGCCAAGCTAATCAGTCAAGCCACGCAATCTCTGGTCCTTCGCACCGTGGCCAACTTCAGTTCCTCTCCAGCAGAGCACTCTTTGAGGTTCCTAACCTCCAGTTCCTTAATGCCTTCGCTCACTAGCATGGATGCCTCTTATTCCAGCTCCAGTTCTCAGTACCAGAGTCCAACTTCAGTTCCTGAAGCCAGTTCCCTTGGTACCAGTTCCTCCGAGCTGTGAAGGCCGGCTATCTTCTTAGTTATTATTATTATTTCCTATTTTCAGCATATGTTATTAGGTTTAGGGCGTGTCTACTCTCATGCTTGAGAGACCGGCCCTAGTTTCCCTTTTATTACCTTCTTTATTACTTTCTTTACTTATTTTGAAAGATACTCTTTTGTAAAGGCTCGCCTATATATATGACTTGCCTTCTTCATTAATATCAGATTTAGCTTTTGGATTAATTGATAAAGTCGAGTGCATCTCCTTGTTAATCCCCTAGGCGTCACCAAACAAAGTCTAACTTCTTTATCCCTTCGTCTTACTTCTAATCTCTTCCCCGGTGGATTTATCTACCAAACCCTACATAAACCTACACTTTACATCCACTTCATCTCTACAATTCATCCGCTCCATCGTTGTTGCTTGTTGCCACAAGTAACAACATCACTATCATTCAGTTCCCCAGTTACTGTCAAGTCTTCCGCAGCCCTCCGAGTTCCCAAACTCGACCAGATCTTGAGAAGGCCGACTCCCTACGAGATCTAGATCGCTCCAGCAAGTCATTCTTAACCTTTTCAAGGCCAGGAACGCATCAACTGGTATCAGAGCGCCATGGATCTTGTAAGTCACGTTCTTCTCTTGTTTGTGATTGTCACTCTTCCACTACGTAATCCCATTCCCCCATCATTTGAGAGCCTTAGAAATACTCCATTTTCGATCTTCATTCACCTAAGAACCCAGAAAGATAAGATCTTGTTCGAAACCCTAGGAGAATTTTTTTTTTTTCCTTATCTTGCTAGCCGCTTCCCTTATTTTGCAATATCTTGTTAATTTCGATTGCTTGCAATTTAATTGATAAGTATAGAGATTATTTGATTTGCATATCTAAGGAAAAAGATAGTATCTAAAAGATTTGCTCTTTGCTTGTTTGTTGGCCGAAATATTCTCTCTTGTGCTCAAAAGATCTTGTTTGCACCCTACTCTAATTTCTTTCCTTGTGTAAAAGCTTTGACTTTCCTTGCATAATTTTTTGCATATTAGTTATTTTCGGATCCTAATAGAAAAGGGAAATCCGAAATCAAAAAAAAAAAACGAGTTCGAAAACAATGTCATCCAAAGCCAAAATAAGGTAAGTTTGAGATATCACTAGTCAAAGTTTCCATCTTCTTGCCTCTCCATCGTCTAGGTTTGCATACTAGAAAGTTTGAATCTTTCTGCTTCTTCTCCTTGTGCTTGCTTATTCGAATTCTCTCTTGCTATTCATTGAATTGTTCGTCATGATTGCTTGATATTGCTTGATTGCCTTCAGTTCCCCCTGACCGCCCTCACGGCCTTGCTATTCATAGTAACCCGAGAGTACTGTCACTTGCTTGAGTTGTACATGCTTTACTAGATTGTTGTGCCTTTGATATTGCTTGTGCTACTTGATACTCGCAATGGTGAATGATCTTGTTGTAGGTAACGTGACTCTAGAGGGTAAAGAGGGAGACCAAACAGGAACTAAGACTCAAGTTCCACCATTCCAGCAACCTCCATTGCTTGAAGATCCGCCCTTGAATCAAGTCGTGGAGCAACAAGGGCAGACAATACAACATTTGCTCCAAGAATTGACGGCACTAAGGGCTAAAGTTGACTCTACAAGCCAACATAGTCCATTGGGGCCGACTCCGGAAGTGCACGTTGATGATGGTGTCCAGTTCCCAAAGACAAACACTGGTGCCAAGTTCCCTAGCCGTGACAAAGGAAAGCAAGTTGTGGCCTCAACTTCACAAGTTCAACCACCCCAACGACTTGCCTCTGTAATTGAATGTCATCAAGATGCAACAAAGCTAAAGGAACGCCGCACCCATGTCGAGCACAACGACACCGACTTCCAGCGACCGTGATGACGACTACGACGTTGAGTTTCCAAGCCATTCTTCACATGGCAAGGGAACTCGCTACCATCACAAGCGTCACAGCCGCCAAAAGAAGCACGACACAAGTTTGCCCTCACCCAGTGACAACAGGAATCGAGATCACAGTTCCCATCCCACAGGTAGGTATCACTCGCGTCGTCACAACACTGCTTCGACAGTTCCCTTCAACATTGACGATCACCTTCATCACCAAAGTCCCAGATCACGACCACCTCATGGTTGTAGCTCAGCCCCTGAGTCTAATCGAGATGGTTTTGAAGAATTTGATGATGAGGACTTCGCCCATGCTGGAGTTCCCAATCCTGGTAACTTTCACGCTCCTCTGGGAGTTCCTATTGAAGACATGGAGGTCCCTCCAGATTATATTCCGCCGGCTACTCTTCCAGTCGACCGTTATGAGGGACGTCGTGAAACAGGCCAGTATGCAGCCCGCTATGGACGTAGGGAACAACATCAGTTCCCTGCACAACGCCGAGAGCGCCAGCAGTTCCCTGCACCGCGCCATCCAAGGCGCCAAGGCTATGAGGATGATGACGATTATGACCATGACAACCGTGGTTTTCATCGTCATGCACCTAGATATGATGAGCCATTACCTGACCATCGCCGCTATGAAGCACGTCGTCCAGCCGTGCCCGGTCACACCGCTCGCCGCGATATCAAGGTAAAGATTGAATTTTTCTATGGCTTATATGATCCCGCTGTTTTTCTTGATTGGATGCAGGCTACAGATCATGTCTTGAAGCATTGTCACTATGAGGAAGCCGAAAAAGTTGAGATATCCACTCTCCACTTGAAAGACACTGCTCAAACTTGGTGGCACCGCTTCACTTCAGACCGCGTTCGTCGCAATCTTGAACCCATTTCTACTTGGGATCAGCTAGTCTTTGTCATGACTAGAAAGTATGTTCCCACTGTTATAGGAACCAGGTCCGAATGGAGATAGCTATGCTCCGCAAAGGCACCCTAACACCTCTAGACTTCTTCGCCAAGATTGAGGATCTCTACTTTAAAGCTAATCTCAGTGCCGCTCCCACAGCCCTACGTACCAAGTTTTTGAGTGGTCTCAATGCTCCCATTCGAGATCAACTTGAAATTTTTCCAATAAAAGATCTTAACACTTTGGTACACATGGCTATGCAACTTCACTACCAGCTTCTTCGCAAGAAGAACACTTGGCCAACTTCGGGTCAATCCAGGTACAATTCTAACTCTTCCAGTTCCCTTTCTACTAAAGTGCAAAACTCCTCTTCGCAGGGAAAGACAGGAACTAGTTCCCGCCCGGTTGCAACACCCCCTCAGCGCCCCTCAGCGCCTAAGCCCTCAACTCAGCAACCTGGCCACACCAGTGACATAGAATGCTACAAGTGTGGTGGACATGGTCACTTGAAGCGGGATTGTCCAAACACCAAGAAAGTGTTCTTCAACCAAGCCACCGGCTATGAGTCCTGCGTAGACGAGGAACCAGAAGAGGAACCAAGTGATGAGTTCCCTAGTCAGGAAGACGTGGATGCTTATGCTTGTGCCCCACATGAGAGCAATGCCTATGCCCCACTAAGTCTTGTTACTAGGCGTGTGCTCACTGTCAAGGAAGTAGATTTGGTGGACCAAAGAGAGAATCTATTTCACACCAAATGCAAAGTCCAAACCGCCTCTTTGAGTGTCATAATAGATAGTGGCAGCTGCTGCAACATCATCAATGAAAAGGTGGTCAAACACTTCAACCTTCCAACGACACCTCATCCACAACCATACGGTCTCCAATGGATTTCAGAATCCGAAGGCGATCCCATCACAAAACAGTGCATTGTATCCTTTTCCATTGGTCATTATAAAGATTCTGTTTTATGTGATGTAACTCCCATGGATGCCACACATCTTCTATTAGGCCGTCCATGGCAGTTTGATCGACGCGTTATCCATGATGGGTATTTGAACACTTATGTGTTTAATTACCATGGGAAACGTGTCACCATTTTACCTATGACTCCACATGAGATAATGCAGGATCACACAGAAAGAAGTCGCCAAAAGGCTATAGAGAACGCCGCTGCAAAGAAAGGAACTGACCCAGTTCCCAACAACACGGCCGTTTCAAAGAAGGATCCCCAGAAAGACAGGACCCCAGTTCAGCAGAGGCACAATGATCCAACTGGCACCTCTGAGTTCCCATCAACCCCGACAGGAACTAGAAGCACCACTGCTGATAGGGTTCCCATTCAGGGAAAATGTGAAACACGGATACTTCTGGCACGTCACAGGGATATCACTCCAACACTTCAGGGACGTTCTCCTTGTTATTTATTAGTTCCCAAACTGTGCGTTCATAATTCTCAGGAACTAGATAATCTACCCCCTAGTGTTTCCTCTCTTTTACAGGAATTTGAGGATGTCATGCCAGATGAGTTACCACCAGGAGCATCCTTGCCTAACCGCGCCGCTTATACAGCCAGTTTGGAAGAAACAAGGGAACTCCAGCGCCAAGTTCAAGAGCTTCTTGACCGAGGCTACGTAAGGGAATCCTTAAGCCCTTGCGCAGTTCCGGTTATCCTTGTGCCAAAGAAAGACGGCTCTTGGAGGATGTGTGCAGATTGTCGCGCCATCAACCAAATCACCGTCAATTATAGGCACCCCATTCCTCGCCTTGATGACATGCTTGATGAGCTCCATGGTGCCACAATTTTTTCGAAGATAGATTTGAAGAGTGGCTACCATCAAATCAGAATGAAAGAAGGCGACGAGTGGAAAACAGCGTTCAAGACCAAGTATGGCCTTTACGAGTGGCTAGTCATGCCATTTGGTCTCACCAATGCCCCAAGCACATTCATGCGTCTCATGAACCATGTTTTGAGACACTTCTTGGGCAAGTTTGTTATTGTCTACTTTGATGACATTCTTGTTTACTCTCGGAGCATAGAGGATCACACGAAGCACTTACGCCTTGCTCTTGAGTGCCTTCGCAAAGAGAAATTGTTTGCTAATCTTGGGAAATGCACATTCTGCACCGACTCCACCATCTTCCTCGGCTTTGTCGTCTCCAAAGATGGTCTTCGTGTAGATGAAGAGAAGATTCGAGAAATCAAAGAGTGGCCCACCCCTACAACGGCCACAATGGTAAGATCTTTCCTTGGTTTGGCTGGTTTCTATCGCAGATTTGTGAAGGATTTCAGCAGCCTTGCGGCGCCCCTTCATGAGCTGACCAAGAAGGGAACTGTGGTCGACTGGGTTCCCTCCCATGAAACAGCTTTTCAAGCGCTGAAAGACGCTCTCTGCCATGCTCCTTTGCTCCAGCTGCCTGACTTCTCTAAAACTTTTGAAGTCGAATGTGATGCTTCCAATTTTGGCATTGGCGGCGTTCTACTACAAGACCGCAAGCCGATCGCCTACTTCAGCGAGAAGCTCACGGGTGTCCCCCTTAACTACCCCACTTATGATAAGGAACTGTATGCTTTGATACGGGTATTAAGCACTTGGCAACACTACTTGTGGCGAAAGGAATTTGTGATCCATTTCGATCATGCAGCGCTCTCTTACTTGAAGAGCCAAGCCACTCTAGGTCAGAGACATGCATGCTGGGTTGAATTTATGGAAACTTTTCCATATGTGGTCGTGCATAAGAAAGGAAAGGAGAATGTGGTAGCCGACGCCCTTTCTCGCAGGTACGTTCGTCTTACTTCCCTTGATGCTAAGATTCTTGGTTTTTCTATCATTAAAGACTTGTATTTAGTTGATGACTATTTCAAGCCTATTTTCGAGGAATGCTTAGCCAAAGGGGAGAGTGCAACCTTCTTTCTTGATGAGGGTTATTTGTTTAAAGTAGGGAAACTGTGTATCCCTAGTTCCTCTCTTAGGAACCTGCTCATTAAAGAGGCCCACGAAGGTCGTGGCCACTTTGGGATTAATAAGACCTTAACTGCCTTAAGAGAGTACTTTTTCTGGCCAAAAATGATTCGACATGTTACTCGCTTTTGTAGAAGTTGTGTGACTTGTCATAGAGCCAAGTCTAGATCGAGTTCCCATGGTTTATACACTCCCCTGCCAGTTCCCTTAGTTCCCTGGGATGATCTGTCTATGGATTTTATCACAGGTCTGCCTAACTCAAAGAAGGGAAATGACTCGATTTTTGTGGTTGTCGATAGATTCTCCAAAATGGCCCACTTTATAGCTTGTAAGACCACCAATAATGCTACTGATATAGCCAACTTATTCTTTGATAATGTGGTGAGATTACATGGGATCCCAAGGACCATTGTGAGTGACCTAGATGCCAAGTTCATTAGTCATTTCTGGAGGACTCTATGGGGTAAGCTAGGAACGAAATTGCTATTTTCCACGAGCTACCACCCCCAAACTGATGGCCAAACTGAGGTCACCAATAGGACATTAGGTCAACTCCTTAGAACCGTCCTTAGGTCAAACCCACGTAGGTGGGAGGACTTACTATCTTTGGTGGAGTTTGCTTATAACAGGTCCAGGCACAGCGCAATCAAGCTCACGCCGTTCGAAGTTGTCTATGGTCGCAACCCAGTCACTCCATTGGATTTGACGCCTCGACCGCTGCGTGATCAAGAAAGTGTGTCCGGCGCAAAGCGCGCTAAATTTGTACAGGAACTGCACCGCAAAACGAGGGAACAGCTGTTGCGCCGTGCTGAGCAATACGCCAAGCAACATAACAAAGGCCGATGCCGCATTATATTTGCCCCAGGCGACCTTGGCTGGGTACACTTGCGAAAGGAACGGTTCCCTGGACATCGCAAGACCAAGTTGCATCAACGCGGTGATGGTCCTTTCGAAGTTCTTGAGGCATATGGAGAAAACGCCTACAAAGTTGACATTCCCGGCGAATACAATGTGAGCTCTACTTTTAATGTCGCTGATCTCTCCCCTTACTTCCCTTCTGAGTTTGAAGATTTGGAAGCGGGGACGCTTCTCAGCCAAGAAGGGGAGGGTGATGCAACCCTTCCATCGTTGACAGCTGTAGAGGAAGAGGAAGCCATGAGCCTTCGCTCACTTGGACCCGTGACTCGATCCCGAGCCAAGCTAATCAGTCAAGCCACGCAATCTCTGGTCCTTCGCACCGTGGCCAACTTCAGTTCCTCTCCAGCAGAGCACTCTTTGAGGTTCCTAACCTCCAGTTCCTTAATGCCTTCGCTCACTAGCATGGATGCCTCTTATTCCAGCTCCAGTTCTCAGTACCAGAGTCCAACTTCAGTTCCTGAAGCCAGTTCCCTTGGTACCAGTTCCTCCGAGCTGTGAAGGCCGACTATCTTCTTAGTTATTATTATTATTTCCTATTTTCAGCATATGTTATTAGGTTTAGGGCGTGTCTACTCTCATGCTTGAGAGACCGGCCCTAGTTTCCCTTTTATTACCTTCTTTATTACTTTCTTTACTTATTTTGAAAGATACTCTTTTGTAAAGGCTCACCTATATATATGACTTGCCTTCTTCATTAATATCAGATTTAGCTTTTGGATTAATTGATAAAGTCGAGTGCATCTCCTTGTTAATCCCCTAGGCGTCACCAAACAAAGTCTAACTTCTTTATCCCTTCGTCTTACTTCTAATCTCTTCCCCGGTGGATTTATCTGCCAAACCCTACGTAAACCTACACTTTACATCCACTTCATCTCTAGAATTCATCCGCTCCATCGTTGTTGCTTGTTGCCACAAGTAACAACATCACTATCATTCAGTTCCCCAGTTACTGTCAAGTCTTCCGCAGCCCTCTGAGTTCCCAAACTCGACCAGATCTTGAGAAGGCCGACTCCCTATGAGATCTAGAGCGCTCCAGCAAGTCATTCTTGACCTTTTCGAGGCCAGGAACGCATCACGTTTCTCACTCCGATGTTATAGCATTCTCTCGCGACTTGAAGCTCGCCTTTAATTTCTTGAATTCCCCATGGAGACGGGAATTTCAGGGACTGGTGATACGTCGAGGGTACAGCTTTCATGTCGTGCAGCCAAGTCCTTCCTAGAATGATGTTGTAAGGCGATTCGATCTCCATTACTGCAAACTTTGCTTGTATATTGATGCCTCTGGCGTAGGTTGCTAACGTGATTTCTCCCAACATGCTTGCTACTTGGCCACTGAACCCCACCAAGGGAACGTACTTCTTTACGACGTCGTCGTTGGATAATCCGAGCTCTTTTATGGAAGATGTAGTAATTATGTTGGTGGAACTCCCGTTGTCTATGAGGATCCTCTTGACTAGGCAATTGCTGACGGCGAGGGAGATAATTAACCCGTCGTGATGTTCCACCATCTCGTTTGGTTCCTCGAACGTGATCGGGTAGCTTCTTCTGGTAGGACGGATTTGATAGACTCGCGTCATATCACTATCGTCGCGTAGGATCTTGATATTCCTTCTAGTAGCAAATGCAGTGTAGCCGCTCGCGGAAGAGCCTCCGAGGATGGTGTGTATGGTTCGGGTATGACTTGATGGTGGTGGAGGAGGGGTAGGAGACTTCCTTTCTTTCTTCACCCCTTCGAGCGCGGTCCTTCCTTCTCTGGAGAGCAGATCCTTCAAATCTCCCCTCTTCAGCAACCTTAATACCTCTTTTCTCAGAGTGTAACACCCATCTGTTGTGTGACCTGTGTCATTGTGAAACTCGCAATACCCCTTCCCCGTTCCGGGTCTTCTCCCTGGATTTGGCTTTTTAGGCCACTGCACATCGCGTAGCCCTTCCATTGCACTCATGACTCGCAACGTGTCGGTCTTCATAGAGATACTTTTGTCCACCATGTAGACGCTATCAACTTTGCTTACAGCATACACCGTCTGTGGCTCTCTCTGGAATGACTTATTTCTCCTATCGTGGCATTCCCCTCGCTCTTGATGTCGGTCGTTGTGTCGACGCGGAGGAGAGTTCCTACGCGGAGGAGTCCGCCTTCGTGGAGATCGAGAAATTTCTTCGGTGTATCTTAGGAGATCTTCTTCTAGGCGTATGGCTTCCATGGCTCTTTCCCTTGTTGAGACAAATGATTCAGGGCGAGTCTTCGTCAATTCCTTGTACAAATCACTGTCTCGGGGGAGTGCACGTCTGAACGCGTCGGCAGCGGTAGCTTCACTACAATCCGGGATTGTAATCTTCTCGTCATTGAAACGCTTCATGAAAGCCCTTATGGTTTCGCCTTTGTTCATACGCATGTTATGGAGATCTGAAGGCTGCTTCGCAAACAACTTACTGCTGGCAAATTGTAATCGAAACAGGTTGGAGAGTTTAGCGTAGGAGGAGATACTTCCCTTGGGTAAGTGGATAAACCACGTCAAGGCTGGACCTTTTAGTGTCGAGCTAAAGAACTTGCACATCATCGCTTCTTTTAACTCCAGCTCAATCGGACTTGTGGAGAGTTTGGCTTTGTAGAGTAAGACATGTTCTTCTGGGTCGTTAGATCCATCGTAGACGGGGAGGTCGGCGACGGTGAACTTCTTGGCTATCTTCTGGGCGGCGACGAAAGGACTCTCTTGAAATCCGAACTCCTGCTCAGGGATTATGGATTTTTGGGCTCCGGGCATCAGCATCATCTCCTTCCTTAAGGCGCTGACTTGCTGTGCTACGAGTGTTGCAACAGCATTCGACGTCATGGCTTCTTCGGTTTTCCTTCTTGGGATCGTCTCTCTCGACGGGATGATACTTGGGTGTTCTTGGAACTCGTAGATCCCTTCCTCCTCAGCGACGACGTCCATATCTAGGCGTCGCACAACGCTTTGGCTACGAACATAGGTGTGTGGTTTCGCCGCTTCTGCTTTAAGCTCCTTTATCACGGAACGAAGTCGCTCGTTCTCTTTGGTGAGCCCTATCGTGTTTTCCTCACTCGCGTTTTTGGTTTCTACCCACGTTTTCTGAAGGGTGTTGAAATGTGCTCTGACTGCGGCCACACCAGTTACCTCGCCGTTCGTTCCCTGTTCTTCTATGGGGGCGTTGTCCTTTGGAGTATTCTCGATATCTTTCCCTGCGTCTTCGTCTACCGGAACGAGAGGAATCGTTGTGTGATCCTCTTCTTCAGACCTCTTTTCGCCGTCACGCGGGCTGTTCGTCGGGTTTGTCATGATTCCCTGCAAAAAAGAAGCTCTTTTCATATGGAGAGACGATACCTTTTTGATCTTGCCCCACGGTGGGCGCCAATTGTTTGTAGCAAAATTATCAACGAGATGATAACTAAGCAATTGTAGGGCAAAGATCAAAGAATACGGTATAATCTCAACACTCAAGAACAATATAAGACGAGAGGAGAATTTAGGGTTGAAGCTTGAACTTGGTATTACTCGTATGGTGGCTGAATGATTACAAAGCAGGCGTTAGCCCTGTTTTATAGGCTAACCCTAACGATATCTTTAAGGAAAATCAGATCTTATATTTTCCTTCTATCTAAAAACGATATAATAAATAGGGTAAAAGATATTTTTTCTCGTATCTTTTACCAATTACAATAATATTCAAGGGAATAAGATAAAATATGCTCGGCCGACCTAACCCTTAAGGAGAACGAGATCTTTGCCACATCTCGTCACGTCGACGACATCTTCCTTTCGTCTTGTCACGTCAACGACATCCTTCTATGCGTAGCTTACCACGCGTTCCTTACTCGTCGTATTTTTAGGCACAAACAGCAGCCGCCTGGACACACATGGAATCCAAGTCTTGTGTGGCATGGCCTCGAAACCCATGGAAGTACGCCCATATCCAAGCCTAAAACATAAAGGTTGGAATGTTATAAAAAATTGACATAATATTTTCAACTGAAATAATAATACGACTATTACCTTAAGAAGGAGTGGACACCCAGCGAACCCCATGGACCCTGAACGAGATGCCTGACCCAACTGTCGATATAGTTCAGCCAAGACAGTTGCACCCCAAGAGTAGTCCCCTGTGTGGTTGTGGTCGAGTAGGATGCTGAGATATCTTTGCTTCACCTTCATCCCTGACTTGTCTATAAGAATGGTACTGCCCAACAAAGCGAGCAAGTACAGCAAACCAACTCCTGCTGAGGAGTCCTGAATTGACAGAGAAACGATGATTTGTTAACGTCAATACATAATTACAGAGTGATTCATAAAGGTTGGGAAGAAACAACTTTTTTTCCTATCCCGTATAGCAAATAACTCCTGCAATCGGGTGTGGATCGTCCTCATGTCGGCTCCTCCGTGGATAGTCAGACCACCCTCTACAAATGTAAATAAGTAATAAATTCTACGTGAAACGTTTTAATGGAATTAACTAAATGAACATTAATTGTATAAGTAATAAATTATACGTACGTCCGCATAGAAGCTTGGCATCCCCGCGTGTCTCCAACCCGAAGATACGCTGAACGTGGGTATAGACAAATGAATCTATATCCCGTTCAGTAGACTTGACAGCGACGCCATGGATCGGTAACTCAAAGATCTTCAGGACGTCGATCAGTGTGGGAGCCATCTCACCAAAAGCGAAGTGGAAGGTGTTGGTCTCAGGATGCCAACGCTCCACAAATGCTGAAATCAGAACCGGGTCTATAGTCCTGAACTCCAGTCGAGGATCTGCAAGGGTGTGCAAATGGCTCTGCCAAACGAGCTGCCACCATGAACCAGGAGCGTCTGTCTTGTGCGTATCAAACTCGCCAAAATAAGACTTGCGCGTATATAACTTAAGCACCCTCCTCAGCTGAGATGCGAAACAGAAAAACAAATCAAAATATTAAAAACGGCTTTCTTGAAAATATTTGGGTTAATAATTTATTAAGGAGAATTGGAATACCGGCGATGTAAGCGGTATGACGTATGCAGGGTCTCTTTGAAGCGCCTCAACAAGACGCTCCGTCTCGGTCCATATGACAGGAGCAAAGTGAGTGATGTAGTCCACCAGAAGTAGCGAACTAACTAGACCTCCAGGCGCACCCAAATAAACAGGATCTCTTGGAGCCGGAACACGTAGACCATGAGCAGGCTCCTGAGCGGCCTGCTGATCGTGATCCTGAGCGGCCTGCTGATCGTGATCCTGATCGGCCTCGTTAGGTATATCCTGATCGGCCTCCTGAGCAGCCTCCTGATAAGGCTCGTCAATATGCTGCTCAGTATCCAATTGAGGCGTCGATCCGTCTGGAGATGGCTGAAGCTGTGGAGACCCCTCATAATACTCATCGGCCATCTGGGCCTACAAAAGACCAACATCCAAAACTGTCTCTAGATCAGCTCTGGTCTCTCTCTCAGTTGCAGTCTCTGTCGCAGCTACAGTCTCTGTCTCTAGAACACCTCCAGTCTCTCTCTCAGCTGCAGTCTCTGTCGTAGCTACAGTCTTTGTCTCCTCCTCAGCGATATCAATCTATTGTTGTTGAGACCCATCTCCTATGTGAACTCCTGGAATGTTCGGAGGAACAACGGCTCCAGCAACCCTACATCGAGATGAAGCGGTGATCCCCCACACATCAACATTGCGGGGCCCCATGTGCTTCTTTCTAATAGAACCAGGGGATAGGGCCTTATCTAACGCCTATTTTCATAATTAATAATATTATTTCTATAATTTAACTAATTATAATCAATATTTATACATATTTTAATATTTACTATTATTTATTTAATAAAAAAAAATTCAAGATTATTTTAATCGTTATTTCTCGAATAACATTACACGTTTTACGAGAAATAACAATTAATTCTATTTAATATATCATTTATTAAATCATTTTCTTTTATTCGCTATTTCTCGATTAGCGTGAAACGTTTTAATCGAGAAATAACGAATAATAAAAAACAATTCAATATTATTTTAATCGTTATTTCTTGAATAATTACGAGAAATAACGATTAATTCTATTTAATATATTATTTATTAAATCATTTTCTTTTATTCGTTATTTCTCAATTAGCGTGAAACGTTTTAATCGAGAAATAACGAATAATTAATAAACAATTCAAGATGAGTATTTAATCTTTATTTCTCGAATAACATTACACGCTTTACGAGAAATAACGATTAATTCTATTTAATATATTATTTATCAAATCATTTTCTATTATTCGTTATTTCTTGATTAGCTTGAAACGTTAATCGAAAAATAACAAATAATTGGAAAACAATTCAAGATTAATTTTATTGTTATTTGTCGAATAACGTTACACGTTTTACGAGAAATAACGACTAATTTAAATTAATATATTATTTATTAAATTATTTTTTATTTATTAGTTTTTTTCGATCAGCGTGAAACGTTAATCGAAAAATAACGAATAAATAAAAAACAATTCAAAATTATTTAATTGTTATTTCTCGAATAACGTTACACATTTTACGAGAAATAACGAATAATTCAAATTAATATATTATTTATTAAATTATTTTTATTTATTCACGCTAATCGAAAAATAACAAATAAATAAAAAGAAATTCAAAATTATTTAATCGTTATTTCTCGAATAACGTCACACGTTTTACGAGAAATAACGACTAATTCAATTTAATTTATTATTTAATAAAACGCTTAATTTAAAAAACGACAAATTACAATTAATTAAAATTTAATCTTAATTTGTAGGTTTATTTTAAAACGCAAAATTACGTACCTGGTAAATTGTGCGCAGTTTTTCCTGCGATTCTGACGGAGCCCGTTTCCGGGACCCGCTCGTATCACCCCGACCCGCTGCAGCCCGACATCCAGCACGACCCCGACCACCTGCAGCCCGACCCCGACCTCGACCCCGACCACCTTCAGCTTGCCCAGCCACCAGCCCGACGCCACCGCCTCCGACAACCTCCTCTGCAGCTACTCCGGCGACCTCTACTGCGGGATTTGAAGACCCAGCGGATCCGGCAACCTCCTCTGCACCGCCTCTGCTCGCACCGCCTCCGCTCGCACCGCCTCGGACTCGAACGCCACCAGCGAGCCTCCTGACCGGCGACGACGATGAAGGTTTTTTTGATTTAGGGTTTTTTATTTTTGGAGCCATTTTGATGCGGGATTCTTCAAATTGATAAGGGAATTCCGATTGAAATTGAAAAACGATGAAGATTGGATGTGGAACGAGGGAAAATGGTAAGGAAATGAAGAAGAAATGTTGTGGCGACGAATTTTTTAGGTTACAGCTCGCGAGGAAGAAGAAGAGAGGAGGAAGAAGAAGATGACGGGGGATATTTAATATCCCTCGTACGTTGGAACTCAACGTGCAGTCTATTTTTTAAAAAAAAAAAATTATACATTTACGTTGGAACTCAACGTGGTATTTAAATTTTATACGTATACGAATATTCAATACGTATACCAAAATTTTTGTCTGTGCGTTAGTTTCCAACGTACGTTGGCTTTCAACGTAGTTAATTGTAGTGCCAAAAGTTACAAAATGTAGTGGAAATAGCTAGAACGTTATTTTAATGCTTTTTGAAATTTTCTAATAAAAAATTAATTAATATTTGAAAATTATGTAATGATAATATATCACAAAATGATTGCTTCGATCCGGTAGAAAAAAAAACTTTGCATGTTAATCTTTTTTAGATTTTTACTTGTCAATGTCCTATTATATTATTTTTACAGATTTATAATCTTATTTGTGTGATTTCTAATCTATTATTGTATATTATAAATATTTTTTAAATAAAAATGTAATGAGCAAAATCCCAAGAAACTTAAGGCCTTTTAGCGTTTACGTATAGTTTCGAGCTTCGTTTTGTGTGAGTGAGACCTTATTGGAACTTTATATGCCTAATAACACTAAGTTATATAATCTTTTCAAACATAATCAACAACGATGTTGTAGACTATACATATTAATTGCGACTATGTTAGAGAGATATGACTAGTAAGGTCTTTACAAAGGATGTATTACTTCAAAAGTAAGAGGTTTTGATTGGGAGTTACCCACATGGTTAAATATCCCTAATAAGCATTGGAACCAAGTTTTATTCTATTTCGACATCGTTAGGGCATCGTTTAGCCAAATTGGGCCTTAAAGTCGTGTGTGTTACGTTAGAGGACTTCGTTTTTTAGTCTTTTGGAGGGGCAAACTATATCCGTTTTTTTGGTAAATTTTATATGTACAGAATGGTATCGGAATGCTCTACATGATTATCAAAACAAATTTTAAAAAAAAAAATTCCAAATTATTTTTTAATGTTTTTTCCAAATTTTTGTTTGCAAAAAAACTAAATTATTGCACGCCTAATATTGGTTGCCTATATTAGGCGAGCAAGGTTAATAAAAAAACATTACAAATCCAAGATTTTGTAATTTTTTGCCGAAAAATTTGTTTTTTTTTTTGTTAAAATTTGTTGTTCGCCTACATTAGACGAACTAAAGTTGTGTACTTCTACAATTTCACTTGTTTTCCTATTTTACCCCTGGATTTGGTTGCTCGCCTAACTTAAGCGAGCTAAAGTTGTTCGCCTAAGTTAGGCGAGCTATTTGGCGTGTAAATAGCTTCTTACACGCGTGAGAATAGTAGGATACTTTATATATATATATATGTGCAAGTGGAGATTGAAACCTTTTGGTACTCACCCTGGCCCTCTTGTAAAGCCTTTTTTTGGGCCTTAGATTATGTAGGATAACACTTTGATATTTCATAGTCAAGAGGATGTCGTTTCTCAAAGTGCTTTAAAAACCACTATTGAGATGAATTTCCAAAGCCATGTGTTGGGTAAGATGTCGTTGTTATATGGCTTCAAATTGGTCGTCTATCAATTGCGAAGCTTTATTAACTTTTTTGGATGCGGACGAAACCCGATCATGAATGTGATTGCCATGGCTTCATTAGATGCCATTTTTTGTATCATTGTGTATTGTGTATATTTCTAGCTATCTCCATGGCGCCTCGGGCTTCCGAATGAAAGAGGTAAATCAAGACATATGAAAACAACATCAGGAATCGTGTTTTGCCATTTGGATTTGAAATTTGCACATTACGATTGAGAGTGATAAATGTGAGATTTAAATAAATGTGAGATTTGGTTCATCTAAATTGTAAAAGTTGATGAACGACTGTGAACCTATGTTGCATGGATATGAACGCGGTGTCCGACACGGGACACGACATCGAAAAACGGCGAATCTAAAATATACAAGAATTGGACACGACGGGACATTTTAATATTATATATCATTTTATAGAGAATGTAATGAAGATCACATTAATATTACTAAGAAACACATAAAACACAAGTAATTCAAGTCTACAACATAAATTAAGTTTATAAAACCAAATATGAGGCAAGCATAGAAAACCAAGTCTTATACATAAACCAAATCTGTAACACAAACATAAAACACAAACCAAATATCTAACGCAAAAATAAAACACAAGTACTTCAAAAGAAAGACATAATCCGACATAAACCATGTCTAGAAGACGAACCAAATATTGTTGGGCTGGGGGCCAAGAAACCCGAACCCCGCCAAAGCATCCGGAATAAATTAGTGATATTAACGCTATTCACTCAATCCTGTGGATAATCAGTTTTGGGAACTAAAAGATGGAATAATGGTTGATTTGCTTGAGAATTGTACCATTAAGAAAGAAGTCTTTAACAATCTCAAGGACACTCTTCTTCAAGAATACTTTCAAGATTTATTGAAGTCCAAATGGAGTTCCTCCTTTGTAACAAGCCAAATCAAGGTTAAGCCCAGTTCATTGCTTAGAGAAGGCCCAAGACCGAAAGGAGATATAAAAATAAAAGGTGTAAAGAATTGAAAGGAGAGATGTGGAATCTAAGAAAAGGAAGACAACAAAAAGCGATCATTGAATCTAAACTTGTGAATTTTGGAATCGAAATAGACTATAGTTCAAGTAGCTGATATGCCAAGTAATTTAAACTTTGAAACAAAGGCAAAGGATCGAACAACTTACTACCCAAATTTATTATTTCCATGTATCAAGCTAAGGTCGAGGTTGTATAGTATTAAGTTGATCTTACTTTAGTTAAAACATGACCTACTTGTTTGTTGTGCTTCGTCATGACTCATGATATATTTTCTGATAAATTATGAACCATTCATGAATGCTACACGCAATTATTTTTATTGTAATAATAACTCAGACTTGCCAGATCAAATTTTGCAGCTTATAGCACTGTATAATCAAGTCATACTTACAATTTTTTATATTGAATCTATCTCCTATAAACCTATATCTTACAGTTTAATTTTTAGTGAAAATCATGATCATCTATATGTTAATTTATGTAGTGGTATATCACAAAATGATTACTTCAGATCCGGTAGAAAAAACATTTATATGTTAATTTTTTTAGATTTTTACTTATCAATATACTATTATATTACTTTTACAGATTTATAATCTTATTAGTGTGATTTCTAATCTTATTTTTGCAGATTATAAGTATTTTCTTAAAATAAAAAAGTATTGTGTAAATCCAAGAAATTTAGTGCGTGAATAAATAAAAGGAGAATAATGTTACCATGACGACTTCAAAATCTAAAATCATCCCAACCACTTCCCCATACATGACAACTTCTCCACTATATCGAATCTAAAAAAAACGGTACAAAAATTGTAGGGTTAATTTATGCACAAACCGATCTTTTTCCAGATCTAATATGGACAAGAAATTAGCAGGAGGAATGACATTTGAATTGGATGAGATTCTAGCGGGTGACGGCGAGGGGGACGACCTCAGCTAGCGGCGTTGACTGCGGCGTAGGCAAGGGCGAAGTCCGACAAACAGGACATGTAGGATGAAGTCGGAGCCAAGGATCAACGCATCGGAGATGGAAAATGTGATTACAATCAGGCAACAATCTCAAAACGTCGTTGTTGTTGTAATCAGCCAAGCAGATGGAGCAACAAGTGGATGATGTTGAGTCTTTTTTGGAGAAATTGGCTTTGGAGAAGACCACCTTCGGGTATGCGTTGAGCGTTGCTTCGTCGATTCCGATGTCGATTACGAACGGGTCGGGTTCTGGTTCGGATTGCAAATGTTCGCGGTTTGCTGGCCGAGGTTGGGAAGTGTCGGAGCGGGTGCAGAAATAGGAGGCGAGGGTGATTGTTGTGATCAGGATTAGGATTCCTACGGAGACGCCGATCCCGTAGCTGTAACCGCTGTTGTTGTTGTTGTTGTTGTTTCCCATGAATCCTCCATCGCCGCCACCGGTTGAGTTCATGGCGACCGGGGAGGAAGAAGAATGTCTACGCTGACAGAATGAGGGAAATGGAATTCCTGAACTGGGAAACATTTGTAACTTATTCAAAAACAGAGTCAACTGTGTGATGAGAAAGAGAGAGGATTTTATTTTCATTAATTTACTTAGCTTTATTCTCTCCTCGTGAGCAATTTACACAACGATTTTTATAACTATGTATATAATTTATAAACACATAGAGATAATATTAATAAAAATAAAAATATGCATTATATAATTATATTTATATTAATTGATTTAAATCAATATTTTATATATAAAAGAAATTTCAATTGATTTATAATCTTTTAGATTGATATGCATTTAAATAAGGAAATGATATTAATATATTTAAGATAGTTATCTTTGTATATATTTTAATATATTTGTGTTCAAATAAGGAAATGATATAATTAAAAATAAGTTAATTATTTGTATCTTGATGACGTGACATAGCTTATTGAAGGGTAGGTGACGTTAGGGATGGCCAGACCGGACCGGGACCGCCGGTTCAAACTGGAACCGGACCGGGTCAAAACCGGGACCGGACCGGAACCGGTAGGAACCGGTTTGGTCACGGTCCGGTTCAGGTTCACGAAATTTAAAATAAAAAACCGGCGGTTAACCGGAACCGCCGATTTTGTAAAAATAAAATAAAAATAAAGAACCGCTGGTTAACCGGGAAAACCGGTTAACCGCCGGTTCCAACGGCTAGAAAACTAGTCGTTTGCCGGTTAACCGGCGGTCCTAACGGCTATTTAGCCAAATTAGCCGTTAGGAAATTAAAAAAAAAAAATTAATTTTTTAATATTAAAATAACCCATATCAAACCCCTATAAATACCATACCATACAATCTTCAAATCACACATCCAACAACAACAATCTCTTTTCTCTTTCTCAAATCTCAATCTTATAATCTCTCAAATTCCATCAACAATCTCTCTTAATCTCTTCCTTTTAATTAGCTTTTGTCTTTCAATATTTTATTGCTTTTACATTTTTAATCACATTATTATATTGTTCTAAGTTTTATTGTTTTATTGTTTTAATTGTTTTAATTGTTTTAATTGCTTTTAATCATATTATTTAATTGTTCTTAATCATATTATGGCGGAACACACCCAAGAAGATAGTGATAATGTCACTTCTTATCCCTCGGTTCCCACTCCCACCTCCCAAGTTAGGTCCAGTAGGGGTAGGACCGCTAGGCCTCAAGGGCAAGCTAGCGGTTCGAGGCCGGCTAGGGGTAGGGGGGGAGGTCCGGGTCCTCCGGGAACCAATCCCGGAAACTAACATCTCCTATTTTTGTAAAGTGGTTTACTAAATTAGAACCCGATCTCGAGGAACTCGAGGCCGAGGATTATGATCCCGATCTAATTATTGTTTCTTGTAACTTTTGCGAGGCGACATTCCAATGGAAGAAAAGTGGAGGATATGGAACCCTTCAACGACACATGGAGCACAAACACGTCGCCGAGATGGGAATGCTAGGGGGACAAACACAAATTTCCGGCGGATTTGCATCTTCTACTAGCGGTAACCCTTTATTTCGTTTTGATCATGAAGCTAATAGTGTAGCATTAGCCGAAGCTATTTGTGTTGATCATTTAGCATTTCGATTTAGTGAAAATGTAGGATTTAATGAGTATATTAAAGATCATACACAACCCGCTTTTAAATCCGTATCTAGGAAAGTGATTAAGAAAAACGTAATTAAGGCTTATAAAAGACGCAAGGCCGAATTAGTTTCTTATTTTTCGCAAAATGATATGCATGTTTCTATTTGTAGTGATATATGGAGTGATAATACTCAAACCCATTCTTACATGGGTGTTATATGTCATTTTGTAGATCATCATTTTACAATGCAAAAACGTTTATTGGCATTTAGAGTTTTTGATGATTCACATACCGCACAAAATATTGCTATGATGATTCGTGCAATTTTAGAAGAATATAGACTACTTAATAGAGTTTTTTCAATTGGATTCGACAATGCATCTGCTAACACCACATCTATTAGAGATTTACAAGAAATGTGTCAACCTATATTTGGTGGGAAATTTTTTCATATTCGATGTGCTTGTCATATTTTAAACTTATGTGTTCAAGATGGTTTACGTGCTATGAGTTTTCATTTTGAGCCAAATAAGAACGTTATTAAGTATATTTGGGGGCATCCTAAAGTTACAAGAGATTGGATGACCTTTTGTAAAACTAACGGGGTGCACCCAAAACGTTTTTCAAAAGATGTGGATACCCGATGGAACTCTACTTACATATTACTATGTGAATGTATACAATATAAACAAGTTTTAACGTCTTTTGTTTCTCAAAACCTTTCTGGCTCTCCTTTCTATTTTAGCGAATCAGGTTGGGATATATGTCAAAGTATTGCAACGTTTTTAAAATGTTTTAATGATGCAACAAAAAGATTTAGTCATGTTTATACACCAAGTAGTAATGTTTTTGTCTTGGAAGCTTGTAATGTTATGTGTGGTTTAAGTGAGGGAGCTAAAATTCCCGGCATTGAGGAATCCGTTGCAAGCATGAGGAATAAGTGGTTGCTCTACTATAGATATATTCCCGATTGTTTTCTTGTTGCTTGTGTTTTAGATCCTAGACTTAAATTATCCGGTTTACACGCTCTTTTAAATGACTATTATGCATATATTTTAGCCGAAGGTGAACTAGAGGATATTTTAGGTATGGTTTCTAGAACTAGAACAAACATTGAAACTTTATTTACTCATTTTTGTGATTCTCCGACTACTTCACAATTACCTCCGACTTCTTCGAGCTCTACTAGCTTGGGGGCCTTTGGAGCTAAGTATTTTAGTAAAAGACCAAGAGTTACAAACACGAATGCGGAAATTGATAACTATCTTAACACCAACTTTGAGTTTGTTAGTTGTGAAACTTTAGATGTTTTGAAGTGGTGGGAGGATCATAGGAGCATGTTTCCAACGCTTGCGAAGATTGCGGCTCAAGTTCTTGCCGTCCCCGCTTCAACCGTGGCGGTGGAACAAACGTTTAGTGCAGGAGGCAACACTTTAACGAGGAAGAGATCAAATTTGGCACCGGAGTCATTGGAGGCGCAATGTTGTGTTTGCGATTGGAAGAGAGCCGCAATTAGGCAACAACGTAACATTATCGAGTCATCGGAAGACGAGTGGATTGGAGATTCTACTACGATACGAGCTGATTTATCCGCCGAAGATTCGACTTAGGTAACGGGTTTTGAAAAAAGGTAAAGAACTACGTGGGCTTTGATTCCTCTAACCCGAGAGGATACGTAGGCAACTTAACAAGTAAGTCACTGTTAAGTGCAAGCCCAATTTTTTTAATTTTTTTGTTCCTTCATATTTAATTTAAAAAACTTAAAAAAAATGATTATAAAAAAAAACTATTAAAAAGAATGTTTTGTCATTTTTTTAAGTTTTTTTAAGTTTTATAAATTTATAAAATTATTTTTTAAAAACAAAACCGCCGGTTAACCGGTTAGAACCGGTTAACCGGCGGTTTTGTTTTGTTTTTTTTAATAAAAAACCGGTCCGGTTCAGCCCGAACCGGACTGAACCGGAACCGATCCAAAACCGGATTGAACCGGACCGGACCGGAACCGGAAAAACCGGTTTTTCCCGGTTCCGGATTCCGAAGGACCGGAACCGGACCGGACCGGGAGCCATCCCTAGGTGACGTGGCATAGCTCAATAATGAGTATAGTGTTTTGCTTTAATAGTTATATAGAGATTATGAGTTGGGATAATATGATGGGGATGCATCCTCAATCGTTTGTCAAAATTGATCCAACGCTCTGGATTAAATGATTCAATTGCCTAGGTTAATAAGGCACATGGGTAATATCGTCATTTCGGCTTTTGTTCTTCTGACTAGGCGAATTTGTCGTGTGCCAAGTCAAGTAATCCTAACATGCAAACTAAGTAATATAGTGTGCAAGTAAGGGTCGAATCCCAAGAGAATCAGTTTATCAAATTCTTAAGTTATCACAATGACTAACCAATAAACGTAACCAAAGGGGGGGTTTTTGGGGTTTTGATACGAAGTATCGAATGTCAACTTGGTTTTAACAAGATTAAGCGAAGTGTTCCACTTAGCTATTATCCACAATTAGATTAACAAGTTGATCATAAAATCCTTTTTATCCTTATGTCAAGTTCTCAAGTGATCGTTCTAATTCCTGTTCTTGAATAGTTATTAGTCCAACTAGTCCTAATAACCCTTACTCGATTATAACCTCGAAACTATCGAAGTTCAATAACAAAGTAGCAATGCATTCAGGAATAGATAGATACATGCAATATCATGGACAACTAGTCGGATACTCGACATGTACTCAACTCTCTTTTCTAATAACAATCACAACTAGTTCATGCAAGTAGATTGTGCTACACAACAAGTATGATAATTCAACTAGAAGTATCAAACTCTAGCAATATGAACAAGACGCAACTAACTTAGGTGATCAATCTAAAGTAGTAAATCTAGTTCATCGACAATACAAACAAGAGAGTTGAGACAATCAAAGAGTAGACAAAAGGAAAGGATAAACTCACAACTTGTTGAATCCAAAAGCTTCAAACGCCAAGTGAAACAAAGGAACTTTAGCAACTCATAAGTTTGTGAAAACTCTTCCAAAAACTTAAGCAGAAAAACAAAGGTTAGATGATCAAGAATGATCATCCACTACCTATATAGTATTCAGCTGATGTAACAGCCTAATTAAGGTCTAAAAAACGTATGGAAAGTTACAAAATTAAACACAAATTACTTCAAATGGCAAAGACTTCAATTTGATTCTTCTGTCGAGGAACCGCACCCGCGGGTTGAGAGCCGCGGGCGCGGTTTTGGATTTCTTCAGCTTCTTCTGGATGGCAGAGGGCCGCGGGCGCGGCTTGAGACCCGCGGGCGCGGCTTGATCTTTCTCGAATGGGTTGGCTGAAAGTGAGAACCGCGGGTGCGGCTTGATACCCGCGGGTGCGGTTTTAGCCTTCCCGAATCCTTGTCTGAGGATGAAACCCGCGGGCGCGGCTTGAGACCCGCGGGTGCGGCTTGTTGTCTGAGGCAGAATTGCTGATTTCTTCAAGTCTTCGTCTTCGTCTTCGTCTTCAGCAGCTTCTTCCTTATGCTTCAATGCTTCCAATGCTTGTATCATCTCTTGGAATCTCGTATGTAAATCTTCTCTCGAACAGCTCCATGATACAGATTACATAGGAACAAGTAACATAATCCTATACAGAACTAGCTAACAATCCATAGTTGCGGTATGTAAAACACCGCTTATCATCTTCCCTTCTCTCTTCCACGCTCTTTCTTTCTCCTCCGCGGGACATTGATTTCTTGCTCACACGATGTTTTCTGGTGGCGATTCGAGTAAGTCATGAGTTTCTGATTTCAATGTCAATTTTGCGATTTCTATTTGATTCTTGCTTTGTTTTTTGTTGATTCTTCTTGTTTATTATTTTATAGATAATTTTTGTTTAATATGTGTTCTAGTTGATAATCAAGTACATCAATTATGTTGTTATTCAACTTTACTCTAAACCTAGGGTTTGTTCCTTTGTTCTTCTGTGTGTATTGTTTATTTTTGCATTTGTACCTGTTCATCCATCATTTTAATAATAATTTTCCTATCCTTTTTACATGTGATTCTTCCTTTAATCACTATAGAACTCTTGATGCATTGATAGAAATTTTGGTAGAACACATTATCTGATTTTGATGCAGTGTTTACATCTGTCGCACCTAATGTTTTTCTATTTACAATGAATTATTGTTGCTTTAATGCTTCTTTGCTTATGCTTCTTGATATACTTTGCATTGCTTATGATGATGATGATAGTGTACTTTTTACTTTGTCCATACCTGAATTTTTGCTTATAGCTTATTGCTGGTGTTTTATGATGTTGCTTATAGTTTCTCTTCCACCTTTTCTTGTAAGCATTAACAATTTTATCTATATGAACCTTTAAGTTAGAATTGATTAACCTATATGTGTATTTTCATCATTTTTAAGTGATAGATCAGGAACCAATGAAGTCTTGTTTTGTTCTAACCTATATTCATTGTTCTATATAAGGATCTTTGATTAATTAATTTATTTTCCTTTGATGAATTGATTGAATTATCTTGATAAGCACTTGATCTGAGTTTAATTTTGATGTTGTTTTTAAAAACTATAGTGTCTACTTTTGTTGCACCTGATATTTGCGTTATATCAAATTGCGAAGATGTGCCAGTTGTGCTTCTTGATTCTGAAGAACAGAATGAACCTGTAGTGTCTCAGGGTGGTTCCCTCTCTTATTTTCATTCTTGTGATGATGCACTCAAACATGCATTTGGAATGGTCTTTCAATCATTTGAAGACGGTATAGCATTTTACGAGGCCTATATTGATGCTTGTGGGTTTGATATAAGCAATGGAACTAAGCATATTGAAGCTAGTGTTGTGAAATACAAGTATGTTTTATGCAATGAAGAAGGGTTCAAATAGGATAAAGTTAATAAAGGCATACGTTCTAGGGTATCTAATAGGGTTGGCTGCAATACTTTGTTTGGTCTCCGTTATCCCCAAGGCATTGGATACAAAGTAATTTCCTTTGAGGAACGTCACACCCACAATTTTGTTTTGAACTCTCATCGCCAGATTATGACCTCCTCTAGAAAGTTAGATGATGGACAAAGGAAATTTGTCCTTAATTGTCAAAAAGAGAGCTTGGTCCGGTTGGATCTCACCGTCTTTTCAAAGAGATTGTTGGTGGCTATAAAGTAGTTGGTGCTTCAGCTATGGATTTTAAGAATTTTCGGTGTGATATGTTGGCTTACATAGGCGGGCCAGATGCTCAAATGAAAATAGATTGCTTCTTCAAGAAAAAACAACTATGCTCTGCTTATTGTTTTGATTATGATGTCGATACCACTGCGTTTGACACGCTTGCTCTGGTGTCATCCTGTATCCAGGAAGAATTACTCACTCTTTGGTGATGTATATCGTACTTAAAGGTAACTTAAATATCCTTCATTTGTTGTAATTTATTTGTCTCGTTCTATTTTTTGTTCTGTGATTTATTATGAATCTTCATTTCTTTTCATGGACATCATTGTGTATATGTATGAACCTCATTATCTAGATTCCTATGAACTTGTTCTGTTTTTATTTTGAACCTGTACATTGCCCCTATGATCAAGTTATGTCTAGTTTCCTTTTATTTTACGTTGTAATCCATCTATGAACTTGAGAATGTACAATTATTAATCTCTTACTCAGTTTATTACTTTTTCATTTGAACATGTAAATTTCGTCTATGAGCTTGCTTTCTTCTTTTCCCCCACATCTCCAGTGCAGGTTCATCAATGAACATTTGAATCTGTAAATTCATTTTGCACGTATAATCTGATTTTCATCCTTTTTACTGGCGTTGATCACCACAAAAGGAGTATCACATTTGGTGTTGGTTTAATTTTTAAAGAGGGTGTTGGTTCCTATGTTTGGTTGCTTGAAAATTTAAGGAAGCTATGAGGAATGATCCTAAAATTATTGTCACTGATCAAGATGGTTCTATGAAACTTGCTATTGAACGGATCTTCCCTAATTCTCGCCATTGTTTGTGTATGTGGCACATCATGAGGAAAGTGCCACGGAAGACAAAATATGATGGTGAAACAAGTGATCAGTTTCGGAAGAAACTCAATGCCATTGTTTGGACTCATGAATTGGAAGCTGGGGAATTTGGGGCACACTGGATTGCTTTGTTGGAGAAATTCCCACTTATAAACCGCATATGGTTTGATGATATGTTTGTTATTCGACATTTCTTGATTCCAGCCTATTTTCGTGACATTCTTTTTGGTGGTTTAGTGCGCACTACCTCTCTGTGAGAGTCTACAAACAATTATTTTAGTCATTTTAAGTATTATCGTCTAGTTGAGGCTGTAATGCATTTTGATATTGCTATGGACATTCAACGACATCAACAATCTATGTTGAACCATGAATCTCTCACCAAACATCCAGATTTGAAGACCCAATTGTTTTGGAGGAAGACGCATCCAAGGTCAATACTTTGACTGTATTTTGTCGTGTTCGTCAAGAAATTGCCGCAACTTGTTTTTCTTGCCCTCTTGCTTCTATCTCATAAAGTAATGGTAATTTGCATATATTTTCCTCTACTATTTAAATTTGTAATGCTTTCATGACCTTCCTAATTAGTATTTCCATGAACCTTCTAGTTTTGCTTGAGTACGATCCAGATAAATTGGTTGAATACTCTCAAAAGGCTCTCTGTTTGTGAATTATGGATATTTTCATGAATTTCCTTCATGTATTTATGAACCTTGTGCATTCTTCATGAACCAAATATGTTGTATGACCTTTCATTTATATTTTTTGAATGCTTGAATTGCATTTTTGTTTGTGATTGCAGGTACGACATTATATGTCTTCAGAAGAGAAGAAAATCACAAAGTATATGAGGTTGAATATATTTCTGGTGTTGATGAATATCACTGTAGCTGCAAGATGTTCCCGAGGATTGGATTGCCATGTCGTCATCTAATTTGCGTGTTGAAGAACTTGATTGTGCCAAAAATCCCTTCTAAATATGTCCTTTCTCGATGGACTAAGTCTGCTACAATTAATATAATCTTTAGTATTGATGATGTTGTTGTTGATCATGGTGTTGCTTCAGATGAGAAGGAGTTTTTGCTCAAAACTGTCATTTCAGGATTTTATAGTTGTCTCGGTCTGCTTGAAGACAATTCAGATCAATTGAATGAATTAGTATCCATGTTGAAGCAGAAATAGATGTCCCTCCTCAGTCCTCCCTCCTATTCTTCTAGTTGTGTATCAACAAATCTGCAACATTTGAAGAGTTATGCAGGAGTTCAGGTTCCTACTAGGGTTTTATTCTTCCACCACCACAAGCAAAAAAACAAACGAAGTGGTCAACATAATTCTTCATCCACCAAGAGTGTAATTGACCCTGTTCATGTGAAACGAAGGCGTTGTGGAAAATGCAAGCAACTTACTTATTACAAGAGTCACACTTGTAATGGTGTTATAGATGTTTATATTTTATATCTAAGTTTCAGTTGCAGAATATGTGTTCCTGTTGTTAAGAGCGCTTTTGAACCTACTAGTTATGTCCCATTTCTATGAATGCAACCAATTTTTGAGTAGGTATACCTCAACTTTAAAGTAGATGAAGTACTATTTGATCATCTTTTTGGATTTACTAGCAGGATGAAAGTCACAATCATTACCTAGAATTCCTTCATCTACCTTTACCTTCACATATTCTACAAAGATCAGGTGCTCTCATACTACCTACAAACAAATACATTTAAAGAACCCATTTGAAAAAGTTGAGGGAAGAAGGGTTACAGAAGCGGAACATACATGAAAATATTGATCCTCCACCGTCACCGACTAAGCGTGTTCGCCGTTATCCACCATTTCACCTTGAAGATTTACAGAACGATAGAGAGTTCGAAGACAATAAGGGTTTGGGGAGAGAAATCGCATCCAGTACCCATAGTTATTTCTTTCGTTCCTCCATCATGTCCATCGAAACTTCGTGTAGAAGGAGACTATGATTTTGCCTTCGTTGGTGCCAGAGAGAGGTGCGACGATGTCGGCTTAGCTATGGGCTCCAAGAATTAAAGGATTTGTGTGAGGGATTGGGGTGAGAGATAGGAGATATCATGAACCCTAGCAAACTCTCAATTGATTCCCTTTGTTGTAGCCCTAATCCGGAAACCTAACGAGAGAGGGGAAAATTAATAATACAAATAATCAAATACCTATGCATAATGTTCAAAGATCACAAACACATCGTACATAATTATCACGGTTGTATATATGAACAGTGGTAATACATCTGGCTTACACAAAACCGGGTAAATAACACTCAATTACCACGGTTATCTTTAGAATCGTGGTAACTAAGAAGATTCACAAATAATCGGGGTATTAATTTTGCCTACATTATTACCACGGTTTGAAAGACAACAGGTAAATAAGCCAATGTTATATAAATACCACGGTTGATGAGAAATCGGGGTATTAATTTGCTACATTTTCACTTAGCCTTTGGTGGATCCTCCCTATGACATTTATGCAGCTACTCCTCCCATTTCCTTGAAATTTTGAATCAATGCTGTTGGAACTCGGATTTGTTGGAACCTCGTTCCAACGGAAAGGAAACCGGCAACACTCCGGATTCCCGAGTCTTTGTCGTTTCTTCTTCTGGTGGTCCCTCTATTCTCTCTCTCTCGTTGTGAAATAATGACGTCCATGTTCCTGCAAAAGCCAAACCCGGAGCAGATGCTCCCCGGGAAAGGCTCTCCGACGCTCAAGTCAATAATTATATAAATGATATAATTGTCAAATGATATCTTAGGGAATTAGAATGATTATTTTAAACCCGAAAGGAGATTTAAGAATGTAATTGCACATTACCGAAAGAGGGTGAAACTCACGCTCAATGCTCTATTCGACTAAATTACCACGCGAGCCATATACGTACCCATGACTTCGACTTAATCAATTACTCGTATACACGAGTCCCGCGAGTAATGCCGAGGCGGGCTACGGCTTGAGGAGGTGACGCATGCATGGCCGAGGCGGGCCACTGCCGAGGAGCCTTGTCCTTGTTCTTGGGCAGCTGCTGCTGTTCTTTGGCGAGGACGCGAGCCAAGTGACGCGAGCCATGCCGAGGCGAGGCCGAAGCGAGGCCGAAGCAAGGACGCGTGCATGGCCCGAAGTGAGCTACGGCTTGAGTCGCAACGTACGGCATGGTCGCGAGCCAAAGCCGAGGAGCTTGTCCTTGTTGTTCTTGGGCTGCTGCTGCTATTCTTTGGCGAGGACGCGAGCCAAGTGACGCGAGCCATGCCGAGGCGAGGCCGAAGCGAGGCCGAAGCAAGGACGCGTGCATGGCCCGAAGTGAGCTACGGTGAGGACACGAGACGCGGGCATGGCCGAGGCGAGCCACGTGAACCACACGAGCAAAGGCTACGTGACGCCGAGGCGAGCCACGTGAACCACACGAGCAAAGGCTACGTGACGCCGAGGCGAGCCACGTGAACCACGCGGAGGTTGTGACGCGAGCCATGCCGAGGCGTGCAGCGAGCCACGCTAGTCATGCCGAGGGTCATGCCAAGGGTCATGCCAAGGCGAGGCGAGGCGAGGCCGCGGCGCGGATGCGAGCAAAGGCCGAGGCGCGATTGGCTGTTGTTGTTTTTGGGGACGAAATAGCCGAGGCGGGGCGGTGAGCCTAGCGGTGACGGTGGTAGCGGCTAGAGTCGGTGGGGCTGCGGGAATGCAAACCGAGAGCCCCCATCCTGAGGGTTGTTCTCCTCTAGCCATCAAACAGCCCCCTCCCTTCTCCTCCTCCCTCCGTCTCTTTCCTTTCGTCCCCTTTCCTCTCGTCTGCCTCTTTCTTTCCCTTCTTCCTGAGCCCCCGCCTTCTTCTGCTTCTTATCTTCTTCTCCTTCTTATCCTCTTTCCTCTTTTCTTCTTTTTTAGTTATTTACCCCCTTTCAGTCTTTCTTTAGTAATTTACCGTAATTTACCCCTTTCAGTCTTATCCCTCGTGCACAACACGCACATATATATATATATATATATAAAAATAAGGCTATTGTTGATTGTTTTATCCCGGGTCCAACAAATGCAGTAGTAAGTTACAGGTAAAAACCAAGTAGAGTAGAACTAAAACTCTAGGTTCAGAGCTAATTTTCTAAATAAGAAACACTCGGACCACTCCAGAGTCTCTACATCATGTCTTCATGTTCACTGATATCAAATATACCATTTCTACAAAAACAAACATAGACCATTTCTAAATAAAAACATAGCCCAAACCCGTGTTCTTGAATTCATTTCATTGCAAATAAGCATAGGCTAATAATAACCTTATTAATAAGTCAACATCAAAAAGTTCTAAGTAGTTATGTTGTCAATCCTCCATCTACATAACTCCATCCTCATTATGAATGTTCAACCTTGTAAATTGAACCTCTAACCCATCTTCTAGATTTTCTGCAACAGTTGTACAATTTGAAATTAAAATCAAATATATTACTATAAACTTGTATGCTTATAATAACAACAACACTTCTTACCTTCTTCGACTTCCAATCCATATATCCAAGAGTGAGTGGTCCAAAGTGCTTGTGCGGTCTCATCATGAAGAGAAGATATATACTTTGTGATAACTCTACTTCATATGCTAAAAGAAGACTCGGATGCCACGACTGTAATCTGAATAGTTAATAAATCTATTGCCATTCTAGAATCTGATGAGAATCTCGTCGAATTTTCCTTCCACCATACCAAGAGATCCAAATCTTGAGTATAATTTTGCCTAGTATCCTAAAGGTAGATGGGCATATGAGTGAGGAAAAATAAATGGGCATATGAACATTTCGGCTTTTGGTAAGATTCAGAAGGAAATATGTCTAGAAAGTTTAGTTTTAACAACTTATTTCATGGCCTTCTCTTACTGTATAATAAAATTTGCAAGCATTTCTCCTAATCTTGAGTTATGCTTTCTTTTATTGTCACTTAACCTCAGTTTCTTCCTCATTACAGTGACATTTAACAACTTAGCTTGTGAAGGCAAGAGGTCGATTGTGGTGGCAAGGAGAGGCGCAACTCAATTACCAAGGAAGGCGAGAGGGTGAGCTCTCTATATTTGGGAGTTGTGGCCTGCGTAGGTTGCGTGTGAAGGAGATTTTACGTGTGAAGGAGAGGAAAGAAAATAAACAAGTGATAAAACCCTAATAATAGGGGGTATAACGTGGTCCATGTGGGATTTTCTTTTCATTTTCCCTTTTCTTTTCATACATCATTTTTGTTTTGTTTTTTTGTATGACCCAACGGGTTGATCCGACCGGATTCGGTTTTGACACGGAAAAATTTCGGGTCTTTGGTTCGTGTCAAAATCGGGTTTCGGGTCTAATTTATCTGGTTATGATCGAAAAATATTGACGGGTTCAGGTCGGGTCATATTTTCTCAGGTCTATCTTGTTAGTAAAAATAATATTAAAACACACATTTTTTGCCCACATAACAACGAAACAAGTGACATAGTTTACACGATTCTACGTGTGTTATTTTAAAGCTTACAATTTTCTAAAATAAAACTATAATTGAGATGTAAATGTTCATTATATTGATATGTGATAATATAAGTTTTTTTTTTTACTTCCTTAATCTTTAGTTATATGATTAAGATATACATGAACTAAGAATATTAAGTGTTATAGCTTATGCCATAGTCGAGTTGTCATATATGTGCTATCTATAATGGTTCACTGCTCTTTTCTCCTTCTTTAATGTTTTTTTTTTTTGCAAAGCTCTGACATTTACGTTAGCAACGATGAGAAGCGTTGAATCCTGATAATCAACGACATGCAATTAGAACTCGAAGCTTATGCAGCTTTATATTCGACAATAAGCATCACATGTAAGTAATAATTCGTGCGTGAACATCATTACCTTTGACAACTCTACATCAAGTTTAGAAATTGAAAACAAGACACGTGCATCACACAAGTTCCGTATGACTAGTGTATATTGATAGTTTATCTATTTTTAAGAATTATAAAAAAATTCCGACTCATACGGTCGGGTGTTGACCAAATTGTGAAGTGATGTGTTCTCATCTCCGAGAACGCCTCTTTGCACGGATCTAGATCGAGGTGTCAAGCTCTTCTTTTCTCTTGATAGAATTGTGAGTGAACAAGCCTTGGATAAGGCGTGAAGATGGTGTTTTAAGGATGCGGAAAGGCCTTAGTGGATGGAAGAGTATAAAACAAAGCTTTTGGTGTGGCTTTGAATATGGTGTTTGAGAGAGTTGGATAAGCAAAACACGAGGAGTTCACCGAGTGTTGTTTCCTTGGTAGATCTTAATCACACCAAGAAGAAGGGATAGGCTTCTGGTGAAGTGTTTGACGCCAAGGAAAAAAGAAAGGAGTTTTCTCAACTTAAGGTTTTTGCTTTACAAATCTCCACGTGGTTACAGATGAAGCCAAGATAGGCTTTTTATAGTGCTTGAAGACGTCTTGGGCTGCAAGCACAATATCACTCTTCAATCAAAATGTAAATGCTAACAAATCAAGACATAAATGACAAAAGTGTGAGCAAATCAAAAGGAGAGATCTAAGGAATGTGCTAGGCACTTATTGTGGATGGATAAGGCCGAATATTCAGCTCCTTGATGGCACCAGTGTGGATGGATGATAGGAAATCTAAATAGTGACATTCAAGAGATCCCATTCAAGGCGCCATGGCGAGAAAAAGGGATCATGTCTTCCTCGGGTCAACTTCGGATGGTGCGCGCGCTCGAGCCATGGTGGATTTCTAGGGACGCATTTAGGTCCATTGAAACCTTGAATGCCTGGCCAAGTGGGTTTGAAGGCTCTGGACGCTCGAAGCCTTTCTCTGGCGCGCTGGCGCACCCGGGCTCTGATCATGGCACTAGTCATTTTGAATTTGTGGGGCACTTGCGTGGGAGCTAGTGAGTTTGTTGGACTCCTTTGATGATTTGAGTCCAATGGTCAAGGTGGCGCCCGAGAAAAGTGTCATGGTTTGAGCCATGGCGTGCCATCTTCATATCTGGTCTGAGCAACCTGAGGCTCGTGGCTTGAGCAATAACTAGCTCTAGAGTCCCGATTTGGACCAAGAATCTCAAGTTGAGTCAGGCACCTTGGGTTGTGACTTGATGGGCTAGAATCCACAAGTGAGAGCACATCACGAATGCTCTGTGAAACCGGTGTAATCGAAACCGACTCGGTATTTGGGTCGGTTTCGGTCACGTTTCAAGGTTGTGGTGGCACCTTACGGAGGGTAAAATCGTCAACTCGTGCGTCTGAAAATATAACTTGAGTTCCACTTCTTCCGGCTAACAAACGCTAAATGCATCTCAAGACTGTTTGGGTTTCTCTAGTGGGGGTCCGCGCACGCGAGAATATATGTTTGCCATGTTAGTTAAGAAATATTCAGTGTATTAATGCTTTCACTTTAAGATAGGATTTTTTATTTTAAGATCGTATATGTTGATATTGGAGTTTCTCGTAGCTTCTCTGAGATGAACATAGAGTAAGCTACAATATTTTATTATGTTTGTGTATTTGAATTTCCTTGTAGCTCCTGCGAAAAGCCTATGATATTCTTTATGTCGGAAAATGTGACCTTTTGTATTTACTAATGTACGTACTGTTTAGTATTTACATGTAGAATTAGATGGCATAAGTATCATGTCTTAATCGGTTTGCAAGATTTCTTTTTTTTCTCTCCTAAGATGTATACGTAGTCTACACCTCTACTGAAGATATATTAAAGTTTTCATGTAATTAGCCATGTCATACGAAATCCATCATACATATAATGCATACAAAAGTACAATCTGACTGTTCGATACTAATTAGTAGAAGTAACGATACGTAAAAATTACACCAACCATGTACCTGGGTTCTAATACTGGCGTACAACCACAACAGTCGCACTTAGAGGAATAGTGTATCCTGTTCAAACATCTTTCCATGAAGTTGTCGTCCACCGCAACAAACTTACTCACATTAATTGCAAATCCACTTGTGTCCAATAATGTGCTTCAGCGGTCCCACGTATAAAACATTGTCACATGTTTAGGTTTAAGATGAGCGAAAACTTTAAGCTATCAAGAAAAAGAATTCATACAAAGTTGTTCACTGTCTTGGACTTTAGAAGAGTAGATTTTATCTGCAATATGTAGCATCTCACTCAAGGAAGCGCTAGAATCAAGCCAACAAACAATTGTTCGACTTGAAGTTGGTCGTTGATAACTGGTACAATGACCAACTAAATGTGCATTAACACAACTTGTGAAAAGATTGTGGATTTCTTACCCGCGATTCCTTTGGATGAGATCTTCAAATTATGTACACGTCCTCAATAATATAACATGCATCCGTGTTATTTCCCTCTAATAATGTGGTGACTACATTATCTTTCTAAAATAAATCAAAAAAAGGAAAAATAACCTGAACAATCTATAACAAAGTGAAATCAACACTTGTACTTAATGTATGAAAATGTACTCATGCATGTTTCTAAAAACACCAATACTACCATACAGTATAGTCAGATGTATGCATTTACACTAAATATGTGCAATAGAAAATAATTCATTACTGAGTGCATAATTAAATGAACAATTTCAAAAGTTATGAAGAATTGAAGTCGTCAACTAAATCTGTTAACCGAGAAACTTTAGACTATGAATCCTTAAAATTTGCATGTTGTAACCCACTTAGCAGTTGAAGAAGGAAATTAAACAGAATGTATAAAAACCTTTATATTATTAATCATGAATATGCTATTCATCCTTAAAAATAATGTCACTCACTTAGTAACTTAAGATTCGAGAGAAGTACTAAATTTTATGCAAATATAGTCACATGCCAAATCGGTTGTTCTTTACTCAATTTCATAAAACCAAATTTATCATATCACTTATTTTTCTCCTTCATTTCAACCTTGTATTTGTTTTTTTTTTTAATTGGGATAAAATCGGAGTGTCATCTACTACGAGATGACCACTCCTGACCATCTTCAACGATGATCCGAAAGAAAGGCTGATAATGGAAGTAAGTGTCTGAGACCAACGGATGTGGCCTAATTCTGTCGAGATATTCAACAGATAGTGTTGAGTCAGAATCGCATTTCAGAATTACCTTAATGAAATGCGTATTTATATTTGGGTCTGCAATGAAGTCTGCAGCCATATTAGCTTCTCTAAAACAATGGATAATTTTAAAATTACGTATTCGATTTATATTATGGTTTGCATCATTAATAATATTTTCAATTTCCCAAGGCACTTTCCAAGTTTTATTAGCCGGATTTATAACAGTTATGTTATCTCCTTCAAATATAACATTATTGAGTTTTAATTTTAAAGCTAATTTTGTTGCCATTAGAAAAGTAGTTGCCTCTGTTTGTAGAGCAGATGCAAAATTTATGTGCTTACTATATATAGTATATCTATAACATTTCCATTATTGTTCCTAGCAATACAAGCTATAATTGAATGTGAGTTATACTTAAATGAGCCATCAAAATTAATTTTAATCCATCCTATTGGTGGGGAAATCCACTGTTTATTTTGAATTTTGGCTCTGTTTCGTTTATTTTTTTATTTTGGTCCCTTACATCTAGACATAGAATTTTCCCATTGTTTGAATTGGGAGAAAGCATTGATAGCCACACCTTCTCGTGATATATGCTCCCCTCTAAATATTATTGCATTTCTATGTAGCCAAATTTGATACCAAAGAAAACATAAACTTTCTATTTTATGGTTATCTAATCTAGAGTCTTGAATAATTTTTGAAATGGAAGCCTCAAAATTATCCATAGGTTCAAATGTGATTTTTTTACCTGTGAATAATTCGTATTTGGTAATCTTCATTTTAGTATATATACAGTCAAAAAATAAGTGTTCTCTAGATTCATTATTATGATTACATAGTGAACAATACGAAGGAACTCTATTATAATATTTATTTAATGTATTCGTTGTTGGCAAATTCTCTGAAATACTTTTCCATAAGAAATTTTGGATTCTTCGTGGAATTTTTAAATTCCATATCCATTCAAATAAATCTTTATTATTATTTGGAACATCTCTTATAAATAATTTACGTGATGAGGATGTACTAAATTCACCGTCTGGTGTCAATCCCCAAATAATTTGGTCGGGTCTATCATTGAAGGGTATATATATATTTATGATATGGGAAACTATATGCGCAGGTAAAATGTTATTTAGTTTTATTATATTCCAATTTCTGTTGTTATGTAATCCGAGACACGTTCGTCAATATTACTTATGTTTTGGTCGAAATATTCTAAAATATCAATGTCTGAAATCCATTTATCCTTTCAGAATTTAATATCCTTACCATTACCTATTCTCCATTTTATCCCTCTTATAAAATCTTCTCTTAAGTGGAGTAATCTTGAAAATTGTCAAGACTATTTAGGTTTCTTTTTGTAATCAAAAATTGATTTTTCTTTGAGATATTTTTGAGATATTAGGGTTGTCCCAATATTATTTTTATTTGTTGCTATTTTCCATAGTAGTTTATATTGTAATGCTTTATTTAAGTCCTTAGTTTTATGAAGACCAAGACCACCTTGTTCCTTTGGTTGTATCTTGTTTTTGGAGTCCACTCGTCAAGGTTTTTCATTTGTACTTTAATCTTACTCCCTCTGTCCCATAATATAACTTCTGTTTGTGATGTGCACATTTACCGATGCACATTTTGTATCATTAATATCGTTTATTACATATTAGTAAAAAAGATAAAATTTTGATATTGTTAAATTATTCATCGAGATGAATCAAACAAGACCCCACATGACTCTATTTCTCTTTATATACTGATCAAGATTTAGAAGATTCTCTTCGATTGTGAATAGACTCAAAAATGAAAACATGAATTATAAAATGGACGGAGGGTGTTAATTAGATACTTATATAGTAGAGAGGATACAGTGAAAATAATTCTTACAGTGCGAAATGCAAACTGTGAACATTACTATCTTATATGGGAACATATACTACTAATTCACACATAAGATTCACATTTAACCTCGTATATGTTGGTGAACATTAACTATCTACCTAAGTACAATATATGGGAGAAGTCAAATCTTCACAAAAAATTGTGTCACCTCAGCGCCACCTCACTATTTAGCAAAAAAATAAATCAAATTTAATTATAAAAAATATCAATTTTCCTCAACTAAATAGAAAAAACCCACTACTTTCTCCACTTTTCTATTTATTTTGGTCAATTTAAAAAAATCCAAATTTTCAATATGTTTAAGGAGAGATTCTTCATCATAGGATGTTATCTTAAGTTGTAGTTTAGTTTCTTTATTCCTATAAATTGAATGAAAAATCAATTAAAAGTTTGTTCACTTATTATATGCATTATTAAAGGTTATTTTTTAATTATTGTTGACTTTTTATAACCTTATCATTAAATTCATCATTGTTGGATAATTATAGATGGATCTTTATGTGTTAGTCATAATTTATTATATATACTAAAGGTTTTTTCCTTCCTTATCCTTATATTTTACTGTTGAATGATTTCACATGTGAATATACCAAATCTATATAGTTATGCAAAATGTCGAGAAAGAAAAAATACTTAAGTTCGTGCAATGAAGTTCATCCATATGTATCTACATGTTGTATGCTAGTATACTACTTTTTACAACTAAAAAAACATTTCTTTGTTATTGATTCTATTATATATATGTTTCCGTGTAAAATAAAAGTTTAGATGTAAAATATGAAAAAATATCTTATGCTTATCTAAGACTGTTTAATTGTATTTTGGTTTTGAGTATACAAGTATATGATAGGTTGGTGTATATTTTACGTTCATCATTCAGTATTTTTCACTCTCTTTTTACATGTGTATATTTTATATATCAATGTATTGCATATTCTATAACTTCTTTTTTGCTTTTTAAAAATATAACTATAACTTATTTATTATTTTAACGATATATAAATTTTATACATTATATATATATATATATATATATATATTAATGTAAGCTTATAATCCCGTGATATTCACGGGAACTAGACTAATTCATAGTTAAGGTGGACATATAAGATAGTGTTGTTCAAAATTCACATATAAGATAGTTTTATTCAGAGTTCACGTGTAAGTATTATACTAATGTTCACATAGTCAATAATAATCACATAGTCAATAATACAAAGTCTTTATTTAGCACACGTTAAAAGTTTATTTGGCACACCCTTATCTTCGTCACGAATGTATTAGAGACTTTCGTCACAAAGAAACGGAGGAGTTTCGTCACGAAGAAACCGACGAGATTCGTCACGAAGAAACCGAGGAGTTTCGTCACGAATCAATTTTTTTTATTTTTTTCAGAATCTTGTAGAGAATTTCAATACAAGTTCGTGCATATAAAATTCGTTCAAAACGGACATCGTTTGCCCTTCCAAAAGCCCTAAAAACAAAACAGTCGTTTCAGTTAAGTTCGTTATATTTAAACATAATGCATAATTATACTTTATAAGTAATAAATTAGTGATATTAAATGATAATATATTAATTATAGTATATAAATTTAATTGTGTGATTTTTAACTATAATAAAAATTATATCATACAAATACTAAATTTATATAAGCTTTTGTTTTTACGGACTTAACACATGCAAGATTCTGAAAAAAAATTAAATTTTTTTGATTCGTAACGAAACTCCTCGGTTTCTTCGTGACGAATCTCCTCGTCTTGATGAAAGTGTTTAATACATTCGTGACGAAGATAAGGGTGTCCTAAGTAAATGCCAAATACTAATCATGCTTTCATTTCTCATGCCGCCTTCTCTCACCGGTTAGTGTACTGATCATGCTTTCATTTCTCATTTCCATATCTTTCTCCTCTCAGCTTCGTTTCTTCTTTCTTTCTTTCCTTATCAGCCGACGTTCTCCTCTGGCCAATCCATGTCCGATGGTCCTACTCAGCTACAAAAGCACCTGCGATCCTGCTGATCTCCCTCTCTTCCCGCGCTTAACCTAGGTTAACCTCCAATTCGGGGGTTTCGCTTCTATAGATAGCGATCGATTCTTAAATTTGCAGGTAGAATTGCAAACCCTAATTCTAGTTACCAATTCAGTTTCGTTTGTGCTTGGGCTCAAGTTTTAACTGACCTGGAAATTAGATTATTCCTAGCAGCATAAACAGATGCCAAGCTGTAGCATATGATGTTATGCTTCCATTTCTTAGTATTCTGGTGTAATGATATGTTCAACTCTTGTTTTTTCACAAGTTGAATTCTATCTAACTGCTTCAATCTTCAGAAGGAAGTACCAGTTCTAGAATATGTTTCTGTCTGATTAGAAGATCATCACTCATCAGTATGCACAGAAAAAAATAACTAGTCTCTTTAACAGTGTAGAATCCGTGCAAATGGCTACTCAAGGAGCAAGAGAGGTTACAGATAAAGACATACAGTTGGTGAGTATTTTCACAAGATTTTTATTGCTCAGAGGTCTCTAGCTTCTGGATCTATCTTGTAACCTTGTAACATGTACGTTTATCTTATCAGGTGCACAGTCTTATAGAACGATGCATACAAAATTACATGGATCGGGCAGAAGCTGTGAATACTATATGGTCACAGGCTAAAATAGATCAGTGTGTCACTGAACTTGGTAATATTTTATGGTTACGTTTCCTTGATAGGCAAAACAAAATTTCTCCGAAATTCTGTCAAATTCCTGTATTCTATTAGAATTCGATAAGCTGTACTGCACTTCTAGGTCCAGAATTTCTACTTCATCCTATAATATGTGAGGATTTTTAATGAGATGTAAGAGTTAGTTCCTACTTAGCTTTCTGCTCAAGCAGAATTAACTTTTAAGTGAATTAACTTTTAAGTGGGTTAGAACTCTTTTTTGCAATATGGATTTAAGATCTTTTTTTATGGAACTTGAGAATTAGTTCCTACACAATTTGTACAAAAATGGCTGTAAAGGTTAGCCTAAACATCTACAGCAGCTAGGAGAAGGTTATACTACTAACCCAAACTTACATTCAAGAGTATTTCCGGTGTAAGGATTATCTGTATTACCTGCCATTTTTTGGTTTTCAATATGGTCGTTATATGTCATCTAGAATTGCACGTAAAAAGACTAGTTAGACATTTTTCCACCAAAAGAAGTTAAGACTTTTTTTTTTGTTATGTACTAAATGTGCACTTATTCATAAAGCGTTATAAGGCGCCTTTTCAAAAGCTATACCAAGCTGCTGTAGTGCTGTACTAGACGAATCTAGTGAAGTTGACAGCACAGGAATGAGCTTTAACATGTCTCACTGCAATATGTTTCTGCTTATATTCTAGTTTGACTGAGTTTGCAAGATGTCTCATGGCCCAATTCAGAGTGTCTAAAGAAATATTAAAAAAAATAGAAGGAAGTAAAATATAGATGTTTTCTGTCTGTAGATGGTTGAGATCATTGATGTTCTATGTCCATCGCTTACATTACTTAAACAGAAGGACTGACAGTTTTCTGAAGTAGTTACGTATGTTATGATGGTTTATCAAAGTTGGGACTTGCCTAATAGTTAACACCCAACCTTAAAAACCGCACATCAAATGAGGATATAAAGGCATATGAGAATATAAATGGATTGGGAGAAAACAACGAACTTTTTTGTGAGATTACAAGATGGATACCGGAGTGTTCCAATTTTAGTATGAATTCTTTGAATTTATGAGTTATTTTTACTGCATGTCTTCCACACTGGCCAATATGTGTTTCCACATATATCCCTCATTAATGCCCTATTTTCAGAAACTGCAATTCAATTCTAAGATGATATTGTAGCTATGTTTTCTTATAGATTATTTTTCTCTGTTTAGTTTGGCAGAAACTTGAAGAAGAAAATAAGGACTTTTTTGAAGCCTACAATCTTCAATTGGAACTGAAGAATCATATCTACATTTTCAATGAATTGCTTAGGAGACAGGCTTTACTGATGAATGAATTGCAGTCTGCTTCCATGCCAGTTCCCAGTGGATCTCACATCACATACTGTAAGATAATACTTTTCTATTACTTAATGTACAATAGTTCCATGTGTGATTTATTCTTACAATGTATTTTTATTCAATTTCATATTTTTGGTTTCTATGTGCAAGTGGAACTCGGTGACTAATTCTGCCACTTTTGAAGTATCACAATGGGTCGTGGATTCTTCGTGGTTTTACAGCTTAGATAATACAATGGTTCTACCCATGCTTATCAGGATTGGGATCCTACTTTTAATCCTGCTTTGGATTAAAAGAGAGGGGTAGGATCGGATCGTAGGATCTTAAGATCCTACGAACTGAAGAAGTTGAGCGATCAAAATGATAAACTATGACTAATATGTCTTTCTAGTAAAAACAATACACAAAAAACATACTTTTGTTCACATAAGATCGATTCTAGTGTCATACATAGTCAACACAATTCTACGAGTGTTATTTTAAAGCGTATAATTTTCCAATATCCAAATATTACAAGGAAGATATTGTTTCTATACCGTAATATATGTTCTACTTTTTACTTTGTGTCTACATATATGATTAATATACACTAGCCCACTGAGGCATTAGTTAGATAATACAATGGGTAGTGGATGATACTAAGCGTTTGTTACTTCACTTTTGTCATTTTTATCTCTCCTTGAATTGTGCCAAAATAATTGAAGTTTATTGGAGAATGGATTATAGATATTGGCCATATGCATACTGATGTGATGCTTTGGTCTGGGTGACACACTGAGACTATGACTCTCATGGCTATTAAACCTTATATTATTGTGGCAACGCCTTTATATTTTAAAATAAGGTTAAGTTAGATAACTAGCTTACAATGAGTTGTGAGCTTACCTTTCGTCACTCTTGTTGATGCTTCTATACAGTTCATTTGTCATGTAGGTTATTTTTGTCTACTCCTGACAAGCAGTGGACTGAAAATTTGGTAGAATGACTAACATGATCATCAATAATTTTTAACAAACTTATAATATTGATAACCCAAAATAGAGATAAATCTCTCCTTCTGAAAGGAAACACAATTCCAGTGAGCCCCTAGGCCTATGCCTTCCCTGATCCCTTCATGGATACTCCTCTAGAACCCCTAATCCTCCTTATATAATACTTAGTAATAATAGGAAATAGTGCTAGTAGATAATTAAAATAACAGTTCCCAAACCATCAGTAAACACATTCATCCCCTAGTTCAGTATTTAATGAAGACAACACTTTCCTAGGTTCATCATGCAGCACTAGACTCCTAACATATGGATTGTCCACATCTCCTCCCAGACCCTGCTTGGGCGGGATTATACTGGGTTGATTGTTGTTGTTGTTGTTGTTGTTGTTGTTAAATGTTGTTGGTTTTATTTAGATGAGTGTAGTTGTTTTTCGTGCACTTCTGGAGTGCAACATAGAATTTCACATATTTTGTACCCTTTAAATGTTTGTAAATAGATGAGTGTAGTTTGTTTCCGTGCAGCTTTAGAGTGCAGCATAGAATTTCCCTTTTAATATTATTCCTTTTGCAGTACAGCAGAACTCTGAATGCTACGCATCGGAACCTTCCGTCGGAACAGAGTCTGTGAAGCAGGAAAATTTAGACATTCCTTTTACTTCCAGCTTGCCTCTTCCGTACAGTAATGGCATGTCATCTATGCAGGGAAATCACCATACAGCATTAAATTTGTCTGCACCATCCGGAAACATGGATGCTAATGCTCTCTCTAACTCACATCTGAGAATGATTCAGGGAATGAATGGAGGTGGAGGTGTAATCATTAAGCCAGAACTTGATGACTTTACAACCGGTTCACATTTCATTTTTGATGCTGATGGCCACATCATGAATGATCATGTTGACTCTTACAACACTTTTATCCCACGCTCACAAGCATCAGTCGGACCGAGTTTAGAAGACTTGCAGTTTAGCTTCTCTGAATTGTCAGCCAATTTTCCTCGTTCTGGTGCCTTTCCTCTCTTTTTTTTTGGCTTTCTATTGCTTGTTAATCACGGATTTGTTGTTAGATTTTGATTTATGGTTTCTTTTGGTTTTCATCTAGATTTACTGGGGAGCTGTTCAAGACCACCCTTTCTTGGCCCTGTAAACTTCCTTTGTTCCCCTGACGGTGGAGAACTTCAAGGTGAGCTACCACTACTACTGTATTTCCTTGTTATTTTGTACGGTGTCTAACTAATAATTTTTCCTGGTCCAGCTGATGAAAATGGGAAGTTGGGGAATACAACAGAGCACTTAAACTATGAAGATTTCGGAAGTGAATAGCTCATTAATGCGAGGTACTCAGCGGTAAGACTCTTCTGTATGTGCAAGTAAAATCAGATATACGTAAATGAAGTAATTGGTGTTGCAATAACGGTTGACCTTCGACTCTTTTGCTTTGATCTTGAACTTGGATTTGGTTTCGAAAATTTACATGTTTTCCTTTTTGAGATACCTGTGCTTGTATATATTGTGTAGTTAATCCTTGATTTGGGTTTACATTTTCAATCACTTATTTGCTGTATATGGACTGTTTATTTTGCCATTTGGTACTGTTCAAGTGAAAAAGTTCATTGCTGCAAAATAAGATTTTTGAATATTGAAAACAAACCAGTGGAAAAAATATAAATTACCTTTTTCTAATTAATTGTGTTGTGGTGATATATCGAATTGGCAGGACAACCATGTATAATGAAACATGAAAATTCAATTATGAGCAAGAGATTATCTGCTTTATCTCTCTATATATGTATTAATTGGTTGGTATTTCAAGGGTGATATTCCCATGTGATGGACCTCTAGAGCATCAAGGGCAACCAAACTCGGGTTAAGGCCGGTTTATACAAGAAGGGGTAACTTACCCTTTTACTGTTACACGCGTTACACGCGCGCCTCTTGTTTTCATTCTCCTCCTTCCTCTTCCTCCCCCTTCACGACCCTCTCGCTCTCGCACCAGTCTTCCCTTCCATACAAACTCCGCCTCGTTCCTCCTATCCTCCTCGCCTCGACCCTCTCGCTCTCGACTTCTCTTTCGCGCCGCCTCAACACCTCGCCTCGTCTTTCCACGCCTCGTTCCAGTAAGATTAATGAAGCACGCTTTGCGCGCTTTATAAAAACTCTCTCGGGATAGCTTCTGGGATGAGATTCAAGGATTGACTTCAACAAACTAACAAACTTCAATCTGTCGTCGAGAGAGAAGTCGCGAGATAAGAAATATTTTGTCACAAGTACGATCGCAACAAACAGATACATCGTTCTTGCTGCAATTCAAATTCGAGGTAAGAATCATTCTGTCATCATATAATTCCATGACTGTGAATGCTCAAACACACGAAAAAATTAAAAAAAACATAGATTTTTAAGACATTCTGAATTTCTGATGACAACATATTGTTGAAAATTGAGGAATATGATATCATATGCTCCATAGAGCAATAATTTATAGTACATGCAATTTAAAAATCAATAGTTTAGTATTAGAATTGAAAATTATGATGACAGATTGTTATTTAGATTCATATTAATTTGAGAAAAATGAACAATGATGATAAAATGTTGTTAAAAAAAGGATTTTGATGGCAGAAAAAAAGATGAGATACAATGATTGAATAAATAATGGAAACTGGATGAAATAGTTTAGATTAATATAGAATGATATTGTTGAATGCGGATGCTGATGACAAAATGATGCTCATATGGAATACTGATTAGATATGGAAAATTGAATGACAAAATGTTGAATAAACAAAGATGTTGTACAAAATTATAGTTTTGAGGACAGAATATTGGATTAAGATTGGAAAGTGACAATATTTTGAACTTAGTTTTAGAATTGTAAGTGTGATGACAGTTTGTTTCTTAGTTTCATTTCAATTCAGGAATTGAACAGTGATGACATAATGTTGATGGATTTGGATGACAAAATAATGATTAGACATAATGTAATTTTGATTTAGAATTTCATAGTTGTTGTGTTGGATGACAATATTGAGATGAATATAGGATGATGCTATGAATTGTAAACATGAAGACAATATAATATGAAGACATTATTGTTGTTTTATGAAAGGGGGTTTGATGACATAAAATATTGATGAATAAATAATGTTACTATACAAAACACACTTGTGATGACAAAAATTTGATACAATAGAATTTCATATGTAGTTTGATGACAAATTTAATATGCTTGCTCCTTTGACTTCAAAAAGGCTTTGTTTGATGACAGTAGGCAAAAAATGAATGTAATTTCTTGTTTCTGAAAAATATGATTAAATAGATTTAGTACTTGATGACAGAACACAATATCTTGTGCTATGCAGATAAGAATGAATATTCTAACAGTTTGTTGGGGAGGAGAATGGAGGATGAAGGATGGATCCAATGTTTATGTTGGAACACTGGTTTCAAAAGCCTTTGTTATTGACATAAACATAGGAATGGAAGCTGCCAAGGATATAATTGTGCAAAGGTTTAAGTTGACGACACCAGCAAATGAAATTGTCCTGTCGCACTTGAACCCTTTCCAAAAAATAAAGATACCATATATTGTGGACACAGAAGAGGACTTCAAGTCTTTCATGGACATCAACAATTCAGACAAGGTGCAATGGACTTTACCATTGTATATGACAGAGGGTAAGAAGATGAAGTCAACTAAAACAATGATAGCCGGTGAAAAAAACAGCCTAGTTCCATTTCAAATTGATTATGAGATGCAAGGTGGGAGTGAGATAATAGATTGTGATTCAAGGAAGAAAGACACAGAATTGGAAGCAATTATGGACGGTGAAAGTCCTAGTCATGAAGACTCCGTAGGGTTCATCCATGTTGGCCAAATTTTTTACTCAAAGGAGTTGCTGAAAGTTGCACTTAAGAAAGTCGCAACGCGGGAGAACTTTGTGTACAGAGTCTACAAATCAACCCCTGAGTTGTTTACTGTCAAGTGTGCAGATCAAAACTGCAACTGGGGGCTGAGAGCAATGGTATTGAAAGACACTCACTTCTATGAGATAAGAAAGTTCAGAGAAGAACACACATGCTCCTTTGACTTTAGGTGTGAAAACCAGTGCAAGCCAACATACAAGATGGTTGGAGAGCAAATAAAAACAAGGAATTAAAAAATTATGCAAAAAGCTGTGATTTTATAGATACACATTAATATTGAAATGACAGTTTGGGTGTTTTATTGTGTGTATAGGTATGAAGGAGTGAAAACTGGACCAAACTCCAAAAGTATCCGGAACGATATGCGCAAAGAACATTGTATGAATGTGAGCTATTGGAAGGCATTGAAGGCAAAGGAATGGGCACAAAATCTGATTAGAGGAACACCGGAAGAAAATTATGGAATGTTGACGATCTATTGTCACATGATAAGCAAGTCAACATAGGCACATACACAAAGCTTGAGATTGATGACCAGAACCGCTTCAAATATGTGTTCATAGCAATAGGAGCTCTAATAAGAGGATTTAAACATATGAGAAAGGTATATACACATACATTGTTGCACTTGATGACAGATCATGTTTATGATTAATTAGAAATATATTAGAAAATTTTATTACACTATATTTTGAAAATTTTGGAAAATAAGACAATGATGAGAGTTTTTATAGAATAACATTCTTCAAGATCTATGCATGAGAAATTTTTTTGAGATCAGAAATGAAAAAAAAAACTTAATTAAAAATATGATGCTTGATGACAAAATATATGGAGGATAGCATGATATAAAAATGAATTAAAAAGAGGTTGCTTCATAACAAACTTTTGATGTAAGTGAAATGAATATATAAATAAGATGACAATTTACAATAATTAGGTTATGGATGACAAATACGATTTAAAATTAAAAAAATATATAGGATTAATGATGCCATGTTTATATTTTACAAAATACATATATGTTTATGAAAATAGTTAGGAAAATTAATGAAAAAAAAATACTTGATTACAGTAATATTAAAAAAACAATTAAGTGTATTGATGAGAATATGTGTTGATGACAGAATTCTTAAATAAGATAAAGCATGGAAGGATGCATGAGGACAGTGTTTGAAAATTATCAAAATATTACAATGAATAAATTTGCCTTTCTTGAGGACAGTGTTTGATGACAGTATTATTAAAAAAAATCTTTAAATGTGTATTGCTGAGAATATGTGTTGATGACATAATGCTGAAATAAGACAAACATTGTAGGATGCATGATGACAGTGTATGAAAAATATAAAAAATTACAATGAATAATTCTGTATTTGAATGGGGTTTGAACAAAAAAATTAAAATGTGTGTTGATGACAGAATACTTTTCTTTTGAAGGTAATCATGGTGGATGGCACACACTTGCATACAAAGTACAAAGGGAACCTATTGATTGCAACTGCAGAGGATGCCAACCAACAAATTTACCCCTTGGCGTATGCAATTGTTGATTCAGAAAATGATGGGTCTTGGACATTCTTCTTCCAACAGCTTATTACGGTGATTCCTAGTTCAGAGGAGTTGGTGATTGTGTCTGATAGGCATATCAATACTATAAAGGCAGTGGAGACCATATATACATCAACAGAGCATTGTGTGTGTAGAAGACATGTTCATCAAAACCTCAAGCAAAGGTATAAGGAAATGGGTGTGCACAAACTCTTTACTTTGACTGCAAACAGTTATACAAGAAGGGAATTTGAGGAGAACTTCAAGAAGATATGCGCAATAAATCAAGAAATGGGGGATTACTTGGTTAATTCCAAATTTCAGAAATGGGCAAGATCCCACTGCAAAGGAGACAAATACAACCTAATGACTACAAACAATTCAGAGACCATTAATAAGGTCCTACTAGAGGCTAGGTCATTTCATTGTTGCTCTGTTGGAGTGTATTAGAGAAATGCTAACAAGGTGGTTCGTTGAAAGGCGCAACATACTAGAAGAAACCCTGAGCAAAGTGATGCCACCAAATATTGAAGAAATACTTCAGAAGAGGCATAAGTTGTCCAAGAAATATGAAGTGATGGAATTGAATGGATTCCAATACCAAGTGATTGGAGGAGATTTCTATGGAGTTCTAAATTTGGCGAAAAGAAGTTGCACTTGCAGAGTGTTTGATTTAGACCATATTCCTTGTGTACATGGAATAGCGGCGATGCAGAAGGCAAAGGTGAAGGTGACAGGATTCCTGAGTGACTTTTACAGATTTGAGAATTGGTTCCATACTTACAAGGAGACAATATATCTTGTACCTAGGCAAACTGAAGAGATGATTCCAGAGGAGATCATGAACATATAATGCCTACCTCCCAAACTAGAGACACAAAGAGGGAAACTTAAGAAGAAAAGAATATCGTCTATTGGTGAGTTCCCAAATCATAGCAAGAGGAGGTGTGGACCAAGAAAACCCGCAAGATGCAGTATATGTGGATCCACTGGACACAACAGAACATCTTGCATGAACAGAACCCCAAAAGTCAGAAGTTCTCCATTTTTTCTTGAATAGTTTGTTTAAAAAACACAATTATACATATATAGCTTGCATTACTGTCATTTTGAATTGATTTGAACAAGGCTTTTGGATGACAATGCACATGGTCATTGCAATAAATAAATTTGATGAACTATTGGAAGAATATATTAAATAACAGGTATTGGCTCCAAATATCCTTATTTGTTTGCTGGAGAAGCACACTGATGGAGCTAGATGACATATGAAAGTTGATGATAGTTGAACGTTCATCAAACCATAACACTATCATCAAGCTCTACCACAAAATTATGAGAAGTGCAATGAAGCACGCTTAGTGTGCTTCATAAGATAAATACAAAAATTAAAAAGCAAATGATGACAGATGAAAGAATACAAAAAAATATCTGATTAACAGTTGATGATAGTTTAGATAACTAGTCTTTTAAGAAAAATGATAAGTCTTTGTAATCATAACATATGAATAACACAAGCATATAAAAGATTAAAAATTTAGAACATTTGATTACAGATGAAAAAATAGATGACAATATCAATAACTGTCATCAAAACCAAAATAGGAATTGATTGAAAGAAAAATACTTTTATTAGATAACTTCGACACATAAATTGAAGTTACATTAAAAAAGGACATAAAGAAAAATAGAATCCCATAGCAAAGAACACAACAACACTTGGATAATCCATAAAAACATAAAATTTCATAGGTAGATGACAGAGACACATAAAAAAGTTAAACACCTCTTTTGACAACCCTAACCAGGTACACAAGATAACTAACACTTATCCCCACCAATTCAAATAGGAGACCTTGATCCTTCTTTATTTTATTGTCTTCAAAAAACTTCCTTCATCCTTTACCAAACCTATAGCAATTGTTTGGATTCCCATTGTCACTGAATTTCGCCATTACTTCCCATATTTTTTCTTTATCTTCCACACACAAGGTGTTGGAACATCCCACTTCTGTATAACAAAACAAAGAGTAATTTGCAAAGAGGACCAAGAGATTCAATAATGAAATCATCCTTGTAGAGACTAGCTCTGTAATTTTGGTTATATAAACAGTCCAAAACAATGATATGCTTCTTAACCAAGTCAATCTCTAGACCAACCCAATGTTCTTACTTGATATTAAAGGGTGAGTAAACCCTTGATACGCCATTAGCCCATTACTAGCCTATTTCCTGCGCCATGCGCGAGTTTATATAACTCGATATGGTTAATAAGTAATATTATGTATTGTATATAATATTATATAAAAATTAGTTGATAAATTGAAATGATATTGATACATGATTAAGTTTTAAAATTTAAAATATAATAAACAACGAATATAAATGAGTTTTTATAAAAAAAATTGATTTGATCAAGTTATCATAGGTCAATTTTTAACAAATTTAAATAAATTGATTTCAACATATATAAAGCTATATAATTTAAAGCACTATCATAATTCATAACACAAAAATATATTTTTTTCCTTATTTATTAAGAAAGCAATATTTTTGTGATATGTCATATTATAAAAATAAAATTGTGAAATTTTAAAATAACATAATAGGATATTAGCATGTTAATATATAAAAATATTAATACATAAAAACCTTTTTGTAATCTGAAAGATCTTAAGCAATCTTTTTGTGATATTTTTGTACATGATTTTCCAAATTTAATCAATTTTTTTTAAGAAAACTACAATAAATAGAAAAAAATCGTGACCAATGGAATTGCGACAAGTGGATAGGCTGAATGGAGAGTATGCCACGTGGCATAGCTAAGATGGAAGAAAGATGATTTGCTTTAGTAATTATATAGAGATTTCCCATAGGTTGTTGGATGAGCACCAAAGAAGTAATGAAGATGGAAATTAAGGTTGTAATCTATACCAGACAACACTTTTTCAAGACACTGGGGGTTCATCCTACTAAACAAACCCAGTCCAGAATAACTACATCCTTGAATTTATCTCCCTCATCAAAAATCCTTTTCCTCATGAAATATAGGGCCTCAGATAAATGTTGGAAAACATAAAAGAATTCTAGCATTTAAATACAAATATATAAACAAAGTTTCAATGATAAAACACTTACAACGTCGTCAAACCAACCATTCTTCTTAATCAATTTCCGGAAGAAATCTTTAGAGAGGTCAATAGCATGCCCTTCTATAGTGGCTTGTTCCTTGCTGCGAAAAAAAGAAGAGGACAAAATATAAAAAATAAAATGTCATCATATAATATATGTCATCATTCAAAACTGAAATAAACAATACAAAAATAACATCATAAAAAAAGGTTCTATTACAAACACATAATTGATGACAGTTATAGACATCAGGAAAATACAAACACAAAAAGACATGTTTTCAGAACAAAAAATATATATAATAAAGTGCTTGATGACAGATGTGTGATAGGTCCAACAAAAAATGTTGACGACAAAAACTATGATAATTGTACACAGAAATATTGATGACAATGTGTTGATAGCTTAAATAATAACAACAAGATTGATGACAACTTTTGATTCGAGACAAAATGAAGCAAGCTACGCACGCTTCATGAGATATAAAAATAAAAATGTACTTATGCCATGAAATATAGATTTGATGATAGAGTTAAGATAAGAATTCAAGAATAATGTACTAAATGACATGAATATAGATTTGATGACTTGAATATAGATCTGAGCTACTCTAGCACAAGAATAATGTTTTAATGACAAAGTTAAGATAAGAATTCAAAAAAAAAAAATAGATATGACAGAATATAGATTTGATGACAAAGACAGAATAGAAAAATTATAACTAAAAACAAATAGAACATACCCATCTTTTAGCCATTCATAGAAGACTCTACGTTCGTCGTATTAGTAGAAAGAGTACACGGACCTTGGAGGCATACCTATCCTTTTAGCTGGCATTGTGAAGGGAGACAGAATGAGAAGACTTGGATGACCTACCCTAGAAGACTTCCTCAACAAATTTTCATCAGGTGCCACATTGTCTTCAGAGTCCATGTTATCAAAATCAACAACTTCCCCACCTGCAGCAGGATGAAATGGAACATCTGGAAAATGAAGGTTGACCACAATCATACTCCTTCACTGTGTTGACCAAATTGTCATCATCAACCATACCATTATCCATTTCTGGTTCAAGTCCAAGAGGAGGCGTAAGGGTTGGAATTTGAGAACTAGATGGAATAACAAGAAATCCAGCATCACTTTCACCCAAGAATAAGTCGACGTTGTTGCAATCTGATTTACCGTCATCAAGTACAACATCTGACACTTGTTGCTTTGCATCCTTGGGGCTATCTAAAGATTGCTTCAGTGAAGATGAATTGTCACCATGAGATACTGGAAGAATGGACTCACCCACACTGTCATCCTTGGGATTATCTTCAGAAGGCTTAAGTGAAGAAGAGCTAGGCTTGCCGTGGGATTTAGACTTCTCGGATGAAGAAGAGACAAGTGTTACAATATCTCCACCATTACTGTCACCACCTTTACATGAATGGCTACGCTTGGACTTTTCAGACAAGGAAGAAGACACTTGACCATCCTTCTGAACAACGAAAGTAGACGTCCCACCAACATTGTCGTCCTTCTTACTGTCCTCCATATTAATTTCCGCAGTGGCAGAGTGAACCACAACTTTGTCAACACTGTCCTCCACTAATCCTCACAGTAGCAGAAGCATCAACAAATCCACATGCTTCCTCCAACACTTTAAAATTGTTGAGAATTGGATCGGTTGGAAGAGGAGTTGATTCCTCTTGGCTGGCTCTCGTTGAAGATATTAACGTCTCAATAAGGCTCCCGATGTCAAATAGCTTTTTGAAGACATCCTCTAACTTCAAGGTGTGACCAGTTACAGTGCCTTGAACATCAGCCATCACGTTGCACATGTGATCAACTTTGTTGCTCAGAACAAATATCTTATCAGAAAACTCATTGTTGTTCGAGGCTTGGGGAACACATGAGTTGCCTTGAAATTCAGGGGAGTTTGGATGAAAGCCACCAATCTTGGGATCAACCCTCCTTGAATCTGTCTTGGTTTTAGCACTTGAAGATGAGGAAGTTGAACCTTTGGCATTTGAGGACACAACCTTTGATGCACTACCACCAGAAAACTAAGAGTTCATACTATGAAGAACATTGCCAACCGCATCATCCACATTCCTAACTGGATCCCTCGTAGGAACAGCACTGGCAGGGATTGGCTTATCTGTTACTAGGATAATTGATCTCTTCCTTGGAGCAATTCTCAACACCATTGCTGAGTTCGGATTGGGAAAAAATTTGCCCTTTGGAGCTTGCTCTATCTGAGGAGGCTTTTTGGGAGGACTCTTCTTAGTTGCAACTGTCTTCACCAAGCGATGAGATGGCTTAACAGATTTCGCTTGCTTCAACTTCATAGATGGTTGGCTTCCACCTTCTGAGCCCTAGTAACTCTTACAACTGCCACTTGATGGACGGTCTCATTCTTCCTTTTGCGTGTGTAAACTAAATTATTTGGTACAGTAGCCGCAATTGTAGAGTTGAAGGAAGCTTCTTTATTGGCCTTCTCTTTCGCCACATTGAGAATGTGTTCAGCAAATCCATCAAACAAAGGGTCGTCGTTTTCATCAAGGAAATTAAGATGTTGAAACCTTTCATGCTCTGAGTAGGGAGGATACCTACAATACTGAACACACATGCTGAAAAATTAGATATATAAAATAGATTGAAAGTATAAGAAGAAAAAATATAAAACCAACAAAAAGATGGAAAGAAGAGATATATACCAGATTAATTTGGTTAACTGATTTCTTAATTTAGCTGAACCAAAAATTACTAACTTCCTTATTGAACCAACGAAGACATTAAGGGATCTCTCTTGCACCAGATGTAGTACACATCACAATATCCCGAAGCTGAGGGAATGTTTCGAGAATCCAGACCTAAAAGATAGAAATTAAAAGTATAAACAAGTTAAATAAGAAAATAACTAATATAAAGTACAATGGGATGCATAGAGCATAGTTGATGATAGAATGGTATAAAAAAGTTATCAACATGTAATATGACAGATGGCAAAACACTAATGAAAAAAGAGACGATGAAAAAAGAGACATTATGACAATATAGCATGATTTATGACAGTCTTATAATAAGAAATTCAATTAGGATGAAAGTTTTGATATGATCATGACATGATGAAAAAAGAGATAAATGATGACAGGTGTTTATGAAACTCAGTAATACAAAGATATAATATAAACAAACATGTCATGTCATAATTAAAAAACATGTATTAAACTTAAAACACCAAAATGTATGATGATTGATGACAAAATTTTAAATTGACATACATATGGAATTATATGATTAAGATACAATAGGAAATAATTGATGAAAGTTGTATAAGTAACTCAGTAATACAAGATATAGTAAAAAACATGTGAGCAAAAATATAAATAGGCTAATTGAAAGAGATGATGACAGAATGATGGCATGCTTTGAGATCGGTTTAAAAAATACCTTAAAAGCTATGGGGAATCCGTGCAAGTAGATGGTAACTCTAGTGTCATCAGGACGCTCGCCTTTCACTGGCTTCCCCACACTAGCTGCCTTCATGAGATACTCAATAGTTGTAGAGTACACTAGCCTACCCATGGATACTTCACAAATTGAGACATATCCGTTGATAGCTTGTAAAACTCAGACCTAATAGGCTAATTAGGTCGTTGAGGAAGGAGAATGCCCTCAACAATAAGCAAATAGGCCAAACTGAGCTTCTTAGCAGGATTGGCCTCGATAGCAAAGAACGCAATCAGGTAATTCAACCGGAAACTTCGGACCCCAAATTCATTGTACATGTTTGCTTCCGGGATCACATAATTGGAATTACCATGATAATCCAACTCGATGACTGCTGCAAATTCGGGAAGACCAAACCGGCACACATGGCCTTTGATATTGAACCACATTTCATGAATCTTCTCGGTCTTGACTTGATGAAGAATAAAATAATAGATGAGTTGTGATGACACCTTCAATGTATCGGCCCAGACAACAATAGGGGCGAAGATTCCATTACTCAATTCATGAAATTCTGGATGGCCAAGATGCTCTTGAATTATACGAAAGAGATCCCAATTTGCAAACATGTTCTCTTGAGATCACATGTGCATAGATTCAAGAAAAATATACTCAACCTTTGAGATATCCATTCCAACCTAAAAAAGAAAACACAAAAATATATTGTAAAACTGTTGTGAATACACAAAATCACAAAAGCTATAATACAATAAGGAAAACACAACAACATTGTCATCAACAAAAGAAAAGACAACAAATCCTTGATGACTGCATACAAGATTCTGTAATCAAATCTCAAAAACTTTAGATAACTACTGTCATCAAATCCAAACAAAAATCAAATATAGAGCACTAAACTATCATCAAAGAGTCCTAAAAAAATATTTGAACAAACATGATAGAAAATTGATGACAAAACAACATTGTCATCAACAAAAAAGAAAAATACAACCAAATCCTTGATGACTATATACAAGATAATGTAATCAAACCTCAAAACTTTTGCATAACTACTGTCATCAACCTTCAAAATTAAAATCAAATAGAACAATAAAACTGTCATCAAAGAGTCCTAAAATACTGTATTTGAACAAACATGATAGAAAATTTGAACAACAAATATAATCATAAAAAGAAGTGATTGAGATCATAAAAATACAAAGAGATATACTGTCATCCAAATCAGATATAAACACAAAAACATAAAAGATTATATTCAATAAGAAAAACATATAGATGAATCTATTTAATTAGAATAACTATTATTTTGGAAAAGGGAAGTGATTGAAATCATAAACATACAATAGAAAAAGCTGTCATCAAAATCAGAATATACAATTGTCATCTAAATAGTATAATATTCAAGGGAAAAGCATCTGGATGACAATATTTTATTAGAAAAACTATATACACTATTGTCATCAAACAACAAATTTGGAACACAAGTGGTTTAAATCATTAACATACAACAAAATACTATCATCAAATTCAAAAAATATACATTCAAAACAAAAGACTATCCCCAATACGAACACAATATTGTCATCATAAGAAACAAAATCATGATGACACAGTTTTATAAGAATACCTATATAAATAATTGTCATCAACCAAACAATTTTGAAAGGGGGAAATTGGAATTACTGAAAAGGAAATGGATTATAATAATGTTTTAACATAGTGTATCAAAATGGTAACAAAGAGATCTCACTAAATAAACTGCCCTCAACATAAAACACAACTAACACATTGTCATCGAACCAAACAGATGTCTAAGCAAACTAATTGTCATCGAAACTATAAAACTAACATTAATTACACGCAAAACAACAATAAGAAAGAAACAAAAACAGCTAAATACATAGATGTGATGACAATACAAAAAAGGAAACAAAATAAAATTGTAATCAACACATGCAAATGGACAAACAAGTAAAAATAAAAAAATATACTGTAAAAAAAAAGCAATTCGCAAGCAAAACACACAAAACTACACTGTAATCACATCAGAAAAAGCTCAATCACATACAAAATGGAACCGTAAATCCTAAAAACACAGAACAAAAGCAAAAACTGAATAAAATACGTGCATGTGACTGATTGTGGATGAAATGAGGTCGAAATAAAACCAGAAATGAAGGAGAAACCCCTGCATTACGAGAAGAACAACCAAACACGATCATAAACCCTAATTTCGCTAAAAATCAACCAAAAACAAAGAAAAAAACCTTACCGGGTGATCGGCGAGAGCAGGAGAACTCGAAATCGAGGAGAAAACCTAAGAATTAGGCCGAAATTCGAGCGAAATTGGATGAGAATGGTGGAGTTGTGAAGAGCGAGAGAGGGAAGGAAACGTGAACGATTATTTGCAAATGAATAAATGAACCGCCTTTTAATAATTTCAGTATTTATATTAATTTTATAAATATTTATTTAATTAGGAAGGGTTAGTTACCACTCTATATAAAAACACGGTTCGTATATACAGCCCGGTGCTTTATTCAAACAACGCCGGGTCACTCGCGTTCTGCGAGATTAGCAAAAAATTAGGTTAATTACATGCAAAAAATTAGGTTAATTACAACCAAATCCATTATTTATTCAAACCTCAAGACATGTAGTAATGGCGCACAACAACGTGTCCTCGCAGAACGCGAGTGTCACGTCCCTCGCAGAACGCGAGATTAGCATGTCAGATGGACGTTGTTGTGCGCCATTACTACATGTCTTGTCCCCACCTAACTATAATAACTACCCCCTTATTTTAAGTATTCCGTAACACCTATTAACCCTACCCTAACACCTCTTTTTATCATCTTTCACCTCTTTCACCCTCCATTAAAACCCATTTTCAAAACCTTAAAACTTCAAAACACTCTAAAAACACCTAAAATAATGGAAGATGAAGAGGAATTCAACAAAGGAGGGAATGAAGATGGTGGTTCATCAAGTTACCATTCAAATGAGGTAATGTTCTTACTTAATTTTTGAATTTTAATTTGTTTTGCACCATTAAGAGCTAAAATGAACTTATTATGTTGTATTTCATGTTAAATCTAGTAGTAGTAGTAAGTGTTGAAGAGATGACTTTTGCATATAATGTCAAAAACTTAGATGTGTTCATGTTTTTAGGGTTTTTATGGTTTTGAATGTAGAAACTCATGTTATGTTAAAATATCCCGTTGAATGACTAGTTTCAGGAAATAGCAACTTCTCGCGTTCTGCTAGAGGAAGCCCCTCGCGTTACGCGAGAAGTGCCTCCCTCGCAGAACGCGAGAAGGGCCTTCCTCGCAGAACGCGAGAAGTTGCACATTACAGAGTATTAACAGTAGCACTGTGTATAGGTGAATTTTTCTTTGTTCACTGGATTGAATGCAATCCAGTTGAATGACTACACCTACCCCTCGCGGAATACGGTGCCCGTTTCGCCACCGTCATTTGATTTAGGGATTGACGACTTTGGATATTATCATCAACCATCTTTATATGAACAACATGTGCCATCTACATATGAATTGCCTGTGCCATCTACTTATGAGTTGCCCGTGCCATCTACTTATGAATTGCCATGTACATATGAGGTGCCATCAAGCTATGATGCGTTTGATTCACAATTTGCTAACCCACCAACAAACGTAGGAGAGGAGATGTGTTTTCTTCCCTCTTTACGCACTGCACCAAAGTTTGATAGTCCCGTATGTGAGGAAGAGGTTGTTTCTAGGGATTATTCGGAATATTTCACTACGGAGCAAGTGTTTGCCTCTAAGGAGATTGGTCATTTGTGGGCTTTGAATGTTGCAAAGCAACACAAGTTTATGATCTCTATTGGAAGGACTGTACCATCTAAACTGGGGCAAAGTGGTAAGATTCAAATCATTTGTGAGAAAGGGGGAAGCCATAGGCCTAAAGGTGTCGGTGTTAGATCAAACACAAAGAGCAAGAAAACGGGGTGTAAATTTCAGTTGAAGCTCATGGAGAACCGGGTTGAAGAGAATTGGAGATTAGTGGTTGTTTGTGGTTTGCACAACCATCCTATTGGAGATAGTTTGGTCGGGAATGCATTTGCCGGGAGGCCAACCCCGGATCAAAAGAAAAAGGTTCGTGAGATGGTACTTTCACATTGTTCTCCAAATCAGATTTACACTGAGATAAACAAGGATCCCGGAAGTTGCACAAAGAAGAACCAAGTGTACAATTTGGTAAGACATATAAGGGAAGAGGAAATGGAAGGTAGAACCGTGGTTCAAGAATTCTTTCACCAATGCAAAGAGAGCAACTACTTCATGGAGTATAGGCCAAGTGCAACGAACCCTTCGATAATAGGCGACTTGTTCTTTGCTAGCCCCGAATCAATGAAACTCTTAAAGGCGTTTCCATATGTCCTTTTGATGGACTCGACTTATAGCACGAACAGGTAAGTATTTATCATTCTGTTTTTATGTTGTATTTATCTTACTGTATTTTGGTTCCAGGTACAATGTTCCCTTCCTGGAGATAGTCGGTTTGACTTCTACATGGAAGAATTTTGTTGTGTGCGGGGTATGGTTAGAGGCTGAGAGCGAGGATAGTTATTTATGGGCGTTGCAGCAGCTGCAGACGATGTATTTGAGAATAGGAGCATCGCCTACTTGCTTCGTCACTGACCGTGAGATGGCTCTTATGAATGCAACAGACAAGTTATGGCCAAATGCAAAGTTTCTCTTATGTAGGCGACATGTAAGGAAGAACATAGAGGCGAGAGCGAAGATAGCTATGGGCACACAAGCATTGGGGGTTAATATTTCAAATGATTATTATAACGTGTTCGAACAAACCACTGAAGAAGATTACAAGAGTACTTTGAAGAAACTTGAGGACGAATGGCGAGCTTATCCAACCGTATTGAAGTACGTGAGAACGAATCGGCTAAACCGTTACAAAGAAAGACTTGTTTCAGCATGGACGGATAATGTCTTCACTCTCGGGAATAACACAACAAACAGGTATGTTCTGTTATTTATGTCTACCTTCTACATATGATAAAAAGAGCTTCTGTAATGCACACCTCGCAGAACGCGAGGGCATACCAACTCGCAGAACGCGAGTAAATTCCTTGATTCAGTGTTGATGCATTTTCGAATGCAAAGATCCTGGAACAATGTATGAACTCGCAGAACGCGAGGTGTACACACCTCGCAGAACGCGAGGAGTTACACATTACAGAAGGATCCACAGGTTCTGATTTGTATTTGCATTTTATTGTTTTTCGAACATTTTAGAGTTGAAGGAGCACATTCATGTCTTAAGTCATACTTGTCAAGTGGAAATGCTAGGCTAGACACAATGTTCAAAGAATACAAAACAATGGCGGAGAACCAACTTAAGGAGATTACTGTGTCTTTCACCGAGAGTTTGAATAAGAGCTTCACAGTTGTTGAAGGGGCCGACTTGTTTAAAGTCTTGAAGTTCAAAGTCTCTTACAAATGCATAGAATTTTTGCTTAAGGAATACACGAAGGGGGAGAGATTAGGTGCGCACTTTAATATGTTTTGTAGCTGCGAGATCAAGATTAGAGATGGGTTGATGTGTGTTCATCAGATTGTAAGACATTGGAAGGAGCAAAGACCACTAAGAGTATCAGAGTTGCACCCTTTCTGGAGTACTTTGAGTTTGGAAGAAGTTGATGTTCCCGGCATACTGGAAGTTAAGAGTAAGGTGGCAAGGCGTCTTTTTCAGACTTTCTATGAGGAAACGTTTCCGAAATTGTGCCCCCATGATCAAGAAAAGTGTGCACAAACTGTTTTAGACATTGGGAAAGTAAATACTCCTCTAAAAGAGCCGGCTATTTCAAAGCACACCGGAGGTCGTCCAGTCGGAGCTCCTAACAAACAACCTAGGTCAACGCAAAGAAGACCGTCTGCATGGGAGCACACTAATGTTGAGATGGATGCTAGAGATTTGGAAGAAACACCCCCAAAGAAGCAAAAAAATGCTTCTAATTCTGAAACATTCAAGAAACCAAAGATTAAGGTGATTGGCAAGTACAAGTCTCACATACCCGCGTCAATGCGCACCCATGTGAATGGTTGGTTTGAGGTAAATGGAGATGGAAATTGTGGATTTAGAGCAATAGCTCATGAATTGCATGACAACCAACACTTATGGAGGGAAGTAAGAGATTTGATGATAGCTAAGGTCAAAGAGATTTGGCACCTAGTTCAAGGAACTTGGATTGGACCTCCACAACAACCAACTTTGGAGAGCGCTTTACACCAACTTACATGGGAAGGAATAGGAAGGGCTCCAGAAGATCACTGGCTAGCTACCCCGGAAATGGGATGCCTTGTGGCATCCACATTCAACATAGTGTTCGTAACGGTGGGAAAAAATGCTAACTACACTTACCTTCCTCTACAACGTCCTACTTGGTTAGAAGATGGTGACACACTTCCGACGTTCTGCTTATTCTATATTCAGAGTGAGAGACATTTTGTTCCGGTAAGTTTTTGGATCTACTTATGAATTACTATCTAATATGCAACTTCCTAACATTGTTGTTTTCTTGTAGTTGCGTCTTGAAGAAAACTGCCCATTACCTCATGTGTTTACTCCTTGGTGGCGAAACGCTGAAAGAGATGCTTTTTCTTTGCACGATCTTGTGTCACATCGATGTGCCGCCTTTGAAATGTAATGTTGAAGTTATGTTTTATTCGCTGAATAAATGACAATTTGACAAGCTGAGATGACCGTACACTGGTCGGCTGGGATGACTTACTTTTATTTCCCCTTTTACTCCATTCTTAATGAATTGCCATGAAATTTGACTGGCATGCATTGGGGAAGATGAATAAATGGAAATTCTTAAACTGGAGGAATGACATTTTCCAGAAAATGTCATTCCTCGCGTTCTGCGAGATAGGTGTCACTCGCAGAACGCGAGTGACACCAACCGTGCCACAGACCGTGCATATCAACTGAGAGCACCCTGTTTCCTATAGGGCAGACTCGCGTTCTGCGAGTGGTGTACACCTCGCGTTCTGCGAGGTTATGCAAAAAACGAACAGAATTGAAGCAACACCAACATATCCCTAAACATAATCCAACAAAATTATCCAATCAACAAAACACCTAAGAAAGCAATCCAAAACACAATCCAAAACACAAAACGAAAGGCTACTCGTCTTCTCGTGGTCGGAAGGGAGCGAGATTTGACATACTTAGTAGCATTTGGGCGTGATATGAATCAAAATCCTCTGGAGTGGCAAACCGATACCGGTCCATGTCATTGTACACCCGGCCAATCACCTATACGCAAGTAAACATTCATTCTATGTTAATATTCGAGACAAACAAAGACTAGAAACGCAAGATAAACCAAAACAATTAATATTACCTGTCTCTCAGTCATCATCCCAGGGATTGCAGGACGGATATACCTATGGGTCCTCTTGATGTACCAATCCATGTAATCATGGGAGCATTCATGTGGTGCATAGGCAACTGGCCCCATATCATCGAGAGACAAAGAGTGAACATCTCTTGACTCCCAAAGCCATTGGTTGGCGTCATAAAAAACACTATAACACCTAATGTTTTTCAACCTATGAGCTTTGAGCGGTTCGATGACTGGCCTAGGAATACGCTGCACTCTCCCAAATTGTCTGGGACACCTATCAGGCATGTGTGGTTCGGTGATGTCACAGCAAGATAGCACCCCGTGAAATAGAGCGGGAGCAAGCTCAGGATCGGTGAAGTCTTGTGCTCCATACGGGTTCCAACATACCTAACAAAATGACAGAAAAACGCATGGTGAAGTCTGTAAAGCACCAGAAACTGCAGAAACTAGGACAAAATGCAGAAACTTGCATTTTCTCGCGTTCTGCGAGTATGTGCATCCTCGCGTTCTGCGAGGAGCCACAAACTCGCGTTCTGCGAGAAAATGTTGCATAATCAAACAAATTACTGCTGCGTACTAAAAAAATGCAGAAATCCCAGAAAATGCAGAAACTTACCATCTCCGGCATAAGAATATCGAGCGCTCCCCTATAGTCCCTTCCGACTTGCCCCTTCTTCAGCTTTACATTCTTAGGCATCCACCGGTATGCCCATGGTTGCTCCGCTATCCACCGAGGACGTTCAGTAGGTCGGAAGTGTGGGAAGTAGTTGTAGATCCATGCCTAAGAAATACAAAGTACGTTAAATATGAAAATATATATAAGTATGTAAATTAAACGCTTAGAAAGTATAATACCTACAACAAGGTGTAACAGAAAGACATCTGGGCACAACCCTGTCGTGTGCATACCCCCAGCTGCCTATACAGATGGGCCAAAGCAGCTGAACCCCACGATATGCCCGTAGCATGGGCATAGGTTTCCAAATAAGGCCCATATCTAAGCCGAATCAAGTTCTGTGACTTGTCCGGAAATAAGAGCGAGGAAGCAGTATACAACACCCATCCTAAACCCTTTCGCTCTGGACCTAGGTTTTCACAATGCCTTCTAAACCAATCAGCTTTCACCCTCCCAGAATCTAAAGTGTGCGGATCTACTCCAAAAATTTCCGCCCCCTTCCTACCATAGTATTTTATAATCTCATCATGACTAAACTTGGCACCCAGTTTCTTACAAGTAGTCATTGCTTTCCCTTCTATAGGTGGCATGAGTGAGCTCAGGATCATACTTTGGCTCATTCTTCTTGGACTTCCTCTTTCTTTTTGGTTTCTGGACCAATTCTTCTTCTTCTTCTTCTTCTTCTTCATCATCATCATCATCATCATCACCTTCTTCTTCATGTTCTTCCCCAACACCTTCATCCTGGTACTCTTGTTCCATCGGTTCTGGTTGAGGATTGTAAGAAGAAGAACAAGCTTGTCCACTTCCTTGACCCATGTCTTCAGGAACACTTCCCTCACCAAATCCACCTCCCCAACATTGTCCACCGACCCAACTTTGTCCACCCCACCCTTGTCCAACTTCCACTACAACATACTGAGGAATGAAATTGTCCCAGCTACCCGATTGTTCATATGGAGTTGATTGTGGTACCCATTGAGTTGACGGTTGTGCACATGAAACTGACTCTTGAGAATAAAGGTCCCAATCATCATTTCGATACCCTTGATATGTATCTGCTCGTTCTATCCCACTAGGCACAGAACAGTCTTCCCCGGCATAACTATGGACACCACTGTACCGCTCTATGGCGCGATAATCAACGTCGGGGAGCCCCTCGGGGAAGAGCTCTACCGGTGTTGTATTCTTTGCTTTCCTTTTCCCTTTTGCATTTTCAACCGGTGGATTTTCTCTCACAGCGTTCCTATTTCTTCGACGGGTTGAACGTCCAGGACGATCCATTACCTAAAAAGATGTAAAGTAGAATCAGTATATAAATATAACAGTATATAAAGTAAAATCAGTATATAAATATGTATCTGCAGAAGAGGAAAGAATTTCCTCTTATGTCAATTCCTCGCGTTCTGCGAGTATACTACACCCCTCGCGTTCTGCGTCAATTTGCACTATCATGAGTTTCTGGCAACAGTTTCCGGCGAGATTTTCCGACGAAAATTCAATATTTTAGCTAAAATACCTATCAATTTAAGTAAATTACCAAATAAACATCAAAACCCTAAATAAAATCAACAACCCTAATCAAAAACCCTAACCCTAATGAATTTCAACATAAAACAACATCCACTCATCCACCATAATTCAAAATCATCATCTTTCATCCATTATACAACCATTTCTAAAACAACATTCAATATCAAAACATCATATAATATGCAATTTCCTATACTAACAACATATATTCATCTAGAAACAACATTAGAAAGCATAAGAGTATAAGAAACATACCTTATATGGAGATTTGTAGTGAAAAGAGGAAGAAAAACTAGTTTGAACCGAGAGAGATGGTGAGAGGCGGCGGTAGAAAATTGTGTGTGAGGTAAAAAATGGGCCGAGTAGGGTTTTTCCCATTTTATAGGGGAAAAACACCCTCGCGTTCTGCGAGGTGACGCACCCTCGCGTTCTGCGAGGAGACGCTCCCTCGTAGAACGCGAGAGCCCGGGCGTTATTTAGAAAACGCCCGGGCGGTATTTAGCAAGGGCCATATAAAAATCATGTTACTTTCCACTCCTCATGGACAATAAGGGGCAAAGGGCCCCTTGGGACAAACTCAGTTCGAAGGCCCATAAACTACCACCAAAACGAAGGGCCCATGAGTTAGGAATCCGATTTGAAGCACAATACAAGCGTTTTTCCTTTTTCCTCAACTTCTTTGCCAAATTTCAGATCTCGAATTATCTATGAAACTCGATCAATTTCGATCGATTGCAAAGGGAAAATACAACATACTCACACTCGAATAACGTCTATACAAGCACAATTTCGATGAAGATGAAGAAACGTGCTTAGTCGCGGTGGAAGAAGTTTGTAGTGGAAGATTCTCGCATATCCACTCGATTTGAGGTCATTTGAAGGCTACTTCAAAGCGATTTCACTCGATTCCACAAAAGAGGAGAACAATGAGAGCACGATTCTCATAGATCCAACGAAATTAGGTCAAATCGTCTTCTCACAATCCTAATTTGGAGCACTACTAGAAGCGGATTCAAAGATGAGATAGAAGACTGCTAGTTTGAAGGTAAATTATGGCCCTTGCTATTCACCGCCCACCCAATTTGCTATTTATCTCCCACTCTTGTACGTCGCGTACGGACACAATCCATATGCCGCGTGTCAACACAATTCATATGCGATGTATGAAATATATCCACACACGACGTATGGAATAAATCCACACGCGGCGTATGGAATAAATCCACACGCGACGTATGGATTGTTTCCATACGCGACGTATGAATATTTTGCCTATATAAGGCCTAACATCGAAACCCTACCAGTTTAACTTCTTCTTCTCTTCCACGGCGCAACATCCCCACGACGCACCGAATTACTCCATTTCAAGCATTTTTCAACCTCCATTTGCACTACAAGGTAAGTAAACTTTAAGATTTTATTGTTACGGTATGATATTGAAGTATATATGAGGTTTTGATGTTTTTTTATGATATTTACTTCGAAATTGAATGTGTTTGTTAATTAGTTGATTAGAAAGGATGAAATTTATATTGTATGGATGGATTGTGAACTTTGTTGTGAATTTGTTGTTGAATTTAAAAAATTTATGTTTAGATAGTATAATTAGAGTTTTGATATTGAATTAGGGTTTTGTGGATTAGGGTTTCGAAATTTGATATGGTTTTGTTGAAGTTATTGATAATATGTTGAATTAGGGTTTCGAATTAGAGTTTTTTGTGTTTTTAGAATATGTCAAATGCATGAAAAGAATTCTGAAATGTGCAATTCCACACGTCGCGTGTGGATTGTATCCATACACGACGTATGGATTCTATCCACACTCGACGTATGGAATTGCACATTCCAAAATTCTTTTCCTGCAATTTTTGTTACTGTTTTTGAAATAATGATTAATTTTGATGAAATGATTAATTTTGTGGAATTGAACATTTTGTTTATAATGATTTTGATGAAATGATTAATTTTGTAATATTGGTATGGATCGTCGTCCTGGACGCTTTTCTCGCGCTAGGAATAGAAGCGAGAAGAGAAAAGAACCCACAATTGAAAAGGGAAAGAAGAAGAGAAAAGAATCCTCTCCAGTCTCCTCGGCGTTTAGAGTTCTCTGATGAAAGACAATGGCAACAACAGCAAGGTCCACAGATGTCTGCTGGAAGTTTCATGCCCCAGGGCTCCCCTCCCTTTTTTTCCCGGGCTCCCCTATTATGTTCCCTCAGTTCCCCGACTATGACATGCGGAACTTCAGTTTTCCTCCTGTGCACCCACATCCAGATCCATCATTTACAGAGATGATGAGGTTGGCTAACAAACCCCATAAAGCATCTTTTTTTTTGTTACATGAGCATATGCGGCTCTTGAGGGGTTGCAGGAGGTCGGCCGATTCGCTATTCGAAACTTTGTTCTTGAAGGTGATAATCTATCTGTCATCAACAACATCAAGCAAACCTGAAAGTCCCATGAGAGATTCGTAACCTATTTGCAGGTTTTGATCATTTCCAAGCCATTCGTTGTTTGAGAAAACCTAACGCAATTGCATATTTTCTTGTAATAAAATAAGTTGACATCCCAGAGCTTAATGCAACTCTTATTAGACTCAAGGATGATGATGCATCATGATCCAGAAGTCAATTGCGAAATTATCTGTATTTTAGAAGCTTGGCTCCTCTTAACTCTAGAGATTTATGTGTTTTAAGGGGACGTTTGATATAAATTTAGGGTTGGAAATGAAATGAGGTATGGGTTGAAATCTCATACAATTTATCAGTTGTTTGGTAGTAAAAAATTTGGGAACCGAAACTCCCTTCTTCTTCTTCTCCTTCATCTCCTAGGTACAAACTACAACCAAAATCTTCCAATTTAATAACTTTTTTACAGTCTTCTTGATTCTTCCTTCTTCTTAGCCATGCCTTTCTCTTATTGCAAAGAAAGCAACAACTAAGGAAAAACAAGCTTTCAACCTTTGAAAAGAATGGGTTTAATTCAAGCAAAAAGAAATCTCCAAAAATGGAGAAAAAAAACAAGCTTTTTCATGGACATTAATAGAGGAGGTGCTAGTAGAGGAGGAAGAAAGAGATTGGGAATGGAATCTAATACCTTAGGGTATGAGAACCCCATATCAAATAACACATCGATATCGGGATCTCATTCCTCGATATCTCTAACCAAACAGCCCTTAAAGGGAAAAAGGCAGATTTTGAGACCCAGATGGTTGGAAATGCATCTGAAGAACTCTGACGCAATCTTCATCATTATCGCGCTCTCCACTCTCTTCCTCCTCTACTTGTACTCATCACTCCTCTCTTTCTCTTTCTCCTCTCCCTCCCAAACCCTAATCCCCAAATTCACCCCCACACTCTGCAACCTCTTCCATGGCCGCTGGAAACCCGACCCGAATCGCAGCCCCCTTTACGATCACTCATGCCCTTTCCACCGCAACGCCTGGAACTGCCTCCGCAACAAGCGCGAGGGGATGGATGCCATCAATTCCTGGAAATGGGTCCCTGATGACTGCGATCTACCACAGCTCCACCCTCTTACCTTTCTGAATTCGATGAGGAACAAGAATGTAGGTTTTGTTGGGGATTCTTTAAATGAAAATTTTCTGGTCGGATTCCTGTGTGCTTTATGGTCGGTGGATCCTTCTGCTAAGAAGTGGAAGAGGCGAGGCGCCTGGAGAGGTGCTTACTTTCCTCGATTCAATGTCACTGTTGCGTATCATCGCGCGGTTTTGCTTGCTAAATACAAGTATGCTTTCTCATTCACTTTCTGCTCTCCTGTTGTGAATTTGTGATCACTAGGACAGTTAACTCTATGTGCAAACAACTGTAACCAAATGCCACTCTCTTTTTTCTTAGCAACAGATTAAATATTGTTGTGGAAGATTGCCTGAAAATGTTGCTGTGAAACTGAAATTTAGGTGGAAACCAAAGCAGTCTAATGAAGATGGGATAGAAGGCTCATATAGAGTAGATGTTGATGTTCCAGCAGATGATTGGGTCAACATCACTAAATTCTATGATGTACTCATCTTTAACACAGGCCATTGGTAACTAAGTTTTTTCTCTCTTGTTGTTGTTAATTTATGTGTTTATTTAATTCCTTGGTTTGAAATTTTATTGGTCCGTGATTTATCAGTGACTTGCTTTTGAAGGAGGTAGTGATTGGATTTCTATATACAATCTGAAATCTCTCAATTTTACTTTCACTGCACCCAAACCATATAACACGAGCATAAATCTGAATTTCTTTAATTTAAACATGTCAATATCCTAAAGGAAGTGAGAGGTTTGGACTAGCCTTGCAGGTTTTCAAACTTCCAATCACCGAGCTCAATCCTGCTCGATTTGCAATTGCCTGCTTTCTGCTTCCCTTGATGCTGACTTTTTCTTCTCATTGCCCTCTATAAATTCACAAGCTTTTTCACCTATAAGGCTGTGATTATTGGATATTTTAACTTAAGAAAAATATTGTCAAATTTCTTTAACACTCTCCATTTCTTTTAAGTACCATTTTTGTTGTCTATTGTTTTGCTTAAAGGTCAGAATATCTAGAGACTTGCACTGCCAACTTTGTATTATATTCTTCAGATATATTATATGTCTATTCAGTGCTTCTAGTTATAAAAATCTGTTACGACTTTGCATAGGTGGGGACATCATAAATTTCCTCCAAAATTCCCTCTGGTGTTCTACGAGAGGGATGAACCCATAGTTCCTTCCCTCAGTATTATGGATGGATTTGAAGTTGTCATAAAGCATATGATCTCTTTCATAGAGAATGAGGTTAAAAGTGACACAATCAAGTTTTGGCGCCTTCAGTCTCCAAGGCATTTTTGGGGTGGCGAGTGGAATCAAAATGGCAGCTGCTTGTTGGATAAACCGCTAGATGATGCCCAGGTAATAATCACAGATGTCATCTCTGATAAAATAAAATACTACCATCTGCTTTAGAGTGCATGCTGATTTGCATCAAGTGTGGATGCCATTGCAGGTTCATGAAAATCACCGGAACTGCAGATTTATATTAAAACTAAATTTTGTGTGCTTTTTGACACCTCAACAGCTTGACTTGTGGTTTGATCCCAGCAACAATGGAGTGAATAAGGAAGCAAGAGAGTTGAATCAGTTGATTGAAGAAGCTCTGCAGGGATCAAGCATCAAGGTACTCGATCTGACTCATCTTAGTGAATACAGAGCAGATGCTCATCCAGCAATCTGGCTCGGGAAGAAGAATGCAGTTGCAGTGTGGGGTCAAGACTGTATGCACTGGTGCTTACCTGGCGTTCCTGATACTTGGGTCGACATTCTTGCTCAACTTATCCGCCGTCACTTTGGTGCAATCTGATCAACTCTTGACAAATTCAACACGCGGTTGAGGAATGATATGTATTTACAGAATGGACTTTCTGCCTTTATCAGTGCTTAGTGCAAAAGAAGATGGCTGAGAGTACAATTCAGGGAGCAAATTCACAGGTTTAATGGAGAGAGGGAGAGAGAGAGAAGGGATAAATCAAGGGATGGAAATTAGACTTGTGTAAAAAAGGCTTGTGGGTTCTCATATTGAAAGCTGTAATGTTTTTGAAGGTGTTCTTTATTAGCTCTTTTCTTTGTAAGGACTTCAAATTTAATGAGACGTCTCCAACACCATTGTTCATTGAGCTAAAGACTTTCTTTTTTTGTGTGAATATTATGAATACAAATTTCTGTTCACCCTTGGAGATCAACACCGAGTTTAGGCTTGCTGACGCCTGACATAATTTCGCTCCAGTGGATTTTAATTCTCTCTATCTTGCTGACATAATTTAGCCCTCAGTAGGCTATAACAATTTTTCTTCTTGGGCAAGTATTAATAGACACGGGATCCCGTTGTAACCGGCAGACAACAGACTCAATTAAATTGAGGGGGTTATGCCGCTTTCGGGGTTTGAACCCTTAATCTGTGGATAAGAGGCACTAACCTCTTCCACCGGGCTACAAGATAACCATGCCAATTATTTGTACACAGTTCAACCTAATCAGATTCTATAACCAAATAGTTATATCACATGACGAGTTAAATTGCAACTTCCAGCTTGTTTTTTCCTTTGGTGGAGCAACTTCCAACCTGTCTAAAACGGAATTCAGTAGCTTCACATTTGGTTGTATCACAAACGCCACTTATCCTTTCTTCGTTGACCAATCTTTCACCATGCCACTAGAAAATGCTAATTATTAAATTGCCTAGTTATCTATAGAAAATGAAACCAAACAACGCTTGAAAAATCCAGGAGGAAATTACAAGTGTGAAACACAGGAATGAACAAATACAGAGCCAAATCCCTAGCAGGTTAGAGCAGCGCGCTTGGTAGACTTTGATCTCACTCAGCCACCTCGCATTGTTTATGTACTGGGAAACAACCTCGATCTCCGGCCAAGACTCTAGCAATCATCGACCGACCCACCTTAAACACCTTATTGCTGCAGTGGAATAGCTAGTTTCCCCAAATTACTAGCTCTAATTTGTTAGGATCTGATAAGATTAAAAGAACAAGACAGCTAAAAATATTAAAATTATTACAAGTAAATGGGCTCCCCAAGTGAGATCATAGAGCAGGATGTAAGTGTTGAGGACTAAACCCATAAACACCTTAATAAGATCAAAGTATAAGTGCGCAAGAAATTCATTACAAAGAGTGCATTCTTTTCTTGTGTTTACCTGTGTGTCACCTGAAATCATGGAAGCGAGATCTCTGTTATGCTAAGAAGTGATGCACTTGATAGCTTCTGATGTCAAGGGAGGCGGGTGCAAGTCATTACCAACAAATGTTTTGTACCAACCAAAAGTTGTGCAACCTGAAAGCACAAGAGCGACCCGTGAGCAAATTTGTGGGAAAAACTAGTTTAGTTCATGGATGGCTGGTGTTCTATGTTATTCTCTAACCCATTAGCATTCTGTTCAACTAGACCTAATGGGGGGAGGGGATACTATAAACTAGTGTTCGTACGGTATGTCTTATGAAAAACATGTGTTTAAAAAATCCACAAAACATTTCAAATATAATTTGTTTGAGAATTCAGCAAAAATACATAATTTTAAATGCACGTGGAAAATATGAGTATCTCTAGTTTAGCAAAAACCTGAGACAACTTCGAAGTAGGTTAAATCTCGGATGAGTCAATGATAGATCACGAGACAATGGAATCAGATTCAACAAAACCCTTGCGGAAACATCAAGACCAAAACAACTGTTTAGTGTAAATTATTATACGCATGTGTATATGTGAAATATGGAACAATGATGTTATTTTGTAGTTATACCCCTGGATGCAATGTTGTTCAATGTAATTATAAAAATTCATAACTTAAATGTAATTAATTATACACCTGTATACATTGCTGCAACAAAATATAATCACATTAAAGAAATTTATCTACTAATGGTTTGATCAGCAACACTTTGTACACTAAACTCAAATCTAGATATATCTTAAACGCCACATGCGTAGTCTCTTCGGCACGTGGGACATGTAGTGCCATAATATAACCAGGTCCGAATACAACCGGAATGAAATACATGTCTACAAGGCAAACTCGAAAGTTCCATGCCTAAACCTAACCCAAATGGAATTAAACAAATTACACAGTGACCTCCCCCACTTTGTTGAAGGGTTGCAACCTCCAACAAAGCGTGTAAAAGATTCGTTGAAGAATCAGATGACTCTGATATGTTGTCGGGTGATGGAACAGGAGGTTCAACCAGCTCATCTTGCTCCAAGTCAATGATTTGTTGAAGTGATCGAACATTGACAATAATATTTGGGCATCTGTGGGGATACAAGGTTGGAGCTTGTGAAGCCAGATAACTACTGACGAAGTCCTGTACAAGGCCAACAACGCACATGTTCTGTATGAAAAAAGGTATGTTTGCTCCATCCAAAACAAATCTTGTGTGCGTCTCACTTATGGGAATACCACCCCATTCAGAAGAGAAAGTGAAATTTTTCACTGTTGTACCGACTTGTTGACGGTAGCGTATTACGAAACATCCCTCCATATCTCTCACAGTTTCATAGTGGGCTGATATAGTGATCATATAATCCCCAAAGAGGAGATGATACATCCCCTCGGTTATTTGTGGAGGCAACACGTTTAGATCAACTGAGTCGTTTAGAGACATAGTTAACCTAATTGTACATATACAGTTAGAGATTTTTTGAAAAAAAAAATGATATAAAAAAGCATTAAAGGAATAGAATGTAATTTCAACCATAAAACTAATAAACAATTCACATCAAAATGCAAAAACCACGCATTACAAATCTACCCATCACAGCCAAGTCACGATTCATCTAAGATCATGTAATCGAATTATAATATATAGGGTATTGCAAGGTTGATGGTAATTGCATAGTTGCTAAGATAAGCTGAAGCTTAGAATATAATACTAAGGTTCATAATATTCAGGATAACTATAGTTTCATGTACTCACTTTTTAATGACATTGTTGTTTTGATGATGTTAGGCAATGATGCTAAAACAAAAGACACCATAACCCAAAGTTAAGGAACTATGTATGCGGCATTTATCAAATTTCATAAGTTAAACAATTTCAGTTATCTAATGTATGAATCTGGAAAATACATTAAAGCAAGGTTAAAGAAGGATGTATTTACAAAATAGAGATCAATCATATAAGAAAGAAAAGAGTTTTGAGATTAAAGTTTACCTAACAAATCGAAGGAGGAGGTTGGTATCGGAATTGGATTTGCAATAACTTGTAAAGTATTCGTAGAGAATATCAAACTCCATGATAAACGATTTAATAGCCATAGAAACTGATCGATAATGGAGGGAGGCGGTGGAGAAGATGGAGGAGGTGGTGGAGAAGATGGAGGCAAGAGTGGAGATCGAGTTTTACAGAAAGAAAGAGATCGGTGTAATTTAGGGTTTAGGAAAATGGAGTTAATTGGTATTAAGTATTATATTATTATTCAAAATTTTATCTAAAAACAAAAAAAAATCTTTCCTGCTAAGTTGGATTTTCCATAATATTGTTCCCAAATAAAAAAAAATGTATAAAATATTCATCAACACATAACATACTTACAAAGAGGAATACGAAACTGACTGTAGAATATCATACGCCCGTATACATTACTGTTTCAAATTGCCGAATACGAACATGATCGTAACATTTTATACGGTCGTAATTATATCTGTTTTGACGAATACGAAGCAAGCTGTAAAACACTTTACGCCTGTATTAAGTATGAAACCTGCATATTTTTTCTGGAAAAAAAATTCTTACTGTTTCATTGAAACTATTTACAAAATGGTAAGAAGCATTAGTGCATCAAACATCAAAGAACAAATTGTTTTATTTACATTTTGAAGCAATACATCACACTCTTTGCAACACTTCTTTGTACACAACATTAATGGTATGATTTACAGCTTCATTGTTCTTGTCAAGAATCAAGAATTTTAAGCCTTTTCGATCTGTGACTCGTGAGACTCCCACATAAAACTGACCATGAGTGAAGACATGCCTTCGAAGAAATATCCCGACATTAGACAAAGACTGTCCTTGGCTCTTGTTTATGGTCATTGCAAAACAAACCATAATCGGGAACTGCCTTCTTTGGAACTTGAAAGGCATTGTGGAATCTGAAGGACTTAGAAGCATTCTCGGAATAGCAACTTTATCACCAATGTTGCTACCCGAAATTACAACCGCCTCAATGACTCTCGTCCCAAGTTCAGTGATTAACAACATGGTGCCGTTGCACAGACCGGACGATTGATCGATATTCCTCAACAGCATGATAGGAGCACCAACCTTTAGCTTGAGCACATGATTTGGAAGACCTGAGCATTTTATGCTGTTTAAGAAGTCGGATGAGTATAGCAACTCATTGATAGCAGAACCGCCATCTTCCTTGCATATACTATCCAAACTGTAATATTTTGATGCAGTCCCATCCAGTAATGACATCATGTACTCGTTGACTTCGTCAACAATGTCATGGGTCGGAGCTAGAATGGCTCTCTCTTGAAAGTACCCATGACAGTTAAGATTTTGTATGAAGTCAGGATAGGTTGCACGAACAATAGAAGAAATTGGATCATCTTTATTTACCCCGGTGATCAAGATTTCAGGAGGAATTTCTACTGTGTATTCACCGGCACCCGATTCCCCGATATCACCATCACCAATTTGCAGTATCCAATTTGCAAATTTTTCAATCTCTTGTGCATCAGGATCCGACGCATTATGTTGAAGCCTCATGTTTTTTGTGAGTCGCAACACCTACATATGGTACAAATACATGAGACAAGGACAAACAAAAATAGAGAAAACCCATTGAGATATAGTTGTATGCTCAACATTACACTCATGCCACAAGTACGAAGACGTAATGGTAGCTGCAACAATATCTCCTCGACTTTCGTGAGGAATTACAGGCAATATTTGGCGAAAATCACCACCAAAAACAATAACTTTTCCACCGAACGGCTGGTTCATACTATTCGGGTTCGAAAACCTGAGAATGTCCCTTAACGTGCGATCAAGGGCCTCAAAACAATACTTGCTGACCATTGGCGCTTCATCCCATATGATCAACTTAGCCATGATCAACATGTGCCACAAGAAAATTGATCTCCATCCAAATCAAGCTTTTTCATGAATTGTTTGCATGCATTGTAATACCAGCCAAACTTGTCTTGCCAACTCTCAATAGTTGCAACAACAACATATACAGATGCCTATAAAAACAATTATTAAATTTATTTAATATGGGTTGTATAGTTTTGAAGGAACATGGTATACTATAATAAGATAAATACCTTATCTGTTTCAGTCAAGAATTTGACACATAATTTCCTATCAAGCTCAAAGAAGTCTGTCGTAGCAGGAAGTGAACTTTCAATTGACTATTGTGTACAAGAAGTCATTGAATCACCAGCATTAGTAAGACTCCAACTATATCATATCATAAAAAAGGTTTTAATTTAGAAGTTGAACTGTCACTAATTAAGCAAAATAATTTACATATAAAGATCAAAATAATGAATTAGAAATAGAGGGATTATAGAAATAACTGAGTCTTAAAATGAATCACTTCATCATGCTGTTGATCGAGAATCAGCTGAGTTCCAAAATGTGCATTACATAATTTTGTGACCCCTATTGTAGATTAACAGAAACATCGTTATAAAAATATATACATTATAGAGAAAAAGACAATGATTATACCTCCAACTATACTTGGCTTAAGATACTTCATGATAATAACAACCCCAGAATCTTCATGTTGTTTGACATAATTATGCAACTCCTCAGCATGGGGGACCCAAAGAGAGTATAGGATAATATCATTCCTAGAGAAAACAAAATAAGGTGATTATTTCTTAATAATTCTATGATACATATACGATTAAGTGTTTATATAGTAGTATAAATACACAAAGAAATATGAAATTACATACTTACTTATGATCTTGGAGTCGGAAGTTGCATACTCTATTCTTAATAGGATCAAGTGTGACAATACGGCCAATAACATCTGTAGGTTTAACAAAGAGAATATAAGTAATAATCATGAAATAGAAAGAAAAAAAAAAGTACATCACAAAATGAACAGATATGTAAATTCCACTTACCAACTAAATAATTCAAATCCAACCTATTAGACTTGACATCCTCATAAGAGATAAAATTAAAATCGTTGACAGGAATTTTTAATCCTGCCATACTTGTCAATGTAGTGGAATACAAGAACTTTATCTTGAATTGATGAGAAGTGTATCTGTATTGATTATTGTTTGGAATAACAGTGAAGCTCTTCAGTGTGTACGACTGACCAACAGTTAATTTAGAGATCCATTTGCTGACTAAAATTGTTGGTATTGTTGCATGAATCGAATGTCCCTGTAAAATAATAAGGTTTAGGTTTTGGTTTGTTTAGTAGATAGTATTTGTAAAAGGATCTTCAAGAATATAATACCTGCATATCAATAAGTATCATTTCAATTGTACCGATTTCGCTCTCCTTATTGTAGGATCTCGTCCAAAGGTGAAGGACACGAATCCGAATCTTCCATGAATCTTTGGATGAATCCAGATCAGCTACGTTGTCAAATTTGGACCCCATTTCAACCCTATAATTCAACAACATTAGTAATAAGAACAAACTAAACAGAGAGTGTAGATGAACAAACGCCAAATCAGATATTACACGAAAACAATTACGATATCAATACACGAAACAATTACAATATCAATTTGAAAGCTTAAGTGTATAAATATGAATATACTAAGTAGAGGCAAGGGATAAATTGTAAAACGTCATGTATCAATAACAACTACCTTCACCTTTGCTTGTTGGACAGATCGACCTTTGCTTGGATATATCGTAGATAACAGGGTTAATGGATGAGAAGAACGATATATATATTAGAGGTTTAAAATATATGTAGAATCTTTAAAGTAGTTGTAACAGAAAAGATTTCTCCCTGCCACACACCAAAACGATATCAAGAGATCCAAAAAATTTGAAATTTAAAATTTGGTTAACATATAATGGACAGATAGTAGATAACAGGATTATAGAATATTTCAAGTAGTTATAACAGATTAGGTTTTATAACAAAACGAAAAGATATCAAGAGATATCAATTTTTGAATTTTAAAAGTTTGTAGCCATAAATCTAGCAGCGGATTAAAAAATTTGATATCTCTCCTGATTTTAAAAGTTTTCACCCTTGGATTTTCCCTGGGAGGAGATACAAAAATATGATAGGGGATGGCAACCACACCCTCTTTTGGAGTCACCCTTGGATTGAGAACTTGGTCCTGCAAAACTTCAAGTTGGGAGATATAGAAGAAGTTGAGCAAGACAGTACAGTGGCAGAATATTGGTTAGGCGACGCCTGGGACTGGAACAGATTCTCACATCTACTTCCTGCACATATTCTGCTCAAAATCGGGAGAGTTGTTCTGAAATCTGAGAATAACGAAGACATATTCTCCTGGAATGGCACAAGCACGGGTAATTTCTCACTGAAATCATGTATAACTATTATCAGAAGCACGGAAGAAGTTGCACGTCATCCGGTGTGGATCAAAATCTAGAAAATTGCAACGACGGAAAGGGTCAGGAATTTCTTATGGCTTGCCACTCACAACGCAATAATGACGAATGCAAACAGAGCTCGCAGACACATCAGCGACAACGCCCTATGCGGAATCTATAATGACAAAGAAGAAATTGTTCTTCATGTTCTCAGAGATTGTCCAGCTGCGTCACGAATGTGGAGGAGCCTATTCTTTGAGGAGAGATATCAGGAATTCATATCTCAGGATCTAGTCACATGGATTAATCATAACATATCTAAGGAAGGGTCATGGCCTACAACCTTCTCGTTCGGAGTATGGTGGCTATGGAAATGGCGCAACGCTCGCGTCTTTCGTACTAACTTGGTTGCACCTGATTCACATACTGACTTTGTTATTGCAAGAGCAAAGGAATATGAGATTTTAGCTGAACAAATAAAGAAAGGTACAGGAAACTCGGGGCTAGTAACGTGGACGAGGCCAAATGCTGGATGGCACAAGCTGAATACAGACGGATCTTACAAGTTCCACTCAGAAAGGATAGGAGCAGGGGGTTTACTAAGGGACCATCTTGGAAGCTATGTATGTGGATTTGTCTCTGTCTCCAATGGAAACTCAGCGTTCAAGGCTGAATTGCTTGGTCTGCAGCAGGGCCTCCGACTTGCCCAATGGAAAGGAATTGACCGCTTGGAGGTTGAAACCGATGCCCTGGAAGTAATCGACATGCTAACTTCTGATGAACCCTGCCCAACTATTTACCGAGAGCTCATCACGAATATCAAAAACCTTCTCGTTGACCGGAGCTGGGAGACGAGCGTCAAATTCGTCCCTCGCCTTGCCAACCAAGCAGTTGAATGTTTAGCTAATGCCAGTTTCGAATACGCTGGAGATTTTATTTCTTTTAGTACTCCTCCTGCTGGACTTTTTCATTTTGTTGAAAGTGATATGCTTGTAAGTAAACAATTGTTGTAAGTGAACAAATGCAAGGTTATCGGGATCATTAAGGGTATCACTTTCCATTTGTTTTTGGAATTTTCAATGTTTGTTACCATAAATTTATAAATAAATATAAATTGGTTCTAAAACACAAGAATGTGAAAGATCCTCTTTGTGAAATTTTATACGACGGTAAATCTTGTTGTAATTCTCATGTCATACTCTCCTCTTTGTGAAATTTTATACGACCGTAAATCTTGTTGGATTTCCCATGTCATACTCTCCTCTTTGTGAAACTTTATACGACTGTATATCTTGCTGGATTGTCCATGTCATACTCTCCTCTTTGTGAAATTTTATACGACAGTATATCTTGCTGGATTTTCCATACCATCCTCTTTATCTTTATACTTGAAACTACCTCATAAAATTTCTTTACAAAAGCAATATTACGTATCAGTTATATTATACAATCACAAAGGCACTAATTTTATTTATTTACATTATGCATTTACATAAGCACTGATCTTCATTCAACTACATAAGAAAGACGTATATACAAACCCATACTTGACATAATCCCTATACAGAAGAAGAAGGACCCCGTCTGCAATTTGGACAAGTTTGTTTCCGTAACAACCATGATTCAATGCATAAACAATGAAATATGTGAGTACATGGCATTTTTTTTACTACAGTGCCCCGTCTGAATGGTTCAAGGCAGATTGAGCAATCAAGATCATTACCAGAATATGTGACACTCTCCAAAGCTACAATGTCCGGTTCTGAACGAATTGGCGATCCTTGATATTGTTCAGTGTCTGTCTCTAAATCAGAAGAAGAGAGAGCATCTATCAATTCAGGCAAATCACCTGGATCAACTTTAATCTCGATGTTTATAAATCGTACCATGCCCCTTTGAATGAAGAAAGGGTCATCAATAACCCAACTATTTATATAATCACGAACCATTTCAGTTGCACATAAATGTTGCAAAACACTTGGCACATAAGCGTGATCTAAAATCAATTCCAATTTCTTGAACTGATAGATGTTCTCCCCTCCAGTGATATGTAGTCAGATACTCCTCCACCGTTGTATATACACTGCAGAAATACTTGACTACGATTGTAGTCTCATCTAAAGGTGAGGTATATCCACCAGTAACTTGGACGGAAAAGTTTCCACAACCATAATGATATCCTTGGCATAAATGAGAAGACGGGGACATTCTACAGAAAAAATAAATAAATAATTTAAAGACAACATATTGCTTGTAATTAACTTCACAATAGAGATGCATACTGTTTCAAGAATTTAGAAACTAAAACCTTCAATGTCTCTTATTGTAAGGTAATGAAGATGCCAAAATTCAATGCTAACCCTAATTTTCAAGCAATAAGGTAGAGTCATATACATGCCAAGTAAGTTTCATCTGAGTATACTGCAAATTTTGGTCAGGCAATTGAAAGTTCTATTTTAAGGTTCTAACTGTTAAGTAAACACCAGATGCACACAAAAAATCAACTTGTAAACTGCAAATTGAAGAAGTGACCTGTTTTAAGGTTCTAACTGTTAAGTAAACACCAGATGAACAAAAAAAATCAACATGTAAACATTTTTTTACCTGTTGTTTTAACTGAGGAAACTCTGGGAAATCTACATGAAAATAAGTAAAAAAGGGCTTTTAGAAACGAACAAAAAACAGTTGCAAGTGCCCAAAAAATAGGTTAAGACTTATCATTACCTGATGTCTTGACTGTATGAGTGTATGACTAATCAGCGGCTTATCGGCATAACTGAGAAGAGATTAAAAAAGAGATTATTAAGAAGCAAAATGTAAACAATAAGACGAGAAATTAATTAAGACCGTATAGAAGAGATTACCAGGTTCAGATAGAAGTTGTTCATATGAAAGGGAACTCTGAGAAGAAGATCAATGAATTAAAGGACTTTTGATTTGAGTTTAAGAAATCATATGCTGTCAAACAAAACAGAAATATAATCAGGTAAGAGGTATAACGTATAAGCACACAACACAGCAACATTGTTTCACATCAAATCTAGTAACATTGAATTATCTCATAGGTTATCCTTTGCAGCCAAGATTAATTTCACATTGGTCCTCTCCCATTCTAGATTTCTGTTTGGAATCAATCTATACTACAGAAATTAATGAGGAATGGAAGCCTAAAATTAGGTATAGACTTTCAGAAGAAGAAGCATAATACAGCCCTGGCACTCACACAATCAATTTCAGCACATAAACCCAAAAATCATATGATACACAAGACAGAGCCACGAGAAACAGCAAACCTCTTCAAGTTCACGTGATCCAAGAAGCGAACTTTATCAAATTAAATTTGATCCTAAGAACAATTAGAAGAAAACAAAGCAATTAGAAGAGCACCTGATAAACAGTGAATATATCAAGCCTTTTTAGAGAGACAAACCTGTGATGAATTCATTGATCTTCTTCTCAGAGTTCCGTTTCTGATAAACAGTAAATATATCCTCGTAAATCTCAACAACTAAGCCCTTTTTACTGTAATTTGGGTAGAAAATTAGGGTTTTGAGAATGAGAGGAGAAGATGAATGAGAGAAAAAAAGATTCAAAGCAGGCTGCATTTTGAGGTTAAATAGTGAGTGTACTTGGCAATTGAAGGCGGTTATGGAGGAGTGGAAGTAGTGGGGAGAGTGGGGGAGTGGGGGAGAAATGCAACTGCTGAGGATGGAGATTGAGAGCTGAGAAGAAGGGAGCGACAGTTTAGAAAATCAGCGTAAGATGCACGTGTTAAATAGTTAAATAGTTAATGAGCTGCAAATTTGGGCTGAAAAAATTAGGTTTTAAATTTTTTTCTGGGCCTGTGATAAGCTGTCACGTGGCTGAAAGTTAGAGCCCCTTAAAGGGACTGGCTTTAATCTTTTAGTAGATAAAAAGGTTGTTGGTCTCAGAAGTTGCAAACCAAATCATATTCGAAACAAAGTAAAAGAATAAACATTCTTCAAAAAAAAAAAAAAAAAAAATAACAGATGCAGCCTGCAGGTATGGTGCAGGTATGGTATGACCTTCTAACTATCTAGAAAGTGTATTAGTAAATAGATATAGTTAAAGTATGTGTAGTTGTATAAAATACCTGATCCTTGCTATCGATTGCCCACATTGCCAGCTTTCTTTGTTTCCAGCCTTGAAATAGATCGACTAATAGAAGAAAGAGTGCTTTCACATGGAATCAAACCTTTGTCTTTCATTTCTAGTAGCAATTTTTTGGCCTCTGCTCGGTACGACTTTTTTTTATTCCTATCCATCTCTGGTTGATTTGATAATCTACAACATGCAGATACCAATATGTTATAAGTCGAAGAGTTGGGCAAAATCCCCCTAACTTGCATCTCATCCAGAAGTTCTCTAGCCTGACTCATTTTCCCAGTACGGGTTAACTCATGGATTAGTGCATTGTACGTACTAACTCTGGGAATAAAACCTTTATATATCATTTTACAGTAAAGTAGTATGAATTCCTTTATATCCCCAATCTTTGCATAGCCACGGACCAAAATATCATATGTAGTAGCATTGGGTTCAACACCTCTGACCTGCATATCTTTAAATAGTTCATCTGCTTTTTTCATTAAACCTTCGGCAGAAACGGTAGATAGAAGAGTATTGTATGTGTCAATATCCGGAGAAACTTCTTCAGCCAGCATGCAGGTAAATTTTACAAGAGCGCTTTTAAGATGACCGCCTCTGCAGTATCCATATATAAAGCTGTTATAAGTGACTGTATCAGCTGAAATGCCCCTACTTGTCATCTGATTTAGAACTGATTTAGCTATCCTGGTCATCCCCAATCCACATAAGGTATGAATGAGAATGTTATAACTCTCACGATTTACTTGGAGACCAAGTTGTACAAGCCGTTCATGAGCCTGCAGAATCACTTCAGCCTTTCGGGCCTTTGATGCTGCAGTAAGAACAGCTACATGGATATTAGAGGAGGGGAAGATTCCAATAGCTGATATTTCCTCCAACAATTCCAAGGATTTTTCAACCATTCCTTTTCTACAGAACCAAGAGACGAGGATGTTACATGTAATTAAGTTGGGATTCAAACCCTTGCTCCTCATCTCATTCCAACATCTAAGACCATCCTCTATTTTATCTTCTTTGCAATATGCACTTATCATTGTGTTGTATGTAGCAGCGTCAGGAGGCAACTCCATCTGTTTCATTAAATCATGAGCAGATTGTGGATCGTATTTACCCAACTTTAACAAGCCATTAACTACAACGTTGGCTGTCACAACATCGAAGCCTAAATCCTTTTCTATCGATTGTGCCAAGCTGAGAGCATATTGTGCATTTCCATCCTTGAACAAACCATCCATCAGAGAAGTATAATTTACACGGTCTAGCATCACACCCTTAGACTTCATAGCTTCAACTAATTCTACTGCCTTCTCCATTTTTCTCTCTCTTTTTGAACTGTTTACAAGAGCATCAACAACATAACTGTTTTCATCTATGCCTTCAGACTTCATTTCCTTGCATATATCATCAGCTAGTTCTTTCCTACCTGCCTTGTAATGTCCATCAACAAGTGCACGATAGATAAAAATATTAGGCTGGATATTTCGTTGCTTCATCTTCTGCACAAGGCTAGAAGCTTTATCGAGTTTTCCTTTCTTCACATAAGCATTTATCATGGAAGAAAAAGTAATAACATTTGGTACAACACCTTTATCTTCCATTTCCACTAGAGTTGATTCCGCAGCGTCCAAATTATTCAGCTTGCAGAAGCCATCAATAAGTGCAGAATATGTCACATGGTTTGGGTTTAAGCCAAGATCAGAAATTCTTTGGAACAGATCTTCAGCATCACCTTTCTTTCCAAGTTTGAATAGTCCGTCAATTAACGATGTAATTAATTTTACGTCAATAACAAGCCCACGAACAACCATCTGATTTAAAAGGTGAAAAGCTCCCATTCTATTCATTCTTCTTAAGAGTGAATTGATGAGAATAGAATAAGACACATGATTCGGTTCCACATCCATGTCCTTCATTTCCTGAAACAGCAGCTCCGCTTCAGGAAAATTTCCAATTCTGCAAAGGCCACTGATGATGGAATTGTATGTGACGACATCAGGCAAATTTCCATTATTAACCATAATCTCATACAAAGAAAGTGCATGCTGAATCCTTTTCTGCCTGCAGTGTTCAGCAATTAGTGTGGTGAATGTTATAACATTAGGTTCCACATCTATGTCTCCATCTATACACTCTATCCATGAAGCTGGCTCATCTTTCGGACATTCCCCTGCACCAGTTTCCAAAACAAGGCCACCGTCTTCAGAGGAATCTCGCAACTTGTTCACAATCTTATTTGCTGTTATAAACTCCCCAACTTTGCAGAAGCCATTGATCAAAGTATTGTAAGTGGCAATATCAGGCTTGAAGCCCCGCTTTGTCATCTCCTCTATGAGTTTCACAGCTTTACTCATCTCACCAGATTTACAATACCCATCAATCAAAGTGTTAAAGCTCATAACATCAGCAAGAACCAGACTTTCATCGTAGTCAAGCAATTTATCCAAAATCCATTGAGCAGATTGTAGATCTTTTACACGGCAAAATCCCTTAATCAAGATGTTGAGAGTGAAAGAATCAAACGGAATCCCCATCTTAATCATATGAGCTAAGCACCCAGATCCTAAGTCAGGCCTAGACTGTGCGCAAAACCCTAGAATCAGTGTATTATAGGAAACTGCATCAGGTTCAACAGGACACGTTTGAATGAATTCTAGGGCAGAATCCAACCTGCCCAATTTGCACAAAGCATGGATCACAACGTTCTGCGTGACAGAATTGGGAGATCCCCCAGAAAAGAGCAACTCTGAGTAAGCATAGCGTACCTGAGAAACCAACCCGGAGGAATTGAAATGATGCAAAATCCGGTTCCAGGAAGTAATATCAGGAGTGCAAGAGTGTTGTAGCATGGAAATGAAGGCATCAAATCCCCGAGAGGGGTGATTGCAGGACAAGAAGAGGTGAATTAGGGAGCAGAAAAGGGAAGCATAGAGATGGGACTTTGCGGGAGGAATCACCAGAGAGGATTGGTGGTTGCAATTGGGCTGTGAATGTGAGCAGAAGGGTGATGAGAAAGGAAGAAGAAGAAGAGGGCGAATGAAATTGAAACTTTCCCTTTTTACGACAATGGAATGAGACATTGACATGTTTCGAATTTTATCCAACCGGAATCCGAGGGTGCATCAATGGGCAGTTGGGTTAGAGGTAGTAGAGAAGGGGAAGTGCAGCACCCATATGCGGTAGGAGAGGTTTTTTACCCCGCGCATTAAGGATGTCAGGATAGACCGGGAAGAAATTAACCCGATCCGCAAACCCGACCCGATTTTTCTGGGTCATAACCCGTCAAATTGAACCCGTGATCCGTTTTCTGTCAAACCCGATTGACCCGATTTTTTTGGGTAAAAAATGGGTTGACCCGCCCCAACCCGTTTTTAACCCGAAAATTTGGCCAAAAAAATAAAATAATAAAAAAGCGGAAAATTGTAAATTTTACCAAAAAATGACAATAATTGATAATTTCCCAAAATTTAGGGTTTGATGAGCAATACATCTAACTTAACCAAATCGTATACTCCCAGAATTTAAGGCTTAATTTGGCAAAACAGGGCCCAAATGATGTCAGAATTGAATGAAACATGATTTCAATGCCTATTAGAGATATTTGACCATATGAGAACTCCAATCAAAACTTCTTCATTTTCAAGTAACACCTTTTTTTCTAAACATCAAACTAGTTATTACTCTCTAACTTGTTGCAATATGTATGGTCAACAACATCGAAGTATTATTATGTTAGGCATATAAAGTCACAATAAGGTCTCGCTTATAGAAAACGAGGCTTGAAACTATTCGTAAATGCTAAAAGGCCTTAAATGGGCTTAAGGCCCAATTTGGAAAAACGATGTCAGAATGAAATGAAACTTGGTTTCAATGCCTATTAGATATATTTAACCATGTGGATAACTTCCAATCACAACTTCTACCATTTCAAATAGCCTCTCCTTTGTAAAAAGTCAAACTAGTGTTAACTCTCTAACTTGTCGCAATATGTATGATTTATAACATCGATGTTGATTATTGTTTAAAAAATTATACAACTTAGTCTTATTAGGCATATAAAGTACCAATAAGGTCTCGCTTATACAAAACAAGGCTCGAAACTATGCGTAAACACTAAAAGGCCTTAAATGGGACTAAGGCCCAATTTGGCAAAATGACGTCCAAACGATGTCTGAATGGAATGAAACTTGATTTCAATGCATATTAGAGATATTTGACCATGTGGGTAACTCTCAATCAAAACTTCTTCATGTTCAAGTAACACCTCCTTTTCTAAACATCAAACTAGTCATCACTCTCTAAATTATGGCAATATGTATGGTCAACAACATCGATGTATTATTATGTTTGAAAAAATTATACAACTTAGTCTTATTAGGCATATAAAGTCTCATTAAGGTCTCGCTTACACTAAACGAGGCTTGAAACTATGCGTAAACGCTAAAAGGCCTTAAAAGGCCTTAAATGGACTTAAATGGGCTTAAGGCCCAATTTGGAAAAACGATGTCGGAATGGAATGGAACTTGATTTCAATGCCTATTAGAGATATTTGACCATGTGGGTAACTTCCAATCACAACTTCTAACATTTCAAATAGCACCGCCTGTAAACCCGTAACAACCCGGCCTGTTTTGACCCGGTAATTTTAGACCCGAACCCGACCCGACCCGTCTATAAACCCATAACAACCCGACCTGTTTTGACCCGGTAATTTTAGACTCGAACCCGACCCGACTCGCCTATAAACCCGTAACAACCCGACCTGTTTTGACCCGGTAATTTTAGACCCGAAATGACCCGACTCGAAAAATACCAGACCCAGAGCAGTCTAACCCGAACCCGACCGACCCGATTGCCAGGTCTATGTCAGGATGTGTTTGAGACATTCATTTGAAATAAATGGCATTGTACCATACACACTCTAATTTTGGGCAAAAAGCACCCGACTAGAGCCTAACTGTGCGTTTGTTTGGACTGAGGGATTTGAGAAAAAATTTAAGGGCTGAGATTGCAGTCCATTCATAGACAGACGCGGTGAAGAAGAAAAAGCACGCTAGAACGACACAAATCCAACTAGAAGCAGATTTCAGAGGAAGATGAAGTAATTTTGGTCGTTTTGAATGCGAATCCAATCGATTTCACAATAGAAGAAGAATGAGAACGAGATTCTTTGCAAATTCAACGAAATTCCATCAAATCACCATCTCGCAATTCGCAGCCCTAATTTGAAGGTACTGGAAGAAAAATCGAAAACGAGATTGAAGATTGCACTAATTGTATAGATGAGTTTTGCAACATACTCCCTCCGTCTCATTATATAATTCCTGTTTTCCTAATCGGGTATCCCAAAAAATTCTTCCTACTTTCCTTTTATGTCTTTTGTCTTATTATACCCATCACATTCAATTACCCTATCTTTCCTCATTTTTTACATCAAAACTCACACCAACTTACTTTTTATTTTATCTCTCCTACATAAAAATCCACACCCTCTCACATTCTCTCTCCTTCTCACTTTTTCTTTTCATAACCTTAATTTTCCTCTATAACGACAAACAAGAATTATATATCGGGACGGAGGGAGTATTAATTTGCATAGATGAGTTTTGCAACATATCATGTAGCTACTAGTGTGTGTATTTGTGTGCATATGAAGGCGATTGAGATTCAAAATTGATAGGTTTGTAGGTTTATTCTCTGTGGATATCGTAAATTCGTTGCATATACGAGTTTAATAGCATTTTGTAAACTACTAATCAGAATTTAGTTGTGTGCATGAGTTATATCTTCTGTGTGCATGAGTAATACCTTTTGTCTGCAGGAGTAATTGTTTATTTCACATATTCATTCTATCTAATATTTTATAGTATGTTTTTTAATCTACTAGTGTGTATATAGTCGTGTGCATGATTTATAGCTTTTGTGTGCATGAGCTATACCTTTTGTGTGAATGAGAAACCATGTATTTCATAAATTGAGTGCATCTAAAGAGTTTTACAACATGTTTCATATAATTTTAGTCTTAATAGAGTTGTGTGCATGAGTTATACCTTATGTGTGCATGAGTTATACTTTTTGTATGCATGATAAACTGTGTATTTCATACATTTAGTGTGTATAAGTTTTGCAGAATGTTTTATAAGCTTTGAATCAAGATTTAGTTGTGTGCATGAGTTTGTTTTTCTGTGTACATGAGTTTTCCTTATGTGTGCATGAGTATAACCTTATGTGTGCATTATTTTTGGTGTTGTATAAACTTTAAATCTTATTGTAGTTGTGTGCATGAGTTGAACCTAATGTGCACATGTCATTTACTTTGTATGTGCATAAAGTTTACCTTATGTGCGTGTTCTAAAAATCCCGACTAGGGGCCGATTAATCCCCGATTAATCTCTAGGCCCTCCCTCACCGCCTAGGGCGCCTAGGAAAAAACGGTTTGGGTCATTTTTGCGAAAGTAACAATATCTAGTGAACTATAGCAAGTTTTGAGTTTATTTTATCATATTAATACTTATACTAGGATCTCAAACCTCGTTCTTACATAATTTAATAGAAATGGATGATTATGGTGACAAATTGGTCATCTAATATCATGGACCGAGAAGTAATTTTGATCCGATTAATCCCCGACTAATCCCCGACTAATCCCCCGCCTAGCCGCCTAGGTGCTAGTTCCCCACCCACCGCCTAGCGTCTTTTAGAACACTGAGTTTGCATTTTGTTTGCATGAGTGTTTGCCTTCTCTGTTTTTTATGAATCAACCAAAGCATAAAATGTATGTGAATTTGACAATACATTTGTGTCTACAAACTGCAGGTGATGACACACCAAAGTATTGAAATTAGAACATGAAACAATGCACAGATCCAACAATTAGTGCAGATCCAGTTCTAACTTGTACATGTGTTAGTGCAACTCCAGCTTCAACTAGTACATGTGTTAGCACAACTCCACATCCAGTTTCAAATAGTGCAGAGTCCAACTAGTACAACAAAAAATGTCAATCACATTACATGGGGTGCATGCATTATACTTTATGTGTAAATAAACAAGTATGTATTTCATAAATTCAGTGTATATACAAGTTTTATAAAATATTTTATAAGCTTTTAATCTGAGTGTAGTTGTGTGCATGGTTTTTTCCTTCAGTGTGCATAGGTTTCACCTTCTGTGTGCATGACTTTTACCTTTTGTGTGCATAAGTTTTATCTTTTGTATGCATGAGTAATTGTGTGTTTCATAAACTCAGTCTGTCTCCTAATAGTCTGCATGCAATTGTGTGCATGATTTATACTTTTTATGTGCAAGAGTTATATTATATTGTGCATGAGAAACTGGGTATTTCATAAATCCAATGCATCTTAGAGTTTTACAACATGTTCGATATATTTTTTAATCTAATTGTAGTTGTGTGCATGAGTTATACCTATTGTGTGCATAAGTAATTGTGTGAATGACTTATACTTTTAAATCAACATCTTGTATAGGCAAGATTTTCTTTGTGTGCATGAGTTTGGGCTCTTGTGTGGATGAGCCATTCCTTGTGTGTGATGGATAAGTAGATAAATAATTGCAAATATTTGATGCAAATAAGATCGTATGTGTGTGTATGAGTCTGTACTTTTGTAATCTTAAGTGTATGTCTCAAATACATTATGTATGCATGAGTTAGATATAGTGTGTGCATGATTTTGTTCTTTTGTGGGCATTGGTCAGTGTTTATGAATTCACTAGTCAATTATTTTGTAGGAATATATTTGTTTGCATTAGTTTGTTCTTATGTGTGCATCAGTCAGTGCTTTTGTGTGCATGAGTAAGCTAACCCTGTCTATTTTTACAGGGTAATTTGTATGTCAATTTCCGGAGAACAAAATAGAACTCAAAGCTCAAGATATTGGAAGACAAGATATAATCAAACAAAGAGATTAAAAATTACACGGGGAATGAAATATCACATTGGATACGTGGGCTTAAGAAAGGAGACAAGAAGCAGAAGGCTAAAATGACAATGAAGTATCGTCACACCCTCCTCACAAGTTAATAAAATGAAGGAAAAATAGCTCTAAATAATACCAACTATTGACCTTCAACCAAAAATAATACGAACTTTAAAAATAACAAAAACGTACCCGAACTATGTTGATATTAACCCAAAATGGTACGACTTACATTTCCGGTGAATGTGTTGATGTGTCACACCAGAGAATATGAGTTGGCAAAACTAATTGACACGTCATCTTAATTTATATAAAAAATAAAGAAACAAAGCTGAATTTTTTTTTGTGTGATTGCTTCTGAGAATGCGAGAAAGAAGCTCAGAGGTAGATGATGGATCTTGAAATTAGACCTCAAGCTTTCGGTTTTTGATTTTAAGAAAGCTTATTGAATCAATTACACTGTGTTTTCTTATTATTGAGGAGAATTGATGGAATGATCTTAAAGCCCCAATTTGATATTTTATGAAACCCTAGAATATTTTGAATCTCTGTAATTTGATGATTTTGAAATTTAAGGGGTATATTCTATTATTCTTGTCCACTCTGTTGGTAAAGCACGTCGTCAAATCGCACGGAAGTGGAGGAATAGTTTACCATGTCGTCGAGGGAAAAGAAGCCCATAAACACTGTCTGGATGTCGACACCACCGTCAAGAAGGTCGTCAATGGAATCAGAGGCGGAGGATGTGACCACGCTCGCGTCATTGCAGGATAGGGGAATCTCATCGCCATTGCAACGTCTGTGACAAATCGACCGGCAAGGCTCCAGGGAGATAGAGGGAGGAGGAAATGAAATGAAGGAAGGTATTTGATTTATTGGGAGGAGGGAATTGGAAGATCGAAGGCATGAGTCTTGAGGTAGACATCAATGGTGGATTTCTGGGGAAGATTCATAAGTTTAAACAACTTTACATAGTGGAGTATTTTTTTCCTTATATAAATTTAAGGTTATGTGTTATGTTTTTTCGCCAACTCATACTCTCTAGTGCCATATCAACACATTTACCGGAAATTTCACCGAAAAAGTAAGCATATCATTTTGGGTTAATATTAACATAGTTCGGGTACATTTTTGTTATTTTTAAATTTTGTATAATTTTTGGTTCAAGGTCAATAGTTGGTATTATTTAGAGTTATTAAGAATATGGTGGAAGTGAATATATAGAAGCTTGTGGTGGTAGAAAGAGAAAACAGTTTATGATGTCATCTTACATTAAAATCATGCAGTAAATTCTATGTTTTTTGTTGAAAGAATTTTCTAGTAGGAACATGATGGAATTTGTTGTTTGTAATGTTCAGAAATAAAGCTTAAATTTCATATTTTTGGCATCATATAGTCGAAATGCAAAAAAAATATTGTTTCTGTGTACATGAATTAGTTCATTTGTGTGCATGAATCAGTGCTTCGGTGTGAAAGATTAAGTTCTTTTATGTGCATGATTCAGTTTATTTAAGGGAAAATATGTGTAAGTTCATTCGTGTGCATGACAAATTTTACTTATTTGTGCATGAGTCGCTACTTGTGTGTGTGCATGCACTGATAAATGAAAAGATGAAAACTAAAAATAATGATAAAGACCTAGTCATTGGTTGTTCATAGCAATTTTTTCTTAACTGAATCATATCATTGTTGGATACACTAAAAACATCTATACAATAATAATAATTATAATCTTTGTAGAGTCTCAAAAGTTTGTGTGCATGAGTTTGTTCATCCGTGTGCATGAGATATTTCTTCTGTGTGCAATGTGCTGAGAGTTTCTGTGTGCATGGGTAGTGCTTTTGTATCTCAAGCTTGATAAACAACTTTTATGCATGTCTTGCAGTTATGTCCAAGCTTATTATGATAAATTTTGTGTTGTTGTTTACAATTGTGCGTTTGCAAGTCTCAAACATAAAATGGATTGGGGAACAGCAAGCCAACATAACAAGCAATATCCTTCAAGAGAATCTGATTAAAAAAAACTCCCTAGCAACCTTCAGATCAGCGGTGCGCACATAACAAGTCCACATTGTTAGAAGCAAAATATCTGGTTGGGGTATTTTATCAAACATGCGGCATGCTTCCCTTAATTTTCCTTTTTGGCGAAATACCTTGCCACCAACGAATTCCATGTTATCATAGCCTTGACATCGATCAAAATGAACAATCTCAAAGCTGATTTCATGTCACTTGACCTAATGTAAAACAAAAACAATATTGAATACTATAGCAAAACAGTTCGAATGCTCAAACATATGTGTTCATAAGTTATTTCTTGTGTGTGCAACAATCACATCATCTGTGTGCATCAGAAAAACTTTGACTGCTTAAACACTAACCAGAATGTGTAAAACAAAGATCAAACTAAAAAAACAATTTCAACTACATTGCCTTTCATGAAATTTGTTCAATTCAGATTTCATACATTCACCTCATATATGAGTTTTATAACATGTTCTATAAACTATTAATATGATCGTAGTTGTGTGCATGATCTATACCTCATGTGTGCATGAGCTATACCTTGTGTGTACTTGTACTAGTGTTTCTGTATCTCAAACTTAATCAACAAAATTTGGGCATCTCTTGCGTATTCATGCTTATTACATATTGCAAAAACTTTGGATGATACTCGTGTTTACAGTCAATCAAAATCACAAAAATAAATTCGAATGCTCAAGCAATTGTGTGCTTTTGGCTACAATTGTGTGTTTGTAGGTATATCAAACACAAAAGAGATTGGAGAATAACAAGCCAACATAAAAGTCAATAGCAAGCAATATTCATAAGGGGATCTATGTAAAGAACCCACTCCCTTCAAATCAATAGTTCTTAGAACACAAGCCACAAGTGTATTGTAAGAGAACATCTGGTTGGGGAATTTTATAATACATGTAGTGTGTTTCCGTTAATTTTCATCCTTTTTTCGTATACCCTACCATCAATGAATCCACAAATCTTAGGTTTGCATCAAAATGCAATTGCAACTAGATTCAGAGAAAAAAATGCAATACCGACTAGATTCACAAACAATTCTGAATTAAGATACCTAAACAAAGACCAAATTGATTAAATCTTCAACTCTAATTTCGTGTTTAACTCTTCACGAAGCTGGAATCATTAAAGATCTAGATCCGAATTACTTAATGGAGCAACATCGACGAAGGCATCTGTTGAAGAAGAAGAAATCACATCGAAGGAGGCTACAAAACGAAGAAAGCAGGCCAGGGATTGGAGGAGGAGAATGGAGAGCCCAAAGAAGGAAAGGAGAAAGCGTGTGTGTAAGGGAAAAAGAGACAGACACGTGGACGGTTGGATGTGGAAAAAATTTGAGGGTGGAAATTTGTCGTTAATCCTTGGGAAAGTCCATCCTCATGGGATCTTTTCCCATTTTTAAGAGAGGAAATGAAATGGAAATAGATTCTCTTGTTTGGTTAATATGAATGAAGAGAATTAAATAATTAGAAAATAAGAGAGAAAATGAAGGGAATGAATCTCATCAAATTGGTAAAATCGGTATGATTTGGTTGAATTGAGCTCAAACTTAATTATACGAAGCAAAATTTTTGTTTAGTACACTAGGATTGTTATGCCCGCGCTACGCGCGGGTCCTAAGTCTAGCATCAAATTTATTTAGATGAAAAATAAATTTTTTTTTGAATATGCTTGTCAATATTATACATTATTGCACTAATATAATCCTGACGATTGTAATTATTTGATTGGTTATCCAATAGTGAGTATTTATATAATTAATAGAGGCATGAGGGACCGCGTGCGTGTTTCAAATGTATCGACGACGACTTCAATCATTTGATCGGTTATCCAATAGTGAATAGAGAAATGATGCGTGTTTGAGATAATTAGAGGAGAAACAGGAGGTAAGAGACCTAATTATGAACCTATATGTTATATTTAATCATTTATCAAAGTTTAAGGGATTTTGGTTCATCGGAGAAGGAGATGGAAGCCCAAAATTGCTGCAAGAATCATCACAATTTCATACCATCGGGCGAAACAACAAAGGAGGCGAGATGGGAACGTTTCACATGCCCGAGAAACAGAAACGAAGGAGGCTGGAAGTTGTGGTAGGTCGATCTTGTGGAAGAATAGTCAAATGAATGGGCCTATCGAACCAACTTCACAAACGAATGACTGTTTTGTGGGCCCAATTGAAACAAAGAACGGGTCCATTCACGAACAAAAAAGATTTCAAAACTTCAAATTCATTAGACTTGTTATTCATTATGCTTGTCAATATTATACATTATTGCACTGATATAATCCTGACGATTGTAATTATTTGATTGGTTATCCAATAGTGAGTATTTATATAATTAATAGAGGCATGAGGGACCGCGTGCGTGTTTCAAATGTATCGACGACGACTTCAATCGTTTGATTGGTTATCCAATAGTGAATAGAGAAATGATGCGTGTTTGAGATAATTAGAGGAGAAACAGGAGGTAAGAGACCTAATTATGAACCTATATGTTATATTTAATCATTTATCAAAGTTTAAGGGATTTTGGTTCATCGGAGAAGGAGATGGAAGCCCAAAATTGCTGCAAGAATCATCACAATTTCATACCATCGGGCGAAACAACAAAGGAGGCGAGATGGGAACGTTTCACATGCCCGAGAAACAGAAACGAAGGAGGCTGGAAGTTGTGGTAGGTCGATCTTGTGGAAGAATAGTCAAATGAATGGGCCTATCGAACCAACTTCACAAACGAATGACTGTTTTGTGGGCCCAATTGAAACAAAGAACGGGTCCATTCACGAACAAAAAAGATTTCAAAACTTCAAATTCATTAGACTTGTTATTAATGATGTTTAGTGGAATTTATTACCACAAACATCCAAATTTATAATATACTAGGATTTTGCCCCCCCCCGGCTACGTGCGGGTCTTTAGTCTTGCATAAGAAAAGGATGAGTGATATCTACAATGATTAAATATAATATTATGTTTTATTCCAACAATATAATCAAAAAAAGAAAAAACAATTTTAAAGAGCTAATTTCTCGATCTAAATCAGCGCAAGATATAGAATCAAAAGCCAATGATATACAAACATGGATCCCAGATTCAATGATAGGTCCAATCAGTCGGAAACTCCAATTATAAATATTATTCAATAACAATATAAATAATAATCAATACAACATAATATAGGCAATTAGGTAGAGGAGATCAACCCATCACTTTTGCCATGTTTCTTTTGCAGGGCTGCTGGCGTATGCCCCCTCTCCTTTCTACATGACATCTAAGATGAGGTCCCTTTACTTGAAAGGATACAGTTATTCAATATTTGATTTAACAAAAGAAGACAAAGTTCAGATACAGATAACATTTGTAACTGCAATACCTGAGCATGAACATATAATACGTATATTCATCACTCCCAGAAACAGAGTCAGAACTTTAAAATTTGTAAAGATATGAGTATAGAATGAGATATATGAAATAAATTCATACTTTGGACTATCAAGACTTGAATGATAATAACAGTAAGTAGATGAAGTCTATATTTCAAGATCATATGCTTACTTTTAGCTAATGGCTATCCTCCAGATACACATAAACACAGTTGATCACTATCAATCTAATCATGCCATGGATGTGCCTGCAGTTCATTGGTTCATATTTTGATCAGTATTTCATAACCATACTTGGAACATGATTAGCAAGATATATGCGATGAAAACTATTTTAAATCAAGTTTCATGAGGGAAGTCAGAAATTGCAGTGTGTTGTCATTTTCCATATTTCGAAATGATCAATTAATTAGTTGGAGATACTTAGAAGAAAAAGATTAACCTTGAGATAAATGTCAATTGCTTGGTAGATACCATCATCTAGCCCTAAATTTTCATACCATTCCTCTACATGTAACAAATGAAACTAAATTCTTTTGGCCAAGTAAAAAGGAAAGGTAGCACATGAATGAAATAATAACTCACCTCAATTTGTCGTTGAAGTGATTGTATATAATTAATAATGAATCTTTAATTTGATTACCTTGACTTGTGTGTTTTTCGCTAGAACTTCTTGACAAAAAGCTTAATCCATTGTTGTTCTCAGACCTGTTTGGGGAATCATACATATCAGATTGTCTGCTAAAATCCAACAGTTTATTAATTATTCTTTTAATTCAAAAATATTACCCTTAATTAAAATTAAATCAACTCATCACCCTTGCTAGTTGCTACTTCTCAAATTCTCCAACAAATTACTTAGTTAGTCATATTGCAGTCTATCACCTCCTTATCCCATCTTTTGTTAAAAAAATTCTCAACAACCTGATATTTTTCCCATTAGCAACAACACAATCAATCAATTTTTAAGATGTGAAATAAGATATATATATATATATAATATAAATACCTTTGAGGCATTTTCCATACTTTACTCCATTTTATTGTATTCCCTTTCAGTGCCAAAGATCTGAAAAGCTCAACTTGCTGATATAAAGCTAGTATCGTTGGATCATCATTCTTCAAAAAATGTTCCTTCAATCTTTACATAACCTAAAATCAATATTTTATTTTTCAGCTTCTTAGTTAACCATTCAAACTATAGTCAACAACCAAAGTTGCAGGCCATCTGCAATATTAGCTCGAAATACCATTGCTAATTAAAACACAAATTGAAATATGCTTTTTTGGATGTAGATCTGATCACATTTCAACTGATTAGGGTTACAATTCAATATAGCAACAATCCATATTCAGGAAACTACCATTGCTAATTAAAACACAAAGTGAACAACTTACAATCTTAACTACAACCTCAGCGTATGTCTTAATATTAGTGGTTGCAAGAAAGAACAGCCCCAATCAACATAATTTTAATACACACTAAAATTGGTATGGAAAAGGAGAAGAGAGGAATAAGAAACCTAGATAGATCTCTCCCAAGAAGCCACTACCAAGCTTCAGGCCAAGTTTATACTTATTCCCAATCCAAAACTAAACCGAAATATGACCCTTGAAAATTTCGAACACCAAACACGTACACCAAATGAATAATTCACCAAAATATGAGAATGAATTCAAGTGCACACGAACCTAGTATGAAGCAAAGATGTTGTGCTTTTCTGATCAATTTATGCAACCAAATTGGACCTTTCGGGATCGGCACCATCAATATCGTCTACTGATCAGATCCCAATTGTGCTACATGAATCAAAACAAAGCCAACAACATATCTTAATCCAAAAATGACTCAGTAAATTATGCTTGTCTTACCAAGGTATCTGCTACAGTGCCCATTCATTAATACCTGAGTTTGAATCATCATTTCAGGACCATAATTTGATACTAATATTTGTACAGAGTATAGATTTCAAAGTAGAAAATTATGATGCTCTACCATTATTAATCTCAGTGAAATGTGGTACTGAAAAAACCCTAGAACAAATTCACAAAAAGATCAAAACTACGAGAGTCTATTATCAATCAACTCACCTTTAGGAGAGGTTTTCTTCCTGGAAATGTTCATTTCTGGATGTGAAGCGAGCAACTGAACAAAGCTCTTACAAAAATTGCTTCTTCTTCTCTCTGTGCACTGAAATTGGAGGTGGGCGTGGTAGATAGTAACACATATCGTCTTCTCAAACTTTCCGTTCTTCCTCTTATCTCTGTACCTCCTCGATAACTGCATTGGCACAGCAGAAAGAAACGGGTGTTTATGATGGGAAGATGGGAAGGACACTGGAATGAATGTGGAAGAGGAGGAGGCGGATAACCTACTAGCAGGGTGGCTGCGAAGTAGGGGAAGGTGGATAATTGTGAGGCTGGAATGGGGATTGCTCACGTGAGTGAACAGTTAATGGACTGGCATATGTTGCAATTAGGCCCGCGTACATAGATAATGAAATGGCAATGGATTAATGGACTGGCATATGTTGATATTAGGCCCGAGTACAAAGATAAAGATATTGAAATGGTAATGGACTTGAACATGGCCCATTTCAAATAGTACAGTTTTAGGCGGAGGAAAAAATGCAAAGATAAAACAGAAATAAAAAAGGAGGATTAATGTAGGGCATTGAATTTTGGTGTTAGGAATTTATTGCCAAAAACATCCAATTTTATAATATATTAGGATTAGGATTAGGATATTAAAATTGTTATTTAGCACATATCAATTTTTTTTATTTAGTACAATTATAAAAAAAAATTCGTAATCTTGTAGAGAATTTCAATACGAGTTTGTACATATAAAATCCGTCCAAAACGGACATCGTTTGCCTCCAAAAGCCTTAAAAACAAAACAGTCGTCTACAATTACGACTAAGTATTACAAACGATGTCCGTTTTAAAAGAATTTTATATGACAGACTCGTATTGAAATTTTCTACAAGATTATGAGAAATTTTTTAAAAAAAAATTTGGCTAGTGACGAACCACCCCATTTGGTTCGTGACAGACCATGTTTTTATATCTATGACGAATCTAGCCTTTTAGTTCATGACTGACCTGCCATTTGTTTCCCTTGCGTTACATGTTATTGTATTTATGACACAACAAAGTGCATGTGCGGACTTACATAGAGGCCAGTGAGCCCACACTAATTCTGAATAAAAAGAAATTTAATTGTTTTTCTTTGTTCTTTGCCTTCACTTGTTCTTTTCATCCAACAAATGTAGTCCTCTGATTTTGTCATTACCTTCTAGCCTTGAGTTTTTTGATATTTGGCACTTTAGTTTTAAACCAAATTATGCACTAGTGAATTGCTTCTAGAGGTCTTTCTTTAAGTTCATTACACAAAATTTTTGTTCTGTTTAATTTTAAAGACTCAAAAGCTAGAAACATATTTTTATTCAATTGAATTTAGTAGAATACTTTGCTTTAAAGTTTTTGTATGGATAGAAAAAATCATGTTATATTGTGTTGGGAATAGTGTTGAACTGATTATTGATTTTGTTTGTGTATATGTTCGATGTGAATTGTGCTAAATTCGTAAGTTATTCAGAAAATGAAAAGATATTTTACAATTGTGCTAAATTCGTAAGTTATATGCACTTTCTGCCACTTCGGAAAATGATGAAGGAGGAGAGGCGCTGTTTTAAACAATGCCTCTACCCTAAGTTGTTGTTTTTAAAAAAACACAAGAGGCGCTCTTGTACATGCTTTTTTTTTAATAAAAAAACGTATTAGAGGCGTTGTTTCAGCACCTACGTCGCTTATTCCTAGCGGGTAAATATGGCGCAAGATTCGATAATGTGAGTGCCTAGCTCCCTAGTGCCAGGTAACTTACTAGTGAAGCACCAACCAACCTTGGAAGCATAAGGAAGTGGGGCCATGTTCGATATGGAGACCGAAAACGAAGTGAGCATCTTGGAGAACAACACCTCTAATACGTATTTAAAAAAAATGAAAATAGGTGAGGCGCTATTTCGCTCGCCAACAGAGCATTTTTTATATAAAAATAAGATACGGTTATGGTTAGCTCTGAGTGAGATAATGACGAGCCATTGTTTATAACAACGACTTTTAACTGCCTTTTGTGAAAAATATGAGTGAGAAGGTGGTGGCTAATAGGATAATTGATTCGCCAACGAAAGGGTGGTGGTTGAGAGCATAATTGATTCGACATTTATACTATCACATGCATCGAAAACATTCATCTCTCCTATATAACTCCTTTTCAAGACTAAATACATCCTCTCAACTCTCTTTTTCACTCATTTAAACAAACGGAAGGGATTTCGACCAGAAAAAAAAACAAACGGAAGGGAAGAGGAAGAAACTCATCTACCTAACTACAATATAAGGGAGAAGCCATCCCTTTGTTAAATTTTTCGCCACCTCAGCGCCATTTAAGTGCCATGTCACTTTATTTGCCAAAAAAAGAGAGAGTAAAATATTCCTAAAAACCTACGTCTTCTCAGCTGGTTCCTTCTAACTACCCTCCATACAGTCTCCTCTATTTTCTCTCCACCCTCCTTCTTTGTTAACTGAACTTTCCCCATATCACGGAGACTCTAATACTAGAACAGAATTGATGGCTACACGTTCTCCTCCAACCTCCTTATTCTCTATTGTACACTCTTTTTAAACCTTCTCCTCCAGTTTCTCCAATTCAAAATCGACGCATCCATCACCACCTTCGACTACTCCAAAAACCAGCTTTCCTACAAATTGGCCCTCAATTTCAAGATCCGGAACCAAAACAAGCGAATCGGGATCTATTACGACGCCTTCGAGGTGAATACGTTCTACCAGGACCAAAGATTTCAGATGGTGGAGGTGGATCTGTTTTTCCAAGGGAATAAGAACACTACGGAGATCGGACCTGTGGTGTTTAAAGGATAAAAGGCGATTACGTTCGAGTCTAACTCTGATTTCAAGAGCCATAAAAAGGACGAGAAGTTTGATGTTCTTGTGAGGATGCATTTGAAGCTCAGGTTTGCACCGCCCAATCTCCGCCCATTTGCACCGCACAATCTCTCATTGAAGGTTGCTTTCAAAGTCTTGATCGCTTTCAAGGTATGCAACTCTATTTGTTTAATTAATTGGTGGATTGAGATTGAAAAGTTTGGTTTGGTGAAATGCTTTGCTTCTCATGGATTTCAATATTAATTAGCTTCTAATGTTAGCATTAGATTCCAGCGAGGTTGAACTATATAGGTGATTTTTTATTTGATGAGGCATTAGATTCCTTTTCATATTGTTCCTAAATCTCCAATTGAATTCAGTTGTGCAGATATTTGAGGTTGAACTATAAGTCTATAACCATCTCTCTATTTGTACAGATTCCAGCGAGGTACACAAGGAATCCTTGATTTCGATCAATTTTGTCATCTAGATATTTCAGTACCGGTATCCTATTTCGTAGTGGATTATAGGGTCTTGATTTGCTTATATTTCATCTGGATTTTTGCTTTATAGGGTCTTAAATATACGATGTTCTTTGTCATCTTATCCACTTCCTCTCCAACTTTATATGCTACCTTTCCATGTGAAAGATGTACATTTATGAATATACAGGTTGTAGGGCTCATTATAGGCGAATACCAAGAAAAGGACAATTAGAAGAGAGCTGATGTTATAAATTTAATTTCTCTTATTCTATCAATTAGTTTTAAGTTTAATTGTGACACTGCAGTCAGGAATGAGAAAATAAAATGTTGTTTAGCTTTTTTTAATTGATGTGGAAACATTCTGGTTGAAGACAGAAATTTGTGTGGAACTCTAGCTGAGAGTGAACAGTTGTCCATTTTAATTGAGCTATATCAGATTAAAAGTATGGACACAATGAAAAAAAAATGCTAGCACTTGGTGAGATAAGAAAGTGGAACTAGACGGGAATAATTTATCATGGTGATTATGATGCTTGCAGGTTAAGTGTCAATCTTAGGTTTTGTTATATTTGCTAGCTCCATTTGGTATTTTCATTCATGGACTTCAGTTGATACTAACCTTAAGTTTCCAGGGATGAGGGTATCCTGCTAGAGTTGACAAGGACCCTCTTGGATATATGCCACTTAGAGATTCAAAGAAATGCAAAAAATGGATGCACAAAGAATGATTTCAAGTTAGGTAGATGAGCTAGGTATCTTGGGATTGATCCAGAGATATTGCAGTTCCTCAACATCCTGCAAATGGTAAACTCATTTCTTCAACCTATTTATCATAGTGATTGGTGAAACCAAATTCCATAGAGAGAGTCCCCGGCAACGGTGCCAAATTTGATGTGGCTAAAGTCGTACTGTCAAATCAAAATAAACTCTAAACACTAACTAGAGTATAGCAAGTAAGTAGAGGTCGAACTCAAGGGAATCAAAGCACCAAATCAATGCAGTCAAGTGAAATATCAACTAGTAACAAGTAACCAAAGGGAGGGGGTTTGATTGCAAGAACACACAAGTAACCAGTAACAAACAGAGGAAGTTTGGGTGGGAATATGATGAGAAGGGGTTTCACCTAGCAAGTATCCACACAACAGTCAATCAAGTTGATCATAGATTTATCTCAAGTTCTATTCAATCCTAGGGAATGTTCCAATTCCAATCTTTAATATATTAGCAGGCCAACCGGTCCTGATAATACTTACTATTCAACAATCAGGGAAACCTCTCAAGATTAGATGAAATAGCAGCAAAGAGCACAGGAATCATAAGGATGCATGCAATAACTTACAACCGTCAAGTATTAACATGCAATCAATTCTCTTTCATAAAAGCAATCAACTACCAGATCATGCAGATATGAATGTTACAATGACAAGGAATTCCACCGTATATTCCTAGTCTAGCAATAGAAAACTATCAATCAAACTAGGTGATCAAGCTAGCAAAACCAATAGAAATCAATAGATGAAGAACAAGAGAATTAATACAAACCCATAGGAAAAGAACAAGAGTTTAGAAATCTCACAACTTAATAACTGAAGGTTTCAACCGCTAAGTAAAACAATGGAGATTAGTTCCTGCTCATGGTTGCAGAACTAAATTGTCTGATGGAAAAGATGATAAAAAAAAGATGATGATGGCTAGGGTTCTTAAATAGAGACTAACCCTAAAAAATATGGTAAAATAAATATCCTAAACGAAATAATAAAATAAGGAAAAGGAAATAAAATAAACAAAGGAAAATAAGAAAAGTCCGGAATGTCTTCGGCCTTGTTGTGGTGATCGCCATAGATGTCTGGCGATCGCGGTCTTCATGTAGCGTCTGTCGTAGCCTCTGTCACCCCATGGCGATCGCCGTAGAGTCATGGCGATCGCCATAATCTCTCGAACTCACATAACTCTTCTGTTGTAGAATGGCGATCGCCTGGATGGTAGTGGCGATCACCGCTGCTCCGCAGAATATCTTCAAGTTTTCATGTCTTCAATCTTTGATCTCTTCTTCTTCGGTTCTGATCTTCATTTCTTCACTTCTTAATAAATATCTCAGAACATAATAATGACTCGAAACACATATGATAATACTCCTAAACTAATGTAATAATCCCTAGTTACGCTATACAAAGTGCAGCGTATTACATAGTATCTGTTTGATCTAAATGAAACTTTTTTTTCCTTAGTGTAGAGAGCTCATAATCTTTCAATTTTTCGCGTTCCCTAATTGTGGGAAATGAGACCCTCCTCCGCCCAAATTAGAAATTCGTCTGTTAATTAGCTATTGCTTCAACAAAATTTCTTTCTAGTGGAAATCTCCTTCATGCATGAAGGAGATCGACCGGTTAGCCTCCTCATTGATGATATTGTTGCTCTTAGTCATCACTGTGATGAAATCAGTTGGAAACATGTACCTAGGATTGCTAATAGCGTAGCACATGAATTAGCTAGAATTGAACCTTGGAAGTATAATCTTAGGGTTTGGGACTCTTCCCTCCCACAGATTGTAAGCAAACTTTTGGTGGATCAGTTGAGTAATGACATAGATTAAGTGCTTCGACACTTTAGCTTTCAAAAAAAAATTAGTCAAATGTTGGATAGTACTGGGTCGTTGAAGCCGCTACCCTGGATGTGTTTGCAGTAAAGATACAGTGAATTGAGTAACATATATGAGTACATTAAAGATTCCACCTTTTGGACAAAGACTTATTCAAGTGCTGTCCAATTCCGAAAATAATCAGGAATTGTTCCACTGAAGTTGTTGCTACTAATCCTACTAAATCATCCCAAAAACAAGAAAAATGAAAATCAGACATCATAAAATCAATAGCCTAAAAAACATCTTATCATAATCAACATGGAGATTAAACAAGATGCTTTTTAGATTACAAATATTGGTGAGGGACTTAAGCAACTTTCCCGTAAGGTAATTTTTGTTTCTGTGCCAATAGGAGAGAAGAAATTAAAAAATATATAAAAACATATATTTCACTGTTTAAACAGTTGTCTTGTATCACTTTTGGGATTTGATAGTATATTGAGATTGACTGAGGATTGGTGCAGAAATATGTAACAAAAATGATCTCAAGTCTAATAATGACATCCATAAGTTTCAACACTAGCTAAGCTCTTGCATGTTCTTACTGCCATTTTTTAAATCTGTATTCGATTTTTTACTGGATGAGTTTGGTTTGCGATAGGGTCTGGGCTGACATACTATTTGCAACTATTACAAGTACAAATGATTTGAAGCAATTACTGCAAGACCAACTTTTCAAACGAGTGATACTGAAATTTCTTTCTTCCTTTGACATTATATTTTGAACCTAAATTTGGATTATCAGGCCTTAGTATTGACTGCAGTCCAATGTTTTTGCTAGGAGTCTTCGAATAAGCTGAAGGTCATATGGAATATTTTGTGCTCAAATAGTCAAATCTATAGTCCTGACCAGATTAGAGTTACTGATGCGTGTATTTGCTATCGTATTTAGTGTTATACGTTGCCGATATGAATTTGCGGATGGGATTCTGGTATTGCCACTTTTCTGTGTGGTTGATTCATTCAGATGCTGTGACATTTCTTTGAAATTGAGGATTTTGTCATGATTTGGTTATTTAATCGAACAAATATTAGCTACACTATATGGGTTCACTCTATGACAGTGATTTGCTCTTTGAGTATTATATATTTTTTTATTCAGTTTTTTCCTCAGAAACTTGGTTTCCCCTAAATTCCCATAACTGCCTCCTCGGAAACTTAACGTTCAGAAACTTACAGTGGCTAAAAATACTCAACAACTTAAAACAAATATCGTGGGATTCAATAATCTTTTTTACTCTCTTTTTTAATCTGAAACTTGTTCTTTGTTTATCAGCATTACGATTTCAGATTTTTCGCTAAGTTAAAAGCTCAACCCTATCTTGCATTTACCTTTTGCCTGAATGTATCAAGAATTATGGGGAGTGAGCTATCTTGCATGTACTCTATAAATAAGATGGTGGTGGCAATGAAAACATCAGCATATATAATTTTAATACGAGATGCAACTACCACAACTCTCAGTAAGTAAATCACTTGCTCAGACTCATCCAAGTTTGTAGTTTTGAATAGTTTTTTTGGGATTTCCTCAGGCAAAACACCCAGGTATTCTGAATTTTGTCTCATTGTCGTCAATGGCCGAGTTTTAATTTGTTGTCAAATTGATCAGTAGTATTGCAAAAAAAAAATCATCAAACTTTGTTCTGTTATACAATATTGTGTATCTTGTGAAAATCTGTTGATTTCTTTGCCAATTTCAGCCATTATGAAATATTAGTATAGCCAGGGCTGGAGATGATTGTGTCAGTTTCTTTTTTTTCCTTTTTATTCTCACTTTGACTCCTTATTTTGTTTGTGTCAGTTCTGAATCCAGTGAGCGGAGGCAGAAAGAAGAACCATATTATTGCCCGACAGAACCTTAAAGATGAGGCTTGGTCCCATTCTGTTCTCGTATTCATGCTTATATAAACCCCTATTCTTACAGTTGAAATCACATTCAATTATCTTCTAGATACAAGGGTACATTGATTACCTTTATGCTACGATTGCTGAAATTGTCAATATTTTCTAATGAGAAAATAAAATGTAGTTTTCAGGTGATTATCAATAATCATCTCCATGCCATGATGAAGGCTAGGAGCCAAATGTTCAGTTGTAGATAAGTTGTTTCTGTTGCTGGAACGAGTTGGGGACTTTGAGCTGCTTCCTTTAGCGGACTTCGAAGATGATGGGTGCACATCATCATGGAGGACAAGTTCTCTGCCTTCTTGTTGTGAAGCAGTCAACATTTCGTACTTGATTTATAATCTACAAGTAGTCATTGCAGGAAAACAGAAACAGCTAATTCCTTGACATACATAAGATATTTCTCTCTAGATCAAAAAGAGAATAGCAAGTGAAAAAAACGACGAATTTAGATTAGATTAAAGGTTGGGACCATACTGGTTGATCTTTGTATTTCTTCTCAAGAAACTCCAAGTCAGGCAGCATATGCATGCAATTTATACAACAATATGTCCAGAAATCCAATACAACAACTTTTCCTTTCAAATCCTACACATAAAAGAAAAGGAGTTTAGCTAAATATGACTCCAACAAGATAAGAATTGGGCTATTAACAAAGCTGAAGATACATAGGTAGCTTAAGAAAATAACACATTTTAATCAGAAAAGTAAAGGGCACAAAATAAAAGCAAAAGCATGTAAACTTCTTGCAGTGGGAAAAAATTGTAATAGATTAATTAGACTGACGGGAGGAAGAAATTCACCATGCGGAACTGAGGGGGAGCTGTGTTTAGCCAATCTAGCCTAGAAGGAAAAATTTCAGGAACAATAATCCCATTTTGAAAATATTTAGCATTTTTTAGAGAAAGCATCACCAAAAATCACCACATATAATCTTCTTTACAAAACTCTAACCACATACATGATGCCTACTTGATTTCAAGGTCTGATATGTAGCTTATAAATTGTTTCATCCTGGTTTTGCGAGATTCACCTACGTATTGCACAATATTTAGTACACATCAGCAGATACAAATTGCATACTATCAACCCCCTAAAACCTACAGATTCAGCTTATAAAAACATTTATTATACATGTTAACCTAGATAATGTTGATCTTCATAATACATATTACCTTTCTACAACACTCAATTTCGGTGGTTTCTTACTAGTGGCAAGCTAAGATAAGAGTTGTCCAAACCTTACATGGTTGGGGAGAGCGATTTGAAGACTCAAAATGCTCCTTTTTGCAGGACTTAAGCCTAGTACTGATTAATTTGGTCTTCTGTTTTGGTGCTTTCAAATTGGATGGACCTTGATTCATGTTTTTCTTTGAGATTAACATCTAATTGAAGCAAAAATAGGTAGTTTGTAGAGCTGTCAAACAGGTCGGTCAGGTCGGGTTCGGGTTCGGTTATCTCGGGTTCGGGTTGAGTTCGGATTTGGTAATTTCGGGTAGCAGGTCAAGTTGGGTCGGGTCATACAGGTTAGCGAGCGGTTCGGGTTAACCAACGGGTTTTTAACGTCAATTTTATTTTTAACTTTGTGTTCATTTTTTTGTGTGTTTACTAAAGTGTTACAAATTACAATATATAAATCAATTCTCTTTTTGAACAAAAATCAGGACATTAATGGTATTTACTTGGTTTGTAGAATATGATTACTGGAGCTGCCCAAATTGATGGATTTCCTGCATATAATGATCAAAACGTAATATCTGAGCAACACCAGCAAACAACCTGATTTAGCATAAGAGAAAAGCCAGAAATATGGCACCAGAAAATAGTACAAGCAAAGCCAACACACTAGTTTAGACATCCAAAAACATCTGCAAACAGAGACAGATTTGACACTAGAGCCAACAAAAGAAAATACAATACCAACTGTTTATCATCGACAATAGCTTTGTTGTTCATGCCACCAGAACAATTTAGCAATACAAGCCCTTTAACAAGGCCCTTTGAAGACTCTGCTTGATCAAGGGAAAGGGCAAATTAAAAGAATATCTTCTTTTCATTCTTCTATTAAAGGAAGAGATTTTACAAAAGAAGAGGCAAGAAAGGAAAACCTGATGCAGCAATTACACAAGCAAGACTCCCGACGAAGTTTCCTATCAGAACAGTTGGCTTTTGAACAATCTCATCCAAGAAATCCAGAAGCAACTGTTGAAAATTATTGCAACTGGGTGATCTGCATTCTGCAGTAACTAAAGGATTTATCTTACATTCTTAAGGTTGGGTATGAAGATGTATTAAAAAGTTTACCTCTGCCCAATTTTCCATTGTATAAGCCTATTGGTTTATCAGATGAACCAAACCCAAGAAGATCAATTGCATATACAGTGTAGTCTTTTGACAATGTTGTGATATTCCTGCACAAGTTCAGTAAAAGGAAAGCATCCATATGCTACTTATTTACAAACATGAAAATGAACTTTGCTGATCTTAGAGTATAGAAATATAGGGCAACACAGCAAGATATGAGAAAGATAATTTCGATTTTTCAATACTTGATCACATATACACATCAGGTAAGGTTCATTTCAAGTGCTTTTCTTAGCAACCCAATCAAATGATCTATCAACTTAAGCTGATGTCACTCATTCATGTCCACCAAAACTAGCTTCATGCACTATTTCCCTCTTACCAAAACAAACCTTTCAGAAAACTTTAAACACGTTTGCCCTCAGCAAATCTCTATAGCTCAGGGAAGTTTCAGTTGTTTGCTGATTACCTAACGCCAAATATTTATCTACGAGAAGTTCCAATTCTGGATACTAAATCAGCCATCTGTTGACAGAAAGTTCGAATTGTGCATACCTAAATCCTAGCAGACCCTAGTATGAAAAAGAGAGAAGAATGTGAGATTAATTACCTACGCCAGTGAGGAATAGAAGCGCCGAATCCATGAACGAGAAGCAAAGCAGGACGATTATCTGGTCCTACTACACCGTGAACAAAGTAATTAACAGAATAGCCTCTCCAATTCCATGTAGAACACCTGTCTCTGATCTCTGCGACCTCCAATTCCGATCTCTCAGCGCTCGGGGAAGTTGTAGTGGATGCGCAATTGGCGATCCAAGCGGGGGTGTGGGTGCGAGAAGAGGAAAGTGAAGCGCGGCGGGCACGGAAGATGTACGCAAACAGATTTTATCCCCAATTATTTCACCTTTCCGGGCATCCTTTGGGCTATTTCCTTGACCTGCCGGGTTAACCGGACCCGAACCCAAAAAATTACGGGTTCAGCGGGTTCGGGTTTATTCGGGTTTTCGGTTTAATTTTTCGGGTTTTAACCCTGAATTTTTCGGTCGGGCTCGGTCGGTTTTTCGGGTTCGGTTAACTTTTGACAGCTCTAGTAGTTTGTCATGTATTTTCTGATGTATGTTGGAACTTATTATTTCTGTTTACACAATTACATTATTTTCTCCTAGATTTACTGTACACAAACTTTTGTTCCTGATTGCATCACACATTCACTCTGATATAGATGAATTCTCTGAATTTTTATTCGTTTTCATTTTATTTTTTCCATTTCAATAACTACACGTGTTTTAAACATTTTTTATAATAATAAATTCATTATTATACTTTAGATTTATATAATCAAATTATCACCCCGTACAGGGTACGGGTCTAACACTAGTTTAAACAAACGGAAGGGAAGAGGAAGAAGCACCATTTTGGTGTTGTTCAAAGGAATGAAAAAAAGAAGGTGTTTAAGGATTCAAACAAGAGAGAAAGAAGAGAGAAACAAAGGTTAGAATTGTTCTCTTAAATATGGAATTTCTATCTAAATTAGTTGAGGTTATAGATTTGATTAAATTCCTATCTAAGTTAGTTGATGTTATAGATTGAAACCTATAGGGAAATGATAACCTAGGGTTTGATATTTTTTATTAACATAAGTTAGGGTTTGATTAGTTTAATGATTGTAAATTAGTTGATGATTATAAATTAGTTCATGATTATAAATTAGTTGATGATTATAGATTTGATGAAATTTCTATCTATATTAGTTGATGCTTTAGATTTGAAGCCTATATGGAGATGATAAGTTAGGTTTTGATTTTTTTATTAACATAAGTTAGGATTTGATTAGTTTAATTAGTTGATAATTATAAATTAAATTTCATGTTGGATAATTTTCATTTTTTTAGATCGAATTTTTTGTAGTAAATATGTTATCGGTTAGATTAGTTGATGTTATAGTTTAGTTGAATAAAGATTAATTTTTTGGTTAACATAAGTTAGGGTTTAATTTTATTGTTGAAAATCAGAGTTGAGTAGTCTAATTAATTGATGATTATATAACTAGTATATAAGATGAATATCTTTTTTTTAAATAATCATGTGTATAGAGGTTTTTAACGGTCAAATTAGGAAGGGTGTAAATTCTAAATATCTAGTTAAAATTATAAACATATGGAGAATAACATAAGTTTTATATTTGCATCATTGACAAAAGAGAATGGGGGACGGGGGTATGACACCTCATTCACCAGATTACGCTCAAATGTTCAGCATATGTCTAAATTTGCATCACATGAAGCTAGTGGATCTGAAATGGTAGGGTGCGGAGAGGGAAATAGTCATCGAATTGTTGACAACTGCTTTGACGATGAGTTTGACAATGATCGCGAGGATGATATTGATGAATCTTCAGAGGATGAGGATGTCAATGAAGCTGATATAGCAAGGGTTAACAACTTAACATAGCTAGAGAAGCAACGAATATCAACTGATCGAGTTGGAATATGACTGGAGAGCCTGATCCAGTGTTGATGAGCTCGTGGCAAACCTGGAACGAAATGAATTCACTCCCAAATCAAGATGAATTTGGCAAAGGTCAACTTTAAAATCACAGTATATTTAGGATCGAAGGGGATGGAGTATACGGTATTAAAGGCCAGAGACCGATGATACACAGTTGTGCGCGTGGAGAAAGATCAATGATTCACATGGAAATTATCGACTCAAAGTCGGTGAGCATGACAATATGTGGAAAATAAGCTCGTACAAAGGTCCTCGTGTCCCTAGCTGTGTAAGAGATGTCATGCATATTGATAATCGTAATATCAATCAAAAGTTCATCTCTAAAGAGAAAGTTTCACTTATCCGGGTAGACAAAGCACTGTAATTATACCAATGATGGCAAAAACAATTATCTTCAATAATATCGAGATTCATTGGATATGCAAAGGAGAGATCAAGTTTGAATTTTTTTTTGTCTACAAAATAGCATAATAAGGTATAATTACTTAAGTCTAAGTGTATTTGTTATTTTATCTCCATTTTTACACGGGAACCATACACAACATATGTGTTGGAAAACCTTGCAAGTATTTGATTTGCTTTGACATAGATGAGTAGCATCGACCCGAGCGTGTGATGCGTCAATTCGGATTTCCACAACATGTATCGGGAGCTTGTGATAATTATGTACAATTGCATAATACAGACAGAAAGAGGAAGCATGATATAGACTGGAGCAGATATCACAAGAAATTTATAGATTTGTGGAACAAGCGTGCAGATTGGATTGTCATGTCTCTTGTAAATGACCCCGATCTTTCAAGAGTTGAAGATCAATATATGTACTGGTACAAGCCAATTACTCGTCATTTCGTAAGTCCACAAACTCGTCCGCTAGTAGGACAATATCAATCATTGTCTCAAGACTTGTACATAATGGTGAGCATGTAATATAAAACGTCATGTTAAAATACTTAATTATCATTAATACCTACATAATTTCTTTTTCTTTTCAGGGACAACATGTGTCTACTCAAGGGCATGATGTGCTAAACCGAATGTCTATCATTCAATCACTCTTCTGGAGCCAACAAGATATGGGTAGATCATCTAATACATCATAATTTTCAAGCACATATATAGATCCTCCAATGTCCATGCCACCATCCTATATTTCGCCGCCGCCAATGACCACTATGATGCCTCCACCAATGTCTTATCCGACGACGTTTCACATGGCCTCTCCAACACCTCCTTTTCATCTTTTATCATATCTTGGATTTCCTAGTCCTTCAATGACACCTCCACCCTATTTTCCTTCATTTGAAGGGTTTATTAGCTCTTTAGGCCGGGTGCTGAACCGTCGTTCTCGCGACTCAGTGATTATTCATGGATTTCCTCGTCTGCGTATCCATGCACGACATCATCAATGTGCGCACCAAGCTCGTTTACTTCAACTAATGCTCAAAGTGTTTTGATTTCTCCCACTAGGACAATTTCTAGAGATGTTGATTTTAACCGCTTTGGATTTGATCCTTCTTTATTATCTGGAGATGAAGACGACGAGGATGCGGAGACCGACAAGGACGAGGATTATGACTAGTATAATGATGTAATAATGAATTTGATAAGTTTATAAAAGTTGTAAGAATGAATTTTGTTATATGAAGTAAACGAGCTTGGGTGTTATATAATAACGTGCGAAATATAGTACTCCTTCAGTCTCATAATATAAGATCCATTTGAATTGTTACGCGGGTAATTAAGAAAATTGCGGTGTTAATGATTAATGTATACGGAGAAGTCTAAAATGTGATGATTAGAGAAGAGAGATAGAGAGAAAGATGAAATTATTTTGTATTTTTGAAAAGGGAAAATGAATAAAGTGTATTGAACGAAGATAAAGTGTACTGAGCGAAGATGAACGAAGTAAGAGGTTTATAAAACTGAAAAATGAGAAATATTATGGACGGAACCGATTGGTTTGTGCGTGGGAAACCGAACCATATATAAAGTCAATGGCCTTGGCGCGAACACGGCTAGTCGGTTTTTGTTGTGTACATGATTTCTTCCCTCAGTAATTTTATAAAGGAAAGGAAAACTTTGAAAACTTACTACTCCATATAGGCATATATGAACGAATGTGAATATAAAATTTGATTCAATAATAGACTAAGAGGTCACTCACGCGCTCTTATATAAGCGCGCAAGAGAAAATAAATAGAGTGTATGTAGCAAAACCCTACTTGTGGCATTTCCAGCACCACGCCGTCGCCATTGCCAGCTCCCTTCCCTCCTCTCTCTCTCTCCCTCGCTTTCTCCGGCGCCCGATTCACCCTCTCCTATCATCATACTCCTCTTCGTCTCTCTTCTTCGCTGTTGGATTCTCGCTGCTTCTCTCCTTTTTCTTCTCATCAATTGCAGTCGTCACCTCTTCATCCCGTCGGCGGTCGATGATCCATTATCCACCGGAAATGTAATCTCTTTACCACTTTTCCTTATAATATACATGATCTCGCTTGTTTTTCATCCCATCGGAGACCCTTAAATTCTCTTTCGCTCCGCCCGAAAATGCATTGCGTTTTTTTGCTCTAATGCTAGTGCTTCAGTTTCTCTGTAATTAGATGTTAGATTAAAAAGAAGCGAATCTGCACTTGAGTTTTTTTATAGGGGGTGATGCTATGAATCAACTAGTAATTGAGAGTTATTTCCTTCTTTTGGCTATGTTCATTGCCAATACATGTTATGATATGCTATTCTCTTTGACACTATGGAGATCCGATTATTTCAAAGCTTGATAATTTTTTCTTTAGTTCATACGGCCCGATTCTTTGGAATTGATGATATCCTGGCTAGCAGGATGGAGTTTCACTTCTTTTGCATATAGCGGGTACGTAGTTGTTACTTTTATTGCTATATAGCTACTCAATTTGTCAGCTGTATCTATAACCTCAAGAACATGACTGCATAACAGACATATACGCATGTGTTTCTTCAAGGATGGACCGAATTGTATCATTTTGAGTTTTCTTCTGATTCACAAGTTTGATGCTTTATTCAGATTTTGAGACTGAGAAAGATGGTGGGCTGTAGGCAGATTGCATCTACCTCTTCAGCTACCAATGGATCTTCTGTACCACCCCGACGAAATGAATTTCACTTGAGTAGAAAACCTTTCTTCTCTTACAATGGATCAAAATTCAAATCTCAAAATCCACGCGGCGCAAATCCTCGATCCTCTCATACCAAGCTTGAGAATGGCTTGGATAATGACGTCAAATTTCGCATGATTGTCCGAAGGATTGTAAGCTTTTCTGGAAGTCTTGTTTATATTTGTTTTTTTCCGCATCAGCTGTTTTTTTTGCCCAGAACATTTACTTGTCCCCTTGTCTCCCAGACGATCAATTTGAATGTGACCTACTGACCTTGCAGCAGCATTGAAGTTTTGATTATTTTCTTCTGTTCTCTACTTCTCTTCAATTGAGTGTAATTTAAGGTGTATAAGGATCAAGTTTAGTGTATAAGGATCAAGTAAGATGTCATACGTGTCAATTTGATAATTTGAAGATGTTTTCCCCCATATATAGGGTGCTGGTCTGGAGAACCTTGGAAACACTTGTTTTCTCAACTCAGTGCTCCAATGCTTGACGCATACAGAGCCTCTAGTAGCCTATTTGCTAAGTGGAAAGCATCAAATTTCTTGTGAGTCTTTATTTGCTTAATTTTAGTGAGTAAACTATGATTATAGAATGTACTCCTCTCATAAACAGCTGCTGTTGGAGCACTTACTTTGAACTCTATACCTTTTCATATTTCGTGTTTTCTTAGAGAAACTGTATACATGTTCCATATCTAATTTTGATTGGTTAATTTTGTGAAGGCCATGTTGTTGGGTTTTGTGCTTTATGTGCTATCCAGAACCATGTCAGCCGTGCACTGCAATCTTCAGGGAGAATACTGGCGCCAAAGGATCTTGTTTCAAATTTGCGTCGTATCCTACTCATTGCTTTTGAAAAGAAATATTTTCGATAGCCTGTTATAATTTTGCACTCTTATTTTGAAGCTTTTTGTGGCCTGGCTAGATGTTTTAATTTTTTTCTGTATGATCACATGTTTTCATAACCTTTGTATTAAGAAAACGTTTTAGGCCTTCTGACTGAACTTTTTTTTATTGGTGACTTGCTGGGTATCAGGCTAGATGTTTCTCACTATTCTTATTTATGTCATTGGTGACTTGCTGGGTTTTGTTAAGAAAACGTTGTAGGCCTTCTCACTGAACTTTTTTTTCCAATGAGAGGAATACATTCTAATTTGGTGATATTCTGGTCATGATTGAAGTTTTCCTTGTTTTTTTTTGCCTATACTATAAATGTTATACTTGACCACCCAATCAGGTATCTCTCGGAATTTTAGGAATTCAAGACAGGAAGATGCTCATGAGTATATGGTACATTTACTTGAATCTATGCACAAATGCTGTCTGCCCTCTGGAGTTCCTTATGAATCTCCTAATGCTTATGAGAAGAGTTTGGTTCACAAAATATTTGGTGGTAGCCTTAGGAGTCAGGTAATTTACTCTCTTGCTTTCGTGTGGTTTTGTTATTCGAGAACTTGCAGTTGTATATTTTCTGAAAATTTAATGAATCACATTATAAGAGATTCCATTACCCTAGTTTGGAGAAACTGACCTCTAAATCTGATACATATTCCTATTTTTTTCCAGGTAAAATGCATGCAGTGCTCTTATTGTTCAAATAAGTTTGATCCTTTCTTGGATTTGAGTCTTGAAATAGTCAAGGCTGATTCTCTGCATAAGGCTATGGGTCATTTTACTGCTGCTGAGCAGTTGGATGGTGGGGAAAAACATTATATGTGCCAGCAGTGTAAACAGAAAGTAAGAGCGGTGAAGCAACTTACAATAGACAAAGCGCCTTATGTTCTTACTATTCATCTTAAGCGGTTTGGCTCACACATTTCCGGGCAGAAGATTGACAAGAAAGTTCATTTTAGTCCTCTTTTGGATTTAAAACCTTATGTGTCCGGGTCATATGTATGTATGCTATTTTTCTCCAGTGTTACTATATCTTTATGTCTCTTGACTCAAACTTCTGGTATAACAGTACAAATGTTTGCAAATTCGCAGGATGGTGAATTGAAATATACCTTATACGGTGTCCTTGTTCATGCTGGTTGGAGTACACATTCTGGTCATTATTACTGTTTCGTTCGCACATCAAGTGGAATTTGGTATTCCCTTGACGATAATCGGGTATCTTTTCGATCAGTTTTCTATACTTCATTTACAGCATTGCTTAAAAATATATAGATGAAGAAGTGAAGTAGGGAATACATTGGGATCATAGCACGATGTAGTGGCAGTGTCTTTTGAAATTGATGTGGTGTAGAAGCTGAGGTGATTGACTATAGAGGGGGTAGGGGGAGGTGTATGATCTTAGTTTGGAGATCAAGAACTACGTCGTTTGAGATCTCAGTTGTTTATATCCCTTGTTACTTTACGAGAATAGTTTTTGTTGATATTGGTTTCTAGGTTGAAAATGTGCTGTCACCTAAATTGGGAATTTACTAGTTTAGTATATATGTTTTCCTCCAACTATTACATGGCATCTGAAATGAGATGGGAGGCTGGATGCTGGATTCAGTAATAATAATGTGTAGTAAGAAGTATGTAGAATATGCATTTACTGGCACGGATATGGTCTGCAGATCTATTGCATTACCAACAGAAGGATCATGTATATAAAGTATTGAATGTTTTTCTCTATCAAATCTTGCTTCAAAGAAAGTTTTTCTGCAAAAGCGATTGGTGTATTACCAAGTAATGCCTTGATCTAAAACCTGGAAGCCCTGATATATTGTTCTAATGCCTTGATCTAAAACCTGGAAGCCCTGATATATTGTTCAAAACTTGTTGGGGGAATAATGAATATTTTAGAACTTAATTCCACCATAGAAATTACTAAATAAGAAAGTTATATTATAGAAATTCATAAATATAAAGGAACTGTGCATCAGTAGAAGTAACTTTTATAGTTTTTTCAGCTTCCCTGCCCCCTTTCTCTTTTGTTTTCCCTGCTAATGACAATTTGGAAATTTGTCCGGGTATAGGTTCGTGAAGTAAGTGAGAAGGTAGTGTTGGAGCAGAAGGCGTACATGTTGTTTTATGTTCGTGATGGAATAAATTTTGGTGCTGGAAACATTGTCAGTGCTATGCAGAGCCAGAAGATAGTTCCTGCTTCTATGCCAAACGCTGCCTCAAGTTATAGATACATGTCTATTGACAAACCTGTCAATGCTACTGCTCAGAAGGAGAAAGTAGCTGCAACTGCTACTGATCAGAAGAAAGCCGTTCCAATTGCTACTGATCAGAAGGAGAAAGAAGTTGCAACTGCTACCGATCAGAAGGAGAAGGCAGTGACAGCTGGTAATTCTCAGAAGGAGAAGGCGGTGACAGCTGCTAATTCTCTTAAAGAGAAAGCTGGGGCAACTGCTGTGGAAAATGATTTATATTCTTCTGTTGCTATCTGTCAAGGATCTCAAAATAAATCTGTTGGCAAATCTGACATTGGTGTTCAGGAGAAATTAGGGGAAAATACTGCTGAAAAGAGGTCTGTTGAAATTCACACACATGAAGATATGCTTGAAATTAACGCACCTGCAAAAAAACTCAGAAGCGCTGCTGATTCCAATGGCTTTGATCAACATAATCTTCAATACGAACACTCGTCGATGAAAGAATCTACAAATGAAGATTCCCACAAGAAACCCGATAAACAAGACTTGTCACAATCATCTATGGATAGTAACGGCAATGTTGGTGACCTTTCAGCTGATTATGGTGTTCAAAAAGTCGTCCAGCCTGTTACTAATGTAACTTCTGATGACAAAGGCATGAAGACTGATCCTCTTGTGTCAGTTGCTAAGCCGTCTGAGCAGCCAGCTAGTATTGTTGTTAATATGATACAGAAGATTTGTGACAAGGTAACTGTTGCACTTTTTCATTCGATACTAATTGTTTCATCTTTTCTAATCTTAATAAAGCCGTATCTTATAATTAATTAATTTTTTTTGAACTTTTTTTGCAAGGCTGGAGGCGCTCCAGAAGAAACAGCAGTGACACAATTAGCTGAAAATAATTGTAAAGTTAGCGAATCAAATGTTGCAGTCATCAGGAAAGATGGAATGATTATTAAATCTCCCAGTCAATTCTCAGTGCAAAGGCCAAAAAAGAATGCTGTGAAATATAAGGTTACCAGAATGCAACTTAGTACTAGAATTCTGTATGGGGCCTCCCCGAGCTTGCAAAAAAGAAAGAAGCACAAAAAAGTTAAAAGGGACGGAAAAAAGCTTGATGCTGACAATCTAATTGATGAAAAGTCGGGGCCCTCGACCTCTCATGCAACTGCTGCAATTGACGTTTCTCCCAAGATTTCAAGGAAGAGACCACGGCGTGGTACAAAAAGGAGAAGTAGTGATCATGTAAAACATGACAGGATTTCTACTTCAGAGTTGAAGAGACGAACAACTTCGGAAAACATTGTTCTTGCATCAGCAGAAATGCATCAGCAGGACAATGAACTGACCTCCAAGCTAAAAGATAGCTTGAATAAAACAACTGAAAAACCAACAAAAAATCGCAAAATAACCCCTGGTATTGACCCCCTTTCATAACTTTTCTTCATTTGTTAATAACTTTCCTTGATAATTGTCTATACTTTGTTGGGTTGGCATGTTAGTTTTGCACCAGTTATGTGATCTTTTGTTTATATTCCATTTCCTTCTTCAGTCTAGGTGTGTTGAGGCGTTCATTTCTATGCCAATTCTGATCCTTTCTTTTTCTTGATTCTGTCATAGTGGAAATATGCAATGGCGTAGAGCAGTCATCTTTACAAATTACGGAGGTGCATAAAAATGCCAATATCAGCATTGGCTACGTAGCAGACGAGTGGTAAGTATCTATTTCTAGCACATTTTTTGTCTTTTGAATTTATATAAATTGTATCTTCTTTCAGTGATATGTTACATTACATTCGAAACAGGGATGAAGAGTATGACCGTGGGAAAAGAAAAAAGGTAAGAATATTGAAGGAGACGCTTGGAGGACCAAATCCGTTTCAAAAGATGGCCACAAAAGCAGAGAAATTGAAGGGAAAGCAAAAACAATACAACTACGCAAACCAACCGTACAGGATATGACTGATTGGTTAGCACTTCGATGATTCAATATTTTATCTATGCACACAAGTGATCCAAGGCTGCATCAGCAATTTAGATCCACCCTACCACTCGAGGTAGCCAATTTTATCTGTATTAGCTGCTGCCAAACTTGTTTTTTTATAGGCGCATAAATAAATTTTCAACCCCTCCCTTGTGCCATTTTCATTGTTTGTCTCCACCTCAGCTCCTGATCCGAGTCTTCTCCATTGATGGCGAGAAATCTGGGATATTGGAACATCTTAATTTATCACAGCGTGATAATTTATATTAAATCTTAGATATTGGACTTGCTCTTTCTGTCGATGTGAGAAATTGTGTATGGTTTCAGTGAATTATGACACTCTTGAGCATCATCTGCGGCTTGATTGATTGATTTTTCTACAAATATATTGACATTTACATTGGAAATCAAACGTGTTAACTCCAAAACTTTAAACAAACATATACAATTGAAATTCTGATGCCGCACTGTATATATTGAACAAAATCTGATTTCAGTCAACTGCGACGTGACATTTCCCCATCATTTAAGATTGCCATGTTGATCTATCCCTAAATGACTTAAAATCCCTTCAGTTTAGTCCAAGTATTCCGTAGTTGTAAGCATTTGTTTATCAAGAGCTGACTCCAGTTTCTTGGAGTGACTCCTCTGAGCTAGGATCCACCGATGAAGGGGAAGAAGAGCGTGCTCTTTCTGAAGCCATGTTGAGTCTCAAAGACCTTCCTTCCAACTCCTGATACACATTTATAAACATTGTTATGCACAAGTAGAAAACAACAAGCAATGAGATTGTCAGATTTGTTTTGTTTTTACCACTCCATTCTTAGCTGTGACAGCAGATCTTGCTTCCTCAGGTGACGAAAATGAGACGAACCCGAATCCTCTAGATTTGCCAGTATCCCTTTCGAAGATAACCTTGGCAGTCATAAACCCTGGTTGGTCTGAGAAAGCGTCCGTCAGCTCTTTAGAGGTTACACTCCAACTAAGATTACCAGCATAAATATTGTTAGGAGTGTCCATAGGACTCTTGTTGTAGTTGGCCTTTATCTTTGCCTCTAACACCTTTTTCTCACCGCCCTTTGGTACCTCTGGGAAGTTCACTTTTACTGTTCTGCCTCCAATTTGCTGTCACAAGATAAATAGATAGATAATTTGACAAGAGATTTATTAGTGATTGAGACAAGGAAACATACAGTTGAATCAAACATCCGAATTGCGTTTTCCGCATCTTCTACAGTCTCCATGGTCACAAATGCAAATCCCCGACTCCTATCAGTCACTCTATCGTATATTATCTGCAAGCGATTAAGATCACAATTCAATTCTAATCTCCAAGCGAAAGAGAAACTGATATATCAGAAAACTGAAAATGAAGCACACACCTCAACGGATTGAACAGCGCCGGCCTCGACGAAAATCTCAGCGAGTTCAGAAGAAGTGGTGGAGAAAGGCAAGTTCCCGACGTAGAGTCTGCCATCTTGAGAAGACGTTGCCTTGTTTACCTCTTCATCTTCCTCACCGTCTAACAATTCGTCCGTTTCTCCGTGTTCTTCATCTTCTACGGCGGCCTGAAGGTCGTTGGAGGCGCGGAAGAGTCCGGCGGGAGAGAGGAGGCGGAGAAAGAGTGGTTTGGGAGTAAGGCTGAGGAATTTAGGAGAATTTGGGGTTGAATTAAGGAGAAGCGTGTGGTGAGTAAGTCGGAGAGAGGATGAGAAGGAAGTAGAAGATCGAGGAAGGTAGGAGAGAGCTGGTGATACCGCCATTGTAGTTGTAGCAGCCAGAGGGGCGGAGGCTCCGCTTCTTCAACGGATAAGGTTTTAACAAACTCAAGCTCTATATAAGTACCCTTCTAAAGAAAACTCAGATTGCCCTTAAATCTACTAGCTTCAATGCTCTAGATTAAATTTGAAAGTGATACGTTGATAATTTTGTAAATAGAGGAAGAAATAGAAGAAACTAAGATTTTGAAGCCCTCGTTATTGTATTATTGCGATGCAATGTTTTGGTTGTATGGTTGTTTTTTTGTTGTTGGTTAAAGTATATTGGAAGATTTTGTGGAAAAGAACCTACAAACATCCTTGTTGTTAGGGTGCACCGTTCACAAAATAAATTTATGTGAGTCTGTTTTATATTTGACATTCTCACCATTCATTAGAATAGTTAAATGTGTTTTCCTCTAGAGCGATCCTGTCGTGTTATGGTTTTTGTCCGAGACCACCACCTTAGTCCAGTTGATGTCTTCTATGTTGATAGGGGCATTGAGTTCCTTCTTGATGTCGTCTTTCCTGTATTAGTTGGAAGGTTTAGGGGTATGGAGCGAAGTTCGATAGTTAAAGTGTATTTTTTAGGAGTCATACCTTATGCGATTTTTGAGTGACTTTATTTGTGGGATTGTTGGATCGTCGAGTAAGAAAGTGCACGATGTGCTGGCCACATACACCTTACCTATACGTTGGGATAGACCTTAATCATATCAAACATTATGCCGAAATTATGTTGTTAATGTTTGTGAAATGATGTTACCGATTTGCATTCTGATGTCCCTGTGAGTAGGTATACACTCATTGTTTTAGGTTTTTGGTGTTTCGCGATGAAGTGGTCGCATATGAACCCAGAGAGAGTTACTCGAATCAATGAACCTCTGCATTATAGGGTGATATTATTTACACAAACTTAATGGACATGTTGGTCGGCACATTTGACATGTTTATAGAGAAAAGACGGCTACCTGTTGTCAATAAGGTTGTAGTGGAGGTGGACTTTGCCCGATGGTGTTGTGCGCAATTTTGTTGAGCGTCCAACCATTTCAACGATATCTGTGTTTTACTCATTGGGTTAGATATGTAAGGGTGACGTCATAATACATGAAAGTTTAACAAATATAGCAACCTATGAGGGATTGTGACCCGTTGTATACGATCTCGTCTATTGACACCGGGTTGAATGGGTAACGGTAGAAACCGGTAGGGTTGCATGTTGTGTGGGTCAGTACTGTGTCATGGCGGAATTCAATCACGTGTGCATCGTCCGAGCGCACGCGATAGTGCCAATTGTTCGGACTGACATCGAAGTTCTCGAGTGTGTAGATCTCTCCGTCTTCAAGTTTAGAGAACAAATTATCTCCAACCACCCCTTTTGCAATGCACAACATTGAGTTTCCCTGCGGAGATCATATTTGGTAGTAGCGTAATTTGTATAAGTTAATTCGTAAGGTATGTAGCGGTTAGCAGTGGCGGATTAAGGATTTCAAGTCAGTGGGTGTCTGTTCGGCTAAATTTGTTTTATTGCATAAAGTTTAACATAATTCTAATCAAACGTATACAAAATCAAAATTAATAATCATCTCAATACTATTTGCATCAAACATCAAGTATACACAAACAAAATATTTACATCAGTTCAGCACTGTACAGCACGGTTCAACACAATTTTTTTAGTATAATCTTTTACAAAGATCAATTCAATAAAAATGTTCTTCTATTATGTGACTATTCAAAATTAAACAACACATGAAAAAAGTAGTTTGTGACACTTCAACATGAAATAACACATTAGAAAAGGTGTAAGGAACTAAAAAGAAGACCTCATGTTGCGTCCATGGCCTCGAATAATTCGAAACACGCCATCTTGATCGTCTAATCTTGTATTGCGGCAGCATGGTTTGCAACCTGCGAGAATTTCGTATTTTGGGGTTTAATTTCAGGGGTCAAACGATGTCCGATTTTGATGAATTTTATATGCATGGACTCGTCTTGAAAAAATATACAACTTAGTTCATTTTTCCATGAAAATGGGGGCATGGTCTCTATGTAGGTCCACCCCTGGAGGGTAGTGTACATACCCAGTCAACGTGGTCCACCATCATCCACTTAAAATTGGCGTAAATAAATATGGGCAGTAAGAATCAAAAGGGTGATGTACCTTTGCATTAGAAACGAACGTCGCGATGCCAATGTATCAGCCTTCGTCGTCAGTAATTACCCATTGGTTGCAAACCATTAACAACATCTTCGAAACCGATCGCATTGGTAATTCGTCAAGGTATGCAGACGTCATATTCCCTGCTGCTGGTTCAATTTTGTTTGTTTTGGAGGATTATGAAGGGAACTTTATTACTGTGATGTGGGTTGTTCTGATTCCCCACTGTATATTCATATTGATATTGATATGAATATTACTGTTACTGCTAGTATAACTGAAACGATGGGCCTTGTTCATTTACTTTGGGTGTTGATTAAGCTGGAAGTTTAACAAGTGTTTTTTACCATGATTATTTGGGAGTAGTGGAATTTTTTTTGTTCTAATATTATGCAGTACGTGGTATGTGTTTCTTTCCAGTAAACTACTGTTATCACTTTATTTGTCTCGTTGTAATATGAACTTATTAACGAATGGATATGCTGTCAATGGATCTAGTCACGTGTATAGATGATTGATGGACTTTTTTTAATTTTAAGTTTTACGAAGGTTTTGGGGTTGGCTTTAAACTGTTTTGTTTTCACTGCATGTGAGTCTTATATGTTGAAACCGGTAGTCGGCATAGGCCTTGGTTTACTCAACCATTTGGGAGGAGTTAGCAGTAGGCCTTGGTTAGAGTCATTATAAACGTGTATGACATCAATAATCAAGATTTTTGAGATCAAATTTTTGAAAACAGTAAGCATGCGACACAGTCGTAATGTGTTCAGGACTGACTACCACTTTCCAGATACTATGGCATCTGGACGTAGTATATGGTAATGGAGGTGGCTAGATATTTAAATTGCTTTTTATGTACCACGGGGAAACAACATGCGGAATTCTAAAGTATAACATATACACAAGCTAAGTAACAAAACGATGATTAAGCAATTGTGCGGATATCTAAATGCGATAAGGTAATTAGTATTGAGGCAGTTTTCCGACAAACAACCATGTACAAACAACAATATCAAAAAATGGAGTACGTTTCGAATGTGTGTGTATGTAGAGTATAAGATAGTATTGCCTATATTTTTAAAACGTAAGGCACGCCAGGGCATGGAACATACCAATTTGGAACTTGTTGCAATTAAACTAGATGTCTTTGAGTTGCACCAGGTTGAATGGATAGCGGAAATGGTCTGGTATGTCACAATCATTTTTTTTTTGGCTGAGGTGTTTCCCTCAAGCTGGATGATGAAAGGGTCAATACGACAGAGGCGGTACTCGTCTTGGATGGCCGACAACCATCTTGGACGCAAAGATGTGCGAGATAGATGCCCGAGCAGTGCAATGTCATAAACAAGAGGGTTGGAGGTGTTACTTCAATCCCAGTACCATGTCATAAACATTCAGCAGAGTATGAAAACTCAGTGATGCCATATGTGGGAGACGTGTGGTTATCAAGGAGGTAATCGGTACTCAGGTATCTCGAATCGGGCCTAATGACCTCCCATTTGTGGTGTGGTATGACTTCCATTTTGGGCCTTGCCCAAACTGAACTAAAGGAAACATAGCCCATTCATTCACATTTTTGGTTCAACATAATTGGGCTAAATGCAAACGAAATGAAAATGCCGTCTGAATGGATTGATGAAGTTAGATCAAACTAATTGGACTAATCACATGGCCCATCTCAAAGAGCAAGTTGCGGAATGCTGATTTTGGGATTAATGCTGTTGGGGTTTATAATTTATTGTCTCAAACATTCAACTTTATAATATATATTAGGATAGGATAGGATTAGGATGACTTCTATGCCCTTGACCTCAACATACGCAGTTTCTCCATTCCATTCCAGGCGACTAAGAAATCTCCCCCAATTCCATTCAATGGCGACACTCAATCACTTGGTTCTCCGGGCTTTACTCTTTCTTTTTAACTTCTCGAATTTAGTTGAGCTCCTACTGTAGTTGTCTCACGTCTGTTCATTTCTGTCAATTGCTCTTCCTTTAGTTTAACCTCTTAATTTGGACCTTTTGGTTATGTTTGACTTTATGTTTGTGTGTTCGTTTCTATATCGCATTTCCCTCATCGATTTTTTTATGTTTCAGGCGTATATTTTTTGAGATTCTCTTTGAACATGTTAGTTGTCTTTTGAGATTCTCTTTCACCATGTTGTTATTATGTAGATAATGATTTTAAAATATAACTAATTAGTAATTGTAACTTTCATATGCCAATACCAATCAATGTGTTAAAATTTATATATTTAATTATTTAAGAACATCTATTTTTGGATTTAAAATTGCTATATAAATGAAAATAATATCGAAATATATAAATATCGACAAAAATAAACGCGTTCGCGGAGAATGACCTAGTTGTACTATGTACTTAGGTAGATGAAGACAAAAATATGTTAAGTGCTTACCTGGCAATCAGGTCGGGTTGGTCGGGTTCGGGTTAGAATGCTCGGGGTCTGGTATACTTCGGGTCAGGTCATTTCAGGTCTAAAATTACTGGGTCAAAACAGGTCGTCATGTTACGGTTTTATAGGCGGGTCGGGTCGGATTTGGGTCTAAAATTACCGGGTCAAACAGGTCGGGTTGTTACGAGTTTATAGCCGGGTCGAGGCGGGTTCAGATAAAAAATTACCGAGTCAAACAACTCGGGTTGCTACGGATTTTATTGTCGGATCGAGTCACTTTGAGTAAAAACTTACCGAGACAAAACAAGTTAGAGAGTTATAACTCTTCTTTATATTTTTTCAATGAATATTTTGTCAAATTGAGCCTTAAGCCCATTTAAGGCCTTTTAACGTTTACGCTTAGTTTCGAGCCTCATTTTGTGTGAGCGATACCTTATTGGTACTTTATATGTCTAATAAGACTAAGTTGTATATATTTTTCAACAATAATCAACATCGATGATGTAGAACATACATATTGCGACAAGTTTGAGAGTTACAGCTAGTTTGGTATTTACAAAGGAGGTGGTACTTCAAAAGTTAGAAGTTGTGATTGGAAGTTACACACATGGTCAAATATCTCTAATATGCATTGAAACCAAGTTTCATTTCATTCCGACACCGTTTGGGTGTCGTATTGCCAAATTGGGCCTTAAGGCCTTTTAACGTTTACGCATAGTTTCGAGTCTCGTTTTGTGTGAGAGAGACCTTATTGTGACTTTATATGCCTAATAAGACTAAGTTTCATAATGTTTTCAAACATAATAATACATCGATGTTGTTGACCATACATATTGCGACAAGTTAGAGAGTGATGACTAATTTGATGTTTATAAATGAGGTGTTACTTGAAAATGAAGAAGTTTTGATTGTAAGTTACCCAAATGGTCAAATATCTCTAATAGGCATTGAAATCAAGTTTCATTCCATTCCGAGTGCCGACATCGTTTGGGCGTTGTTTTGCCAAATTGGGCCTTAAGCTCTTTTAAGGCCTTTTAGCATTTACGCATAGTTTTGAGTCTCGTTTTGTGCGAGCGAGACCTTATTGGTACTTTATATGCCTAATAAGACTAAGCTGTAAAATGTAAATATTTTCAACAATAACCAACATCGATGTTGTAGACCATACCTATTGCGCAAGTTGGATAATTATCACTAGTTTGGTTTTTACAAAGGAGGTGCTATTTTAAAAGTTAGAAGTTGTGATTGGAAGTTACCCACATGGTAAAATATCTCTAATAGGCATTGAAATCAAGTTTCATTCCATTCCGACATCGTTTTGGTGTCATTTTGCCAAAATTGGGCCTTCCCATTTAAGGCCTTTTAGCGTTTACGCATAATTTCGAGCCTCGTTTTGTGTGAGTGAGACCTTATTGTGACTTTATATGCCTAATAAGACTAAGTTTATAATGTTTTCAAACATAATAATACATCGATGTTGTTGACCATACATATTGCGACAACTTAGAGAGTGATGACTACTTTGATGTTTAGAAATGAGGTGTTACTTCAAAAGGAAGAAGTTTTTATTGGGAGTTACCCTCATGATCAAATATCTTTAATAGGCAATGAAACCAAGTTTCATTTCATTCCGACATCATTTGGGTGTCGTTTTTTCAAATTGGATCTTAAACCCATTTAAGGTCTTTTAGCGTTTACGCATAGTTTTGAGCCTCGTTTTGTGTGAGAAAGACCTTATTGGTACTTTAAATGCCTAATAAGACTAAGTTGTATAATGTTTTCAACAATATTCAACATCAATGTTGTTGATCATACACATTGCGACAAGTTAGAAATGGACTTAAGACTCATTTTGAGAGTATACGATTTGGTTAGGTCAAGTGTCTGGCTCACAAAACCCTAAATTTTGGGAAACTATCAACATAGAGCCAATTTTTTTGGCAAAATTTACAATTTACCGCTTTTTTATTACTTTTTTCTTTTTTGTCAAATTTTTCGGGTAAAAAAAGGGTTAGGGGCAAGCCTACCCATTTTTTATCCAAAAAATTCGGGTCGGGGGTTTAATTTGATGGGTTATAATCCACAAAAATCGGGTTGGGTCGGGTTGGATTTGCGGGTCGGGGTTAATTTCTCCCGGATCTAAGTGCTCCCTTTTTAAAAGAAAAAACAAAACAAAAATAGAGTGCCAAGTTGTCAGAAAATACTTGGAAGCCTGTGAAATCGGTTTTGTTTTGTGATTGGCTCCTGTGAATTTTCATTGATTGGAGAGGGCGACATAGTCTGTCTGCTCGTTAGCATGACCTTGGAGCACCTTCGTCATCGCCATTTCAACTCTAAGTGCTCATCATCTTCTCTTCTGCTTCTGCTCCAGACTCTCTTCTATCTCCTTGCCTCTCGATCATCTGCTTCTCTCTCTGTCCTGGTAAATCTGTGACCCTCTTCTCTAATTAATCTCTCTCTTTCTCTATGCATTTCGATTTCTTCCTCACTTCCCTGTTTTTGGATTTTCGATTTTTTCTCGCTTGCCGTTGACTTTGGATCATCCTCGCTCACGGTTATGGTCTTGAATTTGTTATAGATTTGTCTAGCAAAGTGCTTAACATCGCCAAGTTTTCAGTTTCATTTCGAATTTGATAAATAGGAGGTTTCCTAGTTTGTGACTTCTGATGTTAACCTGTATTCCTGATCTTTGTGGGTTTTTCCAGCTCAAGTTGAAATTTAATGTCTGTGGAATTTCTAATTTTCTGTAATTTTTCTCAGTTACTTTACATTTGCTAAGGCGTTTCCGTAGGAGTCGTATTTTTCAAGTCATGGCAGTTATGAGAATAGATTTCCCTTGGGAGTTGGGTAGTTTGACCTCTTATAAGTTTTTATCGTTACTAGATTGTGATAATCCTTGCTCATAAATGCATTCATACCAAGCAGCTGTCTGTTAGAGTTACAAAATTAAGAAGCTAACTCTAGTTTTTGCTGCTACTATTGCATTTCTTCGTAGCCAAGATATTGAAGCAATTAAATTTTCATTTGGGATTGCTGAAAGAAGGGAAATGAATTTGTGGCCTCTATATCCCTAAGGCTAAGGCTGTCCATATGAATCTAGAGAAACAACTTCTGGGGATCTGGGGAAGGCTTCACATTTTAATATACTATAGATTGTTAAGCCTCTCTTTGTAGAAATGATATCAACTTCCCAGCATTGTTCAGTTCTTCCGAGAAGCTGTCAGCAATTGCTATCTGATCAATCAAAGCTTCAGTAGAATTATTCGCATTGCTCCTCTTTTCCGCCTGCTGATCCTGCTTGATATAAACTCTCTTCACATTCTTTTGTAGCACCTGAAGAATCCTTCCAAGTGTTGTTTTCATTGAGTGTAGGCTTCATCTTCGTTATCCATTATAATAAACCATCATCGTGTGTCGGCTCCCGAGTTCATTGTTCATTTCTTAGTGTACATAGAATGGTGACTCACTGGTGTTGTTTTGATAAAAGCTTCTTAGTTTCTTGTTTGATTCCAGATAGCTGACTCTTTCCATCTCAGACATGGAATCTGGGACTGCTCTAAGCTTATACCCACTGCACCGCTGCAAAACAATTCACCTGGTATGTTCAATTTGGTTTAGTATATATGTAAGAATTTGAGAAATGGATGACATATTATTTTCCTAATCTATATTCTTAGGTGAGGCATGCGCAAGGGATCCATAATATTCTAGGAGATAAAAACTACAAAGCATACATGTCACCTGAATATTTTGATGCAGAACTTACTCCTCTTGGTTGGAAACAGGTGATATATTTATATTTCGCTTAAGCTGATTGTACAACAAAATTGTATGATACCAAATAACATATGTGTGTATATCTATTCACTCTTGATGGGATCTTTATTAAGTATCAAGGTAATGTCTTACAGTTCATATTGTTTCTGACAGGTTGACAATCTCCACAAGGATGTCCATTCCTCAGGCCTTATTAAGAAAATTGAGTTAGTCATAACATCTCCTTTGATGAGGTAAGGGATCCTTGTCTTAGTGTATTTTCTTTTCCATTCAGAAAATTAGAGCATACACAAGTAAAAGCCTATGGCTTCAATGCTTCTGGATGTCCACCCAAAAGGAACCTTCTTTTATAATTGGAGGATCCATTCTATGTATTATATGATGTTTTGAAGAATTTTTTGATGAGTAGTCCCAAGGATATACTGTTATTAGTTAGCTACTGTCAATCTATTATTTGACTTTGTACCTAAAATTGAGTATAGATGGAGATATATATCTTTTGGAGTATTTGCAACTTGGGATTGGTGGAGCTTTGGTCTCTATCTGGATTTTGTATTACAGGCTTCCCTTGATTATTTTGGTAAATTGTGTTACATTGCAGGACTATGCAAACATCTGTTGGTGTTTTTGGTGGTGAGGGTTATACTGATAGAATGGATATATTGCCATTGATGGTGGCAAATGCTGGAAACAGTGACCGTTCTGCCATTTCAAGTTTAAACTGTCCACCTATAGTTGCTGTTGAACTATGTCGAGAACATCTGGTATGGTAATTGTTATTACTGCTTCTAAATAAGCATGTGAAAAATGAGTGCATAATAGAAGTATTGAATTGGAGCAGAGTCAATAGAAGCATTTTGAAAGGCCTATACCTCCAAATTTGTTCATAGCCAGATAATCTTACTATTGGAATTCGTTTTAGCATCGTTTTTTTTCTTCCTATTTATCTGACACACCCTTCAGGTCTTAAATGAAGAAATTAAGTACTTGTGGGTTTCCTTGCTTTTATTTATGCAAACCATTCTTTATATTTATTTAATGTCACATGTCTAGAGTTTAATCAGGGCTGAAATTGATCCTTTTCTAGGGGTAACATTCTGTTTAGTCTGATAAATCCTTGGAAGCTGTTCATTTTGGAATTGGTCACTGACTTTAACTTCTTTTGTCATTATATACGGCAGGGAGTTCATCCATGTGACAGGAGGAGAAACATTATTGATTATCATTGTCTCTTCCCCGCAATTGATTTTTCATTGGTAAGTATCTTGAATTTGGTATTTATATTTAAGGTCATAGAGCTATCAAAACAACTGATTCACCTGGTTGCAGATCGAAAGTGATGAAGATGTTCTGTGGAAGGCCGATGTAAGGGAGACGAAAGAAGAACTTGCAGCCCGTGGAATAGAATTTTTGAAGTGGTAAGTTGTAACTATGTACAAGCTGTTAGACTAAATGAAGCAACAAACAAACACACAACGAGCCAGAAATCTCAGAAAGCTATAACATAAAAATAAATAGAAAATAACAAGATAATTCTCAAAGGAGAGCACACATTCTCAGAAAGAGCCCAAGGTAAAATGCCCCAAACACTACTAACTCTCACTAGTAACTCCCAGGATAAGAATAGGGACACAAACCCCTTATTTATACTACTAACAAGCTGTCACCCTGACTTTCTCACTGTCGGTAAGATTAGGCTAAGCACCTCCTGATATTCTGAATTTCACGCCCCTCTAAGTCTCAAGCGCCTGTTTGGTTTCTTGACTTTCTTCTAACTCCAGACACTAATTCAGTAATTTTCTTTCCGTTTATAGGTAATTTTGAGTAGCTAGCATGATCTACCATGTAGTATACGTGGCCTTTACATACTTGGGCAATATTTATGCTGTTTAATTGCATCTTCCTACAAGGGTTGGGGAAGGCAAGTTAATGTGTACGCTTGCAAATTTATTGCACTTTTTTTCCAATTAACTGAAGATGGCGGGGGTGAACTCTGTTTGAAAAAACTGCGGCTTCCATTTCAATCTAGGAATTTGATCATTTTTCCAGTACAGTTGGATAATAGATACAGAGATGATGTTTGCCTTTTTCGTATAGAGTAGAAAGGTTTTGACTATGGCAACAACTTTGCACATTCAGATTTCTCAGATAGATATATCCAAAGAAACTTTCGTAGACCCTACTAACTGCTTGGTAAACAGGTTATGGACAAGGAACGAGAGGGAAATTGCTATCGTTACTCACAGTGGTTTTCTATTTCACACCCTAAGTCAATTTGGAAAAGACTGTAACCTGCCTATGAAGCATGAGATCTCCAAACAGTAAGCTGTCTGCCTCTTCTTTTTGATTGAAACACTTGTTTTGATCTCTATCATATTATTCCAATTGTATTAAAAAAATCAACCGAGTCTCTAAATTATGCAGCTTTGCAAATTGTGAGCTGCGCTCTATGGTCATTGTTGATAGAAGGTGAGTATGCAACTATTGATTCTATATGGAAGGCCTGTTTTTGCAATCTTGACTTTGAGTTTGTGTTCTCAGTATGCTAGGATCTGATCCACCAACTACTAACTATCCCGGAAATATTCCATGCGGTCCTGATCCTCCTTTAGACGGGAAGGAGGCAGTGAATTCGTAGATGGTACATTTACGAGACACCATGACACGAGATATGACATCATCTACGACTACAGAACTGAGATAAAAGTACAAGTCTTCTGCAGGTGTTCTTCAGGCAGTTAAGTTCAAAATTGCAACAAGAGCTGCTTCCTTTGAAAGTGGAATTGTGTGGGACTCGTCAGAAAGGTGCTGGAACCACAGCAGTTAGCTTTTGATTGAATTGGGCTTGTGTGTTGGCTTAAGGATGAATTGCAATAGAGATTATCTCATAGTTTATTTTTCCTGACTAAATTGTTGCGTAAATTTACGAATGATACACTTAAAACACTATTTTCTTTTATTAAACAAAATACACTAGTTGAATTCTATAACCCATGTTGTGAGCCAGTGTGCTGCTGCTGCTGCTCAGCAGATTTGGACTTTGGTTTTGGATGTTCTATAGTCTTCTATCATTGATTTTTTTATCACATTGACAATCAATTTATAGTGGTGCTGTTTTGGATTTATTGGCAGTGGTTTGTGGGGAGTATTTGGAGGTCAGGCAACAAATTAGGGATGAGCAAAATTCGGATCGACTCGTTTTTTTTTACCGGACCGGTCCGGACTCCGGGCTACATATTTCTGGAAATCCGGGTCTGGTCCGGATCGATCCGATTTTATTATTCTTTAATATAAAAATAAAAATATTATATATTATATATAGATTATAAATATTTTTTAATAAAATTATATATTTCTATACTAATATTTTTTAATATATTTATAAATAAATTTGAATTTAATTTTTTTTTAATTTTATAATTAATTTCGCAAAAAAATATAAATTTTGGTCCAAACCCGAACCCGACCCGGACCGGGTCTTGGGGGCCATATATTTCCGAAATTTCGGGTTCGGGTCTGTCCGGGTCGGTCCGGTCCGGGTTTGGACCGATGCTCATCCCTACAACAAATAGATGGATTCAGATTTATTGATTAGGGACTGCAAGTTGTTATATGAACTCCAACCTAGTAAGCTACAATTGTTACTTGGCATCTCTTCAGCTGGTTTCGAAATTGAAGCAGAAAGATATCTAGTTATTTCTACGAGGTTTTTGCATGGAACCACCCCTTATATAGACCAATTTGCATGGAACCACCCTTTATTTGCTTATTGAATTTAAACCACCCATTATATCACTTTTTGTTACAAAATCCCACCATTTTTTAGTTTCTATTAACATTTCCGTCAAAATACCATTTTACCCTTCATTTTTTAAACTAATTACAACATTTACCCAGTACTCTACCTACTATAATCGGTTATCAAAATTACACACGCTTTTGAAATTTTTTATCCGGGTTGCAACCGGGCAGCACCTTTTTTACGCCTGGCACACCCCCTCCGTTCGGAACTACATTCCGAACGGGTTTTTTTTAAATTTAATCTCCCGTTCGGAACCCCATTCCGAACGGAAATTTAAAATTATTTCAAATTTTAAAAATGGTGTTACCTCCGTTCGGGATGGCATCCCGAACGGGCCGCCCAAATTGCTTGACATAGTGAAAGTAATCTGACGTGTGGAACGAACCTAGGCGATACACCTGTGAAATGTCTTTGAAAGCAGTGCACAACTGCATTCTCTCTACCAAAGACTTGTTTGTTGTTTGAACATCTTCCACTTTTTTCAGAAGGCTGGCTACTGTTACCACTGGGTTTTTGAGCGGTCTGGATCCTCTGTTTCAAATCAATATTTCATCTACTATATCAGATCCTCAACCGTCCACGTGTACCAAATTCTTGAAAACGTAATAGTTTGGAGTTTCTATAAAATTAATTAAAGATACTTAACTCATATTACACTATTTCTTAATAATTGTGCTTATCTTTAAAATGACTAGAACTGAGATCATATATATCATTATAATAAACACATACATGAATATGAGGATATGACATGACCTACTTAGAACCCGTTTGGATTACCCTATTATAAAAAATAAATTATTTCCTGTGTATAATGTATTATTAGATTTTTAAAGCATATGAGGAGATATCGTAATCAGTCACTTTCTCCACTCTGATCGAATCAGATTTCCCCTGAATTGTGGTTGTACCACAAGTGTCTAATTACAGAAAGGTGACGCGAGTCCCGTGTAGCAGAATGCAACCACCAACAACCACCTCGCACGAGATTAGAACCGACCTGAAATTGCAATTTAAATATCATTCTCACCATGAAATTATATTTGATAAAGTAATACACATATTCACACCTATGGACAGTAGATTCCTACACCAATTGTAGAAAAATAAAGAAAAATTTAATCAAATTTTGATGAAATAAGATCTAGTTCTTTCAAAGAAGGGATAGACATAGAAAAAGAAACGGAGATCTGATTTCACTGGTCATGTATGGAGTGAAAATTGGTTTAGGAGGACGTTGATTAGAGAGAGAGGAGAGGGTATAGCCGTATAGTGTTTTGAGAGAGAAAATGGAAAGGGCAAAGAAAGATGAAATGTTGGTATACATTAAATTTTTTAATCCAAACGGAACTTCTATTAAATTTCATTATAAAACGTAAACTATCATTTATAAATCACTAGATCTGGAACCCCGCGCTTCGTGCGGAGAAATCACGTTTTTTTGTTTGCGGTTAGTCTTTAAATAGTTCCTAAATTTAAAATGAGTGAACAATGATATAATAGAATTCTACAAACTCGTAAAATGCAAATACAACTATTGCAACGGTGGTTACTATCGAAATCAAGAATAAAAAACTCGAGAAGGCATTTGGATACGGCAATAGGCAAGACATATCTATCTATCTATCTATATATATATATATATATATATATATATATATATATAAAAGTTGATGAGTTTGAAGAAGTAATGGTAATTTGTACCTAATAAATGCTAATGTTTTAAATTTTATCCTAATTATCTCTTCTCTTAAATGTTAATTTCATCATCAACTAAGAACGCATCATTTTCGTCTCCTTCCTCTATCACAATCTCCAAACTCATTCCCGTCTTTATCCCGTTCGTCAATAATCTTCGTTTCATCCCGGTGCCCCCTTCTTCCCCGGTTAAAAGTTAATCCGAATGCTAATATTTTAAATCTTTACCCTAATTATCTCTTCTCTTAATGCTAATTTCATCACCAACTAAGAACACATCCTCTTCGTCTCCTTCATCTAGCTACCACAATCTCCAAACTCATTCTGATATCTACCCCGTTCGTCAATCCCTTCGTTTCATCCCGATGCCCCCTTCTTCCCCGGTTAAAAATCAATCTAGGGAAAGTTGTGGAGTTGCTTAAGGAGATGGAGGATGATGGTCATCTTCCTGATATATCGAATTGGTGAGAATGTGAGGTGATAAGTTGTAATTTAGCCATATACATAATTGTTGTTTCATATACGTGCCATATTTTTATTAAAATAAATGAAAAGAAAAAATTTAAATCATGAAAAAAGGTCGCTCATTGTCACCCTCCTTCGTCCGAAGATCTCTGTTTTATCTTCATCTCCACTGTCGTCCTCCGACTATCTACACCCTAAACCGCCTATTTACAACATTCTACAGTATACGAAAATCCGTAATTGCCCCGCGCGTAGCGCGGGGGTCCGAATCTAGTTTATACCAAAAAACCCCTAAGTAGAATCATCATTTAATTCGACAATCAAGTGGGAAGATTAAAGGCTAAAGGGAAGAAAAAAGGTTGAATATCAACGGAAGAAATAAAGCCTAATCGATAAATCAAATTTAACCAAATAACCCAATTAGGCCCGATAGATAAGTTACGGTGGCCAGTACGGATTGAAATTACTTTGTCAAATCCATCAATTTTTATATAGATACTAGTTCATTTCCCGCGCTTCGCGCGAGCTTAACGTGTTTATTTTATCTTATTTTTATATTTCGTATTATTTTCACATATGTATTTATGCAGTAACTTTTAATAAAAAAAATAGATGTTTTTAATTAATTAAATATATCATTTTTAACATATTGATTAGTAACGACATCTGAAAGGTATAATTACTAATTAGTGACAATTTAGAATTATTATCTACAGAATAATAACCTGCTGAAAGATAATCTAAGACAACCAACATGTCCAAGGAAAATCTCAAAAGACATACGCATGAAACATATAAAAATCGGTGAGGGAAATATGATACAGAAACGAACATACAGACATACACTCAAAACATAACTAAAATAGCCAAATTAGGAGATTAAATAAAAGGAATTGCAACTGGCAGAAACGAACAGATGTGAGACGACTACTGTAGGAGCCTAATTAAATGTGATATTTTTTTAATATATTAACCCAATGCATTAATCTTTCAAAAAATAAATAATGCATTAACTATGTACCAATTGTCATTACTTCATCAAACCCAACAACTTTTATATAGACTAGTGGACTATAGGTAGTGCGTAGCACGACTGTAGTATCATACTATCATTAGTGTTTTTCCTGTTATGTCTTTGTATTGTTGATGGTTATGTTCGTAGTTGTTTTGTTTCTTATTTATCTTTCCTTATGTTTATTCTCATGTTTTCTTGTGTTTGTAATTTTCTTCTTTCTAACACTTCAAAATTTAATCTCGGTCTAGGAGTTGCTACCCTTGCTATGGGCGAGGCACTGCCAATCTACGAATTTTTATTTGTTTAGTTTACATGTGTGGGTTGTCTACCCTGATGTGTACATTCAACAACATTAGTAATTTATGTTGTTTGACCATGAATAGACTACTGATATTTGGTTACGATATTACGATTGTGTGTCTGCCAATTCATATGATATGTTACTGTATGTATAGAATTGCTTACACATTTTGTAGTAGAGGCACATAATTGTCCAACTCTTTAATAGTTAAAACCGCAATAGGTTAATTTGTGTGTTTCTTTTGTCTTCAAACTTATTTAATTCACATCTACTTATCTTTTTGTTGCATTTTTATTTAGCCCATATATTGAAAATATGTGGTTACACTAGTAGAAAAAACACCTGTTGAGGCGGGCAAAAACCCCTCTGTTGAGGCGGGCAGGGGTCGCTGCAACTGAGGGGGCTGCAACAGGTCATATGGTTTTTGAGGCGGGCGCGGTACGCTGCAACAGACTGGTCTGTTGAGGCGGGGGCTTAAATGCCCGCCTCAACAAGTTGTTGTGCAGGTGTAAAAAAAAGCTTTGTTGAGGCGTACTTTTGAGTGTACGCCTCAACAAGTTTAATTATTTTATTAAAAAAAACTTTGCTAAGGCTGAGCCTCAACAAACCCATTTCTACTTGAGAAAAAATATTATTTTCTATTACAAAACACTACAATTTCTGAATCTGTTTACACAATTAAGATTGTAAACAAATATTTTCTACATCGACTCGGGTTCATATGCATTCCGGCTGACATCCATGGATTTGAAGTTGTGCTATTATTCTTTTTCCTCATCTTCTTACACCTGCAAACAACATAAATACCTGAGTCAGTAGTGTTTCCTCCTCTTTGTTGCTCAGTTTTTCAAGTGTTTTGTTTCAATGTATGTTTTATGCATAAACTTGTAGGTAAAGATTAGAAACATATAGTGCAAATTGAGAGGGTAAGCAAGAACCTTCCCAGCAGACATCGCTAAATCGCCTAACTGTTTCCACTTTGATTCACTGTGAACTTCCCAGCTGGTTGAGGCTTCTTAAAGAGCCAGTTGATAAGAAGAGAGTCCATTATGATCTGCACAAACAGATCATATAACTTTCTGGTTAAGTCGAATCGAATTGGAAAATATACAAAAATGACTATCAGGAAATTGAAATTAACCTGACTTAGATGTGCTGCAACACAAGGAAGAGTGAGCAACCCAGATGCACCAAGAGATCCATCTAGTTGATCCACAACTGCTATTAACACTGGCAGATTTTTCTGCCAAAAACATACAAAGAATCGAAAATCAAGTCTCGGTAGGATTATGCATGATGAATGCGAAAAACGCTGCAATTACTGCAACAAGAGTGATATGAACTTCCTAGCAGAACCACATGCCAAACGCTGCAATTAGATAATAAGGTAAAGTTAGTTGTCAAGAGATGTCCAGTTTATGCTAAGAGATGAGTATATGCAGTGTGTACATGCTCATTACTGCAACAAGAGTGATATGAACTTCCTATTAAACTGAAAGCAGGGATAAAGGTCAATACTATAATACAATCTTCGAATTGAAACTTCATTCACAGATGTCGATTATACTGAGACAATAATACAGGAATGCTTATATTTTCCCTCGAGTAAGCACCAAACCATTTTTAATTACTTCATTGAGACCTCACTTATAGCACATGATAGAGTACACAAGCAGTAGGTGTTATTAACTTCTACATTTTTCCATATTTTGGGACACGATAAAGATTTGAGGAAAAGCTAGACTGTTACATATGAGAATAAGTAGTTGCACTGAGAAAAAATTAGAAGTTTTCTATTGCTTAAGAAACATATTCACAAACTGGAAATTTTGTGAAACAATTACGATGAAATCATGTCTACCATAAACACTACTACACTACACATGAGGTTGCTGAGCACGCATGAGATATTGCTTTTCTACTCAAATCTTTACTTAACACTTCAATTTCCATAAGTTACATGTTGGAAAAATAATGTCTATCAAGACGCTCTAAGAATTGACATCAATAACAAGCATTTAAATCATTCTTCTGCAGATACATACAACAGGAACGGAAGGGTTACCTTGCCAATGATCGTAGGCACTAAGAGAATGAGAATAAGACTTGAAAATAGTTTTTGAGTAGGAATAGATACACCAATACCAGTTGCTACCAACAGTGAGATAAAAAAGGGAATCTACAAGTTTAAATGAACATTAAATTATAATTAGAACACATTTAAAAAAAATGCTAGAAAGATGGATGTGGACAAAGTCCCACAAGTGCACCGATAAGAAACTAGACATACAACACATTATGGCTCAGAAAGTGTCTTTCTATGCGCTAAAAGTACCAAATACATAAAAGAACTAGTTCTCTGCTCACTTTCCAATTTTTAACAAGTTGAACTCAGGCATGAACATTTAAAAAAATTGCGAAAGCCAGTAAAGTTCGAGCCTAATGAACACAGAGCTTGATTTTTTTTGAAACTGAACATACTATTTCTACAAAATACTGGAATCAGTTAAAGCATATAAGGATAATGAAACAAACTGATCTGATAATTGATCAGTAAAAAACAATTGTTCCTTGGTCTGCCAAAATGCTCTTTAATGTATCAAAAAGAATAATGAGAACATTGAGAAGGCCACACGCCCCCAAAAAATAGCAAAGGCAGCATTTGTAGAGGCAAAAGAGATGGGTGTGTTATGAGTGTGCTTTGCAAATAGCACTTAGCTTCTTTATTTTTGTCCTCTTTGTTACTCAGTTTTTCAAGTGTTTTGTTTCAATGTTTGTTTTATGCATAAACTTGTAGGTAAAGTTTAGAAACATATAGTGCAAATTCAGAGGGTAAGCAAGAACCTTCCCAGCAAACATCGCTAAATCGCCTAACTGTTTCCACTTTGATTCACTGTGAACTTCACTAGCTATATCATGCAAGTGTTAAGACATTCATGCTTACAAAACAATCAATATGCAAAATGCGATTATAACTTCTCCTTTTTACCATACCTTAGGGTTCCGGGTCACAATCAAAATGCGACTATAATAGCGTTAGGGTTCCGGATCCCATTTTTTCCATCGATGTGACCACCAACCATAAGACCACGGCTGAAGTCCTTCAAATTGGATCCGCTCTTGCTCCAAGACAACCGATTGAACCGCTCTGTACCCGTACTCTGTCCCAAAAGAGGAAGTTCTGCATCGCTAGACTGGAAATCAAGCTTGAAGATCTCGAGATGCGCCGAAGTACTGAACGATAGAGGAGGCGGGTTGAATGCGAAGGACGTAGGAAGAGATAGGGTTGCGGAGGAGGCGGGTTAGGGAAGAAAGAGGTTTGTAGGTCGCAGCGAGTCCTACACCTAGATCGAGGGTAAGAATTAGAGATCGAGGAGGTGCTGGAGGGTGGCGAGAGAGAGCTGGTGCTGGAGGCGAGAAGGAGGAGGTGGCAGGAAGGTGGTGGGAAGCGGAGGTGGTGCTGGGTGCTGGAGGCGAGTAGAGGAGAGAAAGGAAGGCTAGGTTTTTTTTGTTGCGAGGGTGGAGAGAAGGAGTACTTAGGAAGAATGTGTAGTAGCGTAAGAATTGTAGAGGCAAACTCAAGTTGAACGCCTCAACAACCATATTTTTTAATTGAGAAATAAAATAATTTTTGGGTTCTGTTGAGGCGGGCGCCTTACTGACCGCCTCAACAAGTAAAAAACACAAATATTATTTGAGGCGAACGGATATTTGACCGCCTCTAAAGTACCTGTTGCAGCGAACTAAACGACTGACCGCCTCAACAGATAGTAGAATAAGACTTTTTCCGTCGGTTTTTAAGGTGACCGCCTCAACAGGGGGGCTGCAACAGGTGTTTTTTCTACTAGTGTTATAACATAGGTTATTACCATATGGTGTCGTACACAGGTGATTGTTTCTTTCATCGAACTATTCTCAGTTCTCATTGTTCATAATGTTATGGAAATGTGTAAGTTCCATATAATTTATAATAATAAATGTCATCATATGTGTTTTCATTTGATTCGTGTAGACTATTACTTTTCAAATGTTAATGTTTTCTTTTTCCAAAATATGAGTCTATGATTATTAACTATATGGAGTATGCCTCATTATAGTTATTAAATAGAACTGTAAATAATAAACGTGAGATTTGATCTTACTCTATTCGGGAAATGTCTATTTGTTATATTTTGTGGACATCTCTATTCGCCAATGAAATTATGTTGTGGGTTTCAATATGTTGTTTTTCAAGTTTTTCATTCTTTAAAAATTGAAACATTATTAAATAATTTCGCAGTTGTCTCACGCTTTTAGGTTTTGTATATAATAGTGTACATACGTATATTTTAACTTTTTTAGCTTATCCTTGAGGAGATGCTTTAATTCTATACTGAGTATAGTATTCTACAACACCCCGCAGCTCCAAGGGCAATAATTAGCGCACCTCATTTTTATCCATCCCTTTTCAATTTTGTTTTCGTGTTCTTCTCCTAATGTGGGTTGTGATTTCTGAGTTTGTGTACGGTATTACGGTTGCTAAGTAAGGTTGAATGTGGAAGCTTGAGGCATGTACATACAACATTCATTTACGTAGTATAATAGAGTGGAGATAGTTGAATTCTTTAACCTATTTAGTGTTTTTATTTGAGTTTCGTTGGGCTGAATTGGAATATAATCGTTTTTTTGAAATCTATGAGTAAAAATGTTAGGACATATAGTTTTTATATTAATCTTAGCATACACTATTTTTCAGAGATACATTTTAACATACCATATTGTTATTGTTTACACACATTAAAATATAAATGATTTTTCTTGGTATGTTCTTTTGTTCAATTGTTCTTTTAATGTGACAATATAGGACATTTTTAATTTGTCCTAGTGTTTGTTAACATCATTTGTTGTTATATTTTATTTTAAACAACATTAGCAAGGTATAGAATATGCTAGACATAGTAGTGACCAATTAAAATGGTGTAGTATTGATAAAATTTAAACATGAAATGATGAAGCATTGATTTATGATTTCGTTTGCTGTTTGTTTGTTATGTTTTGCTGTTTATTTTTATTTGTCTTGTTTTGTAGCTGACCGTGGTCGTGCTTTATTCGTTTTATATTTGTTTATTAAGTTTTTCACTTTATGTGTCTGCCTTCATGGTCGTCCTATATTCCGTTGATTGATCTTTAGTCATCTCTACCAAGCTACGTTTTATATGGGTGGTTTGTATATATAGGCCAGAATTTAAGTTTGTTAGATTGACCCTTTTAATTTATTGTTTTGTCGCATATTAACCATTTACAAAGGGTACAACATTAAGATTGTTGAAAGCTTATTTGAAAACAATATTCCTTGTGGGGTTCTCTGGCTTGTTTCCCGTATTTAGTAAAAGTATTTTCAGTCCTTTGGAGTCCGTTACTCTTGAAATTGCGACATACAACTGTCCATAGCAGAAGACTGGTTTGGAATTAGTTGTCTAATTAGTTCAAATCAGAATTATAATTTTTCCTCTCTAGTTTCAACATTCAATTCTAATCACATATCATTTTTTGTTTTTGTTTTCATATAAAAATTTTAAAAGTATTTTGAGAGAAGATTTATTTATTTATATATTTTACAAATATAGGATTTATCATAATTATAAAAAATTATGAATATTTCTTTACTTTTTAATTTGTTCTTGTATAACCCCTTTTTAAATTTAAAAGGAAATAACACTGTGCAAGATGGTTAAGATTATGCTCAGTAATAATCTTTATAAAAACCGCAAATTAAAGAGCAATATATGAGATTTGTGTTTTTTCAACGTACTTACATAAGATTTGAATGAGAATAATAAAACAATTTTCCATTTTATAAAGTTATAAAATTATTTTCCACTTGATCTCGGTCAATCCTGTGTAAGATTAGAAAAACTTTTTATAATCCTAAGTGTTTTTCATTACGTTAAGAATAAAAGAGTAAATAACTAAACATCAAATATCTTATTTTCTTTTATAGTTGTGAGGAATAAGATATTGGATAAATTTGAACCGTTAATTAGCATTAAGGGCTATGATTTAATGAAATCTATACATAGATTTAAATTAGCACTTTATGGGAGCCGGCCCAAATTTAGACCATTGTGAATATAACGATTACACAAAGGAAGGTGTTTCGTTAATTAAGTGACTTGTTTATCCTTTATTTCAATTTACGGATTATAAACAAGAAAATAGAGAAAACAATGACTTACATTAAATACCACACATTTAAGACCTTTGGAATTTCCAACCACCAACCTTTATATATACTAATGGTCTATACGCCCTGCTACGCAAGGCCCAAATGTTTATTTACATATGTTTTTGTTATCACATTTTATAATTTGTTAAATAATAACAATAATGAGCAAATTTGATCATATTGACGCACATAATTAAAATGTTTTGAATTGAATTCCTCATGTTGTTCTGAATCAGGATCACAAAACACTAAGTTTTCACTTCTTCTAATCTCTTCTACTGCAGATACTATTTATGTGAACTTCAATGAAAAGAAAACAAATAAGTACACATTTAATTAAATAATACATATGAGATTAGAATGCAAAGCATAATTTGACACGTGACTATTTCATTTCGCACACCTTTGTTCATTTGTTGGAGTACACACACATTAATTACTCTATTACTTGCACATATTGAGAAATAAAAATGTGAATATATCAAATATAACACTCTCGAATATGATTGTTCATCTGGTCCGGATCAGACCGGACCAAACCGATTTTTCCGGTCTGGACCAATTTTTTTGAAAGCTTGACCAGAAACCGGACTGGAATTTCTATTTCATTTTATTAATATCTAAAATTATAAAATTAATTCTATTTGTTTTAAATATAAATAATACTATTATATATATTATTTATATTTAAAAATATTAAAATATAACGAAACCGGTCCGATCCGGTCCAATACGGTTTTGGACCAGACCGGAACCAAAATAAAGAAGAATCTTGGATTGTGGATCGGACCGGAATAACTTCGGTGCGGTCTATTCCAATCCGGTTTTTCGGTCTAGAAATGTACAACCCTACTCTCAAATGCACCTAACATGAAGAGAAGAAACAACAATACAATAAATATTACATCTCACGCTTCAATAAGAAAAACGATACTACATAGAGTAGTGAATACGTGAAGATAAACATATTTCTTCTTTCAAAATTAACAGTGGAGGGAAGAAATCAAATAACTTGATTGTTTTAGGGTTTATTAGTCGATTCAAATAAAACTAATTACACATTCTAACATATTCATCAGTGTCTTAGTGTTGTGGTACTTTCCGTAGGGATTTAATGAAAAAAGAGAATTAAAACACCGAAATAAATGTGAAATGGTTAAACGAACATAGTGAAGAAGTTTGTGGCTTACCCACTACCGACGACGCATGGACTGGACGTCTTTAGCAGTAAAATCTCGAAAACCATCAGAGCCTTCTTTGAACTCTTTTTTGTAAGCTCTAAAGCTTCTGGCAAATCCATTATTGTAAAAGTTAGGTTCTTGTGATATATATAGAGATGAGAGATTTCCTCATTGAACTTGAGCAGATCCAATCTTGTAAAAGTGAGGTTGTTGTAAAAGTCAGGTTGTTTTGATGTATAGAGATGAGAGATTTCCTCATTGTACCACCAATATGTTAGAGGGAGAAACTCGTTCGTAGGCAACAATTTTTTGATACAAATTAGATAGTTAATCTCATCCAGTTTCTAGTTTTTGTAGGCAATAATTATTATCGAAAGACATCTATACACACAAAAATTATGACAAAATATTTAACTATTTACATAGTTGAATTTGTTGAACTGATGCTACCAAGGCAACAAAATATGTCAAATTTCTTTAAAGTATAAGATAGACAACCTTTTACTAAGTGACTAAACATCACATGCTTATATAATTTTTTTCAACCTATCCCTTAAAACTTCACTTTTGCATAACTAATATCATTTTTTAGGTTATAAAAGATATTACATAAAAACCAATCAATCTAATATGAGAAGATTAAAGAAAAAAGAAAGTAAATACCTGTAAACGGAGTTGGTACGAACATCCATCCAAACAACAATGTTATGTAGATAAACCCTGATAGATTTACTCCACACCTAAGTAATATCTCTCTGATTGGTAATCCCAATGACCTTCAGTCCACCATCAACGATGAAACCCTAAGCAGTGGCCGTATCTATTGCCTTCGGTCCAGGTTAACCTTCAGATCATGTTCCACCCAACTAATGTAAAACATTTCCGACAAATTTGAGTCTAAACATTTTCAAAAATTCAAATCATCAACGGAGGAAGAATGTTAGAGGTTAAAAGTAAAGAATGTGGTTTACTCTCCTCAGTTGCATCAAATTTATTGCTTCTTCAACAATAAAAGGCACAACTTTGTCCCGATAGCTTGATTATGCTTCACAACGATTGTTTTTTGCAACACCTACATTTTCACATGCATAAATCAACAATGTAAGCATGACAACTAAATTGCACAGAAATAGGGCGATGCACATCAGAAGGGCAAGGAAGTGAATTTTTCGGTCATGGTGTGAGCATGGTTACACCTATATTTTTCGGTCGTAAATAAGTGACATTTGACTCATATATGATTGTCTACCTACAATTTAAGATATAAATATATATCAAGGGATTCAATTTCATTTTTCAGTCACCAACTTGATCTAGTTGTATGTAGGTTCTATCATAAATATCAAAATGAAACCCAAGTAGTAGCGTGTACAGATTTCTACAAACGTATCCCGGCATATAACAAAAAATTGATACCTAAATAAAACAAAAAAAACTAAGTGAAGCATTGATATACCGAAAGAAAATGACTCGTGCAAAGCACGCAAACCTTCGCACTAATTGAGATATAATAAAATAGTGCAAACCCCTATTAAGTGATAATAAATTTCCATTGCATTAACTTATGTGGTTTTCTAAAGAGAACATATATATATTTAGATTATATGCGAAGAATTATACATGTTTGTGTGTTAGATAAAATTAGTGCATGATATTTTCTATCCTAGGTATTTTATACATTGGACAAAGTTTATTTACGTATATTTTCTCTCCCTAGGCAAGAGGATTAAGATACGATTGTTCAGTTTTAGGATTAGGATACACCAAACGGAACATAGTACTCCCTCCGTCCCCATTTGTTTGTCCTCTTACGCGTTTACACACTTGCCGATGCATGTTTTGCGTCGTTAATATCTCTAACTACATATTATTAAAAATTATAAAATCTTGATATTGTTAAAGTATTAAATGAGACGAATCAAACAAGACCCTATATGACTATATTAATACACAAAGATTGAGAATAATCGAGCAAATTACGTTAATAGGTGAATAGTGTCAAATTCCGTCATAGGACAAACAAATGGGGACGGAGGGAGTAGTTAATATCGTAAATACCACAATAGTGAATTGAGTTGATCGTCTTAATATTTTCTCATTTAGGATTAGAATAATAAATAAAAAATTAATTGAAACCCATTTATTATATAATTTTAGGAAGTCATGTTCATCATATATTTATTATAAAAAAAATAGTATGAGATCTTGGGTTATTAAAGAGGTAGTCGTCCCCGACGTTTTTATCTCTTGTATTTTCTTTGAAAGTGTACCGGATGTTGAATAGTCAAAGAAAATACTATTACGAAAAATCAAATTGTGGAAGAATAACATTTAATATTGGTGAATTAATTAGTTTATCAAAATTGTAGAATTATGACCAAATACATTAAATTGTGGCCTCATTAACCCATTGGTCTGTATTAGTATCTCCGGAGCTGGCATATTAAGCTTAATGTCCGTCGGGCACTTTGCCTCAACGTCTCTTCGTTACAGGCATCTCTCCTTCGTTACTCGCCCTCTCCTCCGCACTCTCCCCCTCTCTACCTCCGCAATGTCATATCGCCCAAACTACAGAGGAGGACGCCGGGGAGGCGGTGAAGGACGTGGTCGAGGCGGCGGCGGTGGACGTGGTCGAGGCGGCGGAGGCGAACAGCGATGGTGGGATCCCGTTTGGCGAGCCGAACGCCTTAGACAACAAGCAGCTCAGGTTATCTATCTATCTATCTATCCCTTTTCTCTCCACTGTCTTTGCCAAATGCCTTGTCCGCATGCTTTCTAGAAAGCTCTAGGGTTTCCATCTCCTTTTAGCTATTTCATTTCTGGTGGCCTGGCTTTTGTTTCAATTAGCTGGAGGTGTTGAACGAGAACGAATGGTGCGGTACAATGGAACAAATGAAGAGGGGACCGGACCAGGAGATGGTAATCAACCGCAGCTTTGGCCGTCGAGACCAGCAGACTCTTTTTGATATGGCTGCTCACTTGGGCCTTCATTTGTAAGTTACATGTGGTTCATTACCAGTTAGCATCATCAGTGTTTGGATATTTTACACAGCTGATTTTATTGTCAAAGCTCAAATCAGATGTTTTTCTAGTCAATTAGTATGAAGCATGTAGGACAACTGACTTAATAAAGACGGAGTCAGTGGTGGTAGCAGCCTTAATGAGGAGGTGAAATATTGATCCCTGCACGCCATCTCCCAGGAATATGGCAAATGAATAAATTCATAGGTCAAAAGAAGAAGAAGAAGCACTAGGTGATAATTTAGGCTGAATTTGTAGTCCTATAATTGAGCAAAAGAATGTACTCTTGTTTTAGCTTTGTTATCTTATCTGCAATCTCTTATCTTAATTCTTATGAATTTATTTGCCTTCTGTGGAAGAAAGCCATGCATACAATAAAGGGAAGACACTGGTTCTGAGTAAAGTTCCATTGCCAGACTACCGTGCCGATTTGGATGAGCACCATGGATCTACACAGAAGGAGGTAAGCTTATCTAGCAGTGCATCTGACTAATTTAAGGTTAGGAAATCTATAATTTCAAGTAATGTTTAGTTTACTTGCAGATACATATGTCTTCAGATATTGAGAAGAGAGTCGGGACATTATTGGATACATCTACATCGTTAGAAGTGACTAAAATAAGTGTTGATGGGTCTTCTTCTCTGAATGATAAGCAGTCAGCCATGCTATCAAATGTTGTGAGAACTCTACCAATTTCTGAAAAGTGTGCTGCCAAAGAAAACAATACTGCTGACAAAGAGAAAACTAATCTGGAACTGAAACAGAGGGAAGAAAGAATCAAGGTTTAAATGGATTTTCAGTGTCATTTTCATTTGCCATATGTTGTGCTATGCTCTTGTTAAAATTTGTAATCTTCATCATGTGATAATTGAACTGATCAATTCACACGTGGTATTTACATTTTTCTTATAGGCAAATGATAGTGCAAAGGCAATGTTATCTTTCAGAGAAAAGCTCCCTGCATTCAATTTGAAGTCTGAATTTCTGAAAGCTGTAGCAGAAAATCAGGTCTAATTTTCTATAAATAACCATCTCTTCCAATGATTATTGCTTATGTGATGTACTTTTTTACTCCTTTAAAGACAATGCTTTCCAGATTTCGCTGTTGTTCAAATATGGTGTTCTTTTATGTTCCCCTCTCAATATCTCTTTATAATTTATATTATGTAGTACGATTTATTAGCATATATTTTATGTTCCACTTTAAGAGATGGTTTCTCTAGAGCGTAAATCTATCTATGTATCTATCTGTCTATATATTTTATTTTTCATATTTGTCAATAATTATTATTATAGTCAATTCTGTCATGCCCTTACTAAAAAACATTTAGATTTCGTGATAGCATAGCAGCTTTAATTTGTTTCTCATACTTCACTCAGTCTGTGCACATAAAATACTATGGCTTATGAGCTCCTGTATAAGTTCAACCTTGTTTAGTCCTTGGGGAAAAAGCATTTATGAAGATAATGGATTTTTTCTCCCTGCATCTAGCAATGCCTAATCTTGATTGAGTAGGTATTTTTTATATATTCCAGATATCCTAGCAAAGTATAAATAAATCACAATATTGATGTGACTGGGCATGCCTTGGGCCCACTTCTGCCACAATTAATGTAACAACAACAACATTACCCAAATGCCTTAAAAGGCTCCCGCTTAAACCAAGATGAAGGGGGGGGGGGGGGGGGGGGATGTACGCAACTAAACCCCGTGTTAAAAGAACAGATTGGTTGTTTCCAATGACCCAAAATGAAGATTGTGTCAAAAGTTGCATAGTTTGACTAGTACTTCACAAAATAAGAAGCTTAGACAGTTAAATGAGGCATTTTGCTTTATTTCATATAATTCCGAAGCCAAAGAATAGTCAATCTTTGTTCCATTGGAAAATGGAACATAAGTGTATGCCACAATTGGTGTATGGTTCTTAATTTCCCTTGTGGAATTGTTTCTTTATAATGGTAGAAGGTTTCGTTTTCACTTCTCAACTTTGATAATTATAGATAAAATGTCGCCGCATCAGTTTTCCATGTGTTCTCATTTTTGTACTTGTGAATAGAGAGGGAGTTCACTGTAGACATTCCATAACACTTGGGGTGGTAGCTTGTATCTTTTCTTTTGTTCAAGTGTCTTTGAGGACTCATTTATAAATTATTTGATGCTCTAGCCATGCTTGGCTGATGATCACCAAATTTTCTTTTATATTAACTTCTTACAACATTGTTAGGTATTGGTCATTTCAGGGGAGACGGGCTGTGGTAAGACTACTCAACTTCCTCAGTTTATCTTAGAAGAGGAGATACAATCATTACGTGGCGCTAACTGCAACATGATATGCACTCAACCACGTCGTATTTCCGCTATTTCTGTTGCTGCTAGGATATCGGCTGAAAGAGGAGAGAGCCTTGGTGAGACTGTTGGTTACCAGATCCGCCTGGAATCAAAACGCTCAACTGAAACCCGCTTGCTATTCTGCACTACTGGTGTTCTGCTTAGACAATTGGTAATATGATGTTTCTCATGTCTTATCTTTCTTGTTGAGTTGTCTGCTCTGTGCATTCCAGGATATAACAAATTTAACTTCCTTAGGCTTTTGGATCTGTACTATTACATCTTGATAAGATTGAAGGCTGTACTACCATCTGAAAAATTTGATGAACTAAACTGGAATAATTGGGTGAAAGTGAATCAGGCAATTAGGAGACTTATTTGTTTGCACTCTTTTCAAATTTCAGTGTCATACTGCTGAAATAGATTTAGATGCAGTCATGAATAATGAGTTTACTCTCCACTGATTTTACCTTCCTTATTGTCTTGACTTTTATGCGAAGTACAGGTTCAGGATCCTTATTTATCTGGTGTCAGTCATCTGTTAGTGGATGAAATTCATGAAAGAGGCATGAACGAAGATTTCCTTCTCATTATCTTGAAAGATCTTCTTCCTCGTAGACCTGATCTGCGCCTTATCCTTATGAGTGCTACCATAAATGCTGATATGTTCTCCCAATACTTTGGAAATGCTCCCACTATGCATATCCCGGTATCATTTAAAAGTTACTTAATAATTTTACAAGAGTTTGAAATTTGCATAATCGATAATGGCAGTTCTACCATTTCCTTATGAGCCAAGTTTTATTTGCAGGGTTTTACTTACCCTGTTGCAGAGCTCTTTCTGGAAGATGCGTTGGAAAAAACACGATACTGCATTAAGCCTGAGAGTGACAACTTTCAAGGCAGTTCAAGAAGGCGGCGCCACCAGCAAGAGTCCAAGAAAGACCCATTAACAGAGTCATTTGAGGCATGCATATTGATTCTTATTGTGTAAATTTTGATACTATTTTTTCCTTGACCCATGATAACTCCATTATCAAACTTTAATTAGAAAGTTATCTGCTAATTTTATTTTATGCAAGTTGATTTGCTGGTATAGTGATAAGTTCCTTCTCTAGTGCTAGAAGGGTTATCTGCTATGCTGTAGTCAGACCTATTCTGACACTTCTCTTATGTAGGATGCTGATATTGACACCCAGTACAAAAGTTATAGTCTGGGCACACGACAATCTCTTGAGGCTTGGTCTGGTTCAGAAATTAATCTGGGTCTTGTAAGTATCTTGAGCGTTTTTCTGGTTATGCCACCGATTTTCTTTTATTTTTGTAATTAGAAAAAGATTATTGTCTTTTTTGTTCTAGTTTATTATCGATATCAGTCTTGTGTGTATAATGATTTAGTGCTTTATATATATGTTTTTTTTCCCCCTCGTTTTGAGTTGTGCAAAATGTTTTGTAAACTAATTGATTATGCCAGCGGATAGTGTTTTAGAGTAGGTAACAATGCAACATTTTAATTTGGGATCAATCATAAATATGAAAATAACATTCATTGCAATCATGGCATGGTGATAGCTCAAGTGTTGGAGCAAGTAACAGTTGAAATAGCTGTAGATACATTATCCTGGTACATTTGGTGGCAATACATTCTTTTATTTTATGATGCCTCAAATACAGGCCTGAAGATAGTCGCCCCTTCTAGTGAGTAGTTATTGCCTGCGGGAGTCTATGCTATGATGAAAATTCTGATTATTAGGGAGTATCATCCCCCCGAATTAAGCTTATCATCCCCATTCCTCGCTTGTAGGTGGAGTCAACTATTCAGCACATTTGTCGCCACGAGGGTGATGGAGCTATTCTTGTTTTTCTGACGGGTTGGGATGAAATTTCTAAGCTGCTTGAAATGATTGAAGCAAACAACTTTCTTGGAGATAAGAGCAGATTTCTTGTGCTTCCATTACATGGCTCCATGCCTACCATTAATCAACGTGAAATATTTGATCGTCCACCTCCAAATCTTAGGTATATTTTCCCGTCCTCGATTCAAGTCTTCTGCATGAGGATGAGTTGATCAATATGTTGTAGTAGCGTTATGCAACTATGTAGCCATCTTTATCTTAAACCTTCATCTAATGTATTAATTGTATATATATTATTTCATTCAAAGTATAATAACTTGTTATTTGATAACGTGTCAAACTAAATCAATCACACATAAAGATCAAGAACAGACATATTGGCCTTTGGTACAGCATGAATCAAAAACCAAAATGAAGGCATTTGGAATATGGTTGAGAATGTCTGTAATCATTTCTTGCTTGGTAATCATTTGGCCACATCCTTCTTCAAAAACTGTAAACATAATCTTTTCTTCTGTCATTTTAGGAAAATAGTGCTGGCTACAAATATAGCAGAGAGCAGTATCACCATTGATGATGTTGTTTATGTCATTGATTGTGGGAAGGCAAAGGAGACTAGCTACGATGCTCTCAACAAGCTTGCTTGTCTATTACCGTCATGGATTTCTAAGGCTTCATCCCACCAGGTATCTTCCTTACACAAAAACTTGTTACATTAGAAAGGTTGTTGCTGGCTACAAATAAATCAAATTGTTGTTGTGTGGCTTTGTTGATGCAATTACAGAGGCGAGGTCGTGCTGGTCGTGTGCAACCTGGAGTTTGTTATAGATTATATCCAAGATTGGTTTTTGATTCTATGCCACAGTATCAGTTGCCAGAAATTCTCCGTACACCTTTGCAAGAACTATGTCTGCAAATCAAGAGTCTCCAACTTGGTGCAATTGAGTTATTCTTAGCAAAAGCACTCCAGCCACCGGATTCTCTCTCTGTGCAGAATGCAATTGAACTTCTTAAAACTATTGGGGCTCTTGATGATCAGGAAGAACTAACTCCGCTTGGTAAGTGATGATGGTGCTTCAGCCTTACATTTTATCCTTTCATAAAACACTCCTATATTCTTCTTCCTCTCTATTTTGAACAGGTCGTCATCTTTGCACTTTGCCTTTGGACCCAAATATCGGAAAAATGCTTATCATGGGATGCATCTTTCAGTGTCTGACTCCTGCATTAATAATTGCTGCTGCTCTAGCACAGCGTGACCCGTTTGTCCTTCCAATTAATAGAAAGGAGGAAGCTGATGCTGCAAAGAGATCATTTGCTGGTGACTCTTGCAGGTGGATAACTACTTTGATTTCAAGAACTATCTTGGGATCCTATTGGCTGTGAGTCTGAATTTTTTGTTCCTGCAGTGATCACATAGCACTTGTGAAAGCATTTGAAGGATGGAAAGATGCCAAACGTAATGGGACTGACAGGACCTTCTGTTGGGAAAACTTCTTGTCGTCAAAGACTTTGCAAACTATGGATGATATGCGTCTGCAATTTGTAGACCTGCTGTCAAGTATAGGCTTTGTGGAGAAGTCAAGGGGCCCTAATGTACGCCTTCCCAAACCCATTTTTCTTACACTTTTATGTTTATATGATTATTCTCCCTCAGTTAAGAAATAACCGTCCTTTGAGGAATTTTCAGACAAATTAGGGATAAACATGTAAAAAGACAAATTCGTTAATCATTAGTGACTAAAAGGATAATTAAATCTAGTAATAAATATGAGGCCAAATCTGGTGAACCTAGGCCAAAATATGTAAAAAGACAATTACTTCTTAACAGAAGGAGTACGAGCTTCCAGACCCCTAATGTTGTGCAGTATCTTGTCTGCAGTGTTATTGACCAAAAATATGGAAAGATGTACCTAATTGACTGATATTTATTAAATATTTGTCTGCAGGCTTATAATCGATATAGTGATGACTTGGAGATGATCTCTGCAATACTTTGTGCTGGTCTGTACCCTAATGTTGTGCAGTGTAAACGAAGAGGAAAGAGAACAGCGTTTTATACAAAAGAAGTCGGGAAAGTAGACATTCATCCATCATCAGTTAATGCTGGGATCCATGTTTTCCCTTTGCCATACATGGTATACACTGAGAAGGTGAAAACGAGCAGCATCTACGTTCGGTATTCAACAAACATATCAGATTATGTTCTTCTCCTTTTTGGAGGTAACCTTATTCCGAGCAAATCTGGAGAAGGCATTGAGATGCTCGGAGGTTACCTTCATTTCTCTGCATCAAAAAGTGTCTTAGAATTGATAAAGGTAATTTCTACGCCTCTTATTTTTCTTTACCTTATTAGCGCGTCAAGAAAGTTCCAGTAGTGTTTCCTGAGCATGGGAGTTTAAAATTGTGCAGAAATTAAGAGGCGAGCTGGAGAAGCTTCTAAACCGGAAGATTGAAGAACCAGGGCTTGATATCTCAAAAGAGGGAAAAGGGGTGGTAGCTGCTGCAGTTGAGCTACTGCACAACCAAAACGTAAGATACTGAAGGAACATAGTATCTACTATTTTGTATCCCAACGGATATTAAGTTATTAACTCTACTGCTCAATTTCGTTGGTATGTCATTTTTATGAAACTTGTAAGCATGTAGTTCGATAATGCATAGAAGGTTTAGTTCTTTATAAATTCGGTAATTTATCGAAAATCACCCGTAAAATACCTTATATTGCCCAAAACCACCACATTAATTAAATATTACCGGAAACCACCCATGTAATGCTTGTCGTTAACTAAACGCCACCTATTTTCATATTCCGTTTAAAATTCTTTAAATATTAACATATTATCCCAAACTTTTTTATTTTAATCTAGTTTTTTCACACCTTGAAAAGTTGGGAAAAAAGTGTAATATAAGCCACGATTGATGCTACAATCGTCACCTTCTTCAACCCTTCACTCCAAAACCAAATAGATTTGTAACTATCCCGCTCCTTGCGTGTGTCGTCGGAGCCCGAACAAGAAGCCTCGATCTCCGAGATCGTAGTCGTGGTCACCTATGAGTAGTAGCTCAGCGGTAATGAGTTCGACCCAAGGCATCTCCTACCCCAACCACCGCTAAATCCTTCCCTTTCGGCATTTCTCTCCTTCCCGCTCTTGCTTCATCCTTCTCCAACCCCTAATCGTCCTCTCTCAGTTTTGCCCATTTTCTTCCTTTTACTTCTCCAAACCCTAATTGCCTGTCGTAGAGTCTCTTGTCCCGCCAGGACTTGCCGGATCCTGGTTTCGGACGAACGAATTCGCCTCCGAGATCATCTTCCATAACCGCCTCCTCTTCCCTGAGTGTGCATACTGTAGGACCTGTATTCCGCAGAATAACAATCTGTAAAGAATTAAAACGAATAACAGAATTAAGAAAGATTTTTACCGAATCGTTCTTGACGAAACTGTTGCGTAGAGTCGAGATTAGATCTCTTTCCTTAATTCTGTAACGCCCCGTATATGTGACGGTTACCGGCGTTGAGAATCCCAGGATACAACTACGATCACTTCTGGTTTGCACAATCAAAAGACAGAAGCCAACGAACCAATATCTGTGCAGTACTCTCGAAGAAGGAGAAGAAGAGAAGAGGGAGATTGATTGATTTCAGATACAGAGAATGAGAACCAGACTTCTCTTAAAAAGAGTCCGAGTTTGTTGCCGAGGAGGAGATTTCGGATCTGACGACACCAACGAGGTGGGGAGGTTGTTGCTGACTTAGTTGGGCGTCCCCAACGAGGCAGTCCAAAACCTAATCTGGAAGCCCAAAACTTTCAGATCCAGCCCACTTCAAAAAGAGAAGCTAAGCTGCTTGGGCCTACGGCCCATTCCACAAGACCACGAGCCACGAGCCACGGACCACGGACCACGGACCACGGACCAGGACCGGACGGACGGACGGACCGCGCGAGGGCCCCCCGTGTCCTCTCTCTATACCTCTCCCAAGGGCTTACCAAGGGTATGGGGTATATAAACTCTTCATATTCCACCCTAATTTTCGATGTGGGACAAAACCCATATCAAAATTCAGCTCTAAAATTGTTCTTTGTACTTAGACAACCAACCAACTTTGAGCCTTCATTTCTCATTCAAACGGAACCCGATTTTGACGTGTGAGTACACTACGACGTATTGCTCGCGGAGACGAAGCCAACGCTCCCATAATCCGGCACAACCGGTGACCGCAGCCCACCGGAAAAGTGCCCGGAAGTCCAGTCAAAAATCAGTTCCAACAATCCCCCACATGAATAGAAATGATTCTATTACACATGCTTAGACAAGACAGACATAAATTTTGAGAGTACGGGCGAAGAATCACTGCATCTGAGCTGGTGGCGTTTTTCAGCCTTGAACCACCCATTGTGAGTAGCTATCGGATTTACTCGACCAGGTAGTGAACATGATGTCTTGAACCACCCGGACTTTGACGTAAACCTAGACAATAACTATCACACAGTTTCATCTTCTCACAGAACTAGGTTCTTGATTGTGTTCATTTTGGCCGTGAACATCCCTGGTTATTCATGAGTGAACTTGAAGAAAGCAGCCTCTCTTCTTTCTCCTAGAAACGGCCCCATTTCACACTCATAAGGTGATTGACCATAAATGGTATTGCTTATACCCTACTTTGTTCTTCAAAGTTTATGGAATCATTAAAAGCAAATGCTTAACCTCTACTTTGTCATTGCACTTTTATCATCCTAGGAACTAGGGAAGAAGATATAATATCTCCAAGTGCTCTCTAGATTCGACTTGAATTTATTTTTCCCTTGAACCTATTTCTTGGGATCTCCAATCACTTAGGTAGGGTTGCCATCAAGCATCCTCTTTAGTCATAGGCTTTAAACCCATTCCTCTAGATGACTTTACAACTTGCTCTCTTGACAATCCCTTAGTGAACGGATCTGCTAGGTTGTCAGCTGACTTGATATAATCTATTGAGATTACACCAGTTGAGAGCAATTGTCTTATGGTTTTATGTCTTCGTCTTATGTGGCGAGACTTACCATTATATATTGTGTTCAGTGCCCGAGAGATAGCCGATTGACTATCACAGTGTACACCTAAAGCTGGCACTAGTTTTTCCCACAAAGGAATATCCTCCATAAAGTTTCGAAGCCATTCTGCTTCTTCAGCTGCTTTGTCTAAAGCAATGAACTCAGATTCCATTGTGGACCTGGCCAATAACGTTTGTTTTGAGGATTTCCATGATACAGTTGCACCACCCAGCATGAACACATACCCACTGGTGGATTTTGAGTTCTTTGAATCTGATATCCAGTTAGCATCGCTATAGCCTTCCAGAGTGGCTGGATATCTTCCATAGTGCAGCCCGTAACTCCGAGTATGTCGCAAGTAGTTCAATACTCGAGTTATTGCTTTTCAGTGATTGTGTCCTGGATTACTGGTATATCTACTCAGTACGTTGACAGCATGTGCTAAGTCTGGTCTTGTACAGTTTGTCAAGTACATAAGACTTCCTATCACACGAGCATACTTTAACTGTGATATGCCATTACCCGAGTTTTTCTTCAGTTTGAGATGTGGGTCCACCGGACTTTTTGCAATCCCATTTGAATGGTTCTTGAATCGCTCAAGTACCGCATCGGCGTAATGTTGTTGAGACAAGATTATTCCTTCCGAATGTCGAAAGATTTTGATCCCTAAGATCACATCCGCTAGTCCCAAGTCTTTCATGTCAAACTTTCCGTTAAGCATGTTCTTGGTTTGTTTGATCATGTCATTGTTGATACCTATGATGAGTATGTCATCCACATATAGGCACAACATAATGTATCCTTTTGGAATTTCCTTGACATAGATACACTTGTCACATTCATTTATTTTGAAACCATTTGACATCATTACTTGGTCAAATTTTTCGTGCCACTGCTTAGGAGCTTGCTTTAATCCATATAAGGATTTCACAAGTCTACACACTTTGTGTTCCTGTCCAGGGACAACATAACCCTCAGGTTGTTTCATATAAATTTCCTCTTCTAGCTCTCCATTTAGAAAAGCTGTTTTTACATCCATTTGATGTATTTCTAGATTGCGTATAGCTGCAATGGCTATTAGCATTCTTATTGAAGTTATTCTCGTTACTGGAGAATAGGTGTCAAAGAAATCCAAGCCTTCTTTTTGCCTAAATCCTTGCACCACAAGCCTAGCCTTGTACTTATCTATCGAGCCATCGGTTTTCAATTTTCTTTTGAAAATCCATTTGCTTCCAAGAGCTTTCTAGCCTGATGGCAACTCAGCTAACTCCCATGTATGATTTTGCATAATGGAGTCGATTTCACTTTTCACCGCTTCCTTCCAAGCAGGTGCATCTGGTGTGGACATGGCTTCTTTGAATGTTCTAGGTTCATTTTCCAAGAGATAAGCCATTTTAAAGTCCGGACCGAATGATTTTTCCTTTCTAGCTCTTTTCCTACGTCTAGGTTCATCATTGTCTTCTTCTGTTGGTTGAACAGAAGTGCTTGCTTCGCCTTCTTCACGAGTCCGTTTCGGATTTTCTTTATCCTTACATGGAAACATGTTTTCGAAGAAGGATGCATTTCTTGATTCCATTATTGTATTTGCATGTATATCTGGTATATCAGACTTGTATACCAAGAAACGATACGCACTACTATTGTGTGCATACCCGATGAAGATACAATCAACGGTTTTTTGTCCTATTGAGACCTTCTTAGGGGGTGGCACCGCCACTTTTGCCAGGCACCCCCACACTTTGAGGTATTTGTATGAAAGTACTTTACCTTTCCACAACTCATAAGGCGTCTTTCCAGTCACCTTATGCGGTATTTTGTTGAGAATGTAGTTGGAGGTTAGCAGCGCTTCCCCCCACATGTTCTGGGGTAACCCAGATTCTTGCAGCATTGCATTCATCATTTCTTTGAGAGTTCGGTTCTTTCGTTCCGCAATCCCGTTAGATTCAGGTGAGTAAGGCGCAGTAGTTTGATGAACGATTCCATGTTTTCTACAGAATGCATTAAATGGTTCACTATACTGGCCTCCTCTATCACTTCAGATCATTTTAATCTTTTTACTAAGTTGGTTCTCAACTTCCAACTTGTATTCTTTAAACTTTTCCAAAGTTTCATCTTTGCTATGTAACAAATATACATAACAATATCGTGTGCAATCGTCTATGAAGGTTACAAAGTACTTCTTACCGCCTCTAGTTTGCACAAACTTTAAATCACATAAATCAGTGTGAATTAGTCCTAGAGGTTCGGTTGTTCTTTCGACATGGGGTGATGGCGTTTTTGTGAGTTTCGCTTGTACGCATACTTCACATTTGTCTTTACTTGTTTTGCATTTTGGAATCATGTTCATGCTTATTAGTCTACTTATAGATTTATAGTTAACATGTCCCAATCTTTCATGCCAAATATTAAAAGACTCAACGACATAAGCAATAGGATTATTCTCATTCACTGAAACATCAGTTACAACTTTTTTCGGAAGGACTGTCATTACATTCATTTTGATCAGCCCATCCTTCACATAACCCTTCCCCACATAAATCCCATTCTTAGAAAGAACTAACTTATCAGACACAAACTTGACACATAACCCATTCTTGTTGAGAAGAGTCCCCGAGATCAGATTCTTTCGAATGTCTGGCACATGAAGCACATTGTTGAGAGTCAGCTCCTTCTCAGAAGTCATCTTGAGCACGATCTTCCCAATACCTTCAACCTTTGATGTCGCAGAGTTTCCCATGAAGAGCTTCTCCTCTGTTCGGCTTTTCTGATAAGTGGTAAACAATCCCTTATCCGAGCAGATGTGTCTAGTGGCACCTGTATCGTACCACCACTCCTTTGGGTTGCTCCCAACCAAATTCACTTCAGTCACTGCACACAGGTCGTCTGCTGTCAGCGAGTTTTCAGCTAAATTGGCTTGAGACTTCTTCCCTTTGTCTCTTCTGTTGTCGGGCTTGCTGCGACACTCTTCTGCCTCGTGACCAACCTTATCACACTTGTGGCATTTTCCACTGAACTTCTTTGCTGCTTGCTTCTTGAAGTTTGTGGTGTTTTGAGGTTGAAACTTCTTGTTCTTCCCCTTGTCTCGATGCTCAGCCAGGTTTGCCTTGTTAGAAAGCCCAACTTGATTGACCCTCTTATTGTTTTCCTCGACCCGAAGCCTCACGATCAAGTCTTCAATCCTCATTGCCTTTTGTTTCAGTAACAAGTAGACCTTGCTCCTAGGATGGAGGAAGCTTCTCAATGATGGAACCTACCTGGAAAGCCTCACAGATGGTCATTCCTTCCAAGATCACTTCATGGACGATCAATTGTAGTTCTTCAACCTGTTCCACGACTGACTTTGAATCTACCATCTTGTAGTTCAGAAACTTTGCTACTGCCGCTTTCTTTGAGCCAGCCTCCTGCGTCTTGTACTTCTTTGTCAAAGTTTCCCACAATTCTTTAGCGGTATTATGGTTACAGTAGACCTTGTACAGGGAGTCAATCATGCGATGAGTAAGATACCCTCTGCATGCATAGTCCTCTTTCGCCCAATCAGATAGGGCGTCAAAGTCATGTGGGGAGAACCTAGGTTTTCCCTCCTTTAAGAACCTGTCCAGACCCAGCATGCTCAGGAAGAACTCCATCTTCTAAGACCATATTTTGAACCCTTTCCCGTCAAATTTTTCGGGTAGGATCCCAGCATGGATTGTGTTCGGCATAGTTGTCACATAAGGCATGTGGGGAACATACAGATGAGGCAACTGAACATCAGACAAATCCATGGGATGACTCGTTTGGCCCGGATGACTCGTTTGACCCGGATAGCTCATTTGACCCGGATGACTCATTTGACCCGGATGAAGAGCTTGAGTCAGATGACTCGTTTCAGTCGGATGACTTGGTTGAGCCGGATGAAGAGGCACTGGTGGCAGATCCACTTGGACGACAGGAGGGGTTTCCTTGATCGGACTCTTCTCAGCCGGACTCTCATGACCCGGACTGTTCTGAACTTGAACCCTTTCAAGTATCTGAGCCTGATCGAGAGGCATAGTCCCAAACTGAATTCGAGACGACCCAGTGACCTTTCCAGCGTCAGCAACAGTTTTATCATTTTCGTTAGTCATTGTATCTGTTGAATAAGACAAACAAATATTAGTATGACTTAGAAGAAACTCTGCAATACAGATTTTTTGAAATCTGAAAAATAAACACAGTTTTCTGCAAACTGTAAACGCAGAAACCAGAAATCTGCAAACTGTAAAAACAGAACCAAAATCTGCAAATCTGTAAATGCAGAAACCAGCAATCTGCAAACTGTAAAAATTACAGAACCAAATTCTGTGAATCTGTAAATGCAGAAACCAGCAATGTGCGAACTGTAAAAATTACAGAACCAGAATCTGCGAATCTGTAAATTCAGAACCAGTAATTCACGAATCTGTAAACACAGATTCTGTAAACCAGTAAAAATTTCAGAAATCACGAATCTGTAAAACAGACCTGAATTTCTGCGAACTGTAAAAAATTTCAGAAATCACGAATCTGTAAAACAGAACTGAATTCCTGCGAACTGTAAAAAATTCCAGAAATCACGAATCTGTAAAACAGATCTGAGAACTGCGAACTGTAAAACACAGATTCTGTAATCTGTAAATACAGAATCAGAAATCTGTGAACTGTAAACACAGTTTTTCGGTTCTGTAATACAACAGCAACCCGGTTCTGTAATACAACAGCAACCTCAGAATTGTAAAGATTAATTTTCGTTTTTACTCGAATCTGAACACAGATCCGAAACTGTACGCAGTACAGACAATTTTCTTCGGGATGTAACTTTCTGTTCCTTTAAAACTCAAACAGATTGTTAGCGACAGGATAAAATTTTACAGAATTAAGATTGTAGGACCTGTATTCCGCAGAATAACAATCTGTAAAGAATTAAAACGAATAATAGAATTAAGAAAGAATTTTACCGAATCGTTCTTGACGAAACTGTTGCGTAGAGTCGAGATTAGATCTCTTTCCTTAATTCTTTAACGCCCCGTATATGTGACGGTTACCGGCGTTGAGAATCCCAGGATACAACTACGATCACTTCTGGTTTGCACAATCAAATTAAAGACAGAAGCCAATGAGCAACGGGCAACGGGCCACGGGCCAGGACCGGACGGACGGACCGCGCGAGGGCCCCCCGTGTCCTCTCTCCATACCTCTCCCAAGTGCTTACCAACGGTATGGGGTTTGGGGTATATAAACCCTTCATATTCCACCCCAATTTTCTACGTGGGATAAAACCCATATCAAAATTCAGCTCCAAAATTGTTCTTTGTACTTAGACAAACAACCAACTTTGAGCCTTCATTTCTCATTCAAACGGAACCCGATTTTGACGTGTGAGTACACTACGGCGTAGTGCTTGCGGAGACGAAGCCAACGCTCCCATAATCCGGCACAACCGGTGACCGCAGCCCACCGTAAAAGTGCCCGGAAGTCCAGTAAAAAATCAGTTCCAACACATACATCGACGGAACCGAATTGGTACATTGTTCTACATCCCGTTCTACGTTGCTGTTTTTTGAATATGATAGATGATCTTGAGCCTGCTTGGGCCAAAAGGTTAAGAGAACAACTCTTGGAGATGCATAGTAAGCAATGTGAGACATTTTGTTCTCTACAAAAAGAAGTGGAGGCATATGGGGTAGTTCTTGAAGATCATGGTGAAACTATCTTAAATCTGCTACAAGAGCAAAGGAATTTGAAGGTCATGTGTCATAAGAGGGTGGATCGGATGTACAAAAAGGGCACATTAGTTATGGTGGAAACCCTTACACAATGTCAAGAACGTATGGATAATGATCTGAAGAGGTTGTAGGTCAAGTACAAGAGAAGGAGAGATAAGTCTATCCGTTTTTCTTTCCTATGCCAACTCTAAATCATGTCATCTGAAGCTTCTTGTGCATTATATGATTATTGTTATTGTTTATTCTCGCTTTATAGAAACTCTTAACCACCTACAATTGTGAAGTACTAACTGTATTGATCTTATGTATACAATTACAATATAAGATCTTCTTGTAAATCTTTGTTACAGTGCTCAGTTTTGTAATATTTGAATTGTGATCAGAGCTTAGATTCTCAACAACATTTGAAAATGATCAAATTCGGAGCTTTCAATCTCATATTTTTTAATTACATAAGAGAGAAAAAGTTGCACCATTTTAATTCAACATCAAAGTAAAAAAAGGCACTATAAGCATATGCCCTAGATTAAATTGAGCTCAGATTCTGTTGTGTAAAAATAATCACTACACAAACCCAAATGTATTAGAGTTTTCTATTTTCTTAATTTCAGTTACAAAAACTGCTCTAATTTACACAATGGATAATAAAACATAATTAATGTAAACAGAAAGACTGATGTAGTTGCGGCTGATAGTCTTCATTTCCTGAACTTAAACATTTTTTTCTTCATCATGAACATTGTAGTTGGTCAAGTGATTGTTGTTCCACCGACTGGTAGTTCTTCATTTCCTGAATATGAACATTTTTTTTTTCTTGATTATGAACATTTTATAGGTGTTGAGATCAAGAAGACTTTCATATATATATACCATCTCCTCTGAAAAGGATCTTTATGGTGGAATCAACTATACATCAGTCATGATTAGTCGGGAAACTCGCAAGTTGAACTCTGTTATCCCAACATGGGTTAGGAAGATGATGGTTATTCATTTCATGTTTTGGATGCAAATATAATCTATTTTGATGTAATATGTCCTGACAAGGAAGTAAAAAATTTATCGTCTTGTGGAGAAAGCATTGGCCAACTGATTCGTGGCTTACAAACATATTATTTTTAGATTGATTTTTTTTGGTCGATTAGGGTATTGCTTGCGGCATTTCTGTACGTTGTATAAGTCATTTTGGTTGATTATTGTTGTTGAACTGACAAAAGAGAAAAGTCAATCTTCTAGAGGACAAACAAGTATTCATGATGCCTAGTGCTTTTGCCAAAAGATGACATTACTAATGTCTACCTGTTAATTATTTACGTTGCTTTGTTTAATAGATATCTCAAGATATGACTAAGTAGGTTTGCAATATCTATGTCGTGTAGCGGGGGGAAACCACTTAAATGTTGAGAGTTTGTTGAGGTTATTAGAGGAACATCAGAAGGAGAACTTGATATCGGGCTAAGAAAAGGAGAACTTGGTGAGGAATCGTTGATATCAGGCTAATGTGTATAATTTTATATTGAGGCATTATTGTTAATTTGTTTTCATCATTAATAAGATAATAGTTGAATTTGACAAAAAAAAAAAAGAATACTTTCTATCCCCAAACTGATATGACCCAATTGATACAAGTTGCAATACTTTTATGTTTCAAAATCAAGATAGTTGATTTGAGAGCGCTTGAGTTACAAAATGCATTTGTAAAGAAAACGCCTAAGTTATTTTCAAAACAATAATAAAATTATACATTATTTTTATATTGGATTATATTTTTCTTACCTTGCCTAAAATTATACATTTGCTTCGGACGATAGGACAAGAGGACATTGATGCTTGAAAAGAAGAAAACTTCGTGCCTCGGTAATGATTGTACTCTTTTATCTTCGTCTTTCAAGCGTGCATGAGTATTGTTTTGTTTTCATACAAGTTTGTTTATTGCTATAGTTTCCTTCTATTTTTATTTTTCATTAACACCTCCCTAGTAATGCATTTTAGGACTTGAAAATATTATTCAGTAAGAAAGGGTCCTAACTATGCTACTATTTACATAACTAGAAACGGGCATCCGCGCTACGCGCGGGGAAATTACAGTTTTTAATATGATTTAACGTTGTTTAATAGGCTTCTCAAAATTAGATTGAGCTAATCATATTCACAACCTTTTATGATATAGAATCTAACCTCGACAAAGCAGTCTCTAATCTTTGTTCTATCAAAAAGAAAAAAGAAAAAAGTTTAATTAGTGATTATGTTTTTCCTGAATGTTTTATTAATCATTTTAGCAATTGACACACAACTACCTATGAATTTGTCTCTCCCTTTAAAATCATCACATTACCTAATTAGCTCGGGTGCTTTTTTTTTGCCAAACAATTAGCTCGTGTATTGGTGTTCCTATTTTATTAGGGCTTAAATCAACAGACTGAAGCCCGCGTACGGTTCTTGCGTAATTATAATTTCTTAAATGTTTCATAATAGATATTGAAATGATATTATATCATATAATCAAATGAGTTTGATGATTTGTACCTCTTCTCTCAATTCGCCAAATTGTTATATCATTTTGTAATATTATTGTAATATACAGGACATAAGTTTTTTAAAATATGATTTTTAATATTCTTGTAATGTACAGGACAAAAGTTTTTAAATATATGTTATTTGCGTATGCAATTTCTTCAATGCTCTATATGCTAAATTTTTGTTCAAGTCTTGTTTGCAGTATTATTACCAACTCCACAGATTTTGGTATATAAAATAAGGTAATCTATTTTGATTTATTAATAGCCAAGTTGGTGAATATATGATCTATTTTTCTGTCTATAACTCATTACAATTGAATAAACTCGAGGACCAGTTATTAAATGTCATTTCCCCATTGTATACATTTTTTACGTGTTTACTAAATTATCATGCTTGTTGGAAACTGAGTGTAAATGTTTGAAAACAACATGCTAGCATATTGCAATATGTAATATTGTTTACAATTACTAAAATTAGATGCAAACGGCCTCCGATAAGGGCTCAAAGTTTGGTACTAATGACGAAAAATGTAGTTTAGGATAAGTAAAAAGTAAACACTTCAAGCACAAAGAAATTGAAAAAGGAAAAAATGCATACCATATAGTTTACAACAGATCTCCCTCTTTGTATAAATTTAGTAATTGCAAAAGTTAAATCCTTTTACAAAGACACATGATACATGAATTGAATATAGGGAATTTAGATTCTTTGGTAAGTCGGTCCTCTAAACTCTGTAAACCTGCATATTATTTGTATATATATATATATATACTCCATCCGTCCCAAAATATGAGTCTCATTGTACAAAAATATCTTGGATTAAGGCAAATGCTTTAACGTACATAAGTGCATTGGAAATGATGAATGTAAAATATTAAAATAATTCATTAACCCCAATGGGAGAAGAGTTTACAAATGAAAAGTACATAAGTGCATTGGAAATGATGAATGTAAAATATTAAAATAATATGAGTAAGGGTATAATTGGAAGAAGTTTATGGACAAAAATAGAAATGAGACTAACATTTCGGGACGCCCAAAAAGGAAAATGGGACTCATATTTTGGGACGGAGAGAGTATAATTTACTAAAGTCTTCATGTGTACCTTTGAAAAAAGTTATTGATGTGACTTTTTACTTTTTACTTTATTAATATAATGATAAAGTCAATTACTGCAAAATCATACCATCCACTCCAAACCTCTGTCCACATGAGAGGTTTGTAAGGTGTGTTTTAGTAAACACATAACAGTAAAAGCAGTAAAAGTCGTTGCAAGTATATTAATCTGTCACAATAAGATCATTAACTATTAAAAAATTTATTTTGAAAAGAATTAAGATTGTCAACAAGAACACTGAAACTTATAACGGGATCAAGAGAGTCATCTTCCTTGCACATTAATCATGGAACACCAATATCTAATCCAACAACAATGTTAGCAGCCCATCTCATGTGATCACAACCTTCTTGTCCAAACATCTTTCTTTGCATTTTATAGTTATATTCGATCTGAAAACACAAACTGATAGCACATAATTCAGTTTTTGAAATCAGAAACTCAAATTAATTTGACTAATCTTAATTACAAGAGGTCATGAAAAAAAGAGTCAATGAAAACATACAACATTGAGTGATGTTAAGGCATTGAATTTCATGTGTACAAGAGTGATTGCCATGGAATTTCTTTTTATTATTGCCTTTAAAATGCTCAAAAATTCGATCTAGTTTTGGGCGCATTCTAGTTGCGCCCAAAACTGAACCGGGTTTAAAAAAAAAGGTTTGAGGTGCCAGTTAAAATTTTCCGAGTGCGGGATTTTTCCCACAATCATACGGTCAAATATGTGCGCGAGGGGGAGAAAAGACAAGTAGACATCATTCACTGTCATCTATGTAAGAAGATAATTACCACAGTTAAAATTGAGGTTGATCGGTGAATTTGAAAGGGAGAGTGGGGATCGAGGAATTGGGGGTTATCGGCAGTGGCGGATCTAGAAAATTTCTACCGTGGGGGCTCGTATTAGAATTAAGATTATAAATTATGTTCTCTTTAATTTTATTGAGTATTATCAATTTGATTTAAACATATTCAATATAATATTAACCCACATTTAAATTTTAAATTAATTTAATTTATTTGTGGTAAAATCAATAATAAATATTCTTCTACTTTTTATTCTTGTATCAAATAAATATCTTGTACATAGAAATATCATATAAAAGTTATTCTTTTTCTCTAATATTACCGATATTTTGTGGGTTTGATAGATATTAAAAATATAAAAACTCTGTATGTAAAAATTACATTTAGTTTCCTTACATTTTTAATAAGGAAAAGTGTCTGGTGATAATAGTTGCTACAGTAATAAATGAGAATGATTATGGGCCGTTTGATTTCGCCAGATCGGACGGATGTGGATAATTCACTTTTGGGCGCGTGTACAAGCGCGTTCAACAGATCTCGTAAATTTCCTTCTTCTTCTTCTCCGCCTTCGTTTTCTTTTCCCCCAAGTTTTTTCAACAAAACTTCTTCGGATCTTGCCTTCTCTTCTCTGCTGCGTAATTCCTTCTTCTTCTTCTCGCATTCGTATTTAATTTTGTTTTCCACATCTTGTTTACGTTTCTATATCCTTGTTTTTGCGTGAGCTGATTTTGATGAACATTTATCTACCAATAAGATCGAGCAGATCTCGTAAATTTCCTTCTTCTTCTTCTCCTTCATTCTACCTATGGATCTAGGTTTTGCTTCTATTTTCTTTGTTTCACCAGTTCATCCCCCTGTTTCTCTCCAATTTGAGCTTATTTGTTGAAGTATTACGATGATTCGTGTATAATGAAGCAGTTTTGATGAACAACAGGTGTTCTTGTTCTCTTGATTGCTCTGTTCGCTAATCCAACACATCGATGTGATGAACATTTAGAAGAATTGTGATGAACATTTATAACGGATTTGATGAACATTTATAACGGATTTGATGAACAACAGTAATAGAAGTGATGAACATTCTATTGGACATATAATGAACATAGACAGTATTTGTGATGAACTTTTATAAAACATGTGATGAACGTTGAATGCAGTCTTAATGAACTTTTAATACTGATTTGATGAACTTTGTTCTAGATGTGATGATCATTCACAGCATTTTAATGTGTAATGAACATTTACAGGATTTGTGATGAACATTGATAAGTAGTTTGATGAACATTGATAAGTAGTTTGATGAACATATGTTTAATATGTGATGTACAGTTCATCCATTCAGACTGAGTCGTCTTCTATGAGTAACAACAAGACTCCTACAAAAAGCAGAGAGGCAAGATTTGAGAAGTTTGTTGGTCCTTTACCAAATACAATATCTGTCCTTCCACCTCCACAATCAAAGAACAAAGGAAGGCCAAAAACATCACGTTTGAAAAGTACAATTGAGAAAGTTAGATTGAATTCTAACAAGATGAAGAAGTGTTGTTCAATATGTTTGAAATCCGGACACAATCGCTCTACATGTCCTGAGAATACTTCAACAAGTGTTTGAAGTTAGATAATTCTAAAACTATCATTTAAGTCTTTATGTGTAAATCTAGTTCTGGTGAACATTTGTAATCTATTTGGTGAACAATTATATATAATCTGGTGAACAACATGGGAAAAATTGATGAACATCGATATCAAATTAGATGAACTCTCACTGTTAATGTGGTGAACTTGTTGTGTTAATTTGATGAACTTTGTATCTAAGCTCGATGAACATTCATTATTAATATGATGAATATTTGTGAAAAAGACAAGTAAAATTACTTATCATATTGATGAACTTTTGAGATTAACGTCAATGAATATTCAATGTTAATATGATGAACTTTGGCTAAATATTCAATGAACATTCACAGTTAAGTTGATGAACATTGTTCAGTGATTTGATGAACATTTTGTAATATATATATGAACAAAAGAATTCTTGTACTCATTGTCAAACTTCTACATTGTGCATTTTCCATTTACCCACTCTATAAGTTGTGGGTAAGCATTGTTGAATCTGTTGGTTAACAACTCTGAAATGTACTTGACCCTTATCATGTTCATTTGCTTATTGTCACCTTTCTTCAAAGAAGTTGTAAAATTTGTCAGCCCCTCCCCAAAGTACGTTTCCATGTGTCGCATGGTATATATACCACAATCCTGCTTGTTCTTGTCATCTCTCCAGTACATTGAAAGACGTCCAGCTTTGACCTTTTTCTCGTCTTCGAATAGAGCTGCTTTGGCATCCATGCCATGCTTCCTTAGAAATTCCACAAACATTGCTCTCTGTAAAATAAAAACACAATAATATCAAACATATTGAAAAACAATGATGAACATATTTAAAACATACAATTATATGATGATGAACATACAGTTATATGATAATGAAAATACAGTTATATGATGATGAACATACACTTATATGATGATGAACATACTGAAATATAATGATGAACATTACCAAATAAAAAGTTGATGAACAAAATTAAGGATCATGGTGAACAATATCAAACAAGATGGTGAACATATTGAAATACAATGATGAACATTATTAAACATACATATGAACTATATATGAGAGGAATGATGAACATTATTAAACATTCTGATGAACATTATGAAGAATTGTGATGAATAAAGAAAAAAGAGTTGATGAACATTAGTTACCATGAACTGTTTCTTCCTCCTGTTGTTGTTGTTCTTAGGATGACAAATTTCTTTGTGATCTGTCATTTGTTTTTTCGCTTCTTATCTCTGTAATATTGAACATACAAGTTATATATTGTGCAAAAATACAAAGTTTATAAAGAGGATAATATTCATACCTCTTGGACATTCAATAACAAGATTTATGATGAACAGATAAGAGAAATCTGATGAACAATCTTAAGACATATGATGAACTTTTATAGGCAATGAGATGAACAATCACAAAAAAATTGGTGAACATTGAAAAGAAATCTGGTGAACGTATGTACAAGATACGATGAACAAATACAAGATATTTGATGAACATTTAGATGTACTGTGATGAACATGTATTTTGATGAACATGCATGTAGCGAAATCAAACATGTCGAAGCAAAAACCTAACTCCAAATACCAGATTATACTCCATACCTTTTGGTACTTGGCTTCTCTGAGATCCTGCCATTTTTAGTAGTGAGTTGATGGATTTTGGTGAACGACGGAGTGAAATGAAGAGAAATCAGTGAGAAATCACAGGAAAAAGCATCATATACGCTAAAATTAGGGATTAAACACCATACCTCTTCCTTCGTTGTTCTTCTGTGAGCCAGACATCGCGAAATTTGTAGGAGTATGTTGTTTTTGATATAACTAAAGCAAATTACATTTCTTCAATTCTAGCTATGTCACGTGACATACTCTTCATTCAGGCCATCCACCTATCATCATTTCATTGGTCACGATTTTTTATAATTTATTGTAATTTTCTCAAAAAAAATTAATTAAATTTGGAAAATTGTGTGCAAAAATATTACAAAAAGATTGCTTAAGATCTTTCAGATTAAAAAAAGATTTTTATGTGTTAATTTTCTAGATTTTGACCTCCCAATATCCTATTATTTTATTTTACAAATATATATTTTATTTTTATGATATGACGTATTACAAAAAGATGGATTTCTTAATAAATAAGAGTAATAATTATATTTTTGTGTTATTGTAGTGTTTTCAATTATATATTTTTATATATGTTGAAATCAATTTATTTAAATTTGTTAAAAATTGACCCATGATAATTTGATCAAATAAGATTTTTGGTATTAAAAATTCATGTATATTCGTTGTTTATTATATTTAAAATGTAAAAACTTAATTATATATCAATATCATTTTAAGATATAAACTTATTTTCATATAAAATTTTATATTACATAATACTCCTTACTACTAATTCACTATATCGAGTTATATAAACCCGCGCATGGCGCGAGACCTAGTCTAGTTTGTGTATAAAATTAAAAGGCTAAAATGACTTACGTTATATTACATGAAAAATAAAATCAAACCAACTTCATGTAATTCTATTAATTACTTAGTAATTAATTACCGTTGTGTAAATTAAATTTTTAAAAAATATATTAAAAAGCTAACTACTTTTATGATATTAAACCAGAGGAGTATAATCAGTATATCACATTTTTACTTAAAATTTAAAACAATTGAATCTCTAGTTTGGAAAATTTTAACTTTTGTACAGTTTTACCACAGATCTAATGAAAGAAAAAAAAAGGGTGTTTAATTTTTTAGCAAAACGCTTCGTTTTGATCTTTTGGACATCTTTTTAAATTAGAAAAAATGGTTGATGTAAATTTATTTAGTGAAATCCTAAATTTATCAATGGAGGGAACAACATTTATGAGGTACCAATTTCATTCAATTTTGGCATTGGATAGTCAATCTTTATATAGATAAGATATCTCCTCCTATTTTGATTCGTGCATATCTTCACCGTCCATAATTAGAAACTTTTGTTACCATTTTAGTTAATTTAGCGTCATGCTACTATTTAAATGATATCTCCTCTTATTAATAGGGTGGATACAACACGAGGTTTACTCATGACATTGGTTCGGTATTTTAGCAAGATTAAACCCCCATACGAAAATTTTGAATTGTCCCGCGCGAAGCGCGGGGTTCCAGATCTAGTTAAATCCTTAAAACAAAATAGAAATTGAACAAAGAGAATAATGAACGAACAAATCTCTCTCTCTCTCTATATATATTAAATGGTTGACTTTGGATGAAAGTAAATGTAATTGGTACTTAACCAATATTAAACCATTTAATGTGGTGCCAATATAACTTTTAACTATTTTTGCTAATTTTAATCTCTAAATAAATGATGATGCTCGTAGTCAAAATCTAACCGTCCGAGTAAAAACTACATGATCGCATGAAATTGAAACCTAATTCGAAGACAATACATCTAAATCTGATATTATTAATAAAAAATTAAACAATTTAATACATTTAGTTAATAAACTGACTCAACTGCACACGTATAGACCCAATCCATCTTGACCAATATCCTAAATTGATACAATTTATTCTCAATCCAAACGCAACTTAACTGAACTGATTATCTATAATTACAATACATATAATTCACCAGACAACCATATCAAACCAAAAGAAGCAAATACATGTAACAACATCAATGACACTATTTAATTACCTAGTAACTTGGCTACTATGATCACTATATTATAAAATATATTTGGTCGGATTGACATTCGCTCAATGAAAATAAAGTCAAACATAAATATCGTATTTAGATAAGAATCGAAAAAGATGAAGAGTATTAAATATATCTAAATATTACTTTTTAGTACGCTATAACTTCGCGCGGAGCGCGGTGATCAAAATAAATCTAGTTTAAGAAGATCAGATGGGGAAAAATCTTGAGATTTTGGAGCATGTTCTCTCTCCTCTAGAAGATCTTTAATTATCCTATTTTAATTTATTATCAATAATTACCTTTTTAAGAGATTTTGTGCACCCTCTAACGTCTCTAATTAATACTACCGTTACAAGGTTTTTCAGTTGCAGGAATATAAAACTTCTTTCCAACATCTGCTCGATCAGGTGAATTCGAGACTTACGGGTTGGCGAGCTAACCTACTGTCAATGGATGGAAGGGTAACTCTCGACAATTCAGCCCTCTCTTCCATCCCTTACTACTCAATTCAAACGAATCACCTCCCACGATCAATTTGTTATGACATTAAGAAGAAAACAAGAGGCTTCGTATGGGGCTCCACTAAGGCGGAAAGGAGAATGCATCTTCTAAAATGGGAGGAGCTGAGAAAACCAGAGGCTGCTGGTGGCATTGGCATGAGGAATATGCGCCAAGTCAATTCGGCTTTCATGGAAAAAATGGGATATGGAATGTTGCAGGAGCCAAACTCGCTTTGGTCTAGAGTAGTGAAGAGCAAATATTGTAATGGGCGTTGTGATTGGGACATGTTCACCGCCAAGAGAGGAGCATCGAATCTTTGAAATGGAATTGCAAAGGCAACTGACGTGTTGCAGAAAGGCTTACAGTCTGTGGTTGGTAATGGGAAAATTGTGTGTGTTTTAGTCTCATCCTTGGATCACGCCGCTTGATAATTTGGTGATCGACACAATACCGGAGAAGGTAGTTGGGCTGCACAGTGGTTGATTATTGGGTGGACGATGCTTGGGCGTGGCATAGCCTCTCTCACCTTCTTCCACCAAACATCCTTGCTCAGATTGCGTCGACCTGTATCAAGAATGATGAAACCAGGGATAGCTTTGGGTGGTCTGCTACTGGCTCTGGCAACTTCACCCTCAGTTTTGTTGTTGGAATTATGCGTGAGGAAGATGTTGGTAATGAGGAACATATATGGAATAGAATTTGGAGGCTTAAGGTAACCGAGAGGGTTCAGAACTTTCTTTGGCTCGCCAGACATGATGTCGTAATGTCGGACGCAAATAGAACTCACAGACAAATCATGACTTATGGTCACTGTCAAAATATCTCAGAAACAACCCTCCATATTCTAAGGAATTGCCCGATGGCGAATTCGTTGTGGCATGAACTTCTAATAAGCCGAAATTGGCAACAACTGCAGTCCAGGGATATTAAATCATGGATGGACGCCAACCTGAAGGAACCTGGAACTTGATCGGTTGTCTTTGGGTACGTTGTCTTATGGCGTTGGCGCAATGCTAAAGTCTTCAACTCTTGCCTCTTCATTCCTGGTGCGCGACATACCTACATCCTCAATCGAGCGGATGAGTACCTTGGTCTGTGGAATGGTAGGACTACGGATAAGGCTGGGCTAAGGTCTAAAATGGCAGTTTGGACACGCCCCCTGTTAACTGGACCAAACTTAATACAGATGGATCTTACAGGGATCCTAGCGATCAGGTATGTGCTGGAGGTTTGCTGCGAGATTGTCAAGGAAAGTTCATCAAAGCATTTACCTCCAAGGCAGCGGGGAAGTCGGCCTTCCGTGTTGAATTGTTGGGCCTACTGCACGGGTTAAACATGGCTTGGCAGGTGGGGGTGAAGTATATTATTGCAGAGATTGACTCCCTGGAGGTGTTGCGGGTTGTACAGGATTGTGGCAACCAATCGATTATTCACAGGGACCTGCTGGATGAGATTCAACTGCTGATGAACAAGTCTAAATGGAGCATTCTCGTAGATCATGTCCCAAGACTTGTGAACCAGGTGACAAACTATATGGCTCGGTATGGGAAGTGGAATGTAGGAGAATTTACTTTATTTGCTTATCCTCCTGATGGCCTTATGCCTTTACTTGACAAGGATAGGGCTGCCAGTGATATTATGTAACTCATTATTCTTTTTTTTTTTAACAGGCAAACAAAAGGCTCCTAGCATAACGCTAATAGAGCCTAAATCATCACAACAGATGATCTGAAAGAACCTCAGTACCGAGGGATAGAAACGAATCAATGTGGCAACTATCAAAGAGCCAGGGAGAGATCGTATTCCGATGTGAAAATACTCCAAAAAACCGGAGGAAGATGCAAGTGAACCAGAGAGCTACAGCAAGAGAGAAAAGAAACAAACCAACACCACCTAAAGAATACAGAAACAAAACGTCCCGAAACACTAAGTTCCTTACTCAAGGATTTAAACAATAAAAGGACTAATCGTAAAATAGGATAATAGTATCGTATGACTAATAGTTTCTTTGTACTCATAGATAATAAAATGGAAATTAGTGCAAACACTAGGTTGAGACAAATTATCTAGAATAGCATGTAGTATCTAGTATTATGGCAGGCCCCAACCGAGACAATATACCATCTGTATTAAGTAAGAATTAATCACACAAAGTAAGAGGAAACTTGTGCAGTATCATCCTACCAGTATATCTTGATTTTCCAATTTTATAGGAGCAATAATAAGTCTAGAGGCATTCCAGCTACATATTATTAGGACTAATCTACTTGTTATGAATTTATACGACTAGTTTTATAATATAATGAAGAATGACCAATGAAGCAGTTGTTCAAACCTTATTGAAATTATAAAGCATTTATAGAGAATAATGATAGTGAGCTACTTAGTCACCACAGTATAATGAAGCTGAAAGCTGAAATCCAAATTCTGATGAAATTCCAATACAAAGTTCATGAAGCATTACATTGAAGGGGAAATAGCAGTAACATTCTGCTAATCAAAAGTTGGTTCAACAAGTGGTCTAGTTCTGGTGGTACTAGCCCATACCCGGGCTGATTTCAAAATACAAGCAACTACTAATAATAGCATAGCAATCATACTGAGACTATTCAAAGGAGGAACTTACTTCATCGGGTTGTTCTTCTTGGCCTTAGTCTTCCTCTTCTTTTTTGGGGCCGGTGGCTGAGTCGGGGCTTCATTCATGTCCTCTTTCCTCTTAGGATCTTCATTTGCATTATTGGCGGCAGAGGAGCTTTCTATATCCATGCCATCCAGTTTCCTAGGAATGGTGCTGCAGGACTTCTCCGAGGTACATGGAGAGGGATTGAAAGCTTCAAGAGTGAGGGGCGCTGACGCTGCATAGATCATCTGTTGAGTGTGTTGAAGAGCTGGGCGAACCATTCTGGGAGCCATTCCAGTGTTGATGTTGAGTGGAGGAGGGAGGTTGTAAGCCATCTGGTGCATTTGTGCTAGAAGCTGGGGATTGAATATTTCTAGAGCAAAAGCTGGATGGAGATGGAAGGATGGATTCATCTCTGGAAGTCCTTGCATTTGTCTGACTTGGAGTTGGAAATGTTGAATAGGCATGGCTATAGTTGGACTGAGCGGGCTTTTGCCTTTAGGAGACTGAGTTGGAGCATCAACAACATGAGCTTGAACAAGTGGTTTCCTTATAAAGTTGGGGTCCTTCTTAGCTTGAGGAGACATAGTAAGGTTCTTAGTGATGTGGCCTATCATTCTTTGCCTCGTAGCCTTAGCTGCTTCTTCATCTTCTATGGATCCACTCATGAATGCTTCAAAGACATAAGCTGGTAAGTTGTTTAGAAAAACATTCATCAAAAAGGTGGTCAGGATCACCACAACATCCACAACCTGGAGAGAAATCTTCAGACCATAGCTTAAATGTGAGAATAGATTTGTCAGAGTGCTCTATCTTTACATATCCATGAACTTCACGTATTGTAACATTAATAGCTAGTCTCGCAAATTTGGCCCTGTTCTTAATGGTTGAATTTTCATCCATTTTGATGTATGAACCAATATTGTTACCTTTGATCAACATGTTGAGTACATGGTCGTTGTGGTAGAAAATAGGAAGAAGAGGAATCCTCACCCAAATGTCTGCATGGCTGACTTCTTTGGCTAGTGGATCGAACTCTGGAGAGAAGGGTTGAATGAGAACAAGCTTGTTTTGGACTCGATATGGTCTGTTGGCCCAGACTATATCCCTTGCCTCTCTATTGGCAAAGGTTAGCATAGTCCAGGAACCATAAGAGCCAACCTCAATATCTCCTTGTACTCCTTTCCAGTGCTCTTTCAGTTTGGTTAGGATTGCTGAGGATGGAATATTTTGTGAAGTATCTGCCATCCTAATGAAAAGAGTAAGATTGGACATTTTTGAGAGCATGAGTTGGACTTCTGGAAGAGAAAGAAGATTGGGGAAAGGTGTTTGTCTTGTGGAGTTGACCATAGGATGAAATGGGAAGGGGTCTTGTTCAAAGATTTGATCATGGCCAAGCGCATGATTCTCCAGAATAGAAGGATCTTGGGCCTGCATGTTCTCTTCAAAGTTACTATCCAGGGGAGTGTTTGGGCTTCCTATGTTTGGATGTAGAATAAGAGCAGTGGAGGTTGGTTCTGTGTGGATCATTGTGTTTTGGGTGTCCATATGGTGGAAATCAGGTTGATTGATATTGGAGAAATTGATCACTGCCTCAGCATAAGAGCTATGGTCATCCATGGGCTCGGGGTGTTAAGTAGCTCAGTAGGCAAAGAAGATGGGGATGAGTTCAGGAATGTTGGATGGAGTGAGATTTGTGAGAATTAATGCTCCTTTAAATAGGAGAGCAACGGCTTGGTTTGAATAGAAGAAGATGAAAGGTTGCATTGCATCAGAAGTGACAACAGGCTTGAGTGTTTTACAAGGGAATTGCAGAGGTTGAGTATTGAGAAATAAATTCTTTGCATGATAATCATGAGGATTAAAGGAATTTTTGTTATTTACTGCTAGGCATTTAATAGTGGATTGTAATATGTATTTCTTGGCATATATTAATGAAGTATAGTAGATATAAATTCATATTTTAAAGAGGGAGTTATAATAATAGTGTATGAGGAAGATGTTGGTAGTGTATTGGTGAAAAAAGTTTGAGAGCATGCAAGTTAAAGATACATCATCCTATATGGGATTTCGACCTACTGACAAGTTATAGTAAAATTCAGCAAAGAGGAAGGAGTCTATATGTACTGGATACAAAGAACCTTGTAACTCATGGAATAAAAGAGAAGATCTATAATGGAATACTGTTTGTAGAAAGGATAATTGTGAGCGGGTCTCTGAGTTATACTCCAATAAAGTACAGTTGGTATAATAGCAGATAAATAGTATTATGATCTTACTAAGGGTTTACATCCAATTTTTAGAGGTGTGGTATGATAATTTAGGATGGAGGGCGTGTGTGAGTGGTGAAGAAGAATTTGTCTAAAACACTTCTAAAGGGGGCAGGTCGATTTTAGGAGAGTAAGATTTGCTCTGTAACTAGTCAGAAGTTTAGATTTTGTGGAAGAAATTATAAAGTACAACAGAGATAAAGTCTTGAAATCTATTTACCTTCATTGATATTCATGGGAATATAAGGAGTGTTTATTATTGCTACTGTGCAATAACTATCTATTCTTTTCTGTAATACTGACATAAGACAAAAAAAATTCTAGTAGATAAAAGCTATAGTTGATAAAGAAACAATGAGTATAGTACATCAAAAAATTGTTAGTTCAGTAAAGGTGGGGGTGGCATAAGTTCACATGCTACCAAAAATCTATGAAATGTAGTTAAAATATTTAATGAATCTATGTAATCAATCTTCAAATTTTAATGAGTTTGTTTAATCATTCTACATGGAACTATATAAGTCAGGGAAGGAAGAAGGAGTGCATATATCAGATACTGTTATAGATGAGAATACTACTTGAGGTCCTGCAGGTTTTATTCTAACATACTAGACAAGTGATCAGGATAGAAATATAAGAACAGGCTTGCTAAAGATTCACAACAAAATTATTAAAAATCTGAGGCCCAGGGTTATCATAGATGGCTTGTTTAATTGGTGAATCAAACAATCATCTTCATTTCTTCAAGTTGGAAGCAAATTGGTATAGGAGAGTTGGATAAATATTACAAATTGTCAGCAATTTAGATTCTGTATAGCATGTTAGAATATAGGGGAAGAGGATACTACTGAATGAAATATACATTTCATAGTTAAGGAGGTTTAAGTCTAATACCTTACTACAAAGATCTTCTGGTTGAATCACCAAGTAGATAATGTTTAAAATAACTAAATCTAGCTAAGGGAGCATTATTATTGGGAGATAGTGAAAGGAAAAATTATATGAAAAGGAGATAGAAAGAAAAGTTTATTAGTAAAGAGTCTATAATTCTTCAAGAGCATAGGTGAATAAGTCATATAATAGCAATACTCATATCAGGGAACTGTATAAGAGGTTTTTGGTAAGAGATTCTGATGTCCAAAAGTATGAAGGGTCTCGTTCTAGACCTTTGAATTTATTTAAGGTTTCATCAAATGCTTTTATACCAGGCAGGCCAGCCAAAACCAGGTGAATAGGGATGAGCCTTAATGCCTTATAATAGTATGATCTTAAGTCAAGGAATTATGATTTTCGATTACAGTTTGGATTGTCCCCGGGATAGTGATGAGGCTATAGGGATAATCAAATATCAAAACTATTCTTGTGATTTTCATTGAGAAACAATAAGACTTCAGATTAAATATTCCTGATCTCTCAAGTAATAGATTCTATTTCGATTTAATCTTCAGAAATAGAGTTCGATATATAATCTAGGCAAAAGATCTTGTCAGATGGTAAAGTAGTCCACATCAGATACCCAAAAATCAGTTTAGACACACATGCAATCTTCAAATCCAGTGGTTCCAATCTATTGTTCATCAGATAATTCAAGAGTAAAGTTGTGGGTTCAGGGTTTAGTTGGCTTTCGGCCACATCATCTTTCTCCGGTGAGGAGCAAACCACCTCTGGAGGCTGGATAGGGATTAAGCTTCGAAATCAAGAGTCAGATGGAGGGGACCACCACCATAGTCCCAATTCAAGCAAAGAATCCACCCAACCAGGTGAGGGGCATGTCAGATGATGCAAAGAAGGAAGAAAACAAGAGTTTTAGGAGACTTACCTTGGGAGCTGAGTAAGGCGGGCGTGCATGCATCCGATCCAGGGAGAGCCGTCTTGAATACGCCATCGAAACACGCAGCCTAGGGAGAAGGGCGAGCCAGGAAGGGAAAAACGAGGAGAGAGGCAACCCAAGGGGCTAAAAACCTAGATATGATAGGCTGATGAGGGAGCAACCAACGAGGACCAATCAATAGCCTCGCAACCAGAGAAATCCACATAGAAACCCAACAAGAGGCTAGGGGAAAAGAATGAAATAAACACTGGAACAAAATCCAGGACAATGATGAGAATCAGGAGAAGGAAGAGGGCAGATCTAGGGGCTCGAGAAGAAAAGAGGGATGAACATCAGAAGAGCAACGGAAGAGAGAGAAAGAAGAGAGAGGGCAGAGCTCTTCATAAATAAACATAGTTTGTATTTGACGCCCACCCTTTTTGCTATTTACCGCCCAGGTCATCCGTGCGTCACGCATGAATTTATTCCGTGCGTCACGCACGGATTGCACATTCCAGAAAACGCATGGATTGTATCCATGCGTGACGCACGGATTTGCATATATGAATCTAGGGTTATTCAATGTATTTCTAGTTAATTGTGCAAAGAAACACATTTTTAGTGTCTTTTTTAAGGCGATAAAGCCCAATTCGACAAAAACGTCATCGAAACTTTATCGAAATGGAATGAAACTTTGTTTCAATCCTTATAATGTCTATTTGATCATGTGTGTAACTTGAAAATCAAATTTAGACCTTTGTAAGTGAAACATAGTTTGAAAACCGAACGAGGTCGCAATATGTATGGCGTACCATATACAATTTGAAATATAATAAGGTTGAACATTCGTCAACATAACAACAAAATAGACACTCTTAAGAAAAACATGTTGATTTGTGAATTTATGTTGATTTATGATATTTGAAATGTGAAACCTAGTTTGAAAGTGAAACGAGTCGACATGTTTTAAAATACCAACAAAATAGACACTCTTAAGAAAAACAAGTAGTTCTTGCAACACAATAAGGTTCAACACTTCAAAGGTGCAACACAATAAGGTTCAACATAATAAGGTTCAATCTTCAAAGGTGCAACACAATAAGGTTCAACATAATAAGGTTCAACATAATAAGTAGATCTAACGACGAGGGTTGAACGGCTTGAAGAGGTTCCTGTATTCTCGTGCGGTCATCCTTGGTCTAGTGGATGGTTCCCCTCTCTCCCTTTGACGTTCTTGTCTCTCCCGTTCACGTCGCTCACGTTCTTGTCTCTCCCGTTCACGTCTCTCCCGTTCAAGCATATCAAAGTTGTCTGCCATGCTAGACGCCGTACTAATATCGGAAATATCAGATTCTTGATCGGAATAGGACATCTGTATAATCACAAACATAACCAAATTATAGTTACATACTCAATTAACTTCTGCATAGTCTTGATGTTGAATGTGGCAATTCCATGCGTGACGCATGGTCACTAACCATGCGTCACGCATGGTTATAACCCATGCGTCACGCATGGAATTGCCACATTCAGAACTTCAGTACTGCTTTCTAATATCTATTCTCAAACCCTAATCTCAACATATTTTCTGAAATTCAACAGTTTGTCAATAATTTGATTAAAACCACACCATATCAAATTTCAACACCCTCATTTATAACCCTAATTCACAAAACCCAAATTCAGTATCAAAATCCTAATTACACTATCTACACATGAAAATATCAAATTCAACAAGAAACTATCAACAAAGTACACAATCCATTCATATATTACAAGTTTAATCTCTTCTAATCAAAGTATAACATACACATTGGATCTACATATGTAAATATTATCAAAACAACATCAAAACCTCATATATACATCAATACCATACCATAACAATGAAATCTTAATGTTTACATACCTTATATGTAGAAAGATGATGAAAATTGTTGAAAATGGGGTAAATCCGTGTGTGATAGAGCTTCAGCCGCCGTCAAGAGAATGAGGAAGAGAACAAAATGGTAGGGTTTTGACGTTGGGCCTTTTATAGGCAAGAAATTCCATGCGTCGTGTATGGAATGTGACCATGCGTCACGCATGGTTTGTATCCATACGTGACGCATGGATTTCAATGTATATGTTTTTGCTTATGTAATCAATTTCAATGTATTCAATGTATTTGTAGTTATGTCACGCAAAATAATTCATTTGTCGTGTTGTTTTTAACGACTTTAAAACCACAATTCGCCATAACGTCGTCGAAAATTCATCGGAATGGAATGAAACTTGTTTACAATGCCTATTAGAGATATTTAACCATGTCGGTAACTTTGCATCAAAACCTTTTGCTTTTAGAGTAACACCCTCTTTGTAAAACATCAAACTACTCATCACAAGCTTAACTTGGTGCATTATATATGGTCGCAACATTGATCTTTTTGTATGTTTGAAAAATTTATACACAATTGTGTTATAAGACATATAAAGTCCCAATAAGGTCTCACACATACAAAACGGGACTCGAAACTATGCGTAAATGCTAAAAGGCCTAAAAAGGCCATAATGGACTTAAGGCCCAAATCAGCCAAACGACCCTCGAACAATGTCCGAATGGAATGAAACTTGTTTTCAATGACTATTATGGATATTTAACCATGTGGGTAACTCCCAATGACAACTTCTAACTTTTAAAGTACCACCTCCTTTGTAAAAAACAAACTAGTCGTATTTCTCTAACTTGTCGCAATATGTATATTCTACAACATTGACGTTGATTATTGTTGAAACTACTATACAACATACTCTTATTAGGGATATTCAGTAGAAAAGAGGTCTCGCTCACACGAAATGAGGCACGTAAACGCTAAAAGGCCTAAAAAGGCCTTAAATGGACTTAAGGCCCAATTTGACGAAACGACACTCAAACGATGTCCGAATGGAATGAAACTTGTTTTCAATGCCTATTAGGGATATTTAACCATGTGGGTAACGCCCAATACCAACTATTAACTTGTAAAGTAGCATATCCTTTGTTTGGACTTCTTACGTGGCCTAAATGTCCAACCTTTGACAATATGTAATTTTATTTTGATTGGAAATCATGCACACATCAGTGTTACTAAGAATCAAAGGGATCATGTGCCATTTGACACGTCACGCATGGTTGCAAACCACACGTCACGCATGGTTGCAAACCACACGTCACGCATGGATGGCAACCATGCGTGACGCACGGATTTTCTTTTCAGAACTCATGCAACAAGCACGTCTTGTCTCACCTACTGTAATAACTCCATTAATTTTTTTACCATTTCCGTAACACCTACATTAACCCCTATTATCTTCCTTTCTTTCCATATTTCAAATGTCAAAACCCTTTTAACTCCATTGTTGAACATTCTTGAGAGCAAAACACACCATTTTATCCCATAAAAGCTCTTTCTATATGGAGAATGAAGAGGAATGCACCAATGAAAGAGGTGGGGAAGCACCATTTTCAAGTTACAATCTTAATAAGGTAACATTTCTTGTTCATAATATTAATTTTTAAGGTGTTGACTTCTTTTAGGGTTTGATTTAGTTAGGTTTAATGGATTTCAAATGTTCAAGGTATTAGTTGTATGACTAAAGATGTTGATTTGTGAATTTTTGTTTACTTTAGTGATTATGATGTTTGAAAAGTATTATAATATTAGTTTTTAAGGTGTTGACTTGTTTTAGGGGTTTGACTTGTTGGGTTTTATGGACTTCACATGTTAAAGGTATTAGTTGTATGACAAAAGATGTTGACTTTTGAATTTATGATGTCTGATGTTTGAAATGTTAATGAAACATAGTGTGGTTAACATAATCATACGAACCATGACAAAAGATGAATGAAACTGCATGTTGTATTTCCATGCGTCACGTATGGATTGGAACCATGCGTCACGCATGGAATGGATCCACACGTGACACATGGATTTGCCATACAGAAGCTTAACTAGTTTGTTATCTGTGTGTTTGTGCATAGATGAACTTTTCTGTGTTTACTGGATTAGACAAGATTACTCTTAATGATTGCCCACCTCCGTCATACCTCGACTACATACCTTCGTTTGATTTGGGCATTGATTTGACAACATGGGAGCAACCGCAATTCATACATTAACAAATTTATTATCACAAATTCTATAAACCAAATTAGTTATGATAAGTATTGAATCTATAAACCAAATTCTAATTACATACCTTTCCTCTTTGCACAAAAAAGGCTGTATGAGCTTCAAAGCTTATGAGCAGCTCCGGAATTTGTGGACCTCCAGGAGTACCCCCCTCTAACTGAGGGACGTATATGTTTTTGACCGGAGGTTGTCGTCGTCGTCGTCTTCTGGGTTGTTCCTCCTGCTCCTCTTGCTCTTCCGCTTCTTCATGTTCTTCATGAACATTCTCATAGGTCTGATCCTCTTCCTGACCCTGTTCCTCATGCTCATGCTCCTGGTCATAATCAGAATCAGAATCACCATTGGCACCCCCAGCTGATGGCCCTGCACTGCTACAAGCAACCAGTGCGTACTGGTCATCACCCGTCTGAGGGTTCTGAAACTGATGAGAACCAGTAGCTTGCCTCATCATCTCCACAAATGATTGGTCATGTTGTGGATAGCCCGGATAGCCTGAAAACTGTGTTTATGTGGAAACATAGTTTGATGTGGGATCAAAATGGGGGTGCCAGGAAAGTAATGAGGGGAACCCTGGGGATCGAAACCTGCAGCAGACAAAGCTAGCTGTTGTTGTTGTTGTTGTTGTTGTTGTTGTTGTTGTTGTTGTTGTTGTTGTTGTTGTTGTTGCTGCTGTTGTATCTCATCAGAAAACTCTAAACGACGAGGAGGCGATTCTTGTCTATTCTTCTTCTTCCTTTGTTTTGGAACTATGGGATCTTTTTTCTTCAGATCTCTGTTTCTTTGACGAGTATCCCGTCCAGGTCGACGACCACCATCCATATCTACATCATAAAATGTGCAATTCCACAAAATTAATCAGTTTACTGAATTTAATCAGCATATCATCAAAAACTCAATCAGCATATCATCAAATACAATCTGAAACTGCAGAACACAATTCTGAAATGTGCAATTCCATGCGTCACGCATGGCTTCCATCCATGCGTGACGCATGGTTTCAAGCCATGCGTGACGCATGGAATTGCACATTCTAGAATTTGTGTTCTGCAGTTTTTCCATGGCTTTTAAACCCTAATCTCAACACTTTTTCCAAAATTATAACAATTTTTCAATAATTTCATTAAAACCATACCAAATTTCAACAATCTAATTCATAACCCTAATTCACAAAACCCTAATTCAATATCAAAACCCTAATAAACTATATACACATGAAAATATCAAATTTGTCAATAAATTATCAACAAAGTACACAATCCATTCATATATTACAAGTTTAATCATTTCTAATCAACTAATTAACATACACATTGGATTTTGAAGTAAATATCATCAAAACAACATAAAAACCTCATATATACATCAATACCATACCATAACAATGAAATCTTAATGTTTACATACCTTATATGCAAAAAAGATGATGAGAAAGATGGATTTTGGGGTAAAATGGTGCGTTATGGATTGCAGCCGCCGTTGTTGTTGTTGAAGAATATGACAAAATGGTAGGGTTTGATGTTTTTGGGCTTTTATAGGGAAAAAATCCATGCGTGACGCATGGTTTGTGTCCATGCGTCACGCATGGTTTTGTTCCGTGCGTGGCGTGTGGATTAAAACCATGCGTCACGCACGGATTTAATCCATGCGTGACGCACGGATGACCTGAGCGGTAAATAGCAAAAAGGGTGGACGTTAAATAGGAAGAGCCTAAATAAATCAACTTGAAGTTGCCACTCTGCTCATTGAAATGATATGTAATTCATTATTCTTGAATAAAATGGACATCGGTCCCCTTATGGAGCAAAAAAATAAATTAATACTACCGTTTTTACCCTAACTAGCGCAAGACCCGTGCCATGCACGGAGATATGTTTATATAATTACTTAATAATAATTTTCTAATCGATTTTGACACATGTTTTATATAATTTATAGTATTTTATATTGCTACAACCTCAAAAGATATCTATAATAAATAAAATATATTTATGTGTTTTTTCATTGGTTAACTATCAAATTTTTAGTGAATAATTAAAAATATAATTAATATTGAGTTTTATTAAGCTTTTGTTATTCTTTAACATGGTTAGATATTTATAGTTTTATATCTGCTTTAAATTTCATTATATATCAAAAGTAAAATAGATGAATAATGATTAAATAGATTAAGTTTATTTAAACCTAGAAAATAATTTGCTCCAAATTATTGTTTTTATTTTTCTTAATGTAATTCTTTAATATGTTAATAATGTTTTTAAAAAATAAATGAATAAATAGCCTAACAATTTTCCTAAACTCACTCTAAGAGCTCAAAAGGGCTCAACTTTAATATATAAAATAGATAGATTTTCCTCTTACTTAAACCTACCTCATATGTTGTCAAAGATGCAGCTAAATACGTAGTATATACTACAGTACAAAGTAACTCTTTCATAGTCTAACAGCATTTAATCCCCATCAGTATACCCCCGTAGGCCATATCCAATGCTGCAAATGTAATATACACATTCCCGTATGTCCTCTACATCTTATACCCTACATAAAACCACCCCAGTACTGCTACTTCTATTCAAAAGTATACATAAACAAAAAACTAACCTTGTATATCTAAGTCCCACCCCTGTTTCATCTTACCGTTTCAATGAACAATCAAATGTTCTTTCTCTTGTATGGATCAGGCCACAAAATCGTGCAACAAGTGAGCAGCATAAGCATTTTGTGGAGAATTTGGAGGCTTCACTCCTCCAAAACTATTCAATTGGTTCATTTCCAGCCTCCCTCTGTACTCATCCATGTCTTGGTTGTTGGATAGAAAGGCTTGATTGTTTCCTTGCTGCATAGACAGACCCTCACAATGAGGAAGACCAAGAGTAAGTGAGACCCCATTCCCTGAAAAATTGGAGGGAAACTGTCCGTCTACAAATCTCCCGATTTCGCCAATTGGGTAGGATACTAATCCATTTATGAATCCAGGGTTTGATGCTTGCATCATTGAGAAATCCTCTTGCTTGTTCCGATTACCCTCTTCTTTGCATCCATTGTTGAACAATTCAGAATCCAGGAACGCATTGTTCATCATCCTTTGCTTCTTGAGGCAGTTTCCTTGGGCCTCACTATCATCCACAAGGACAAATGGGTTTTCGGTGTTTGCTTTATAGGTTGGTATCGAAACTGTTGAACCCATAATGGAAGAGCTATGATTTTCTGCTACATCCTTTTCTTGATCCTCTCCAGCAGCATTCTGATCTTCTGTGCTTGACTTATTGTCATCTGAACCGTTTTGTTGCTGATGCTCCTTGACTTCCTCCGCATACATTTCTTCAATCATCGGCTTCCATAGACGCACTCGAGCATTTATGAACCAATTAGACACCTGCATAGTCATAATCACATAAGTCAGTTTCATTTTAAATCTCAAACATCAAGAATACTTCTGTAGTTAAGTACCTGACTTCTTGTAAGGCCTGTTTGTTTGGCCAGCACTATCTTATCAGAATCCTTGGGATACCTACCATTAAACACCGATCAATTGCCTAGTTAGTATCATCATGTTAGGTTAAACTGATATAAAATGAAGTGAGATGATAAACTTGAGCTTACGGGTGCAAGAAGTGGTGAAAGAGCCAAGCACGAAGAAGAGAAACAGCTTTCTCAGGCAATCCTCTTTGGGGTCTCCAGGCGTTAAGCCTTTGCTGTCTGAACTGAAGATCCAACATCTTCAATCTGGAGGAAGAAGACGAGCCTTGTTCTTCTTCTTCTTCACCCAAGGACTTGTTTGTAGCCCGAATCTGGCCTGATATGGCTCCTCTAAGGCTTCGAAACTGGTTTGAGATGGTGTTGAGAGCTAGACAAGTGTATGTTGTTGCTGAATTAGCAGTTCCCCCCCTTTGCTCAAACGAACCCAACACTGCTTGCATCTGTTGCTGATATTGCCTCTGCCTCTGCTCCACCTCATGAAGTAGGGTTATGAGTTTAGCTTTCTTCATTTGAAGCTCGTGCTTATCGATTGGTGTGAGCGAGTCGGCAGCGGGTGGAGATTCGCCGTTAGGGTTAACCGTGTTAGCTGAATGAGGCTTGACTCGGTCAACGCTAACATTGACCACCTCTTGAAGCAGCTCATGGGCTGCCTTCAGGTAGGCAGAAGCTATGGGGGCGGCGCGTGAGGCGAGGGTGAGGGAGAGTCCTTGCTGGGCGCGTGGACTTTCACGCTCCTCAGGCATGTAGTGTTGTTGCGGCGCGTTCACGCGCTGGTAGGGGTGTGGCGCGTATCCGATCAAGTTCGGATTGTTCATCAGAATTAGGGTCTGGAGGCCGCCGTCCGATTCTTCATCAGGGATCATGTCAGAGCTCTTACCGTCATTCTGTTGCTGCTGGTGTTGCTGTTGGTAGTAGGTCGCCATTTTTCTGAAAAACCTTCACTTTTATTTTCAATGTATTTTCTTTTTTTCGTTTGAGAAATTCGGGTGAGTTTAATTCTTCTCCAAAATCTGGGTAAACTTGGATTTTGGTGAGAGAGAGAGAGAGGGAGAGGGAGGCTGAAGGGGGAGAGTTGGAATGATTGGAAGTTAGGGGGAGAGTGTAAAACCCAATACGTATTAATCTACCTAATCACGGACTAACACATCATCAGCCTCATGTCACCATTTAAAAAAATAAAAAGTAATTAATTAATTAATTAATTTTTTAAATAAAAAATTCATTCTTCGACAATCTTTCACCTTCAACATGATCTCCTACAAATATGTCAATCAAGTCACAAATTCAAAAGCTTTGGTCATTTTATAAACCATGTTTAGGAGAAGCATACAATAATGAGCATACACTAATGAGCATACAATAAGTTTTGGTCATTTCTAAAATTAACCTCTTTAAATAAGAGGTTAATTTTAAAAATTTATAATTAAGTGTTACCATTTTAGTGATTTTTTTGTAATGGGTTTATGCATTTACTTGTAGGGATAATTTCTTATTTAAGTAAGCTTATCCTATTCCCTAGGTTAGAAAAACCGATAATTGAACTCAAAAGTTCAAATTTGAAAAAGTATGATGTAGACTGATTATGTTTACAATATTATTATGTTGGTAGCTTTGTCATCATTTTATGCTTAGATAAGACTATCTAATTGAGTTTTGATTGACTATACGATAAGTTGGTGTATATTTTATATTTGGGCTGCGTCTATATGCACACGTTTTTTTTGCTAAATGCACACTATTCTGTGCGGTAAGAGTTGCAGTACATTTCTGTGCGTTAAGGATTACCGCACCAAAGGACTCCGGGGCATTGTTGGAAATTTTTCTGAAACCTATACGACGTTGGTGCGGTAATTCTTACCGCACAGATCTGTGCGTTAACATTTAACGCACAACGTTAATACGAGATTAACCCAAAAAAAAAACAGATTTTGATTAACTTAAACACCTGTGCGGTAACTCTTACCGCACAGGATTTTTATTTTTTTTAATTAATAATTTTTTTTTAAAAAGTATTAAAATACTAATATCATGTGCGGTAACACTTACCGCACAGGTTTAATATATTAAAAACAAATATAATATGGTGCGGTAAGTGTTACCGCACCAGTTTTAAGTAATTAAAAAAATAATAAATTGGTGCGGTAAGTGATTGTAAACCCAAATTCCCTCCCCGACCTTTCTTCCTCCGTCCCTCTTCTCAGTTTTTCCCTCCGCCGCCACAGTTCTTCCTCCGTCCATTTTCCCGTCGATTAAGCCACCAAATCCACAAATTGATGATGGATTCGAGCTCCCCCGAGCAAGCCGCATCTTCTGGGCCCAAAAATCCAGCCGGAGACGAGGGTCCAAGCTTCCCGCCGACGGCAGCTCTTCCTGCGGCGACGACGACGACGACTCCGTGGCTGGCTGTGGAGGATGAAGACGAGGAGGAAGCCGAGGTGCCACTGATTTACAGTGGTGGTGCCCGGAACCGGCCAAAATCCTGAGCCCGACCAGATCCCGTACCCACAGCCCTACCCGACCCGATCCCCGAAGCCCGACCCGACCCGATTCCCGAAGCCCGACCCGATACCAGCAGCCCAACCCGCTCTGAGGCCAAGAAACCGAAAGCGACCCGTCCAAAATGTCGATCCCGGGTACGCTACTCGAGCAAATAGAAGGTTGAATTCTCAAACCGATGCGCAACCGGAAGCTTTTTCGACTCCCGTAGATCTACATCAAGTATGTATTTTTATTAAATATTCTATAAATTTTGTAATGTTTTTAAATAGTTTAATTATTTTATTTCGTAACGTTATGAAATTATTTAATAAGTAATTTCATAACGTTATGAATTTAATAATATTTGATAACGTTATCAATTTATTTAATTTATTAAATTTATAACGTTGTGAAATTAGTTATTTAATTTCATAATGTTATGAATTTAATAATATTTGATAACGTTATGAAATTTTTAAATAAATTTCGTAACGTTATCAATTTATTTAATTTAATTAATTTATTAAATTTATAACGTTATGAAATTAGTTATTTAATTTCATAACGTTATCAATTTATTTAATTTGATTAATTTATTAAATTGATAACGTTATGAAATTAGTTATTTAATTTCATAACGTTATGAATTTAATAATATTTGATAACATTATGAAATATTTAAATAAATCTCGTAACGTTATCAATTTATTTAATTTAATTAATTGATTAAATTTATAACGTTATGAAATTAGTTATTTAATTTCGTAACGTTATAAATTTATTTAATTTATTTTATAACATTATGAAATTAATTTATATGGTAACGTTATGAAATTAAGTAATTTATTGCGTAACGTTATGAAATTAAGTAATTTATTGCGTATCGTTATGAAATTAAGTAATTTATTGCGTAACGTTATAAAATTATATTATTTGGTAACATTATGAAATTAATTAATTTATTCGTAACGTTATGAAATTAATGAAATTTTATAACGTTATGAAATATAATAATTTCATAATGTTATGAAATATGACATTCTATATTGTAAAATTAATGAATTAATTATTTTATGAAACATGACATTGTTCTTCTCTTATTTTGTAACGTTATGAATTATTAGTATATAAAGTATTGAAATTAGGCGAATTATAACGTTAATTTCGTAACGTTATGAACAAAATGTTTAGAAATTAGAGATGATTTTGATTAGGATTGACGTTACAACAACTGTTTGTAACGTTACGACGTCATGGAAAAGACGTTTTTGAATTTGACGTTATTTTTGTAACGCTATGAAAATAACGTTACGCTATAACAACAACATTAGGGGGTGCGAGATACGATGGCTTCTAGTGGTTTTGTTCCGGGGGCTCCTGTTGCTGCAGAGCGTGTTAGGAGGACGGAGATTACATCGTCCATACGTCAGAGTTTTGCTACTGCTCGAGACCAGATGAATGCTTCTAGTTCGACACCCACTGATGTTACTGGTGCACTTACAGATACTGGGGCAGTTAGGGATTGTGGTCTAGATGTTGATCCGTCTGCTGATGATGAGGGTTACAGTGAGAGTGAGGAGGAGGATATGGACGTCGATGATACAGCTGTTGATTTTGATGATGATATGCTGGGAGACAATGAGGGTTTAGGTACAGATTATATTGTATCTCATCCCGAGATACCGACAGATCAGCTTAGGAGAGACGACCCTCCTATTATTTCAAAGGATCATGCTGGTATGGGGCCTTCATCGCCAGCTCCTACAGCTTTAGCTCCTTCGTCTCCTACGCCAGATGTACCACCTCCCCCGACTGTACCACCTCCCGATGCAGATCCTGTACCACCTCCTGATGTACCTTGGATGCCCGGAGGTTCTTTTACAAATGAGTTGCTGAAGAGTTATGAGACGCACATCGCCAGGGCTATTTATGAGCTTACAGTTGTTGATCCTCCCGCACCTGTGATTCCAGCTGGCCCCCGTCCTCTTCCTCCATTTATACGGAGACGGCGAGGAGGCCGAGGAGCTCAGGCAGATGATGATGTTGCTGATGCAGACGCTGCTGATCCTCCAGCACGAGGTGGACGCGCTCCACGCGGAGGACAAGGACGTGGACGTGGACGTGCTGCAGATCATGCTGATTTTCCACAGCCTGCTGATCTTCCAGAAGGCGAGGCTCCTCTTGATTTGGTATGTATTTGAACTATAATGTTCATATGTGAAATATTTTGGCATTCTGTAGAAGTAACTGTGTTATTTTTTTACTTTTTTTCCAGACACGGAAGGTCGTCAAGGTTCACTTCCACACCGCCTACTGCACTCCACTAGAGGCGTTTAGGAGACCTAGTCCAGATTCGTGGTTTCAGCTTGCAGAGCGATCTGGATTGACTGATCTACGCTATATCGGGTCCGGTCCTGTTGATCATGTGTTGGTTTTTGCTTTCGTCGAGAGATGACACCCAGAAACCAACACATTTCATTTGCCATTTGGAGAGATTGGTCCTACACTTCACGATGTGGTTGAGATCCTGTCGCTGCCTATACATAGCAGGAGTTGTAGCTCAGTTTTGAGCAAGGAGGAGATCTTCACTTTTGTTGCTGAGATGCTTCACGTAGAGGAGGCACTGGTGAAGACTTGGTATAGGGATGGAGGCATTCCTTTGGGTTATCTTCAGCAGAGATTGAAGGATATGATGCAGATGGAGGATGGACAGAGAGATGAGAGCCTCATTGCGTCTATGTACTTACTGTTGCTTCTCGGCACTACAGTTCTAGTGGACAAGTTGACTACAGCAGTCAAGCATTGGTGGTTAGTTCTTTTGGCCGACCACGACAGCACTGGCCGATATGCTTGGGGAGCTGGAGTGTTAGCTCATCTGTATCACAACCTTGGACAGGCGTCGAGGCGATTGGCTATGGGGATGGGGAGTTCTGGCATTCTTTTGCGGGTTAGTACGCAAACAACTATACGATTGGCTATGTTTAGGAAGTCGAGTTCTAATTATCCTTTTTTTGCAGTCGTGGATCTGGGCATATTTTCCACATTTTCGTGGACATTTTGTGACAGATCCACTTTCTATGGACCACGAAGCGGCTGCTATGAGGGAGGGCAGAGAGGTGCCACAGGGGAAGAGCACGGATCGTTTGGTTGCCATTCGTGGCATGCTTGACCGTGTTCGTTATGAGGAGGTCAGATTTTAAGAATGTATGCTTTCGTTATATTGTGTGAATGTAAACTATACTAACTGTTTTGTAATGTTTTGTTGCAGGTTAACTGGTTTCCCTTTTCAAATGTGGATTTCAGACTTCCACAGTACGCCCCGTCTTTGTTTGAGGGCATTCTCCGTTGTCTGGACATCGAGGAGCTCTATCAGCCAGGTCGCCTGCTGCGACAGTTTGGACATGTGCAGGGTATCCTAGATCCTCCCCCAGAGCCCATCCAGGTGACACGTAACAACAGGCTGACGCATTATTCAGTTCACTTTGAGAAGGATCTGCTTGGTGTGTGGGATCAGGACCCCAGGCCTTTGATACAGATTCGGGAGCCATGAGCGACGTACTATTGGGCAGTCACAAATGATTATCTCGATTGGTATGATCGAGTTTCTCATCCTCTGGTGGATCCCAGATCACGTAGACTCGATCGTCCAGTTTGTCCGATGCGTATTCCACCTTCGGTTGACAGTTTTGCGGTACGATTATAAATTTTATTAGTCATATTCATTCAATTAGTATATTTGATTGTAATGTTTTGATATGTTGTTAATATAGCGGACCCAGCTAGTGACTTGTGAGATTCGAGCTTTCTTGGAGACACCACCAGAGAGGAGGCCTGCAGATATCGATGAGTTCATGAGGCGTCTCCTTGGAGTTTTGACTGACGGGGCTCCACCGATGGCTCCAGCTCCGGTTCGTCAATCTCAGCTTTTTCGGCATTCAATCCACGAGGAAGGCCAAGGTAGTGGGAATGAGGGTCGTGACTTGGAGTGATGTCAAATATTGATAGCAAAACTTGAATTTTTTTGAAAAAGGCAAAAAACGACCAAGTACATCAAATATTGATAAAAATGGTTCAAAACGTTTCGAAACGACTAAGAAACGAAAAAAATCGACTCAAAACGATATAAAACAAGCCAAATTGAAATTTGAAGGAATTCCAAACAAGTTGTAAAAAAGTGTAAAAATGTGGCCAAAATGATGGCATAATATGGCCAAATTGAGCAAATCTTAGCAAAACTTGAGTTTTTTGAAAAAGGCGAACAACGACCAAGTACGTCAAATATTGATAAAAATGGTTCAAAACGACTAAGAAACGAAAAAAATCGACTCTAAACGATATAAAACAAGCCAAATCGAAATTTGAAGGAATTCCGAACAAGTTGTAAAAAAGTGTAAAAATGTGGCCAAAATGATGGCATAATATGGCCAAATTGAGCAAATCTTAGCAAGAGTTTTTTGAAAAAGGCGAAAAACGACCAAGTACGTCAAATATTGATAAAAATGGTTCAAAACGTCTCGAAACGACTAAGAAACGAAAAAAATCGACTCAAAACGATATAAAACAAGCCAAATCGAAATATGGATAATGGATAATGGATAATGGACAGTGGATAGTGGATAATGGATAATGGATAGTGGATAGTGGGTAATGGATAATGGATGTCATATGTGTATAGTTTGGGCCCATATCGTTTTAACGCCTTGAAACGATGAAAATCGAAATTTTGAAATTGTAACATGACAACAAATACGACGAATAGTTATTTTCATTTTTCGGAATCGAAAAATTATTATCGAAAACGTCAACGGGCCTAATAAGGCCTAATGAATTTTGAATGAGGCCCAAACACAAAAAACGACAAAAAATGACATAAAACGGCTTAATAAGCACTTAAAACGTAAAAGTCAAGAAATGTAACATTAATATTTGAGCATTACCAATCAAACGCTATCGTTTTTATAAGAAATTAACAACTTTAACACTTAGAAGTATGTAAACGGAGACTTTCACATGTATGCTACTACTCTCAAGTATATAAGTTGTATAGTTATACTCATATGTATGTGATACCACTTCGTTACTAAAATGAACTTGATAAAACTTAATTGTTATCGTTTGACTCAACTGACCTCGTATTTCATTAGTATAATATGATTTTTTTATCATATAACTCTTCGTAATCTCATATTACATTAGTAAAACTTGATAAAATTATTCACAAAACTCTCAATAACGACATATTTCAGTAGTATAACATTACTTTGGGTCATAAAACTTTTTATAATATCAAATAGTATAAGAAAACAACATAAAAAATGAATTTTTATGTAATTAGGGTTGGTACTACAACAGTTACCGCACCAACCCTAATACCCTAAACCCTACAAACACCAGAAACATTTGATTCTGGGTAAAAGGGTTGGTGCGTTAACAATTAACACACAGATTCTGTGCGTTAACAATTAACGCACAGATTCTGTGCGTTAGTTGTTAACGCACCAAAATCTGGGCTGGGCTTGAATGTTGGGCTGGGATTTTTCTGTTGGATCTTGACGAAGTTGTGTTATCAGTTGTGCGTTTATTGCTAACGCACCACCATATTTTGCTTGAGTGTGTTACAACTACCACACCGCTGTAAGTCACCTTTGGATGACCGAATTACGTTATTGGGCCTTTGTTGTTGTGGACCTTTTGTCTACATCGGCCCAAATCTAAGTTACCCTAGTAAAACCTCGGCTATAAATTCACTGCCTCAGTGAACCCTATTATCTCATTCTCACTGCGCCGTAAAATAATTAGGTTTCAAGTTCTTACTCTGTATTTCAATTAAAAGTCTCATTTTTTACTGATTTCGTTAGATATCTTCATTGTTTCTAACATGTTTTCTTACTTTGTATTACAGATTCAAACAACCATGGCATCATCTTCATCCTCCCCAGTTCCAGCAGAAGGCAGTGAGATCCAGTGCCCGAGTAGAAGGTGCTCAAGAACAATCAAGGTGTTCACTGGTAATGACAAGAACAATCCCCATACGTATGGACGAAGGTATACCACATGTCAGTGTAACTACATGATCGTGTATCTTGAGCCAGAATACGACAGTCATCATCTCCGAGTCATTGCAAAACTGTTGAAGGAAATAGCTGACCAGCAGTTGAAGCTGGTATATTTTCACTAGGCTAAGAGTATTGAAGTAGCCAAACACTGGATACAACAGAGGTTTCCCAATGACCCTGTTCCTAGTTTTTATGACAGTGACTCCGATTAGGGATCTTGGTATCAAATCAGTGAATCTCTGTTAAGTCTGTGTTTAGTTTAAATTTCAAGAATGAGTCTGTTGTCTTTCCTTAATGAGTCTGTTGTCTTTTTAATTTATGCTGAGTGTGTTGTAGTTTATGGATTCACTGATTTCACTTCACTGTTTCACCTACCTCATCTAACTCTACTGAAAACACTATTTAAAGCAAACAAGACAAGTCATTACATATTTCAAAGCAGACAAGACAAGTCATTACATATTATAAATCAATTCCAATCGAAGTCTAAAGATCACGGCTACTAAACTATTACAAATCAAGTCATGTAGTCCATACGCTTTCCAGCAGTAAAGCGGTATTGCCGAAACAAGTCTACTTGGCCAGCATATATCCCTTCCCACCACTTGATGTTGTCATCTGCAAATCTTCTCCACGAACCGGAACAACGTGGCAATGGTGCCCCATTACGGAGCCAAACCTAGATATACAAAGAAAATTAATCAATAAGTATAAATGATTTCGACGTTTCATGACGTTTGTTTAGATTACCACAGATTCTTACCGGTATCCAGTGATTACTGCATCCGACAAGAGCTATCCCAAAAATCTTCTGTGGAGGACCAGGGCTCACTGTAGACTGCCTTATTGGCAAGCATAAACACGGCGCATCCCAGGATAGTTGCACTAAACCAACATTATACACTGTGGCAAACACCAAACCCATAAATGGCATGTCTATCCAAAATGGTCTCTCACAAGGACTTCTCATGTAGTTAACTTGAGCAATAAGATAATTCCATGTTCCTACCCGTAGTCCACGTCGTATGGGCTCCCATGTCTCTTTGTTTCCAAGAAGCTCCGCTGCCAACGCAGCACGGATCATACGATATTGACTCTGTTGCATACCCGTAAGTAGAGCCATTGACTGATACCCACAATGTTCGCCTGAACGCACATCTTTCACAGAAGTCATGTAGGAAAGCCAAAAGTAGTCAATATTTTTCACCCCCAAGTTCACCCCCATATAACTTATGGCTTCTTCAATCTCTTCTTCATCTTCTCCTTCCTCTGTTTCGTTTCGATCTGGATAGCAAGCTCTTAGGGGCACAACATTCATGTCTTCGTCTTCTAAATCGATGGTCTCTGAAAACAATGGTTCAGGTTGGGACTGCGATCCGAAGTCGAACGACACTTGACTTGCTTGCTTTTTAGGACAAGTTGGTCGTTCACTTTGCCTATTTGCCTTCTCCTTTGCGACTTTTTGCGCATTCTCAGTATTTGTTAAGTCTTCTCTAACGTACTCATGGTAACTCTTTTCCCTCTTTTCTCTCGGAGGAGAATTCCCATTTCACTGCTTCTCCTTGTTCTTTGATCCCGGCGGCCTTCCTTTTCCTTTCCTAAACAAGTTTGTTGGCTCTACCAAAGAACTTTGTTCCGGATGCTCCAAGTCAATGTACAACTCACTTAATCTGAATAGAGTTTCATCCCTCAAATCTCCACTTTCCCATTTCGCCCACATTTCACGCATTCTGATCTCCGGAATAGACATTGAACGATTGTCGTCGGGTAAGGACAAATTTATTGCATCATCTTCCCATCTCAGTTCCTTCCAGAAGTCATGAAAATCATCCGGAACAAGAGGTGTCTTTGAAATGATTGCCCTAGCAAGATCGTGTACGCATGGCATCCCAAGACAATCTCGAACCCAATGATCATCACAAACATTTGAATACTCCTCCTTCAATATTTGCTGGTACATTTCCAACAACAACAGAAAACACCTATCTGACACTCGGTAAAATAGCCTTGAAAACAACATTCGAATGCCAGGAGGAAAGGTTGGGTCATCAAAGACCATTTGCCGAGTGGTAAGTGCTTGGTTCATCGTCGCCCCAATCAGGTCCATCTGAATTATGTCCGCATGGTGGATCCTCACGATCACTCTGTTGAAGCCTCCTCTACCAGAACCCACAATTTATTTCAACACCTTATGCATCCCCTCCACCCTAAATAAACACAATTTCTAATCATTAGCATAAATAATATGGTGGTCCAAATTAACAACTAAACAAACAAAGATACATGTTTGTAGTCCTTGTGTGAAAGTGAAGAGTGTAGTCCGTCCACGCTCTAACTATGAACTTCTTGTACGGAGTAAACCAGTACTTTTCAACGTAACCAACAATGCCCTTCTTCCATGAATCTCTCAGCTTTCTCAACCTCTCTTCGTAGATTTCTTCGGTGCTCGATCAAAATATCCCCCAACATTGCGTAACAAAGTTCTCCACCCTTTTAGTATTTTTAATCACTTTTTCTGCGTGTGACTGGATGTTGTGCTTAATGTGCACCCAACACAATAGTTGCTTCACATCAGTGTCTTTGAACACAAGTTTGATTGCTCTCAACAAAGCCTTCTCACAGTCGGTCATTATAGCCTTCGGCATCACTCCCAAATTTATACACAACTCATGAACGCACATCATCACAAACTTGTAATGCATTACTGTCTCCTGAGCCATGAATGCATATGCGATGTTGAACGTCTTGTGCGTGCAAGTGAAACCAACCATCTCCACTAAAGTCATATCATACCTATTTGTCTTATATGTGGCGTCCATGATAATCACGTGAGGAAACTTCCTGAACAAACGAATCGACTCCGGGTGAGCGAAAAAAAGGATTTCAACCTCATTCGTCCTCGTGTTCCTCAAAGGTTGAAAAAAATACTTGTTCTCTTTCTGAAAATTTAGAGACCACTGAGTAACTGACAATTCACCACGATCTTCAAAATTGATCTTCTGCAAAAAATTGGCAATCTGCTTCATGGATGTCACATTTTGCGGGTCTCTTTTCCTAAGCTGAATAAGTATGTTTTTTGGCGTCTTGCGATCATCCCCCGCTTCCCTTGCTATTTTCTCCTCCTCGATGTCAATAACTTTATTTGACAGCGTTGTTGTTGCGTGTCCAATTTTTCGCCCCGCCTCTCATAAATACAATAAAACATCGCATTTGTATTTACTTATATCGTGTTAATTTTACCTGATTCTCACGTGCGTAGCACGTGTCCGGTCCCTAGTGAAGTAAAAGAAGGAGGAAAATTGATTAATATAAAGATAATAAGAGAGAATGTGGGGAGGTTAGATTTTAATTTATCGTACAAAATATATAATCATATTTCTTAATAGGTTAACTAAAAATACTCTAATGACTCAAAATGAAAGAGTTTTAATGTAGTAGATAGATTGATAGATAGATAAAACGAAATACACAATAAATATGCACACATAGTTTTTATAAGATAAACTACAAACTTTACGGTGTAAAGTGTGAAGTATACGAGTTCACAGATAACAAACTAATGTTCATAATATGGACGGTAATGTTCATAATCTGACGATCGTGTCAATTTGAAAAAATATCCACAAAAATTACAAAATAGCTACCGTGTGACTGAAAGTTTAAAATTGTCACCGCCAAATTTATAAACATTATCCTCGAGACTATATACATTGACTTATAATTTATAAAGGCGATTGCTTTGCCGTTGGAATCGTAACTTATTTTTGAGTGAAACCTCCTTAATTTGTAGAATGGCCCTATCCATAAAAAATAATTACAGTGGAATTCCGATATGAAGAAGTCGAATAAGCATAGTTTAAGAAGATTCCAAGTTTATTTCCATCACAAACACATGATAGAGATTGGCCCCAAATGTCGACTAAATTCTTTTGAAAGTTCCGAATGGTGCCAAAATGAAATGGCCCTAGTTCGCTAAACATCTAACACGCTTCGATGGGCCCAACGCCACTTCCTCCGCGGCTTCATCCTCTCGCTTTCTACCTAAGCATAATTCCTTTTTTTTAGTTTTATCATTATCAATTAATAGACCCGGGCAAAGGTCGAGAGGCCCGAATAGACTTGAATCATGTTCGTACCCGGTTCGGTAGCCAATACGGGTCGGGTTGAGAGGCCCCTATGGACTTCACTCCTACTCCATACCCGTACTTTTGTCAGAACGGAGAGGCGGACCGACCCGAGTTTGCCCAGATCTATCAATTAATAAATTACCTTGAAAATCAATAACGAATTGACTAAAACTTTGAAATATGAGCGTATAGTATACTGCTTGGTGTTGTTTTGTTACAACCCACACGTGAATAATTAACACCTCCTTTGATATACATTTCAGTATTTCACCAACAATTCCGTCTTTGTTTTCTGCACATATCTTAGCGCCATGCAAATGAAGGAGCTAGGCTCAAGGTATGCCATACCTTTTTCTTTCTTCAATCTTTCTTTCTCTCTTTCTTTTTATCTTTCTTTCTTCTTTTCTAATTCAAAATATTAAGAGATGTCGGTATCATGATCGACAAGAAAATGTCGGTATCATAATTAAATATCGTTTTAAGTTTAGATGTTATTTTCTGAAGTTTTATAACATGGTAGGTGGTAGCTATAATCAAATTATATACCCAACTACGATTCAAAGAAAATATTTAATTTTTTATTAAACCCAATTGTTGGAAAATTGCCTATGGTAATGGTTTCATACAAGTGTCTCGTTTATTTATTAAGTGAGAACAAATAACATTACACTTATAATGTCTTGTAGTGTTTATTTAGTGTTACCGTTTATTTAGTGTTACCACATACAGTCGAAGAACCAAAATTTATCCGAAGGAGGGACAATTTTAAACCAATATAATATCAATATTTCTCGATACGTTTTCTTAATTAATGATTTTATCCTACTGTTAATACACATTAAGGTATAAAAACACTCAATTCTTTTATCCATAAAATTTATAATCATTTAATATTTTTAATTGGAAATTTATTTCACCAATCAATAATTTTTTTAATAAAATATCAATTATCTCAAGCACCCACCACTCATGTAGTGATGTGTATTTGTGGACTATTTCATAAACTAAGTTAATATGCTAAAACAAATTATTAGGCTTTAAATTTGGATGAGCTTTTACTCTTATACAACCGGATTTTAAAACAACCGGATTTGTAAACAAGTATTCCAGCCCAACCCAATTTAAAGCATCAAAACAAAAAAGGAAAAATATTGGGCCCAATAACCCAGTTTATAAAGGGAGAGTGGTTTTTAACATGCTTTTATTAAGATTGCAAAAAATAACCTTTTTCATATCTAACTTACTTCTCAAACCCCTTCCGCCTACGCTCACTTTGCGCTCTCTCATTCCTCGACGCTTGGGCCATCTCTTTCCCCTTCTTTCAGCCACACTATTGACATTAATATTCAATTAAAAGAACTAAAAAATATTAATGTCATCAGAATTTTAGAAATGTCACGAGGTTGTCATAAATAAAAAAATGTAGTAGTGTGGATGACACTTCAATAGTGTTTATGATAATCTAATTTGACTTAATAATGATGATTTTTTGGATGACGACAATAATAATAATGTGGATGACGATAATATTTAATTTGTCATTTCAATAGTGTGGCTGACACTTTAATTTGACTTAATAATGATGATTTAATTTAATTTGACACTTTTATTGTGTGGATGACACTTTAATTTGACTTAAGTATTTTTTCCATTGACTTAATAACGACGATGAATTTTTAATTTGGACGACCACAATATTAATAGTAGTGATGAAAAAAATTGTAGTCAAATATAATCAAAAATGTCAAACCTAAAATGTCAAATTGGCAATTAGACCTGTCAAAACCTTACCTAACCCGTTGCGTCGACCTGACCCGACCCGAAAAAAAACTCGACCCAATCCGACCCAAAAACTCATGAAACCCGAGCCGACCTGAGACCCGTTGGGTCAAACCCGAACTTCTTGAAACTCGTCGAGGGATCCACTTTTCACATATTTTATTGCATTTATATTTTAAAAAACAATATATTATATTAAATAACAATATAATAATATTATTTTATTATAAAAATATTATTTTCTTTATTACAATAAAAAAAATCGAACATTTGAAACCCACTGGGTTGACCCAAACCCGACTAACCCGAAAATTTTATCGACCCGTTTGACCCGAACCAGTTTTCGACCCGAATCCGATTGACCTGAACCCAACTTGTTCGACCCGTTTGCCAACTCAAGTTTGTCATTGTAATAACTTTCTTTTTATTCGAGTATATTATTGTAATTCTATTTAAAATAATAATAAAGACAATGTTATTTGTTTATGAATGTGTACTAAATAAATTAACAATAATTTATTTGAGCATAATTTGTAATTTCTTAAAAGTTTCCAAGTCCAATTTATACAACTTTATAAATTCAAGGTTGTTTGACCAAATTCTTGTAGGCCAAGGGGCAAGGGCCATTTATTTATACAGAAAAGAGGGCCGAAATGTATTTATTTCAATTTATTCTGACCGAATGATGTCAGCATGACGACACGCTGACGTCATATCAGCTTCAACCTCCGATTCTGCAAATCCTCAAATGTGTTTTCTCTTCAATACCCCTCAATCCTCCCATTCAATGTAGAGTTCATTACTGAATTCTTCTCCCTTTGATTGCTTTGACCGTATTTCTAGAGAATCCGAGAAGAGAGGCCTATAAATACCTTGATTGGGGTTGAGTTCTCTACCACAGTAACCACACTTCTCCCGACCTTCCTCTCTTTTCTCTGAAATTCCTCATTCTTTTTGTTCGTTCCAGTCACCGGCGAGCTCAAATCCCTCTCTGCCTTCGATTTTCGGTGTATTGGAGCCCAGAAATGTAGACCTCGCGACGCAACACTTCGCGAAAGGATCTTCAGTAACAACTTGCCGAATAGGTTCGTGGACACCTCCAATTGGGCTTGCTCTCTCGTGGGCCAGTGTTTGTGCCTAAAAATACGACGAGTGAGAAACGCGTAGAGTAATCATGTCGACGTGACGAGAAGGAATGAAGATGTCGTTGACGCGACGAGACGTGGCAAAGACCTCGTTCTCCTTGAAGATTAAGTCGGCCGAGTAGATATTTTTTTATTTCTTATTATATTGTTGTAATCGGTAAAAGATACGATAAATAATATCTTTTTACCTTATTGTTATATCGTTATTAGATAAAAAGAAGAGATAAGATCTCGTTTCCTTAAAGATACCATTAGGGTTAGCCTATAAAAGAAGGTTAACGCCTGCTTTGTAATCATTCAGCCACCAGACGAGTAATACTAAGTTCAAGCTTCAAACCCTAAATTCTTATCTCGTCCTATATCGTTCTTGAGTGTTGAGATTATACTATATTATTTGATCTTTGCCCTACAATTGCTTAGTTATCATCTCGTTTGTAATTTTGCTACAAACAATTGGCGCCCACCGTGGGGCTAGATCAAAAAGGTATCGTCTCTCCATATGAAGAGAGCTTCTTTTTCGCAGGAAACAATGACGAGTCCGACCAACAGCCCGCGTGACGGCGAAAAGAGGTCTGAGGAAGAAAACCCTGCGACAATTCCCCTCGTTCCAGTGGATGAAGACGCAGAAAAAGATCTCGAGAATACTCCCAATACTCCAAAAAGCAACGCTCCCACAGAAGGACAGGGAACGAACGGCTAGGTAACTGGTGTGGCCGCCGTCAGAGTTCAATTCAACACCCTCCAGAAAGCATGGGCAGAAACCAAAAACGCCAGTAAGGAAAACACGTTAGGACTCACCAAAGAGAACGAGCGACTGTGTTCCGTAATAAAGGAACTTAAGGCAGAAGCAGCGAGACCGCACACCTATGTTCGTGGCCAAAGCGTTGTTCGAAGCCTAGACATGGACGTCGTCGCCGAGGAAGAAGAGATCTACGAGTCTCAAGAACATCAAAGCATCATCCCGTCGAGAGAGACGATTCCGAGAAGGAAAGCTGAAGAAGCCATGAAACCGAGCGTTGTCGCCACGCTCGTGGCACAACAAGTCGGCGCCTTGAGGAAGGAGATGATGTTATGCCCGGAGCCCCTACGTCCATAGTCCCTTAGCATGAGTTCGGATACGAAGAGAGTCCCTTCGTCGCCGCTATCGCCGCTCAAAAGATAGCCAAGAAATTAACCGTCGCAGATCTCCCCGTCTATGATGGATCCGACAATCCAGAAGAGCACATCCTGCTCTACAAAGCCAAGCTCTCCACAAGTCCAATCGAGCCAGAGCTAAGGGAAGCAATGATGTGCAAATTCTTTAGCTCGACGTTGAAAGGTCCGGCCTTGACGTGGTTTATCCATTTGCCCAGGGGAAGTATCTCGTCTTACGCCGAGCTCTCCAACATATTCCGCCTACAATTCGCCAGCAGTAAGATGTTCGCAAAGCAACCCTCAGACCTCCATAACATGCGCATGAACAAAGGCAAAACCATAAGAGCCTTCATGAAGCGCTTCAACGACGAGAAGATTACGATCCCGGACTGTAGTGAGTCTACTGTTGCCGATGCGTTTAGGCGCGCTCTTCCCCGAGATAGTGACCTGTACAAGGAATTGACAAAGACTCGTCCTGATTCATTCGTCTCGACGAGAGAAAGAGCCATGGAAGTCATGCGTCTTGAAGAAGATCTCCTAAGACATGCTGAAGAGAAGTCTCGATCTCCGCGTAGACGAACCTCTCCGCGCAGAGACTCTCCTTAACAGAAAAGTGGCAAGCGTTACGATAGGAGAAACAAGCCGTTCCAGAGAGAACCTCCCATGGTGCACAATGTGAGTGAAATCAATAACGTCTACGCAGTAGAAAGAGGCGTACACATGAAAACTGACGCGTTGCGAGTCATGAACGCGATGGAGAAACTCCACGATGTAAAGTGGCCTAAAAAGCCAAATCCAGAAAAGAGATCGGGATCAGGAAGAGGATATTGTGAGTTCCACAACGATTCAGGGCATTCCACAGATGATTGCTATACCCTAAGAAAAGAAGTGTTGCGCCTCCTGAAAAGAGGCGACCTACTAGATCTACTTTTCAAAGAGGGAAGAGACACGTTCGAAGGAGCAAGGAAAGGGAAAAGATCTCCAACGCCACCGCCTCCCCCGTCGAATCGTTCAAGGACGATCAATACGATCTTCGGAGGCTCCCCCATAAGCGGCTATACCGCCTCCGCCGCCAAGAGGAACGTCAAGGCGTTGCGCGGTGAAGGAAGTACTTTGCCTATCTATCACGTCAGAACTGTTAGAAAGGATTGTCTGATCACGTTCGAAGAGCCCAACGGAAGCGTAGATCATCATGACGGGTTAGTTATTTCCCTCACCATTAGTAATTGCAAAGGTTAAAAGGATCCTCGTCGATAATGGAAGCTCGGCCAATATACATCCCCCTAGTAGGTTTCAGCGGCGAAGTAGCCGACATGCTGGGAGAGATCACTCTGACCACTCTGGCGGAAGGGGTCAATATGCAAACCAAGTTCGTGGTAATGGAAGCGGAATCGCCCTATAACATGATCTTGGGAAGGCCATGGTTGCACGATATGAAGGTCATACCCTCGACACACCATCAATCCCTGAAGTTTCCATCTCCATGGGGAATCCAAGAGATCAAAGGTGAACCACATATAGCAAGGGAATGCTACAACATAGGAATGAAGAATACAACCAACGCGTCCCTAGAGAAAAAGAGTAAGGCGTAGCAACTAAAAGACCATGGAGAACAAGTAAGATATGCTGAACGAAGACTCTTTGAGGCAAAAGAAGAAATCGGCCGGGTAGGCGACGAGACATACATCTTGGAAATCAAGTCCTACGCCGTCCAAAAAGTAGAGAAAAGAAAAGCGTCTTCATGGTCTGATTGACCGAGTAACAAAGGATCAAAACGCCTAAGAATGCGGAAGAATCATGGAAAGCCTAAGAAAAAAGCTAGGGGTAGAAAAGTAACCCTCGACGCGTCGAAGAAAGAGTCGTCCAAGAAACAAGACAAGAGCGTCGATAAGCACGACGCGTCCCCGCGGAAACATAAGCAAAGTCTACGAGTTCAAAAGTGGCGAAAATTTATGGCGGAGAACCCTGACCTAAGCTACATGTTCTTGAAACACCACCCATCGTAAAAACACCACCAGAAAAAGTTTGAAAGATTTTTATGCATCCTTTGATTCCCTTCTATTTCCCTTTGCATGAGTAGGATTAAGTTTTTAATAAGAACGTGTCGTTGTCTTTAGGTCAAAGCGACAAGGGGTCGCGGCGACCAGGGGTAGGTGTCGATGTCAGTATTTGTTGTTGCATGATGCATCTTTTATTAATATACAAGTAGACCTTTTCTCTCCAACGTGTTAAGCATGCCGAGTTGTTTCATTTTTATGAGTTGCTCTATGTCTATTAAGAGAACGGGCCTCTTAAGTACGGTGCACCAAATAAGAAGCAAGAAGGCCATAGTGAAAATCCGCGTCAGGGGCGAATTTCGTTAGTCTACGCATTCAAGGCTCCATCTACGCGTAGGCAACGTTAGCGAACCGCCGACTCAGAGTCGACGCTTCCCATGTGTTAGCGACGTGTGGCAATGGTCATGGGGAATGAAGCCCGATACCTCACGAAGCCGGTCGGATCCTCTGAGCAAACAAGGTTAAACCTATTTGACACGGTCATTCTCCAAGAACGCGCCTTCACGCCTTCGAGCCCCTCTGAGAGTCATGAATCCACGGGTAAAACGCCAAACCGGTTGGGAGGCGTCCACCGGCATCGTAAGTCCAAACAATCGAGAAATCGGACACTACACGATGAATAGGCTCGTCGATTAAAAGAGTTCGACGTCGACCTAACGCTAGCGTGTGGCAAAGGATCCACCATAAAGTAAGGGGTAACGTCACAAGCTGATAAAATCACACGCTGACATACGTCCGCCACTCGCTTTAGGGTTCGGAGGAAATGTTGAACCCAACCTTCATATAAGCCGACAACGTAACAAAAGCATCCGCAATGACCGTACCATCTTATCAAGTAAGTAAAACTCTTCAACGCGTTCATTACGAACAAAGTATCATACCAGGGGTAGAAAACTACACCCTAAAGATAAAGTAGCATAAGAGAAAATACCAAGGACAAAGCCTACACACTCACAAATGAGATACGCGTAAGAAGTCACGGAGGTTCAAGTCAAAAGGAAATAAGTTCTACACGTACACAGCGCAAGATACACGTACGAAAGTATAGCACATAAAACATCAAAACCAGAGAAAGAGAAAGCTCCAAATACGTCTCTGACGCGAAGAATAACGCGTACGACGCAAGAAATAAAGTATAGAATATAGCAAGCAAAGAAAAGAAAAGCCCAAGGGTCTTTGGTAGCTCTAACCTAGCCCGCGGGGAGCCTAGGTCAAACCTACCAAAAGGGGTAGAACTACGCCAAAAGAATGCAAAGTATCTAAAAAATAGCAACAACGTTAGAACAAGAAATTTGACAGCAAGAAAACGCTATCACCAAAGCAGCGTAGAGGATTCAAAGAGTAGAAAAACAAAACACATTGAAAAGAAAGTCTCATTAAGGAAAACAAAGATAATAATGTTCAAAATAGAAGCTCCCCAAATATGGACGACACGTACAAAAGCCCTACGCAAAGGAAGAAAGAACAAAACATTTTTTTACAAAGATTTAGACTCGCCCTCAGACAACCCAGAGCCGGGCGCGTGACCATCGCCTTCCTCGTCTTCAGTCGCAGGCTCCTCCTCATCAGCACATCCACCACCTTCGACATCCGCAACGTAGGGATCTGCGACGAGACGCGAAGAAGAAGAACCTCCAACGACACCGTCGAGAAGTTTTGGAAAAGCCTCCTCGAACTCCCTACGTTCGCCCACCGGATCCCAGTCCTCATAATTGCCAGCAGCATACTCCTCCAGAACCTCCACTCTAGATAACCAGGACCAATAAACCTTCGCCTCATCCAAGTCGGAATCATGATGCGCCTTGTTTTTCTCCACGTCTGTCCTCAAGGTGACAAGGTTCTCCTCCAAATTCTTGATTTCCTTAGTAGCCGCCTCATTAAGAGTAAGAACTTTAGCAACCTTATCCTTTGCCGCCTTCTCCGCATCACGGGCTTTCTCTAACAAGCCGTTGAGACGCGTAATCTCTGACGACGCGTCAGACGCCTTTTTCTCCAACGCCTCCATCTGTTCCAGATACGTAGATAAAAGCGTCCAAGCACATAACGATGCTTGAATCCCCTAAAAGAAGAAGGAAGAAAAGTAAGAATGAAGATTCACGAAAAGATCAAAGATAAAATGAAGATTGCAATCTCCCAACCAGATTCGCCATGATGGGGGCGGAGTCGCCTTACAATGCCATCCCCGGAAGACCCTGGATCCATGATATGCGAGCAGTCCCATCTACGTATCACCAATCTCTGAAGTTCCCAACGCCCTGGGGAATACGCGAAGTCAAAGGCGAACCCTATACGGCCAAAGAGTGTTACAAAATCGGGATGAAAGGGACCACGACGCCAGAAATAAAAAAGGATGAAGTAAAAGAATTTCAAGTCAAGATGCCTGCTAAGTACGTCAAGCCAAAGTGTCCTGAATTAGAAGACGTGGTCATCGACGATTCCAAACCAGAAAGAGTCGTAAAGATAGGAGTCGACGTCCCAGCGGAAGTTAGAGAAGAGCTAATAGCATTCTCGAAGTCAAAAGCCAAATGATTCGCATGGAGCCACGAAGACATGACAGGGATATCTCCAGACGTGATGCTCCACAAGCTAAACGTTGATCCGAAGTTCACTCCAGTCAAGCAGAAGAGAAGAAAATTCGCTCCCGAACGCAATAGAGTCGTAGACGAAGAAGTTAAGAATCTCCTCGAGACAGGTAAGATACGAGAAGCGAAGTACCCCGACTGGCTCGCCAACGTCGTAGTCGTCCAAAAGAAGAACGAGAAGTGGAGAGTATGCGTCGATTTCACAGATCTTAACAAAGCCTGTCCTAAAGATTCCTTCCCTCTCCCTCACATCGGTGCCATGGTAGACGCGACGGCAGGGCATGAGATGTTAACATTCATGGACGCTTTCAGCGGATATCACCAAATACAGATGAACCCCGCCGATCAAGAAAAGACCGCGTTCGTGACAAACCAGGGGATATATTGCTACAAGGTCATGCCTTTTGGCCTCAAAAATGCTGGAGCTACGTATCAACGACTGGTGAATAAAATGTTCGAGGAGCAAATAGGGGACACAATGGAAGTTTACATAGACGACATGCTCGTAAAGTCTAAACAAGCAAAAGATCACGTAGCACATCTGAAAGAAGCGTTCGAGATCCTAGAAGAATATAGCATGAAGCTCAATCCTACTAAGTGTTCATTCGGGGTCTCGTCCGGGAAGTTCCTCGGTATGTAGTGACCCAGAGAGGAATAGAAGCTAGTCTCGAACAGATAAAAGCCATACTTGATCTCGAATCTCCGTGTTGCGTAAAAGACATCCAGAAGCTAACGGGATGAGTCGCCGCGTTAAACAGGTTCATCTCCAAAGCCTCCGACAGAAATCGACTCTTCTACGACACTCTCCGGAAGAATGAGTCCTTCTCTTGGACGGAACGCCACGAAGAAGCCTTCACAGAGCTTAAGAGTTATCTGACAAGTCCCTTACTCCTATCAAAGCCTAAAGAAGGAGAGCCTTTGTTCGTATACCTAGCAGTCTCCGAAATTGCTATCAGCGCCGTTCTCGTAAGAGAAGAAGGGGAGGAGCAACAACCTGTCTACTACGTAAGTAAAATGCTATCGTCAGCGGAAACGAGGTACTCCGCCATGGAAAAGCCAACGTTGGCATTAGTGATGGCATTGGTGAAATTGAAACCCTACTTCGAATCCCATACCATCATAGTAAGAACCACGTCGCCTTTGAAGAATATAGTGAAGAAGCCAGAACTGTCCGGGAGAATGACGAAGTGGACGGTTCATCTCGGCAGCTACGACATCATCTACGAAGGAAGAAAAGCAATCAAATCCCAAGCGTTAGCAGATTTCGTGGAAGATTTCAGTCCAACCCTAGAGAAAGAAGCAGTCTCACAACAGGTAAACAAGGTAGAATTCGCAAAGTGGACCTTGCACACGGACGAAGCGATGAATCAGAATGGGGTAGGACTAGGCATCGTCCTGAAATCACCACAAGGGGATAGGGTCGTCCAAGCCATAAGGTGTGACTTCAAAGCGACGAACAACGAAGCCGAGTATGAAGCCTTGATCGCCGGTCTACGCGTCGCCATCAACCTACAGGTTCAAAAACTTGACGTCTATTGCGATTCGCTGCTGGTAGTCAGCCAAGTCCGAGGTGAATACGCCACTAAAGATTCGAAGATGACCTTGTACCTCGAAATAGTAAAGGGACTGTTCAAGAAGATCGAAAGCTGCCAAATCAGACAGATCCCCAGAGAAGCTAACGCACAAGCTGACACGTTGGTAAAGCTAGGCTCATCGATAGACCCGAGAGAATATCAAAATATCTCGTTCCTCTACCTCAGCAGCGCGTCTATCAATAAAGAGGAAATTCTAAAGCAAACACTCACAGGCGCGGTAGCTTTTAACATTTTGTACTAATTATCAAGGTGATTCGAGATAAGATATTAGATGCTATATATTTATATATAATCGAAATATTTTATATTTATATGTAATCGATGCTTCCTCTTTCGAGCACATTTATGGTAGAACCGTTTTCCTTTATATAGCAATGCAATCAGAAAACATAAAAAAATCTAAAAATTGGAGAAAGAAGTGTGAAAAAAAAAGAAACATGTGACATAAAGATTTTAGTAGTAGAGACATTACCTACAAGCTACTGGCAAGATATAAATTTGGAATTGAAGCTATATTCTAACCTTTTTTCTTCCATTCTCAAGCCAAGCATCCCCTTTGCTATTTGTTATTTGTATTCTAATTAAGGTAAAAGGCGATTGAATTGAAGCCAAAATTCTAAAATAACCTTTGTTGAGTTTCAAAAGGCAATGTTATTAGTACTCTCCTAGAATTCTCATCTATGTGCTTGGTGGTTAACATAATTAATTTATTGAGTGGTTTAAAATAAATACGAGTGACTTCCTAAAAAAAGGGACAAATAATAGTTGGTGATTTAGTGGAACAACACTTTGCTCAAGACTATTGTTTCCATTCCTTTAGAAATCTTAAGCTCCCTTATTTCATGATTTTATTCTACTTGCTAATTTTGTAGGGTAAATGAATTGGATATATTAATCTTTTCCCTTCGTTCACTTTTCTACCTCACCACATATTTTCCCTACTCATGTCACTCTCAAACAAAACACAACAATTCAATTTCTTTGGCTCTTCATCCTCATTTACTTCTTATGCCAAGCACAAGCAAACCAAGGATATTCCTACGACTTCCTCCTTGTTCTTTCCATCAAAACTGAACATTATGTTATAAATAGCATATTGACCAAGTGAGATACGAAACTGATTCTAAGAGTAAGAAAGGGAAAACAATTTTTTTTCTTTAACCAAAAGGAATAGAAATATAGAATTCAAAGGTGACTTTAAATAGTATAGGTATCCAGTTTAATAGAATTGGCTACATCATCAACCAATAAATGAAAAATATCACTAACTGCCAGAGCATTTTTAGTTCTGAGGTAATATGATAATGTGGTACAAAAAAGCATTTTAAGGTCTAATTAAACAGTTAATTAATATTTCATAAAGCTAAGTGGGGGGGGGGTAAGACTAAAATATAAAAGCACTTGCCTATAGACGAGCTAACTGGTTACATTAAATATTCAGCAAGGATACAAACAGTAAACCATTAGGACAGATCCAGATTGTATATCTAAATTAACCACAACAAAATTTGGAGGTTGAAGACTAATAAAAATCCCTCAGCATACTACACTTACCAAAAAGCACATCACCTATTTACTGAATGTTCAGAAATTCTAGGTTAGTTATAAAAAATTTGTCTTCAACTACAATTTGTTTATAGCATAGTGCCTTGAGTTTTTAACGTTAATATTTACATATTTACTCATATAGATGCTTAGTAGAAGTGTTGCAATTCCACAAGAGAAACATTTCACTACTACGCACTTGAAGAATTAAAGGAATTGAAAACTAAAAAGCAACTTCATGCTAGTAGTTCAAGATAAATAAACCCAATGTTATGAGCACAACTTCAAGGGAAAAATAGCAGCAATGACATACACCGATTTAGGTGCACTCATTGGAGAATATAGATGGGGTTAATGAGAGGTGAGAAGAATCGAAATCCCTAAATTCAACAATCGAAATCCCTAAATTAAACATAAGAAATCCCTAAATTAAACAATCGAAATCCCTAAAGTAAATCCCTAAATTCAAGAAGAGAAAAAGAAGTATAGAAGATGTGCATCGAAATCCCTAAAATCAAGAAGAGAAGGAGGAGAGGAGAAGATGTGCTTCGAAATCTCTAAAGTAAAATAGTTGAGGGAGGAGAGGAGAATATATTACCGGAAATTGGATGTGCAGCATCGAGCTTGTCGGTGCGCGTCGAGTGGTGGTCGTGAGGAAGCAACGAAGTCGGCGAAGACCTTGAAGGAGGAAGGAGAGAGTCGGTGGTGAAGAGAATTTAGGTTTTAGAGAGAGAATTGCTTTAAATATGTGGTCAAAATTTCAAGAAAGACACATGAAAAAATACAGCATGTTCTACGGTCGTATAAAATATCACAACGAAGAGAGTTTGTCATGGAAATCCAACAAGCTATACGGTCGTATAAAATTTCACAAACAAGTCAGTATGGCATGAAAAATTCAGCATGTTTTACTGTCGTATAAAATTTCACAATTACGATCCTGCACAATCCGGTGTTTTAAGAATTCACAATAGAGATGCATACTGTTTTAAGAATTTTTATCCTAAAAACTACAATGTCTCTTAATGTAAGGTTCTAACTGTTAAGTAAACACCAGATGCACAAACAAAATCAACTTGTAAACTGCAAATTGAAGCAGTGACCTGTTTAAAGGTTCTAACTATTAAGTAAACACCAGATGAACAAAAAAAATAGTTTTTTGAAAACATTTCTTTACCTGTTGTTTTAACTGAGGGAACTCTGGGAAATCTACATGAAAATAAGTAAAGTAAGGCTTTTAAAAACGAAAAAAAAACTGTTGCAACTGCGCAACATGTAAACAATAAGACAAGAAATTAATTAAGACAGTATAGAAGAGATTACCAGGTTCACATAGAAGTTGTTGTTCATAGAAAAGGGAACTCTGAGAAAAAGATCAATGAATTAAAGGACTTTTGATTTGAGTTTAAGAAATCATATGTTGTCAAACAAAACAGAAATGTGATCAGGTAAGAGGTATAACGTATAAGCACACAACATAACAACATTGTTTCACATCAAATCTAGTAACATCGAATTATCTCATAGGTTATCCTTTGCAACCAAGATTAATTTCACATTGGCCCTTTTCCATTCTAGATTTCTTTTTGGAATCAATCTATAATACAGAAATTGATGAGGAAGGGAAGCCTAAAATTAGGTATAGACTTTCAAAAGAAGAAGCATAATACAGCCCTGACGCTAACACAATCAATTTCAGCACATAAACCCAAAAATCATATGATACACAAGACAGAGCCAAGAGAAACAACAAACCTCTTCAAGTTCACGTGATCGAAGAAGCGAACTTTATCAAATTAAATTTGATCCTAAGAACAATTAGAAGAAAACAAAGCAATTAGAAGAGCACCTGATAAACATTGAATATATCAAGCCTTTTTAAAGATACAAACCTATGACGAATTCATTGATCTTTTTCTCAGAGTTCGGTTTCTGATAAACAGTGAATATATCCTCGTAAATCTCAACAACTAAGCCTTTGAAGCTGTAATTTGGGGAGGAAGAAGAGACGGTTTTGAGAAAGAAAGGAGATGATGAATGAGAGAAAAAAAGAGGATTAACAGGCTGCATATTGAGGTTAAATAGGGAGTGTAGTTGGCAGTTGAAGGCGGTTATGGAGGAGTGGAAGTAGTGGGGAGAGTGGGGGAAGTGGGGGAGTGAGGGAGAAGATGCAACTGCTGCTGAGGATGGAGGTTGAGAGGTGAGAAGCGGCAGTTTTGCTGAAAAGAAGAGGCGATTTTCAAAATCAACCTAAATGGACAATGGTTAATGGGCTTTAAAATTGGGCTGAAAAAAAATAGGTTTTAAGTTTTTTTGAGGGTCTGTAAAAATGTGCCACGTGGCTGAAAGATAGAGGCCCTTAAGGGGGACTGGCTTTAATCTTTTAGTAGATGGCAAATCAAATCCAAGATATCAAGGATATTTAAAGCTTCAAGTCATGATTTGCTTCCTTTCATTCCTAGCTGCAAAAACCCATACACAGGTCATAACCAACACTCTACTCCCTCTCTTATACTTTAATCTCTATTTTAAGTGAATGAATTTTAGATATTCATTGTAGAGTAATTGTATTCATATCCCAAATCTACAAAGACTTAGAAGTTGGACGTGGAATTTCAAGAAATCAACGGTTTAGTAGCTTGCAAGAAATCAACAGTTTAATAGTTTGGAAAGAAGTTATGTGTTTTCAGATCCTAGAGAAACCGAATATTTCAAGATATCTTAGAATAAGACTTGGTACTTACAAATGTTTTTAAGTTAAATTTCCTAATTAGTCCCTGTTTAAATGAATGTCCTACGTTGTATCTAATGAGAGATAGAAGACTAAGCACTATAAATATAAGCAATAACATTCTGTCAGAAATGGGATAAAAAACATAAATTTATGGTTAAAACAAGAATGATCTCTAAGATGGAGGGTAGTTTACTTGGTCCAGAGGTTCGACTCCGAGCAATATTATCTCCAAACGGCTCGATCGTTTTTTAATGAATATGGAGGGTAGTTTGGCGTGGCCGAATGCAGTTGTCCGACACCTTCCTAAGTTCGGATCGAATCACACCCCTTTACTTCTTAGACTTGATCCGAGGATTCCGTTCGATTGTAACCGGAGACCGTCTAGATTTGAAGCGGCGTGGGCTACTCATCCAGGGTTTCTGCAGTTTATTCATGACAACTGGGATAGGTCTTGCCCGGTGAATCAGGTTCTCGCCAGCCTGAAGGTTAGACTCCTTGAATGGAATAAATCCACTTTCGGAGATATTAACAGTAGGAAGAGCAAGCTCCTCGCTGATTTGGATGAAGTGCAGACTGTGTTGGCGGTGGGCCCTACTTCTGAGCTGCTGGAAACGGAGACTAAGATTCAGGCCGAGTGGAATGAGGTTTTGAATAGGGAGGAGCTTATGTGGTTTCAAAAGTCTAGGGAAGAATGACTTTGTTCGGGGGAGAGAAACACCTCTTTCTTCCATGTTTCTACGTTGGTTCGGAGAAAAAGGAATAGAGTTAAAGCTCTCCTGAATGATAACGGGGAATGGGTTGAGAACAAGAGATCGCTGGAGGATTTGGTCGTTCAGTTCTTCCGGTCTCTCTACACTCTCCCGACGTGTGAGATGTTCCCGATCACGACCCCTCATGGTCATTTCCCTTTGATTGATCAGGTTAGGTGGGAGGAACTCAACAGGAGTTTTACTGATGATGAGATCTTGCGGGCTGTCAAGGGTATGGGTAGCCTCAAAGCCCCGGGGCCGGACGGTTTCCAACCTCTCTTTTTTCAGAAATGTTGGCCTACGGTGGGAGATTCGGTGATTAAAACGGTCAGGGGTTTCTTCGATGGTGGGAAACTTCCGGATGGGATTAATAATACCCTCATCACGCTCATCCCGAAACTTGATAATCCGGATAAGGTTTGCCTCTTTCACCCTATTAGCTTATGTAATGTTATTTATAAGATTATTACCAAGGTTCTTGCATAGAGAATTCAACACTTGCTTCCTAGTTTGATTGGTCCGATGCAGGGTAGCTTTCTTCCAGGTAGACTCATTACGGATAATGTGGTCCTTGCCCAAGAGATTGTCCATTCTATGCGGTTCAAGGAAGGAAAGAGTGGTTGGATGATGCTCAAGATTGACCTGGAAAAAGCTTACGACAGGCTGCGGTGCGATTTCATTATTGACACTCTCCATGATGCGGGTTTTTCGGAGCAATGGATCAAGTGAATTGCCGAATGTACGACGTCGCCGAATTTGAACGTGTTGTGGAATGGGGAGAAGACTGAGGAGATCATCCCGTCTAGAGGAATTAGACAAGGTGATTCCATCTCTCCATATCTGTTTGTTCTGTGTGTGGAGCACTTGAGCCATTTGATCAGTCAGGCAGTGGAGGATAAGGCGTGGAGGCCTATCTGTATCTCCAGGCGTGGGCCTTGGCTCTCTCACTTGATGTTTGTCGACGATCTTCTCTTGGTGGCAGAAGCGTCGGTGTCTCAGATTCGTGTGATTCTGGGGGTTCTGGACAGTTTCTGCAGGTCTTCGGGTCAACGGGTTAATGCCTCCAAGTCCAAGTTGTTTATATCGCCGAATGTTCAGGAGCAGGTCGTCGCTCAGATTCATCTTGAGTGTGGTTTCCAAGTGACTTCCGATCTGGGTATCTATTTGGGAATGTCGCTGCTTCACAAACCGGTAAATAAGACGACTTTTGCCCCGCTTCTTGCCAAAATCAATGCTCGACTGTCCGGGTGGAGGAGCTGGTACCTTAGTATGGCTGGTAGAGTGACTCTTGCGAGATCTGTTCTCCATTCTATCCCTATCTACACCATGGCCTCGATCCTTCTACCTGAGTCTACGTGTGATAGTATTGACAGATTGACCCGTTCTTTTGTTTGGGGAAGCTGGGGTGACAGGAAGAAGATGCATCTTCTTCATTGGGAGGTGATCGCAAAGCCCAAGGAATGTGGAGGATTAGGTCTCAAAAGTATGAGAGATATGAATCTTGCCATTACCGGGAAGCTGGCGTGGCGCTTTCTCACTGATGACACTAGCCTCTGGAGTCAGGTACTTCGATTGAAGTATATTAGACCCTCTCTCTCGGTCCACAATCACCCCTCTCCTGCCTGGCGTAGCATTCAAAAGGTGGTGAAGTCGGTTATTGTCCCGGGGGCCAGATGGAATGTTGGGAATGGCAGAGCGGTGCGCTTTTGGAAGGACAAGTGGCTTGTTGATGACCGTCTGGAGAATTGGGTTACTGGACAGTGTGATCAGAGTCGGAACGAGTATACCGTGGACCTGTTCTGGGATGAGACGAATGGGTGGGACTGGAATAGGATTGGTCCGGGCCTGCCAGGTTCTGTTCTGCTGAAGCTCTCGACCATGGCGATGAGTAGTAGGGAGGAGGATGAGGATGTCCTCTCTTGGAGTTTTTCTCCGGATGGGAACTATTCGGTTTCCTCCGCCTACAATTTTATCCATCAGAGCAACCATTTGATTGACCTTGACATGCCCATCTTCAAGCGGGTGTGGAAAGTTAAAGCTCAGGAAAGAGTCTTCCTTTGGATGACTCTGCGGGGGGTATTTTGACTAATGCGGAACGCATGAGGCGGCATATTAGTGTTGACGACGGTTGTCCGTCCTGCTTAGATGAAGTTGAATCTCTTCTCCATTTGTTCAGGGATTGCAGGCATGTTAGACATATATGGACAGGTCTTCTGCCTCCGATGGTGTGGCGTGTCTTCTTTGAGTCAAATTGGGCTCAATGGATCAGACTGAACATCCTTGCCAAGGACTCTAGCAACGCTTGTCTGCCTTGGTCGAGTTTATTTGCTTACGCTATCTGGAGTATCTGGAAATGGAGAAATGCCTGGGTCTTTAGCAAAAAGTCGTTTCAGGGGGATAAGGTGGCCCATATCCGCAAGCTGGCTGGGGAGTATCATGTGGTGATGAGTAAACATGTCCCTGGGCGGACGTCTTGTTTCGAGACCATTTTGGTTAAAAGGATTCCTCCTGTAGAGGATTTTGTGAAGCTCAATACTGATGGTTCTGTTATGGTCTCGCTGCGGCTGGTGGTGTTTTGCGGGATCAACAGGGTACGTGGCTTGGTGGTTTCGTTCGGAACATTGGGACCGGCTCCGTTCCGACTGCGGAGCTATGGGGCATTTTGTCGGGTCTCGAGCTCGCTTGGGATAGGAGATACAGAAAGGTTTGCTTGGAAACAGACTCGCAATTAGCGGTTATGTTGCTCGGTAAACCTATGGATCGTTGTCACCCCTTTTCAGCCTCGTCTCTAAGGCGCAAGGCTTCCTCCGTAGAGATTGAGTCATCCAATTTCGTCATGTTTTCAGAGAAGGTAATTCAGTTGCTGACTGTCTTGCCTCACTCGCTTTTGGTTTTCCGCTGGGTTTTCATTTTCTTGTTGTTTTGCCCGATCGGGTGCTTTATTGTATTGCGGATGATGTTAGGGGTTTTTCTACACCCCGTCAGGTGGCAAAGTAGAGCGTTTTTATAAAAGTATGGAGAGTGCTATCTCTCTTTTTATCAATAAAAAAAAAAAAAAAATTGATCCGAAGGCTGTACCCCCACGTTTCTCTTCCAACGGAAACAGCAACCTGCGAATGACCTTAACAGCGAAGGAACTCATTTTTATCACGCGAAGGACGAAAGTGCCCCTTCAATCTCTACAAATCTGCGCATCCTTGCCCCCCTATAATCCAACACTTTTTGCTCCGATTCTTTCACAGAATTCTCCCATTTTGTTTCCACAGACCTTTCATTTCAATAGCTGGTGGTAGAAACCCAAGTATCAAATGGGCTTGATCTCTAACAGGTATCTCATTCGTATCTCTTCTGTGCTTTTCTCAAGTTTATTTTCATCTAATCATAAAATTCATCCTTTTTTCGTTTTAATTTCATCTGGAAAAAAAAGGGTGGAGAGGGATAGTCTGAAGCCTGGGGATCACATCTACAGTTGGAGGGCTGCCTATATCTACGCTCACCACGGTTCTCTCTCTCTCTCTCTCTCTCTCTCTCTCTCCCTGCTTTAATTTGATTCTTTTGAGTTCAATTTCGATGGGAATTGTGTTTATGACTGGGTATGGATAATGTTTCCCTTGTATCCGATTGTTAGTTTGTAGGAAAACTGAAAACTCATCAATTGTTTCAAATCTGTTGTAGAAAGTGGTGTAAATTTGATTCCCCGCAAGCAAGGGTTTCTTCCAAATTCTTCAGTTTCCCCCTTCTTTTGCTTGCAAGTTAGGAGAATAATTACGCTTCTTCCTCGTGCCGTTCTCTGACATCCTTTAAAATTTGGGGCTGTTTGTTTTCTCAAAAAAACAAAAGTGGGGCAAGTTGTAGTTTGCTGGGATCCAGCAAATCGATCCAGTATATGCTTGAAAATGAATGTCGATTCTATAGTTATAGCCAAAAACAAGGAGCTGTATATGTAAGCCTTAGTCCTAAACAGTTAGCCCTATAAGCTGAGTAAAAGAATTGCAATACATAACAGGATTGCAGCATACTGAAGAGATGATTTTTTTTGCTTATTTAATATGCAAGTCTTATTTGCTATGTGTCCAGTGGCATGTTTTCGTTGCTGCATCAGCATTATCTTACTCATATAATGAATGGTGTAAATTGAACAAATCTTTCCTTGCCTGATGTTTGATGTAGGCATATACGTGGGTGAAAACAAAGTGATCCACTTCACAAGGCATGGACGTGAAGTCGGGACAGGAACGATACTAGACGTCCTCCTAGTCAGCTCGGGACCATCCCGCACACAAGTTCTGTGTCCTACATGCATTCCCCCAGAAGAAGGGCACGGGGTCGTCTCCTCCTGTGTCGACTGCTTTCTTGCAGGTGGTATTCTCTACCGGTTTGAGTATTCAGTGAATCCCGCCATTTTCGTGGGCAAAGTGCGTGGTGGGACGTGCACTTTAGCAGAGTCGGAGTCATGTGAGAAAGTGGTCCACCGAGCCAAGTTCCTCCTGGAAAGCGGCTTTGGTTTCTACAACTTGTTTAAGAACAACTGTGAGGACTTTGCCATCTACTGCAAGACGGGGTTGATAGTGGTGGAGCAAGGGACGATGGGGCAGAGCGGGCAGACGGTTTCGTATGTTGGGGGCCCGCTTGCAGCCGTTCTTTCCACTCCGCTGCGCCTTCTTACAACCAATATTTACGGGATGGCAGTCGTTGGGGTTGGAGTTTATTGTGCAAGCCGAGTGGCGGCGGATATTGGGATGAGGAAGGATGTTGTGAAGTTGGAAGTGGAGGATCTCACTCGGAGGTTCACTCTCGGGGTTGTTGAACAACCACCATCATCGCCGCCTACTGCGGCTTAAGGGGCTACTTTCATGCTCTATGGTAATGTACTTGAAACTTTGTGTGTTCTGTCATGTTTAAGTTTTTAAAACCTTAAAATCCTCTAGTGGATGTATGGACTTTTAAGTTGTGAGCTGTATCGACGATTTTCATGGGGAGTTTTTATTTGATAAGATAAAGAATTTAGATATGGGTTAAAGATCAATACCAAAATGTTTATACTAGACGAAGATGTGGGTTAAAGATCAAAATGGGTTGTGCAATCTTTATTCTTGAAGAACACTTGATAAATACTCGAACTCTTTGTATTGATTAGGGTAAAAAACTTAGGTTTTCATGCATGGGGTAAAGCCATATATATAGGCTCTCCTTAATTTATATAAAAGGAAAGTGTAAAATATATCTTGTACGATAAATAAAGATATATTTTCTTTAGAGATTAAGTTAAAGAGATACTATCTTTTTGGTATCACTAGGGACCGGGCTCGTTCGTTTTCGATACACCGCAAAAAGTTATGCTTTTTGTGTATGGTGACGATTGTGTTTCCATGGGCTCCAAGGCAATTTGAACGGTTGTGATCGCCTCCACTTTTACTTTCTTGAATTTTCTCTCTTTCCTCCAGGGGCGTCAGAAAATACCGACATTGATACGCATGTGATTCAGCAGAGGCGCCGCACAAATATAATTAATCTAGCGCATAACAAATACGCGCTATATAATGAAAAGACAACGTTTAGATTTTGTCGGTGCGTAACAATAACATCTAACCGTTCATTTTGAAAAAAAGCATGCCCATAATGGACTAACACACATTCAACCCTCGTTGTTGAAACAAATATAACACGTGTCCAGATAACAACGTCCATAGAAAATACTTTCTACGTGTTGATAACCTGGCATCAATCACGGAAAGATGAGGGAAAATTAACACGATATAAGAAAATACAGACTAATGATATTTCGAATTTATCAGAGGTGCAATATACATATGTCGAAGAGGCAGCGCCCAAAACGAGCGAAAGCATCACACCAAAAAGTATTATAAAGAACACGTTTGATGCGTTTATGTGCCGTAATTTTTTTCGGCATAATAACGTGACTCGCACTGTTAATCTACGCAATTCTTAATAGCGCGTAAAATAAAAGCGGTTGCACGGTCGCTGGAATAAAAGCGTGAACCCGCGCCTTCCAATTCTGCAGAACGCAAGCTATCGAAAGCACAAAACGACTATAGACACTATTTAATGAGATGGGTGGTTCATAGCCACTATCATCCAACCATCCGTATTGAAACGAAAATAACACGTGTCAAAGAGTTGCGACGCAAAACGAATAAAAGTGCTACAATGCAAAGAAGTTTGCAATATCCATGTGGCAAAACAACACATAAACCTTGTTCTTTTATCGACTAACATAATGCGAGTTACGCTTCGTTAGAGGCACGACGCGAAATTAGTGAAAGGCATAACAATTGAAGATGGCGGTGTCATCGGGCTCGAAAGAGCGAGCAAACAAACTGAGTTTGGAGTCATATGCAGCTATATCGGGCTTGAAAGATATTGGATAAGGGTTTAGAGTCAAGCAAACGAAGTTTTTAGGTTTTCAATTAGGGACGTCGGTGTCTTCTTCTGGGGAAAAAACGAGCAAGGTTAAGGAGAAGCTTCTTGACCACCATTGCTGTATGGACCAAAGCTTGAAGATGACGAGAGGTTGAAGACTAGGACTGAAATTGTTTTCAAAATAATATTTCTTCCGGTCATGGAATAGATGAAACTAGCGTGTGTTCCCGTACATGGTACGGGGTCGCATGTAATAAATATTTTAATAATATATTTATATTTTATACTATTAATTAGTTTATAGATTATAGTTTATACTTTATGATTTATAATTTATAGATTATAGTTTATAGTTTACGATTTATGTTTTATAGTTTAAGTTCATTAATAACTCAACGTAATTAGATTGCAATCTAATTAAGTTGATAACATAATAATAGATAAAGATATGATACGATAAAAGATAAAAATCGATATTTCTTTTTGTTATATAACCTATTAGATATCTTTTTGATTTTTTTACTTATTTAATTCAAAGATATATATCAATATATAAAGTCGGATGATGTGGAGGATGACATGGTGGATGATATAACATAGCTTAGAGGTCGACACATAGGCTAATTGAATATAAGGGCGACATGTGGCAAAACAACGTTCTGTTTTAGTATATGTATAGATAAATCAAAAATGGATTTTTGTTCATTTCCATTTCATTTTTGTGTGCCCTTTATGGGAATTTTTTTCCTATATAAGCACTTTTTTAGAAAAAATTCTCGATTCACATTCGATTTGAAAGTAATTTCCAAAATAGGCACTTTTCTAGCTTAAGAAAAAGGCTCAAATACCAAAAATCACCCTTAAAAAGGGTCGATTTGCTCAAAATCACCCTTAAAAATTATTTTACACAAAACCACCCTTAAACGCACTCCGTTTGCCGAAAACCACCCTTCCGTTAAAATTCCGTTAGTTTGATTAAAATATTATTATTAATTGTTTTATTTAAATTTTTTAAATAAAAATATTTACAGATTTGACCCTAACTTTTTTCTTTTCTCCACTATTTAAAAGGTTGGGTAAAAATTATAATTAAGCCAAACTTTGGGCTTAAAGTATCATCTTCTTCAACCTAAAACCACAACTGAAACCCTTAATTTTAGGCCCCGTTCGGTAAAGATGAAGTTTTTTGGGGTTGAAGGTAGGTGAAGCTGAAGGTAGATGAAGCTGAAGTAAGTAGTTGAAGGAAGCTGAAGCTGAAGTTAGTAACTGAAGTTGCTTTTTGGGTTGAAGTTGGAAAAAGTGGTGTTCGGTAAAGATGAAAAAATGGTAGTTGAAGTTGGGTATTTGGTATGTTAAATTACATAAAAGGACATGGGTATTTGAAGATATTACAAAATCACGTGCCTTTTTTGCTGGCTCACGTGACTGATGCTGGCTCTTCTCCAAATCGAGTTTTCCCCAATTTCCTCCATAGCTTCCCCAAATTTGAAGCTCCATGTTGAAGGCGATGAACAACCCTGTTCTTGCGATACCAGGTATGTCTACTCGACTTCCGTTCTTCAACCTTCATCTCCTTCGCTGAATCTTCCTCAATCTTACGTCAATTTTGTTTCCCTTCACGAACTGAAATCCAGGATTGAAGAACTAGGTCGGTACTTTACACACCCGAAATCGCACCTTCCGAATCTGTTGTTAAAGGTAAGTTCTTTATTCTGTTGTTATTGAATCACGTGCCTTATTCTCTTGCTGTTATTGGAATCTTCTTATTCAATTTTTGTTGAATGGTTGAAATGTTTCTCTTTGTTGTTACTGGAATTTGTTGAATGGAGAACATTGAGATGTTATAAATGATACTCATATGGAGAATGATATTGAGATTGTAGGGTTGAATTTCATACTCGACGATCTCAATGATATTGAGATTTCAATATCAATTTTTGATGAATGGAGAACACTGTAATTTTGTTTATCTTTATGAATATCATTCTTAGTTATACTCATATGGAGAAGATTGAGAATGATATTGAGATTGTAGGGTTGAATTGTTTTAAATGGATTAGAATGATATTGATACTCGACTTCGGCATGTCTTTTATTGAATGAATGATATTGATATTGAAAATCTTATGTTTTATGTTGAATTGTTGAGATTCTTTTATGTTTGTCACTGCATTATGTGTATTGATGTGCATCCATGTGACTGCATCAATTGATTTAAGACATGTTTAGGCTGCCTTTGATTATTGAATTACATTGTCTAAACAACAATCTTTTTGTAAAGTTAGATTGGAAAAATGGATGTTGAAAAACTTGATGGAAATACAAGTGGAAAGACAAAAGGCAAAGGCAAGGGTAAAGGTAAGGATAAGGCTAAGGCCAAGTCCACCTCTGAACTAGAAGAGAAGAGAATTTTTAAATTCTCTGAAGAAGATCAATTGATGTTAATGCATATTTGAAAGGACTATCACGTGTCTCACGGGTATAATGACAGTTTTGCGTGGGAGGAGTTAGTTGTGACATTCGAGGAGAAGACTGGGAAGAAAATTAGTAAGCAAAGTTTAAAGAACAAGTTTGAACACATGAAAGGACTGTGGCGCCATTGGTCTATGTTACGTAATAGTGTGACCGGAGCGGGATGGGATCCAGTTACTGGCCTAGTTACTCCTTCTGAGGAATGGTGGGAAAAACATAGAACGGTAAGTTTTCAATCATTGTAATGCCTCTTCCATTGTGATCTTCGTTGAATGATTTTTTTGACAATTAAATTGATACTTTGCAGGCTAAGAATGACAAGTTTCATCAGTTCAAAAAGAAGGGGGTTAATCCAGAGTTGAGTGAGCTATGGGATGACGTATTTACAGTTATTTGTGCAAATGGAAGGTTTGTCATGTCACCTTCTATGGACAGCCCTATGCTTCTTCTTACAAATCCCGGTGTCGGCGATGATTCCCAAGTTAATGGTGGTTTTAGTGGCTCAGGTGTTGGTGTTGTTGATGATGCGAATGAGGGTGGTAATGATGTGCAGTCTTTGAGTGATGATAGCATTGATCGATGTATTGCGAAAGAAAATGGTTTAGATGGTCCAAGCTTAAGGAATGTTGTAAATGGTTTAGATGATGACATGCCTCTTCATCCATTTCTAGATCGTGTTTGTGATCCGATCAATAAACCTAGCCAGGTAAACCCTCAAACCGGTGGTAAACAAGGTTCAAGAGTAGGTATTGCAAACCAAACCAGATCTGAACCAACTCTTTTGCCAGATTCTATGACAAAGAAAGGGAAAAGCCTTCAGCCAACACATCTGCTTATACTAACACATTGGCTAGTGTGGGAGAGCAAACTCAGAGGTTATATACTCTTATGGAGGGTGAGTTTGAAAGTAGTTCAAGGTCGGCAAATCTATATTCCTTTCAGCGGTGCATGGATTTGTTTGTTCAAATGAGTAAGGATGAGACTCTGGATTTTGAAGTCGACTCTGTGATGTTTTGTTTTGCTTGTAGTAAGCTTTCTAACGAAGCATCAAGAGAGGTGTTCATCTGTATTCCCAACAATTCTTTGCGACTGGCTTGGCTGAAGTATGAGTTCGAAGCAAGAACAAAATGAATGAATGGATGGATGAGTTTGCCTTGATGAGCTTTGTCTTTCATGACTGAATTACTGTTATTTGCATGAGTGAAAAACTTTTTTTTTTTTTTTAAATTGATGTTCTTGTTTGTAATGAATTACTTTGTGTACTTTGGTTAATGAAGTACTGTTCTTTGTATCACAAATTTTCCCATGTCCTTGTTTTCAATTTGTTTGAATCTGCTTTTAACAGATTCATCTCCTGTTTTATTTATATGTTCAGTTATGGCTTTCGCTTGAACAAATGTGACTGCATATTGCAATGGCTCGAGGATTACGGGTTCGTGGACAGTTGACAAGAGCTCAGCGTCTCAGGAGATATGGAGTTATGTTGCATCTACTACTGGCAACCCATGCTCGTCTTTGTACTGCTTACTTTGTTAGGTATATGCTAAAAGTTCCTTGTTATAATTCCAAGTTGACCGGCTACATGTGGATGAGGCAGTGTATGGATTCTGAATCAGAAGTGCGATGCGTTAGTGCATTCCGAATGGAAAGACATGTCCTACACAATCTATGTGATGCACTCCAAACTAATTATGGACTCTCACCTTCTCGGCATATGTCAGTGTTAGAAAAAGTTGGTATATTCCTTTACACAATTGCGGTGGGGATCTCAAATAGAGATGCGTGTGAGCGTTTCCAGAGATCGGGAGACACAAAATTAGCAGGGTGTTTCACCAAGTGTTGGATGCAATGGTTGGGAGAAAGCATGGTTCTGGAGGGCTAGTGAAATAGCTTTTGAGACCGCGTGATCGAACTTTTGCAAACATTCCTTCCAGAGTTTTAAATGAACCTCGCTATAGGGTATTTAAGGTAAATGTATTTGTTGAGTCATGTTTAGGCTGCCTTTGATTATGAATATAGTCCATAATACTATCTCAATAACTGTTTACAGGGGGCTATTGGGGTAATTGATGGGGTTCATGTGGAATGTGTTGTCCCAAAGGACGAACAAATGACTTTCAGATGTAGGAAATGATTCACATCGATCAATGTAATGGCGGTGTGCGACTTTGACATGTACTTTACATTCCTATCTGTTGGGTGGGAAGGAAGTGCTCATGATGCTCGGGTGTTTGACCACGCTTTACAAGAAGCTCATATGAATTTCCCACATCCTCCAAATGGTAACTATTTCTGATACATACATATGTAATGTTATTCAATCTCTTTACTCATGTAACGGTATATATTATAGGTCGTTACTACTTGTGTGACAAGGGCTACCCGGATAGGAAAGGTTACTTGGTGCCATATATGAAAACTAAATATCACCAATCCCAGTTCATCAAACACATTCCAGAGAACCATAAGGAAGCCTTTAATCGTATTCATTCGTCATTGAGGACAACCATTGAAAGATGCTTTGGAATTTTGAAGAAATGATGGAAGATTTTGAAGGGTATGCCTTCATATCCACTATCCACTCAAGTTGACATTATCTGTGCATGTTTTGCTTTAAGCAACTTTATACTAGAACACAAGCATTACGACTCTGTCCCAGACGAAGATGATGAAGAAGAGGATAACGATCCAAAGTCGGCAATGGGCGGTATCCGAGATTCAATAGCAACACACATTTGGAAGTACAAAAGTATGTTTCTAGCTGGTCTTTGAACTTAGGTAAACATTATGCACATGACATGGGTTAGTACATATATATATGTACATATATGGGGGTATTATGGTAGATGTTTTTGTGTTTTGACCTCAAGTTAACATGAATGAGTGGCAATCTTTTTTTAGTAGGCCCTTATGGTTTGTGACATGTATTTGTTTGCTCAAACACTCTCTTATACGTGTTCAACTTTTTATATGGGCATCTATTTATACGGTAGTTTCATATTTGTGTATTTGTTTCCCTTGTTTAATATGTACTTCAACTATTTGTATGTGACATAAAAATCAAAGCATCGTCAACAACGTAGGAATGAAGTGTCACTCACACAAAATAATTATATTATCAACACAACTAATTAAACTGTCAACAAAATAAAACTGTCACACACACAAAATATAAGTGTCAACAAAAAATATAACTGTCAACAAAACTGACAACGACACACCAAGCTTGTCAACAGCGTAGGAGTGAAGTGTCAACACACTTAATAAACTTTCAAAACACACTTAATAAACTGTCAACACACACTTCAGAAAACTGTCAACACACACACATGTTGATACTGTCAACACACACTTAATAAAACTGTCAACACACACTGAATAAAAGATAAGCATGATGAAAATGACACATCACATAAAACAAACTACGGACGACGAAACCGGAAGCAACATAATTGACCACTTATTCGAGATTGACAGTCGGGGTATTGGCTGGTACATTACGACGGCCATTCCACACATAATGAAGCCTAATAGCACGGTGGGGGCCCTTATGGTTTTGTAGCCGAAATTGAAAAACGTGATCTAATACGTGTCATCGGAAGTGTAAACACGACTGATTTTACCGTACCACCAACATTCACGCTTGTACAACTCGGCATGGTCTCCAACTTCATACCTATCCTTTGTGTGGATGGGTGGGCGAGTCCTTATTATCATCTCAGTAACAACTTCCCTTATGCATTTTGTATGAGTGTCATCCTCGTACAAGTTTGCATACTCTACCGTATAGTAATCGATCGTTGGGCCTTCGCATATTATCTCAGCCTCATGATATGAACCTTTCAATCCCTTTTCCACTCCCATGACTTCAACTTCGTCTCACCAGTGAATTGAGGCCTACGGTCCATGGTCTTGCAAAACATAAAATTTCCTTATATACAATGACAATGAGAAATAAATAAAGATTGGCAACAAGGTATGAGATCAATTTACCTCAAATCAAAATGTAGAATATCCTCAAATGTATGGGTCAATTTGTAGAGGTGACTTTAGAGGATGATCTTAAGACTAACATATGTTGGTCCTTAAATAGGAAAACTAAGGTCATGAATGGGTGTATAAGATGACATAAAATGTTGTAAAAGATATGGTCAAAGTTGCTATACATCTCGTTTTTGATGAGCATGCTTTTTAAGAGTTGTCCAATTCTATGTGATTTGTCATAAGAAAATGTCCCCTGGTGTACATGAATGTAATAAGTTGTGATAAGTTACATAAGTTGATAAGTTACAAAAGTTGTGAGAAGTTTTACTGATGTAATAAGTTACATAAGTTGATAAGTTACATACTCTTATGGAGGGTTTAATAATGTAAGAAGTTAAGTACATATTAAACAAGGGAAAGGAAAGTTACACACGTCCTTAAAGTTGTACAAATGTGGATAGTAGTTGCATGCATGGTTCGATTTTGGTGCCATTGGGAGACAAGAGTGGCATGCATGCAACAATGTCATTGTCTTGTTTTTTTTAGCATTGATGGAACAATTCTCACCAAATGAAGAAGACATTGTGCATACATGCAAATGTCATTGTCTTTGACCCTTTTTTAGCTTCAAATCGATGAGCATTGTGAAACGGACAAGTGAAGACAACAAATAAATGCACAATATTGTTATTCAAAGGTGGAAGTCGGTAGTGAGGAGCATAGTCAACTGGTTTTGTCATATTGAAAGTGACAAGTGAAGCAAAAAAATTGAATGTAATATGCATGCATGCATATTACATTATGATAGTGAAAGTGTAAAGCATATAACATATGTTTCCATAACAAATGATAGTGATGTTTATACATTTTCGAAATCATATATAACCAATGGAAATGGTAGTTTCTATCAACGCACAAAAACTTAAAATGTGCATACTTTATTTGACCTATTGGTAGAAGAAGAAGAGATGGCAACCCCTATAGCTTTCACGGAAGTTCACAAGCAGATGTTTGTCGAGGTTTTGGTTGACTATCAAGTGAAGTATGGTGCGTATGAGCACTTCATGTGGGGTGTAGTATGAGAAGAGTTTGGTCGAGTTACGGGGTTGAACTGTAGTGTCTCGTTACTGCAGAACCACTATCAGCGGTTGAAGAAAAAATGGAACATATGGAAGTCGTTTCAAACAGCATGCAACGTTGAGTGCGACCCTGTAACGGGAGCCGTTTTGAAAGACGACGATTGGTGGAATTCGTTGTTGGAGGTGAGTAAGATTACGCAGAACAAAATTTCATGCCTTCATAAGTTCAGTTTTTTTATAACGACGTACGGTTTTATTTTGCATACAGGACGATGACAAGTATGTGTGCTTCCGTGTGTACCCGTTCAATCCAACCATGAAGACGTTTTTATCTCGACTATTCTACGCTCAGTAGAGTCCATGTAAACGACCTTGAGTGGTCATAATCACCCATGTCTTACTATAATGTAATGTGTTACTATATTTTAAGGGTTCGTCCTTTTATTAATTTATCATCATGTCTTACTATAATGTAATGTGTTACTATATTTTAAGAGTTCGTCCTTTTATTTATCATCATGTCTTACTATAGCTCAAACGATAGATAGGAACACAAACACCATATTAAACGAGAGGACGCAATACATACTGAAAAGAGATGGTCAAACGACAACATTCTTAGTCGACATACTAAACGGACATAGTGAAAACGACATAGGGAAACGACATAGGTTGTTTATTACATAGTGCAAAAGGAAGGAAATACTAAAACATAAAGTGAACGTCGATGATCCTCAACTTGAAGCTTTCAACTCTTGAACGTCCTAAAGGTTACGGAAAAGATAAGCACAAGCGTCCTTCATTGCCGGGGTCATCGGGGACCAACGGAAGTCCGCGAAATGTCGGTTCTCCTTCACAAACATATACACAAATGAACTTAAGACTAATATCTTATATGTATAGTGTATTGCAAAACAAAAGTGCATGTCAGTCATATTACCCTGATTTTTTCCGCCCACCAGTGATCATCACCAAGAACTTTGCCCGAGACCGGATCACATGCAACATTTCCGGAGGTCACAAATTTCTTCCATAAACGCCACATCTTGACCATCTTGTTGAAAGTGTCGTTCAACAACATCGGGTCAACATGTTTTCCGGTTTTGAGGAAAAAGGAAAGTTCAACCCTTGCAAGATCGAGACCCAAATGTCTCTCAAGGTCCGGACGGAATTCGCGTAGCACCTCGATGAAAGATAGCCTATCTTCATCACTCATAAACCAAAGATTGTTTGGTCCTACATTAACGAAACATGCATATTACAACGTCATAATATTAGAAAGATTGGACAATATGAAAAAGGAAGAAATTGAGCACATACTAGACATATTGCGGTGGGGATTGTTGGAATGAGTAAGCTTGCTTCTTCTACTAGAGGATGAGTGTGTTAGTACACAAGTGTGAGGAGAGGAGAGAAACCCCAATGTGCTCTTATATAGAGGTTGGTACATGGATTAGTCCATTTTTTAGAGGCCCCATGTGTTAAAAAAAAGAGTAAAAAATTGACATTACAACTTACATAAAACTTACATATAAAGATCTTATAAATTATAGTAGCACGTACATGGATTAGTCCATCTTTGGTGGGTGACTCAAACAAGTGGTGAAATAGTAGTCCAAATTATAACTTACATAAAAACAACCATTATAAAGAAAAGTTGCAAACCAGAGGGGAATACTAGTCCAAAATGACCCCCCTACATACACTTTCATCGTTCCAAAATGACCCCATGTTTTAGTACATAAAACCTGCCCTACTACATAGCCATAAAGATGGCAACTAACATCATCATAAGACCAATAACAACATAATGAAACCACACTACGGTTGATCTTCGTGTCGCAACGTCTCGAAGATGTTTGTTTTCAGAAAGAAGGTCGTCACGCTCAAGTCTTAGCTGAACATTGGAAGTGGCAATTTCGGCTACATGCTCATGGAGCTCTTGGTTCTCATCATTTAGTAGTTTATTTTTAGCCAATTCATCTTGAAGTCTTGAACAGATTTGTTGTAATGCAGAAGTCAGGCTTTGTAGTTGATGGGTGGCAAATGCATTTTGTCCTAATAACCTCGCAGCTTGGTCACAGAGTGCTCGAGCAACCTCTTGAACCAATCGAACACGACTATTTCCTTGTTCAACCGAGTAATTGATAATGTAGTTGTATCGTTCCACATTTTCATCCTAAAAACATTTCAAAACAAAGGAGAGAATGCAGAAAATCAATGACTTTATGGAGCATTACTTTGATAAAGGGAAACTATACTAAAAGTAACAAGGATTCAATTGAAAAAGGAACAAGGGATAGTAGTGTTCATTACCCTCCGCATAGCCTGCGGTGTTGCACTTGCAGTTGAGGAACTAGTTGTGGTTGGGCTGTAATCTGTAAGGGTTTCCAACACTTCTCTAGGGAGTCTGTTGTATTCACGTTCAACCTCTTCAGCAAGAAAATGAGCTTCCATATCATGTGCATAGTATTCATCCGACATCTACAAAAGGCTTTGTTAAAAGAATCTTGTTTATTAACTAGTTCCTATACTAACATATACACAAACAAATTCACATGTTCATCAACAAATTCAGCATATGTATATACACAAACAAATTCACATGTTCATATACTACCAGGTAAGCATCTATAAATTGCTTGGTATTTGTGTTTGTTGACAAGAACACAACAAATATTTCACAATAGCACTAGTGGAAAAAACACCTGTTGAGGCGGTCAAAAACCCCCCTGTTGAGGCGGTCAGGGGTCGCTGCAACAGGTCATGAGCTGTTGAGGCGGGCAGCGCCCGCCTCAACAGAGGGGTCTGTTGAGGCGGTCGGGAGGGTGACCGCCTCAACAGATGGCACGTTTTCTACCTCTGTTGAGGCGGTCTCCCTTCTGACCGCCTCAACAGACCCCCTTCTGCCCGCCTCAACAGAGGTAGAAAACGTGCCATCTGTTGAGGCGGTCACCCTCCCGACCGCCTCAACAAGTGTTTTTTTTTTTTAAATATTCGGTTTGAATTTACAGTAACCAGCCTCGAGGTAGAAAACCTGTTTCAATCATTCTGAACGTCTAGTTCCACTTGCAGATACATTTCACATACAATATGTGTTCAGTTTCAACAGAATATATGTAAGTACAAAACCTATTGTTCAAATATCCAAAACATACGCTTAAACTATAATAGATATTTGGTTGTAAAGAACTTAGCCCATTGCTCACGAACAACATCGAGTTCCTCACTTGTATAAGGCGCACTCCTCTGAACATAGACCTTCAAAAACATATAGTACATCGTCTTAGTCAAGTAATTAACATGAAAAAAATTAGATTTTACATATATGAAATGAAAGGATAATTCCGGTGAAATGAAAACTTAGATAAAAATTGAAAACGTTATAAGAATATATCACGATTTATAAACTCAGACGTTGTGAAAGATGTATATAATCTGTGATATGTATAACTTGCAATACATGCATATTGTGTAAAGTAACTACCTTATCTAGTCGCTCATTAGACTCTTGATATGTCGTGACAATCTCCAACATGAACTTCATAACGTAATATCCACACTCGGTTCCGCCACTTTGTTGAGCGCACTAAAATAACAATATAATACATCGTCTTAGTTTTAAGATCAATAAATATAAAAAATAAAGAAAAAGGTAATTTATGATGGTATACCTCTATATGAATGGGTCTCCAAGACTTGAAATTAGTCGTTTTACTCGGACGCACCCCACCAAAAATTTTGATTTTGTAAATATTTGAAAAGACAATTTTTAAGTAAAAAACTTACAAACTCAAGATGCCCCATACATCATACTCTTTGCGTGCTGCTTTGAGAGGATCGAAAATATACACAAGGCCTTTACGTAGGTCTAGTACATATAGAATCCAATGATTTCTGCGTCATTTATAAAAGATATTGTATAACATCAGAAAACAAGTCAAAAAATGTAGTCAGAACAAGAAAGAAGGATTGCTATATCACACTTACTCTTGATTATATGGAAGCAAAAACCATTTGGTTATGCTAGGATCATTCATCTTCTCCTTTTGAATTTCAGCAACGAAAATCTTTAAATCACAATACAAGAAAACACTCATCAAGCCATCATCCATGTGTTTGGCATTTCAAGAAAACACTCATCAAGCCATCATCCATGTGTTTGGCATTTCAACAAACACATGGAGTGCACAACTACAAATGTCTATAAATCACAATACAAAATTCATATTAACCATCCTAATCGACAATCATTACACCCAAAGCTTTGCAATTACAGCAGAAATTGAAGAAAATTCACATGTTGGAAATTTTAGGGTTCAAAAAATGAAATCGAAAATAAGGAAGTAAGGGCTTAGGGTTAAGCAAAATCAAAATTGAGGGTACACATACCTTGATAAATCTGAAACAAATGTTGGATGCTCTTCCCTTTCGATTTCGCGCTGCAAAATTAGTGAAGAAAAATTAGGGTTCAGAGAAGTGTAGAGAAGAGGCGATTTCTTCGTAAAAAAGAGAGCAAGGCATACCAGGAATTCGATCGACAGTGATAACATGGCCACTGGTACTTGTTGGAATTTTGGCACCTTCATACGGGTTGAAGTTGAAGGATTTGCTTCATCTAGGGGGGGCTAGATTATTGAAATGGGCACTGTTGGGTTGAAGTTTGCCAATTTCTTCAACTAGCTTCAACCAACTTCAACCAAAAGCACTTTTGGCCTTCATCTTTGCCGAACAGGTAAAACAAGCTTCAACCCACCTCCATCTTCAACTTCAACCCGTTTTTTGCTCAACTTCATCTCTGCCGAACGGGGCCTTAATTACCTCCATTTTGTTCCTTTCCTCCTCTGTAAGATTAAGACCCCCAATTACTGAGCCATGCCTTCTTTCTGGGCGGTGCCTTGCCATTCTCACAGCCGACTGTATCCTTGTTGTCAACACTAAAGCCGAGCATCATCGCCATTCTCACAGCCATGTCGTTCTGCATCATCTTCCTCATCCTCCTCTACACCAAACACTGCAAATCATCCTCACAGCCATGCGCCTCCTCATCCGGAGTCACGCGCACTACCTCCGGCGTTGACCGGTCCTTAATCGAGTCACTCCCCGTCTTCAAATTCGGAACCCTAAAAGGTCAAAAAGAGGGGTTGGAGTGCGCCGTTTGTCTAAACCGGTTCGAACCAGCATCAGTGCTGAGACTATTGCCCAAGTGCAAGGCTGCAAACACGCGTTTCATGTCGACTGTGTGGAATTTCTAGATTGGTTTTGGGTTGAAGAAGATGATACTTTAAGCCCAAAGTTTGGCTTAATTATAATTTTTACCCAACCTTTTAAGTTGTGGAGAAAAGAAAAAAGTAGGGTTAAATATGTAAATAGTTTTATTTAAAAAATTATATAAAACAATTAATAATAATATTTTAATCAAACTAACGGAATTTTAACGGAAGGGTGGTTTTCGGCAAACAGAGTGCGTTTAAGGGTGGTTTTCTGGAAAATAATTTTTAAGGGGTGATTTTGAGCAAATCGACCCTTTTTAAGGATGGTTTTCGGTATTTGAGCCTAAGAAAAAATAAAATCCGATATGATGGAGAGACTCCCTAACCTAATTTTATTTAAAAAAAAGAAGAAAAACATACAAAAGAAGCGTCTCTTGTTCATTGTTTAATAAAAAAACATAGTTTCTATTTACCGCTTACTCAAATTGCTATTTACCGCCCAGTCTTCGCGCGTCACGCATGGATTAAAACCATATGTCGCGTATGAATTGCTTTTTTCAAAAAAATCAATTAATCCATGCGTCACGTATGAATTTTTTTATTTTTTGTTTGTTTTTTTCCATAATCTTGTAGATAATTTCAATACGATCGCGTGCATATAAAATTCGTCCAAAACGGACATCGTTTGCCCATTCAAAAAGTCAAAAAACAAAGAAAGTGGAGTAATTATGATTAAGTGTAACAAATCTACTACTCCGTACTTATAAATTGTAGTTATGAATTATATTTAAGTATTACCATCACTAAATAAAATCTTTGTTAAGTTATCTATCATATTATAAAAAAAATTGAAAAATGATGTGTTGAGTTTGAAGGGATACAAAAATTATGTCCGATAAATTTGTATAGTTTTAACGGATGATATAAGAAATTATCCTATTGAAAAAAAGCCATAGAAGAACTGTTGGTATACTGAGCGTCTTACCATCCCCTTCAAATCTTCAATTTGCCAGGGGCCCACTACCACCTTCTTCCTCCAACTTCTTGCAGCGACTGTCACGTCGGAGAAGAAGATGGCTGGACAACAGCGAAAAACCGAGCCAAACGCAATGGGCTCGGGTAGCTCGTTTGTGTTCAAGAAGAAAGCAAATTAGATGGGGCCAACGGCTATGGACTCGTAAGGACAAGGGCTGCAATATTGGATTGTTAGAGGAGTCTTGACATTCACCACTGGCGGCGGAAATACACCAAAACTGTGGCGGCGGAAAACCGAAAGAAAGAGAACTCTTCGGATTTTTTGGATGAGATTTGGATGGAACAAAGCTTCTTCAGATCCTGAAGTTCCACAATGGACCCAGGCCGCGAATCCAAGCTCACCCCTCAAACGAAACCGCCGCCTTTCATGGAAGTTCGCCGGCGAAGACGAGTTTCTCGACGACCCCGAAATTACCCTCAAAACCCTAGAAAACCATAGACAACTTCAGCAACTAGGTCAATTAGATTCAAAGACCACGAAATTAAGGACAAAGTCCACGAAATCTTCGAAGTCGCCAGAAATTTGCCTCAGAATACAACACTTGGGGACAATTTGATGAATTTCTTGAACACAACATGAAATTTGCCGTACACTCTGCAACTTTTGCAAGAAGTTGGAGGAAGAAGGTGGTAGTGGGCCCTGGCAAATTGAACCAGCGGTTCTTCTCAGGCTTTTTTTTTTGTAGCGTCTCTTGTGTATATATTTTTTTAAAATAACTCCTCTCCATGAAAGTCTCATTTCACTCCGACACATTTGTCGATGTATGTTTTGTATCGTTAATATCTTTATTTATAAGTTGATAAAAATTATTAAATTTTGATATTATTGTAGTGCTTATCGAAACGAATTAAACAAGATCCCATATGACTATATTTTTTTTATATATTGAAAGATATTTACAATATTCTCTTGAATTGTGAATAGTGTCAAAATAACAATGAAACTATCATTTAGGGACGGAGAGAGTATATTTTTTTCTGAAGTTAGAAAAGTGCTTATTTTGAAAATTACTTTCAAATCTAGCGTCAATTAGGATTTTTTTCTAAAAAAGTGCTTATATAAGAAAAAAAATTCCTCTCTAGACAGTTCACTTTCTTTTGCAAGCCTTTGATTTGAGATTTTTCTTTTTTGTATGAAATTAAAAGAATAAATACATGGAAATAAGAAAAGAAAATAAAAAATAAAAAATAAAAAGGGGATTGTAAATGTGTAGACGGCAAAATTTGACAGAAATAATGAATGGTGAATGAGTAACATAATACGTTATTGAGGTGATTTTCTATAATATTTCATTAATAAGGTGATTTTGAATAATATAAACAATTTGAGAGGTGATTTTATGTAAAAACTCCTTAAAAAATACAGAATGGTAACATCTGTACCTCATGGAGAAGCATTCAAAAGGAGAGGTAAATCCGCAGACCAACATGAGCTTTGTCTGTGTGTTGATCCTCAACTTCGCGCCTCTCTTTCGGCTTTCCACTGTGAGTCTCTTCTCCATCTCCCTATTTTCAACAGCCTCTTCAAACCCAAAATGCACCATTATTTCATCTGTTATGGTTGATAGCGCTCCGACTGGTTCTTATTTGTTTCTTCTGTCTTTCAAGTTTTAGTAAGTTGGGGTTTATCCTCCCTTCATTTTTTCGTCCTCCTCCCATTTCGGAAAAAGGCGTTCTTGAACTTAAAGAAAATTGTTGCAATGATTTTGCTAGCCATTTGCATTGCAGAAGATTAGGGTCTTGAATACTTGAAATCTCTCTTATCTTGGTTTAGTGCGTTATTCTGATTCAATGTGCTGTATTCCAACTCTTGTACACCTTGGGTTGTGCTCTAGCTTCGATTTTCAATCTTTCATTTGCGGTTTTTGTTTTTTCTTTGCTGTGACCTAGACCTTTTTTTCCTTGAATTTTTCTGGTTTTTAAACTTGCCATGTGTAATTGTTGTGGTGATAAGGAGTGTAAGTTTGATCACCAAGAAGATTGTGTGGATTTTCTGTTTGATCCTAGTTATTTGGATATTCTTTGGTGGTTTTCTGTTTTCTGGATGCTTCACTATGTTTTTGATATTTTTCATAATTCAGTACTTTTTACTCCAAAGTTTTTTGTGTTTTTGGATGTTAACAGCTACATCACAAAAAGAGAGATGAATCAAAAGGGTAAATCTCCGATACCTAAAGGCTATACTGGTGGAAATATGCCATATTCCTCATATCAATTTAATAGCCCTCCGTTATATAGAAATCTGAATAAGGCTGATCTCGGTGGCGTCATATTTGGTTGCAAGAATGAAACCAAGGAAGAATGTCTTCGCAAGCACCTGTTTGGTTAGTCACGTTTGGTTTAGTTTCTGTGTCTATGAAGCTCAACGTCGAAAGTGTTTTTCCAGTAAATGAAAGTTTGCATTAGATATTGGAACAATTTTTACTTCATTCTTCTACTAATGGAGTTTGCTGGTGATGCATTTTTTAGGCGAGATATGTATAATTTTACCATCCTGCATCATTAGCAGTAGTTTTCGTTTCAGTTTAGTTAGCTTACAAAAATTGTCTCCCAATTGACAACAGGCTTACCAGCAGGACACATTTCATACGTGAGGAATATTGGACCTGGTATGCCACTTTTTATGTTCAACTACAGCGACAAAAAACTTTATGGCATCTATGAGGCAGCTAGCTCAGGTGAAATGAATATTGATCCTTATGCATGGACAAAAGACGGATCAGTAAGAACTGGATTCCCAGCTCAGGTGGGGACAAATTTTCCTATCGATGACTAGTTTTTGGCGCATGTAACCAGGTCTCACCTATTTGTATTCATTCTCCATTTGTTTATTACAGGTTTTATTCCGAACGCGCTTATCTTGTCAACACCTATCCGAAAATCAGTTTAGACCTATAATTGCACAAAATTACTTTAAACCTACTCATTTTTGGTTTGAGCTGGACCATGGTCAAGTATCTAGGTTGTTATCTTGCTTTAAATCTCGAATGGTTCATACTGTTCCGCAAAATCTTCCCAAACCAAGGAAAATGTACGTTCCTGTACCAAAAACTTCTGAAGTAGAAGAAGAAGATAAACCTCCTAAACAGGAGTTAAGCTCTGATCAACTTAATTCAAGCGGGAGTTCTGGAGGACTTGATTCTTTGTTTTTCCAGGATGGAGACTACCAGTCATCTGAAAGCAGTTTGAGAAGTGAGAATGATGAAAAGGAAGTTATTTACCAGAAATTGCTGAAGATGGTTATGGAATCTGAATCTTCTCATGATACACTTGAAGGGGAAACAGCTAATGAAAAGCTGACAATCATGGTGGATCACGGGGGCGAAATAGAAAAAGTGGTTAAAGATGAGGATGCAGATTCTATGGATACTCCCGTATCTCAGGTTGCGGAAGTTCATTTTTTTCTTCTTTTTCCTGTGAAAAGATTTTGTAATTCTAGTTTATGATAAATTGCCATTTGATTAACTATAGCTGCTGAAAGGAATGAAAGAACTGAAGGCATACAACAGGGACCATGCATTGAAGATGAATCTCATGCAGAAGAAGTTGGTATATGTTTTCCCTTATGCAGTTATTTTCTTGTGTATAGCAAAACTTGGGTATTAGAAATTTTAAATACTTGGCCGTTTATGTTTGCTTCAAAACAGATCATGATCTAAATTCTTTCTTTGTATTCTTTGGATCTAAATTATTGAAAGTTTGGTGCTAATACAACATTATGTGAATTTGTGATATGATTGAGTTACAAAAGTAGGTTTACTTTGTTGAACTAGGTTAGGCCAAATTAGTTGCCATTGAACTTAATTTGACCTTGTTTTTTTAAGGGATCTGGAGATATATTCTCTAATTACTAGAATCGTTTGCTTGGTTTTGGATTCAACATATGTTATTTATAGAGAAAGGGGAGATAAGGTTGAAGAGCAACAACTCAGCTACATTTACTCAATTGACTATTTGCATGTCGTTCATTTATTTGATACCTTGTAAGTTAGTTGTCTTTAATATATATTGCTTTTGACTACTTGGAAACTTAGTTTTGGTTTTAGTTCAGCTGCTATTTTTGGCTTTTACATTTGATGTAATTTAATGCTGTCTGTGTCTGATGGACAAAAATGGTTGTGAGTTTGAGATTTTTTTATATTATGTAATATTCTTCTTGTTCATTACTTTTGATGAAATTATAATGCTTGGAATTTCCAGATTGAATTGGAAGCTGAAAACCAGTGTTTGAGGACACGTTGTGATATGCTGCAGTCTGGTTCTGATCAATCAGACTTTCTTTCTGCTTTGGATGAGACTGAGTCGCTGAGTGAAATACATCTGGGTTTGGATTCTGTTTTTCTTGTCGGTGGAAATGATGGGAAGATGTATTTGTCATCAGCAGAATCGTATTCGTTTTCTAGAGATGTAGTGAGATCTCTTCAACCTATGCGGATAGCTCGTGCTTATGCTTCAGTTGCTAAACTAAATGACAGCTTCTACGTAGTGGGTGGAGGAGATGGGACTTGGTATGATACAGGTATCAAGGATGTCTGAGTCTATTGTTTGATATACAAATGTGCTTGGGTTAAATACAATCAATATTACATTGAAAATTAATATCTCAGAATAAATAAAGCTGAACTCTAATAGTCATGCTGGTTCTATGTAGTTGAGGCTTACAACCCATTCGAGGATGTGTGGACTTCGCAACCTAGATTGAAAGAAGCAAACGGAAGTTTAGGCACAGCTACAATAGATAATAGAGTATTTGCCATGGGTGGTGGTAATGGTGTAACATGCTTCTCAGATATGCAGATGCTTGACCCCGATGTTGGACGATGGATTTATGGGAGATCAATGCTACAGAAGGTGAAGCTCTTCTAACTCCACTTCATGCATCTTTCTTTTTGTATCTTTGTTATAGTACATCCTCTTAGATCAATGCAAATAAAGGAGGTAATTTCTTTTGAAAGGCAATTAAAGGAACTAGAAGAACAAGAAATTAGTGAAGTATAGTTTAGCTCATGCAAGGCCTAAAAAAGTGTTTCTATTATACTATATTGTTCAGAGAAACATCATCTTCGTTCTTTTTTTATTGATATGCCATGTAGGTTGAAAGAGATGCATAGTCTTTAGTGTGTAATAGAATCCAATGACTTATCTTAGTCTAAACAATCTCGGATAGCCAATAATTGTAAAAAATAAATCAGATTGTTAAGGAAGTACATTTTCTTTCCATTTGTTATATCTAACCGACTCTTATGTTTTGAAGTGGGCTCATCTGATTTGTTATGCATGACTCTCTTAATAATTTTCCTTGTTTTGACAGAGATTTGCTCTTGGTGCCGTGACATTGAACAATGCGGTTTATGCTGTTGGAGGCTATGATGGAGAAAGTTATTTGAGGTGAACCATATCTCTCTTGACTAATACCATTCATTCTCATAAGCATCACTTAATGAGCTGAAATAGATTATGTAAATTACAACCTGCCTTGTTAGCCTGTATTGAACTCAAAAGTCTTAGATACAAAATATATGAAAAGCATAACCTAGTATTTTATGGACTTCTTTTCTAGAGATTTAGACCGTCACTTCTCGTGCTTCTTTAACCCAAGTAAATTTACATCAAATTTTGTTCGTGTGAAATTGAAAGTTTATCTACCTTAGCTTCTAAGGTAGCCTCAGGCGATTGTCCTTTCCTAAACCCTGAAGGTGATGTCTTTACCTAGGCTAGGTAGGAACACCTGCTGCTTTTTCTAAAAATGATGAAAGGAGAAGGGTGTATGAAATATTACTTATAATCCCATCATCTTGTCGTGAATACTTGAAATCATGCATTTGATTGACCAATCGTGTACCTTGTTTAATTTAGGTCTGCTGAAAGATTTGATCCGAGGGAGCACTCATGGAATTACATAGGGAATATGAACTCAAAGAGGGGGTGTCATTCCTTGGTTGTGTTGAATGAAAAAATGTAAGTACATGTCCTGTACACAAATAAATGGAAGATTTCTCTTCACTTAAAAATTTTTAGACACAAAGCTTCCTTTCTTGAGCTGTAAAGCAAAATGTTTTGTTGTAGATATGCTCTTGGTGGATATGATGGAAGTAACATGGTGCCAAGTGTAGAAGTATTTGATCCTAGACTAGGGAAATGGATGTTTGAAGCCCCGATGAACTATGCTAGGGGATATGGATGTGCTGTTGCAGTAGAGGATGCTATATATGTAATGGGAGGAATGGCCGATGATGAACTTCTGGATTCAGTACGTTTTTCTTTCTCTCATCACTCTATTGAAAAAAGAGAACGGCTGTCATTATATTCCTTAGTTGTTTGTTAACCAAATTTGAAATCCCGATGGCAGATTGAGCGTTTCGAGGAAGGGAATGGATGGCAATTGACAAACCTCAAAGGCATTGGACAAAGATGCTATGCTTCAGCAATGGCGCTGTAAAAACCGGGTTAGTTAAAGATAAGGCAGGGCATTGCGCAAGGCGCCCTAATTCAACCTTGATCCACGGCGTGAAGAAGAAAGAATAGTTTTTTTTTTGGGTTTATACCTGGGTTTGGTAAATTGGAAAGGTAGGTAACTAGTAGTAATGAGAAGGGCATGTCTCGATCTGTTCAGGAAAGTAATGCATGTTCTAGATGATAAAACACCATATATGGTCACACGGTGTAGGTAAGTAAGTGTAGGGGTAAAAAACCATGTCAAAATGTAAGACGCTTGTTTGTTTTAACGTGCAAGTGAAATAAGCATTTTGGCAATTTGGTTCTTCGTCTGTGGCGATCAAACACTTGTGTTGTACTGTTGTGTTTGTGGCATGACCTTTTTTACACCTGCTTTCATCTGATAAGCATTAGTAAAAGTAATTATTTGTATTTTCTTAACCAAATTTACCATAAAAAAAGAAAAGAGAAGAAAAGTTAATCCGCGAGGCGAGAGTCCATAGAATACAAGACAGGCAGCAAACCACAACATACACTCTTTCTCTCTCCTCTCTAGATCTTCCATCTCCCAAATCTCACTCTCTGCTTCTTCCCAATTATCGTGCCCTTCCTTCAATCTGGAGCAGTTGAAGACAATTGGGAGGGAGCTCGCTATGGCGGGCTCCCAGGTAGGGTTTGGCCAGTCCAAGGAGTTTTTAGATCTCATCAAATCCATCGGCGAGGCCCGATCGAAAGCCGAGGAAGATCGAATCGTCCGCTCAGAGATCGACATCCTTAAGCGCCGGATCATCGAGCCTGACATCCCTAAGCGTAAGATGAAAGAATACATCATCCGGCTTGTCTACGTCGAGATGCTAGGCCACGATGCCTCCTTTGGCTACATCCATGCTGTTAAGATGACTCACGATGACAATCTCCAGCTTAAGCGAACTGGTTACCTGGCTGTTACTCTCTTCCTCAACGAGGACCACGATCTCATCATCTTGATTGTCAATACTATCCAGAAGGACTTGAAATCCGATAACTACTTGGTCGTTTGCGCCGCTTTGAATGCAGTTTGTAGGTTGATTAATGAGGAGACTATCCCTGCTGTGTTGCCCCAGGTGATCGAACTGCTTGCGCATCCCAAGGAGGCTGTCAGGAAGAAGGCTGTTATGGCTCTTCATAGGTTTAACCAGCGCTCTCCTTCCTCGGTTTCACATCTCCTCACAAATTTTCGCAAGGTGAACACTAGTCTTTTTCTGCTTTGTGTTGGCTACAATGCTAGGTGTAATTAAACTAGATTCCCACCCGAAGTTTTTGTTTTGGTATGGATCATTGAAAAAAAAAACTCCTTAGTTGCACCAAGGGAGGATAGCAAAGTTATGTCTCTTAGACAAATAAAATGATGTTAGTTCATGTTTGGCTTTTTATATAATTCGATTAGTGTCTAGTAATTCTGCTAATTCATATTGAGTTGATGATCAATAAGTCAGCATTTGGCTATAGGAGGGAAGAAATGATTATTCAATAGTGTTCTTAAAAATATGTGATTGCATATAAGATAAGTAACCTGGTTTGGGCTAGCATAAAAAACCTCAGGAATTTGATCCTTTGATTATAAATGTACCCATGTTGAGTTGATGATCATATTGAGTTGATGATCAATAAGTCAGCATTTGGCTATAGGAGGGAAGAAATGATTATTCAATAGTGTTCTTAAAAATATGTGATTGCATATAAGATAAGTAACCTGGTTTGGGCTAGCATAAAAAACCTCAGGAATTTGATCCTTTGATTATAAATGTACCCATGTCCCTTTTCTTCATGCTGAGTTCACTTCATTAAAAAATGACGCTTCATAAAAAATCTTGAATGTATTTTGTTGTATTGTGATTAGAATTCAATGACTATTTGAAGGTGAGGAAACTGCCCCTTGTATTTCCAAAATGAAAAAAATAAAATTGAATAACAAGAACATTTGATCAAATGAAAAATTTGTATTTCTTCCGAGTCTTTCTTTAAATCCTGGAAACACTCAAAAGAGTTATGTCTAGCACTGCTTAAGAAATTTACCTTACCGATATATCCAAGTTTCTTTTACTTTCAATCAGACCACATTGGCATTGGAGTGTTTTTTTATAAAATAAACGGAGCTTACCTGTGAATGAGCAGTGAACCTTTCGTGCTTTTGACAATAACATTTTCACATTTGTTTTCCATTTCGAAAGCTGTGACTAAGTGGCAGATATACTGCCTAGCAATATCTTCTTTTGATATGATAAGTTGGATTTTCTTTCGTGAGGCATAAAAGAAGCCTAGTGCTTTATAGTGCATTGTAATCTAGAAGTACCTTATCTGAAAACTTTGCATGTAGAAAAAGTTATTATTAGCCGTAGCTGATTTTAACTACGTCACCACACTTCAGATTATTTTCTATCATGATATGCCACAATAAATTCCCATCAATTAGAAGTGTTTCAGAATAGAGAACAGTGCATTTTGAGATTGATATCATCTCATGAAGCAAATAGTTTTTTCTTTTGTTTATTGAAATTAAGTTCGATGCAATATCTTCTTACCTTTTTTAGTCAGTATAGGTTCTTCACGCTCATTCGTAATTCTTCTGAATTATTGCAAACTTAAACACCATGTTCATTCGCCCGACTCGTTTGGAGGTCAACATCCCAGGCACCGTTTGGAATTTACACTGGGCGTTTGTTGTTGTTGTTGTTGTTAGACTTCATTATCATAATCTTGTGTGGTTGTTGTTTTTGTAGAAACTCTCTGATAATGATCCAGGAGTCATGGGTGCTGCACTTTGTCCTCTTTTTGATGTAATAGCAGTAGATCCTAATCCGTACAAAGACCTGGTGGTTAGCTTTGTAAGCATTTTAAAACAAGTAACAGAACGGAGATTGCCGAAAAGCTACGACTATCATCAGATGCCTGCTCCATTCATCCAGGTGATTAACTTGGAAGTTTAAATTGCTTTACTTTAGAAGACGAAGAGCTTTATTTGAGATTTTAATTTTCATAATTTCTTGGGAGGTCGAAATGTTAGTTTATTGATATGATTTTTTATGTCTGTTAGGACATGAGTGGCATGAAGCCAAACTAGGCCTAGAGGCAGCTAAGGGGTAATATGGTTTTTGTCTAGGAGAGGTTTTGTCTCAGAATTCTGTTAGTGATGGTGGGAAGCTGCGTGCCAGGGAATGTAGACAAGGAGTATAAGTAGAGGGAGAGAGATTAGCTCTAGCTTTTTCATCTAGAAATCAGTAGGAAATTCGGGCTCTAGCCTTGGGACTCTTTGGAGAGTTATCTTCTCTGAGGGTGGCTCTTTAGGGTGTGTCCTTATTGAGATTTATGTTGCTTTCTTGATTTAATCTAAGATTTGGTTGTGTTTTACTGTTCTTGAGTTGTTTCCTGATTCTATATCCATCAATGTCAGTTATTATTAGTTTCGACTTTAAACTTGTTACTATGCTGCTCCTTTCTTACCTCATCTCTCTGTCATATATTCTTATGAAAATAGAAGCCACTGTTTATTTTATACTATATGATTATGTATATTCCTTGGACTTGTAAACCAGGTCATATGAATACAGATTATTTAAATTAGCCTCTATTGTGCTGATTTTGTTAATAATTAGTTGATCATTGTGACTTTTCTTCATCAATCTAAGGTTTTTTATCCCCCTTATATAGCTAATATGTATTTTGCTCCAATAATCATTTCTATAAAGGATTAACATTCTTTATTACAGATTAAGTTGTTGAAGATACTGGCTTTGTTGGGCAGTGGTGACAAACGTTCGAGTGAGCAAATGTATACTGTTGTCGGCGATATAATCAGAAAGTGTGATCAGTTGAGCAACATCGGAAATGCTGTTATGTATGAATGTGTTTGTTGTATCTCAGCAATCTATCCTAGTGCCAAGCTGTTGGAAGTGGCAGCTGGTGCAATATCTAGATTTCTGAAGGTCTACCTGCTATCTTTTATTTTATATTTATTTTGTTTTTGTATTACCTTCTTTAACCTTCATTTGTAAACATTTAAAAATGTTATTGCAATGCAGAGCGATAGTCACAATTTGAGATACATGGGCATTGATGCCCTTGGTCGCTTAATAAAGATTAGTCCAGAAGTTGCTGAACAGCATCAACTGGCAGTTATTGATTGCCTAGAGGTGAGATATCTGTGCTTACCTACTGGCTAACTACCCATATATTGTTGCATTGTTTTGTGAATAGGATAATTTAATTTTCATTTAATAGATTGAATTTTATTTTATTGAAATGATAATACCATGTCTGTGATTTTCATTTTTTTTAAGAAAGGGAAAGTGATCATTGTTGGATAGCCTAGTGACTCTTTTTATATACTTCTTTGGTGTAGTTAAATGCTTATCATAGAAGTCCTTTTAGTGTTTAACTTTTTTGTATAGCTGATTCTACAATTCCAGTACACAAATCTATTTACGTAACCGATTTGCTGTGTTGTAACCTGAAAAAAGGTTGTGAGGTGGAAGTTTACTCTAGTTACAAAGATAATCATTCACAAGCCCCTTGATTCAAATCTATCTATGTGGCTTGAAGTTTTATAAATGATTAGATTACATAAATCTTATAATTCTATATTAGCCCCAAATTAAGAACTGCAAGCTAAAAGCACTTCGGAGCTCATTTTTCTGCAGAAAATAGAAGTCTAGTTACAAACCTGCTTTCGTCTGTTCTGAAAGGAAGTATTCTGATTAGAAGTTAGATTAAGAAAATGTTCATTTAATTCCTTTGATCTCTAATCTTTTCAAGCATGAATTTATTGGAAAACATTTTTCTGCTGGTCTATGTCATTATGAAGGTGGAATCTAACATTTCTTTATGGAATACTAGATACGGGTTTCGCGCTCCGCGCGAGAAAATTACGAAATTTCGTATGTGATTTAACATAGTTACACATTATTTGTTACTATTTTTTTGTTGTTCTGAAATTTATTATTGTTTTTAATTATAAATGTTTTTTATTTCCTTATATTTATATTTGAAGTAGTTTTAAAACATAATATTATAATAGGGTTGCATTATCATAAGAGAAGCTCACACATTAATTTAATTTGTGACTTAATTAAGTTTCTAACATAACAGAGAAGCCTTATAAAATAGCTAATATGTCATGTTTCTATTATTAGAATATGTATGTATTTAAATTTGTGACTTAATTAAGTTTCTAAATAACACGAAGACTTTATAAAGGAGCTAATACTATAATTTATATATTTTTACTATATTTCTAAGATATATTAGATTAGGTTAGAATTAGAATAAGTTAACTAATTAAGAAAACAGAAAGACTTAATTGGATTTAGAATTAATTAGGTATAAGGGATAATTAACTAATAGAAACAAAGAGGACTTGAATTTAGAATTAATGATAATTAAAAAATAAAAAAATTAAATGGATTTAGAATTAAATAGGTACCGATTTCATTTAATTCGTTCAACCATCAGCCAACCTTTATATAGATAAGATGATTGTTTATACCTCATTCTTCACATATGTTTGGGACAGGATCCAGATGATACACTCAAAAGGAAGACATTTGAACTACTCTATAAGATGACCAAATCATCTAACGTTGAAGTAATTGTTGACCGTATGATTGGTTACATGAGAAGCCTCAATGACAATCATTACAAGACTGAGATAGCATCACGCTGTGTTGAGCTTGCTGAGCAGTTTGCCCCAAGCAATCAATGGTTCATCAAGGTATGTTAGCTATTTTGCATGCTTTCATACTGCAAATTTCACTGTCATATGCCGCTCACATCTATCCTTTTCAGACCATGAATAAGGTGTTTGAGTATGCTGGTGACCTGGTTAATGTTAAGGTGGCTCATAACCTTATGCGTTTGATTGCGGAAGGATTTGGGGAGGATGATGACGCTGCAGATAGTCAGCTGAGATTGTCTGCTGTATGTTGCTCTTAAACCTTGGCTAATTAACTCCATGAAATTCATGTGTGCATATTCTATATTTCAGAATTGGCTTGTCCGATGTGTTGTTTAGATAATCCATTTGAAGTACCTCTTTGGTATTTTGCTGTTACATAGTTATGGGTTTTGATGCTTCTAATGGTTGAATAGGCAATTAAAAAAACAGTTGGATTTGTATTTCTTGTATGCTGTCTTGTCATCCCTAATATCCAACATTTTTTTTACCAATCCAGTTACAAAAGTCTCTTTTACTTCTCTCATAGAAATGACTTTTAGGGAAACAATACAGAAGAACTATATTGGTATTCTCTCTCTTATCTACAGACCCAGAACTATTGTTACCTGACAGGATTTTCTCTTAGTGCTAATAGTTATGAAAGGAAGAAACCGAGTGAATTTGTACGTCTCTTAACGCAAATTTCTTTGGTTTTCAAGGAAAAAAATACCAGACTGCCCCCTTTACTTTGTTTATGTATATTTCCCTGTACTGCTCACTCTTACCTTGCAGGAATTGTCTTTTTCTGGACAGTCCTTACCACCACTCCATCCATCCCTCTGCCTAACCCAGCACCTTCAAGAATCCTTTATACTTCATTTCTCCCTTTATTATCACTAGTCTCTTTTTTCTTTCCTAGATAACTGCACGATGTCTTCTTTTTTTGCTTGTTGTTATGATTCATTTAGTTATTTTTTTATACAGGTGGAGTCATATTTACGCATCGTTGGACAGCCAAAGCTTCCTTCACTTTTCCTCCAAGTAGGTTCTTGTTTCTGCAGGTTTCAACTATGCTTGAATGTTTATTAATTTAAAATTAGCTCCTTTTGTTTCTTTTCATTTTCTTGGTTCAGTCTTCTGTAATATTTTCGTAAAGAAATATGGCTTTCCTTATTTTGATGTTTATAGGTCATTTGCTGGGTCTTGGGGGAATATGGAACTGCTGAAGGGCAGTATTCTGCTTCATACATTACCGGAAAGCTGTATGATGTGGCAGAGGCCTACTCAAGTGATGATACTGTGAAGGTAATCTGCCAGCCTTGTTTCTGTACTAGTTTTAGTATCTTACTTGAAACAATCCTAAATATGTGAATAAGGTAGGATTGGTAAGGGACAGTGCGTGCTGTAAGTATAGCCAATAGCTATGATCTTGAATGCATACTATTATTCATAGAAGAAGCTGATCTTTTCCAATTCGTACAAGTAGTTCAAGGGTGCATTACAAATATCATGTGTGCTAATTTGAATGGTTAAATATTTAACTGAACGGTTAAATATTAAACTGAAAATATAATGTGTGCTATTGAGGACAAGAGAAATGCATGATCTTCAACATGGAAGATTAAAAGAAAGTGTTCGAGTATAGTTTTCTTTGAGCAGCTATGGGTAGTTGTATGGACCAGGGCACTGTCTTAGCGTGTGGGGGAGGAGGTACGGAATATGTAATTACATGACATCTGCACTGCCTCAAGAACTGATTGGCAGCTAAAGAAATTTAATGCCTGGTTTAAGCACAAAACTGTCAGTATCTTAAAGTCTAGCTTGAATGCTCCTAATGAATTGGGTCGGTTTATGATTATGATATGGTTCTAAGAGTCTATGCCTTTTCCTTTTCTGTTGCAAAGGGTTATGCTATTACAGCAATAATGAAGACATGTGCATTTGAGATGTCAGCTGGAAGAAGAGTGGACTTGCTTCCCGAGGTAGCTTCTTTCTAACAACATTTGTAATTTATTTTTTGCTGGAATGTGAAATACCCTTCCTTTAAGTTAATATAACGAGGACATGGCAAGTGAAATACTAAAATATACTGATATCACACCCTTGATAAAGAATTTATTGTTGGGTTATGCTGTTGCGTTTGAACTCCATGCCTATTAAAGTTATACTTCTTCATTCTTTGCAATATTTTCTAATGAATGAACTCCTCTTGGAGTTTAAGTTATTCAATCTGCAGATGTAAAAGCAGTGTTTTAAACATGATATTGATAGTGTTTCTGTATCTTATGGGCAAAACTGAAACTGCCCGAGAATGTTGTTTAGTTTTTACTATCTCTGGCTTGACAAGGTGATAGTTGGAACTCCTTTTAAAAGAATGCTATGTGCAGATGTAGGTCCATGGATAAGAAAAAGAAACATAAAATATTCTTTAAAGCCGGATGTATGCTAATTATGTAAATATAGCCTTGCAAAGAAACATAAAATATGCTTTAAAGCCGGATGTATGCTACTTATGTAAATATAGCCTTGCAAAGAAACTTATGGATTTTGCTTCCTCGATACTAATAGAACTAGTTTTAATAATCTCTCAGTGTCAGTCATTGATTGAAGAGTTGTCAGCATCCAGCTCAACAGATTTACAGCAACGTGCTTACGAAGTGCAGGCGCTCATTAGCTTAGATGCTCAGGCTGTTTCAAGTATAATGCCATTTGATGCTAGCTGTGAAGATATTGAGGTGAGCTCTGTTATCTCAGTATGCGGTGTTCTTTTTGCTTTTTCTTGGAAATTTTTGTGGGATAGGGTAGTTTAGTAAAGAAAAATCCTTCTTCCTTATCCATCTGTAGGCTTGATCTATTGTTTTGTGTTCTAATGGACCCTTAGTTATGATTTATGAATTATAACTGAAACACTAGATGCCCCAAAATGAGTTGATCGCCGAACATAGCCATAAATGGGTATACTTTAGTGGAATTTCAAGTGACCAATTACCATTCAAGGTGCGATTATGTTAACAAATTTATATCAAATGATTACCCATGAGATTAACGTCAAGGTGAAGTGAAGTGTATTGCCTTAGCGGAAATTTTATTTAACATTTACAGTGTGATTGTGTGAGTAAGTTTCTAATAATTGGCTGTGAGATAAAGGACATTGTGATGTCAAACTAGTTTCCTTTTTATCTGTTCTATCAACTTTCCTGTGCTATTTCCTCACCTTGCGGTGTTCTTGTCTAACCTAGCTGTTTTGCTTTCAGGCTGATAAGGAGCTTTCCTTCCTTAACAGCTATGTTCAGGAGGCTCTGGAGAATGGTGCTGAGCCCTATATTTCGGAAAACGAGCGCTCTGGCATACCCAGCATAAGCAACATCAAAGGGCCAGGGAGTCACGAGGCTTCAGCCCATGCCCTTCGGTTTGAGGCCTATGAATTGCCAAAGGCTCTAGTTCCAGCAAACAAGACTCCTACTCCAGTTTCACAAATATTTTCAACCGACCTTGTTCCTGTAACCGAACTGAGGGAAACTCACCAAGCAACTTCTGAACGACCAATAACGCCAGATGTGGGGTCCAATGATATCAGGCTCAGACTTGATGGTGTTCAAAAGAAGTGGGGTAGACCAAGTTATTCATCTCCTTCACCATCTTCCTCAAATTCTACAACCCAGAAAGCATATGATGGTGCAGCAACCTCATATGAAGGAGGTAGCAACTTCAGCTCAAAAACACGCGACAACACCTCACACGATTCCAGAAAGCAAAAAGTTGAAATTAATCCAGAGAAGCAAAAATTGGCTGCTTCATTGTTTGGCGGAACATCAAAAAGACCATCTTCTAGCAACAAGCACATGAAACCCAAGGTAGCAAGTTCAGTTTCCATGACTTATGAAGTAGCTGCTGCAGAGAAGACAAAGGCTCCACTTCCACCTCCTCCCGACCTGCTTGATTTAGGTGAATCTGACAATGTTGCCGGATCTCCTTCAGTTGATCCGTTGGTAGATCCCTTTAAGCAACTTGAAGGGCTTCTCGAGGCGCCAACCACTCTCCCAAATAGTTCTTCCAATGGAGCTGATATTTTGGGGCTTTATGGGGATATCACTCCTACTACTGGTCTGGATGATAACCTTTTATCGGTGGGGCCATCTAATGGAAATAGCAGTAACAATGCTCAAATAGGGCAGACAAATAAAGGACCAGATCTTGCAGATGCTCTGCAGAAGGATAAGATGGTGAGGAAGATGGGTGTAACTCCCTCAAATCAGAACCCTAATTTGTTCAAGGATATATTCGGCTGAGTTCGCTTTAAATTCAGGCAAGTTTGAACCCTGTGGAATTTAACCAAGGTGACACTGAGAAATAAGATTCCTGTCAGCTGCTTAGCTTAAATCGAGCTTTTGGAGAAATACTGGTGTGCAGTGTGCTGCGGATGAGAGGCGCTCCCGTCGTGAATTGGACAGCTACGAGGTAAATTAGCAGAATAATTTCTGTTTGATAAATTGATATAGTTTATTTTTGGACTTGTACAAGAATCGGCCAAGTGGTATATTTACTGCAATGTTCATACAGGATACTTTTCATTGATTCAGTGAAGAATTTTGGAGCACCTTGACAAAGAAGGTTTCTCCCTCTGGGTTGTGTGCTTTTGAGTTTTTTGACATAAACTCGAGCCCCCTTTGGCTTTTGTTGTATTAATTGCGTCAGAACTGTATCATTTTTATGCTTTCACTCCCGTCCTTGCATTCACTGACAATCAGATCGGTTTCGAGTTAAGAGTGCTTTGGGTCCTTGTATATTCGTAATCGAGTCATTTTAGGTCTAATATTATCGCGCTAAAACAGATCGGATTAAAATGGATTTATTGTTGGGTGGTGTTGAGTTCGAGTCTAAAATTGCGGGGTCTAAATAGATTGTGTTGCACTTCATAAGATTTCGGGTCAAATAGCAAGTTAAACAATTATTTCGTATTTTTTCTAAAATTAAAATTCAATCATGTTATATTACCTTATGTTATGGGTGTATAGGTAACATATGACCTTTTAACTTTCTCATGTATTGACATATAAATAGGCTTGAGATTTGATTAGACATATGAGAAGAACAGATACTCTTGCTCTCTACTCTCCTACTCTCTACTCTCTTCTTCTAGTCCAAGTATATTGATTTGTAATACGTTATCAGCACGAATCGCTCACATAGGAAACTATACTGATGCATCTCGTATCATTATATACGCACCTTGCATAATCATCTATGCACAAGGAGACGGTAAGAAAGATTTTATTTTATTTTATTCTAATTGATCTTATGCACAAGAACACGATCCCTGAAGCGATCTAAGTTTTAAACGATCCCTGAAATGATCTTATTTTTAACCGATCCCTGAAGCGATCTAAGTTTTAAACGATCCCTGAAGCGATCTTACTTTTAACCGATCCCTGAAGCGAGCTTACTTTTAATCGATCCCTGAAGCAATCAATTTTCAATCCTGGAGGATTAGTCTCTCAATCCCTAAAACGGTCATTTTCAAACTCTTGAAGTTGTTATATACAAGTGTTAAAATCATCAACGGGAGAAGACGAATTTATGTGTATATATCATTCTTGAAGTGGTAATTTTTATCCCTCGAAGAGTATGAATTTGCACATTTGACATTGATTTATCCCCTGAAGTGGATATATATAATCATCTCCCGAAGAAGATGAGTTTACATTCTTTTTTATTATTATTATCCCCTGAAGTTGATATATATATAATCATCTCCCGAAGAAGATGAATTTATGTAATTTGATTTTTTTTCCCCTGAAGTGGATATATATATAATCATCTCCCGAAGAAGATGATTTTACGTAATTTGATCTTTTATTATCTCCTGAAGTGGATATATATAATCATCTCTCGAAGAAGGTGAATTTGCATGATTCAATCTTGTTTTATCCCCTGAAGTGGACATATATAATCATCTCCCAAAGAAGATGAATTTCCGTGATTGATCTTGTATTATTTTTCAATTACCAATACTTATCGAAATGAGATTATTTTTTTTTTTTATTTTATACCGCATATTATTTCGTATATCGTGAGTAATTTATGTTGAGAATGAAAAAAAAATTAATTAAGTTATATACTACATGTAAAACTTCCGTATGTTATTTCTCTATTTATTTATTGAGGGCTAATCTCGTTAGGCTGGAATTTACCGCCCTTGATGTTACCGGAAGTAACTATCTTACATGGGTCCTAGATGCTAAACTTCATCTCTCAAGCAACAAGTTGGAAGAAATTGTGAAAGAAAATTATAGCGCATCCCCGCAAGATTGTGCCAAAGCAATGATTTTGCTTCGTCATCATCTCCATGAGGACTTGAAAGCTCAATATTTGACACTCAAAAATCCTTTTGAACTCTGGACGAGTTTGAAGGAACGTTTTGAGCATTGCAGAACTGTCTTTTTACCTCGTGCAAGGTTTGAATGGATGCATTTTGAGGTTCCAAAATTTTCAAAAGGTCTCTGAATATAACTCTGAATTATTTCGTATCATTTCCACATTAAGGCTATGTGGAGAGAGTATAGAAGATGGTGATTTGCTTGAGAAAACATTCTCTACTTTCCATGCTAATAACCTTGTGCTCCAGCAGCATACAAGGCACATGGGTTCAAAACCTATGCGGAGTTATTGTCTTGCTTGATTTTAGCAGAAGAAAACAACCAATTGCTTCTCAATAATCATCAAACCCGACCTACTGGTTCCACACCACTATCTGTCTCATATAGAGCTGCCCCTAATACAAATGCTACCTTCTCCCGTAGAGGACGTGGTAGAGCCCGAGGGCATGGTAATCGTCGTGGTGGCGATCATGGTGGAGGTCGTGGTGGCTACCGTGGAAGCGGCCGTAGTGGAAGCCGTGATGGAGGCCGTGGTGGTAGATGATAAAAGCTTTTCTTTTGTCACTCGAAGTCGACAATTGAGATTTCACGAGATTTCTATTCTTGATGAATATGAAAAAATGTCTAATATTTGTTATGATTGTTGCATTTTAATTCGCACACTCTAAGTGTTTTCAGAAGAAATAACTTGATATGAGTTTAGAAAAATTCAGGAGAAACATGCATCACTAAAATTCCTCTAGAAATGTGCTATGCATGAACTTAATTCTCATCAACTATACGAGATCTTGCATATTCGATATTATAAATTTGGGATCATTATAAGCTCCGGAAGAGTTACGGGATCTCCTAACAAATCATGTACTCTAGTACTAGTACAATACTAATGGGATTTATGTCATAATCAAAATAATTTATCAATGACCACCAAACATGGTCTAATATACAAAGATTATACTTTGACAGCCTCTCGCATGCTAGAAGCATGTCTCCTCTGGAAGAGGGTGTGAAAGAGGTTACGGTTAAGTGCGTAACCCTAAGTCGTGATAATGATTACAAACTCGAACCTTTATATATATGTTTCCATTTGAATATCTTGAAGACACAATTTAGTTCTAAATGCACCCATCTCGAGGCATCATTTTTTCAAGAAATCTAATATAAGACTTATTTGATTTTGCGTTGATGATCTTCCAAATTATTAATGGATCACCCAGGTGCGGATTTTCAAAGGTAGACATTTATGTTTGTCGATGATGTCATTCAATTTAATTATTTTAATTGGAAACCGGAAGTTTTCCACTACCATGCAAATTAAAATTATGGTGTGGATATTATGTTCTAAGTGAACAATCTCATAAACGACTCTAGAAGAGTGTCTATCTTGTTACCTAAAGATACAAGAATTTATGAAGATATATACATATTTATAAAGATATATTTTGACAAAATGGTTGTCATATGATGATATCGACTACAAATAAAGCATGTTTGCAAATGAGTCAAATATTCGAGTATTCATCTCATAGACTAGCCTGAAGCAAGTCTAAAGAGAAGATGCCTACTTACACACCTTCTTTATATGACACTTATACATAACTATTGAATTGTTAATACAACTTACTAGAAGTTAAGTTCATGATAGAATATTATGTGGCATGATAAACTTGATTACTCATGTGAATAATACACATGATCATTGATAATTACATTAATAAGTAAAGGACCTGGAGCTCCCGAAACCTGAAGTTTCATCTCCTAAGGGATAAGGGTGATCACGTATGTACAGTTTCCTATGATCCTTGCCTAAGGTCAAGAGATAAATGAGGATTGAGTATACTAGCATGTAGACCGATGAGAATAATCATATATTGTATGATGTTGATAGATGGCTTAACACATTGACTACACAAATTAAGGGGGAGGATGTGATTATTTAATTAGTGTATTAGTTGAGCGTCTTGTAGCTCCTATACATTTAGAAAACGACCTAGTAGTGTCGCTTATTATACAGTTAAAATGGTAACAAATGGCTAGGTAATGTCATTAGGTATATGCTTGCATTGACAAATGCTAATATATTACGTACACGACCCGGTAGAGTCGTTGATCATATCAAATCATAAACTTTGGATGTCGAGAAATAAATTCGACTAAGAGCTACTGTTTATAATTCTCCTACTTGAAACTTGTCTCCAGAAGATTACAAAATATTATTCAAATATGCGGTATACACCCTCTTACCTCTCTCGATATATTAAAGTAATGCCACATGAAAATTTGGAAATATACAAGAGGTTTTGTTCCTTATCGTTTATTAATACCTAGAGCTTGTGAATGGGTGATCAATGTACTGCTCGGTATTAAGATTACAAATTTGAAAAGGTGAAAACTCCAACTTTAAGGGGAGAAGGAAACAAGCCTAGTATCTAAGAACTTGTATGGTATATAATCTTAATACATCAAGAATTCAAGTTAAATGAACTAGAAGTTCATGTTAAACGGACCAGAAGTTCAAGTGAACGAACCAAAAGTTCAAGTGATGAAATGAACTAAAGAGTTCAAATGAATGAACAAGATGTTCAATGTGTGTATAACTTACATGTTATCAAATCTATTATTGTTATTGTGTGACAAGTCACATATTGTGCTGAGAGCCAATTATGAATAGTATCAATAAGAAAGTTCTTTGTAGACTCCTTGTTAATACGAGGAAATGTAAGGAAGTCAATTTTCGTAAATGACATGGTATGTTTTGGGTCAACACCAGAAAGTATGAAATTAGACACACGTGCATTGTTGTTTATGAGTGCAAAAGTCTAGACTAGATATAAAACTCTATTCACCTGTAGTGAATTTTGTTAATATATCTTTAGCTAAAGACGACATATTCACTTGTAGTGAAAGTTATTACTCATAAAGCTGTGAATATTGTGATTGTCACAAATTTATGAAAAGTGAAACAAGTCAAGTGATAAAAATCGGTGCTCCAGCAGAGACCATTAGAAAACTAATAAATCGACTTGTTAGTTCATTAAAAGGATTTGACAATCGGAAAAATTAAGGTAAAATGTCTTTTGATGTGAGATAATGTTATGAATGGTCCAGAAATACCATATCCTATGCAAAAACAAAATGTTATGTTTTAACCATATGAAGAGTAAATGTTCATTTGAGGGGGAGTTTGTTGCTCTCACTACACTCTTTTTTCCTTAACTTCGGTTTTTTATCCCATTGGGTTTTTCCAAGCAAGATTTTTAATGAGGCAGTTTGTGTAACCTTTGATTCAGACCTCCACAAGAGGTCCAATATACAATCAACTTGATAATGTGTATGTCATGCACGGTTTAATCTACCGACTCGACATGTAGTTCGAGAATCCAAAATATGTTTTAGAAACAACATCTGGCCAAATGGAGTACAAAACAGAATATTGGTAAGTTATGTTGATGCGGTTTATTAATATGACCCACACAAGGCTGTTTCACAAACATGTTACTTATACATGTATGGAGGAGCATAAATTTCATGGCGATCAACAAAACAGACCTTGGTAGCTTACATCGGAAAATCATGCAGAGTTGATTGCACTATAGGAAGCTGGAAGAGCATGCGTGTGATTGAGATCATCTATCCACCATGTCGAGACATTTTGTGGGACGGAATCAAGCAAACAAAATTCAACAATGATATTTGAAGACAATGCCGCAAGTATCGCTCAAATCAAAGAAGGCTACATCAAAGGAGATAGGACGAAACACATATCTCCAAAGTTTCTCTCTACTACGAGCTTCAAGTAGAAGGAAAGGTTGATGTTCGTCAAACTCAATCTAGCAAAAACTTAGCAGACTTGTTTACAAAGGCATTACTGACAAGAGTTTTCAAGGAACTCGTTCGTGGCATCGGGATGTGTCGTTTAAGAGATGTATGATAATTTAGGGGGAGTACGACTACACTCTTTTTCACTTAGTCTTGGTTTTTATCCCAATGGGTTTTTTCCAAGATAAGGTTTTTAACGAGAAAGTCAATTATGTACATCCAAGGGAGAGTGTTATATCACCTTATGTTATGGATGAACATGTAACATATGACCTTTTAACTTTCCCATGTACTCGCCTATAAATAGGCTTGAGATTTGATTAGACATATGAGAAGAACACATACTCTTTCTCTCTACTCTTTTACTCTCTACTCTCTTCTTCTAGTCCAAGTATATTGATTTGTAACAAATCTGAGTTTATTTACGAAATATCATTGTTAGGTTCGGAAAATACTAGGCGCATTGCCTAGTATTAAACCAATCTTAAAAAATAATATTTTTTAAGACTGGTTTAAATAATATGGGCAAAAAAACACACGCTCTTTTCTCAACACGCGATTCTCCCTTCCTCTTCCACGTCACTCTCTTACCGGTTTTCATTTCTCCTCTCAAACCGATCGTCTTCAGGCTATTTTCATTGATTTCCGGCTAGTTTCCGGCAGTTTCTCGATGATTTCGTGATCTCCTTCTCCCACATTAACTCATGTAAGTTTTTTTGTGTGTTTTGGTTGGGGTTTTATATTTTTAGGGTTTCTCATTGTGCTTTTCAGTGTTCTTCATTGTTTCTAGGCTCAATCCTCTCGCGTTCTGCTTTGCTTTTAGAATCTCTTGCAACTGTAATCATTTGAGGTATGTTTTTGTTTCGGTTTTTGGTTTCGCTTGGTTTTTTAGGGTTTATGCTTCAAATCTTATTTTTTATGCTTTTCTTATGTCGATTACAATATTAATTTAAAAAGTGGAGTTGATGATGTTTTTTTGGAAAACATGGATTATCAATTTCCAAGATTAAAGGGAAAGGATACGATGGATCTTCGAATATGCGAGGTGAGCTCAATGGTTTAAAACTCTCATATTGAATGAAAATCCAAGTTCAAGGTATATTCATTGTTTTTCTCATCAACTCCACTTAGTTGTTTGTGGCGGTTGCACGCACTAATCAATTTGTGAGTAATTTATTTGAGTATTTGTCCATGATTACAAACATGGTTGAATCTTCTTGCAAAAGAAGAGATCAAATCCGGGAAAAGCAACATGAAGAATTATTGGCAAAGTTACAAAAAGCAGATGTTTCTACATGGAGAGGATTGAATCAAGAGAGTACCTTAGTTCGACCGGGAGCTACTCATTGGGGTTCACACTTTACAACCATTGCTCATCTTCTACATTTATGGATTTCAACTATTCAAGTGCTTGAAAACGTACATGATTTTGGTTATGATTTGCCTACTCGAGGCACGGCCGGTGCCATGGTGGAAAAGATGGAGGATTTTGAATTTGTTCTTATTGCTCATTTGATGAGGCTACTATTAGGGACGACAAATATGTTGTCGCAATTCTTGCAACAAAAAGATCAAATTATCTTATCGACCGTTTCTATGCTCTAAAGCACTAAGAGGAAAGTGCAAGATGTGAGGGATAATGGATGGGATGTGCTATTAGAAGAAGTCAATGATTTTTGTAATAAGAAGCATATAAACATTCGCAAGATGGAGGATGATGTTAAAAGTTGCAATCGTACTAGGCGTCTTGGACGTACTATTACATATGGTTTCTTCTTTCGATCCGATATATATTTCCAGGTAATTCCCTATTATCATCTTTAGTTTTCTATTGTTATTCTTTTTATTAGTTAATTATTAATATTATAATACATTTCTAGGTTATTGAACAACTTATAGAAGAGATGAATGATCGGTTCAATGAATCAAACACGGAATTGCTCACGTGTATGTCTTGCTCTGAAGAACTTATTCTCCAATTTCCCCGAGTCAAAGCTACTTCAACTTGTAGAGTTATATCCTCAAGACTTTTCAGAGGTTGATAAAAGTGAGCGTAAGACCCAATTGATGGTGTAGATTATTAATATTGGAGACTATTGGAGCTATTGCTAAGAAGATGGTTGATGTAGGAATTCACACTGCATATTTCTTGGTGTATCGTCTTATTGAGTTGGTATTGGTGTTACATGTTGCGACTGCTACGGTGGAAAGCGTCTTCTCTGCAATGAAAATTGTCAAGACCGATTTCCGTAACAAGATGGATGATGATTTTCTCAATGATGCTCTCGTGTGTTATGTGGAAAGAAGTCTTCAAAAGCATTGATAATGAAGTCATCATTTAACATTTTCAGAGTATAAAGACTCGCAAGATGGATTTACCCCGTTTGAAGTAATGTAATTACTATTATTATTATTATTATTATTATTATTATTATTATTATTACTATTATTATTATTACTATTATTATTAATATTATTATTTTTATCAAGATTTTTATAATTACTAGAATTAATATATATAGATATAATATGTTATATTTTATTTTGGATCACACGGGAAAAAATTCAACACCTGCTTTCAAACCACAAGCTAGACTGATCCATTCATGCCACACTTTCTGTCTATAAATCCTACCATCTTGCTCTTTTAGCACTACCTCACTCCTCTGAGCTTCTTGCACTGTGACTTCCACGAGTAACCTTGCATAAGAAAGCTTTTTCCCGGTTGCAGTTACATTGTCCATACAAATAGGGCTCCCAATCACGCTCCCTATGACACTCAACATATGAGGAGAGAGAAAAATTGGGTCAAGATCTCTTAGTTGTACCCAAACAGGCACCTTGTCAAAGCTCGACCAGGCCATGACCATACCTGATGTCCACTCCTTCAGATACAGAGGCTTAGAGCCTGAAGTCAAACAAGGACCTTGATCAAGAACCCATTCCTATGCTTACCCTTTAGAAACTTGAAGATTCATATTCCATTGTTCATAATCTGAATCTTAGGCATATCCATGTTCCAATTCTTAGATATGAACAATTTCATCTCATCCATAATCAGTTTCTTATTTAGCACACCTCCAAATAAGATAGATTTCCATTCTTTCATTTCCGATTGCACTTCATTAAGAGAGAATTCAAAAATGTCTTATTTATATATCAGTCAAGCACTCCAAATTCCTCAACTGATTACCAGAAATTCCAGTTTTACTCTTCCTAGGGCCAATTTCCATAG